>OX387610.1:16477049-17828049 GCA_947568835.1 Protonemura montana | reverse complement strand
GTCTGCAGCGTCTGGCTATCATGGCAGAGTGTCTGGAGCGTCTGGATAGTTAAGCAGAAATTCTGGAGCGTCTTGCTAGCGAGGCAGAGTGTCTGGAGCGTCTGACTAGCGTGGCAGAGTGTCTGGAGCGTCTGGCTAGCGAAGCAGAGTGTCTGGAGCGTCTGGCTAGCGAAGCAGAGTATCTGGAGCGTCTGGCATGCCAAACAGGGTGTCTGGAGCGTCTTGCTTCTAAGACAGAGTGTTTGGAGCGTCTGGCAAGTGAGACAGGGTGTCTGGAGCGTCTTGCTTCTAAATCAGAGTGTATAGAGCGTCTGGCAAGTGAGGCAGAATGTCTGGAGCGTCTTGCTTCTAAGGCAGAGTGTCTGGAGAGTCTGGCAAGCGGGGAAAAGTGTCTGGAGTGTCTATTTACCGAGGCTTAGTGTCTAGAGCGACTAGCTAGCAAAGCAGAGCGTCTGGAGCGTCTGGCAAGCGAGGCAGAGTGTCTGGAGCGTCTGGCTAGCGAGACAGATTGTTTAAAGCATTACAATATTAAAGCAAAACGTCTGGAGCGCCTGGGTAGCGATACAGAGTGTCTGGAGCTTTTTGCTAGTGAGGCAGAGTGTCTGCAGCGTCTTGCTAGCAAGGCAGAGTGTCTGGAGTGTCTGGATAGCTAAGCTGAAATTCTGGAGCGTCTTGCTAGCGAGGCAGAGTGTCTGGAATGTCTGACTAGCGTGGCAGAATGTCTGGAGCGTCTGGCTAGCAAGGCAAAGTGTCTGGAACGTCTGGATAGCGAAGCAGAGTCTATGGAGCGTCTTGCTAGCGAGGCAGAGTTTCTTGAGCGTGTTATTACCGAGGCAAAGTGTCTGAAGCGATTTGCAATAAAACGAGAGTGTATGGAGCGTCTGTCTAGCAAGGCAAAGTGTCTAACGCCAATCTAGCGAGGCAGAGTTTCTGGAGCGTCTGGGTAGCGAGGCAGAGTGTCCGGAGCGTCTAGCCAGCGTGGCAGATAGTCTGGAGCGTCTAACAACCAAGGCAGAGTGTCTGGAGCGTCTAGCTAGCGAGGCGGAGTGTCTGAAACGTCTGGCTAGCAAAGCAGAGTGTCTAGAGCGTCTTGCTAGCTAGGCAGAGTGTCTGAAGCGTCTTTTTAGCGAAGCAGCGTGTCTGGAGCGTCTGGCTAGCATGGTAGAGTGTCTGGAGCGTCTGGCAAGCTAAGCAGAGTGTCTAGAGCGTCTGGCTTACGAGGCAGAGTGTCTGGAGCGTCTGGCAAGTGAGGCAGGGTGTCTGGAGCATCTTACTTCTAAGACAGAGTGTTTGGAGCGTCTGGCAAGTGAGGCAGAATGTCTGGAGCGTTTTGCTTCTAAGGCAGAGTGTCTGGAGCGTCTAGCTAGCGTGGCAGAGTGTCTGGAGCCTCTGGCTAGCGTGGCAGATAGTCTGTAGCGTCTGACTAGAATGGCAGAGTGTCTGGAGCGTCTGGGTAGCAAGGGAGAGTGTCTTGAGCGTCTAGCTAGCGTGGCAGATTGTCTGGAGCCTATGGCTAGCGTGGCAGAGTGTCTGGAGCGTCTGGGTAGCGAGACAGAGTGTCTGGAGCCTCTGGCTAGCGTGGCAGATAGTCTGTAGCGTCTGACTAGAATGGCAGAGTGTCTGGAGCGTCTGGGTAGCAAGGCAGAGTGTCTGGAGCGTCTAGCTAGCGTGGCAAATTGTCTGGAGCCTATGGCTAGCGTGGCAGAGTGTCTGGAGCGTCTGGGTAGCGAGACAGAGTGTCTGGAGCGTCTTGCTAGCGTGGCAGAGTGTCTGGAGCGTCTGGCTAGCGTGGCAGAGTGTCTGGAGCGTCTTGCTAGCGTGGCAGAGTGTTTTGAGCGCCTGGCAAGCGAGGCAGTGTGTCTGGAGCGTCTGGATAGCAAGGCAGAGTACCTGGAGCGTCTGGCTAGCATGGCTGAGTGTCTGGACCGTCTTGCTAGCGAAACAGAGTGTCTAAAGTAACTTGCTGGCGAGGCAGAGTGCCTGGAGCGTCTGGGTAGCGAGGCAGAGTGTCTGGAGCGCCTGGCTAGCGAGGCAGAGTGTCTGGAGCGTCTAGCTAGCATGGTAGAGTAACTGGAGCATCTGAATAGCGAGGCAGAGTGTCTGAAACGTCTGGCGAGCGTGGCTGAGTGTCTGGAGCGTCTTGCTAGCGTGGCCGAGTGTCTGGAGCCTATAGCTAGCGTGGCGGATAGTCTGGAGCATCTGGTTATCATGGCAGAGTGTCTAGAGCGTCTAGCTAGCGAGGCAGAGTGTCTGGAGCGTCTGGGTAGCGAGGCAAAGTGTCTGGTGCGTCTGGGTAGCGAGGCAGAGTGTCAGGAGCGTCTTGCTAGCGAGGCAGAAAGTCTAGAGCGTCTGGCTAGCGTGGCGGAAAGTCTGGAGCGTGTGGCTAGCATAGCAGAGTTTCTAGAGCGTATGGCTAGCGTGGCAGAGTGTCTGGAGCCTCTGGCTAGCGTGGCAGATAGTCTGTAGCGTCTGACTAGAATAGCAGAGTGTCTGGAGCGTCTGGGTAGCAAGGCAGAGTACCTGGAGCGTCTGGCTAGCATGGCTGAGTGTCTGGACCGTCTAGCTAGCGAAAAAGAGTGTCTGAAGTGCCTTGCTGGCGAGGCAGAGTGCCTGGAGCGTCTGGATAGCGAGGCAGAGTGTCTGAAGCGCCTGGGTAGCGAGGCAGATAGTCTGGAGCGTCTGGGTAGCAAGGCAAGGTTTTTGGAACGTCTAAGTAGCGAATCAGAGTGTCTGGAGCGTCTAGCTAGCGTGGCAGAGTGTCTAGAGCGTCTGGCTAGCATTGCAGAGTGTCTTTAGCCTCTGGCTAGCGTGGCAGAGTGTCTAGAGCGTCTGGCTAGCATTGCAGAGTGTCTGCAGCCTCTGGATAGCGTGGCAGATAGTCTGGAGCCACTGGCTAGCAAAGCAGAAAGTCTGGAGCGTATGGAAGCGAGCCAGAGTGTCTGGAACGCCTGGCTAGCGAGGCAGAGTGCCTGGAGCGTCAAGCTTGCGTGGTAGAGTGTCTGGAGTGTCTGGCTAGCGTGGTAGAGTGTCTGGAGAGGCTGGCTAGCGAGGCAGAGTGTCTGGAGCGTCTGGGTAGCCAGCCAGAGTGTCTGAAGCGCCTGGCTGGCGAGGCAGAGTGTCTGGAGCCTCTGGCTAGCGTTGCAGATAGTCTGGAGCGTCTGGCTAGCAAGGCAGAGTGTCTGGAGCCACTGGCTAGCGTGGCAGAGTGTCTGGAGATTCTGGGTAGCAAGGCAGAGTGTCTGGAGCGTCTAGCTAGCGTGGCAGAGTGTCTGGAGCCTCTGGCTAGCGTTGCAGATAGTCTGGAGCGTCTGGCTAGCAAGGCAGAGTGTCTGGAGCGTCTATCTAGCGTGGCAGAGTGTCTGGAGCCTCTGGCTAGCGTAGCAGATAGTCTGGAGCGTCTGGCTAGCATGGCAGAGTGTCTGGAGCGCCTGGCTAGCGAGGCAGAGCTTCTGAAGCGCCTGGCTAACGAGGCAGAGTGTCTGGAGCGTCTGGGGAGCGAGGCAAAGTGTCTTGAACGTCTGGGTAGCGAATCAGAGTGTCTGGAGCGTCTGGCTAGCGTGGCAGAGTGTCTGGAGCGCCTGGCTAGCGAGGCATAGTGTCTGGAGCGTCTGGGTAGCAGGCAGAGTGTCTGAAGGGTCTGGGTAGCAAGGCAGAGTGTCTGGAGCGTCAAGCTAGCGTGGCATAGTGTCTTGAGCGTCTGGCTAGCGTAGCAGAAAGTCTGGAGCGTTAAGCTAGCGTAGCAGAGTGTCTGAAACCTCTGGCTAGGGAGGCAGAGTGTCTGGAGCGTCTGGCTAGGGAGGCAGAGTGTCTGGAGCGTCTAGCTAGCGTGGCTGAGTGTCTGGAGCCTATGGCTAGCGTGGCAGATAGTCTGGAGCGTCTGGGTAGCAAGGCAAGGTTTCTGGAACGTCTAAGTAGCGAATCAGAGTGTCTGGAGCGTCTAGCTAGCGTGGCAGAGTGTCTGGAGCGTCTGGCTAGCATTGCAGAGTGTCTTTAGCCTCTGGCTAGCGTGGCAGAGTGTCTGGAGCGTCTGGCTAGCATTGCAGAGTGTCTGCAGCCTCTGGATAGCGTGGCAGATAGTCTGGAGCCACTGGCTAGCAAAGCAGAAAGTCTGGAGCGTATGGAAGCGAGCCAGAGTGTCTGGAACGCCTGGCTAGCGAGGCAGAGTGTCTGGAGCGTCTGGGTAGCGAGGCAGAGTGTCTGGAGCGTCAAGCTAGCGACGCAGAGTTTCTGAAGCGTCTAGCTAGCGTAGCAGAGTGTCTGGAGCGTCTGGGTAGCAAGGCAGAGTGTCTGGAGCGTCTAGCTAGCGTGGCAGATTGTCTGGAGCCTATGGCTAGCGTGGCAGAGTGTCTGGAGCGTCTGGGTAGCGAGACAGAGTGTCCGGTGCGTCTTGCTAGCGTGGCAGAGTGTCTGGAGCGTCTGGCTAGCGAGACAGAGTGTTTGTAGCATTAAAATAGCAAAGCAAAGCGTCTGGAGCGCCTGGGTAGCGATGCAGAGTGTCTGGAGCTTTTTGCTAGTGAGGCAGAGTGTCTGCAGCGTCTGGCTATCATGGCAGAGTGTCTGGAGCGTCTGGATAGTTAAGCAAAAATTCTGGAGCGTCTTGCTAGCGAGGCAGAGTGTCTGGAGCGTCTGACTAGCGTGGCAGAGTGTCTGGAGCGTCTGGCTAGCGAAGCAGAGTGTCTGGAGCGTCTGGCTAGCGAAGCAGAGTATCTGGAGCGTCTGGCATGCCAAACAGGGTGTCTGGAGCGTCTTGCTTCTAAGACAGAGTGTTTGGAGCGTCTGGCAAGTGAGACAGGGTGTCTGGAGCGTCTTGCTTCTAAATCAGAGTGTTTAGAGCGTCTGGCAAGTGAGGCAGAATGTCTGGAGCGTCTTGCTTCTAAGGCAGAGTGTCTGGAGAGTCTGGCAAGCGGGGAAAAGTGTCTGGAGTGTCTATTTACCGAGGCTTAGTGTCTAGAGCGACTAGCTAGCAAAGCAGAGCGTCTGGAGCGTCTGGCAAGCGAGGCAGAGTGTCTGGAGCGTCTGGCTAGCGAGACAGATTGTTTAAAGCATTACAATATTAAAGCAAAACGTCTGGAGCGCCTGGGTAGCGATACAGAGTGTCTGGAGCTTTTTGCTAGTGAGGCAGAGTGTCTGCAGCGTCTTGCTAGCAAGGCAGAGTGTCTGGAGTGTCTGGATAGCTAAGCTGAAATTCTGGAGCGTCTTGCTAGCGAGGCAGAGTGTCTGGAATGTCTGACTAGCGTGGCAGAATGTCTGGAGCGTCTGGCTAGCAAGGCAAAGTGTCTGGAACGTCTGGATAGCGAAGCAGAGTCTATGGAGCGTCTTGCTAGCGAGGCAGAGTTTCTTGAGCGTGTTATTACCGAGGCAAAGTGTCTGAAGCGATTTGCAATAAAACGAGAGTGTATGGAGCGTCTGTCTAGCAAGGCAAAGTGTCTAACGCCAATCTAGCGAGGCAGAGTTTCTGGAGCGTCTGGGTAGCGAGGCAGAGTGTCTGGAGCGTCTAGCCAGCGTGGCAGATAGTCTGGAGCGTCTAACAACCAAGGCAGAGTGTCTAGAGCGTCTTGCTAGCTAGGCAGAGTGTCTGAAGCGTCTTTTTAGCGAAGCAGCGTGTCTGGAGCGTCTAGCTAGCATGGTAGAGTGTCTGCAGCGTCTGGCAAGCAAAGCAGAGTGTCTAGAGCGTCTGGCTGACGAGGCAGAGTGTCTGGAGCGTCTGGCAAGCGAGACAGGGTGTCTGGAGCGTCTTGCTTCTAAGACAGAGTGTTTGGAGCGTCTGGCTAGCATGGTAGAGTGTCTGGAGCGTCTGGCAATCTAAGCAGAGTGTCTAGAGCGTCTGGCTTACGAGGCAGAGTGTCTGGAGCGTCTGGCAAGTGAGGCAGGGTGTCTGGAGCATCTTACTTCTAAGACAGAGTGTTTGGAGCGTCTGGCAAGTGAGGCAGAATGTCTGGAGCGTTTTGCTTCTAAGGCAGAGTGTCTGGAGCGTCTAGCTAGCGTGGCAGAGTGTCTGGAGCCTCTGGCTAGCGTGGCAGATAGTCTGTAGCGTCTGACTAGAATGGCAGAGTGTCTGGAGCGTCTGGGTAGCAAGGGAGAGTGTCTTGAGCGTCTAGCTAGCGTGGCAGATTGTCTGGAGCCTATGGCTAGCGTGGCAGAGTGTCTGGAGCGTCTGGGTAGCGAGACAGAGTGTCTGGAGCCTCTGGCTAGCGTGGCAGATAGTCTGTAGCGTCTGACTAGAATGGCAGAGTGTCTGGAGCGTCTGGGTAGCAAGGCAGAGTGTCTGGAGCGTCTAGCTAGCGTGGCAGATTGTCTGGAGCCTATGGCTAGCGTGGCAGAGTGTCTGGAGCGTCTGGGTAGCGAGACAGAGTGTCTGGAGCGTCTTGCTAGCGTGGCAGAGTGTCTGGAGCGTCTGGCTAGCGTGGCAGAGTGTCTGGAGCGTCTTGCTAGCGTGGCAGAGTGTCTAGAGCGTCTGGCTAGCATTGCAGAGTGTCTTTAGCCTCTGGCTAGCGTGGCAGAGTGTCTAGAGCGTCTGGCTAGCATTGCAGAGTGTCTGCAGCCTCTGGATAGCGTGGCAGATAGTCTGGAGCCACTGGCTAGCAAAGCAGAAAGTCTGGAGCGTATGGAAGCGAGCCAGAGTGTCTGGAACGCCTGGCTAGCGAGGCAGAGTGCCTGGAGCGTCAAGCTTGCGTGGTAGAGTGTCTGGAGTGTCTGGCTAGCGTGGTAGAGTGTCTGGAGAGGCTGGCTAGCGAGGCAGAGTGTCTGGGGCGTCTGGGTAGCCAGCCAGAGTGTCTGAAGCGCCTGGCTAGCGAGGCAGAGTGTCTGGAGCCTCTGGCTAGCGTTGCAGATAGTCTGGAGCGTCTGGCTAGCAAGGCAGAGTGTCTGGAGCCACTGGCTAGCGTGGCAGAGTGTCTGGAGATTCTGGGTAGCAAGGCAGAGTGTCTGGAGCGTCTAGCTAGCGTGGCAGAGTGTCTGGAGCCTCTGGCTAGCGTTGCAGATAGTCTGGAGCGTCTGGCTAGCAAGGCAGAGTGTCTTGAGCGTCTATCTAGCGTGGCAGAGTGTCTGGAGCCTCTGGCTAGCGTAGCAGATAGTCTGGAGCGTCTGGCTAGCATGGCAGAGTGTCTGGAGCGCCTGGCTAGCGAGGCAGAGCTTCTGAAGCGCCTGGCTAACGAGGCAGAGTGTCTGGAGCGTCTGGGGAGCGAGGCAAAGTGTCTTGAACGTCTGGGTAGCGAATCAGAGTGTCTGGAGCGTCTGGCAAGCTAAGCAGAGTGTCTAGAGCGTCTGGCTTACGAGGCAGAGTGTCTGGAGCGTCTGGCAAGTGAGGCAGGGTGTCTGGAGCATCTTACTTCTAAGACAGAGTGTTTGGAGCGTCTGGCAAGTGAGGCAGAATGTCTGGAGCGTTTTGCTTCTAAGGCAGAGTGTCTGGAGCGTCTAGCTAGCGTGGCAGAGTGTCTGGAGCCTCTGGCTAGCGTGGCAGATAGTCTGTAGCGTCTGACTAGAATGGCAGAGTGTCTGGAGCGTCTGGGTAGCAAGGGAGAGTGTCTTGAGCGTCTAGCTAGCGTGGCAGATTGTCTGGAGCCTATGGCTAGCGTGGCAGAGTGTCTGGAGCGTCTGGGTAGCGAGACAGAGTGTCTGGAGCCTCTGGCTAGCGTGGCAGATAGTCTGTAGCGTCTGACTAGAATGGCAGAGTGTCTGGAGCGTCTGGGTAGCAAGGCAGAGTGTCTGGAGCGTCTAGCTAGCGTGGCAAATTGTCTGGAGCCTATAGCTAGCGTGGCAGAGTGTCTGGAGCGTCTGGGTAGCGAGACAGAGTGTCTGGAGCGTCTTGCTAGCGTGGCAGAGTGTCTGGAGCGTCTGGCTAGCGTGGCAGAGTGTCTGGAGCGTCTTGCTAGCGTGGCAGAGTGTTTTGAGCGCCTGGCAAGCGAGGCAGTGTGTCTGGAGCGTCTGGATAGCAAGGCAGAGTACCTGGAGCGTCTGGCTAGCATGGCTGAGTGTCTGGACCGTCTTGCTAGCGAAACAGAGTGTCTAAAGTAACTTGCTGGCGAGGCAGAGTGCCTGGAGCGTCTGGGTAGCGAGGCAGAGTGTCTGGAGCGCCTGGCTAGCGAGGCAGAGTGTCTGGAGCGTCTAGCTAGCATGGTAGAGTAACTGGAGCATCTGAATAGCGAGGCAGAGTGTCTGAAACGTCTGGCGAGCGTGGCTGAGTGTCTGGAGCGTCTTGCTAGCGTGGCCGAGTGTCTGGAGCCTATAGCTAGCGTGGCGGATAGTCTGGAGCATCTGGTTATCATGGCAGAGTGTCTAGAGCGTCTAGCTAGCGAGGCAGAGTGTCTGGAGCGTCTGGGTAGCGAGGCAAAGTGTCTGGTGCGTCTGGGTAGCGAGGCAGAGTGTCAGGAGCGTCTTGCTAGCGAGGCAGAAAGTCTAGAGCGTCTGGCTAGCGTGGCGGAAAGTCTGGAGCGTGTGGCTAGCATAGCAGAGTTTCTAGAGCGTATGGCTAGCGTGGCAGAGTGTCTGGAGCCTCTGGCTAGCGTGGCAGATAGTCTGTAGCGTCTGACTAGAATAGCAGAGTGTCTGGAGCGTCTGGGTAGCAAGGCAGAGTACCTGGAGCGTCTGGCTAGCATGGCTGAGTGTCTGGACCGTCTAGCTAGCGAAAAAGAGTGTCTGAAGTGCCTTGCTGGCGAGGCAGAGTGCCTGGAGCGTCTGGATAGCGAGGCAGAGTGTCTGAAGCGCCTGGGTAGCGAGGCAGATAGTCTGGAGCGTCTGGGTAGCAAGGCAAGGTTTTTGGAACGTCTAAGTAGCGAATCAGAGTGTCTGGAGCGTCTAGCTAGCGTGGCAGAGTGTCTAGAGCGTCTGGCTAGCATTGCAGAGTGTCTTTAGCCTCTGGCTAGCGTGGCAGAGTGTCTAGAGCGTCTGGCTAGCATTGCAGAGTGTCTGCAGCCTCTGGATAGCGTGGCAGATAGTCTGGAGCCACTGGCTAGCAAAGCAGAAAGTCTGGAGCGTATGGAAGCGAGCCAGAGTGTCTGGAACGCCTGGCTAGCGAGGCAGAGTGCCTGGAGCGTCAAGCTTGCGTGGTAGAGTGTCTGGAGTGTCTGGCTAGCGTGGTAGAGTGTCTGGAGAGGCTGGCTAGCGAGGCAGAGTGTCTGGAGCGTCTGGGTAGCCAGCCAGAGTGTCTGAAGCGCCTGGCTGGCGAGGCAGAGTGTCTGGAGCCTCTGGCTAGCGTTGCAGATAGTCTGGAGCGTCTGGCTAGCAAGGCAGAGTGTCTGGAGCCACTGGCTAGCGTGGCAGAGTGTCTGGAGATTCTGGGTAGCAAGGCAGAGTGTCTGGAGCGTCTAGCTAGCGTGGCAGAGTGTCTGGAGCCTCTGGCTAGCGTTGCAGATAGTCTGGAGCGTCTGGCTAGCAAGGCAGAGTGTCTGGAGCGTCTATCTAGCGTGGCAGAGTGTCTGGAGCCTCTGGCTAGCGTAGCAGATAGTCTGGAGCGTCTGGCTAGCATGGCAGAGTGTCTGGAGCGCCTGGCTAGCGAGGCAGAGCTTCTGAAGCGCCTGGCTAACGAGGCAGAGTGTCTGGAGCGTCTGGGGAGCGAGGCAAAGTGTCTTGAACGTCTGGGTAGCGAATCAGAGTGTCTGGAGCGTCTGGCTAGCGTGGCAGAGTGTCTGGAGCGCCTGGCTAGCGAGGCATAGTGTCTGGAGCGTCTGGGAAGCAGGCAGAGTGTCTGAAGGGTCTGGGTAGCAAGGCAGAGTGTCTGGAGCGTCAAGCTAGCGTGGCATAGTGTCTTGAGCGTCTGGCTAGCGTAGCAGAAAGTCTGGAGCGTTAAGCTAGCGTAGCAGAGTGTCTGAAACCTCTGGCTAGGGAGGCAGAGTGTCTGGAGCGTCTGGCTAGGGAGGCAGAGTGTCTGGAGAGTCTAGCTAGCGTGGCTGAGTGTCTGGAGCCTATGGCTAGCGTGGCAGATAGTCTGGAGCGTCTGGGTAGCAAGGCAAGGTTTCTGGAACGTCTAAGTAGCGAATCAGAGTGTCTGGAGCGTCTAGCTAGCGTGGCAGAGTGTCTGGAGCGTCTGGCTAGCATTGCAGAGTGTCTTTAGCCTCTGGCTAGCGTGGCAGAGTGTCTGGAGCGTCTGGCTAGCATTGCAGAGTGTCTGCAGCCTCTGGATAGCGTGGCAGATAGTCTGGAGCCACTGGCTAGCAAAGCAGAAAGTCTGGAGCGTATGGAAGCGAGCCAGAGTGTCTGGAACGCCTGGCTAGCGAGGCAGAGTGTCTGGAGCGTCTGGGTAGCGAGGCAGAGTGTCTGGAGCGTCAAGCTAGCGACGCAGAGTTTCTGAAGCGTCTAGCTAGCGTAGCAGAGTGTCTGGAGCGTCTGGGTAGCAAGGCAGAGTGTCTGGAGCGTCTAGCTAGCGTGGCAGATTGTCTGGAGCCTATGGCTAGCGTGGCAGAGTGTCTGGAGCGTCTGGGTAGCGAGACAGAGTGTCCGGTGCGTCTTGCTAGCGTGGCAGAGTGTCTGGAGCGTCTGGCTAGCGAGACAGAGTGTTTGTAGCATTAAAATAGCAAAGCAAAGCGTCTGGAGCGCCTGGGTAGCGATGCAGAGTGTCTGGAGCTTTTTGCTAGTGAGGCAGAGTGTCTGCAGCGTCTGGCTATCATGGCAGAGTGTCTGGAGCGTCTGGATAGTTAAGCAAAAATTCTGGAGCGTCTTGCTAGCGAGGCAGAGTGTCTGGAGCGTCTGACTAGCGTGGCAGAGTGTCTGGAGCGTCTGGCTAGCGAAGCAGAGTGTCTGGAGCGTCTGGCTAGCGAAGCAGAGTATCTGGAGCGTCTGGCATGCCAAACAGGGTGTCTGGAGCGTCTTGCTTCTAAGACAGAGTGTTTGGAGCGTCTGGCAAGTGAGACAGGGTGTCTGGAGCGTCTTGCTTCTAAATCAGAGTGTTTAGAGCTTCTGGCAAGTGAGGCAGAATGTCTGGAGCGTCTTGCTTCTAAGGCAGAGTGTCTGGAGAGTCTGGCAAGCGGGGAAAAGTGTCTGGAGTGTCTATTTACCGAGGCTTAGTGTCTAGAGCGACTAGCTAGCAAAGCAGAGCGTCTGGAGCGTCTGGCAAGCGAGGCAGAGTGTCTGGAGCGTCTGGCTAGCGAGACAGATTGTTTAAAGCATTACAATATTAAAGCAAAACGTCTGGAGCGCCTGGGTAGCGATACAGAGTGTCTGGAGCTTTTTGCTAGTGAGGCAGAGTGTCTGCAGCGTCTTGCTAGCAAGGCAGAGTGTCTGGAGTGTCTGGATAGCTAAGCTGAAATTCTGGAGCGTCTTGCTAGCGAGGCAGAGTGTCTGGAATGTCTGACTAGCGTGGCAGAATGTCTGGAGCGTCTGGCTAGCAAGGCAAAGTGTCTGGAACGTCTGGATAGCGAAGCAGAGTCTATGGAGCGTCTTGCTAGCGAGGCAGAGTTTCTTGAGCGTGTTATTACCGAGGCAAAGTGTCTGAAGCGATTTGCAATAAAACGAGAGTGTATGGAGCATCTGTCTAGCAAGGCAAAGTGTCTAACGCCAATCTAGCGAGGCAGAGTTTCTGGAGCGTCTGGGTAGCGAGGAAGAGTGTCTGGAGCGTCTAGCCAGCGTGGCAGAAAGTCTGGAGCGTCTAACAACCAAGGCAGAGTGTCTAGAGCGTCTTGCTAGCTAGGCAGAGTGTCTGAAGCGTCTTTTTAGCGAAGCAGCGTGTCTGGAGCGTCTAGCTAGCATGGTAGAGTGTCTGCAGCGTCTGGCAAGCAAAGCAGAGTGTCTAGAGCGTCTGGCTGACGAGGCAGAGTGTCTGGAGCGTCTGGCAAGCGAGACAGGGTGTCTGGAGCGTCTTGCTTCTAAGACAGAGTGTTTGGAGCGTCTGGCTAGCATGGTAGAGTGTCTGGAGCGTCTGGCAATCTAAGCAGAGTGTCTAGAGCGTCTGGCTTACGAGGCAGAGTGTCTGGAGCGTCTGGCAAGTGAGGCAGGGTGTCTGGAGCATCTTACTTCTAAGACAGAGTGTTTGGAGCGTCTGGCAAGTGAGGCAGAATGTCTGGAGCGTTTTGCTTCTAAGGCAGAGTGTCTGGAGCGTCTAGCTAGCGTGGCAGAGTGTCTGGAGCCTCTGGCTAGCGTGGCAGATAGTCTGTAGCGTCTGACTAGAATGGCAGAGTGTCTGGAGCGTCTGGGTAGCAAGGGAGAGTGTCTTGAGCGTCTAGCTAGCGTGGCAGATTGTCTGGAGCCTATGGCTAGCGTGGCAGAGTGTCTGGAGCGTCTGGGTAGCGAGACAGAGTGTCTGGAGCCTCTGGCTAGCGTGGCAGATAGTCTGTAGCGTCTGACTAGAATGGCAGAGTGTCTGGAGCGTCTGGGTAGCAAGGCAGAGTGTCTGGAGCGTCTAGCTAGCGTGGCAGATTGTCTGGAGCCTATGGCTAGCGTGGCAGAGTGTCTGGAGCGTCTGGGTAGCGAGACAGAGTGTCTGGAGCGTCTTGCTAGCGTGGCAGAGTGTCTGGAGCGTCTGGCTAGCGTGGCAGAGTGTCTGGAGCGTCTTGCTAGCGTGGCAGAGTGTCTAGAGCGTCTGGCTAGCATTGCAGAGTGTCTTTAGCCTCTGGCTAGCGTGGCAGAGTGTCTAGAGCGTCTGGCTAGCATTGCAGATTGTCTGCAGCCTCTGGATAGCGTGGCAGATAGTCTGGAGCCACTGGCTAGCAAAGCAGAAAGTCTGGAGCGTATGGAAGCGAGCCAGAGTGTCTGGAACGCCTGGCTAGCGAGGCAGAGTGCCTGGAGCGTCAAGCTTGCGTGGTAGAGTGTCTGGAGTGTCTGGCTAGCGTGGTAGAGTGTCTGGAGAGGCTGGCTAGCGAGGCAGAGTGTCTGGGGCGTCTGGGTAGCCAGCCAGAGTGTCTGAAGCGCCTGGCTAGCGAGGCAGAGTGTCTGGAGCCTCTGGCTAGCGTTGCAGATAGTCTGGAGCGTCTGGCTAGCAAGGCAGAGTGTCTGGAGCCACTGGCTAGCGTGGCAGAGTGTCTGGAGATTCTGGGTAGCAAGGCAGAGTGTCTGGAGCGTCTAGCTAGCGTGGCAGAGTGTCTGGAGCCTCTGGCTAGCGTTGCAGATAGTCTGGAGCGTCTGGCTAGCAAGGCAGAGTGTCTGGAGCGTCTATCTAGCGTGGCAGAGTGTCTGGAGCCTCTGGCTAGCGTAGCAGATAGTCTGGAGCGTCTGGCTAGCATGGCAGAGTGTCTGGAGCGCCTGGCTAGCGAGGCAGAGCTTCTGAAGCGCCTGGCTAACGAGGCAGAGTGTCTGGAGCGTCTGGGGAGCAGGCAGAGTGTCTGAAGGGTCTGGGTAGCAAGGCAGAGTGTCTGGAGCGTCAAGCTAGCGTGGCATAGTGTCTTGAGCGTCTGGCTAGCGTAGCAGAAAGTCTGGAGCGTTAAGCTAGCGTAGCAGAGTGTCTGAAACCTCTGGCTAGGGAGGCAGAGTGTCTGGAGCGTCTGGCTAGGGAGGCAGAGTGTCTGGAGCGTCTAGCTAGCGTGGCAGAGTGTCTGGAGCGTCTGGCTAGCATTGCAGAGTGTCTTAAGCCTCTGGCTAGCGTGGCAGAGTGTCTGGAGCGTCTGGCTAGCATTGCAGAGTGTCTGCAGCCTCTGGATAGCGTGGCAGATAGTCTGGAGCCACTGGCTAGCAAAGCAGAAAGTCTGGAGCGTATGGAAGCGAGCCAGAGTGTCTGGAACGCCTGGCTAGCGAGGCAGAGTGTCTGGAGCGTCTGGGTAGCGAGGCAGAGTGTCTGGAGCGTCAAGCTAGCGACGCAGAGTTTCTGAAGCGTCAAGCTAGCGTAGCAGAGTGTCTGGAGCGTCTGGGTAGCAAGGCAGAGTGTCTGGAGCGTCTAGCTAGCGTGGCAGATTGTCTGGAGCCTATGGCTAGCGTGGCAGAGTGTCTGGAGCGTCTGGGTAGCGAGACAGAGTGTCCGGTGCGTCTTGCTAGCGTGGCAGAGTGTCTGGAGCGTCTGGCTAGCGTGGCAGAGTGTCTGGAGCGTCTTGCTAGCGTGGCAGAGTGTTTTGAGCGCCTGGCAAGCGAGGCAGTGTGTCTGGAGCGTCTGGATAGCAAGGCAGAGTACCTGGAGCGTCTGGCTAGCATGGCTGAGTGTCTGGACCGTCTAGCTAGCGAAACAGAGTGTCTAAAGTAACTTGCTGGCGAGGCAGAGTGCCTGGAGCGTCTGGGTAGCGAGGCAGAGTGTCTGGAGCGCCTGGCTAGCGAGGCAGAGTGTCTGGAGCGTCTAGCTAGCATGGTAGAGTAACTGGAGCATCTGAATAGCGAGGCAGAGTGTCTGAAACGTCTGGCGAGCGTGGCTGAGTGTCTGGAGCGTCTTGCTAGCGTGGCCGAGTGTCTGGAGCCTATAGCTAGCGTGGCGGATAGTCTGGAGCATCTGGTTATCATGGCAGAGTGTCTAGAGCGTCTAGCTAGCGAGGCAGAGTGTCTGGAGCGTCTGGGTAGCGAGGCAAAGTGTCTGGTGCGTCTGGGTAGCGAGGCAGAGTGTCAGGAGCGTCTTGCTAGCGAGGCAGAAAGTCTAGAGCGTCTGGCTAGCGTGGCGGAAAGTCTGGAGCGTGTGGCTAGCATAGCAGAGTTTCTAGAGCGTATGGCTAGCGTGGCAGAGTGTCTGGAGCCTCTGGCTAGCGTAGCAGATAGTCTGGAGCGTCTGACTAGAATAGCAGAGTGTCTGGAGCGTCTGGGTAGCAAGGCAGAGTACCTGGAGCGTCTGGCTAGCATGGCTGAGTGTCTGGACCGTCTAGCTAGCGAAAAAGAGTGTCTGAAGTGCCTTGCTGGCGAGGCAGAGTGCCTGGAGCGTCTGGATAGCGAGGCAGAGTGTCTGGAGCGCCTGGGTAGCGAGGCAGAGTGTCTGGAGCGCCTGGCTAGCGAGGCAGTGTGTCTGGAGCGTCTAGCTAGCATGGTAGAGTAACTGGAGCATCTGAATAGCGAGGCAGAGTGTCTGGAGCCTATGGCTAGCGTGGCGGATAGTCTGGAGTGTCTGGCTAGCGTGGCAGAGTGTCTGGAGCGTCTGGCTAGCAAAGCAGAAAGTCTGGAGCGTATGGAAGCGAGCCAGAGTGTCTGGAACGCCTGGCTAGCGAGGCAGAGTGCCTGGAGCGTCAAGCTTGCGTGGTAGAGTGTCTGGAGTGTCTGGCTAGCGTGGTAGAGTGTCTGGAGAGGCTGGCTAGCGAGGCAGAGTGTCTGGAGCGTCTGGGTAGCCAGCCAGAGTGTCTGAAGCGCCTGGCTAGCGAGGCAGAGTGTCTGGAGCCTCTGGCTAGCGTTGCAGATAGTCTGGAGCGTCTGGCTAGCAAGGCAGAGTGTCTGGAGCCACTGGCTAGCGTGGCAGAGTGTCTGGAGATTCTGGGTAGCAAGGCAGAGTGTCTGGAGCGTCTAGCTAGCGTGGCAGAGTGTCTGGAGCCTCTGGCTAGCGTTGCAGATAGTCTGGAGCGTCTGGCTCTCAAGGCAGAGTGTCTGGAGCGTCTATCTAGCGTGGCAGAGTGTCTGGAGCCTCTGGCTAGCGTAGCAGATAGTCTGGAGCGTCTGGCTAGCATGGCAGAGTGTCTGGAGCGCCTGGCTAGCGAGGCAGAGCTTCTGAAGCGCCTGGCTAACGAGGCAGAGTGTCTGGAGCGTCTGGGGAGCGAGGCAAAGTGTCTTGAACGTCTGGGTAGCGAATCAGAGTGTCTGGAGCGTCTGGCTAGCGTGGCAGAGTGTCTGGAGCGCCTGGCTAGCGAGGCATAGTGTCTGGAGCGTCTGGGTAGCAGGCAGAGTGTCTGAAGGGTCTGGGTAGCAAGGCAGAGTGTCTGGAGCGTCAAGCTAGCGTGGCATAGTGTCTTGAGCGTCTGGCTAGCGTAGCAGAAAGTCTGGAGCGTTAAGCTAGCGTAGCAGAGTGTCTGAAACCTCTGGCTAGGGAGGCAGAGTGTCTGGAGCGTCTGGCTAGGGAGGCAGAGTGTCTGGAGCGTCTAGCTAGCGTGGCAGAGTGTCTGGAGCCTCTGGCTAGCGTGGCAGATAATCTGGAGCCACTGGCTAGCGTGGCTGATAGTCTGGAGCGTCTGGGTAGCGAGGCAGCGTGTCTGGAGCGCCTGGCTAGCGAGGCAGAGTGTCTGGAGGGTCTGGGTAGCAAGGCAGAGTGTCTGGAGCGTCTAGCTAGACGAGCAGAGTGTCTGAAACCTCTGGTTAGCGTGGCAGTAAGTCTGGAGCGTCTGGCTAGCATGGCAGAGTGTCTGAAGCGGCTGGCTAGCGAGGCAGAGTGTCTAGAGCGTCTTGGTAGCGAGGGTGAGTGTCTGGAGCGCCTGGCTAGCGAGGCAGAGTGTCTGGAGCATCTAGCTAGCGTGGCAGAGTGTCTGGGGCCTTTGGCTAGCGTGGCAGATAGTCTGGAGCGTCTGGGTAGCGAGGCAGAGTGTCTGGAGCGTCAAGCTAGCGACGCAGAGTTTCTGAAGCGTCTAGCTAGCGTAGCAGAGTGTCTTAAACCTCTGGCTAGCGTGGCAGAAAGTCTGGAGCGTCTGGCTAGCATTGCAGAGTGTCTGGAGAGGCTGGCTAGCAAGGCAGAGTGTATGGAGCGTCTGTATAGCGAGGCAGAGTGTCTGGAGCGCCTGGCTAGCGAGGCAGAGTGTCTGGAGCGTCTAGCTAGCGTGGCAGAGTGTCTTGAGCCTCTGGCTAGCGTGGCAAATAGTCTGGAGCGTCTGGGTAGCGAGGCAAAGTGTCTGGAGCGCCTGGCTAGCGAGGCAGAGTGTCTGGAGGGTCTAAGTAGCAAGGCAGAGTGTCTGGAGCGTCTAGCTAGCGTGGCAGAGTGTCTGGAGCGTCTATCTAGCGTAGCAGAGTGTCTGAAATCTCTGGCTAGCATGGCAGAGTGTCTGGAGCGGCTGGCTAGGGAGGCAGAGTGTCTGGATCGTCTGGGTAGCGAGCCAGAGTGTCTGGAGTGCCTGGCTAGTGAGGCAGAGTTTCTGGAGCGTCTAAGTAGCGAGGCAGAGTGCCTGGAGCGTCTAGCTAGCGTGGCAGAGTGTCTGGAGCCACTGGCTAGCGTGGCAGATAGTCTGAAGCGTCTGGCTAGCGTGGCAGAGTGTCTGGAGCGCCTGGCTAGCGAGGCATAGTGTCTGGAGCGTCTGGGTAGCAGGCAGAGTGTCTGAAGGGTCTGGGTAGCAAGGCAGAGTGTCTGGAGCGTCAAGCTAGCGTGGCATAGTGTCTTGAGCGTCTGGCTAGCGTAGCAGAAAGTCTGGAGCGTTAAGCTAGCGTAGCAGAGTGTCTGAAACCTCTAGCTAGGGAGGCAGAGTGTCTGGAGCGTCTGGCTAGGGAGGCAGAGTGTCTGGAACGTCTAGCTAGCGTGGCAGAGTGTCTGGAGCCTCTGGCTAGCGTGGCAGATAATCTGGAGCCACTGGCTAGCGTGGCTGATAGTCTGGAGCGTCTGGGTAGCGAGGCAGCGTGTCTGGAGCGCCTGGCTAGCGAGGCAGAGTGTCTGGAGGGTCTGGGTAGCAAGGCAGAGTGTCTGGAGCGTCTAGCTAGACGAGCAGAGTGTCTGAAACCTCTGGTTAGCGTGGCAGTAAGTCTGGAGCGTCTGGCTAGCATGGCAGAGTGTCTGAAGCGGCTGGCTAGCGAGGCAGAGTGTCTAGAGCGTCTTGGTAGCGAGGGTGAGTGTCTGGAGCGCCTGGCTAGCGAGGCAGAGTGTCTGGAGCGTCTAGCTAGCGTGGCAGAGTGTCTGGGGCCTTTGGCTAGCGTGGCAGATAGTCTGGAGCGTCTGGGTAGCGAGGCAGAGTGTCTGGAGCGTCAAGCTAGCGACGCAGAGTTTCTGAAGCGTCTAGCTAGCGTAGCAGAGTGTCTGGAGCGTCTGGGTAGCAAGGCAGAGTGTCTGGAGCGTCTAGCTAGCGTGGCAGATTGTCTGGAGCCTATGGCTAGCGTGGCAGAGTGTCTGGAGCGTCTGGGTAGCGAGACAGAGTGTCTGGAGCGTCTTGCTAGCGTGGCAGATTGTCTGGAGCGTCTGGCTAGCGTGGCAGAGTGTCTGGAGCGTCTTGCTAGCGTGGCAGAGTGTTTTGAGCGCCTGGCAAGCGAGGCAGTGTGTCTGGAGCGTCTGGATAGCAAGGCAGAGTACCTGGAGCGTCTGGCTAGCATGGCTGAGTGTCTGGACCGTCTAGCTAGCGAAACAGAGTGTCTAAAGTAACTTGCTGGCGAGGCAGAGTGCCTGGAGCGTCTGGGTAGCGAGGCAGAGTGTCTGGAGCGCCTGGCTAGCGAGGCAGAGTGTCTGGAGCGTCTAGCTAGCATGGTAGAGTAACTGGAGCATCTGAATAGCGAGGCAGAGTGTCTGAAACGTCTGGCGAGCGTGGCTGAGTGTCTGGAGCGTCTTGCTAGCGTGGCCGAGTGTCTGGAGCCTATAGCTAGCGTGGCGGATAGTCTGGAGCATCTGGTTATCATGGCAGAGTGTCTAGAGCGTCTAGCTAGCGAGGCAGAGTGTCTGGAGCGTCTGGGTAGCGAGGCAAAGTGTCTGGTGCGTCTGGGTAGCGAGGCAGAGTGTCAGGAGCGTCTTGCTAGCGAGGCAGAAAGTCTAGAGCGTCTGGCTAGCGTGGCGGAAAGTCTGGAGCGTGTGGCTAGCATAGCAGAGTTTCTAGAGCGTATGGCTAGCGTGGCAGAGTGTCTGGAGCCTCTGGCTAGCGTAGCAGATAGTCTGGAGCGTCTGACTAGAATAGCAGTGTGTCTGGAGCGTCTGGGTAGCAAGGCAGAGTACCTGGAGCGTCTGGCTAGCATGGCTGAGTGTCTGGACCGTCTAGCTAGCGAAAAAGAGTGTCTGAAGTGCCTTGCTGGCGAGGCAGAGTGCCTGGAGCGTCTGGATAGCGAGGCAGAGTGTCTGGAGCGCCTGGGTAGCGAGGCAGAGTGTCTGGAGCGCCTGGCTAGCGAGGCAGTGTGTCTGGAGCGTCTAGCTAGCATGGTAGAGTAACTGGAGCATCTGAATAGCGAGGCAGAGTGTCTGGAGCCTATGGCTAGCGTGGCGGATAGTCTGGAGTGTCTGGCTAGCGTGGCAGATAGTCTGGAGCGTCTGGCTAGCGAGGCAGAGTGTCTGGAGCGTCTGGCTAGCATTGCAGAGTGTCTTTAGCCTCTGGCTAGCGTGGCAGAGTGTCTGGAGCGTCTGGCTAGCATTGCAGAGTGTCTGCAGCCTCTGGATAGCGTGGCAAATAGTCTGGAGCCACTGGCTAGCAAAGCAGAAAGTCTGGAACGTATGGAAGCGAGCCAGAGTGTCTGGAACGCCTGGCTAGCGAGGCAGAGTGCCTGGAGCGTCAAGCTTGCGTGGTAGAGTGTCTGGAGTGTCTGGCTAGCGTGGTAGAGTGTCTGGAGAGGCTGGCTAGCGAGGCAGAGTGTCTGGAGCGTCTGGGTAGCCAGCCAGAGTGTCTGAAGCGCCTGGCTAGCGAGGCAGAGTGTCTGGAGCCTCTGGCTAGCGTTGCAGATAGTCTGGAGCGTCTGGCTAGCAAGGCTGAGTGTCTGGAGCCACTGGCTAGCGTGGAAGAGTGTCTGGAGATTCTGGGTAGCAAGGCAGAGTGTCTGGAGCGTCTAGCTAGCGTGGCAGAGTGTCTGGAGCCTCTGGCTAGCGTTGCAGATAGTCTGGAGCGTCTGGCTAGCAAGGCAGAGTGTCTGGAGCGTCTATCTAGCGTGGCAGAGTGTCTTGAGCCTCTGGCTAGCGTAGCAGATAGTCTGGAGCGTCTGGCTAGCATGGCAGAGTGTCTGGAGCGCCTGGCTAGCGAGGCAGAGCTTCTGAAGCGCCTGGCTAACGAGGCAGAGTGTCTGGAGCGTCTGGGGAGCGAGGCAAAGTGTCTTGAACGTCTGGGTAGCGAATCAGAGTGTCTGGAGCGTCTGGCTAGCGTGGCAGAGTGTCTGGAGCGCCTGGCTAGCGAGGCATAGTGTCTGGAGCGTCTGGGTAGCAGGCAGAGTGTCTGAAGGGTCTGGGTAGCAAGGCAGAGTGTCTGGAGCGTCAAGCTAGCGTGGCATAGTGTCTTGAGCGTCTGGCTAGCGAAGCAGAAAGTCTGGAGCGTTAAGCTAGCGTAGCAGAGTGTCTGAAACCTCTGGCTAGGGAGGCAGAGTGTCTGGAGCGTCTGGCTAGGGAGGCAGAGTGTCTGGAGCGTCTAGCTAGCGTGGCAGAGTGTCTGGAGCCTCTGGCTAGCGTGGCAGATAATCTGGAGCCACTGGCTAGCGTGGCTGATAGTCTGGAGCGTCTGGGTAGCGAGGCAGCGTGTCTGGAGCGCCTGGCTAGCGAGGCAGTGTGTCTGGAGGGTCTGAGTAGCAAGGCAGAGTGTCTGGAGCGTCTAGCTAGACGAGCAGAGTGTCTCAAACCTCTGGTTAGCGTGGCAGTAAGTCTGGAGCGTCTGGCTAGCATGGCAGAGTGTCTGAAGCGGCTGGCTAGCGAGGCAGAGTGTCTAGAGCGTCTTGGTAGCGAGGGTGAGTGTCTGGAGCGCCTGGCTAGCGAGGCAGAGTGTCTGGAGCGTCTAGCTAGCGTGGCAGAGTGTCTGGGGCCTTTGGCTAGCGTGGCAGATAGTCTGGAGCGTCTGGGTAGCGAGGCAGAGTGTCTGGAGCGTCAAGCTAGCGACGCAGAGTTTCTGAAGCGTCTAGCTACCGTAGCAGAGTGTCTTAAACCTCTGGCTAGCGTGGCAGAAAGTCTGGAGCGTCTGGCTAGCATTGCAGAGTGTCTGGAGAGGCTGGCTAGCAAGGCAGAGTGTATGGAGCGTCTGTATAGCGAGGCAGAGTGTCTGGAGCGCCTGGCTAGCGAGGCAGAGTGTCTGGAGCGTCTAGCTAGCGTGGCAGAGTGTCTGGAGCCTCTGGCTAGCGTGGCAAATAGTCTGGAGCGTCTGGGTAGCGAGGCAGAGTGTCTGGAGCGCCTGGCTAGCGAGGCAGAGTGTCTGGAGGGTCTAAGTAGCAAGGCAGAGTGTCTGGAGCGTCTAGCTAGCGTGGCAGAGTGTCTGGAGCGTCTAGCTAGCGTAGCAGAGTGTCTGAAATCTCTAGCTAGCATGGCAGAGTGTCTGGAGCGGCTGGCTAGGGAGGCAGAGTGTCTGGAGCGTCTAGCTAGCGTGGCAGAGTGTCTGGAGCCTCTGGCTAGCGTGGCAGATAATCTGGAGCCACTGGCTAGCGTGGCTGATAGTCTGGAGCGTCTGGGTAGCGAGGCAGCGTGTCTGGAGCGCCTGGCTAGCGAGGCAGAGTGTCTGGAGGGTCTGGGTAGCAAGGCAGAGTGTCTGGAGCGTCTAGCTAGACGAGCAGAGTGTCTGAAACCTCTGGTTAGCGTGGCAGTAAGTCTGGAGCGTCTGGCTAGCATGGCAGAGTGTCTGAAGCGGCTGGCTAGCGAGGCAGAGTGTCTAGAGCGTCTTGGTAGCGAGGGTGAGTGTCTGGAGCGCCTGGCTAGCGAGGCAGAGTGTCTGGAGCGTCTAGCTAGCGTGGCAGAGTGTCTGGGGCCTTTGGCTAGCGTGGCAGATAGTCTGGAGCGTCTGGGTAGCGAGGCAGAGTGTCTGGAGCGTCAAGCTAGCGACGCAGAGTTTCTGAAGCGTCTAGCTAGCGTAGCAGAGTGTCTTAAACCTCTGGCTAGCGTGGCAGAAAGTCTGGAGCGTCTGGCTAGCATTGCAGAGTGTCTGGAGAGGCTGGCTAGCAAGGCAGAGTGTATGGAGCGTCTGTATAGCGAGGCAGAGTGTCTGGAGCGCCTGGCTAGCGAGGCAGAGTGTCTGGAGCGTCTAGCTAGCGTGGCAGAGTGTCTTGAGCCTCTGGCTAGCGTGGCAAATAGTCTGGAGCGTCTGGGTAGCGAGGCAAAGTGTCTGGAGCGCCTGGCTAGCGAGGCAGAGTGTCTGGAGGGTCTAAGTAGCAAGGCAGAGTGTCTGGAGCGTCTAGCTAGCGTGGCAGAGTGTCTGGAGCGTCTATCTAGCGTAGCAGAGTGTCTGAAATCTCTGGCTAGCATGGCAGAGTGTCTGGAGCGGCTGGCTAGGGAGGCAGAGTGTCTGGATCGTCTGGGTAGCGAGCCAGAGTGTCTGGAGTGCCTGGCTAGTGAGGCAGAGTTTCTGGAGCGTCTAAGTAGCGAGGCAGAGTGCCTGGAGCGTCTAGCTAGCGTGGCAGAGTGTCTGGAGCCACTGGCTAGCGTGGCAGATAGTCTGAAGCGTCTGGCTAGCGTGGCAGAGTGTCTGGAGCGCCTGGCTAGCGAGGCATAGTGTCTGGAGCGTCTGGGTAGCAGGCAGAGTGTCTGAAGGGTCTGGGTAGCAAGGCAGAGTGTCTGGAGCGTCAAGCTAGCGTGGCATAGTGTCTTGAGCGTCTGGCTAGCGTAGCAGAAAGTCTGGAGCGTTAAGCTAGCGTAGCAGAGTGTCTGAAACCTCTAGCTAGGGAGGCAGAGTGTCTGGAGCGTCTGGCTAGGGAGGCAGAGTGTCTGGAACGTCTAGCTAGCGTGGCAGAGTGTCTGGAGCCTCTGGCTAGCGTGGCAGATAATCTGGAGCCACTGGCTAGCGTGGCTGATAGTCTGGAGCGTCTGGGTAGCGAGGCAGCGTGTCTGGAGCGCCTGGCTAGCGAGGCAGAGTGTCTGGAGGGTCTGGGTAGCAAGGCAGAGTGTCTGGAGCGTCTAGCTAGACGAGCAGAGTGTCTGAAACCTCTGGTTAGCGTGGCAGTAAGTCTGGAGCGTCTGGCTAGCATGGCAGAGTGTCTGAAGCGGCTGGCTAGCGAGGCAGAGTGTCTAGAGCGTCTTGGTAGCGAGGGTGAGTGTCTGGAGCGCCTGGCTAGCGAGGCAGAGTGTCTGGAGCGTCTAGCTAGCGTGGCAGAGTGTCTGGGGCCTTTGGCTAGCGTGGCAGATAGTCTGGAGCGTCTGGGTAGCGAGGCAGAGTGTCTGGAGCGTCAAGCTAGCGACGCAGAGTTTCTGAAGCGTCTAGCTAGCGTAGCAGAGTGTCTGGAGCGTCTGGGTAGCAAGGCAGAGTGTCTGGAGCGTCTAGCTAGCGTGGCAGATTGTCTGGAGCCTATGGCTAGCGTGGCAGAGTGTCTGGAGCGTCTGGGTAGCGAGACAGAGTGTCTGGAGCGTCTTGCTAGCGTGGCAGATTGTCTGGAGCGTCTGGCTAGCGTGGCAGAGTGTCTGGAGCGTCTTGCTAGCGTGGCAGAGTGTTTTGAGCGCCTGGCAAGCGAGGCAGTGTGTCTGGAGCGTCTGGATAGCAAGGCAGAGTACCTGGAGCGTCTGGCTAGCATGGCTGAGTGTCTGGACCGTCTAGCTAGCGAAACAGAGTGTCTAAAGTAACTTGCTGGCGAGGCAGAGTGCCTGGAGCGTCTGGGTAGCGAGGCAGAGTGTCTGGAGCGCCTGGCTAGCGAAGCAGAGTGTCTGGAGCGTCTAGCTAGCATGGTAGAGTAACTGGAGCATCTGAATAGCGAGGCAGAGTGTCTGAAACGTCTGGCGAGCGTGGCTGAGTGTCTGGAGCGTCTTGCTAGCGTGGCCGAGTGTCTGGAGCCTATAGCTAGCGTGGCGGATAGTCTGGAGCATCTGGTTATCATGGCAGAGTGTCTAGAGCGTCTAGCTAGCGAGGCAGAGTGTCTGGAGCGTCTGGGTAGCGAGGCAAAGTGTCTGGTGCGTCTGGGTAGCGAGGCAGAGTGTCAGGAGCGTCTTGCTAGCGAGGCAGAAAGTCTAGAGCGTCTGGCTAGCGTGGCGGAAAGTCTGGAGCGTGTGGCTAGCATAGCAGAGTTTCTAGAGCGTATGGCTAGCGTGGCAGAGTGTCTGGAGCCTCTGGCTAGCGTAGCAGATAGTCTGGAGCGTCTGACTAGAATAGCAGAGTGTCTGGAGCGTCTGGGTAGCAAGGCAGAGTACCTGGAGCGTCTGGCTAGCATGGCTGAGTGTCTGGACCGTCTAGCTAGCGAAAAAGAGTGTCTGAAGTGCCTTGCTGGCGAGGCAGAGTGCCTGGAGCGTCTGGATAGCGAGGCAGAGTGTCTGGAGCGCCTGGGTAGCGAGGCAGAGTGTCTGGAGCGCCTGGCTAGCGAGGCAGTGTGTCTGGAGCGTCTAGCTAGCATGGTAGAGTAACTGGAGCATCTGAATAGCGAAACAGAGTGTCTGGAGCGTCTGGCTAGCGAGGCAGAGTGTCTGGAGCGTCTGGCTAGCATTGCAGAGTGTCTTTAGCCTCTGGCTAGCGTGGCAGAGTGTCTGGAGCGTCTGGCTAGCATTGCAGAGTGTCTGCAGCCTCTGGATAGCGTGGCAGATAGTCTGGAGCCACTGGCTAGCAAAGCAGAAAGTCTGGAACGTATGGAAGCGAGCCAGAGTGTCTGGAACGCCTGGCTAGCGAGGCAGAGTGCCTGGAGCGTCAAGCTTGCGTGGTAGAGTGTCTGGAGTGTCTGGCTAGCGTGGTAGAGTGTCTGGAGAGGCTGGCTAGCGAGGCAGAGTGTCTGGAGCGTCTGGGTAGCCAGCCAGAGTGTCTGAAGCGCCTGGCTAGCGAGGCAGAGTGTCTGGAGCCTCTGGCTAGCTTTGCAGATAGTCTGGAGCGTCTGGCTAGCAAGGCTGAGTGTCTGGAGCCACTGGCTAGCGTGGAAGAGTGTCTGGAGATTCTGGGTAGCAAGGCAGAGTGTCTGGAGCGTCTAGCTAGCGTGGCAGAGTGTCTGGAGCCTCTGGCTAGCGTTGCAGATAGTCTGGAGCGTCTGGCTAGCAAGGCAGAGTGTCTGGAGCGTCTATCTAGCGTGGCAGAGTGTCTTGAGCCTCTGGCTAGCGTAGCAGATAGTCTGGAGCGTCTGGCTAGCATGGCAGAGTGTCTGGAGCGCCTGGCTAGCGAGGCAGAGCTTCTGAAGCGCCTGGCTAACGAGGCAGAGTGTCTGGAGCGTCTGGGGAGCGAGGCAAAGTGTCTTGAACGTCTGGGTAGCGAATCAGAGTGTCTGGAGCGTCTGGCTAGCGTGGCAGAGTGTCTGGAGCGCCTGGCTAGCGAGGCATAGTGTCTGGAGCGTCTGGGTAGCAGGCAGAGTGTCTGAAGGGTCTGGGTAGCAAGGCAGAGTGTCTGGAGCGTCAAGCTAGCGTGGCATAGTGTCTTGAGCGTCTGGCTAGCGAAGCAGAAAGTCTGGAGCGTTAAGCTAGCGTAGCAGAGTGTCTGAAACCTCTGGCTAGGGAGGCAGAGTGTCTGGAGCGTCTGGCTAGGGAGGCAGAGTGTCTGGAGCGTCTAGCTAGCGTGGCAGAGTGTCTGGAGCCTCTGGCTAGCGTGGCAGATAATCTGGAGCCACTGGCTAGCGTGGCTGATAGTCTGGAGCGTCTGGGTAGCGAGGCAGCGTGTCTGGAGCGCCTGGCTAGCGAGGCAGTGTGTCTGGAGGGTCTGAGTAGCAAGGCAGAGTGTCTGGAGCGTCTAGCTAGACGAGCAGAGTGTCTGAAACCTCTGGTTAGCGTGGCAGTAAGTCTGGAGCGTCTGGCTAGCATGGCAGAGTGTCTGAAGCGGCTGGCTAGCGAGGCAGAGTGTCTAGAGCGTCTTGGTAGCGAGGGTGAGTGTCTGGAGCGCCTGGCTAGCGAGGCAGAGTGTCTGGAGCGTCTAGCTAGCGTGGCAGAGTGTCTGGGGCCTTTGGCTAGCGTGGCAGATAGTCTGGAGCGTCTGGGTAGCGAGGCAGAGTGTCTGGAGCGTCAAGCTAGCGACGCAGAGTTTCTGAAGCGTCTAGCTACCGTAGCAGAGTGTCTTAAACCTCTGGCTAGCGTGGCAGAAAGTCTGGAGCGTCTGGCTAGCATTGCAGAGTGTCTGGAGAGGCTGGCTAGCAAGGCAGAGTGTATGGAGCGTCTGTATAGCGAGGCAGAGTGTCTGGAGCGCCTGGCTAGCGAGGCAGAGTGTCTGGAGCGTCTAGCTAGCGTGGCAGAGTGTCTGGAGCCTCTGGCTAGCGTGGCAAATAGTCTGGAGCGTCTGGGTAGCGAGGCAGAGTGTCTGGAGCGCCTGGCTAGCGAGGCAGAGTGTCTGGAGGGTCTAAGTAGCAAGGCAGAGTGTCTGGAGCGTCTAGCTAGCGTGGCAGAGTGTCTGGAGCGTCTAGCTAGCGTAGCAGAGTGTCTGAAATCTCTAGCTAGCATGGCAGAGTGTCTGGAGCGGCTGGCTGGGGAGGCAGAGTGTCTGGATCGTCTGGGTAGCGAGCCAGAGTGTCTGGAGTGCCTGGCTAGTGAGGCAGAGTTTCTGGAGCGTCTAAGTAGCGAGGCAGAGTGCCTGGAGCGTCTAGCTAGCGTGGCAGAGTGTCTGGAGCCACTGGCTAGCGTGGCAGATAGTCTGAAGCGTCTGGGTAGCGAGGCAGAGTGTCTGGAGCGCCTGGCTAGCGAGGCAGAGTGTCTGGAGAATCTGGGTAGCAAGGCAGAGTGTCTGGAGCGTCTATCTAGCGTGGCAGAGTGTCTGGAGCCTCTGGCTAGCGTAGCAGATAGTCTGGAGCGTCTGGCTAGAATGGCAGAGTGTCTGGAGCGCCTGGCTAGCGAGGCAGAGCTTCTAAAGCGCCTGGTTAACGAGGCCGAGTGCCTGGAGCGTCTGGGGAGCGAGGCAATGTGTCTTGAACGTCTAAGTAGCGAATCAGAGTGTCTGGAGCGTCTGGCTAGCGTGGCAGAGTGTCTGGAGCGCCTGGCTAGCGAGGCAGAGTGTCTGGAGAGTCTAGGTAGCTAGCCAGATTGTCTGAAGCGTCTGGCTAGCATGGCAGAGTGTCTGAAGCGGCTGGCTAGCGAGGCAGAGTGTCTGGAGCGCCTGGCTAGCGAGGCAGAAAGTCTGGATTGTCTAACAAGCGTGGCAGAGTATCTGGAGCCTCTGGCTAGCGTGGCAGATAGTCTGGAGCCACTGGCTAGCGTGGCAGATAGTCTGGAGCGTCTGGGTAGCGAGGCAGAGTTTCTGGAGCGCCTGGCTAGCGAGACTGAGTGTCTGGAGGGTCTGGGTAGCAAGGCAGAGTGTCTGGAGCGTTTAGCTAGCGAGGCAGAGTGTCTGGTGTGTCTGGGTAGCGAGGCAAGGTGTCTGGAGCGTCTTAGTAGCGAATCAGAGTGTCTGGAGCGTCTAGCTAGCGTGGCAGAGTGTCTGGAGCGTCTGGCTAGCATTGCAGAGTGTCTTCAGCCGCTGGCTAGCGTGGCAGAGTGTCTAGAGCGTCTGGCTAGCATTGCAGAGTGTCTGCAGCCTCTGGCTAGCGTGGCAGATAGTCTGGAGCCACTAGCTAGCATGGCAGAGTGTCTGGAGCGTATGGAAGCGAGCCAGAGTGTCTGGAACGCCTGGCTAGCGAGGCAGAGTGCCTGGAGCGTCAAGCTTGCGTGGTAGAGTGTCTGGAGTGTCTGGCTAGCGTGGTAGAGTGTCTGGAGAGGCTGGCTAGCGAGGCAGAGTGTCTGGAGCGTCTGGGTAGCCAACCAGAGTGTCTGAAGCGCCTGGCTAGCGAGGCAGAGTGTCTGGAGCGTCTAAGTAGCGAGGCAGAGTGCCTGGAGCGTCAAGCTAGCCTGGCAGAGTGGCTGGAGCCACTGGCTAGCGTGGCAGAGTGTCTGGAGATTCTGGGTAGCAAGGCAGAGTGTCTGGAGCGTCTAGCTAGCGTGGCAGAGTGTCTGGAGCCTCTGGCTAGCGTTGCAGATAGTCTGGAGCGTCTGGCTAGCAAGGCAGAGTGTCTGGAGCGTCTATCTAGCGTGGCAGAGCGTCTGGAGCCTCTGGCTAGCGTAGCAGATAGTCTGGAGCGTCTGGCTAGAATGGCAGAGTGTCTGGAGCGCCTGGCTAGCGAGGCAGAGCTTCTGAAGCGCCTGGCTAACGAGGCAGAGTGTCTGGAGCGTCTGGGGAGCGAGGCAAAGTGTCTTGAACGTCTAAGTAGCGAATCAGAGTGTCTGGAGCGTCTGGCTAGCGTGGCAGAGTGTCTGGAGCGCCTGGCTAGCGAGGCAGAGTGTCTGGAGAGTCTAGGTAGCTAGCCAGATTGTCTGAAGCGTCTGGCTAGCATGGCAGAGTGTCTGAAGCGGCTGGCTAGCGAGGCAGAGTGTCTGGAGCGCCTGGCTAGCGAGGCAGAAAGTCTGGATTGTCTAACAAGCGTGGCAGAGTATCTGGAGCCTCTGGCTAGCGTGGCAGATAGTCTGGAGCCACTGGCTAGCGTGGCAGATAGTCTGGAGCGTCTGGGTAGCGAGGCAGAGTTTCTGGAGCGCCTGGCTAGCGAGACTGAGTGTCTGGAGGGTCTGGGTAGCAAGGCAGAGTGTCTGGAGCGTTTAGCTAGCGAGGCAGAGTGTCTGGTGTGTCTGGGTAGCGAGGCAAGGTGTCTGGAGCGTCTTAGTAGCGAATCAGAGTGTCTGGAGCGTCTAGCTAGCGTGGCAGAGTGTCTGGAGCGTCTGGCTAGCATTGCAGAGTGTCTTCAGCCGCTGGCTAGCGTGGCAGAGTGTCTAGAGCGTCTGGCTAGCATTGCAGAGTGTCTGCAGCCTCTGGCTAGCGTGGCAGATAGTCTGGAGCCACTAGCTAGCATGGCAGAGTGTCTGGAGCGTATGGAAGCGAGCCAGAGTGTCTGGAACGCCTGGCTAGCGAGGCAGAGTGCCTGGAGCGTCAAGCTTGCGTGGTAGAGTGTCTGGAGTGTCTGGCTAGCGTGGTAGAGTGTCTGGAGAGGCTGGCTAGCGAGGCAGAGTGTCTGGAGCGTCTGGGTAGCCAACCAGAGTGTCTGAAGCGCCTGGCTAGCGAGGCAGAGTGTCTGGAGCGTCTAAGTAGCGAGGCAGAGTGCCTGGAGCGTCAAACTAGCCTGGCAGAGTGGCTGGAGCCACTGGCTAGCGTGGCAGAGTGTCTGGAGATTCTGGGTAGCAAGGCAGAGTGTCTGGAGCGTCTAGCTAGCGTGGCAGAGTGTCTGGAGCCTCTGGCTAGCGTTGCAGATAGTCTGGAGCGTCTGGCTAGCAAGGCAGAGTGTCTGGAGCGTCTATCTAGCGTGGCAGAGCGTCTGGAGCCTCTGGCTAGCGTAGCAGATAGTCTGGAGCGTCTGGCTAGCATGGCAGAGTGTCTGGAGCGCCTGGCTAGCGAGGCAGAGTGTCTGGAGCGTCTGGGTAGCAGGCAGAGTGTCTGAAGGGTCTGGGTAGCAAGGCAGAGTGTCTGGAGCGTCAAGCTAGCGTGGCATAGTGTCTTGAGCGTCTGGCTAGCGTAGCAGAAAGTCTGGAGCGTCTAGCTAGCGTGGCAGAGTGTCTGGAGCCTCTGGCTAGCGTGGCAGATAATCTGGAGCCACTGGCTAGCGTGGCTGATAGTCTGGAGCGTCTGGGAGCGAGGCAGCGTGTCTGGAGCGCCTGGCTAGCGAGGCAGAGTGTCTGGAGGGTCTGGGTAGCAAGGCAGAGTGTCTGGAGCGTCTAGCTAGACGAGCAGAGTGTCTGAAACCTCTGGCTAGCGTGGCAGTAAGTCTGGAGCGTCTGGCTAGCATGGCAGAGTGTCTGGAATGTCTGACTAGCGTGGCAGAATGTCTGGAGCGTCTGGCTAGCAAGGCAAAGTGTCTGGAACGTCTGGATAGCGAAGCAGAGTCTATGGAGCGTCTTGCTAGCGAGGCAGAGTTTCTTGAGCGTGTTATTACCGAGGCAAAGTGTCTGAAGCGATTTGCAATAAAACGAGAGTGTATGGAGCGTCTGTCTAGCAAGGCAAAGTGTCTAACGCCAATCTAGCGAGGCAGAGTTTCTGGAGCGTCTGGGTAGCGAGGCAGAGTGTCTGGAGCGTCTAGCTAGCGTGGCAGATAGTCTGGAGCGTCTAACAACCAAGGCAGAGTGTCTGGAGCGTCTAGCTAGCGAGGCGGAGTGTCTGAAACGTCTGGCTAGCAAAGCAGAGTGTCTACAGCGTCTTGCTAGCTAGGCAGAGTGTCTGAAGCGTCTTTTTAGCGAAGCAGCGTGTCTGGAGCGTCTGGCTAGCATGGTAGAGTGTCTGGAGCGTCTGGCAAGCAAAGCAGAGTGTCTAGAGCGTCTGGCTGACGAGGCAGAGTGTCTGGAGCGTCTGGCAAGCGGGACAGGGTGTCTGGAGCGTCTTGCCTTTAAGACAGAGTGTTTGGAGCGTCTGGCTAGCATGGTAGAGTGTCTGGAGCGTCTGGCAAGCTAAGCAGAGTGTCTAGAGCGTCTGGCTTACGAGGCAGAGTGTCTGGAGCGTCTGACAAGTGAGGCAGGGTGTCTGGAGCATCTTACTTCTAAGACAGAGTGTTTGGAGCGTCTGGCAAGTGAGGCAGAATGTCTGGAGCGTCTTGGTTCTAAGGCAGAGTGTCTGGAGCGTCTAGCTAGCGGGCAGAGTGTCTGGAGCCTCTGGCTAGCGTGGCAGATAGTCTGTAGCGTCTGACTAGAATGGCAGAGTGTCTGGAGCGTCTGGGTAGCAAGGGAGAGTGTCTTGAGCGTCTAGCTAGCGTGGCAGATTGTCTGGAGCCTATGGCTAGCGTGGCAGAGTGTCTGGAGCGTCTGGGTAGCGAGACAGAGTGTCTGGAGCCTCTGGCTAGCGTGGCAGATAGTCTGTAGCGTCTGACTAGAATGGCAGAGTGTCTGGAGCGTCTGGGTAGCAAGGCAGAGTGTCTGGAGCGTCTAGCTAGCGTGGCAGATGGTCTGGAGCCTATGGCTAGCGTGGCAGAGTGTCTGGAGCGTCTGGGTAGCGAGACAGAGTGTCTGGAGCGTCTTGCTAGCGTGGCAGAGTGTCTGGAGCGTCTGGCTAGCGTGGCAGATAGTCTGTAGCGTCTGACTAGAATGGCAGAGTGTCTGGAGCGTCTGGGTAGCAAGGCAAAGTGTCTGGAGCGTCTAGCTAGCGTGGCAGATTGTCTGGAGCCTATGGCTAGCGTGGCAGAGTGTCTGGAGCGTCTTGGTAGCGAGACAGAGTGTCTGGAGCGCCTGGCAAGCGAGGCAGTGTGTCTGGAGCGTCTGGATAGCAAGGCAGAGTACCTGGAGCGTCTGGCTAGCATGGCTGAGTGTCTGGACCGTCTAGCTAGCGAAACAGAGTGTCTAAAGTAACTTGCTGGCGAGGCAGAGTGCCTGGAGCGTCTGGGTAGCGAGGCAGAGTGTCTGGAGCGCCTGGCTAGCGAGGCAGAGTGTCTGGAGCGTCTAGCTAGCATGGTAGAGTAACTGGAGCATCTGAATGGCGAGGCAGAGTGTCTGAAACGTCTGGCGAGCGTGGCTGAGTGTCTGGAGCGTCTTGCTAGCGTGGCCGAGTGTCAGGAGCGTCTTGCTAGCGAGGCAGAAAGTCTAGAGCGTCTGGCTAGCGTGGCGGAAAGTCTGGAGCGTGTGGCTAGCATAGCAGAGTTTCTAGAGCGTATGGCTAGCGTGGCAGATAGTCTGGAGCGTCTGACTAGAATAGCAGAGTGTCTGGAGCGTCTGGGTAGCAAGGCAGAGTACCTGGAGCGTCTGGCTAGCATGGCTGAGTGTCTGGACCGTCTAGCTAGCGAAAAAGAGTGTCTGAAGTGCCTTGCTGGCGAGGCAGAGTGCCTGGAGCGTCTGGATAGCGAGGCAGAGTGTCTGGAGCGCCTGGGTAGCGAGGCAGAGTGTCTGGAGCGCCTGGCTAGCGAGGCAGTGTGTCTGGAGCGTCTAGCTAGCATGGTAGAGTAACTGGAGCATCTGAATAGCGAGGCAGAGTGTCTGGAACGTAAGGCGAGCGTGGCTGAGTGTCTGGAGCCTATGGCTAGCGTGGCGGATAGTCTGGAGTGTCTGGCTATCGTTGCAGATAGTCTGGAGCGTCTGGGTAGCAAGGCAAGGTTTCTGGAACGTCTAAGTAGCGAATCAGAGTGTCTGGAGCGTCTAGCTAGCGTGGCAGAGTGTCTGGAGCGTCTGGCTAGCATTGCAGAGTGTCTTTAGCCTCTGGCTAGCGTGGCAGAGTGTCTAGAGCGTCTGGCTAGCATTGCAGAGTGTCTGCAGCCTCTGGATAGCGTGGCAGATAGTCTGGAGCCACTGGCTAGCAAAGCAGAAAGTCTGGAGCGTATGGAAGCGAGCCAGAGTGTCTGGAACGCCTGGCTAGCGAGGCAGAGTGTCTGGAGCGTCTGGGTAGCCAGCTAGAGTGTCTGAAGCGCCTGGCTAGCGAGGCAGAGTGTCTGGAGCCTCTGGCTAGCGTTGCAGATAGTCTGGAGCGTCTGGCTAGCAAGGCAGAGTGTCTGGAGCCACTGGCTAGCGTGGCAGAGTGTCTGGAGATTCTGGGTAGCGTAGCAGATAGTCTGGAGCGTCTGGCTAGCATGGCAGAGTGTCTGGAGCGCCTGGCTAGCGAGGCAGAGCTTCTGAAGCGCCTGGCTAACGAGGCAGAGTGTCTGGAGCGTCTGGGGAGCGAGGCAAAGTGTCTTGAACGTCTGGGTAGCGAATCAGAGTGTCTGGAGCGTCTGGCTAGCGTGGCAGAGTGTCTGGAGCGCCTGGCTAGCGAGGCATAGTGTCTGGAGCGTCTGGGTAGCAGGCAGAGTGTCTGAAGGGTCTGGGTAGCAAGGCAGAGTGTCTGGAGCGTCAAGCTAGCGTGGCATAGTGTCTTGAGCGTCTGGCTAGCGTAGCAGAAAGTCTGGAGCGTTAAGCTAGCGTAGCAGAGTGTCTGAAACCTCTGGCTAGGGAGGCAGAGTGTCTGGAGCGTCTGGCTAGTGAGGCAGAGTGTCTGGATCGTCTAGCTAGCGTGGCAGAGTGTCTGGAGCCTCTGGCTAGCGTGGCAGATAATCTGGAGCCACTGGCTAGCGTGGCTGATAGTCTGGAGCGTCTGGGTAGCGAGGCAGCGTGTCTGGAGCGCCTGGCTAGCGAGGCAGAGTGTCTGGAGGGTCTGGGTACTAAGGCAGAGTGTCTGGAGCGTCTAGCTAGACGAGCAGAGTGTCTGAAACCTCTGGTTAGCGTGGCAGTAAGTCTGGAGCGTCTGGCTAGCATGGCAGAGTGTCTGAAGCGGCTGGCTAGCGAGGCAGAGTGTCTAGAGCGTCTTGGTAGCGAGGCAGAGTGTCTGGAGCGCCTGGCTAGCGAGGCAGAGTGTCTGGAGCGTCTAGCTAGCGTGGCAGAGTGTCTGGGGCCTTTGGCTAGCGTGGCAGATAGTCTGGAGCGTCTGGGTAGCGAGGCAGAGTGTCTGGAGCGTCAAGCTAGCGACGCAGAGTTTCTGAAGCGTCTAGCTAGCGTAGCAGAGTGTCTGGAGCGTCTGGGTAGCAAGGCAGAGTGTCTGGAGCGTCTAGCTAGCGTGGCAGATTGTCTGGAGCCTATGGCTAGCGTGGCAGAGTGTCTGGAGCGTCTGGTTAGCGAGACAGAGTGTCTGGAGCGTCTTGCTAGCGTGGCAGAGTGTCTGGAGCGTCTGGCTAGCGTGGCAGAGTGTCTGGAGCGTCTTGCTAGCGTGGCAGAGTGTTTTGAGCGCCTGGCAAGCGAGGCAGTGTGTCTGGAGCGTCTGGATAGCAAGGCAGAGTACCTGGAGCGTCTGGCTAGCATGGCTGAGTGTCTGGACCGTCTAGCTAGCGAAACAGAGTGTCTAAAGTAACTTGCTGGCGAGGCAGAGTGCCTGGAGCGTCTGGGTAGCGAGGCAGAGTGTCTGGAGCGCCTGGCTAGCGAGGCAGAGTGTCTGGAGCGTCTAGCTAGCATGGTAGAGTAACTGGAGCATCTGAATAGCGAGGCAGAGTGTCTGAAACGTCTGGCGAGCGTGGCTGAGTGTCTGGAGCGTCTTGCTAGCGTGGCCGAGTGTCTGGAGCCTATAGCTAACGTGGCAGAGTGTCTGGAGCGTCTGGCTAGCGAGGCAGAGTGTCAGGAGCGTCTGGGTAGCGAGGCAAAGTGTCTGGTGCGTCTGGGTAGCGAGGCAGAGTGTCAGGAGCGTCTTGCTAGCGAGGCAGAAAGTCTAGAGCGTCTGGCTAGCGTGGCGGAAAGTCTGGAGCGTGTGGCTAGCATAGCAGAGTTTCTAGAGCGTATGGCTAGCGTGGCAGAGTGTCTGGAGCCTCTGGCTAGCGTAGCAGATAGTCTGGAGCGTCTGACTAGAATAGCAGAGTGTCTGGAGCGTCTGGGTAGCAAGGCAGAGTACCTGGAGCGTCTGGCTAGCATGGCTGAGTGTCTGGACCGTCTAGCTAGCGAAAAAGAGTGTCTGAAGTGCCTTGCTGGCGAGGCAGAGTGCCTGGAGCGTCTGCATAGCGAGGCAGAGTGTCTGGAGCGCCTGGGTAGCGAGGCAGAGTGTCTGGAGCGCCTGGCTAGCGAGGCAGTGTGTCTGGAGCGTCTAGCTAGCATGGTAGAGTAACTGTAGCATCTGAATAGCGAGGCAGAGTGTCTGGAACGTAAGGCGAGCGTGGCAGAGTGTCTGGAGCCTATGGCTAGCGTGGCGGATAGTCTGGAGTGTCTGGCTAGCGTGGCAGATAGTCTGGAGCGTCTGGGTAGCGAGGCAAGGTTTCTGGAACGTCTAAGTAGCGAATCAGAGTGTCTGGAGCGTCTAGCTAGCGTGGCAGAGTGTCTGGAGCGTCTGGCTAGCATTGCAGAGTGTCTTTAGCCTCTGGCTAGCGTGGCAGAGTGTCTGGAGCGTCTGGCTAGCATTGCAGAGTGTCTGCAGCCTCTGGATAGCGTGGCAGATAGTCTGGAGCCACTGGCTAGCAAAGCAGAAAGTCTGGAGCGTATGGAAGCGAGCCAGAGTGTCTGGAACGCCTGGCTAGCGAGGCAGAGTGCCTGGAGCGTCAAGCTTGCGTGGTAGAGTGTCTGGAGTGTCTGGCTAGCGTGGTAGAGTGTCTGGAGAGGCTGGCTAGCGAGGCAGAGTGTCTGGAGCGTCTGGGTAGCCAGCCAGAGTGTCTGAAGCGCCTGGCTAGCGAGGCAGAGTGTCTGGAGCCTCTGGCTAGCGTTGCAGATAGTCTGGAGCGTCTGGCTAGCAAGGCAGAGTGTCTGGAGCGTCTATCTAGCGTGGCAGAGTGTCTGGAGCCTCTGGCTAGCGTAGCAGATAGTCTGGAGCGTCTGGCTAGCATGGCAGAGTGTCTGGAGCGCCTGGCTAGCGAGGCAGAGCTTCTGAAGCGCCTGGTTAACGAGGCAGAGTGTCTGGAGCGTCTGGGGAGCGAGGCAAAGTGTCTTGAACGTCTGGGTAGCGAATCAGAGTGTCTGAAGCGTCTGGCTAGCGTGGCAGAGTGTCTTGAGCGCCTGGCTAGCGAGGCATAGTGTCGGGAGCGTCTGGGTAGCAGGCAGAGTGTCTGAAGGGTCTGGGTAGCAAGGCAGAATGTCTGGAGCGTCAAGCTAGCGTGGCATAGTGTCTTGAGCGTCTGGCTAGCGTAGCAGAAAGTCTGGAGCGTTAAGCTAGCGTAGCAGAGTGTCTGAAACCTCTGGCTAGGGAGGCAGAGTGTCTGAAGCGTCTTTTTAGCGAAGCAGCGTGTCTGGAGCGTCTGGCTAGCATGGTAGAGTGTCTGGAGCGTCTGGCAAGCAAAGCAGAGTGTCTAGAGCGTCTGGCTGACGAGGCAGAGTGTCTGGAGCGTCTGGCAAGCGGGACAGGGTGTCTGGAGCGTCTTGCCTTTAAGACAGAGTGTTTGGAGCGTCTGGCTAGCATGGTAGAGTGTCTGGAGCGTCTGGCAAGCTAAGCAGAGTGTCTAGAGCGTCTGGCTTACGAGGCAGAGTGTCTGGAGCGTCTGACAAGTGAGGCAGGGTGTCTGGAGCATCTTACTTCTAAGACAGAGTGTTTGGAGCGTCTGGCAAGTGAGGCAGAATGTCTGGAGCGTCTTGGTTCTAAGGCAGAGTGTCTGGAGCGTCTAGCTAGCGGGCAGAGTGTCTGGAGCCTCTGGCTAGCGTGGCAGATAGTCTGTAGCGTCTGACTAGAATGGCAGAGTGTCTGGAGCGTCTGGGTAGCAAGGGAGAGTGTCTTGAGCGTCTAGCTAGCGTGGCAGATTGTCTGGAGCCTATGGCTAGCGTGGCAGAGTGTCTGGAGCGTCTGGGTAGCGAGACAGAGTGTCTGGAGCCTCTGGCTAGCGTGGCAGATAGTCTGTAGCGTCTGACTAGAATGGCAGAGTGTCTGGAGCGTCTGGGTAGCAAGGCAGAGTGTCTGGAGCGTCTAGCTAGCGTGGCAGATGGTCTGGAGCCTATGGCTAGCGTGGCAGAGTGTCTGGAGCGTCTGGGTAGCGAGACAGAGTGTCTGGAGCGTCTTGCTAGCGTGGCAGAGTGTCTGGAGCGTCTGGCTAGCGTGGCAGATAGTCTGTAGCGTCTGACTAGAATGGCAGAGTGTCTGGAGCGTCTGGGTAGCAAGGCAAAGTGTCTGGAGCGTCTAGCTAGCGTGGCAGATTGTCTGGAGCCTATGGCTAGCGTGGCAGAGTGTCTGGAGCGTCTTGGTAGCGAGACAGAGTGTCTGGAGCGCCTGGCAAGCGAGGCAGTGTGTCTGGAGCGTCTGGATAGCAAGGCAGAGTACCTGGAGCGTCTGGCTAGCATGGCTGAGTGTCTGGACCGTCTAGCTAGCGAAACAGAGTGTCTAAAGTAACTTGCTGGCGAGGCAGAGTGCCTGGAGCGTCTGGGTAGCGAGGCAGAGTGTCTGGAGCGCCTGGCTAGCGAGGCAGAGTGTCTGGAGCGTCTAGCTAGCATGGTAGAGTAACTGGAGCATCTGAATGGCGAGGCAGAGTGTCTGAAACGTCTGGCGAGCGTGGCTGAGTGTCTGGAGCGTCTTGCTAGCGTGGCCGAGTGTCAGGAGCGTCTTGCTAGCGAGGCAGAAAGTCTAGAGCGTCTGGCTAGCGTGGCGGAAAGTCTGGAGCGTGTGGCTAGCATAGCAGAGTTTCTAGAGCGTATGGCTAGCGTGGCAGATAGTCTGGAGCGTCTGACTAGAATAGCAGAGTGTCTGGAGCGTCTGGGTAGCAAGGCAGAGTACCTGGAGCGTCTGGCTAGCATGGCTGAGTGTCTGGACCGTCTAGCTAGCGAAAAAGAGTGTCTGAAGTGCCTTGCTGGCGAGGCAGAGTGCCTGGAGCGTCTGGATAGCGAGGCAGAGTGTCTGGAGCGCCTGGGTAGCGAGGCAGAGTGTCTGGAGCGCCTGGCTAGCGAGGCAGTGTGTCTGGAGCGTCTAGCTAGCATGGTAGAGTAACTGGAGCATCTGAATAGCGAGGCAGAGTGTCTGGAACGTAAGGCGAGCGTGGCTGAGTGTCTGGAGCCTATGGCTAGCGTGGCGGATAGTCTGGAGTGTCTGGCTATCGTTGCAGATAGTCTGGAGCGTCTGGGTAGCAAGGCAAGGTTTCTGGAACGTCTAAGTAGCGAATCAGAGTGTCTGGAGCGTCTAGCTAGCGTGGCAGAGTGTCTGGAGCGTCTGGCTAGCATTGCAGAGTGTCTTTAGCCTCTGGCTAGCGTGGCAGAGTGTCTAGAGCGTCTGGCTAGCATTGCAGAGTGTCTGCAGCCTCTGGATAGCGTGGCAGATAGTCTGGAGCCACTGGCTAGCAAAGCAGAAAGTCTGGAGCGTATGGAAGCGAGCCAGAGTGTCTGGAACGCCTGGCTAGCGAGGCAGAGTGTCTGGAGCGTCTGGGTAGCCAGCTAGAGTGTCTGAAGCGCCTGGCTAGCGAGGCAGAGTGTCTGGAGCCTCTGGCTAGCGTTGCAGATAGTCTGGAGCGTCTGGCTAGCAAGGCAGAGTGTCTGGAGCCACTGGCTAGCGTGGCAGAGTGTCTGGAGATTCTGGGTAGCGTAGCAGATAGTCTGGAGCGTCTGGCTAGCATGGCAGAGTGTCTGGAGCGCCTGGCTAGCGAGGCAGAGCTTCTGAAGCGCCTGGCTAACGAGGCAGAGTGTCTGGAGCGTCTGGGGAGCGAGGCAAAGTGTCTTGAACGTCTGGGTAGCGAATCAGAGTGTCTGGAGCGTCTGGCTAGCGTGGCAGAGTGTCTGGAGCGCCTGGCTAGCGAGGCATAGTGTCTGGAGCGTCTGGGTAGCAGGCAGAGTGTCTGAAGGGTCTGGGTAGCAAGGCAGAGTGTCTGGAGCGTCAAGCTAGCGTGGCATAGTGTCTTGAGCGTCTGGCTAGCGTAGCAGAAAGTCTGGAGCGTTAAGCTAGCGTAGCAGAGTGTCTGAAACCTCTGGCTAGGGAGGCAGAGTGTCTGGAGCGTCTGGCTAGTGAGGCAGAGTGTCTGGATCGTCTAGCTAGCGTGGCAGAGTGTCTGGAGCCTCTGGCTAGCGTGGCAGATAATCTGGAGCCACTGGCTAGCGTGGCTGATAGTCTGGAGCGTCTGGGTAGCGAGGCAGCGTGTCTGGAGCGCCTGGCTAGCGAGGCAGAGTGTCTGGAGGGTCTGGGTACTAAGGCAGAGTGTCTGGAGCGTCTAGCTAGACGAGCAGAGTGTCTGAAACCTCTGGTTAGCGTGGCAGTAAGTCTGGAGCGTCTGGCTAGCATGGCAGAGTGTCTGAAGCGGCTGGCTAGCGAGGCAGAGTGTCTAGAGCGTCTTGGTAGCGAGGCAGAGTGTCTGGAGCGCCTGGCTAGCGAGGCAGAGTGTCTGGAGCGTCTAGCTAGCGTGGCAGAGTGTCTGGGGCCTTTGGCTAGCGTGGCAGATAGTCTGGAGCGTCTGGGTAGCGAGGCAGAGTGTCTGGAGCGTCAAGCTAGCGACGCAGAGTTTCTGAAGCGTCTAGCTAGCGTAGCAGAGTGTCTGGAGCGTCTGGGTAGCAAGGCAGAGTGTCTGGAGCGTCTAGCTAGCGTGGCAGATTGTCTGGAGCCTATGGCTAGCGTGGCAGAGTGTCTGGAGCGTCTGGTTAGCGAGACAGAGTGTCTGGAGCGTCTTGCTAGCGTGGCAGAGTGTCTGGAGCGTCTGGCTAGCGTGGCAGAGTGTCTGGAGCGTCTTGCTAGCGTGGCAGAGTGTTTTGAGCGCCTGGCAAGCGAGGCAGTGTGTCTGGAGCGTCTGGATAGCAAGGCAGAGTACCTGGAGCGTCTGGCTAGCATGGCTGAGTGTCTGGACCGTCTAGCTAGCGAAACAGAGTGTCTAAAGTAACTTGCTGGCGAGGCAGAGTGCCTGGAGCGTCTGGGTAGCGAGGCAGAGTGTCTGGAGCGCCTGGCTAGCGAGGCAGAGTGTCTGGAGCGTCTAGCTAGCATGGTAGAGTAACTGGAGCATCTGAATAGCGAGGCAGAGTGTCTGAAACGTCTGGCGAGCGTGGCTGAGTGTCTGGAGCGTCTTGCTAGCGTGGCCGAGTGTCTGGAGCCTATAGCTAACGTGGCAGAGTGTCTGGAGCGTCTGGCTAGCGAGGCAGAGTGTCAGGAGCGTCTGGGTAGCGAGGCAAAGTGTCTGGTGCGTCTGGGTAGCGAGGCAGAGTGTCAGGAGCGTCTTGCTAGCGAGGCAGAAAGTCTAGAGCGTCTGGCTAGCGTGGCGGAAAGTCTGGAGCGTGTGGCTAGCATAGCAGAGTTTCTAGAGCGTATGGCTAGCGTGGCAGAGTGTCTGGAGCCTCTGGCTAGCGTAGCAGATAGTCTGGAGCGTCTGACTAGAATAGCAGAGTGTCTGGAGCGTCTGGGTAGCAAGGCAGAGTACCTGGAGCGTCTGGCTAGCATGGCTGAGTGTCTGGACCGTCTAGCTAGCGAAAAAGAGTGTCTGAAGTGCCTTGCTGGCGAGGCAGAGTGCCTGGAGCGTCTGCATAGCGAGGCAGAGTGTCTGGAGCGCCTGGGTAGCGAGGCAGAGTGTCTGGAGCGCCTGGCTAGCGAGGCAGTGTGTCTGGAGCGTCTAGCTAGCATGGTAGAGTAACTGTAGCATCTGAATAGCGAGGCAGAGTGTCTGGAACGTAAGGCGAGCGTGGCAGAGTGTCTGGAGCCTATGGCTAGCGTGGCGGATAGTCTGGAGTGTCTGGCTAGCGTGGCAGATAGTCTGGAGCGTCTGGGTAGCGAGGCAAGGTTTCTGGAACGTCTAAGTAGCGAATCAGAGTGTCTGGAGCGTCTAGCTAGCGTGGCAGAGTGTCTGGAGCGTCTGGCTAGCATTGCAGAGTGTCTTTAGCCTCTGGCTAGCGTGGCAGAGTGTCTGGAGCGTCTGGCTAGCATTGCAGAGTGTCTGCAGCCTCTGGATAGCGTGGCAGATAGTCTGGAGCCACTGGCTAGCAAAGCAGAAAGTCTGGAGCGTATGGAAGCGAGCCAGAGTGTCTGGAACGCCTGGCTAGCGAGGCAGAGTGCCTGGAGCGTCAAGCTTGCGTGGTAGAGTGTCTGGAGTGTCTGGCTAGCGTGGTAGAGTGTCTGGAGAGGCTGGCTAGCGAGGCAGAGTGTCTGGAGCGTCTGGGTAGCCAGCCAGAGTGTCTGAAGCGCCTGGCTAGCGAGGCAGAGTGTCTGGAGCCTCTGGCTAGCGTTGCAGATAGTCTGGAGCGTCTGGCTAGCAAGGCAGAGTGTCTGGAGCGTCTATCTAGCGTGGCAGAGTGTCTGGAGCCTCTGGCTAGCGTAGCAGATAGTCTGGAGCGTCTGGCTAGCATGGCAGAGTGTCTGGAGCGCCTGGCTAGCGAGGCAGAGCTTCTGAAGCGCCTGGTTAACGAGGCAGAGTGTCTGGAGCGTCTGGGGAGCGAGGCAAAGTGTCTTGAACGTCTGGGTAGCGAATCAGAGTGTCTGAAGCGTCTGGCTAGCGTGGCAGAGTGTCTTGAGCGCCTGGCTAGCGAGGCATAGTGTCGGGAGCGTCTGGGTAGCAGGCAGAGTGTCTGAAGGGTCTGGGTAGCAAGGCAGAATGTCTGGAGCGTCAAGCTAGCGTGGCATAGTGTCTTGAGCGTCTGGCTAGCGTAGCAGAAAGTCTGGAGCGTTAAGCTAGCGTAGCAGAGTGTCTGAAACCTCTGGCTAGGGAGGCAGAGTGTCTGGAGCGTCTGGCTAGGGAGGCAGAGTGTCTGGAGCATCTAGCTAGCGTGGCAGAGTGTCTGGAGCCTCTGGCTAGCGTGGCAGATAATCTGGAGCCACTGGCTAGCGTGGCTGATAGTCTGGAGCGTCTGGGTAGCGAGGCAGCGTGTCTGGAGCGCCTGGCTAGCGAGGCAGAGTGTCTGGAGGGTCTGGGTAGCACGGCAGAGTGTCTGGAGCGTCTAGCTAGACGAGCAGAGTGTCTGAAACCTCTGGCTAGCGTGGCATTAAGTCTGGAGCGTCTGGCTAGCATGGCAGAGTGTCTGAAGCGGCTGGCTAGCGAGGCAGAGTGTCTAGAGCGTCTTGGTAGCGAGGCAGAGTGTCTGGAGCGCCTGGCTAGCGAGGCAGAGTGTCTGGAGCGTCTAGCTAGCGTGGCAGAGTGTCTGGGGCCTTTGGCTAGCGTGGCAGATAGTCTGGAGCGTCTGGGTAGCGAGGCAGAGTGTCTGGAGCGTCAAGCTAGCGACGCAGAGTTTCTGAAGCGTCTAGCTAGCGTAGCAGAGTGTCTTAAACCTCTGGCTAGCGTGGCAGAAAGTCTGGAGCGTCTGGCTAGCATTGCAGAGTGTCTGGAGAGGCTGGCTAGCGAGGCAGAGTGTCTGGAGCGTCTGTATAGCGAGGCAGAGTGTGTGGAGCGCCTGGCTAGCGAGGCAGAGTGTCTGGAGCGTCTAGCTAGCGTTGCAGAGTGTCTGGAGCCTCTGGCTAACGTGGCAAATAGTCTGGAGCGTCTGGGTAGCGAGGCAGAATGTCTGGAGCGCCTGGCTAGCGAGGCAGAGTGTCTGGAGGGTCTAAGTAGCAAGGCAGAGTGTCTGGAGCGTCTAGCTAGCGTGGCAGAGTGTCTGGAGCGTCTAGCTAGCGTAGCAGAGTGTCTGAAATCCCTGGCTAGCATGGCAGAGTGTCTGGAGCGGCTGGCTAGGGAGGCAGAGTGTCTGGATCGTCTGGGTAGCGAGCCAGAGTGTCTGGAGTGCCTGGCTAGTGAGGCAGAGTTTCTGGAGCGTCTAAGTAGCGAGGCAGAGTGCCTGGAGCGTCTAGCTAGCGTGGCAGAGTGTCTGGAGCCACAAGCTAGCGTGGCAGATAGTCTGAAGCGTCTGGGTAGCGAGGCAGAGTGTCTGGAGCGCCTGGCTAGCGAGGCAGAGTGTCTGGAGAATCTGGGTAGCAAGGCAGAGTGTCTGGAGCGTCTATCTAGCGTGGCAGAGTGTCTGGAGCCTCTGGCTTGCGTATCAGATAGTCTGGAGCGTCTGGCTAGAATGGCAGAGTGTCTGGAGCGCCTGGCTAGCGAGGCAGAGCTTCTGAAGCGCCTGGCTAACGAGGCAGAGTGTCTGGAGCGTCTGGGGAGCGAGGCAAAGTGTCTTGAACGTCTAAGTAGCGAATCAGAGTGTCTGGAGCGTCTGGCTAGCGTGGCAGAATGTCTGGAGCGCCTGGCTAGCGAGGCAGAGTGTCTGGAGAGTCTAGGTAGCTAGCCAGAGTGTCTGAAGCGTCTGGCTAGCATGGCAGAGTGTCTGGAGCGGCTGGCTAGCGAGGCAGAGTGTCTGGAGCGCCTGGCTAGCGAGGCAGAAAGTCTGGATTGTCTAACAAGCGTGGCAGAGTATCTGGAGCCTCTGGCTAGCGTGGCAGATAGTCTGGAGCCACTGGCTAGCGTGGCAGATAGTCTGCAGCGTCTGGGTAGCGAGGCAGAGTTTCTGGAGCGCCTGGCTAGCGAGACAGAGTGTCTGGAGGGTCTGGGTAGCAAGGCAGAGTGTCTGGAGCGTTGAGCTAGCGAGGCAGAGTGTCTGGTGTGTCTGGGTAGCGAGGCAAGGTGTCTGGAGCGTCTAAGTAGCGAATCAGAGTGTCTGGAGCGTCTAGCTAGCGTGGCAGAGTGTCTGGAGCGTCTGGCTAGCATTGCAGAGTGTCTTCAGCCGCTGGCTAGCGTGGCAGAGTGTCTGGAGCGTCTAGCTTGCATTGCAGAGTGTCTGCAGCCTCTGGCTAGCGTGGCAGATAGTCTGGACCCACTGGCTAGCGAGGCAGAAAGTCTGGAGCGTATGGGAGCGAGCCAGAGTGTCTGGAACGCCTGGCTAGCGAGGCAGAGTGCCTGGAGCGTCTAGCTTGCGTGGTAGAGTGTCTGGAGTGTCTGGCTAGCGTGGTAGAGTGTCTGGAGCGGCTGGCTAGCGAGGCAGAGTGTCTGGAGCGTCTAAGTAGCGAGGCAGAGTGCCTGGAGCGTCTAGCTAGCGTGGCAGAGTGGCTGGAGCCATTGGCTAGCGTGGCAGAGTGTCTGGAGATTCTGGGTAGCAAGGCAGAGTGTCTGGAGCGTCTAGCTAGCGTGGCAGAGTGTCTGGAGCCTCTGGCTAGCGTTGCAGATAGTCTGGAGCGTCTGGGTAGCGAGGCAAAGTGTCTGGAACGTCTGGGTAGCGAATCAGAGTGTCTGGAGTGCCTGGCTAGCGAGGCACAGTGTCTGGAGCGTCTAAGTAGCGAGGCAGAGTGCCTGGAGCGTCTAGCTAGCGTGGCAGAGTGTCTGGAGCCACTGATTAGCGTGGCAGATAGTCTGAAGCGTCTAGGTAGCGAGGCAGAGTGCCTGGAGCGTCTGGGTAGCGAGGCAAGGTGTCTGGAGCGTCTAAGTAGCGAATCAGAGTGTCTGGAGCGTCTAGCTAGCGTGGCAGAGTGTCTGCAGCCTCTGGCTAGCGTGGCAGATAGTCTGGAGCCACTGGCTAGCGAGGCAGAAATTCCTGGAGCGTATGGAAGCGAGCCAGAGTGTCTGGAACGCCTGGCTAGCGAGGCAGAGTGCCTGGAGCGTCTAGCTTGCGTGGTAGAGTGTCTGGAGTGTCTGGCTAGCGTGGTAGAGTGTCTGGAGAGGCTGGCTAGCGAGGCAGAGTGTCTGGAGCGTCTGGGTAGCCAGCCAGAGTGGCTAGCATTGCAGAGTGTCTTCAGCCTCTGGCTAGCGTGGCAGAGTGTCTGGATCGTCTGGCTAGCATTGCAGAGTGTCTGCAGCCTCTGGCTAGCGTGGCAGATAGTCTGGAGCCACTGGCTAGCGAGGCAGAAATTCCTGGAGCGTATGGAAGCGAGCCAGAGTGTCTGGAACGCCTGGCTAGCGAGGCAGAGTGCCTGGAGCGTCTAGCTTGCGTGGTAAAGTGTCTGGAGTGTCTGGCTAGCGTGGTAGAGTGTCTGGAGAGGCTGGCTAGCGAGGCAGAGTGTCTGGAGCGTCTGGGTAGCCAGCCAGAGTGTCTAAAGCGCCTGGCTAGCGAGGCAGAGTGTCTGGAGCGTCTAGCTTGCGTGGTAGAGTGTCTGGAGTGTCTGGCTAGCGTAGTAGAGTGTCTGGAGCGGCTGGCAAGCGAGGCAGAGTGCCTGGAGCGTCTAGCTAGCGTGGCAGAGTGGCTGGAGCCACTGGCTAGCGTGGCAGAGTGTCTGGAGATTCTGGGTAGCAAGGCAGAGTGTCTGGTTCGTCTAGCTAGCGTGGCAGAGTGTCTGGAGCCTCTGGCAAGCGTGGCAGAGTGTCTGGAGATTCTGGGTAGCAAGGCAGAGTGTCTGGAGCGTCTAGCTAGCGTGGCAGAGTGTCTGGAGCCTCTGGCTAGCGTTGCAGATTGTCTGGAGCGTCTGGCTAGCAAGGCAGAGTGTCTAGAGCGTCTATCTAGTTTGGCAGAGTGTCTGGAGCCTCTGGCTAGCGTAGCAGATAGTCTGGAGCGTCTGGCTAGCATGGCAGAGTGTCTGGAGCGCCTGGCTAGCGAGGCAGAGCTTCTGAAGCGCCTGGCTAACGAGGCAGAGTGTCTGGAGCGTCTGGGGAGCGAGGCAAAGTGTCTTGAACGTCTGGGTAGCGAATCAGAGTGTCTGGAACGCCTGGCTAGCGAGGCAGAGTGCCTGGAGCGTCTAGCTTGCGTGGTAAAGTGTCTGGAGTGTATGGCTAGCGTGGTAGAGTGTCTGGAGAGGCTGGCTAGCGAGGCAGAGTGTCTGGAGCGTCTGGGTAGCCAGCCAGAGTGTCTAAAGCGCCTGGCTAGCGAGGCAGAGTGTCTGGAGCGTCTAGCTTGCGTGGTAGAGTGTCTGGAGTGTCTGGCTAGCGTAGTAGAGTGTCTGGAGCGGCTGGCAAGCGAGGCAGAGTGCCTGGAGCGTCTAGCTAGCGTGGCAGAGTGGCTGGAGCCACTGGCTAGCGTGGCAGAGTGTCTGGAGATTCTGGGTAGCAAGGCAGAGTGTCTGGTTCGTCTAGCTAGCGTGGCAGAGTGTCTGGAGCCTCTGGCAAGCGTGGCAGAGTGTCTGGAGATTCTGGGTAGCAAGGCAGAGTGTCTGGAGCGTCTAGCTAGCGTGGCAGAGTGTCTGGAGCCTCTGGCTAGCGTTGCAGATTGTCTGGAGCGTCTGGCTAGCAAGGCAGAGTGTCTAGAGCGTCTATCTAGTTTGGCAGAGTGTCTGGAGCCTCTGGCTAGCGTAGCAGATAGTCTGGAGCGTCTGGCTAGCATGGCAGAGTGTCTGGAGCGCCTGGCTAGCGAGGCAGAGCTTCTGAAGCGCCTGGCTAACGAGGCAGAGTGTCTGGAGCGTCTGGGGAGCGAGGCAAAGTGTCTTGAACGTCTGGGTATCGAATCAGAGTGTCTGGAGCGTCTGGCTAGCGTGGCTGAGTGTCTGGAGCGCCTGGCTAGCGAGGCAGAGTGTCTGGAGCGTCTGGGTAGCAGGCAGAGTGTCTGGAGGGTCTGGGTAGCAAGGCAGAGTGTCTGGAGCGTCAAGCTAGCGTGGCATAGTGTCTTGAGCGTCTGGCTAGCGTAGCAGAAAGTCTGGAGCGTTAAGCTAGCGTAGCAGAGTGTCTGAAACCTCTGGCTAGGGAGGCAGAGTGTCTGGAGCGTCTGGCTAGGGAGGCAGAGTGTCTGGAGCGTCTAGCTAGCGTGGCAGAGTGTCTGGAGCCTCTGGCTAGCGTGGCAGATAATCTGGAGCCACTGGCTAGCGTGGCTGATAGTCTGGAGCGTCTGGGTAGCGAGGCAGCGTGTCTGGAGCGCCTGGCTAGCGAGGCAGAGTGTCTGGAGGGTCTGGGTAGCAAGGCAGAGTGTCTGGAGAGTCTAGCTAGCGAGGCAGAGTGTCTGGAGAGTCTAGCTAGACGAGCAGAGTGTCTGAAACCTCTGGCTAGCGTGGCAGTAAGTCTGGAGCGTCTGGCTAGCATGGCAGAGTGTCTGAAGCGGCTGGCTAGCGAGGCAGAGTGTCTAGAGCGTCTTGGTAGCGAGGCAGAGTGTCTGGAGCGCCTGGCTAGCGAGGCAGAGTGTCTGGAGCGTCTAGCTGGCGTGGCAGAGTGTCTGGAGCCTCTGGCTAGCGTGGCAAATAGTCTGGAGCGTCTGGGTAGCGAGGCAAAGTGTCTGGAACGTCTGGGTAGCGAATCAGAGTGTCTGGAGTGCCTGGCTAGCGAGGCACAGTGTCTGGAGCGTCTAAGTAGCGAGGCAGAGTGCCTGGAGCGTCTAGCTAGCGTGGCAGAGTGTCTGGAGCCACTGATTAGCGTGGCAGATAGTCTGAAGCGTCTAGGTAGCGAGGCAGAGTGTCTGGAGCGTCTGGGTAGCGAGGCAAGGTGTCTGGAGCGTCTAAGTAGCGAATCAGAGTGTCTGGAGCGTCTAGCTAGCGTGGCAGAGTGTCTGCAGCCTCTGGCTAGCGTGGCAGATAGTCTGGAGCCACTGGCTAGCGAGGCAGAAATTCCTGGAGCGTATGGAAGCGAGCCAGAGTGTCTGAAACGCCTGGCTAGCGAGGCAGAGTGCCTGGAGCGTCTAGCTTGCGTGGTAGAGTGTCTGGAGTGTCTGGCTAGCGTGGTAGAGTGTCTGGAGAGGCTGGCTAGCGAGGCAGAGTGTCTGGAGCGTCTGGGTAGCCAGCCAGAGTGGCTAGCATTGCAGAGTGTCTTCAGCCTCTGGCTAGCGTGGCAGAGTGTCTGGATCGTCTGGCTAGCATTGCAGAGTGTCTGCAGCCTCTGGCTAGCGTGGCAGATAGTCTGGAGCCACTGGCTAGCGAGGCAGAAATTCCTGGAGCGTATGGAAGCGAGCCAGAGTGTCTGGAACGCCTGGCTAGCGAGGCAGAGTGCCTGGAGCGTCTAGCTTGCGTGGTAGAGTGTCTGGAGTGTCTGGCTAGCGTGGTAGAGTGTCTGGAGAGGCTGGCTAGCGAGGCAGAGTGTCTGGAGCGTCTGGGTAGCCAGCCAGAGTGTCTAAAGCGCCTGGCTAGCGAGGCAGAGTGTCTGGAGCGTCTAGCTTGCGTGGTAGAGTGTCTGGAGTGTCTGGCTAGCGTAGTAGAGTGTCTGGAGCGGCTGGCAAGCGAGGCAGAGTGCCTGGAGCGTCTAGCTAGCGTGGCAGAGTGGCTGGAGCCACTGGCTAGCGTGGCAGAGTGTCTGGAGATTCTGGGTAGCAAGGCAGAGTGTCTGGTTCGTCTAGCTAGCGTGGCAGAGTGTCTGGAGCCTCTGGCTAGCGTGGCAGAGTGTCTGGAGCGTCTGGCTAGCAAGGCAGAGTGTCTAGAGCGTCTATCTAGCGTGGCAGAGTGTCTGGAGCCTCTGGCTAGCGTAGCAGATAGTCTGGAGCGTCTGGCTAGCATGGCAGAGTGTCTGGAGCGCCTGGCTAGCGAGGCAGAGCTTCTGAAGCGCCTGGCTAACGAGGCAGAGTGTCTGGAGCGTCTGGGGAGCGAGGCAAAGTGTCTTGAACGTCTGGGTAGCGAATCAGAGTGTCTGGAGCGTCTGGCTAGCGTGGCTGAGTGTCTGGAGCGCCTGGCTAGCGAGGCAGAGTGTCTGGAGCGTCTGGGTAGCAGGCAGAGTGTCTGGAGGGTCTGGGTAGCAAGGCAGAGTGTCTGGAGCGTCAAGCTAGCGTGGCATAGTGTCTTGAGCGTCTGGCTAGCGTAGCAGAAAGTCTGGAGCGTTAAGCTAGCGTAGCAGAGTGTCTGAAACCTCTGGCTAGGGAGGCAGAGTGCCTGGAGCGTCTGGCTAGGGAGGCAGAGTGTCTGGAGCGTCTAGCTAGCGTGGCAGAGTGTCTGGAGCCTCTGGCTAGCGTGGCAGATAATCTGGAGCCACTGGCTAGCGTGGCTGATAGTCTGGAGCGTCTGGGTAGCGAGGCAGCGTGTCTGGAGCGCCTGGCTAGCGAGGCAGAGTGTCTGGAGGGTCTGGGTAGCAAGGCAGAGTGTCTGGAGAGTCTAGCTAGCGAGGCAGAGTGTCTGGAGAGTCTAGCTAGACGAGCAGAGTGTCTGAAACCTCTGGCTAGCGTGGCAGTAAGTCTGGAGCGTCTGGCTAGCATGGCAGAGTGTCTGAAGCGGCTGGCTAGCGAGGCAGAGTGTCTAGAGCGTCTTGGTAGCGAGGCAGAGTGTCTGGAGCGCCTGGCTAGCGAGGCAGAGTGTCTGGAGCGTCTAGCTAGCGTGGCAGAGTGTCTGGAGCCTCTGGCTAGCGTGGCAAATAGTCTGGAGCGTCTGGGTAGCGAGGCAAAGTGTCTGGAACGTCTGGGTAGCGAATCAGAGTGTCTGGAGTGCCTGGCTAGCGAGGCACAGTGTCTGGAGCGTCTAAGTAGCGAGGCAGAGTGCCTGGAGCGTCTAGCTAGCGTGGCAGAGTGTCTGGAGCCACTAATTAGCGTGGCAGATAGTCTGAAGCGTCTAGGTAGCGAGGCAGAGTGTCTGGAGCGTCTGGGTAGCGAGGCAAGGTGTCTGGAGCGTCTAAGTAGCGAATCAGAGTGTCTGGAGCGTCTAGCTAGCGTGGCAGAGTGTCTGCAGCCTCTGGCTAGCGTGGCAGATAGTCTGGAGCCACTGGCTAGCGAGGCAGAAATTCCTGGAGCGTATGGAAGCGAGCCAGAGTGTCTGGAAGGCCTGGCTAGCGAGGCAGAGTGCCTGGAGCGTCTAGCTTGCGTGGTAGAGTGTCTGGAGTGTCTGGCTAGCGGGGTAGAGTGTCTGGAGAGGCTGGCTAGCGAGGCAGAGTGTCTGGAGCGTCTGGGTAGCCAGCCAGAGTGGCTAGCATTGCAGAGTGTCTTCAGCCTCTGGCTAGCGTGGCAGAGTGTCTGGATCGTCTGGCTAGCATTGCAGAGTGTCTGCAGCCTCTGGCTAGCGTGGCAGATAGTCTGGAGCCACTGGCTAGCGAGGCAGAAATTCCTGGAGCGTATGGAAGCGAGCCAGAGTGTCTGGAACGCCTGGCTAGCGAGGCAGAGTGCCTGGAGCGTCTAGCTTGCGTGGTAGAGTGTCTGGAGTGTCTGGCTAGCGTGGTAGAGTGTCTGAAAAGGCTGGCTAGCCAGCCAGAGTGTCTAAAGCGCCTGGCTAGCGAGGCAGAGTGTCTGGAGCGTCTAGCTTGCGTGGTAGAGTGTCTGGAGTGTCTGGCTAGCGTAGTAGAGTGTCTGGAGCGGCTGGCAAGCGAGGCAGAGTGCCTGGAGCGTCTAGCTAGCGTGGCAGAGTGGCTGAAGCCACTGGCTAGCGTGGCAGAGTGTCTGGAGATTCTGGGTAGCAAGGCAGAGTGTCTGGTTCGTCTAGCTAGCGTGGCAGAGTGTCTGGAGCCTCTGGCTAGCGTGGCAGAGTGTCTGGAGCGTCTGGCTAGCAAGGCAGAGTGTCTAGAGCGTCTATCTAGCGTGGCAGAGTGTCTGGAGCCTCTGGCTAGCGTAGCAGATAGTCTGGAGCGTCTGGCTAGCATGGCAGAGTGTCTGGAGCGCCTGGCTAGCGAGGCAGAGCTTCTGAAGCGCCTGGCTAACGAGGCAGAGTGTCTGGAGCGTCTGGGGAGCGAGGCAAAGTGTCTTGAACGTCTGGGTAGCGAATCAGAGTGTCTGGAGCGTCTGGCTAGCGTGGCTGAGTGTCTGGAGCGCCTGGCTAGCGAGGCAGAGTGTCTGGAGCGTCTGGGTAGCAGGCAGAGTGTCTGGAGGGTCTGGGTAGCAAGGCAGAGTGTCTGGAGCGTCAAGCTAGCGTGGCATAGTGTCTTGAGCGTCTGGCTAGCGTAGCAGAAAGTCTGGAGCGTTAAGCTAGCGTAGCAGAGTGTCTGAAACCTCTGGCTAGGGAGGCAGAGTGTCTGGAGCGTCTGGCTAGGGAGGCAGAGTGTCTGGAGCGTCTAGCTAGCGTGGCAGAGTGTCTGGAGCCTCTGGCTAGCGTGGCAGATAATCTGGAGCCACTGGCTAGCGTGGCTGATAGTCTGGAGCGTCTGGGTAGCGAGGCAGCGTGTCTGGAGCGCCTGGCTAGCGAGGCAGAGTGTCTGGAGGGTCTGGGTAGCAAGGCAGAGTGTCTGGAGAGTCTAGCTAGCGAGGCAGAGTGTCTAGAGCGTCTTGGTAGCGAGGCAGAGTGTCTGGAGCGCCTGGCTAGCGAGGCAGAGTGTCTGGAGCGTCTAGCTAGCGTGGCAGAGTGTCTGGAGCCTCTGGCTAGCGTGGCAAAAAGTCTGGAGCGTCTGGGTAGCGAGGCAGAGTGTCTGGAGCGCCTGGCTAGCGAGGCAGAGTGTCTGGAGGGTCTAAGTAGCAAGGCAGAGTGTCTGGAGCGTCTAGCTAGCGTGGCAGAGTGTCTGGAGCGTCTAGCTAGCGTAGCAGAGTGTCTGAAATCTCTGGCTAGCATGGCAGAGTGTCTGGAGCGGCTGGCTAGGGAGGCAGAGTGTCTGGATCGTCTGGGTAGCGAGCCAGAGTGTCTGGAGTGCCTGGCTAGTGAGGCAGAGTTTCTGGAGCGTCTAAGTAGCGAGGCAGAGTGCGTGGTGCGTCTAGCTAGCGTGGCAGAGTGTCTGGAGCCACTGGCTAGCGTGGCAGATAGTCTGAAGCGTCTGGGTAGCGAGGCAGAGTGTCTGGAGCGCCTGGCTAGCGAGGCAGAGTGTCTGGAGATTCTGGGTAGCAAGGCAGAGTGTCTGGAGCGTCTATCTAGCGTGGCAGAGTGTCTGGAGCCTCTGGCAAGCGTAGCAGATAGTCTGGAGCGTCTGGCTAGAATGGCAGAGTGTCTGCAGCGCCTGGCTTGCGAGGCAGAGCTTCTGAAGCGCCTGGCTAACGAGGCAGAGTGTCTGGAGCGTCTGGGGAGCGAGGCAAAGTGTCTTGAACGTCTAAGTAGCGAAACAGAGTGTCTGGAGCGTCTGGCTAGCGTGGCAGAGTGTCTGGAGCGCCTGGCTAGCGAGGCAGAGTGTCTGGAGAGTCTGGGTAGCTAGCCAGAGTGTCTGAAGCGTCTGGCTAGCATGGCAGAGTGTCTGGAGCGGCTGGCTAGCGAGGCAGAGTGTCTGGAGCGCCTGGCTAGCGAGGCAAAAAGTCTGGATTGTCTAACAAGCGTGGCAGAGTATCTGGAGCCTCTGGCTAGCGTGGCAGATAGTCTGGAGCCACTGGCTAGCGTGGCAGATAGTCTGGAGCGTCTGGGTAGCGAGGCAGAGTGTCTGGAGCGCATGGTTAGCGAGACAGAGTGTCTGGAGGGTCTGGGTAGCAAGGCAGAGTGTCTGGAGCGTTTAGCTAGCGAGGCAGAGTGTCTGGTGTGTCTAGGTAGCGAGGCAGAGTGTCTGGAGCGTCTGGGTAGCGAGGCAAGGTGTCTGGAGCGTCTAAGTAGCGAATCAGAGTGTCTGGAGCGTCTAGCTAGCGTGGCAGAGTGTCTGCAGCCTCTGGCTAGCGTGGCAGATAGTCTGGAGCCACTGGCTAGCGAGGCAGAAATTCCTGGAGCGTATGGAAGCGAGCCAGAGTGTCTGAAACGCCTGGCTAGCGAGGCAGAGTGCCTGGAGCGTCTAGCTTGCGTGGTAGAGTGTCTGGAGTGTCTGGCTAGCGTGGTAGAGTGTCTGGAGAGGCTGGCTAGCGAGGCAGAGTGTCTGGAGCGTCTGGGTAGCCAGCCAGAGTGGCTAGCATTGCAGAGTGTCTTCAGCCTCTGGCTAGCGTGGCAGAGTGTCTGGATCGTCTGGCTAGCATTGCAGAGTGTCTGCAGCCTCTGGCTAGCGTGGCAGATAGTCTGGAGCCACTGGCTAGCGAGGCAGAAATTCCTGGAGCGTATGGAAGCGAGCCAGAGTGTCTGGAACGCCTGGCTAGCGAGGCAGAGTGCCTGGAGCGTCTAGCTTGCGTGGTAGAGTGTCTGGAGTGTCTGGCTAGCGTGGTAGAGTGTCTGGAGAGGCTGGCTAGCGAGGCAGAGTGTCTGGAGCGTCTGGGTAGCCAGCCAGAGTGTCTAAAGCGCCTGGCTAGCGAGGCAGAGTGTCTGGAGCGTCTAGCTTGCGTGGTAGAGTGTCTGGAGTGTCTGGCTAGCGTAGTAGAGTGTCTGGAGCGGCTGGCAAGCGAGGCAGAGTGCCTGGAGCGTCTAGCTAGCGTGGCAGAGTGGCTGGAGCCACTGGCTAGCGTGGCAGAGTGTCTGGAGATTCTGGGTAGCAAGGCAGAGTGTCTGGTTCGTCTAGCTAGCGTGGCAGAGTGTCTGGAGCCTCTGGCTAGCGTGGCAGAGTGTCTGGAGCGTCTGGCTAGCAAGGCAGAGTGTCTAGAGCGTCTATCTAGCGTGGCAGAGTGTCTGGAGCCTCTGGCTAGCGTAGCAGATAGTCTGGAGCGTCTGGCTAGCATGGCAGAGTGTCTGGAGCGCCTGGCTAGCGAGGCAGAGCTTCTGAAGCGCCTGGCTAACGAGGCAGAGTGTCTGGAGCGTCTGGGGAGCGAGGCAAAGTGTCTTGAACGTCTGGGTAGCGAATCAGAGTGTCTGGAGCGTCTGGCTAGCGTGGCTGAGTGTCTGGAGCGCCTGGCTAGCGAGGCAGAGTGTCTGGAGCGTCTGGGTAGCAGGCAGAGTGTCTGGAGGGTCTGGGTAGCAAGGCAGAGTGTCTGGAGCGTCAAGCTAGCGTGGCATAGTGTCTTGAGCGTCTGGCTAGCGTAGCAGAAAGTCTGGAGCGTTAAGCTAGCGTAGCAGAGTGTCTGAAACCTCTGGCTAGGGAGGCAGAGTGCCTGGAGCGTCTGGCTAGGGAGGCAGAGTGTCTGGAGCGTCTAGCTAGCGTGGCAGAGTGTCTGGAGCCTCTGGCTAGCGTGGCAGATAATCTGGAGCCACTGGCTAGCGTGGCTGATAGTCTGGAGCGTCTGGGTAGCGAGGCAGCGTGTCTGGAGCGCCTGGCTAGCGAGGCAGAGTGTCTGGAGGGTCTGGGTAGCAAGGCAGAGTGTCTGGAGAGTCTAGCTAGCGAGGCAGAGTGTCTGGAGAGTCTAGCTAGACGAGCAGAGTGTCTGAAACCTCTGGCTAGCGTGGCAGTAAGTCTGGAGCGTCTGGCTAGCATGGCAGAGTGTCTGAAGCGGCTGGCTAGCGAGGCAGAGTGTCTAGAGCGTCTTGGTAGCGAGGCAGAGTGTCTGGAGCGCCTGGCTAGCGAGGCAGAGTGTCTGGAGCGTCTAGCTAGCGTGGCAGAGTGTCTGGAGCCTCTGGCTAGCGTGGCAAATAGTCTGGAGCGTCTGGGTAGCGAGGCAAAGTGTCTGGAACGTCTGGGTAGCGAATCAGAGTGTCTGGAGTGCCTGGCTAGCGAGGCACAGTGTCTGGAGCGTCTAAGTAGCGAGGCAGAGTGCCTGGAGCGTCTAGCTAGCGTGGCAGAGTGTCTGGAGCCACTAATTAGCGTGGCAGATAGTCTGAAGCGTCTAGGTAGCGAGGCAGAGTGTCTGGAGCGTCTGGGTAGCGAGGCAAGGTGTCTGGAGCGTCTAAGTAGCGAATCAGAGTGTCTGGAGCGTCTAGCTAGCGTGGCAGAGTGTCTGCAGCCTCTGGCTAGCGTGGCAGATAGTCTGGAGCCACTGGCTAGCGAGGCAGAAATTCCTGGAGCGTATGGAAGCGAGCCAGAGTGTCTGGAAGGCCTGGCTAGCGAGGCAGAGTGCCTGGAGCGTCTAGCTTGCGTGGTAGAGTGTCTGGAGTGTCTGGCTAGCGGGGTAGAGTGTCTGGAGAGGCTGGCTAGCGAGGCAGAGTGTCTGGAGCGTCTGGGTAGCCAGCCAGAGTGGCTAGCATTGCAGAGTGTCTTCAGCCTCTGGCTAGCGTGGCAGAGTGTCTGGATCGTCTGGCTAGCATTGCAGAGTGTCTGCAGCCTCTGGCTAGCGTGGCAGATAGTCTGGAGCCACTGGCTAGCGAGGCAGAAATTCCTGGAGCGTATGGAAGCGAGCCAGAGTGTCTGGAACGCCTGGCTAGCGAGGCAGAGTGCCTGGAGCGTCTAGCTTGCGTGGTAGAGTGTCTGGAGTGTCTGGCTAGCGTGGTAGAGTGTCTGAAAAGGCTGGCTAGCGAGGCAGAGTGTCTGGAGCGTCTGGGTAGCCAGCCAGAGTGTCTAAAGCGCCTGGCTAGCGAGGCAGAGTGTCTGGAGCGTCTAGCTTGCGTGGTAGAGTGTCTGGAGTGTCTGGCTAGCGTAGTAGAGTGTCTGGAGCGGCTGGCAAGCGAGGCAGAGTGCCTGGAGCGTCTAGCTAGCGTGGCAGAGTGGCTGAAGCCACTGGCTAGCGTGGCAGAGTGTCTGGAGATTCTGGGTAGCAAGGCAGAGTGTCTGGTTCGTCTAGCTAGCGTGGCAGAGTGTCTGGAGCCTCTGGCTAGCGTGGCAGAGTGTCTGGAGCGTCTGGCTAGCAAGGCAGAGTGTCTAGAGCGTCTATCTAGCGTGGCAGAGTGTCTGGAGCCTCTGGCTAGCGTAGCAGATAGTCTGGAGCGCCTGGCTAACGAGGCAGAGTGTCTGGAGCGTCTGGGGAGCGAGGCAAAGTGTCTTGAACGTCTGGGTAGCGAATCAGAGTGTCTGGAGCGTCTGGCTAGCGTGGCTGAGTGTCTGGAGCGCCTGGCTAGCGAGGCAGAGTGTCTGGAGCGTCTGGGTAGCAGGCAGAGTGTCTGGAGGGTCTGGGTAGCAAGGCAGAGTGTCTGGAGCGTCAAGCTAGCGTGGCATAGTGTCTTGAGCGTCTGGCTAGCGTAGCAGAAAGTCTGGAGCGTTAAGCTAGCGTAGCAGAGTGTCTGAAACCTCTGGCTAGGGAGGCAGAGTGTCTGGAGCGTCTGGCTAGGGAGGCAGAGTGTCTGGAGCGTCTAGCTAGCGTGGCAGAGTGTCTGGAGCCTCTGGCTAGCGTGGCAGATAATCTGGAGCCACTGGCTAGCGTGGCTGATAGTCTGGAGCGTCTGGGTAGCGAGGCAGCGTGTCTGGAGCGCCTGGCTAGCGAGGCAGAGTGTCTGGAGGGTCTGGGTAGCAAGGCAGAGTGTCTGGAGAGTCTAGCTAGCGAGGCAGAGTGTCTAGAGCGTCTTGGTAGCGAGGCAGAGTGTCTGGAGCGCCTGGCTAGCGAGGCAGAGTGTCTGGAGCGTCTAGCTAGCGTGGCAGAGTGTCTGGAGCCTCTGGCTAGCGTGGCAAAAAGTCTGGAGCGTCTGGGTAGCGAGGCAGAGTGTCTGGAGCGCCTGGCTAGCGAGGCAGAGTGTCTGGAGGGTCTAAGTAGCAAGGCAGAGTGTCTGGAGCGTCTAGCTAGCGTGGCAGAGTGTCTGGAGCGTCTAGCTAGCGTAGCAGAGTGTCTGAAATCTCTGGCTAGCATGGCAGAGTGTCTGGAGCGGCTGGCTAGGGAGGCAGAGTGTCTGGATCGTCTGGGTAGCGAGCCAGAGTGTCTGGAGTGCCTGGCTAGTGAGGCAGAGTTTCTGGAGCGTCTAAGTAGCGAGGCAGAGTGCGTGGTGCGTCTAGCTAGCGTGGCAGAGTGTCTGGAGCCACTGGCTAGCGTGGCAGATAGTCTGAAGCGTCTGGGTAGCGAGGCAGAGTGTCTGGAGCGCCTGGCTAGCGAGGCAGAGTGTCTGGAGATTCTGGGTAGCAAGGCAGAGTGTCTGGAGCGTCTATCTAGCGTGGCAGAGTGTCTGGAGCCTCTGGCAAGCGTAGCAGATAGTCTGGAGCGTCTGGCTAGAATGGCAGAGTGTCTGCAGCGCCTGGCTTGCGAGGCAGAGCTTCTGAAGCGCCTGGCTAACGAGGCAGAGTGTCTGGAGCGTCTGGGGAGCGAGGCAAAGTGTCTTGAACGTCTAAGTAGCGAAACAGAGTGTCTGGAGCGTCTGGCTAGCGTGGCAGAGTGTCTGGAGCGCCTGGCTAGCGAGGCAGAGTGTCTGGAGAGTCTGGGTAGCTAGCCAGAGTGTCTGAAGCGTCTGGCTAGCATGGCAGAGTGTCTGGAGCGGCTGGCTAGCGAGGCAGAGTGTCTGGAGCGCCTGGCTAGCGAGGCAAAAAGTCTGGATTGTCTAACAAGCGTGGCAGAGTATCTGGAGCCTCTGGCTAGCGTGGCAGATAGTCTGGAGCCACTGGCTAGCGTGGCAGATAGTCTGGAGCGTCTGGGTAGCGAGGCAGAGTGTCTGGAGCGCATGGTTAGCGAGACAGAGTGTCTGGAGGGTCTGGGTAGCAAGGCAGAGTGTCTGGAGCGTTTAGCTAGCGAGGCAGAGTGTCTGGTGTGTCTGGGTAGCGAGGCAAGGTGTCTGGAGCGTCTAAGTAGCGAATCAGAGTGTCTGGAGCGTCTAGCTAGCGTAGCAGAGTGTCTGGAGCGTCTGGCTAGCATTGCAGAGTGTCTTCAGCCGCTGGCTAGCGTGGCAGAGTGTCTGGAGCGTCTGGCTAGCATTGCAGAGTGTCTGCAGCCTCTGGCTAGCGTGGCAGATAGTCTGGAGCCACTGGCTAGCGAGGCAGAAAGTCTGGAGCGTATGGGAGCGAGCCAGAGTGTCTGGAACGCCTGGCTAGCGAGGCAGAGTGCCTGGAGCGTCTAGCTTGCGTGGTAGAGTGTCTGGAGTGTCTGGCTAGCGTGGTAGAGTGTCTGGAGCGGCTGGCTAGCGAGGCAGAGTGTCTGGAGCGTCTAAGTAGCGAGGCAGAGTGCCTGGAGCGTCTAGCTAGCGTGGCAGAGTGGCTGGAGCCATTGGCTAGCGTGGCAGAGTGTCTGGAGATTCTGGGTAGCAAGGCAGAGTGTCTGGAGCGTCTAGCTAGCGTGGCAGAGTGTCTGCAGCCTCTGGCTAGCGTTGCAGATAGTCTGGAGCGTCTGAGTAGCGAGGCAAAGTGTCTGGAACGTCTGGGTAGCGAATCAGAGTGTCTGGAGTGCCTGGCTAGCGAGGCACAGTGTCTGGAGCGTCTAAGTAGCGAGGCAGAGTGCCTGGAGCGTCTAGCTAGCGTGGCAGAGTGTCTGGAGCCACTGATTAGCGTGGCAGATAGTCTGAAGCGTCTAGGTAGCGAGGCAGAGTGTCTGGAGCGTCTGGGTAGCGAGGCAAGGTGTCTGGAGCGTCTAAGTAGCGAATCAGAGTGTCTGGAGCGTCTAGCTAGCGTGGCAGAGTGTCTGCAGCCTCTGGCTAGCGTGGCAGATAGTCTGGAGCCACTGGCTAGCGAGGCAGAAATTCCTGGAGCGTATGGAAGCGAGCCAGAGTGTCTGAAACGCCCGGCTAGCGAGGCAGAGTGCCTGGAGCGTCTAGCTTGCGTGGTAGAGTGTCTGGAGTGTCTGGCTAGCGTGGTAGAGTGTCTGGAGAGGCTGGCTAGCGAGGCAGAGTGTCTGGAGCGTCTGGGTAGCCAGCCAGAGTGGCTAGCATTGCAGAGTGTCTTCAGCCTCTGGCTAGCGTGGCAGAGTGTCTGGATCGTCTGGCTAGCATTGCAGAGTGTCTGCAGCCTCTGGCTAGCGTGGCAGATAGTCTGGAGCCACTGGCTAGCGAGGCAGAAATTCCTGGAGCGTATGGAAGCGAGCCAGAGTGTCTGGAACGCCTGGCTAGCGAGGCAGAGTGCCTGGAGCGTCTAGCTTGCGTGGTAGAGTGTCTGGAGTGTCTGGCTAGCGTGGTAGAGTGTCTGGAGAGGCTGGCTAGCGAGGCAGAGTGTCTGGAGCGTCTGGGTAGCCAGCCAGAGTGTCTAAAGCGCCTGGCTAGCGAGGCAGAGTGTCTGGAGCGTCTAGCTTGCGTGGTAGAGTGTCTGGAGTGTCTGGCTAGCGTAGTAGAGTGTCTGGAGCGGCTGGCAAGCGAGGCAGAGTGTCTGGAGTGTCTGGCTAGCGTGGCAGAGTGTCTGGAGATTCTGGGTAGCAAGGCAGAGTGTCTGGTTCGTCTAGCTAGCGTGGCAGAGTGTCTGGAGCCTCTGGCTAGCGTGGCAGAGTGTCTGGAGCGTCTGGCTAGCAAGGCAGAGTGTCTAGAGCGTCTATCTAGCGTGGCAGAGTGTCTGGAGCCTCTGGCTAGCGTAGCAGATAGTCTGGAGCGTCTGGCTAGCATGGCAGAGTGTCTGGAGCGCCTGGCTAGCGAGGCAGAGCTTCTGAAGCGCCTGGCTAACGAGGCAGAGTGTCTGGAGCGTCTGGGGAGCGAGGCAAAGTGTCTTGAACGTCTGGGTAGCGAATCAGAGTGTCTGGAGCGTCTGGCTAGCGTGGCTGAGTGTCTGGAGCGCCTGGCTAGCGAGGCAGAGTGTCTGGAGCGTCTGGGTAGCAGGCAGAGTGTCTGGAGGGTCTGGGTAGCAAGGCAGAGTGTCTGGAGCGTCAAGCTAGCGTGGCATAGTGTCTTGAGCGTCTGGCTAGCGTAGCAGAAAGTCTGGAGCGTTAAGCTAGCGTAGCAGAGTGTCTGAAACCTCTGGCTAGGGAGGCAGAGTGCCTGGAGCGTCTGGCTAGGGAGGCAGAGTGTCTGGAGCGTCTAGCTAGCGTGGCAGAGTGTCTGGAGCCTCTGGCTAGCGTGGCAGATAATCTGGAGCCACTGGCTAGCGTGGCTGATAGTCTGGAGCGTCTGGGTAGCGAGGCAGCGTGTCTGGAGCGCCTGGCTAGCGAGGCAGAGTGTCTGGAGGGTCTGGGTAGCAAGGCAGAGTGTCTGGAGAGTCTAGCTAGCGAGGCAGAGTGTCTGGAGAGTCTAGCTAGACGAGCAGAGTGTCTGAAACCTCTGGCTAGCGTGGCAGTAAGTCTGGAGCGTCTGGCTAGCATGGCAGAGTGTCTGAAGCGGCTGGCTAGCGAGGCAGAGTGTCTAGAGCGTCTTGGTAGCGAGGCAGAGTGTCTGGAGCGCCTGGCTAGCGAGGCAGAGTGTCTGGAGCGTCTAGCTAGCGTGGCAGAGTGTCTGGAGCCTCTGGCTAGCGTGGCAAATAGTCTGGAGCGTCTGGGTAGCGAGGCAAAGTGTCTGGAACGTCTGGGTAGCGAATCAGAGTGTCTGGAGTGCCTGGCTAGCGAGGCACAGTGTCTGGAGCGTCTAAGTAGCGAGGCAGAGTGCCTGGAGCGTCTAGCTAGCGTGGCAGAGTGTCTGGAGCCACTAATTAGCGTGGCAGATAGTCTGAAGCGTCTAGGTAGCGAGGCAGAGTGTCTGGAGCGTCTGGGTAGCGAGGCAAGGTGTCTGGAGCGTCTAAGTAGCGAATCAGAGTGTCTGGAGCGTCTAGCTAGCGTGGCAGAGTGTCTGCAGCCTCTGGCAAGCGTGGCAGATAGTCTGGAGCCACTGGCTAGCGAGGCAGAAATTCCTGGAGCGTATGGAAGCGAGCCAGAGTGTCTGGAAGGCCTGGCTAGCGAGGCAGAGTGCCTGGAGCGTCTAGCTTGCGTGGTAGAGTGTCTGGAGTGTCTGGCTAGCGGGGTAGAGTGTCTGGAGAGGCTGGCTAGCGAGGCAGAGTGTCTGGAGCGTCTGGGTAGCCAGCCAGAGTGGCTAGCATTGCAGAGTGTCTTCAGCCTCTGGCTAGCGTGGCAGAGTGTCTGGATCGTCTGGCTAGCATTGCAGAGTGTCTGCAGCCTCTGGCTAGCGTGGCAGATAGTCTGGAGCCACTGGCTAGCGAGGCAGAAATTCCTGGAGCGTATGGAAGCGAGCCAGAGTGTCTGGAACGCCTGGCTAGCGAGGCAGAGTGCCTGGAGCGTCTAGCTTGCGTGGTAGAGTGTCTGGAGTGTCTGGCTAGCGTGGTAGAGTGTCTGAAAAGGCTGGCTAGCGAGGCAGAGTGTCTGGAGCGTCTGGGTAGCCAGCCAGAGTGTCTAAAGCGCCTGGCTAGCGAGGCAGAGTGTCTGGAGCGTCTAGCTTGCGTGGTAGAGTGTCTGGAGTGTCTGGCTAGCGTAGTAGAGTGTCTGGAGCGGCTGGCAAGCGAGGCAGAGTGCCTGGAGCGTCTAGCTAGCGTGGCAGAGTGGCTGAAGCCACTGGCTAGCGTGGCAGAGTGTCTGGAGATTCTGGGTAGCAAGGCAGAGTGTCTGGTTCGTCTAGCTAGCGTGGCAGAGTGTCTGGAGCCTCTGGCTAGCGTGGCAGAGTGTCTGGAGCGTCTGGCTAGCAAGGCAGAGTGTCTAGAGCGTCTATCTAGCGTGGCAGAGTGTCTGGAGCCTCTGGCTAGCGTAGCAGATAGTCTGGAGCGTCTGGCTAGCATGGCAGAGTGTCTGGAGCGCCTGGCTAGCGAGGCAGAGCTTCTGAAGCGCCTGGCTAACGAGGCAGAGTGTCTGGAGCGTCTGGGGAGCGAGGCAAAGTGTCTTGAACGTCTGGGTAGCGAATCAGAGTGTCTGGAGCGTCTGGCTAGCGTGGCTGAGTGTCTGGAGCGCCTGGCTAGCGAGGCAGAGTGTCTGGAGCGTCTGGGTAGCAGGCAGAGTGTCTGGAGGGTCTGGGTAGCAAGGCAGAGTGTCTGGAGCGTCAAGCTAGCGTGGCATAGTGTCTTGAGCGTCTGGCTAGCGTAGCAGAAAGTCTGGAGCGTTAAGCTAGCGTAGCAGAGTGTCTGAAACCTCTGGCTAGGGAGGCAGAGTGTCTGGAGCGTCTGGCTAGGGAGGCAGAGTGTCTGGAGCTTCTAGCTAGCGTGGCAGAGTGTCTGGAGCCTCTGGCTAGCGTGGCAGATAATCTGGAGCCACTGGCTAGCGTGGCTGATAGTCTGGAGCGTCTGGGTAGCGAGGCAGCGTGTCTGGAGCGCCTGGCTAGCGAGGCAGAGTGTCTGGAGGGTCTGGGTAGCAAGGCAGAGTGTCTGGAGAGTCTAGCTAGCGAGGCAGAGTGTCTAGAGCGTCTTGGTAGCGAGGCAGAGTGTCTGGAGCGCCTGGCTAGCGAGGCAGAGTGTCTGGAGCGTCTAGCTAGCGTGGCAGAGTGTCTGGAGCCTCTGGCTAGCGTGGCAAATAGTCTGGAGCGTCTGGGTAGCGAGGCAGAGTGTCTGGAGCGCCTGGCTAGCGAGGCAGAGTGTCTGGAGGGTCTAAGTAGCAAGGCAGAGTGTCTGGAGCGTCTAGCTAGCGTGGCAGAGTGTCTGGAGCGTCTAGCTAGCGTAGCAGAGTGTCTGAAATCTCTGGCTAGCATGGCAGAGTGTCTGGAGCGGCTGGCTAGGGAGGCAGAGTGTCTGGATCGTCTGGGTAGCGAGCCAGAGTGTCTGGAGTGCCTGGCTAGTGAGGCAGAGTTTCTGGAGCGTCTAAGTAGCGAGGCAGAGTGCGTGGTGCGTCTAGCTAGCGTGGCAGAGTGTCTGGAGCCACTGGCTAGCGTGGCAGATAGTCTGAAGCGTCTGGGTAGCGAGGCAGAGTGTCTGGAGCGCCTGGCTAGCGAGGCAGAGTGTCTGGAGATTCTGGGTAGCAAGGCAGAGTGTCTGGAGCGTCTATCTAGCGTGGCAGAGTGTCTGGAGCCTCTGGCAAGCGTAGCAGATAGTCTGGAGCGTCTGGCTAGAATGGCAGAGTGTCTGCAGCGCCTGGCTTGCGAGGCAGAGCTTCTGAAGCGCCTGGCTAACGAGGCAGAGTGTCTGGAGCGTCTGGGGAGCGAGGCAAAGTGTCTTGAACGTCTAAGTAGCGAAACAGAGTGTCTGGAGCGTCTGGCTAGCGTGGCAGAGTGTCTGGAGCGCCTGGCTAGCGAGGCAGAGTGTCTGGAGAGTCTGGGTAGCTAGCCAGAGTGTCTGAAGCGTCTGGCTAGCATGGCAGAGTGTCTGGAGCGGCTGGCTAGCGAGGCAGAGTGTCTGGAGCGCCTGGCTAGCGAGGCAAAAAGTCTGGATTGTCTAACAAGCGTGGCAGAGTATCTGGAGCCTCTGGCTAGCGTGGCAGATAGTCTGGAGCCACTGGCTAGCGTGGCAGATAGTCTGGAGCGTCTGGGTAGCGAGGCAGAGTGTCTGGAGCGCATGGCTAGCGAGACAGAGTGTCTGGTGTGTCTGGGTAGCGAGGCAAGGTGTCTGGAGCGTCTAAGTAGCGAATCAGAGTGTCTGGAGCGTCTAGCTAGCGTAGCAGAGTGTCTGGAGCGTCTGGCTAGCATTGCAGAGTGTCTTCAGCCGCTGGCTAGCGTGGCAGAGTGTCTGGAGCGTCTGGCTAGCATTGCAGAGTGTCTGCAGCCTCTGGCTAGCGTGGCAGATAGTCTGGAGCCACTGGCTAGCGAGGCAGAAAGTCTGGAGCGTATGGGAGCGAGCCAGAGTGTCTGGAACGCCTGGCTAGCGAGGCAGAGTGCCTGGAGCGTCTACCTTGCGTGGTAGAGTGTCTGGAGTGTCTGGCTAGCGTGGTAGAGTGTCTGGAGCGGCTGGCTAGCGAGGCAGAGTGTCTGGAGCGTCTAAGTAGCGAGGCAGAGTGCCTGGAGCGTCTAGCTAGCGTGGCAGAGTGGCTGGAGCCATTGGCTAGCGTGGCAGAGTGTCTGGAGATTCTGGGTAGCAAGGCAGAGTGTCTGGAGCGTCTAGCTAGCGTGGCAGAGTGTCTGCAGCCTCTGGCTAGCGTTGCAGATAGTCTGGAGCGTCTGAGTAGCGAGGCAAAGTGTCTGGAACGTCTGGGTAGCGAATCAGAGTGTCTGGAGTGCCTGGCTAGCGAGGCACAGTGTCTGGAGCGTCTAAGTAGCGAGGCAGAGTGCCTGGAGCGTCTAGCTAGCGTGGCAGAGTGTCTGGAGCCACTGATTAGCGTGGCAGATAGTCTGAAGCGTCTAGGTAGCGAGGCAGAGTGTCTGGAGCGTCTGGGTAGCGAGGCAAGCTGTCTGGAGCGTCTAAGTAGCGAATCAGAGTGTCTGGAGCGTCTAGCTAGCGTGGCAGAGTGTCTGCAGCCTCTGGCTAGCGTGGCAGATAGTCTGGAGCCACTGGCTAGCGAGGCAGAAATTCCTGGAGCGTATGGAAGCGAGCCAGAGTGTCTGAAACGCCTGGCTAGCGAGACAGAGTGCCTGGAGCGTCTAGCTTGCGTGGTAGAGTGTCTGGAGTGTCTGGCTAGCGTGGTAGAGTGTCTGGAGAGGCTGGCTAGCGAGGCAGAGTGTCTGGAGCGTCTGGGTAGCCAGCCAGAGTGGCTAGCATTGCAGAGTGTCTTCAGCCTCTGGCTAGCGTGGCAGAGTGTCTGGATCGTCTGGCTAGCATTGCAGAGTGTCTGCAGCCTCTGGCTAGCGTGGCAGATAGTCTGGAGCCACTGGCTAGCGAGGCAGAAATTCCTGGAGCGTATGGAAGCGAGCCAGAGTGTCTGGAACGCCTGGCTAGCGAGGCAGAGTGCCTGGAGCGTCTAGCTTGCGTGGTAGAGTGTCTGGAGTGTCTGGCTAGCGTGGTAGAGTGTCTGGAGAGGCTGGCTAGCGAGGCAGAGTGTCTGGAGCGTCTGGGTAGCCAGCCAGAGTGTCTAAAGCGCCTGGCTAGCTAGGCAGAGTGTCTGGAGCGTCTAGCTTGCGTGGTAGAGTGTCTGGAGTGTCTGGCTAGCGTAGTAGAGTGTCTGGAGCGGCTGGCAAGCGAGGCAGAGTGCCTGGAGCGTCTAGCTAGCGTGGCAGAGTGGCTGGAGCCACTGGCTAGCGTGGCAGAGTGTCTGGAGATTCTGGGTAGCAAGGCAGAGTGTCTGGTTCGTCTAGCTAGCGTGGCAGAGTGTCTGGAGCCTCTGGCTAGCGTGGCAGAGTGTCTGGAGCGTCTGGCTAGCAAGGCAGAGTGTCTAGAGCGTCTATCTAGCGTGGCAGAGTGTCTGGAGCCTCTGGCTAGCGTAGCAGATAGTCTGGAGCGTCTGGCTAGCATGGCAGAGTGTCTGGAGCGCCTGGCTAGCGAGGCAGAGCTTCTGAAGCGCCTGGCTAACGAGGCAGAGTGTCTGGAGCGTCTGGGGAGCGAGGCAAAGTGTCTTGAACGTCTGGGTAGCGAATCAGAGTGTCTGGAGCGTCTGGCTAGCGTGGCTGAGTGTCTGGAGCGCCTGGCTAGCGAGGCAGAGTGTCTGGAGCGTCTGGGTAGCAGGCAGAGTGTCTGGAGGGTCTGGGTAGCAAGGCAGAGTGTCTGGAGCGTCAAGCTAGCGTGGCATAGTGTCTTGAGCGTCTGGCTAGCGTAGCAGAAAGTCTGGAGCGTTAAGCTAGCGTAGCAGAGTGTCTGAAACCTCTGGCTAGGGAGGCAGAGTGCCTGGAGCGTCTGGCTAGGGAGGCAGAGTGTCTGGAGCGTCTAGCTAGCGTGGCAGAGTGTCTGGAGCCTCTGGCTAGCGTGGCAGATAATCTGGAGCCACTGGCTAGCGTGGCTGATAGTCTGGAGCGTCTGGGTAGCGAGGCAGCGTGTCTGGAGCGCCTGGCTAGCGAGGCAGAGTGTCTGGAGGGTCTGGGTAGCAAGGCAGAGTGTCTGGAGAGTGTAGCTAGCGAGGCAGAGTGTCTGGAGAGTCTAGCTAGACGAGCAGAGTGTCTGAAACCTCTGGCTAGCGTGGCAGTAAGTCTGGAGCGTCTGGCTAGCATGGCAGAGTGTCTGAAGCGGCTGGCTAGCGAGGCAGAGTGTCTAGAGCGTCTTGGTAGCGAGGCAGAGTGTCTGGAGCGCCTGGCTAGCGAGGCAGAGTGTCTGGAGCGTCTAGCTAGCGTGGCAGAGTGTCTGGAGCCTCTGGCTAGCGTGGCAAATAGTCTGGAGCGTCTGGGTAGCGAGGCAAAGTGTCTGGAACGTCTGGGTAGCGAATCAGAGTGTCTGGAGTGCCTGGCTAGCGAGGCACAGTGTCTGGAGCGTCTAAGTAGCGAGGCAGAGTGCCTGGAGCGTCTAGCTAGCGTGGCAGAGTGTCTGGAGCCACTAATTAGCGTGGCAGATAGTCTGAAGCGTCTAGGTAGCGAGGCAGAGTGTCTGGAGCGTCTGGGTAGCGAGGCAAGGTGTCTGGAGCGTCTAAGTAGCGAATCAGAGTGTCTGGAGCGTCTAGCTAGCGTGGCAGAGTGTCTGCAGCCTCTGGCTAGCGTGGCAGATAGTCTGGAGCCACTGGCTAGCGAGGCAGAAATTCCTGGAGCGTATGGAAGCGAGCCAGAGTGTCTGGAAGGCCTGGCTAGCGAGGCAGAGTGCCTGGAGCGTCTAGCTTGCGTGGTAGAGTGTCTGGAGTGTCTGGCTAGCGGGGTAGAGTGTCTGGAGAGGCTGGCTAGCGAGGCAGAGTGTCTGGAGCGTCTGGGTAGCCAGCCAGAGTGGCTAGCATTGCAGAGTGTCTTCAGCCTCTGGCTAGCGTGGCAGAGTGTCTGGATCGTCTGGCTAGCATTGCAGAGTGTCTGCAGCCTCTGGCTAGCGTGGCAGATAGTCTGGAGCCACTGGCTAGCGAGGCAGAAATTCCTGGAGCGTATGGAAGCGAGCCAGAGTGTCTGGAACGCCTGGCTAGCGAGGCAGAGTGCCTGGAGCGTCTAGCTTGCGTGGTAGAGTGTCTGGAGTGTCTGGCTAGCGTGGTAGAGTGTCTGAAAAGGCTGGCTAGCGAGGCAGAGTGTCTGGAGCGTCTGGGTAGCCAGCCAGAGTGTCTAAAGCGCCTGGCTAGCGAGGCAGAGTGTCTGGAGCGTCTAGCTTGCGTGGTAGAGTGTCTGGAGTGTCTGGCTAGCGTATTAGAGTGTCTGGAGCGGCTGGCAAGCGAGGCAGAGTGCCTGGAGCGTCTAGCTAGCGTGGCAGAGTGGCTGAAGCCACTGGCTAGCGTGGCAGAGTGTCTGGAGATTCTGGGTAGCAAGGCAGAGTGTCTGGTTCGTCTAGCTAGCGTGGCAGAGTGTCTGGAGCCTCTGGCTAGCGTGGCAGAGTGTCTGGAGCGTCTGGCTAGCAAGGCAGAGTGTCTAGAGCGTCTATCTAGCGTGGCAGAGTGTCTGGAGCCTCTGGCTAGCGTAGCAGATAGTCTGGAGCGTCTGGCTAGCATGGCAGAGTGTCTGGAGCGCCTGGCTAGCGAGGCAGAGCTTCTGAAGCGCCTGGCTAACGAGGCAGAGTGTCTGGAGCGTCTGGGGAGCGAGGCAAAGTGTCTTGAACGTCTGGGTAGCGAATCAGAGTGTCTGGAGCGTCTGGCTAGCGTGGCTGAGTGTCTGGAGCGCCTGGCTAGCGAGGCAGAGTGTCTGGAGCGTCTGGGTAGCAGGCAGAGTGTCTGGAGGGTCTGGGTAGCAAGGCAGAGTGTCTGGAGCGTCAAGCTAGCGTGGCATAGTGTCTTGAGCGTCTGGCTAGCGTAGCAGAAAGTCTGGAGCGTTAAGCTAGCGTAGCAGAGTGTCTGAAACCTCTGGCTAGGGAGGCAGAGTGTCTGGAGCGTCTGGCTAGGGAGGCAGAGTGTCTGGAGCGTCTAGCTAGCGTGGCAGAGTGTCTGGAGCCTCTGGCTAGCGTGGCAGATAATCTGGAGCCACTGGCTAGCGTGGCTGATAGTCTGGAGCGTCTGGGTAGCGAGGCAGCGTGTCTGGAGCGCCTGGCTAGCGAGGCAGAGTGTCTGGAGGGTCTGGGTAGCAAGGCAGAGTGTCTGGAGAGTCTAGCTAGCGAGGCAGAGTGTCTAGAGCGTCTTGGTAGCGAGGCAGAGTGTCTGGAGCGTCTGGGTAGCGAGGCAGAGTGTCTGGAGCGCCTGGCTAGCGAGGCAGAGTGTCTGGAGGGTCTAAGTAGCAAGGCAGAGTGTCTGGAGCGTCTAGCTAGCGTGGCAGAGTGTCTGGAGCGTCTAGCTAGCGTAGCAGAGTGTCTGAAATCTCTGGCTAGCATGGCAGAGTGTCTGGAGCGGCTGGCTAGGGAGGCAGAGTGTCTGGATCGTCTGGGTAGCGAGCCAGAGTGTCTGGAGTGCCTGGCTAGTGAGGCAGAGTTTCTGGAGCGTCTAAGTAGCGAGGCAGAGTGCGTGGTGCGTCTAGCTAGCGTGGCAGAGTGTCTGGAGCCACTGGCTAGCGTGGCAGATAGTCTGAAGCGTCTGGGTAGCGAGGCAGAGTGTCTGGAGCGCCTGGCTAGCGAGGCAGAGTGTCTGGAGATTCTGGGTAGCAAGCCCCCTCGAGGACTATCACCTTACCGTGGTGAGGGGGTTTGTGTGATCCAATGACCCGGGAGGCTCTGCCGGTGGGGAGGTTTCGCTCCCCATAAGGTCTCCTATACCGGACAGGCTCCCGGCGAGGATCCAGACAAAGAATGGTCCGGCCGCGCCGCTGTCGCGGGACACGGACTTTGGTCTTAGGAGGATCTGTGCGCTCTTTTTCTCTCCTCTCTTCATTTCACTATCTTCTCTTCGCCTCGCTTCTTGTTTCATTCCTTGCCACCTCCTGAAGCCCCCGTCTGCCTTCTGCGACAGCGGTGTGGCGCCCTCCCTTATGACGACCTGGCAACGAAACTGGAACAGATTTGGTTGAATGTCGAGTCGATGCAAGCTCCAGTACCCTGGTGACTTGGATCTGTGCAGGGAGTCCTCGAGTCTGCTTCCTTACCTCTTTACCTTCACTATCCTATATTCTTCTGTCTTCTCTTTCGGCCGACCCCCTGTACAGATCAGAACACTTGCCTGCGTGTTTGCCGTGCGCGGTCACCTGTACGGGTGGAAAAGTTTTTCTTGGGGGTTGAGGAGCTACCTCTCTAGTTCATAATGTGGAACAAATAGAGGGTAGCAACAACACACTTCTTTAGTTACCGCTTCACCTTAAACAGGAGGCTGGGGGCTAATCCACCCCCAGTCAATCGGCTTGCCTGAAACATTAACCTTTCACGCGTGGATGAGGATGGGGGCACCGGTGGCGTGATGGCCATACCTGAGTCCCATCATTTACGGTCACTCGCGGCTACTGGTGTCCACTGACTATATCGTCCGGACAACCCCGGCGTTGAAGTTCAACGTCCCCCTGGTTGGGCTCCGTGGTGGGCAGGGCTCCAGACGACGAAATTTTCTCCAAACTGTATGGAAAACCCCAAAGAAAACCCTTCCCCCCCCCCTAACTATTTACCAGGCCTCTTAGATAAGGCCATCAACGTTCATAACGTTCAATCGAACAATGCTAACTTTATTAATGCCTTTGACTCGTTTTTCATTATCACCCGACAAGACTCCAACAAAGACCTCACCTTCTCTGGCGTGAGCCCATTCAAGATTGAGAGGTTCCTGTCTGCAGACGTGGGAGAGCTTCGCTCTACCAAACGCCTCCGTGACGGAACCCTTCTTGTGGAAACAAACAAAAAAGAAATTTCAGATAGACTCACTAAACTAACTCTTCTGGGAACATTCAAGGTCTCCACCCTTGCCCACAAAACTCTGAACTCCTGCAAAGGAGTCGTGTTCAGCCACGACCTGCTTCAGATGGGCGAGGAGGAGGCCTTGTCTGAGTTAAAAAACCAAAGAGTCGTTGAAATAAAGTCTATCATTACCCGGAAGAGCAATATTCCCGAACCATCACCTCTTCACATACTCACTTTTAACACTACCGTTTTGCCCCGGTTCATCTTTGTCGGATTTATCCGTGTTGAAGTAAAGCCCAGCATCCCGAATCCTCTTCGATGCCTTAACTGCCAACGCTTTGGCCACGGCCAGCAGTCTTGTCGGCGGAGCCGGATGTGCGACAGGTGTGGCAGGTCTGACGCCCATCCAGACGCCCCGTGCGACCAGGACGCTCACTGTGCGAACTGCGAAGCTCCGCACCCATCCTGGTCCCGGGAGTGTCCCGTCTGGAAAAAAGAAAAAAAGATATGCGAAATTAAAACTCTACAAAATATCTCCTACCCTGAGGCGAGGAACAAGTACAGTCTCCTCTGTCCAAGTCTGCCCAACATAAGATCCTTTGCCCAAGTCGCCGCTCCACCTCCTGTCCCCGGTCCTGAGGAGAGACATCCCCCGCGTTCATCAGAACTCAAGAATCTGATGGACATGATGTCCCTTCTTCTCTCTGGGCAGGAGGAGAACAAGCGGAGGCTTGAAGAGCAGACAAAGAAAATAGAAGATCAAACGAAACAAATAGAGTTGCTAAGGAAGGAGAACGAAGAGCTGAGAAACCAAAACAAGAAAATTGCAGATGAACTTAATGATTTGAAACAAAAGCCACAAAATGCAAAGAAATTAGAAACCAAAGAGACCAGCCCCAAGTCCAAAGAGGAAGAGTCCTCGATGGACTGTGAGGTGGTTGAGGGTGCCGGCCAGGTGCAAGTAGGCGGCGGTATGTCTACGATTGCCTTGCCTAGTAAGAGGCAAAAGACGGGAGAAGAAAATAAAACTAAACCGAAACCAAATAGACATCTTAATTATCCTTGATGGCCTTTGTGATAATGTCTGTGATATTTGTTAGCGCTCCTTTTATCTATATAATTTTATTTTTAATTTTATATAGGTTTCTGGATCGCTGTTATATTATCTATGATATTTTACTTAGGTTTAGAGATATTTTGGTGCTATTTCATTGTGATAAACTTTCTGTGATAATCTTAGTGATAGTGTCTGTGATATTTATCTCCGCTTCTTTTACCTATATGATTTTATTTTTAATTTTATGTAGGTTTTTAGATAGCTGTGATATTGTCTGTGATACTTTACTTGGGTTTAGAGAGGAAACTCTTCTGGTGCTAGTTTACTGTGATAAGATTTCTGTGATAGCCTTTGTGATTGTGACTGTGATATTAGTATACGCTTATTTTACCTGTGTGATTTTATTCTTAATTTTACATGGGTTCGATGGCTGTGATAATATCTGTGATACATTACTTAGGTTTAGAGAGATTTTAAAACGACAAAAATGGCTTTAATACAGTGGAACCTCAATGGTTACCATCACCACCGAGAGGAGGTGAAGCTTTTAACAGCTAATTTTAGCCCCCTGTGTCTCTCTTTACAAGAGACACATTTTAAACCGTCTGACTCGCCTGTGTTAAGTGGCTACACATTCTTTCGGCACGATGATCTGTCACGAAATATAGCGGCTGGTGGAGTGGCGACGGCAGTGTTAGACTCCGTCCCTGCACATCCACTGCAGCTGGTAACACCTCTACAGGCAGTGGCAGTCAGAGTCCACATACCACAACCAGTTACTCTTTGTAACATTTACCTTCCGGAGTGGGCGCCAGCTACGGCCCCGAACCTTCAAAGCCTTGTGTCCCAACTGCCCCACCCCTACGTGCTGTTGGGTGACTTTAACGCACATAGCCCCCTGTGGGGCGACACAATGGCAGACGGCCGGGGTCGTATGCTTGAGAGTTTTATCAATGACAACGATTTGTTTCTTTTAAATAATGGACAAAAAACCAGATTTAACTCTTTTAATGGTAATTTTACGGCGATCGACTTGTACATATGTTCGCCCTCTGTGGCACATTTATTCAATTTCTCTGTCCATGATGACCTCTGTGGAAGCGATCACTTTCCGATCATCTTAAGGCTCCAAACCGACTTTCAGATCCCCTCTCGTCCTGCTCAATGGAGTTTAAAACGGGCGAACTGGAAGCGGTTTGCTGCACTGGCGAAACTAAGTTGTTCTGACCAGGAAACAGATGTCGACTCTAAAGTCAAAAGGATCTCAGAGATTATCATAAGTGCCGCAGAGGAGTCCATACCACAAACCTCCACGAAGCCACGCCACATTCCTGTTCCATGGTGGAACGACGAGTGTGACAAGGCACTCAGGGCGAGGAAAAGAGCTCTCAGAGTTTTTACCAAACGACCCACAAATTTTAACCTGCAAGTTTTTAAACAGCTCCGTGCCAAGGCACGACAGGTTTTTAGAAGATCCCAGCGCCAATCATGGAACAATTATATATCCTCTCTCACTTGCTTTACCCCCCTCACCAAGGTTTGGCACAGGGTAAACAAAATAAGAGGCAAGCACAAGCCGATTTCAATCGCCGGTATAACGAACGATGGACACCTGTTTACGGCCCCCAAAGAAATAGCAGACTGCATTGGCAAACACTTTGCAGATGTCTCCAGTTCCCGCCACTATTCGGCATCGTTCCAACAGATAAAGCGCACGGCAGAGCGTAGACAATTGTCGTTTGCCTCTGCCAACTCCGAACGCTACAACATGCCGTTTAGTGAGTGGGAGCTGGAAAACGCCATTCGGACATCGAAGAACACGTCACCGGGGGCCGACAGGGTCCACAACGAGTTCTTAAAACACCTTTTACCAGATGCTCGCTCGGCTTTGCTTGAATTATATAATATGATTTGGATATCGCAAGTCTTTCCGGACGAATGGCGACATGCCATTCAAGTTCCCATTCCCAAACCTGGAAAAGACAAGCTACTGGCAGCCAGCTACAGGCCTATCTCTCTGACCAGTTGTCTTTGTAAGGTGATGGAGAGGATGGTGAGCAATCGTTTGGTTTGGTGGCTGGAGACAAAAAAGCTACTCTCTAACTTACAATGTGGTTTCCGGAAAAACAGAAGTACGATGGACCATCTTATCAGGATGGAGGCTTTTATCCAGGACTCGTTTCTATGCAAGCAGCATGCAATTGCTGTCTTCTTCGACCTGGAAAAAGCCTACGACACCACCTGGCGCCACAACATTTTAAAATCGCTACATTCGTGGGGTTTTAAAGGTCGACTACCTGTTTTTATCACAAATTTTATGACTGATAGAACTTTTAATGTCCGTGTTGGCAATGTTTTGTCAGATACTTTTTCACAAGAGAACGGCGTGCCCCAGGGCAGTGTGCTCAGCGTGACGCTATTTGCGATTGCAATCAATACAATTACCAGCTGTGTTAACTCCCCGGTGTCATCTTCCTTGTTTGTCGATGACCTGGCAATAATCTGTTCATCTAAGAACCTAGCGTCCACCTCTAGGCAGATCCAATTAACTGTCAACAGATTGGTAAAGTGGGCTGATGCCACCGGCTTTACATTTTCGGCAGCAAAGACAAACTGTGTCCACTTCTCTCGGGTACGGGGCCTCTTCCCAGACCCAGAAATCTATCTCCGTGGGAACTGTCTCCCTGTTGTTAAAAGTGTCAAGTTTCTGGGGTTAGTCTTTGACCAGAAATTGAATTTTAAAGAACATTTTAACCAACTGCGTATTAAATGTTTTAAATCTCTTAATCTCTTAAGGTACCTGACAGGGACAAGGTGGGGAGCGGACCGCACGGTTATGTTGCGTGTGTATCGTGCCCTCATACGCTCTAAACTTGACTATGGCAGTGCTGTCTACGATTCTGCCCGTGACAGCTACAAAAGAACTTTGAACACCATCCACAACACAGGCATCCGGCTGGCCATCGGCGCTCTTCGAACCAGCCGGGTGGAAAGTCTATACTGTGATTCCGGGGAGCCGCCACTTACGCTAAGGAGAGAATATCTTCTTACTTCATACGCTGCAAAACTGATCGCAATGAAAAAACATCCCACGTACCTGTCTCTACTTCAGCCCAGATTCCAGCCAATTTATGACGCTAAGCCCTTTTCAACTTTGCCGGCAGGTATTAGACTAAGTCGTATTCTCACCGAAATAACTTTCAAGATTCCAAGGATGTTCCCTGTCGAATCCAGCCTGGTCGCCCCTTGGTGTGTTCCCAGGCCTTCTTGCCTTATCGGCCTAGCGTCCTTAGGGAAACAGTGCACCAGCGATCTCGTGTACAGACGCAGGTTTGCTGAAATCTGTGCCGATCACCCACATTTTATACAATATTATACGGACGGATCAAAGAATAACAATGATGTTGGTTGTGCTTTTACGACGACTCCCAACATTGCATACGGGTTTAAACTAAATAGCAAGTGCAGCATTTTCACTGCTGAATTGTATGCCATTATGAAGGCTCTGCAACACATAGAAAGCAGAGATGAACCCAACTTTCTTATTTTTTCAGATTCACTCAGCTCTATTGATGCAATTTATGACATTTTCTCACCCAACACCCTCGTTCAAAAAGTACATTCCCTACTAGCGACCCTCTCTTCTCGGGACGTGAGAGTAGTGTTCTGTTGGGTGCCTGGGCACGTTGGCATTGAGGGCAACGAGAGGGCCGATGCAGCCGCCAAGAATGCCTTGCACAATGCTGAAATGGTTGACCAAAGAATCTTCCACAGTGATTTGAAGGTCTACTTTAAGTCAACTTTCAAACGAAGATTTCAAGATATCTGGGATAGACAAACAAACAATAAATTAAAAGAAATTAAAGCTACTGTCGAACCATGGGAGTCATCAAAGAGATCTGAAAGGCGTGAGGAGGTCGTTCTCACCCGACTCCGTATCGGACATACTCTTTTAACCCACTCTTTCTTATTCACTATTGACAAGGTGCCTCCGCGCTGCAATACATGCAACGAGATTTTATCCATCCGACACATTTTAATTGATTGTACAAAGTATAGAGTTGCTAGACAACGTCACTCATTAGAAAATACTATTGACAAAGTATTAGCAGATGACCCTCGTCGTATTGACAATGTTTTTAAATTCTTACAAGAGCTTGACGTAATAGGTTTGATGTAAACTTTTATCAATCTTTTATTGAACAACCTTCTTTTATCCGGCGCAAAATAACCATCCGGTTGACGCGCCGTTAAGCCCCACTATTCATTCATTCATTCTGGGTAGCAAGGCAGAGTGTCTGGAGCGTCTATCTAGCGTGGCAGAGTGTCTGGAGCCTCTGGCAAGCGTAGCAGATAGTCTGGAGCGTCTGGCTAGAATGGCAGAGTGTCTGCAGCGCCTGGCTTGCGAGGCAGAGCTTCTGAAGCGCCTGGCTAACGAGGCAGAGTGTCTGGAGCGTCTGGGGAGCGAGGCAAAGTGTCTTGAACGTCTAAGTAGCGAAACAGAGTGTCTGGAGCGTCTGGCTAGCGTGGCAGAGTGTCTGGAGCGCCTGGCTAGCGAGGCAGAGTGTCTGGAGAGTCTGGGTAGCTAGCCAGAGTGTCTGAAGCGTCTGGCTAGCATGGCAGAGTGTCTGGAGCGGCTGGCTAGCGAGGCAGAGTGTCTGGAGCGCCTGGCTAGCGAGGCAAAAAGTCTGGATTGTCTAACAAGCGTGGCAGAGTATCTGGAGCCTCTGGCTAGCGTGGCAGATAGTCTGGAGCCACTGGCTAGCGTGGCAGATAGTCTGGAGCGTCTGGGTAGCGAGGCAGAGTGTCTGGAGCGCATGGCTAGCGAGACAGAGTGTCTGGAGGGTCTGGGTAGCAAGGCAGAGTGTCTGGAGCGTTTAGCTAGCGAGGCAGAGTGTCTGGTGTGTCTGGGTAGCGAGGCAAGGTGTCTGGAGCGTCTAAGTAGCGAATCAGAGTGTCTGGAGCGTCTAGCTAGCGTAGCAGAGTGTCTGGAGCGTCTGGCTAGCATTGCAGAGTGTCTTCAGCCGCTGGCTAGCGTGGCAGAGTGTCTGGAGCGTCTGGCTAGCATTGCAGAGTGTCTGCAGCCTCTGGCTAGCGTGGCAGATAGTCTGGAGCCACTGGCTAGCGAGGCAGAAAGTCTGGAGCGTATGGGAGCGAGCCAGAGTGTCTGGAACGCCTGGCTAGCGAGGCAGAGTGCCTGGAGCGTCTAGCTTGCGTGGTAGAGTGTCTGGAGTGTCTGGCTAGCGTGGTAGAGTGTCTGGAGCGGCTGGCTAGCGAGGCAGAGTGTCTGGAGCGTCTAAGTGGCGAGGCAGAGTGCCTGGAGCGTCTAGCTAGCGTGGCAGAGTGGCTGGAGCCATTGGCTAGCGTGGCAGAGTGTCTGGAGATTCTGGGTAGCAAGGCAGAGTGTCTGGAGCGTCTAGCTAGCGTGGCAGAGTGTCTGCAGCCTCTGGCTAGCGTTGCAGATAGTCTGGAGCGTCTGAGTAGCGAGGCAAAGTGTCTGGAACGTCTGGGTAGCGAATCAGAGTGTCTGGAGTGCCTGGCTAGCGAGGCACAGTGTCTGGAGCGTCTTAGTAGCGAGGCAGAGTGCCTGGAGCGTCTAGCTAGCGTGGCAGAGTGTCTGGAGCCACTGATTAGCGTGGCAGATAGTCTGAAGCGTCGAGGTAGCGAGGCAGAGTGTCTGGAGCGTCTGGGTAGCGAGGAAAGGTGTCTGGAGCGTCTAAGTAGCGAATCAGAGTGTCTGGAGCGTCTAGCTAGCGTGGCAGAGTGTCTGGAGCGTCTGGCTAGCATTGCAGAGTGTCTTCAGCCTCTGGCTAGCGTGGCAGAGTGTCTGGATCGTCTAGCTAGCATTGCAGAGTGTCTGCAGCCTCTGGTTAGCGTGGCAGATAGTCTGGAGCCACTGGCTAGCGAGGCAGAAATTCCTGGAGCGTATGGAAGCGAGCCAGAGTGTCTGGAACGCCTGGCTAGCGAGGCAGAGTGCCTGGAGCGTCTAGCTTGCGTGGTAGAGTGTCTGGAGTGTCTGGCTAGCGTGGTAGAGTGTCTGGAGAGGCTGGCTAGCGAGGCAGTGTGTCTGGAGCGTCTGGGTAGCCAGCCAGAGTGTCTGAAGCGCCTGGCTAGCGAGGCAGAGTGCCTGGAGCGTCTAGCTTGCGTGGTAGAGTGTCTGGAGTGTCTGGCTAGCGTAGTAGAGTGTCTGGAGCGGCTGGCTAGCGAGGCAGAGTGTCTGGAGCGTCTAAGTAGCGAGGCAGAGTGCCTGGAGCGTCTAGCTAGCGTGGCAGAGTGGCTGGAGCCACTGGCTAGCGTGGCAGAGTGTCTGGAGATTCTGGGTAGCAAGGCAGAGTGTCTGGTTCGTCTAGCTAGCGTGGCAGAGTGTCTGGAGCCTCTGGCTAGCGTGGCAGAGTGTCTGGAGATTCTGGGTAGCAAGGCAGAGTGTCTGGAGCGTCTAGCTAGCGTGGCAGAGTGTCTGGAGCCTCTGGCTAGCGTTGCAGATAGTCTGGAGCGTCTGGCTATCAAGGCAGAGTGTCTGGAGCGTCTATCTAGCGTGGCGGAGTGTCTGGAGCCTCTGGCTAGCGTAGCAGATAGTCTGGAGCGTCTGGCTAGCATGGCAGAGTGTCTGGAGCGCCTGGCTAGCGAGGCAGAGCTTCTGAAGCGTCTAAGTAGCGAGGCAGAGTGCCTGGAGCGTCTAGCTTGCGTGGTAGAGTGTCTGGAGTGTCTGGCTAGCGTGGTAGAGTGTCTGGAGCGGCTGGCTAGCGAGGCAGAGTGTCTGGAGCGTCTAAGTAGCGAGGCAGAGTGCCTGGAGCGTCTAGCTAGCGTGGCAGAGTGGCTGGAGCCATTGGCTAGCGTGGCAGAGTGTCTGGAGATTCTGGGTAGCAAGGCAGAGTGTCTGGAGCGTCTAGCTAGCGTGGCAGAGTGTCTGCAGCCTCTGGCTAGCGTTGCAGATAGTCTGGAGCGTCTGAGTAGCGAGGCAAAGTGTCTGGAACGTCTGGGTAGCGAATCAGAGTGTCTGGAGTGCCTGGCTAGCGAGGCACAGTGTCTGGAGCGTCTTAGTAGCGAGGCAGAGTGCCTGGAGCGTCTAGCTAGCGTGGCAGAGTGTCTGGAGCCACTGATTAGCGTGGCAGATAGTCTGAAGCGTCGAGGTAGCGAGGCAGAGTGTCTGGAGCGTCTGGGTAGCGAGGAAAGGTGTCTGGAGCGTCTAAGTAGCGAATCAGAGTGTCTGGAGCGTCTAGCTAGCGTGGCAGAGTGTCTGGAGCGTCTGGCTAGCATTGCAGAGGGTCTTCAGCCTCTGGCTAGCGTGGCAGAGTGTCTGGATCGTCTGGCTAGCATTGCAGAGTGTCTGCAGCCTCTGGTTAGCGTGGCAGATAGTCTGGAGCCACTGGCTAGCGAGGCAGAAATTCCTGGAGCGTATGGAAGCGAGCCAGAGTGTCTGGAACGCCTGGCTAGCGAGGCAGAGTGCCTGGAGCGTCTAGCTTGCGTGGTAGAGTGTCTGGAGTGTCTGGCTAGCGTGGTAGAGTGTCTGGAGAGGCTGGCTAGCGAGGCAGTGTGTCTGGAGCGTCTGGGTAGCCAGCCAGAGTGTCTGAAGCGCCTGGCTAGCGAGGCAGAGTGCCTGGAGCGTCTAGCTTGCGTGGTAGAGTGTCTGGAGTGTCTGGCTAGCGTAGTAGAGTGTCTGGAGCGGCTGGCTAGCGAGGCAGAGTGTCTGGAGCGTCTAAGTAGCGAGGCAGAGTGCCTGGAGCGTCTAGCTAGCGTGGCAGAGTGGCTGGAGCCACTGGCTAGCGTGGCAGAGTGTCTGGAGATTCTGGGTAGCAAGGCAGAGTGTCTGGTTCGTCTAGCTAGCGTGGCAGAGTGTCTGGAGCCTCTGGCTAGCGTGGCAGAGTGTCTGGAGATTCTGGGTAGCAAGGCAGAGTGTCTGGAGCGTCTAGCTAGCGTGGCAGAGTGTCTGGAGCCTCTGGCTAGCGTTGCAGATAGTCTGGAGCGTCTGGCTATCAAGGCAGAGTGTCTGGAGCGTCTATCTAGCGTAGCGGAGGGTCTGGAGCCTCTGGCTAGCGTAGCAGATAGTCTGGAGCGTCTGGCTAGCATGGCAGAGTGTCTGGAGCGCCTGGCTAGCGAGGCAGAGCTTCTGAAGCGTCTAAGTAGCGAGGCAGAGTGCCTGGAGCGTCTAGCTTGCGTGGTAGAGTGTCTGGAGTGTCTGGCTAGCGTGGTAGAGTGTCTGGAGCGGCTGGCTAGCGAGGCAGAGTGTCTGGAGCGTCTAAGTAGCGAGGCAGAGTGCCTGGAGCGTCTAGCTAGCGTGGCAGAGTGGCTGGAGCCATTGGCTAGCGTGGCAGAGTGTCTGGAGATTCTGGGTAGCAAGGCAGAGTGTCTGGAGCGTCTAGCTAGCGTGGCAGAGTGTCTGGAGCCTCTGGCTAGCGTTGCAGATAGTCTGGAGCGTCTGGGTAGCGAGGCAAAGTGTCTGGAACGTCTGGGTAGCGAATCAGAGTGTCTGGAATGCCTGGCTAGCGAGGCACAGTGTCTGGAGCGTCTAAGTAGCGAGGCAGAGTGCCTGGAGCGTCTAGCTAGCGTGGCAGAGTGTCTGGAGCCACTGATTAGCGTGGCAGATAGTCTGAAGCGTCTAGGTAGCGAGGCAGAGTGTCTGGAGCGTCTGGGTAGCGAGGCAAGGTGTCTGGAGCGTCTAAGTAGCGAATCAGAGTGTCTGGAGCGTCTAGCTAGCGTGGCAGAGTGTCTGGAGCGTCTGGCTAGCATTGCAGAGTGTCTTAAGCCTCTGGCTAGCGTGGCAGAGTGTCTGGATCGTCTGGCTAGCATTGCAGAGTGTCTGCAGCCTCTGGTTAGCGTGGCAGATAGTCTGGAGCCACTGGCTAGCGAGGCAGAAATTCCTGGAGCGTATGGAAGCGAGCCAGAGTGTCTGGAACGCCTGGCTAGCGAGGCAGAGTGCCTGGAGCGTCTAGCTTGCGTGGTAGAGTGACTGGAGTGTCTGGCTAGCGTGGTAGAGTGTCTGGAGAGGCTGGCTAGCGAGGCAGTGTGTCTGGAGCGTCTGGGTAGCCAGCCAGAGTGTCTGAAGCGCCTGGCTAGCGAGGCAGAGTGCCTGGAGCGTCTAGCTTGCGTGGTAGAGTGTCTGGAGTGTCTGGCTAGCGTAGTAGAGTGTCTGGAGCGGCTGGCTAGCGAGGCAGAGTGTCTGGAGCGTCTAAGTAGCGAGGCAGAGTGCCTGGAGCGTCTAGCTAGCGTGGCAGAGTGGCTGGAGCCACTGGCTAGCGTGGCAGAGTGTCTGGAGATTCTGGGTAGCAAGGCAGAGTGTCTGGTTCGTCTAGCTAGCGTGGCAGAGTGTCTGGAGCCTCTGGCTAGCGTGGCAGAGTGTCTGGAGATTCTGGGTAGCAAGGCAGAGTGTCTGGAGCGTCTAGCTAGCGTGGCAGAGTGTCTGGAGCCTCTGGCTAGCGTTGCAGATAGTCTGGAGCGTCTGGCTATCAAGGCAGAGTGTCTGGAGCGTCTATCTAGCGTGGCAGAGTGTCTGGAGCCTCTGGCTAGCGTAGCAGATAGTCTGGAGCGTCTGGCTAGCATGGCAGAGTGTCTGGAGCGCCTGGCTAGCGAGGCAGAGCTTCTGAAGCGCCTGGCTAACGAGGCAGAGTGTCTGGAGCGTCTGGGGAGCGAGGCAAAGTGTCTTGAACGTCTGGGTAGCGAATCAGAGTGTCTGGAGCGTCTGGCTAGCGTGGCAGAGTGTCTGGAGCGCCTGGCTAGCGAGGCAGAGTGTCTGGAGCGTCTAAGTAGCGAGGCAGAGTGCCTGGAGCGTCTAGCTTGCGTGGTAGAGTGTCTGGAGTGTCTGGCTAGCGTAGTAGAGTGTCTGGAGCGGCTGGCTAGCGAGGCAGAGTGTCTGGAGCGTCTAAGTAGCGAGGCAGAGTGCCTGGAGCGTCTAGCTAGCTTGGCAGAGTGGCTGGAGCCACTAGCTAGCGTGGCAGAGTGTCTGGAGATTCTGGGTAGCAAGGCAGAGTGTCTGGTTCGTCTAGCTAGCGTGGCAGAGTGTCTGGAGCCTCTGGCTAGCGTTGCAGATAGTCTGGAGCGTCTGGGTAGCGAGGCAAAGTGTCTGGAACGTCTGGGTAGCGAATCAGAGTGTCTGGAGCGTCTGGCTAGCGTGGCAGAGTGTCTGGAGCGTCTAGCTAGCGTGGCAGAGTGTCTTAAGCGGCTGGCTAGCGGGGCATAGTGTCTGGAGCGTCTGAGTAGCGAACCAGAGTGTCTGGAGTGCCTGGCTAGCGAGGCGGAGTGTCTGGAGCGTCTAAGTAGCGAGGCAGAGTGCCTGGAGCGTCTAGGTAGCGAGGCAGAGTGTCTGAAGCGTCTGGGTAGCGAGGCAAGGTGTCTGGAGCGTCTAAGTAGCGAATCAGAGTGTCTGGAGCGTCTAGCTAGCGTGGCAGAGTGTCTGGAGCGTCTGGCAAGCATTGCAGAGTGTCTGCAGCCTCTGGCTAGCGTGGCAGATAGTCTGGAGCCACTAGCTAGCGTGGCAGAAAGTCTGGAGCGTATGGGAGCGAGCCAGAGTGTCTGGAACGCCTGGCAAGCGAGGCAGAGTGCCTGGAGCGTCTAGCTTGCGTGGTAGAGTGTCTGGAGTGTCTGGCTAGCGTAGTAGAGTGTCTGGAGCGGCTGGCTAGCGAGGCAGAGTGTCTGGAGCGTCTAAGTAGCGAGGCAGAGTGCCTGGAGCGTCTAGCAAGCGTGGCAGAGTGGCTGGAGCCACTGGCTAGCGTGGCAGAGTGTCTGGAGATTCTGGGTAGCAAGGCAGAGTGTCTGGTTTGTCTAGCTAGCGTGGCAGAGTATCTGGAGCCTCTGGCTAGCGTGGCAGAGTGTCTGGAGATTCTGGGTAGCAAGGCAGAGTGTCTGAAGCGTCTAGCTAGCGTGGCAGAGTGTCTGGAGCCTCTGGCTAGCGTTGCAGATAGTCTGGAGCGTCTGGCTAGCAAGGCAGAGTGTCTGGAGCGTCTATCTAGCGTGGCAGAGTGTCTGGAGCCTCTGGCTAGCGTAGCAGATAGTCTGGAGCCTCTGGCTAGCATGGCAGAGTGTTTGGAGCGCCTGGCTAGCGAGGCAGAGCTTCTGAAGCGCCTGGCTAACGAGGCAGAGTGTCTGGAGCGTCTGGGGAGCGAGGCAAAGTGTCTTGAACGTCTGGGTAGCGAATCAGAGTGTCTGGAGCGTCTGGGTAGCGTGGCAGAGTGTCTGGAGCGCCTGGCTGGCGAGGCAGAGTGTCTGGAGCGTCTTAGTAGCGAGGCAGAGTGCCTGGAGCGTCTAGCTTGCGTGGAAGAGTGTCTGGAGTGTCTGGCTAGCGTAGTAGAGTGTCTGGAGCGGCTGGCTAGCGAGGCAAAGTGTCTGGAGCGTCTAAGTAGCGAGGCAGAGTGCCTGGAGCGTCTAGCTAGCTTGGCAGAGTGGCTGGAGCCACTGGCTAGCGTGGCAGAGTGTCTGGAGATTCTGGGTAGCAAGGCAGAGTGTCTGGTTCGTCTAGCTAGCGTGGCAGAGTGTCTGGAGCCTCTGGCTAGCGTTGCAGATAGTCTGGAGCGTCTGGGTAGCGAGGCAAAGTGTCTGGAACGTCTGGGTAGCGAATCAGAGTGTCTGGAGCGTCTGGCTAGCGTGGCAGAGTGTCTGGAGCGTCTAGCTAGCGTGGCAGAGTGTCTTAAGCGGCTGGCTAGCGGGGCATAGTGTCTGGAGCGTCTGAGTAGCGAACCAGAGTGTCTGGAGTGCCTGGCTAGCGAGGCAGAGTGTCTGGAGCGTCTAAGTAGCGAGGCAGAGTGCCTGGAGCGTCTAGGTAGCGAGGCAGAGTGTCTGAAGCGTCTGGGTAGCGAGGCAAGGTGTCTGGAGCGTCTAAGTAGCGAATCAGAGTGTCTGGAGCGTCTAGCTAGCGTGGCAGAGTGTCTGGAGCGTCTGGCTAGCATTGCAGAGTGTCTGCAGCCTCTGGCTAGCGTGGCAGATAGTCTGGAGCCACTAGCTAGCGTGGCAGAAAGTCTGGAGCGTATGGGAGCGAGCCAGAGTGTCTGGAACGCCTGGCAAGCGAGGCAGAGTGCCTGGAGCGTCTAGCTTGCGTGGTAGAGTGTCTGGAGTGTCTGGCTAGCGTAGTAGAGTGTCTGGAGCGGCTGGCTAGCGAGGCAGAGTGTCTGGAGCGTCTAAGTAGCGAGGCAGAGTGCCTGGAGCGTCTAGCTAGCGTGGCAGAGTGGCTGGAGCCACTGGCTAGCGTGGCAGAGTGTCTGGAGATTCTGGGTAGCAAGGCAGAGTGTCTGGTTTGTCTAGCTAGCGTGGCAGAGTGTCTGGAGCCTCTGGCTAGCGTGGCAGAGTGTCTGGAGATTCTGGGTAGCAAGGCAGAGTGTCTGAAGCGTCTAGCTAGCGTGGCAGAGTGTCTGGAGCCTTTGGCTAGCGTTGCAGATAGTCTGGAGCGTCTGGCTAGCAAGGCAGAGTGTCTGGAGCGTCTATCTAGCGTGGCAGAGTGTCTGGAGCCTCTGGCTAGCGTAGCAGATAGTCTGGAGCCTCTGGCTAGCATGGCAGAGTGTTTGGAGCGCCTGGCTAGCGAGGCAGAGCTTCTGAAGCGCCTGGCTAACGAGGCAGAGTGTCTGGAGCGTCTAAGGAGCGAGGCAAAGTGTCTTGAACGTCTGGGTAGCGAATCAGAGTGTCTGGAGCGTCTGGCTAGCGTGGCAGAGTGTCTGGAGCGCCTGGCTAGCGAGGCAGAGTGTCTGGAGCGTCTAAGTAGCGAGGCAGAGTGCCTGGAGCGTCTAGCTTGCGTGGAAGAGTGTCTGGAGTGTCTGGCTAGCGTAGTAGAGTGTCTGGAGCGGCTGGCTAGCGAGGCAAAGTGTCTGGAGCGTCTAAGTAGCGAGGCAGAGTGCCTGGAGCGTCTAGCTAGCTTGGCAGAGTGGCTGGAGCCACTGGCTAGCGTGGCAGAGTGTCTGGAGATTCTGGGTAGCAAGGCAGAGTGTCTGGTTCGTCTAGCTAGCGTGGCAGAGTGTCTGGAGCCTCTGGCTAGCGTTGCAGATAGTCTGGAGCGTCTGGGTAGCGAGGCAAAGTGTCTGGAACGTCTGGGTAGCGAATCAGAGTGTCTGGAGCGTCTGGCTAGCGTGGCAGAGTGTCTGGAGCGTCTAGCTAGCGTGGCAGAGTGTCTTAAGCGGCTGGCTAGCGGGGCAGAGTGTCTGGAGCGTCTGAGTAGCGAACCAGAGTGTCTGGAGTGCCTGGCTAGCGAGGCAGAGTGTCTGGAGCGTCTAAGTAGCGAGGCAGAGTGCCTGGAGCGTCTAGGTAGCGAGGCAGAGTGTCTGGAGCGTCTGGGTAGCGAGGCAAGGTGTCTGGAGCGTCTAAGTAGCGAATCAGAGTGTCTGGAGCGTCTAGCTAGCGTCGCAGAGTGTCTGGAGCGTCTAGCTAGCATTGCAGAGTGTCTGCAGCCTCTGGCTAGCGTGGCAGATAGTCTGGAGCCACTAGCTAGCGTGGCAGAAAGTCTGGAGCGTATGGGAGCGAGCCAGAGTGTCTGGAACGCCTGCCAAGCGAAGCAGAGTGCCTGGAGCGTCTAGCTTGCGTGGTAGATTGTCTGGAGTGTCTGGCTAGCGTGGTAGAGTGTCTGGAGCGGCTGGCTAGCGAGGCAGAGTGTCTGGAGCGTCTAAGTAGCGAGGCAGAGTGCCTGGAGCGTCTAACTAGCGTGGCAGAGTGGCTGGAGCCACTGGCTAGCGTGGCAGAGTGTCTGGAGATTCTGGGTAACAAGGCAGAGTGTCTGGAGCGTCTAAGTAGCGAGGCAGAGTGCCTGGAGCGTCTAGGTAGCGAGGCAGAGTGTCTGGATCGTCTGGCTAGCATTGCAGAGTGTCTGCAGCCTCTGGTTAGCGTGGCAGATAGTCTGGAGCCACTGGCTAGCGAGGCAGAAATTCCTGGAGCGTATGGAAGCGAGCCAGAGTGTCTGGAACGCCTGGCTAGCGAGGCAGAGTGCCTGGAGCGTCTAGCTTGCGTGGTAGAGTGACTGGAGTGTCTGGCTAGCGTGGTAGAGTGTCTGGAGAGGCTGGCTAGCGAGGCAGTGTGTCTGGAGCGTCTGGGTAGCCAGCCAGAGTGTCTGAAGCGCCTGGCTAGCGAGGCAGAGTGCCTGGAGCGTCTAGCTTGCGTGGTAGAGTGTCTGGAGTGTCTGGCTAGCGTAGTAGAGTGTCTGGAGCGGCTGGCTAGCGAGGCAGAGTGTCTGGAGCGTCTAAGTAGCGAGGCAGAGTGCCTGGAGCGTCTAGCTAGCGTGGCAGAGTGGCTGGAGCCACTGGCTAGCGTGGCAGAGTGTCTGGAGATTCTGGGTAGCAAGGCAGAGTGTCGGGTTCGTCTAGCTAGCGTGGCAGAGTGTCTGGAGCCTCTGGCTAGCGTGGCAGAGTGTCTGGAGATTCTGGGTAGCAAGGCAGAGTGTCTGGAGCGTCTAGCTAGCGTGGCAGAGTGTCTGGAGCCTCTGGCTAGCGTTGCAGATAGTCTGGAGCGTCTGGCTATCAAGGCAGAGTGTCTGGAGCGTCTATCTAGCGTGGCAGAGTGTCTGGAGCCTCTGGCTAGCGTAGCAGATAGTCTGGAGCGTCTGGCTAGCATGGCAGAGTGTCTGGAGCGCCTGGCTAGCGAGGCAGAGCTTCTGAAGCGCCTGGCTAACGAGGCAGAGTGTCTGGAGCGTCTGGGGAGCGAGGCAAAGTGTCTTGAACGTCTGGGTAGCGAATCAGAGTGTCTGGAGCGTCTGGCTAGCGTGGCAGAGTGTCTGGAGCGCCTGGCTAGCGAGGCAGAGTGTCTGGAGCGTCTAAGTAGCGAGGCAGAGTGCCTGGAGCGTCTAGCTTGCGTGGTAGAGTGTCTGGAGTGTCTGGCTAGCGTAGTAGAGTGTCTGGAGCGGCTGGCTAGCGAGGCAGAGTGTCTGGAGCGTCTAAGTAGCGAGGCAGAGTGCCTGGAGCGTCTAGCTAGCTTGGCAGAGTGGCTGGAGCCACTGGCTAGCGTGGCAGAGTGTCTGGAGATTCTGGGTAGCAAGGCAGAGTGTCTGGTTCGTCTAGCTAGCGTGGCAGAGTGTCTGGAGCCTCTGGCTAGCGTTGCAGATAGTCTGGAGCGTCTGGGTAGCGAGGCAAAGTGTCTGGAACGTCTGGGTAGCGAATCAGAGTGTCTGGAGCGTCTGGCTAGCGTGGCAGAGTGCCTGGAGCGTCTAGCTAGCGTGGCAGAGTGTCTTAAGCGGCTGGCTAGCGGGGCATAGTGTCTGGAGCGTCTGAGTAGCGAACCAGAGTGTCTGGAGTGCCTGGCTAGCGAGGCGGAGTGTCTGGAGCGTCTAAGTAGCGAGGCAGAGTGCCTGGAGCGTCTAGGTAGCGAGGCAGAGTGTCTGAAGCGTCTGGGTAGCGAGGCAAGGTGTCTGGAGCGTCTAAGTAGCGAATCAGAGTGTCTGGAGCGTCTAGCTAGCGTGGCAGAGTGTCTGGAGCGTCTGGCTAGCATTGCAGAGTGTCTGCAGCCTCTGGCTAGCGTGGCAGATAGTCTGGAGCCACTAGCTAGCGTGGCAGAAAGTCTGGAGCGTATGGGAGCGAGCCAGAGTGTCTGGAACGCCTGGCAAGCGAGGCAGAGTGCCTGGAGCGTCTAGCTTGCGTGGTAGAGTGTCTGGAGTGTCTGGCTAGCGTAGTAGAGTGTCTGGAGCGGCTGGCTAGCGAGGCAGAGTGTCTGGAGCGTCTAAGTAGCGAGGCAGAGTGCCTGGAGCGTCTAGCTAGCGTGGCAGAGTGGCTGGAGCCACTGGCTAGCGTGGCAGAGTGTCTGGAGATTCTGGGTAGCAAGGCAGAGTGTCTGGTTTGTCTAGCTAGCGTGGCAGAGTATCTGGAGCCTCTGGCTAGCGTGGCAGAGTGTCTGGAGATTCTGGGTAGCAAGGCAGAGTGTCTGAAGCGTCTAGCTAGCGTGGCAGAGTGTCTGGAGCCTCTGGCTAGCGTTGCAGATAGTCTGGAGCGTCTGGCTAGCAAGGCAGAGTGTCTGGAGCGTCTATCTAGCGTGGCAGAGTGTCTGGAGCCTCTGGCTAGCGTAGCAGATAGTCTGGAGCCTCTGGCTAGCATGGCAGAGTGTTTGGAGCGCCTGGCTAGCGAGGCAGAGCTTCTGAAGCGCCTGGCTAACGAGGCAGAGTGTCTGGAGCGTCTGGGGAGCGAGGCAAAGTGTCTTGAACGTCTGGGTAGCGAATCAGAGTGTCTGGAGCGTCTGGCTAGCGTGGCAGAGTGTCTGGAGCGCCTGGCTGGCGAGGCAGAGTGTCTGGAGCGTCTTAGTAGCGAGGCAGAGTGCCTGGAGCGTCTAGCTTGCGTGGAAGAGTGTCTGGAGTGTCTGGCTAGCGTAGTAGAGTGTCTGGAGCGGCTGGCTAGCGAGGCAAAGTGTCTGGAGCGTCTAAGTAGCGAGGCAGAGTGCCTGGAGCGTCTAGCTAGCTTGGCAGAGTGGCTGGAGCCACTGGCTAGCGTGGCAGAGTGTCTGGAGATTCTGGGTAGCAAGGCAGAGTGTCTGGTTCGTCTAGCTAGCGTGGCAGAGTGTCTGGAGCCTCTGGCTAGCGTTGCAGATAGTCTGGAGCGTCTGGGTAGCGAGGCAAAGTGTCTGGAACGTCTGGGTAGCGAATCAGAGTGTCTGGAGCGTCTGGCTAGCGTGGCAGAGTGTCTGGAGCGTCTAGCTAGCGTGGCAGAGTGTCTTAAGCGGCTGGCTAGCGGGGCATAGTGTCTGGAGCGTCTGAGTAGCGAACCAGAGTGTCTGGAGTGCCTGGCTAGCGAGGCAGAGTGTCTGGAGCGTCTAAGTAGCGAGGCAGAGTGCCTGGAGCGTCTAGGTAGCGAGGCAGAGTGTCTGAAGCGTCTGGGTAGCGAGGCAAGGTGTCTGGAGCGTCTAAGTAGCGAATCAGAGTGTCTGGAGCGTCTAGCTAGCGTGGCAGAGTGTCTGGAGCGTCTGGCTAGCATTGCAGAGTGTCTGCAGCCTCTGGCTAGCGTGGCAGATAGTCTGGAGCCACTAGCTAGCGTGGCAGAAAGTCTGGAGCGTATGGGAGCGAGCCAGAGTGTCTGGAACGCCTGGCAAGCGAGGCAGAGTGCCTGGAGCGTCTAGCTTGCGTGGTAGAGTGTCTGGAGTGTCTGGCTAGCGTAGTAGAGTGTCTGGAGCGGCTGGCTAGCGAGGCAGAGTGTCTGGAGCGTCTAAGTAGCGAGGCAGAGTGCCTGGAGCGTCTAGCTAGCGTGGCAGAGTGGCTGGAGCCACTGGCTAGCGTGGCAGAGTGTCTGGAGATTCTGGGTAGCAAGGCAGAGTGTCTGGTTTGTCTAGCTAGCGTGGCAGAGTGTCTGGAGCCTCTGGCTAGCGTGGCAGAGTGTCTGGAGATTCTGGGTAGCAAGGCAGAGTGTCTGAAGCGTCTAGCTAGCGTGGCAGAGTGTCTGGAGCCTCTGGCTAGCGTTGCAGATAGTCTGGAGCGTCTGGCTAGCAAGGCAGAGTGTCTGGAGCGTCTATCTAGCGTGGCAGAGTGTCTGGAGCCTCTGGCTAGCGTAGCAGATAGTCTGGAGCCTCTGGCTAGCATGGCAGAGTGTTTGGAGCGCCTGGCTAGCGAGGCAGAGCTTCTGAAGCGCCTGGCTAACGAGGCAGAGTGTCTGGAGCGTCTAAGGAGCGAGGCAAAGTGTCTTGAACGTCTGGGTAGCGAATCAGAGTGTCTGGAGCGTCTGGCTAGCGTGGCAGAGTGTCTGGAGCGCCTGGCTAGCGAGGCAGAGTGTCTGGAGCGTCTAAGTAGCGAGGCAGAGTGCCTGGAGCGTCTAGCTTGCGTGGAAGAGTGTCTGGAGTGTCTGGCTAGCGTAGTAGAGTGTCTGGAGCGGCTGGCTAGCGAGGCAAAGTGTCTGGAGCGTCTAAGTAGCGAGGCAGAGTGCCTGGAGCGTCTAGCTAGCTTGGCAGAGTGGCTGGAGCCACTGGCTAGCGTGGCAGAGTGTCTGGAGATTCTGGGTAGCAAGGCAGAGTGTCTGGTTCGTCTAGCTAGCGTGGCAGAGTGTCTGGAGCCTCTGGCTAGCGTTGCAGATAGTCTGGAGCGTCTGGGTAGCGAGGCAAAGTGTCTGGAACGTCTGGGTAGCGAATCAGAGTGTCTGGAGCGTCTGGCTAGCGTGGCAGAGTGTCTGGAGCGTCTAGCTAGCGTGGCAGAGTGTCTTAAGCGGCTGGCTAGCGGGGCAGAGTGTCTGGAGCGTCTGAGTAGCGAACCAGAGTGTCTGGAGTGCCTGGCTAGCGAGGCAGAGTGTCTGGAGCGTCTAAGTAGCGAGGCAGAGTGCCTGGAGCGTCTAGGTAGCGAGGCAGAGTGTCTGGAGCGTCTGGGTAGCGAGGCAAGGTGTCTGGAGCGTCTAAGTAGCGAATCAGAGTGTCTGGAGCGTCTAGCTAGCGTGGCAGAGTGTCTGGAGCGTCTAGCTAGCATTGCAGAGTGTCTGCAGCCTCTGGCTAGCGTGGCAGATAGTCTGGAGCCACTAGCTAGCGTGGCAGAAAGTCTGGAGCGTATGGGAGCGAGCCAGAGTGTCTGGAACGCCTGCCAAGCGAAGCAGAGTGCCTGGAGCGTCTAGCTTGCGTGGTAGAGTGTCTGGAGTGTCTGGCTAGCGTGGTAGAGTGTCTGGAGCGGCTGGCTAGCGAGGCAGAGTGTCTGGAGCGTCTAAGTAGCGAGGCAGAGTGCCTGGAGCGTCTAACTAGCGTGGCAGAGTGGCTGGAGCCACTGGCTAGCGTGGCAGAGTGTCTGGAGATTCTGGGTAACAAGGCAGAGTGTCTGGAGCGTCTAAGTAGCGAGGCAGAGTGCCTGGAGCGTCTAGGTAGCGAGGCAGAGTGTCTGGAGCGTCTGGGTAGCGAGGCAAGGTGTCTGGAGCGTCTAAGTAGCGAATCAGAGTGTCTGGAGCGTCTAGCTAGCGTAGCAGAGTGTCTGGAGCGTCTAGCTAGCATTGCAGAGTGTCTGCAGCCTCTGGCTAGCGTGGCAGATAGTCTGGAGCCACTAGCTAGCGTGGCAGAAAGTCTGGAGCGTATGGGAGCGAGCCAGAGTGTCTGGAACGCCTGGCAAGCGAGGCACAGTGTCTGGAGCGTCTTAGTAGCGAGGCAGAGTGCCTGGAGCGTCTAGCTAGCGTGGCAGAGTGTCTGGAGCCACTGATTAGCGTGGCAGATAGTCTGAAGCGTCGAGGTAGCGAGGCAGAGTGTCTGGAGCGTCTGGGTAGCGAGGCAAGGTGTCTGGAGCGTCTAAGTAGCGAATCAGAGTGTCTGGAGCGTCTAGCTAGCGTGGCAGAGTGTCTGGAGCGTCTGGCTAGCATTGCAGAGTGTCTTCAGCCTCTGGCTAGCGTGGCAGAGTGTCTGGATCGTCTGGCTAGCATTGCAGAGTGTCTGCAGCCTCTGGTTAGCGTGGCAGATAGTCTGGAGCCACTGGCTAGCGAGGCAGAAATTCCTGGAGCGTATGGAAGCGAGCCAGAGTGTCTGGAACGCCTGGCTAGCGAGGCAGAGTGCCTGGAGCGTCTAGCTTGCGTGGTAGAGTGTCTGGAGTGTCTGGCTAGCGTGGTAGAGTGTCTGGAGAGGCTGGCTAGCGAGGCAGTGTGTCTGGAGCGTCTGGGTAGCCAGCCAGAGTGTCTGAAGCGCCTGGCTAGCGAGGCAGAGTGCCTGGAGCGTCTAGCTTGCGTGGTAGAGTGTCTGGAGTGTCTGGCTAGCGTAGTAGAGTGTCTGGAGCGGCTGGCTAGCGAGGCAGAGTGTCTGGAGCGTCTAAGTAGCGAGGCAGAGTGCCTGGAGCGTCTAGCTAGCGTGGCAGAGTGGCTGGAGCCACTGGCTAGCGTGGCAGAGTGTCTGGAGATTCTGGGTAGCAAGGCAGAGTGTCTGGTTCGTCTAGCTAGCGTGGCAGAGTGTCTGGAGCCTCTGGCTAGCGTGGCAGAGTGTCTGGAGATTCTGGGTAGCAAGGCAGAGTGTCTGGAGCGTCTAGCTAGCGTGGCAGAGTGTCTGGAGCCTCTGGCTAGCGTTGCAGATAGTCTGGAGCGTCTGGCTATCAAGGCAGAGTGTCTGGAGCGTCTATCTAGCGTGGCGGAGTGTCTGGAGCCTCTGGCTAGCGTAGCAGATAGTCTGGAGCGTCTGGCTAGCATGGCAGAGTGTCTGGAGCGCCTGGCTAGCGAGGCAGAGCTTCTGAAGCGCCTGGCTAACGAGGCAGAGTGTCTGGAGCGTCTGGGGAGCGAGGCAAAGTGTCTTGAACGTCTGGGTAGCGAATCAGAGTGTCTGGAGCGTCTGGCTAGCGTGGCAGAGTGTCTGGAGCGCCTGGCTAGCGAGGCAGAGTGTCTGGAGCGTCTAAGTAGCGAGGCAGAGTGCCTGGAGCGTCTAGCTTGCGTGGTAGAGTGTCTGGAGTGTCTGGCTAGCGTGGTAGAGTGTCTGGAGCGGCTGGCTAGCGAGGCAGAGTGTCTGGAGCGTCTAAGTAGCGAGGCAGAGTGCCTGGAGCGTCTAGCTAGCGTGGCAGAGTAGCTGGAGCCATTGGCTAGCGTGGCAGAGTGTCTGGAGATTCTGGGTAGCAAGGCAGAGTGTCTGGAGCGTCTAGCTAGCGTGGCAGAGTGTCTGGAGCCTCTGGCTAGCGTTGCAGATAGTCTGGAGCGTCTGGGTAGCGAGGCAAAGTGTCTGGAACGTCTGGGTAGCGAATCAGAGTGTCTGGAATGCCTGGCTAGCGAGGCACAGTGTCTGGAGCGTCTAAGTAGCGAGGCAGAGTGCCTGGAGCGTCTAGCTAGCGTGGCAGAGTGTCTGGAGCCACTGATTAGCGTGGCAGATAGTCTGAAGCGTCTAGGTAGCGAGGCAGAGTGTCTGGAGCGTCTGGGTAGCGAGGCAAGGTGTCTGGAGCGTCTAAGTAGCGAATCAGAGTGTCTGGAGCGTCTAGCTAGCGTGGCAGAGTGTCTGGAGCGTCTGGCTAGCATTGCAGAGTGTCTTAAGCCTCTGGCTAGCGTGGCAGAGTGTCTGGATCGTCTGGCTAGCATTGCAGAGTGTCTGCAGCCTCTGGTTAGCGTGGCAGATAGTCTGGAGCCACTGGCTAGCGAGGCAGAAATTCCTGGAGCGTATGGAAGCGAGCCAGAGTGTCTGGAACGCCTGGCTAGCGAGGCAGAGTGCCTGGAGCGTCTAGCTTGCGTGGTAGAGTGTCTGGAGTGTCTGGCTAGCGTGGTAGAGTGTCTGGAGAGGCTGGCTAGCGAGGCAGTGTGTCTGGAGCGTCTGGGTAGCCAGCCAGAGTGTCTGAAGTGCCTGGCTAGCGAGGCAGAGTGCCTGGAGCGTCTAGCTTGCGTGGTAGAGTGTCTGGAGTGTCTGGCTAGCGTAGTAGAGTGTCTGGAGCGGCTGGCTAGCGAGGCAGAGTGTCTGGAGCGTCTAAGTAGCGAGGCAGAGTGCCTGGAGCGTCTAGCTAGCGTGGCAGAGTGGCTGGAGCCACTGGCTAGCGTGGCAGAGTGTCTGGAGATTCTGGGTAGCAAGGCAGAGTGTCTGGTTCGTCTAGCTAGCGTGGCAGAGTGTCTGGAGCCTCTGGCTAGCGTGGCAGAGTGTCTGGAGATTCTGGGTAGCAAGGCAGAGTGTTTGGAGCGTCTAGCTAGCGTGGCAGAGTGTCTGGAGCCTCTGGCTAGCGTTGCAGATAGTCTGGAGCGTCTGGCTTTTAAGGCAGAGTGTCTGGAGCGTCTATCTAGCGTGGCAGAGTGTCTGGAGCCTCTGGCTAGCGTAGCAGATAGTCTGGAGCGTCTGGCTAGCATGGCAGAGTGTCTGGAGCGCCTGGCTAGCGAGGCAGAGCTTCTGAAGCGCCTGGCTAACGAGGCAGAGTGTCTGGAGCGTCTGGGGAGCGAGGCAAAGTGTCTTGAACGTCTGGGTAGCGAATCAGAGTGTCTGGAGCGTCTGGCTAGCGTGGCAGAGTGTCTGGAGCGCCTGGCTAGCGAGGCAGAGTGTCTGGAGCGTCTAAGTAGCGAGGCAGAGTGCCTGGAGCGTCTAGCTTGCGTGGTAGAGTGTCTGGAGTGTCTGGCTAGCGTAGTAGAGTGTCTGGAGCGGCTGGCTAGCGAGGCAGAGTGTCTGGAGCGTCTAAGTAGCGAGGCAGAGTGCCTGGAGCGTCTAGCTAGCTTGGCAGAGTGGCTGGAGCCACTGGCTAGCGTGGCAGAGTGTCTGGAGATTCTGGGTAGCAAGGCAGAGTGTCTGGTTCGTCTTGCTAGCGTGGCAGATTGTCTGGAGCCTCTGGCTAGCGTTGCAGATAGTCTGGAGCGTCTGGGTAGCGAGGCAAAGTGTCTGGAACGTCTGGGTAGCGAATCAGAGTGTCTGGAGCGTCTGGCTAGCGTGGCAGAGTGTCTGGAGCGTCTAGCTAGCGTGGCAGAGTGTCTTAAGCGGCTGGCTAGCGGGGCATAGTGTCTGGAGCGTCTGAGTAGCGAACCAGAGTGTCTGGAGTGCCTGGCTAGCGAGGCAGAGTGTCTGGAGCGTCTCAGTAGCGAGGCAGAGTGCCTGGAGCGTCTAGGTAGCGAGGCAGAGTGTCTGAAGCGTCTGGGTAGCGAGGCAAGGTGTCTGGAGCGTCTAAGTAGCGAATCAGAGTGTCTGGAGCGTCTAGCTAGCGTGGCAGAGTGTCTGGAGCGTCTGGCTAGCATTGCAGAGTGTCTGCAGCCTCTGGCTAGCGTGGCAGATAGTCTGGAGCCACTAGCTAGCGTGGCAGAAAGTCTGGAGCGTATGGGAGCGAGCCAGAGTGTCTGGAACGCCTGGCAAGCGAGGCAGAGTGCCTGGAGCGTCTAGCTTGCGTGGTAGAGTGTCTGGAGTGTCTGGCTAGCGTAGTAGAGTGTCTGGAGCGGCTGGCTAGCGAGGCAGAGTGTCTGGAGCGTCTAAGTAGCGAGGCAGAGTGCCTGGAGCGTCTAGCTAGCGTGGCAGAGTGGCTGGAGCCACTGGCTAGCGTGGCAGAGTGTCTGGAGATTCTGGGTAGCAAGGCAGAGTGTCTGGTTCGTCTAGCTAGCGTGGCAGAGTGTCTGGAGCCTCTGGCTAGCGTGGCAGAGTGTCTGGAGATTCTGGGTAGCAAGGCAGAGTGTCTGAAGCGTCTAGCTAGCGTGGCAGAGTGTCTGGAGCCTCTGGCTAGCGTTGCAGATAGTCTGGAGCGTCTGGCTAGCAAGGCAGAGTGTCTGGAGCGTCTATCTAGCGTGGCAGAGTGTCTGGAGCCTCTGGCTAGCGTAGCAGATAGTCTGGAGCCTCTGGCTAGCATGGCAGAGTGTTTGGAGCGCCTGGCTAGCGAGGCAGAGCTTCTGAAGCGCCTGGCTAACGAGGCAGAGTGTCTGGGGCGTCTGGGGAGCGAGGCAAAGTGTCTTGAACGTCTGGGTAGCGAATCAGAGTGTCTGGAGCGTCTGGCTAGCGTGGCAGAGTGTCTGGAGCGCCTGGCTAGCGAGGCAGAGTGTCTGGAGCGTCTTAGTAGCGAGGCAGAGTGCCTGGAGCGTCTAGCTTGCGTGGAAGAGTGTCTGGAGTGTCTGGCTAGCGTAGTAGAGTGTCTGAAGCGGCTGGCTAGCGAGGCAAAGTGTCTGGAGCGTCTAAGTAGCGAGGCAGAGTGCCTGGAGCGTCTAGCTAGCTTGGCAGAGTGGCTGGAGCCACTGGCTAGCGTGGCAGAGTGTCTGGAGATTCTGGGTAGCAAGGCAGAGTGTCTGGTTCGTCTAGCTAGCGTGGCAGAGTGTCTGGAGCCTCTGGCTAGCGTTGCAGATAGTCTGGAGCGTCTGGGTAGCGAGGCAAAGTGTCTGGAACGTCTGGGTAGCGAATCAGAGTGTCTGGAGCGTCTGGCTAGGGGGCAGAGTGTCTGGAGCGTCTAGCTAGCGTGGCAGAGTGTCTTAAGCGGCTGGCTAGCGGGGCAGAGTGTCTGGAGCGTCTGAGTAGCGAACCAGAGTGTCTGGAGTGCCTGGCTAGCGAGGCAGAGTGTCTGGAGCGTCTAAGTAGCGAGGCAGAGTGCCTGGAGCGTCTAGGTAGCGAGGCAGAGTGTCTGGAGCGTCTGGGTAGCGAGGCAAGGTGTCTGGAGCGTCTAAGTAGCGAATCAGAGTGTCTGGAGCGTCTAGCTAGCGTGGCAGAGTGTCTGGAGCGTCTAGCTAGCATTGCAGAGTGTCTGCAGCCTCTGGCTAGCGTGGAAGATAGTCTGGAGCCACTAGCTAGCGTGGCAGAAAGTCTGGAGCGTATGGGAGCGAGCCAGAGTGTCTGGAACGCCTGGCAAGCGAAGCAGAGTGCCTGGAGCGTCAAGCTTGCGTGGTAGAGTGTCTGGAGTGTCTGGCTAGCGTGGTAGAGTGTCTGGAGCGGCTGGCTAGCGAGGCAGAGTGTCTGGAGCGTCTAAGTAGCGAGGCAGAGTGCCCGGAGCGTCTAACTAGCGTGGCAGAGTGGCTGGAGCCACTGGCTAGCGTGGCAGAGTGTCTGGAGATTCTGGGTAGCAAGGCAGAGTGTCTGGAGCGTCTAGCTAGCGTGGCAGAGTGTCTAGAGCCTCTGGCTAGCGTTGCAGATAGTCTGGAGAGTCTGGGTAGCGAGGCAAAGTGTCTGGAACGTCTGGGTAGCGAATCAGAGTGTCTGGAGCGTCTGGCTAGCGTGGCAGAGTGTCTGGAGCGTCTAGCTAGCGTGGCAGAGTGTCTTAAACGGCTGGCTAGCGAGGCAGAGTGTCTGGAGCGTCTGAGTAGCGAACCAGAGTGTCTGGAGTGCCTGGCTAGCGAGGCAGAGTGTCTGGAGCGTCTAAGTAGCGAGGCAGAGTGCCTGGAGCGTCTAGCTAGCGTGGCAGAGTGTCTGGAGCCACTGATTAGCGTGGCAGATAGTCTGAAGCGTCTAGGTAGCGAGGCAGAGTGTCTGGAGCGTCTGGGTATCGAGGCAAGGTGTCAGGAGCGTCTAAGTAGCGATTTAGAGTGTCTGGAGCGTCTAGCTAGCGTGGCAGAGTGTCTGGAGCGTCTGGCTAGCATTGCAGAGTGTCTTTAGCCTCTGGCTAGCGTGGCAGAGTGTCTGGAGCGTCTGGCTAGCATTGCAGAGTGTCTGCAGCCTCTGGCTAGCGTGGCAGAATGTCTGGAGCGTCTGGCTAGCATTGCAGAGTGTCTGCAGCTTCTGGCTAGCGTGGCAGATAGTCTGGAGCCACTGGCTAGCGAGGCAGAAAGTGTGGAGCGTATGGAAGCGAGCCAGAGTGTCTGGAACGCCTGGCTAGCGAGGCAGAGTGCCTGGAGCGTCAAGCTTGCGTGGTAGAGTGTCTGGAGTGTCTGGCTAGCGTGGTAGAGTGTCTAGAGAGGCTGGCTAGCGAGGCAGAGTGTCTGGAGCGTCTGGGTAGCCAGCCAGAGTGTCTGAAGCGCCTGGCAAGCGAGGCAGAGTGTCTGGAGCGTCTAAGTAGCGAGGCAGAGTGCCTGGAGCGTCTAGCTAGCCTGGCAGAGTGGCTGGAGCCACTGGCTAGCGTGGCAGAGTGTCTGGAGATTCTGGGTAGCAAGGCAGAGTGTCTAGAGCCTCTGGCTAGCGTTGCAGATAGTCTGGAGCGTCTGGCTAGCAAGGCAGAGTGTCTGGAGCGTCTATCTAGCGTGGCAGAGTGTCTGGAGCTTCTGGCTAGCGTAGCAGATAGTCTGGAGCGTCTGGCTAGCATGGCAGAGTGTCTGGAGCGCCTGGCTAGCGAGGCAGAGCTTCTGAAGCGCCTGGCTAACGAGGCAGAGTGTCTGGAGCGTCTGGGGAGCGAGGCAAAGTGTCTTGAACGTCTGGGTAGCGAATCAGAGTGTCTGGAGCGTCTGGCTAGCGTGGCAGAGTGTCTGGAGCGCCTGGCTAGCGAGGCAGAGTGTCTGGAGCGTCTGGGTAGCAGGCAGAGTGTCTGGAGGGTCTGGGTAGCAAGGCAGAGTGTCTGGAGCGTCAAGCTAGCGTGGCATAGTGTCTTAAGCGTCTGGCTAGCGTAGCAGAAAGTCTGGAGCGTTAAGCTAGCGTAGCAGAGTGTCTGAAACCTCTGGCTAGGGAGGCAGAGTGTCTGGAGCGTCTGGCTAGGGAGGCAGAGTGTCTGGAGCGTCTAGCTAGCGTGGCAGAGTGTCTGGAGCCTCTGGCTAGCGTGGCAGATAATCTGGAGCCACTGGCTAGCGTGGCTGATAGTCTGGAGCGTCTGGGTAGCGAGGCAGCGTGTCTGGAGCGCCTGGCTAGCGAGGCAGAGTGTCTGGAGGGTCTGGGTAGCAAGGCAGAGTGTCTGGAGCGTCTAGCTTGCGAGGCAGAGTGTCTGGAGAGTCTAGCTAGACGAGCAGAGTGTCTGAAACCTCTGGCTAGCGTGGCAGTAAGTCTGGAGCGTCTGGCTAGCATGGCAGAGTGTCTGAAGCGGCTGGCTAGCGAGACAGAGTGTCTAGAGCGTCTTGGTAGCGAGGCAGAGTGTCTGGAGCGCCTGGCTAGCGAGGCAGAGTGTCTGGAGCTCTGGCTAGTGTGGCAGATAGTCTGGAGCCACTGGCTAGCGTGGCAGATAGTCTGGAGCGTCTGGGTAGCGAGGCAGAGTTTCTGGAGCGCCTGGCTAGCGAGACAGAGTGTCTGGAGGGTCTGGGTAGCAAGGCAGAGTGTCTGGAGCGTTTAGCTAGCGAGGCAGATTGTCTGGTGTGTCTGGGTAGCGAGGCAAGGTGTCTGGAGCGTCTAACGAGCGAATCAGAGTGTCTGGAGCGTCTAGCTAGCGTGGCAGAGTGTCTGGAGCGTCTGGCTAGCATTGCAGAGTGTCTTCAGCCGCTGGCTAGCGTGGCAGAGTGTCTTGAACGTCTGCGTAGCGAATCAGAGTGTCTGGAGCGTCTGGCTAGCGAGGCAGAAAGTCTGGAGCGTATGGGAGCGAGCCAGAGTGTCTGGAACGCCTGGCTAGCGAGGCAGAGTGCCTGGAGCGTCTAGCTTGCGTGGTAGAGTGTCTGGAGTGTCTGGCTAGCGTGGTAGAGTGTCTGGAGCGGCTGGCTAGCGAGGCAGAGTGTCTGGAGCGTCTAAGTAGCGAGGCAGAGTGCCTGGAGCGTCTAGCTAGCGTGGCAGAGTGTCTGGAGATTCTGGGTAGCAAGGCAGAGTGTCTGGAGCGTCTAGCTAGCGTGGCAGAGTGTCTGGAGCCTCTGGCTAGCGTTGCAGATAGTCTGGAGCGTCTGGGTAGCGAGGCAAAGTGTCTGGAACGTCTGGGTAGCGAATCAGAGTGTCTGGAGTGCCTGGCTAGCGAGGCACAGTGTCTGGAGCGTCTAAGTAGCGAGGCAGAGTGCCTGGAGCGTCTAGCTAGCGTGGCAGAGTGTCTGGAGCCACTGATAAGCGTGGCAGATAGTCTGAAGCGTCTGGGTAGCGAGGCAGAGTGTCTGGAGCGTCTGGGTAGCGAGGCAAGGTGTCTGGAGCGTCTAAGTAGCGAATCAGAGTGTCTGGAGCGTCTAGCTAGCGTGGCAGAGTGTCTGGATCGTCTGGCTAGCATTGCAGAGTGTCTTCAGCCTCTGGCTAGCGTGGCAGAGTGTCTGGATCGTCTGGCTAGCATTGCAGAGTGTCTGCAGCCTCTGGCTAGCGTGGCAGATAGTCTGGAGCCACTGGCTAGCGAGGCAGAAATTCCTGGAGCGTATGGAAGCGAGCCAGAGTGTCTGGAACGCTTGGCTAGCGAGGCAGAGTGCCTGGAGCGGCTAGCTTGCGTGGTAGAGTGTCTGGAGTGTCTGGCTAGCGTGGTAGAGTGTCTGGAGAGGCTGGCTAGCGAGGCAGTGTGTCTGGAGCGTCTGGGTAGCCAGCCAGAGTGTCTGAAGCGCCTGGCTAGCGAGGCAGAGTGTCTGGAGCGTCTAAGTAGCGAGGCAGAGTGCCTGGAGCGTCTAGCTTGCGTGGTAGAGTGTCTGGAGTGTCTGGCTAGCGTAGTAGAGTGTCTGGAGCGGCTGTCTAGCGAGGCAGAGTGTCTGGAGCGTCTAAGTAGCGAGGCAGAGTGCCTGGAGCGTCTAGCTAGCGTGGCAGAGTGTCTGGAGATTCTGGGTAGCAAGGCAGAGTGTCTGGTTCGTCTAGCTAGCGTGGAAGAGTGTCTGGAGCCTCTGGCTAGCGTTGCAGATAGTCTGGAGGGTCTGGGTAGCGAGGCAAAGTGTCTGGAACGTCTGGGTAGCGAATCAGAGTGTCTGGAGCGTCTGGCTAGCGTAACAGAGAGTCTGGAGCGTCTAGCTAGCGTGGCAGAGTGTCTTAAGCGGCTGGCTAGCGAGGCAGAGTGTCTGGAGCGTCTGAGAAGCGAACCAGAGTGTCTGGAGTGCCTGGCTAGCGAGGCAGAATGTCTGGAGCGTCTAAGTAGCGAGGCAGAGTGCCTGGAGCGTCTAGCTAGCGAGGCAGAGTGTCTGGAGCGTCTGGCTAGCATTGCAGAGTGTCTTCAGCCTCTGGCTATCGTGGCAGAGTGTCTGGAGCGTCTGGCTAGCATTGCAGAGTGTCTGCAGCCTCTGGCTAGCGTGGCAGAGTGTCTGGAGTGGCTGGCTAGCGAGGCAGTGTGTCTGGAGCGTCTGGGTAGCCAGCCAGAGTGTCTGAAGCGCCTGGCTAGCGAGGCAGAGTGCCTGGAGCGTCTAGCTTGCGTGGTAGAGTGTCTGGAGGGTCTGGGTAGCAAGGCAGAGTGTCTGGAGCGTCTAGCTAGCGTGGCAGAGTGTCTTAAGCGGCTGGCTAGCGGGGCAGAGTGTCTGGAGCGTCTGAGTAGCGAACCAGAGTGTCTGGAGTGCCTGGCTAGCGAGGCAGAGTGTCTGGAGCGTCTAAGTAGCGAGGCAGAGTGCCTGGAGCGTCAAGCTAGCGTGGCAGAGTGTCTGGAGCCACTGATTAGCGTGGCAGATAGTCTGAAGCGTCTAGGTAGCGAGGCAGAGTGTCTGGAGCGTCTGGGTAGCGAGGCAAGGTGTCTGGAGCGTCTAAGTAGCGAATCAGAGTGTCTGGAGCGTCTAGCTAGCGTGGCAGAGTGTCTGGAGCGTCTGGCTAGCATTGCAGAGTGTCTGCAGCCTCTGGCTAGCGTGGCAGATAGTCTGGAGCCACTGGCTAGCGTGGCAGAATGTCTGGAGCGTATGGGAGCGAGCCAGAGTGTCTGGAACGCCTGGCAAGCGAGGCAGAGTGCCTGGAGCGTCTAGCTTGCGTGGTAGAGTGTCTGGAGTGTCTAGCTAGCGTAGTAGAGTGTCTGAAGCGGCTGGCTAGCGAGGCAGAGTGTCTGGAGCGTCTAAGTAGCGAGGCAGAGTGCCTGCTGCGTCTAGCTAGCGTGGCAGAGTGGCTGGAGCCACTGGCTAGCGTGGCAGAGTGTCTGGAGATTCTGGGTAGCAAGGCAGAGTGTCTGGTTCGTCTAGCTAGCGTGGCAGAGTGTCTGGAGCCTCTGGCTAGCGTGGCAGAGTGTCTGGAGATTCTGGGTAGCAAGGCAGAGTGTCTGGAGCGTCTAGCTAGCGTGGCAGAGTGTCTGGAGCCTCTGGCTAGCGTTGCAGATAGTCTGGAGCGTCTGGCTAGCAAGGCAGAGTGTCTGGAGCGTCTATCTAGCGTGGCAGAGTGTCTGGAGCCTCTGGCTAGCGTAGCAGATCGTCTAGAGCGTCTGTCTAGCATGGCAGAGTGTCTGGAGCGCCTGGCTAGCGAGGCAGAGCTTCTGAAGCGCCTGGCTAACGAGGCAGAGTGTCTGGAGCGTCTGGGTAGCGAGGCAAAGTGTCTTGAACGTCTGGGTAGCGAATCAGAGAGTCTGGAGCGTCTAGCTTCCGTGGTAGAGTGTCTGGAGTGTCTAGCTAGCGTAGTAGAGTGTCTGGAGCGGCTGGCTAGCGAGGCAGAGTGTCTGGAGCGTCTAAGTAGCGAGGCAGAGTGCCTGGAGCGTCTAGCTAGCGTGGCAGAGTGGCTGGAGCCACTGGCTAGCGTGGCAGAGTGTCTGGAGATTCTGGGTAGCAAGGCAGAGTGTCTGGTTCGTCTAGCTAGCGTGGCAGAGTGTCTGGAGCCTCTGGCTAGCGTGGCAGAGTGTCTGGAGATTCTGGGTAGCAAGGCAGAGTGTCTGGAGCGTCTAGCTAGCGTGGCAGAGTGTCTGGAGCCTCTGGCTAGCGTTGCAGATAGTCTGGAGCGTCTGGCTAGCAAGGCAGAGTGTCTGGAGCGTCTATCTAGCGTGGCAGAGTGTCTGGAGCCTCTGGCTAGCGTAGCAGATCGTCTAGAGCGTCTGGCTAGCATGGCAGAGTGTCTGGAGCGTCTAGCTAGCGTGGCAGAGTGTCTTAAGCGGCTGGCTAACGAGGCAAAGTGTCCTGAACGTCTGGGTAGCGAATCAGAGAGTCTGGAGCGTCTGGCTAGCGTGGCAGAGTGTCTGGAGCGCCTGGCTAGCGAGGCAGAGTGTCTGGAGCGTCTAAGTAGCGAGGCAGAGTGCCTGGAGCGTCTAGCTTGCGTGGTAGAGTGTCTGGAGTGTCTGGCTAGCGTAGTAGAGTGTCTGGAGCGGCTGGCTAGCGAGGCAGAGGGTCTGGAGCGTCTAAGTAGCGAGGCAGAGTGCCTGGAGCGTCTAGCTAGCTTGGCAGAGTGGCTGGAGCCACTGGCTAGCGTGGCAGAGTGTCTGGAGATTCTGGGTAGCAAGGCAGAGTGTCTGGTTCGTCTAGCTAGCGTGGCAGAGTGTCTGGAGCCTCTGGCTAGCGTTGCAGATAGTCTGGAGCGTCTGGGTAGCGAGGCAAAGTGTCTGGAACGTCTGGGTAGCGAATCAGAGTGTCTGGAGCGTCTGGCTAACGTGGCAGAGTGTCAGGAGCGTCTAGCTAGCGTGGCAGAGTGTCTTAAGCGGCTGGCTAGCGGGGCAGAGTGTCTGGAGCGTCTGAGTAGCGAGGCAGAGTGCCTGGAGCGTCTAGCTAGCGTGGCAGAGTGTCTGGAGCCACTGATTAGCGTGGCAGATCGTCTGAAGCGTCTAGGTAGCGAGGCAGAGTGTCTGGAGCGTCTGGGTAGCGAGGCAAGGTGTCTGGAGCGTCTAAGTAGCGAATCAGAGTGTCTGGAGCGTCTAGCTAGCGTGGCAGAGTGTCTGGAGCGTCTGGCTAGCATTGCAGAGTGTCTGCAGCCTCTGGCTAGCGTGGCAGATAGTCTGGAGCCACTGGCTAGCGTGGCAGAATGTCTGGAGCGTATGGGAGCGAGCCAGAGTGTCTGGAACGCCTGGCAAGCGAGGCAGAGTGCCTGGAGCGTCTAGCTTGCGTGGTAGAGTGTCTGGAGTGTCTGGCTAGCGTGGTAGAGTGTCTGGAGCGGCTGGCTAGCGAGGCAGAGGGTCTGGAGCGTCTAAGTAGCGAGGCAGAGTGCCTGGAGCGTCTAGCTAGCTTGGCAGAGTGGCTGGAGCCACTGGCTAGCGTGGCAGAGTGTCTGGAGATTCTGGGTAGCAAGGCAGAGTGTCTGGTTCGTCTAGCTAGCGTGGCAGAGTGTCTGGAGCCTCTGGCTAGCGTTGCAGATAGTCTGGAGCGTCTGGGTAGCGAGGCAAAGTGTCTGGAACGTCTGGGTAGCGAATCAGAGTGTCTGGAGCGTCTGGCTAACGTGGCAGAGTGTCTGGAGCGTCTAGCTAGCGTGGCAGAGTGTCTTAAGCGGCTGGCTAGCGGGGCAGAGTGTCTGGAGCGTCTGAGTAGCGAACCAGAGTGTCTGGAGTGCCTGGCTAGCGAGGCAGAGTGTCTGGAGCGTCTAAGTAGCGAGGCAGAGTGCCTGGAGCGTCTAGCTAGCGTGGCAGAGTGTCTGGAGCCACTGATTAGCGTGGCAGATAGTCTGAAGCGTCTAGGTAGCGAGGCAGAGTGTCTGGAGCGTCTGGGTAGCGAGGCAAGGTGTCTGGAGCGTCTAAGTAGCGAATCAGAGTGTCTGGAGCGTCTAGCTAGCGTGGCAGAGTGTCTGGAGCGTCTGGCTAGCATTGCAGAGTGTCTGCAGCCTCTGGCTAGCGTGGCAGATAGTCTGGAGCCACTGGCTAGCGTGGCAGAATGTCTGGAGCGTATGGGAGCGAGCCAGAGTGTCTGGAACGCCTGGCAAGCGAGGCAGAGTGCCTGGAGCGTCTAGCTTGCGTGGTAGAGTGTCTGGAGTGTCTGGCTAGCGTGGTAGAGTGTCTGGAGCGGCTGGCTAGCGAGGCAGAGTGTCTGGAGTGGCTGGCTAGCGAGGCAGTGTGTCTGGAGCGTCTGGGTAGCCAGCCAGAGTGTCTGAAGCGCCTGGCTAGCGAGGCAGAGTGCCTGGAGCGTCTAGCTTGCGTGGTAGAGTGTCTGGAGTGTCTAGCTAGCGTAGTAGAGTGTCGGGAGCGGCTGGCTAGCGAGGCAGAGTGTCTGGAGCGTCTAAGTAGCGAGGCAGAGTGCCTGGAGCGTCTAGCTAGCGTGGCAGAGTGGCTGGAGCCACTGGCTAGCGTGGCAGAGTGTCTGGAGATTCTGGGTAGCAAGGCAGAGTGTCTGGTTCGTCTAGCTAGCGTGGCAGAGTGTCTGGAGCCTCTGGCTAGCGTGGCAGAGTGTCTGGAGATTCTGGGTAGCAAGGCAGAGTGTCTGGAGCGTCTAGCTAGCGTGGCAGAGTGTCTGGAGCCTCTGGCTAGCGTTGCAGATAGTCTGGAGCGTATGGCTAGCAAGGCAGAGTGTCTGGAGCGTCTATCTAGCGTGGCAGAGTGTCTGGAGCCTCTGGCTAGCGTAGCAGATCGTCTAGAGCGTCTGGCTAGCATGGCAGAGTGTCTGGAGCGCCTGGCTAGCGAGGCAGAGCTTCTGAAGCGCCTGGCTAACGAGGCAGAGTGTCTGGAGCGTCTGGGGAGCGAGGCAAAGTGTCTTGAACGTCTGGGTAGCGAATCAGAGAGTCTGGAGCGTCTAGCTTGCGTGGTAGAGTGTCTGGAGTGTCTAGCTAGCGTAGGAGAGTGTCTGGAGCGGCTGGCTAGCGAGGCAGAGTGTCTGGAGCGTCTAAGTAGCGAGGCAGAGTGCCTGGAGCGTCTAGCTAGCGTGGCAGAGTGGCTGGAGCCACTGGCTAGCGTGGCAGAGTGTCTGGAGATTCTGGGTAGCAAGGCAGAGTGTCTGGTTCGTCTAGCTAGCGTGGCAGAGTGTCTGGAGCCTCTGGCTAGCGTGGCAGAGTGTCTGGAGATTCTGGGTAGCAAGGCAGAGTGTCTGGAGCGTCTAGCTAGCGTGGCAGAGTGTCTGGAGCCTCTGGCTAGCGTTGCAGATAGTCTGGAGCGTCTGGCTAGCAAGGCAGAGTGTCTGGAGCGTCTATCTAGCGTGGCAGAGTGTCTGGAGCCTCTGGCTAGCGTAGCAGATCGTCTAGAGCGTCTGGCTAGCATGGCAGAGTGTCTGGAGCGCCTGGCTAGCGAGGCAGAGCTTCTGAAGCGCCTGGCTAACGAGGCAAAGTGTCTTGAACGTCTGGGTAGCGAATCAGAGAGTCTGGAGCGTCTGGCTAGCGTGGCAGAGTGTCTGGAGCGCCTGGCTAGCGAGGCAGAGTGTCTGGAGCGTCTAAGTAGCGAGGCAGAGTGCCTGGAGCGTCTAGCTTGCGTGGTAGAGTGTCTGGAGTGTCTGGCTAGCGTAGTAGAGTGTCTGGAGCGGCTGGCTAGCGAGGCAGAGGGTCTGGAGCGTCTAAGTAGCGAGGCAGAGTGCCTGGAGCGTCTAGCTAGCTTGGCAGAGTGGCTGGAGCCACTGGCTAGCGTGGCAGAGTGTCTGGAGATTCTGGGTAGCAAGGCAGAGTGTCTGGTTCGTCTCGCTAGCGTGGCAGAGTGTCTGGAGCCTCTGGCTAGCGTTGCAGATAGTCTGGAGCGTCTGGGTAGCGAGGCAAAGTGTCTGGAACGTCTGGGTAGCGAATCAGAGTGTCTGGAGCGTCTGGCTAACGTGGCAGAGTGTCTGGAGCGTCTAGCTAGCGTGGCAGAGTGTCTTAAGCGGCTGGCTAGCGGGGCAGAGTGTCTGGAGCGTCTGAGTAGCGAACCAGAGTGTCTGGAGTGCCTGGCTAGCGAGGCAGAGTGTCTGGAGCGTCTAAGTAGCGAGGCAGAGTGCCTGGAGCGTCTAGCTAGCGTGGCAGAGTGTCTGGAGCCACTGATTAGCGTGGCAGATAGTCTGAAGCGTCTAGGTAGCGAGGCAGAGTGTCTGGAGCGTCTGGGTAGCGAGGCAAGGTGTCTGGAGCGTCTAAGTAGCGAATCAGAGTGTCTGGAGCGTCTAGCTAGCGTGGCAGAGTGTCTGGAGCGTCTGGCTAGCATTGCAGAGTGTCTGCAGCCTCTGGCTAGCGTGGCAGATAGTCTGGAGCCACTGGCTAGCGTGGCAGAATGTCTGGAGCGTATGGGAGCGAGCCAGAGTGTCTGGAACGCCTGGCAAGCGAGGCAGAGTGCCTGGAGCGTCTAGCTTGCGTGGTAGAGTGTCTGGAGTGTCTGGCTAGCGTGGTAGAGTGTCTGGAGCGGCTGGCTAGCGAGGCAGAGTGTCTGGAGCGTCTAAGTAGCGAGGCAGAGTGCCTGGAGCGTCTAGCTAGCGTGGCAGAGTGTCTAGAGCCTCTGGCTAGCGTTGCAGATAGTCTGGAGAGTCTGGGTAGCGAGGCAAAGTGTCTGGAACGTCTGGGTAGCGAATCAGAGTGTCTGGAGCGTCTAGCTAGCGTGGCAGAGTGTCTTAAGCGGCTGGCTAGCGGGGCAGAGTGTCTGGAGCGTCTGAGTTGCGAACCAGAGTGTCTGGAGTGCCTGGCTAGCGAGGCAGAGTGTCTGGAGCGTCTAAGTAGCGAGGCAGAGTGCCTGGAGCGTCTAGCTAGCGTGGCAGAGTGTCTGGAGCCACTGATTAGCGTGGCAGATAGTCTGAAGCGTCTAGGTAGCGAGGCAGAGTGTCTGGAGCGTCTGGGTAGCGAGGCAAGGTGTCTGGAGCGTCTAAGTAGCGAATCAGAGTGTCTGGAGCGTCTAGCTAGCGTGGCAGAGTGTCTGGAGCGTCTGGCTAGCATTGCAGAGTGTCTGCAGCCTCTGGCTAGCGTGGCAGAGTGTCTGGAGCGTCTAGCTAGCGTAGCAGAGTGTCTGAAATCTCTGGCTAGCATGGCAGAGTGTCTGGAGCGGCTGGCTAGGGAGGCAGAGTGTCTGGTTCGTCTGGGTAGCGAGCCAGAGTGTCTGGAGTGCCTGGCTAGTGAGGCAGAGTTTCTGGAGCGTCTAAGTAGCGAGGCAGAGTGCCTGGAGCGTCTAGCTAGCGTGGCAGAGTGTCTGGAGCCACTGGCTAGCGTGGCAGATAGTCTGAAGCGTCTGGGTAGCGAGGCAGAGTGTCTGGAGCGCCTGGCTAGCGAGGCAGAGTGTCTGGAGATTCTGGGTAGCAAGGCAGAGTGTCTGGAGCGTCTATCTAGCGTGGCAGAGTGTCTGGAGCCTCTGGCTAGCGTAGCAGATAGTCTGGAGCGTCTGGCGCAATCTTTCTAACGCTTCGCGAGGGTAGTTTTCATCGATGTTATATAGAGGCCTGGTAGGTCGAATGTAATTATCGAAGGGTAGTCTAATGTCACGTAAATGTTCTATGAAAAAGGGCGTGTCTCCTGTGCTTAAGTAAACTGTGCTATTGTACGCGATTTGAATAAAAGGTAGGAATTTTGGCCAGTCTCTGTGATCTTGGTTTACGTAATGTGAAAGCATGGTCTTGATGACGCGATGGGCCCGTTCCAATCCGCCATTCGTTTCCGGTCTGTACGCTGTGCTACACACGTGATCTATTCCTAATTCTTTGCATAATTCTGTCATTAATCGAGACATGAAGTTGCTTCCTAAATCTGTGAGAACCTGAGTTGGACAACCCTTACGGCATACGATGTTTTCTACGAAAGCTTTAGCCACTGTTTCCGCTGTCTGGTCTCTTAGGGGAACTAATTCTATCATTTTGGAAAATGAATCCTGCACTGTCAAGATGTACTTGTATCCTTAGTCACTCGTGGGTAGTTTTCCCACTATATCAAGGCACAATCTATATCCTGGTCCAGGTATGGGATCCGATTCTTGCAAGGGTGCTTTTTTGAGGTGCGGCGGGGTGGACGTTGGGTGGGGAAAAAGGCAATAGTTAAGTTATAGTCATGGTTTTATTGATTACACGTTAAACCCTGGTTATAATTATACATCCTAAATGATGGTTACTATTGTTCTACGCAGAGAGCGGTGCGTTCAGTTCTGTGGTAGTTGAAGCTCTGCCGGTCCGAGGCGACGCTAGACGTCGTGAGACCTGCATGTATTCTGCTGATGCGTGCACTTGATGCAAGATCATCAGTTTAGGCTATAAGGAGTGTGTCAGTCTGACTCTAGGTTAGCTATAGTGAATATCGACTTGAGCATAGTATAGTGGGGTATGGCTAGGAAAAGTGTAACTTTGTTACAGTCGCCCCTCCATTGAAAAAGGAAAGATGTTTTAAAACTTTTCCGTGTTGGTAGAAGCAAGACTTGAGAAGAGAAAAACAATGCAAGGTAAGTAGTAAAAAAAAAGGTCTGATGGTGACACATTCCCTAACACCTCTTCACTGTCAAACTATTGCTTAGTAACCTTTGCAAATAAACCTACTATTCAATGATACCATTCCAAAAGAACCTAAAATTCAAAACATAGAACTTACAACAAACCATTACTACAAATTAATTACAGGCAAGTAGTAAATCATAATCTTAGATCTAACTATAACACTAGACAATTTGTTGTACATTTTGTAGAATAGTTTAGCAATTGAAATTTTCGCAAGTTACAATTTATTGACTTCAATTATTGACACCTTAATTTAACAATGGAAAGGTACAAATGGAAGAACCTAAAAAATACAACAAAAGAATACCTAAAATGTCCATGATTATGAATGTCTTTTAGTTTGGTTCATGGGTGAACTAGTTCCGAATTATGTTAACAGGTATGCCGCTTTGACGTTAAGGTTAAAGTTAACAAATCGGAAATCAAATCAAAACAAAATTGGCAGTTGAACGTTGAAGTTAAAGGAAAGTTGCAAAAGGTAAATTTAAAACATGGAACGAGTTGAAGGGATGACGCACACGAGTTGAGTTGACACGACTATTGGTTGTTAAGTTATTGTTATGGCACACGTTGGTTGTCAATGAGCTATCATAGTTGAATGACACATGACAGGTAGGCTCACTTGGTGTTTGATTAACAGCTTGCGCACACGTGGGACTGAATCTGACAGTTGACGTCTGTTACAAGCACATGGGTAGCGCACGTGGTTTCGACGACTTCTGAAGCGACAGGTTGGTGTGTTGTGTTATCTGGTAGGCACACTCGGTGTTTAATTACTGGTGTCCTCGGTTGTCCCATGGCTGTTGCTCACCAATGTATTCTGCTCTTACAATGGTAGGCCAGGAAGAAATTTGCAGGCCAGCGGGGGAGCTGCCCGAGACAACACTAAGTTGTATGTTAAAATGCATCACGAGAAGTAGCCGAGGCGGGCTTAAGAAACATGTTCACGAGCGGAGCAGGCGCCGATCTAGTGCGCCTGCCTCCTGGTTTCGTTCAAAACCCAAGGCCCCAAGGACCCTCTGTTCGTCAGCAAGGAAAGAAGTTATGGAAATGGTTTCGTTCAAAACCCAAGGCCCCAAGGACCCTCTGTTCGTCCGCAAGGAAAGAAGTTATGGAAATGGTTTCGTTCAAAACCCAAGGCCCCAAGGACCCTCTGTTCGTCCGCAAGGAAAGAAGTTATGGAAATGGTTTCGTTCAAAACCCAAGGCCCCAAGGACCCTCTGTTCGTCCGCAAGGAAAGAAGTTATGGAAATGGTTTCGTTCAAAACCCAAGGAGATATAGTTGGCGGTGGATCCTCGCAACGATCATAGCTACGGGATGGTGATGGCTATCACGGAGCGCAAGGACCTCGCCTTCAGTTCCATCTGTTGTTGCACTCGTACTTCAAAGTCCCCGACGTGAGGGCGACCACGTTGCTGCTGTCTTCTAAGGCGAGTGGTACCGTGTTCGAGTGATGAGGACGTCTCATGGATGCGATTTGCCATGACACCGTGGAATGTTATGACCCCGCCGGATGTGCGCTACTCCACGACTTTGACAGGAGGTGCTGGAAATCTAAGAAGTTGGGAGAGCACTGAGATCGTTGTTACGGGATGGTGATGGCTATCCCGGCATATCAAGGATTTAGCCGCAATCGCAGTCCTGTGTGTGGGCGACCACGTTGCTGCTTTCTTCTATGGCGAGTGGTTTCGTGTTCGAGTGTTGAAGGCTTCTCATGGATGCGGTTTTCGCGTGGATGTCGGATGTTGACGGATAATTTGTGTGTGCCCTTGGTGTCGTTAGAACTCGTGTGGTTCGCAGGAGGGTTGGTTGGGTTGGCGGATGACCTCTTTCGATCCTGTAACAATATGAGTTTGCGGCAGTTAATTGTTCCTTTTACCTTCAATAACATTTTAAGGCTATGAACTGAACTGGTTTTTATTAAATTCATGGATGTTGATTAGTTCTTATTGTACCAGGTGTCTTAAAGTTGATGGTCATTGCTAAATTATTATTGAACCTTTATAGATTATAGATAATACTCTACTGATATATATATTTTTACTATTATTATTATTCTTATTATTTTTATTTTTTTTTTTTTTTTTATTTATTTATTTATTTATTTTATTTTTTTGTTTATTATTATTGTTATTATTGTTTTTATTATTATTATTATTAATATTATTATTATTATTATTATTATTATTATTATTATTATTATTTTTTTTTTTTTATTTTTTTTTTTATTTTTTTTTTTTATTTATTTATTTATTTATTTTTTTTTTTTGGGGGTTCCGAACGACCCATGGTCGTTCCATAGGAGACAGCCTGAACCTCGGCTTCGCTATTTGGTGGGTGTTTTGGTTACCGGTTTCGTGGCACTCTGCACTCCCGCGACTTTGGTACTTGCGACTTTAGATGTCGACGCTAGTGCTTTCTTATCATCTATTACCACTTCTATCTTGTTAGTGGGTGGTTTGACCATTAAATTAGTGGATCTCCTAGTGCATTTGGTCCAAGCGCAGTATAGGCCGATGGCAATGAGGCCGATTGTGGTTCCCGATCCTAGGCCAAATAACGAAAAGTTTATGTGTTGTTGTGAAGATTTATGGTACTCTTCCATCTGACTTTGATCCAGGAGGTTTTGAATATGGTCGAATGTTAATCCTGTTATCCTAGGGCTTTGTTGTTCTGTTTGATTTAATAATTTTGTAATAATTTCGAGGCTGGCCAACGATGTTTGTGATGAATCTAACCACTGTTTTATCAGTTGATGGTGTTTGGGGAAGGCCAAATTCGGCAAATAGAATTTGTACTCATCAGAGTGTATTGTGGAAATAGAATTAAAATGGGGTAAGAGGGTGTGCCCTTGGGTCATTGCGGAGCACTGGCCCGGCATCCTTAGGGTCCCGGTCCCCTCGATTGATATTGTGGACAAGATATCCTTTTTACCTCCCTCCCAACAACGTATGAGTAATTTTATTGGTTTTGACACACTAAATGTCCATTGGGTGTTATCACGCGAAGAATAAAACGTCGGTTTAGGGTTCTTAATCAAGAATTTCGGACAAAAGTTGTCCGCTCCTTCATTATCGCCTAGGAAAATAGAGTATAGGCAGTCTTTTTCAGGGGCCTCCTGCAATTGTTGTCTTAGGTTGCAAATTTTAGGGATGGTTCCTCTGCAGTCTCCCAAATCAGGATAGTCTAGCGTGACAAACCGTCTTAAATCTCTTGATACTGCCATATACTTGTGTTCTGGTCGGATAAACATAAAAAGTTCCGATTGATTTATTTTAGTGGGTAGTTCGGCGGCCCGGTACAATGTGACGTCATGGTCTGCGCTTTGCAGGGGTAGCTCAGCATACAATCTGATGGAGTTATTTGTTAATGTTGCATAAACCGTAGCTATTGAATAGTAAGTGGTAATGTGGTCGAGGAGTAGAGGTGTTGTAAAGGTTAGTGCCTCAGGTAGATGTTTACTGATTTCTGACATTGCTTGGAAAAGGGTGGTGGTTGGTAAGAAAAATGGATCTAGTTTGCCCTGGGCAGTCTGGTCCCATGCTTGTACGAATTTGGAGAATTCCGATCTGACCTGGTTAATGGCTGCTTGTGTTTGTCGAAAAGTGGAACTAACCGCTAGAAGAGTTAGCAATTGTTGTTGCCTTTGATCCAAAATGTTGAACAATGTGGTTAGGTTATCTGTTTTATTGGCCAAGAATTTGGTTGCGTTTATTACTCCTGGGATGATGTGCTCATTATTTATTGCAAATGCATTTACCTCTTTGATCAATGTGGCTTGTTCTTCCAATAAATGATGCACAGTCGTCCCTTGACGGGCTAGCGTTTGCCATTTAGCGTTTAGTCTGTCTACATCTTTATTCATAGCTGTGCCAAACAGGTATTTTAATCCATGTCCCACTGCATCGATAGCTCCTCGTTTATATCTTACACCCCTAGATGTTACTGATTTTTTAAAATTTTGGATTTCTGTCTTTGTTCTATCTGCCTCGCTTAGGATCCACTTGTGTTCGGTCTGTGTCACTGAATTCATGATTGGATCTAAACTATGGCCCCATTCTAGATTATTGAGGCTGGTTAAAATTTTATCGATATGGTTTACATATTGTTCGATGTCAAGGTCGATTGCAAGGGTCCACGAATTGGAGCTAAGAATAAAGTTCCCATAATTAATGAGTATCAACCCAGCTTGAATTTGTTCCCGGCGTACCTGGATTTGCTTATCGTGATTGTTTGGGTTAGTGACTTCTCGTTCTTCTTGCAAGTAATCCGCACGAGGCAAGGGAGTTAATGAACCAGTCGTCCATAGGCAAGCTGTGGACAATTAGTTGGGTTAGTGGGTTTTTTTTTTTTTGTTAAATTTTTGTTTTTTTTGTTTTTATAGATACGACGTAAGGTCTGAAATATGAGAATGTGTGACAAGTAATGTTCAATAACGTAAGCGTTAGTTACTGCATATAAAGGACTGGCTGTGTGATAGCAGATTATATAGCCTAGTATCATGTTTATCTTTGCGAAGGTCTCTTCCCGACGGTTCTCATACACGTCAGCATTCTTAACAGTCAGTCAGTTAGCAAAATGCTGACCCGCATGGGAAACAATCCAGGAGCAGTTTACATGCATACTCATCAAAGGTATGGTATCACGTGTACATGGTGGTAAGTGTGCCGACATAGTGTATTAGTTTGACTCGCATTAGGGATATGAATTCACAAGCATTTGGACTTATGATTACTTTTGAGAATCCGATCGTGCCCTTTTTCTTAATCTATGTTTTGACTTGCGTTTTAAATCTCCGCTAGAGGTTTTCGTCTAGAAGGAATACTAAGTTTTCTTGGGAGTACCCAGGGGTGAATGTCTGGTACGCCTGTACTACGCAACTTATAATTATGCTTTTTATTAGCCACATCTTGTTGTTTGTGAGCTTGTGTGGGAGCTATTGGTTGTGTATGATTTTGTCGCGGTACCGTGATGACATAGCTAATATCTTCTTCCTCTATGCTTTGCCTATCCATTTCGTCTACCTCGCTGTTTCCTACACTCGAGTTCGCCCTATCTGTTCTCACGTTTCCATTTTGATTTTCCCCACCTGGGTCATTCCATGTCAATTCAACCAATTTTTTTGGAAAATTGACCGTCACCTCTCAGAAATCGACTAAACCTGGTAGGATGATGACCACATCATTTCTCTTGTTGACATATTTTTTTGTTTGCCTCTGAGTCAAATGGTTCGCCCGGTACGGCCCCGAAACGGCGGGACGGCACTGAATTTTGGAGTACACGCGTCTTTTTTCTTTCTCAAATTGCGTCGGCTGTAGATAAGATAGATTGATGAAAAAATTTTGTATGAAAGGTATTGAAATTTTGTTTCATAAAACATAAATTTCGTTAAAAAAAAGGAAAAAATCCCCCCCTTCCTCCTTTTTATTTTTTCTACCCCTATTATCTTTTTAAATGCTATTTTGATTTTCTTTAAAAAATTCCATTTGATAGCTATAAGTATAAACTCCATTTTATGAAAGTTTCAGAGTGGGACATCGAGGGAATTTTGAGATAAAAATTAAAAAGTATCGCCGTGTGAAAAAAAACGCATGTTTTTACATGTGTTTACGTGCATATGGGATAGTTCACACAAAATCAACACATCATTAAACCTGACCAACTTTTATATGAAATAAAAGTATGCTTACGCATAAAGTAGGCTTAGAACAGACTTTCACTATTTTTTTCAAAATTTTGTCCCGCATCATTTATGTGCAGTAGCAGTCCAAACTTGAGCACTTTTCAGTGTTTTGGTTCGCCTTCCAAGACGTTTGGGCTTCTAGCTAACGACCCGTTAATGATAACGAAAAAATAAAAACACCGATAGAAAGCTGAGAAAATTTAGGAAATGTCGAATTGAAAAAAAATCTTAAAAATATAAAAAACACCCTTAATGTACAAACATCCCCTAAATTAAGAGTAAAAACAATTTACCCTACTTTTCACTTAACAAAAATTTAATAAAACCTCACCAAAGAACTGGCCAGGCTGATCTAAAAGTTTCGTGACGACTAACGCTCCAGTTTTTGAGATACAATTTTTTTCTCGATCAAATATGTGTAGTAGGTAAATTAGCACATCTCGTAAAATTGTGACATTCCACTTCGATTCAGAAATCGTGATAAAAAAATATCTGAAAAACTGTTGCGAGTTCCATCACGAAACTTTCAGATAAGCTTAACCAGTTCTTTGGTGATGTTTCTTTAAATTTTCGTCAGGTTCAAAGTATGGGGAATCTTTTTTCTTCTCAATTTAGGGGATGTTTGTACATTAAGGGTAGTTTTTGTATTTTTAAGATTTTTTTTCAATTCGACATTTCCTAAATTTTCTCAGCTTTCTATTGGTGTTTTTTATTTTTTCGTTATCATTAACGGGTCGTTAGCTAGAAGCCCAAACGTCTTGAAAGGCGAACCAAAACACTGAAAAGTGCTCAAGTTTGGACTGCTACTGCACATAAATGATGCGGGACAAAATTTTGAAAAAAATAGTGAAAGTCTGTTCTAAGCCTACTTTATGCGTAAGCATACTTTTATTTCATATAAAAGTTGGTCAGGTTTAATGATGTGTTGATTTTGTGTGAACTTTCCCATATGCACGTAAACACATGTAAAAACATGCGTTTTTTTTCACACGGCGATACTTTTTAATTTTTATCTCAAAATTCCCTCGATGTCCCACTCTGAAACTTTCATAAAATGGAGTTTATACTTATAGCTATCAAATGGAATTTTTTAAAGAAAATCAAAATAGCATTTAAAAAGATAATAGGGGTAGAAAAAATAAAAAGGAGGAAGGGGGGGATTTTTTCCTTTTTTTTAAACGAAATTTATGTTTTATGAAACAAAATTTCAATACCTTTCATACAAAATTTTTTCATCAATCTATCTTATCTACAGCCGACGCAATTTGAGAAAGAAAAAAGACGCGTGTACTCCAAAATTCAGTGCCGTCCCGCCGTTTCGGGGCCGTACCGGGCGAACCATTTGACTCAGAGGCAAACAAAAAAATATGTCAACAAGAGAAATGATGTGGTCATCATCCTACCAAGTTTAGTCGATTTCTGAGAGGTGACGGTTTTTTGGTCGGTTGATTTGACATGGAATGACCCCCCTGGTAAATCTATTTCATATTCCTCAGGAATTTGGTCCTCTGCTTCAGATTGTGAACTATCAGATCGAATTGAGCCTACTGACGTCGGTCTTCCTTGCATTTCCATGCTCAGTTTTAACCTATTTGCGTAAATTGTCTGTTCTTTTCTATTTTGTATATTCTTTATGCGTATTGTAACTGGAGATTTTATTTCTATGATCCGCCACGGACCATGCCATTTTGGATTCAACCCCTTGGCTGTGCCAATTTTGCCTGCCAAGTTATTTACATAGACTACGTCTCCTACATGGAAGTTGGGGTCTCTTGTTTTCTTATCGAATGTTTTCTTTCGCGCGTCAAATGATTTCTTTAAATTTTCGGACACATGTTCATACGTTTGTCGCAATCTTTCTAACGCTTCGCGAGGGTAGTTTTCATCGATGTTATATAGAGGCCTGGTAGGTCGAATGTAATTATCGAAGGGTAGTCTAATGTCACGTAAATGTTCTATGAAAAAGGGCGTGTCTCCTGTGCTTAAGTGAACTGTGCTATTGTACGCTATTTGAATAAAAGGTAGGAATTTTGGCCAGTCTCTGTGATCTTGGTTTACGTAATGTGAAAGCATGGTCTTGATGACGCGATGGGCCCGTTCCAATCCGCCATTCGTTTCCGGTCTGTACGCTGTGCTACACACGTGATCTATTCTTAATTCTTTGCATAATTCTGTCATTAATCGAGACATGAAGTTGCTTCCTAAATCTGTGAGAACCTGAGTTGGACAACCCTTACGGCATACGATGTTTTCTACGAAAGCTTTAGCCACTGTTTCCGCTGTCTGGTCTCTTAGGGGAACTAATTCTATCATTTTGGAAAATGAATCCTGCACTGTCAAGATGTACTTGTATCCTTCGTCACTCGTGGGTAGTTTTCCCACTATATCAAGGCACAATCTATATCCTGGTCCAGGTATGGGATCCGATTCTTGCAAGGGTGCTTTTTTGAGGTGCGGCGAGGTTTTGTGTAGGATACAGGAGCGACAATTGTTGCAATATTGTTGTATTTCGCTATACATGCGTGGCCAAAAGAACATGCTTCGAATTAAGAGTAAAGTTTTCTGAAATCCCTGATGACCAACCATTGGCAAGGCATGATATGTGCTCAGTATGTGTTCTTTCATTGATTGTGGTGCTGCTAATTGCTCGTGGCGTTGATTTGGACTCCGAGTTTTATACAATATGCCGGTCTCGTCTAAGAAATATTCCGCATCAATTTCCGGATCATTGCCTAATTTATCAATTATGTTTTGCCAGAAAGGATCTTTCCTTTGCTCTATTCTAATTCTATTTTTATCCCAGATTGGTAAATATTGAGTGTGAGCTATGGTCGGTGTGGATACAACTGGCCGTAATCTACTCATTGCGTCAGCGCTCATATGTAATTTTCCTGGCCTATGAATTACCTCGTAATCGTACGCTGATAGTGCTAGTGCCCATCTTGCGAGTTTAGATGATGGATCTTTCAACGTTTGAAGCCACTTGAGTGCCCAGTGGTCTACGATAGCAATGAAGTGTTTTCCCAAGAGATATTCTTTGTGCTTGTTTATAGAGTAGTACAGTGCAAGGCATTCTTTCTCGCTGACCGTGAGATGCTGTTCGGCCTTTGATAATTGCCTGCTGACAAAGCTTATAGGGCGCTCAACCCCGTCTATCACCTGAGATAAGACTCCACCTATAGCGAAATCACTGGCGTCTGAACAAATTCTGAATGGTTCGCTCCACACCGGATAATTTAGCATTGTCTTGTCTGATAACATGGTTCTTAATTTTTCGAAATTTTCTTGGCATATTGCTGACCAAATAAAAGGTACATCTTTCCTTGTTAGGCGGGTCAATGGCACTAGTAGATGACTGCAATGGTCTATGAATTTATGGTAAAACATGATTAAACCTACAAATCTTTTCACTTCTTTGACGTTAGTGGGAGCCGGATATTCACGTATTACCTTTACTAATTCAGGGTTCGGGAAGTAGCCTTTATCCGTTATTAAATTACCGAGGTACGTAGTCTGTTTCACCAACAGCATGCATTTAGAGGGTCGAAGTTTTAGGTTGGCTTGGCGCACTGATTTAAATAGGCTCTCTAGATTGTTTAAATGGTCTTGTACTGTGCCGTTTGAATATGAAATTACGTCGTCCAGATAGCTGAGAGCGCTCTTATTAAGTTGGCTCTTGAAAGTCTCATTGATCATTCTTTGATACGTTCCTGGTGCTCTGGAGCAACCAAAGGGCATTCTTGTAAATTCTAAATGGTGTCCAGGGATGGAGAAGGCTGTTTTGGGTTGATCTGGCTTATACATCGCGATTTGATAGTATGCACCGGCCATGTCTAGCTTCGAAAATAGGTTGTTGCCTCCTAATTGGCCTTGTAACGTAGTGCACACGAGTCGTGAACAGTTTATGTTTATTCACGAATGTACAATATCACTCTACTATCTAATATAAGAAAAGATCAGACGACACGTCTATCCTCGAGAGTCCGAGAACCGAGTAATCTCTAAAACAGTTGCCCCGCTCTCTTGTTCTCTCCTCCACCCTGCCTGGTGGATTGTCAGAGTCAGAGTCGCCACATACCCCCCCACCAGTGAGAGGGCGAACGGTTAAGAGAGGAAACGCACAGGCACCGAGACTCGACGGCCTGCTCTCGTCGTGATCGGAGGTGTGGCGATGTCGCTGGTGGCTTGATCTGCGTCTCCCAAGATAAAGGCAGGTTTCAATCGGTCTATTGAAACAACAACCTTCTTTCCTGAACGTTGAATTGTGAAATTCTTCTCGCGTCTCTCGATGACTTCAAACGGCCCATCGTAGGGCTGTTGCAGGGGCGCTCGGACTGCGTCATGACGAACTAAGACATGTGAACATGTCGACAGGTCTTTAAATACGAAAACCTTTCGTTGTCCGTGATGAACAGGTTGAACTGGACGAAGTCTCTGCAGATGTTGACGTAGGCGATCAACATACTCAGAAGTGCTAACTGGTGTAATCGAACGAACATTGGTGTTTAACGGCGCGTCAACCGGACGGTCATTTTGCGCCGGAAAAAAGATGGTTTGTTAATGTGATAAAATAGAAGTCATAATCGATAAAATATTACATTTGACTTATCAGGTCAAATTCTTCTAGAAATTTAAAAACTTTGTCGATACTGCGTGGGTTATCAGCTAAAACTTTATCAATAGAGTGTTCTAGTTTAAGTCGCTGCCTTGCAGCCCTGTACTTGGCACAATCAATTAAAAAATGTCGAACAGTTAAAATCTCATCACAGTCGTCGCAACGTGGAGGTGTCTTATCAGCCGTGAATAAAAATGAGTGTGTTAAAAGAGTATGCCCAATACGTAGACGTGTTAGAACAACTTCTTCGTGTCTTGAGGATCTTATTGCGGAGTCCCAATGCTCGACAGTTGGTTTAATTTCTTGTAGCTTATTATTTATTTGCTTTTCCCATTCTTTCTGAAATTTATCCTTAAAAAGTGATTTAAAATGAATTTTTAAATCAGTGTGCGAAGTCTTGTCACTATCAATAAAAACTTTTTCGGTGGCACCTCTTGCAGCTCTGTCTGCCAACTCGTTGCCCTGTATCCCCACGTGTCCAGGGACCCAACAGAACACCATCCTGACGCCCCTTGAAGACAGGGACGCCAGGAGTGAGTGAATGCCCTGGACAAGAAACAGTGGGGAATACAGGACGTCAATAGCTTGGAGGGAACTGAGGGAGTCCGAGCAAATAAAAAAGGATTTCTCTGGTCTATTATTGATATGTTCAAGGGTTTTTAAAATGGCAAATAATTCAGCAGTAAAAACACTGCTCATATTATTTAAGCGAAATCCTTGGGATATGTCTTTCGAGATAAAAGCACTACCAACTAAGTTATCCATTTTGGAGCCGTCTGTATAGTAAAAAATAAAATCTTTAAAATCAGAAGTCAATTCATAAAAACGTTTTTGGAATACCACCTGGCTGGTGGACGCCTTTTCCAGAGACGTCAAACCCATTTTACATGAAGGCCTCGGGACGAGCCAAGGAGGCGACGGACTTGGTTCCACAGGGTAAACCCTGGGAACATGAAAATTTAATTCTATAAAGGTTCTTGCTAGACGAATACCAGATGGTAGTGTTGCATTTGGCTTGCTATTGTAAAGAGGTTCAAATCGTGGATCGAGCAGGGCCTGGTATGTTGGGTGTTTCTTCATTCCCATGATCTTTGTTGCATAGGAAGCCTTCGGAGCGATAATGGAGGTTCGCTGGCCAAACAATACAGGCTTTCCACCCGGCTGGTTCGGAGGGCGCCGGTCGCCAGCCGGATGCCTGTATTGTGGATTGTATTTAGAGGCTTCAAGTAGCTATCGCGGGCAGAACTAAAAACAATGCACCCATAATCAAGTTTTGATCGCACGAGTGCTCGATACAACCGTAACATGACAGTTCGGTCAGCGCCCCAGCGTGTTCCGGTGAGATATCTTAATAGATTGACTGATTTCATGCATTTTTGTTTCAGCTGTGCGATTTGCTCTTTCCAATTTAATTTGGTATCAAAAATGAGACCGAGAAATTTTACAGTCTCTGACACCGGCAACAAGATGTTTCTAAGCGTGATTTCTGGAGGTGGGAAGAGACCTCTTTTGCGCGTGAAGTGGGCGCAGATGGACTTTGCTGTCGAGAAATCAAACCCCGTGTTGTCCGTCCATTTCACTAATCTATTTACTGTTATTTGTAATTGCCGAGTGGCTGACGCGAGCGTCCTCGATGAGCAGACAATAGCCAAATCATCGACGAATAGCGACGAAAGAACGGGAGATTTTACACATTCTGTAATCCCGTTAATGGCAATCGCAAATAAAGTTACGCTAAGGACCGACCCTTGTGGGACGCCATTTTCCTGTTTAAAAGTGTCGGATAAAATATTTCCTAGTCGAACGTTAAAAATGCGATCAGTCATAAAATTGGAGATAAAAATTGGAAGTCGACCTTTAAAACCCCACCTAGAGAGAGTACGTAGGATACCGTAACACCAAGTAGTGTCGTACGCTTTTTCCAAGTCAAAGAAAATACCGACAGCGTGCTGCTTCAAAAGGAACGTGTTTTGTAGACACGTTTCTAGGCGAACCAAATGATCGAGGGTGCTCCTATTTCGTCTAAAGCCACATTGGAAGTTTGATAAGAGTCTATTCTTTTCCAGCCACCAGATTAATCTGTTGTTAATCATTCGTTCCAGGATTTTGCACAGACAACTGGTGAGGGAGATGGGTCGGTAACTGGCCGCCAGTGTCTTGTCCTTTCCGGGTTTAGGAACGGGGATCTGAATGGCACAGCGCCAGCTGTCGGGAAAAGATTGTTCTGACCAGATTGAATTGTAGGCTTCGAGCAAGATGTCAAGGGCTCTTGGCAACAGGTGTTTTAGAAAGGCGTTGTGAATTCGATCTGGGCCTGGGGATGTATTTTTGGACGTTTTGATAGCATGACTTAACTCCCACATGCTAAACGGAACATTATAGGTCTCTAAGTTTGCGGATTGAAATTGAAGCCGCTTTCTCTCTTCTATGAGCTTAACCTTTTGGAATGTTTCCGAGTAGTGTCGGGAGCTAGAAATGTCTGAAAAGTGTCTTCCTATGGTGTTGGCAATCTCCTTTGGGTTTGTAATGATATCTCCATTACGTTCAATCCCGGAGATAGTTGTTGCTTTGTGTTTTCCACTAATTTTGTTCACCCTGTGCCACACTTTGGAGGACGGTGTGGCACATGTAATGGAAGACACATACTCCCGCCAAGAATTCCTTTTTGCCTCTTTGATTGTTCGGCGTGCTTTGGCTCGTAGCTTCCTAAATTCCATAAGATTTTCCTCTGTGGGGTGTTTTGTAAAAATTCGTAAAGCCCTCTTCCTATCTTTGATGGCTTCTCCACATTCAGTGCTCCACCATGGCACAGGGATGCGGTGGGGCTTTGTCGATGTTTGTGGAACTGTTTCCTCAGCCGCTTTTAAAATTAGTTCAGTGATACATTTAATTTTAGAAGCAGAATCTCCCACTTGGACTGAGCCACTTACATCTGCCAAAGCAGCAAACCGCTTCCAATCGGCTCGTTTGAGACTCCATTGAGGTGGCCGAGCTGGAGGCTGAAAGTCAGTTTGCATTTTTAAAATAATGGGTAAATGATCACTCCCACATAGATCGTTGTGTACTGTAAACTCTAAAATGGGTGCCAGAGAAGGCGAAGAGAGACACATGTCAATCGCCGAGAATTGTCCATTAAAAGAATTAAATCTAGTATTTTGTCCGTTGTTTAAAATAAATAGGTCGTTGTCATTGATAAAAGTCTCCAGCATCCGACCCCTGCCACAACCATTGGCCATTGTGTCGCCCCACAAGCGATTATGTGCATTGAAGTCACCCAATAACACAAAAGGGTGGGGCAGTTGGGACACAAGGCTCTGGAGGTTAGGGGCCGTAGCTGGTGCCCATTCGGGAAGGTAGATGTTGCAAAAGGTGACGGGCTGAGGCAGGTGAACCCGGACGGCCACTGCCTGAAGAGGTGTGGTGAGCGGCAGTGGACTTACGAAGACCGAGTCCAACACTGCCGTCGCCACGCCACCATGAGCTATAAGACCAGTCGTGTCGTCATGTCGATAAAAAGTATAATTCTTTAAAATAGGGTTGTCAGTTTGTTTAAAATGTGTTTCTTGTAAAAAGATACACAAGGGATTAAAATGAGAGGCTAAAACTCGGACTTCTTCTCGGCGAATATTAAAACCACGAACGTTCCATTGAATAAAAGCCATAATGTAAAAACCAATAAAAACACTAAGAGCTAATATCACAAAAACTTTGGTACTATCAGAAACTATCACAGAGAATATCACAGACAAATTATCACAGATAAATTCACCTATCTTTAAAAGTCTATTCTTGTGTGCTGCTTTTTTTCGCTTGGCTTTTTAGCAGCACCACCACCACCACCTTCAACTTCCATCTCCTCCTCAGACGATGAAAATATTTTTTTCTGGGGGCCCGCCTCCAGCGTGATCCTCTGCTTCTTGGCGCCTCGCGAAGTGGCCAGAATCAGGGCATCACCCTCACTGGACACTTCAAAGTCTTGGCTGCCCGAGGGCTGATTAATTTTAGAAGTAGTTTTTGGGGGATCTTTCTTCGATTGTAATTTCTTCAGTTCTTTGTTCATCTGGTTATTTTTGTGTTTAAGGTCTTCGTTTTCTTTTCTCAACTTCTTAATTTCTTCAGTCTGCTCTTCAATTTTTCTGGTTTGTTCTTCGATTTTCTTGTTAGTTTCCCCCTGACCGGCCAGAATGGCAGTCATCATTGTCATTATTTCTTTTAGGTCGGGCGCAGTAGCGGTTACAGGTGGTGGTGGTGGGGGTGGCGGAGTTGCAGCCTGGGAAAAAGATTTCGTCATCGAAACAGGGTGAAGTGCGGAATATTTTTTTCTTGCTTCTGGGAAGGTAATCTTTTCCAATGTCTTAATTTCCGCTATCTTCTTTTCTTTTTTCCAGGTCGGGCAATCCCGGGACCAGGAGGTGTGCGTACCAGCGCAGTTCACACATTTAACTTCCTGATCGCACGGTGCATCAGGGTGCACACCTGACTTTCCACATTTATCGCAGACTCGATCTCTCTTGCAGTCCTGCTGCCCGTGACCAAAGCGTTGGCAGTTGAGACATCTCAAAGGGTTTGGAATATGGGGTTTAACTGTTATTCTGATAAAACCTGCATATACACATTGTGGAGGGGAAACGGTGCTAAAAGTTAAAATATGAAGAGGTGAACGTTTCAGGACACCATCACGTCTAGTAAGTATGGGTTTGACATCAATTACATTTTGTTCCTTCATTTCTTCCTTGATTTCCGCTTCCTCAAGTTCCATCAGGTCACGGCTGTAGATCACTCCCTTGCAGGTGTTTAGGGAGCCATGGGGAGCGACCTTCACAGGGAAGGTGCCCAGGAGAGTTGTTTTCTGCAGTTTGTCAGAGGTCTCTACCGACCCCGATTCGACAAGTAACGAACCATCATTTAATCTTTTAATGTTTTTCAGTTTATAAATTTTGGGATCAAAGGATCGGTTGATCTTAAAAGGTGAGACTGATTTGAAGGTTAAATCTTTCTCAGCTCGTTGAATAACAAAGTATGTTGGTGATGTAGTTTGAGGGTTTAATTGAGAGACATTAATTACTTGATCAAAAAGACCCGGAATAGGATTAGGGGTGGGAATTGGTGATGGAAGGGGGGGAAACTCGGGGGACAGAGTTGTGGAGGGGGGAGAGTTTTGACAATTTTGGGATGGCATGGAGTTGTTTGGGGCCAACCGCCCCCAATTGCCCGGAATGGGGACTCAACTAACCCCACGGGGTACTACTCCGTGGGGCCTTGTAAACAAAACCGGGTCCAACCCACCGAAGTTCGGTGGGAGGGAGCCAGTTATTGATTTCCCGTACATCGGGCGGGGAGCCGGAAAGTGCCAATTTCACGGCCGGGCGCCCCCGGGCGCAATTGACCTTTTCCCTGGGCAGGGGGCACCGATATTGTCGTACGATACCCCCGCCCAGCTATTGCAGCCAACGCAACCCGGAGACGAGCCCAAGTGCGAACATATCCAATAGCGAAACGAATCGTGTCCATGAAATGCAATTGTCGTCAACGAGGGGAGTTCAGGTGCGCCCAGGAAGCCGGCCAGAAAGGTAAGTAGAAGATATTAAGGATAGAGAGAAAGAGACAAGAAAGACACGGGAGCCTCCTGGACACACCCCAGTCACCAGCTGTCTGGCTCTACCACCGACTAAAACAAATCGAGATCCGAAAGAAAATCCGATGAATGGCCGAGTCGTCAACAAAGGGGAGGGAACCCCCTCGCTGTTGCAGAAAACAGACGGAGGTATCGGGAGTCGGCTAGGAATGAAGGAAGGAGGAAGGCAGAGAGAAGGTGATGAAAAGAAAGAGGTAAAAGAGAAAAGAGGCCAGAAACTCCTTAGACCAAAGTCCGAGTCCCGCAACAGCGACGGGGTCGGGCTATTCTTGGTCTGGGCTCTCCCCGGGAGTCTGTCCGGCATAGGAGACCTTGCTGGGAGTGAAACCTCCCGCCGGCAGAGCCTCCCGGATCATCGAGCCACACAAACCCCCTCACCACGGTAAGGTGATAGCCTAGAGGGGGAACTGGTGTAATCGTAGAAGATGACAAGCATTCTCCCGGCAGACGAACTGTTGTTCCGTATACTAGTTCAGCAGGAGTAGCTTTAATGTCTTCCTTCCATGCAGATCGGATACCTAGCATGACCCAAGGCAAACTGTCGGTCCAGCGTTCGTCTTCATGACATTTGAGCGCAGCTTTGAGTTGTCTATGAAAACGTTCTACCATCCCGTTGGCCGCAGGATGAAACGCGCAGGTTCTGATAAGAGCCGTTCCTAACAGATGATTCAAAGATCTGAACAAGGCTGACTCAAATTGTCGACCTTGATCGGACGTAATTCGAAGGGGTGTGCCAAAACGAGATACCCAGCCAGTAACAAATGCAGACGCAACCGTATCTGCAGTTATATCAGCAATGGGAATGGCTTCAGGCCATCGAGTAAATCGGTCGACGCAAGTTAAAAGATAACGGAATCCCGCTGACTCTGGAAGCGGACCCACCAAATCGACGTGGACGTGTTCGAATCGAGAATCGGGGGCATCGAATTGCTCAACAGGTGCAGAAACATGACGATTTATTTTCGATCGTTGACATGCTTGGCACGCTCGTGTCCATTCTTTGCAGTCCTTCTTTATCGATGGCCAAACGAAACTTCTTGATACAAGACGGACGGAGGCTGCAACCCCAGGATGAGAGAGGCTGTGTAAGCTGTCGAAAACCTTCTTCCGAAGGGCGTTTGGCACGAAAGGTCGTTCTACTAGTGTCGATGTGTCGCAGTAGATCGTGAGGTTCGCGTCCTCGAGGCGTCGTGACTGTATGTGTAGCGACGTGTTGGACTGAAGAAATGCTCGAAGTTCATCATCGTCCTTCTGGGCTTGGGCAATTGTCTCGAAGCTCACTGGAGCAGAGATCGCTTCTACTCGAGATAAAACATCTGCGACAACGTTTTCTTTACCGGGAATATGGCGGATGTCTGTTGAAAATTGTCCGATGTAGTCGAGATACCGAAATTGTCGAGGCGAACATTTGTCTGATTTCTGCTGGAACGCGAATGTCAAAGGTTTGTGATCGGTATAAATGGTGAATATTCGCGCTTCTACCATGTGTCTGAAGTAGCGTATAGCCTCATAAATGGCCAACAGCTCGCGGTCATATGCACCGTAATTGCGCTGCGCTCCGTTTAATTTGCGAGAGAAAAATGCCAGCGGTTGCCACCCTGTGTTCGTTCTCTGTTGAAGCGCAGCTCCAATACAAATGTCTGAGGCATCAGCGACGATGGCGAGTTCTGCGTTCGGATTCGGGTGTGTAAGAAGCGTAGCTTGAGAAAGACTTCGTTTGCAACCTTCAAACGACCTCAACAGTTCTGGTGTCCAAACGATTGGTGTCTTGCCTGACTTATCGGCGCCAACGAGAAGGTTATTGAGAGCTGCCTGAAGTCTAGCAGCTGATGGTAGATGACGGCGATAAAAATTTAGCATCCCTAGAAATTGTCGTAATTGTTTCACATTGCTTGGCGGTGAAAACGAAACGATTGCTTCGACCTTGTCGTCAAGGGGTCGTGTCCCATCAGCGTTGACAGTGTGGCCAAGAAATTTCACTTCAGATGCGCCAAAGACACACTTGGAAAAGTTAATTAAAACACCATATTCGGAGAGCCTAGCAAAAAGCAGGCGAAGATGTTGTTCGTGCTCCGTTTGTGACGATGATGCAATAAGAATATCGTCGATGTAGGCGTAGGCGAAATCCAAATCACGAAGGGCTTCATCGATAAATCTTTGAAAAGTTTGAGCTGCGTTCCTCAAACCAAAGCTCATGAACGGAAATTCGAATAAGCCAAAGGGGGTCGTTATCGCCGTTTTGGCAATGTCTTCTGGCGCGACGGGAATTTGATTGTAAGCCCGAACTAAATCTACTGTTGAAAATACGGTCTTACCGGTAAGCGCTTGAGCAAAATCTTGTATATGCGGAACAGGATACCGGTCTGGGATGGTCCTGCTGTTCAAGGCTCTGTAGTCACCACACGGTCTCCATTGGTTGTCCTTTTTGGGAACGAGATGAAGGGCAGCCGACCAGTTACTGGATGAACGTCTAGCTATGCCTGTCTTAAGCATAGTGTTGAATTCAGCCTTGGCGATTTGTAGTCGATCTGGTGCTAGGCGTCGAGGTTTGCACGACACTGGATGACCAGCTGTCGTGTGGATGTGATGCAATGTTTCGTGTTTAGTTTTGCGCGAAATACCTGCTGGTCTCGTGATATCCGGGAATTCAGCAAGAATGGCATGGTATGGCGAGTGACCATTGACTGCTTTGACATGTTGCTGGTTGTCGTTGATCAACTTGCCGGCGATAGCAAAAGATGTGAGACTGTCGATAAGACGATGGTTTCGGATATCCACCATTAAACTGTAAAATGATAGGAAATCAACACCGATGATAGGTTTGGATACGTCGGCGACGACGAAACTCCAGGAGAAATTGCGTTTAAATCCCAGATTTAAGTTGAGGCTAAATGCACCGAATGTAGATATGATTGAACCATTGGCGGCGAATAGCTCATATGTGGACCTTTCGCGAGTTCCTTTAATCATCTTGCGCGGGTAGACACATAAATCGGATCCGGTATCAACAAGGAACTGTTGCCGGGTTGTGATATCTGTTACGAAAAGGCGACGTGAATTTGGACAGCCGTCCGTCGCGTCTACTGACTGTCCTTCGAGTTTTTTCCGTCAAAACTACAGGGTTGACGACACATTTTCGCTCGTGCGCCAAACTTATGGTGATACCAACACATACCATCCGTTAATGAACGTGGATTGGCCGGCAGTCGCACCCGATTCGATGGTCGTTTACCTGAGAGTGCTTCAATTTGGCGCGACAACTCTTCAACCTGCATTCGAAGTTGGTTGTCGTCGTTGACTACCGCTATGCGCATAGGACATGAGGCGTCCTCGTGAATCCGATCGGCGATCTCGGAGAGGGCGTCCAGGTCGTCAGGCGGCGACGCGGAAAGGACATCTCGCATCCTAATTGGCAAACGTTCGAGCCATAATATCCTTAAAACTTTGTCGGTCACTTCTTTGTCCGCTAAGCTTCGCAATTGCAATAATAATTCTGATGGTTTTCGATCACCCAACTCTTCATGTTGAAGAAGTCGCTTAATTTGAACTTCAGACGACTTCGAGAAACGACGAATAAGTTCCGATTTGAGACGTTCGTATTTGCCTGTCTCGGGTGGACTTACTATGATGTCGCGTACGGCGGTAGCATATCTGTGCTCCAGGGCACTTGCAACCTGGCAAAACTTCGTTGAATCGCTTGTAATTCCACTCAATTTGAACTGGCTTTCTATCTGAGCAAACCAAAGTGTAGGGTCTTCGATCCAGAACGATGGAATCTTGCAGCTAATTCGGTCTACCGATGCGGATTCGTTTGTAGCCATCGTAGGTCGGTTGCAGATCACGTCGGGGTCACCAATGTAACGTAGTGCACACGAGTCGTGAACAGTTTATGTTTATTCACGAATGTACAATATCACTCTACTATCTAATATAAGAAAAGATCAGACGACACGTCTATCCTCGAGAGTCCGAGAACCGAGTAATCTCTAAAACAGTTGCCCCGCTCTCTTGTTCTCTCCTCCACCCTGCCTGGTGGATTGTCAGAGTCAGAGTCGCCACAGCCTAAAATCTCCTGAACATCCGGTAGCATATATATTTGACGAGTCGTGATTTTATTGATCCCGTGATAGTCAATTGCTAATCGATAACCTTTTGCTCCTTCTTCCCCATTAGCTTTCTTCACTAAGATGGCTCTAGCAGACCATGGACTATCACTCGGCACCACTATTCCCTCATCCAATAATTCTTGCACTATCTCCTCCATGATAGGCTTATGGTGGTGTGGAATTCTGAATGGATATTGAGCTACTGGTTTAGAGTCTCCTGTCTCGATATGGTGCTCGGCAATGCTTGTATAACCTAACTTAGTCCCTGGCAGTAAGAATATATCTCTGTACTCTTCCAAAAGTTGTAATGTTTTTTCCTTCGTTTCTTCATCTAAATGGTCTAGCTTAAAATGTTTGGTTAAATCTACGGGTTCCTTAGGTGTGTCCCCTCGTAGAGCGTAACCTATCCCTGCTATTATCTTTGGGTTCTCATTTTCTATAGGTCTAAGGTCAATGGTTTCTAATTGGTATACTTTCCCTAGTCTCGTGTTCTTTGGAATCGTCACGGCGTCCCGCGAAAGATTCATCACCCTTATTTGAGCCTTCCTATCTGCTCTTGATTTAAATAGTACTCGAGATACGGCCAAACCACTTATTTGCAATGGTTCCGGTTCTACTATCTGGTCCCCAAGAGTAGCTACTTCCTGAGTTCCTTCTAGCAACATTTCGCAAAGTGGAGGTACCACGATCTCTGAGCGGTTGCGAATGAAACACGCGCGCTGTGTTTCACTTGCCTGGTTTCTGTCTTTAGTTGGTAACTCTTTAGTTTTGGTAGTAGTCTTAATGCTATGGCTTTCTTTAGATTGGTTTCTATCTTTAATTGGTAACTCTTTAGTTTTGGTAGTAGTCTTAATGCTATGGCTTTCTTTAGATTGGTTTCTATCTTTAATTGGTAACTCTTTAGTTTTGGTAGTAGTCTTAATGCTATGGCTTTCTTTAGATTGGTTTCTATCTTTAATTGGTAACTCTTTAGTTTTGGTAGTAGTCTTAATGCTATGGCTTTCTTTAGATTGGTTTCTATCTTTAATTGGTAACTCTTTAGTTTTGGTAGTAGTCTTAATGCTATGGCTTTCTTTAGATTGGTTTCTATCTTTAATTGGTAACTCTTTAGTTTTGGTAGTAGTCTTAATGCTATGGCTTTCTTTAGATTGGTTTCTATCTTTAATTGGTAACTCTTTAGTTTTGGTAGTAGTCTTAATGCTATGGCTTTCTTTAGATTGGTTTCTATCTTTAATTGGTAACTCTTTAGTTTTGGTAGTAGTCTTAATGCTATGGCTTTCTTTAGATTGGTTTCTATCTTTAATTGGTAACTCTTTAGTTTTGGTAGTAGTCTTAATGCTATGGCTTTCTTTAGATTGGTTTCTATCTTTAATTGGTAACTCTTTAGTTTTGGTAGTAGTCTTAATGCTATGGCTTTCTTTAGATTGGTTTCTATCTTTAATTGGTAACTCTTTAGTTTTGGTAGTAGTCTTAATGCTATGGCTTTCTTTAGATTGGTTTCTGTCTTTAGTTGGTAACTCTTTAGTTTTGGTAGTAGTCTTAATGCTATGGCTTTCTTTAGATTGGTTTCTGTCTTTAATTGGTAACTCTTTAGTTTTGGTAGTAGTCTTAATGCTATGGCTTTCTTTAGATTGGTTTCTATCTTTAATTGGTAACTCTTTAGTTTTGGTAGTAGTCTTAATGCTATGGCTTTCTTTAGATTGGTTTCTGTCTTTAATTGGTAACTCTTTAGTTATGGTAGTAGTCTTGATGCTATCCCCCTCCCTTACTCTATTGGATTCCCCATTACTTATTAGAATAGCGTTTCCGTTCATGGTTATACTAATTTCTCCTGGATTAACTATAACCTTAGTGTCTGCCTGTACCTTATCTTGCCTTTCCACCATACCGACGCCTATCTGATCGACAACATTCCCAATGGGTATATCCTGGCCTCCGATAACCACGACATTGGTGTCTAACTTAATTTGGGCACCAAATTTCCCTAAAAAGTCCACTCCTAGAATGCCATCAATCTCAGTGCCCAATAGGTCTGTTGTGCAAACGTAACACTTAAAATGCAAATCTGGCATATCCTTTTGAAAAGCGCAAAATTTTACCCGGGCGGTCCCTAACAGAGGGATTGGTTCTCCTGTCAGTCCCCTGACTGTCCCTGTGTTTTCTGGGTCCCTGCTAATAAAATCGTCCGGCCTAACCATACGCGAGCTCACCAACGAAACCATAGCCCCCGTATCAACCAAAAGGCTATATGCGACATTGTAAACATACAAAGTGATTATCCGCAGCACACCAACCTGTTGTAAATTACAAATTAGTTGTTTTTCATTGCCCTTGCAAAAAAATGAAGACATTTTTACATCATGGTCTTGGGCACGAGCATGATGAGTTATTAGTTTGGGCGCGGTTGTTGGCTCCAGCACTGTTCTCTCGAATGTCCGCGTCGCTGACAGTGAGTACAAATTTGTCTATAAGGCCTAGCACACTGTTCCTGCCTATGACCTCTACCCCCACAATTTCCACACAGCATATCGTATCCAGCCTTAGGATTTTGCTGGAAGTGCTGGGGAGAGGAATTGCCTCCCGTTGGACCATTACCATATGCTGGTTGGTTCATTGGACCGAAATTTCCATTTTGTGGGCCTACTCCTCCTTGGTATTGTTGAGGATATATTGGAACGTAAGCGAATCGTGGTTGGTATCCTGCCCCCATGGGTAGGTTCCAGTTCGTATGCGCTGAATTACTATATTGTGGCATACCCATTTGATTACCGAAAGCTGGTGTTTGCTGGTTGGCCCTGACTCGTGGGTCGAACCCCTGTCGCATATTATAACTCTGTCCCCCGTTTTGGTAGCTAACATTCTGATTTCTTGTTTCGTGATTATTGGTTTCCTGTGCTTTAAAAGTTGGGAAAATTGTTTTATGGCCTCCCGCCACATACTCATTCTTTTCCTCGACTTCTGCTACATTAACTGCCGTTTCAAAAGTTGGCGGTTCCTTCGAAAGAACATATCGCTTAAAACTCCCTCGTATTCCGTGCAAAAATTGGTTCCTCAACGTTTCATCATAAATTTTCCGTCTGATTCTATTTTCGGTTTCATCGTCCCCTACTCGCAACAAACCCCGACCTTCCACTGCTAGCCTGGCAGCATATGCTTTGACTGACTCGCCCCCTTTCTGCGTACAATTTCTAAATTTCTGTTCTACAAACTCAGGGAACTCTCTTTTCCTGAATCTTTCCACCAAAATTTCTCTCAACTTATCCCACGTCAACCGTTCGAGAAGTTCCTCTTTCACAGCGACATAATCTCTTGCCTGCCCTCTAAGTTTTAATTTAGCTATCGCTACTTTTTTGTAACCGTCCCAACCACCTAATTCTCCCGCAATAGAAATTCCGTCCAAAAATGTTCCCACAGGTTGAGACCCAGGCTCTCCCGAAAATGACTCTATCATTGCCATCGTTCCTAAAATGTCAGATGCCTGTGTGATTCCAGCGTTTATTTCCGCTCTACTTTCAGCCCTACTTCCCTCCCTACTAGCAGCCCTACTTTCAACATTATTATTAAATTCCGGGAGGACCATTTCTTGTTCGTCTGCTTGCGACATGGTGGGAAAATTTTAATATCACAAAATTACAAGCTTTACAACTCACCCAGAATAATGTTGATCGCCCACATTTTGACCATCGTGTTGAACCGTCGTGTTGAATCCGCAGCACGCCAACCCAGAATAATGTTGATCGCCCCCATGTTGACCATCGTGTTGAATGCAGTGCTGGTAACGGCAACTGGATTCGTTTCGGCCGTTGTCCGTCGTTTGTTCTTTATGTTCCTGTTCTTTTTCTTTTTTTTTTTCTTTTCTTGTTTTCTTTAATGTTGTCTTGAAATGTCTTAACCCTTCGGTAACTTCACTGCCACCAGTTCGAAAACCAATCGAACACTAAATTAACGCACAATAGTATGACGAGAAAAGAGACAAAAAAAAATTTGGTTTTGCGTGACCGAACTTTAAAGGCGCGTGAAAAAATCGAAATCCCACCGCTGCCACCAATGTAACGCCGGGGTGGACGTTGGGTGGGAAAAAAGGCAATAGTTAAGTTATAGTCATGGTTTTATTGATTACACGTTAAACCCTGGTTATAATTATACATCCTAAATGATGGTTACTATTGTTCTGCGCAGAGAGCGGTGCGTTTAGTTCCGTGGTAGTTGAAGCTCTGCCGGTCCGATGCGACGCTAGACGTCGTGAGACCTGCATGTATTCTGCTGATGCGTGCACTTGATGCAAGATCATCAGTTTAGGCTATAAGGAGTGTGTCAGTCTGACTCTAGGTTAGCTATAGTGAATATCGACTTGAGCATAGTATAGTGGGGTATGGCTAGGAAAAGTGTAACTTTGTTACACTAGAATGGCAGAGTGTCTGGAACGCCTGGCTAGCGAGGCAGAGCTTCTGAAGCGCCTGGCTAACGAGGCAGAGTGTCTGGAGCGTCTGGGGAGCGAGTCAAAGTGTCTTGAACGTCTGGGTAGCGAATCAGAGTGTCTGGAGCGTCTGGCTAGCGTGGCAGAGTGTCTGGAGCGCCTGGCTAGCGAGGCAGAGTGTCTGGAGCGCCTGGCTAGCGAGGCAGAAAGTCTGGATTGTCTAACAAGCGTGGCAGAGTGTCTGGAGCCTCTGGCTAGCGTGGCAGATAGTCTGGAGCCACTGGCTAGCGTGGCAGATTGTCTGGAGCGTCTGGGTAGCGAGGAAGAGTTTCTGGAGCGCCTGGCTAGCGAGACAGAGTGTCTGGAGGGTCTGGGTAGCAAGGCAGAGTGTCTGGAGCGTTGAGCTAGCGAGGCAGAGTGTCTGGTGTGTCTAAGTAGCGAGGCAAGGTGTCTGGAGCGTCTAAGTAGCGAATCAGAGTGTCTGGAGCGTCTAGCTAGCGTGGCAGAGTGTCTGGAGCGTCTGGCTAGCATTGCAGAGTGTCTTCAGCCTCAGGCTAGCGTGGCAGAGTGTCTGGAGCGTCTGGCTAGCATTGCAGAGTGTCTGCAGCCTCTGGCTAGCATGGCAGATAGTCTGGAGCCACTAGCTAGCGTGGCAGAAAGTCTGGAGCGTATGGGAGCGAGCCAGAGTGTCTGGAACGCCTGGCTAGCGAAACAGAGTGCCTGGAGCGTCTAGCTTGCGTGGTAGAGTGTCTGGAGTGTCTGGCTAGCGTGGTAGAGTGTCTGGAGCGGCTGGCTAGCGAGGCAGAGTGTCTGGAGCGTCTAAGTAGCGAGGCAGAGTGCCTGGAGCGTCTAGCTAGCGTGGCAGAGTGGCTGGAGCCACTGGCTAGCGTGGCAGAGTGTCTGGAGATTCTGGGTAGCAAGGCAGAGTGTCTGGAGCGTCTAGCTAGCGTGGCAGAGTGTCTGGAGCCTCTGGCTAGCGTTGCAGATAGTCTGGAGCGTCTGGGTAGCGAGGCAAAGCGTCTGGAACGTCTGGGTAGCGAATCAGAGTGTCTGGAGTGCCTGGCTAGCGAGGCACAGTGTCTGGAGCGTCTAAGTAGCGAGGCAGAGTGCCTGGAGCGTCTAGCTAGCGTGGCAGAGTGTCTGGAGCCACTGATTAGCGTGGCAGATAGTCTGAAGCGTCTAGGTAGCGAGGCAGAGTGTCTGGAGCGTCTGGGTAGCGAGGCAAGGTGTCTGGAGCGTCTAAGTAGCGAATCAGAGTGTCTGGAGCGTCTAGCTAGCGTGGCAGAGTGTCTGGAGCGTCTGGCTAGCATTGCAGAGTGTCTTCAGCCTCTGGCTAGCGTGGCAGAGTGTCTGGAGCGTCTGGCTAGCATTGCAGAGTGTCTGCAGCCTCTGGCTAGCGTGGCAGATAGTTTGGAGCCACTGGCTAGCGAGGCAGAAATTTCTGGAGCGTATGGAAGTGAGCCAGAGTGTCTGGAACGCCTGGCTAGCGAGGCAGAGTGCCTGGAGCGTCTAGCTTGCGTGGTAGAGTGTCTGGAGTGTCTGGCTAGCGTGGTAGAGTGTCTGGAGAGGCTGGCTAGCGAGGCAGTGTGTCTGGAGCGTCTGGGTAGCCAGCCAGAGTGTCTGAAGCGCCGGGCTAGCGAGGCAGAGTGTCTGGATCGTCTAAGTAGCGAGGCAGAGTGCCTGGAGCGTCTAGCTTGCGTGGTAGAGTGTCTGGAGATTCTGGGTAGCAAGGCAGAGTGTCTGGAGCCTCTGGCTAGCGTTGCAGATAGTCTGGAGCGTCTGGGTAGCGAGGCAAAGTGTCTGGAACGTCTGGGTAGCGAATCAGAGTGTCTGGAGCGTCTGGCTAGCGTGGCAGAGTGTCTGGAGCGTCTAGCTAGCGTGGCAGAGTGTCTTAAGCGGCTGGCTAGCGAGGCAGAGTGTCTGGAGCATCTGAGTAGCGAACCAGAGTGTCTGGAGTGCCTGGCTAGCGAGGCAGAGTGTCTGGAGCGTCTAAGTAGCGAGGCAGAGTGCCTGGAGCGTCTAGCTAGCGTGGCAGAGTGTCTGGAGCCACTGATTAGCGTGGCAGATAGTTTGAAGCGTCTAGGTAGCGAGGCAGAGTGTCTGGAGCGTCTGGGTCGCGAGGCAAGGTGTCTGGAGCGTCTAAGTAGCGAATCAGAGTGTCTGGAGCGTCTAGCTATCGTGGCAGAGTGTCTGGAGCGTCTGGCTAGCATTGCAGAGTGTCTTCAGCCTCTGGCTAGCGTGGCAGAGTGTCTGGAGCGTCTGGCTAGCATTGCAGAGTGTCTGCAGCCTCTAGCTAGCGTGGCAGATAGTCTGGAGCCACTGGCTAGCGAGGCAGAAAGTCTGGAGCGTATGGAAGCGAGCCAGAGTGTCTGGAACGCCTGGCTAGCGAGGCAGAGTGCCTGGAGCGTCTAGCTTGCGTGGTAGAGTGTCTGGAGTGTCTGGCTAGCGTGGTAGAGTGTCTGGAGAGGCTGGCTAGCGAGGCAGAGTGTCTGGAGCGTCTGGGTAGCGAGGCAGAGTGCCTTGAGCGTCTAGCTAGCCTGGCAGAGTGGCTGGAGCCACTGGCTAGCGTGGCAGAGTGTCTGGAGATTCTGGGTAGCAAGGCAGAGTGTCTGGAGCGTCTAGCTAGCGTGGCAGAGTGTCTAGAGCCTCTGGCTAGCGTTGCAGATAGTCTGGAGCGTCTGGCTAGCAAGGCAGAGTGTCTGGAGCGTCTATCTAGGGGGCAGAGTGTCTGGAGCCTCTGGCTAGCGTAGCAGATAGTCTGGAGCGTCTGGCTAGCATGGCAGAGTGTCTGGAGCGCCAGGCTAGTGAGGCAGAGCTTCTGAAGCGCCTGGCTAACGAGGCAGAGTGTCTGGAGCGTCTAGGGAGCGAGGCAAAGTGTCTTGAACGTCTGGGTAGCGAATCAGAGTGTCTGGAGCGTCTGGCTAGCGTGGCAGAAAGTCTGGAGCGTATGGGAGCGAGCTAGAGTGTCTGGAACGCCTGGCTAGCGAGGCAGAGTGCCTGGAGCGTCTAGCTTGCGTGGTAGAGTGTCTGGAGTGTCTGGCTAGCGTGGTAGAGTGTCTGGAGCGGCTGGCTAGCGAGGCAGAGTGTCTGGAGCGTCTTAGTAGCGAGGCAGAGTGCCTGGAGCGTCTAGCTAGCGTGGCAGAGTGGCTGGAGCCACTGGCTAGCGTGGCAGAGTGTCTGGAGATTCTGGGTAGCAAGGCAGAGTGTCTGGAGCGTCTAGCTAGCGTGGCAGAGGGTCTGGAGCCTCTGGCTAGCGTTGCAGATAGTCTGGAGCGTCTGGGTAGCGAGGCAAAGTGTCTGGAACGTCTGGGTAGCAAATCAGAGTGTCTGGAGTGCCTGGCTAGCGAGGCACAGTGTCTGGAGCGTCTAAGTAGCGAGGCAGAGTGCCTGGAGCGTCTAGCTAGCGTGGCAGAGTGTCTGGAGCCACTAATTAGCGTGGCAGATAGTCTGAAGCGTCTAGGTAGCGAGGCAGAGTGTCTGGAGCGTCTGGGTAGCGAGGCAAGGTGTCTGGAGCGTCTAAGTAGCGAATCAGAGTGTCTAGAGCGTCTAGCTAGCGTGGCAGAGTGTCTGGAGCGTCTGGCTAGCATTGCAGAGTGTCTTCAGCCTCTAGCTAGCGTGGCAGAGTGTCTGGAGCGTCTGGCTAGCATTGCAGAGTGTCTGCAGCCTCTGGCTAGCGTGGCAGAGTGTCTGGATCGTCTGGCTAGCATTGCAGAGTGTCTGCAGCCTCTGGTTAGCGTGGCAGATAGTCTGGAGCCACTGGCTAGCGAGGCAGAAATTTCTGGAGCGTATGGAAGCGAGCCAGAGTGTCTGGAACGCCTGGCTAGCGAGGCAGAGTGCCTGGAGCGTCTAGCTTGCGTGGTAGAGTGTCTGGAGTGTCTGGCTAGCGTGGTAGAGTGTCTGGAGAGGCTGGCTAGCGAGGCAGTGTGTTTGGAGCGTCTGGGTAGCCAGCCAGAGTGTCTGAAGCGCCTGGCTAGCGAGGCAGAGTGTCTGGAGCGTCTAAGTAGCGAGGCAGAGTGCCTGGAGCGTCTAGCTTGCGTGGTAGAGTGTCTGGAGTGTCTGGCTAGCGTGGTAGAGTGTCTGGAGCGGCTGGCTAGCGAGGCAGAGTGTCTGGAGCGTCTAAGTAGCGAGGCAGAGTGCCTGGAGCGTCTAGCTAGCGTGGCAGAGTGGCTGGAGCCACTGGCTAGCGTGGCAGAGTGTCTGGAGATTCTGGGTAGCAAGGCAGAGTGCCTGGAGCGTCTAGCTTGCGTGGTAGAGTGTCTGGAGTGTCTGGCTAGCGTGGTAGAGTGTCTGGAGAGGCTGGCTAGCGAGGCAGAGTGTCTGGAGCGTCTGGGTAGCCAGCCAGAGTGTCTGAAGCGCCTGGCTAGCGAGGCAGAGTGTCTGGAGCGTCTAAGTAGCGAGGCAGAGTGCCTGGAGCGTCTAGCTAGCCTGGCAGAGTGGCTGGAGCCACTGGCTAGCGTGGCAGAGTGTCTGGAGATTCTGGCTAGCAAGGCAGAGTGTCTGGAGCGTCTATCTAGGGGGCAGAGTGTCTGGAGCCTCTGGCTAGCGTAGCAGATAGTCTGGAGCGTCTGGCTAGCATAGCAGAGTGTCTGGAGCGCCAGGCTAGTGAGGCAGAGCTTCTGAAGCGCCTGGCTAACGAGGCAGAGTGTCTGGAGCGTCTGGGGAGCGAGGCAAAGTGTCTTGAACGTCTGGGTAGCAAATCAGAGTGTCTGGAGCGTCTGGCTAGCGTGGCAGAAAGTCTGGAGCGTATGGGAGCGAGCCAGAGTGTCTGGAACGCCTGGCTAGCGAGGCAGAGTGCCTAGAGCGTCTAAGTAGCGAGGAAGAGTGCCTGGAGCGTCAAGCTAGCGTGGCAGAGTGGCTGGAGCCACTGGCTAGCGTGGCAGAGTGTCTGGAGATTCTGGGTAGCAAGGCAGAGTGTCTGGAGCGTCTAGCTAGCGTGGCAGAGTGTCTGGAGCCTCTGGCTAGCGTTGCAGATAGTCTGGAGCGTCTGGGTAGCGAGGCAAAGTGTCTGGAACGTCTGGGTAGCGAATCAGAGTGTCTGGAGTGCCTGGCTAGCGAGGCACAGTGTCTGGAGCGTCTAAGTAGCGAGGCAGAGTGCCTGGAGCGTCTAGCTAGCGTGGCAGAGTGTCTGGAGCCACTGATTAGCGTGGCAGATAGTCTGAAGCGTCTAGGTAGCGAGGCAGAGTGTCTGGAGCGTCTGGGTAGCGAGGCAAGGTGTCTGGAGCGTCTAAGTAGCGAATCAGAGTGTCTGGAGCGTCTAGCTAGCGTGGCAGAGTGTCTGGAGCGTCTGGCTAGCATTGCAGAAGGTCTTCAGCCTCTGGCTAGCGTGGCAGAGTGTCTGGAGCGTCTGGCTAGCATTGCAGAGTGTCTGCAGCCTCTGGCTAGCGTGGCAGATAGTCTGGAGCCACTGGCTAGCGAGGCAGAAATTTCTGGAGCGTATGGAAGCGAGCCAGAGTGTCTAGAACGCCTGGCTAGCGAGGCAGAGTGCCTGGAGCGTCTAGCTTGCGTGGTAGAGTGTCTGGAGTGTCTGGCTAGCGTAATAGAGTGTCTGGAGCGGCTTGCTAGCGAGGCAGAGTGTCTGGAGCGTCTAGCTTGCGTGGTAGAGTGTCTGGAGTGTCTGGCTAGCGTGGTAGAGTGTCTGGAGCGGCTGGCTAGCGAGGCAGAGTGTCTGGAGCGTCAAAGTAGCGAGGCAGAGTGCCTGGAGCGTCTAGCTAGCGTGGCAGAGTGGCTGGAGCCAGTGGCTAGCGTGGCAGAGTGTCTGGAGATTATGGGTAGCAAGGCAGAGTGTCTGGAGCGTCTTGCTAGCGTGGCAGAGTGTCTGGAGCCTCTGGCTAGCGTTGAAGATAGTCTGGAGCGTCTGGGTAGCGAGGCAAAGTGTCTGGAAGGTCTGGGTAGCGAATCAGATTGTCTGGAGCGTCTGGCTAGCGTGGCAGAGTAACTGGACCGTCTAGCTAGCGTGGCAGAGTGTCTTAAGCGGCTGGCTAGCGAGGCAGAGTGTCTGGAGCATCTGAGTAGCGAACCAGAGTGTCTGGAGTGCCTGGCTAGCGAGGCAGAGTGTCTGGAGCGTCTAAGTAGCGAGGCAGAGTGCCTGGAGCGTCTAGCTAGCGTGGCAGAGTGTCTGGAGCCACTGATTAGCGTGGCAGATAGTCTGAAGCGTCTAGGTAGCGAGGCAGAGTGTCTGGAGCGTCTGGGTAGCGAGGCAAGGTGTCTGGAGCGTCTAAGTAGCGAATCAGAGTGTCTGGAGCGTCTAGCTAGCGTGGCAGAGTGTCTGGAGCGTCTGGCTAGCATTGCAGAGTGTCTTCAGCCTCTGGCTAGCGTGGCAGAGTGTCTGGAGCGTCTGGCTAGCATTGCAGAGTGTCTGCAGCCTCTGGCTAGCGTGGCAGATAGTCTGGAGCCACTGGCTAGCGAGGCAGAAAGTCTGGAGCGTATGGAAGCGAGCCAGAGTGTCTGGAACGCCTGGCTAGCGAGGCAGAGTGCCTGGAGAGTCTAGCTTGCGTGGTAGAGTGTCTGGAGTGTCTGGCTAGCGTGGTAGAGTGTCTGGAGAGGCTGGCTAGCGAGGCAGAGTGTCCGGATCGTCTGGTAGCCAGCCAGAGTGTCTGAAGCGCCTGGCTAGCGAGGCAGAGTGTCTGGAGCGTCTAAGTAGCGAGGCAGAGTGCCTGGAGCGTCTAGCTAGCCTGGCAGAGTGGCTGGAGCCACTGGCTAGCGTGGCAGAGTGTCTGGAGATTCTCGGTAGCAAGGCAGAGTGTCTGGAGCGTCTAGCTAGCGTGGCAGAGTGTCTGGAGCCTCTGGCTAGCTTTGCAGATAGTCTGGAGCGTCTGGCTAGCAAGGCAGAGTGTCTGGAGCGTCTATCCAGGGGGCAGAGTGTCTGGAGCCTCTGGCTTTAGTAGCAGATAGTCTGGAGCGTCTGGCTAGCATGGCAGAGTGTCTGGAGCGCCAGGCTAGTGAGGCAGAGCTTCTGAAGCGCCTGGCTAACGAGGCAGAGTGTCTGGAGCGTCTGGGGAGCGAGGCAAAGTGTCTTGAACGTCTGGGTAGCGAATCAGAGTGTCTGGAGCGTCTGGCTAGCGAGGCAGAGTGTCTGGAGCGTCTGGGTAGCAGGCAGAGTGTCTAGAGGGTCTATGTAGCAAGGCAGAGTGTCTGGAGCGTCAAGCTAGCGTGGCATAGTGTCTTGAGCGTCTGGCTAGCGTAGCAGAAAGTCTGGAGCGTTAAGCTAGCGTAGCAGAGTGTCTGAAACCTCTGGCTAGCGTGGCAGAAAGTCTGGAGCGTCTGGCTAGGGAGGCAGAGTGTCTGGAGCGTCTAGCTAGCGTGGCAGAGTGTCTGGAGCCTCTGGCTAGCGTGGCAGATAATCTGGAGCCACTGGCTAGCGTGGCTGATAGTCTGGAGCGTCTGGGTAGCGAGGCAGCGTGTCTGGAGTGCCTGGCTAGCGAGGCAGAGTGTCTGGAGGGTCTGGGTAGCAAGGCATAGTGTCTGGAGCGTCTAGCTAGCGAGGCAGAGTGTCTGGAGAGTCTAGCTAGCGTAGCAGAGTGTCTGAAACCTCTGGCTAGCGTGGCAGTAAGTCTGGAGCGTCTGGCTAGCATGGCAGAGTGTCTGAAGCGGCTGGCTAGCGAGGCAGAGTGTCTAGAGCGTCTTGGTAGCGAGGCAGAGTGTCTGGAGCGCCTGGCTATCGAGGCAGAGTGTCTGGAGCGTCTAGCTAGCGTGGCAGAGTGTCTGGGGCCTTTGGCTAGCGTGGCAGATAGTCTGAAGCGTCTGGGTAGCGAGGCAGAGTGTCTGGAGCGTCTGGGTCGCGAGGCAGAGTGTCTGGAGGGTCTAAGTAGCAAGGCTGAGTGTCTGGAGCGTCTAGCTAGCGTGGCAGAGTGTCTGAAGCGTCTAGCTAGCGTAGCAGAGTGTCTGAAATCTCTGGCAAGCATGGCAGAGTGTCTGGAGCGGCTGGCTAGGGAGCCAGAGTGTTTGGATCGTCTGGGTAGCGAGCCAGAGTGTCTGGAGTGCCTGGCTAGTGAGGCAGAGTTTCTGGAGCGTCTAAGTAGCGAGGCAGAGTGCCAGGAGCGTCTAGCTAGCGTGGCAGAGTGTCTGGAGCCACTGGCTAGCGTGGCAGATAGTCTAAAGCGTCTGGGGAGCGAGGCAGATTGTCTGGAGCGCCTGGCTAGCGAGGCAGAGTGTCTGGAGATTCTGGGTAGCAAGGCAGAGTGTCTGGAGCGTCTATCTAGCGTGGCAGAGTGTCTGGAGCCTCTGGCTAGCGTAGCAGATAGTCTGGAGCGTCTGGCTAGAATGGCAGAGTGTCTGGAGCGCCTGGCTAACGAGGCAGAGCTTCTGAAGCGCCTGGCTAACGAGGCAGAGTGTCTGGAGCGTCTGGGGAGCGAGGCAAAGTGTCTTGAACGTCTGGGTAGCGAATCAGAGTGTCTGGAGCGTCTGGCTAGCGTGGCAGAGTGTCTGGAGCGCCTGGCTAGCGAGGCAGAGTGTCTGGAGAGTCTGGGTAGCTAGCCAGAGTGTCTGAAGCGTCTGGGTAGCATGGCAGAGTGTCTGGAGCGGCTGGCTAGCGAGGCAGAGTGTCTGGAGCGCCTGGCTAGCATTGCAGAGTGTCTTCAGCCTCTGGCTAGCGTGGCAGAGTGTCTGGAGCGTCTGGCTAGCATTGCAGAGTGTCTGCAGCCTCTGGCTAGCGTGGCAGATAGTCTAGAGCCACTGGCTAGCGTGGCAGAAAGTCTGGAGCGTATGGGAGCGAGCCAGAGTGTCTGGAACGCCTGGCTAGCGAGGCAGAGTGCCTGGAGCGTCTAGCTTGCGTGGTAGAGTGTCTGGAGTGTTTGGCTAGCGTGGTAGAGTGTCTGGAGCGGCTGGCTAGCGAGGCAGAGTGTCTGGAGCGTCTAAGTAGCGAGGCAGAGTGCCTGGAGCGTCTAGCTAGCGTGGCAGAGTGGCTGGAGCCACTGGCTAGCGTGGCAGAGTGTCTGGAGATTCTGGGTAGCAAGGCAGAGTGTCTGGAGCGTCTAGCTAGCGTGGCAGAGTGTCTGGAGCCTCTGGCTAGCGTTGCAGATAGTCTGGAGCGTCTGGGTAGCGAGGCAAAGTGTCTGGAACGTCTGGGTAGCGAATCAGAGTGTCTGGAGTGCCTGGCTAGCGAGGCACAGTGTCTGGAGCGTCTAAGTAGCGAGGCAGAGTGCCTGGAGCGTCTAGCTAGCGTGGCAGAAAGTCTGGAGCGTATGGGAGCGAGCCAGAGTGTCTGGAACGCCTGGCTAGCGAGGCAGAGTGCCTGGAGCGTCTAGCTTGCGTGGTAGAGTGTCTGGAGTGTCTGGCTAGCGTGGTAGAGTGTCTGGAGCGGCTGGCTAGCGAGGCAGAGTGTCTGGAGCGTCTTAGTAGCGAGGCAGAGTGCCTGGAGCGTCTAGCTAGCGTGGCAGAGTGGCTGGAGCCACTGGCTAGCGTGGCAGAGTGTCTGGAGATTCTGGGTAGCAAGGCAGAGTGTCTGGAGCGTCTAGCTAGCGTGGCAGATAGTCTGGAGCGACTGGGTAGCGAGGCAAAGTGTCTGGAACGTCTGGGTAGCAAATCAGAGTGTCTGGAGTGCCTGGCTAGCGAGGCACAGTGTCTGGAGCGTCTAAGTAGCGAGGCAGAGTGCCTGGAGCGTCTAGCTAGCGTTTCAGAGTGTCTGGAGCCACTGATAAGCGTGGCAGATAGTCTGAAGCGTCTAGGTAGCGAGGCAGAGTGTCTGGAGCGTCTGGGTAGCGAGGCAAGGTGTCTGGAGCGTCTAAGTAGCGAATCAGAGTGTCTAGAGCGTCTAGCTAGCGTGGCAGTGTGTCTGGAGCGTCTGGCTAGCATTGCAGAGTGTCTTCAGCCTCTGGCTAGCGTGGCAGAGTGTCTGGAGCGTCTGGCTAGCATTGCAGAGTGTCTGCAGCCTCTGGCTAGCGTGGCAGATAGTCTGGAGCCACTGGCTAGCGAGGCAGAAATTTCTGGAGCGTATGGAAGCGAGCCAGAGTGTCTGGAACGCCTGGCTAGCGAGGCAGAGTGCCTGGAGCGTCTAGCTTGCGTGGTAGAGTGTCTGGAGTGTCTGGCTAGCGTGGTAGAGTGTCTGGAGAGGCTGGCTAGCGAGGCAGTGTGTCTGGAGCGTCTGAATAGCCAGCCAGAGTGTCTGAAGCGCCTGGCTAGCGAGGCAGAGTGTCTGGATCGTCTAAGTAGCGAGGCAGAGTGCCTGGAGCGTCTAGCTTGCGTGGTAGAGTGTCTGGAGTGTCTGGCTAGCGTGGTAGAGTGTCTGGAGCGGCTGGCTAGCGAGGCAGAGTGTCTGGAGCGTCTAAGTAGCGAGGCAGAGTGCCTGGAGCGTCTAGCTAGCGTGGCAGAGTGGCTGGAGCCACTGGCTAGCGTGGCAGAGTGTCTGGAGATTCTGGGTAGCAAGGCAGAGTGCCTGGAGCGTCTAGCTTGCGTGGTAGAGTGTCTGGAGTGTCTGGCTAGCGTGGTAGAGTGTCTGGAGAGGCTGGCTAGCGAGGCAGAGTGTCTGGAGCGTCTGGGTAGCCAGCCAGAGTGTCTGAAGCGCCTGGCTAGCGAGGCAGAGTGTCTGGAGCGTCTAAGTAGCGAAGCAGAGTGCCTGGAGCGTCTAGCTAGCCTGGCAGAGTGGCTGGAGCCACTGGCTAGCGTGGCAGAGTGTCTGGAGATTCTGGGTAGCAAGGCAGAGTGTCTGGAGCGTCTAGCTAGCGTGGCAGAGTGTCTAGAGCCTCTGGCTAGCGTTGCAGATAGTCTGGAGCGTCTGGCTAGCAAGGCAGAGTGTCTGGAGCGTCTATCTAGGGGGCAGAGTGTCTGGAGCCTCTGGCTAGCGTAGCAGATAGTCTGGAGCGTCTGGCTTGCGTGGTAGAGTGTCTGGAGTGTCTGGCTAGCGTGGTAGAGTGTCTGGAGCGGCTGGCTAGCGAGGCAGAGTGTCTGGAGCGTCAAAGTAGCGAGGCAGAGTGCCTGGAGCGTCTAGCTAGCGTGGCAGAGTGGCTGGAGCCAGTGGCTAGCGTGGCAGAGTGTCTGGAGATTCTGGGTAGCAAGGCAGAGTGTCTGGAGCGTCTTGCTAGCGTGGCAGAGTGTCTGGAGCCTCTGGCTAGCGTTGAAGATAGTCTGGAGCGTCTGGGTAGCGAGGCAAAGTGTCTGGAACGTCTGGGTAGCGAATCAGAGTGTCTGGAGCGTCTGGCTAGCGTGGCAGAGTGTCTGGAGCGTCTAGCTAGCGTGGCAGAGTGTCTTAAGCGGCTGGCTAGCGAGGCAGAGTGTCTGGAGCATCTGAGTAGCGAACCAGAGTGTCTGGAGTGCCTGGCTAGCGAGGCAGAGTGTCTGGAGCGTCTAAGTAGCGAGGCAGAGTGCCTGGAGCGTCTAGCTAGCGTGGCAGAGTGTCTGGAGCCACTGATTAGCGTGGCAGATAGTCTGAAGCGTCTAGCTAGCGTGGCAGAGTGTCTGGAGCGTCTGGCTAGCATTGCAGAGTGTCTTCAGCCTCTGGCTAGCGTGGCAGAGTGTCTGGAGCGTCTGGCTAGCATTGCAGAGTGTCTGCAGCCTCTGGCTAGCGTGGCAGATAGTCTGGAGCCACTGGCTAGCGAGGCAGAAAGTCTGGAGCGTATAGAAGCGAGCCAGAGTGTCTGGAACGCCTGGCTAGCGAGGCAGAGTGCCTGGAGAGTCTAGCTTGCGTGGTAGAGTGTCTGGAGTGTCTGGCTAGCGTGGTAGAGTGTCTGGAGAGGCTGGCTAGCGAGGCAGAGTGTCCGGATCGTCTGGTAGCCAGCCAGAGTGTCCGAAGCGCCTGGCTAGCGAGGCAGAGTGTCTGGAGCGTCTAAGTAGCGAGGCAGAGTGCCTGGAGCGTCTAGCAAGCCTGGCAGAGTGGCTGGAGCCACTGGCTAGCGTGGCAGAGTGTCTGGAGATTCTCGGTAGCAAGGCAGAGTGTCTGGAGCGTCTAGCTAGCGTGGCAGAGTGTCTGGAGCCTCTGGCTAGCTTTGCAGATAGTCTGGAGCGTCTGGCTAGCAAGGCAGAGTGTCTGGAGCGTCTATCTAGGGGGCAGAGTGTCTGGAGCCTCTGGCTATAGTAGCAGATAGTCTGGAGCGTCTGGCTAGCATGGCAGAGTGTCTGGAGCGCCAGGCTAGTGAGGCAGAGCTTCTGAAGCGCCTGGCTAACGAGGCAGAGTGTCTGGAGCGTCTGGGGAGCGAGGCAAAGTGTCTTGAACGTCTGGGTAGCGAATCAGAGTGTCTGGAGCGTCTGGGTAGCAGGCAGAGTGTCTAGAGGGTCTATGTAGCAAGGCAGAGTGTCTGGAGCGTCAAGCTAGCGTGGCATAGTGTCTTGAGCGTCTGGCTAGCGTAGCAGAAAGTCTGGAGCGTTAAGCTAGCGTAGCAGAGTGTCTGAAACCTCTGGCTAGCGTGGCAGAAAGTCTGGAGCGTCTGGCTAGGGAGGCAGAGTGTCTGGAGCGTCTAGCTAGCGTGGCAGAGTGTCTGGAGCCTCTGGCTAGCGTGGCAGATAATCTGGAGCCACTGGCTAGCGTGGCTGATAGTCTGGAGCGTCTGGGTAGCGAGGCAGCGTGTCTGGAGTGCCTGGCTAGCGAGGCAGAGTGTCTGGAGGGTCTGGGTAGCAAGGCATAGTGTCTGGAGCGTCTAGCTAGCGAGGCAGAGTGTCTGGAGAGTCTAGCTAGCGTAGCAGAGTGTCTGAAACCTCTGGCTAGCGTGGCAGTAAGTCTGGAGCGTCTGGGTCGCGAGGCAGAGTGTCTGGAGGGTCTAAGTAGCAAGGCTGAGTGTCTGGAGCGTCTAGCTAGCGTGGCAGAGTGTCTGAAGCGTCTAGCTAGCGTAGCAGAGTGTCTGAAATCTCTGGCTAGCATGGCAGAGTGTCTGGAGCGGCTGGCTAGGGAGCCAGAGTGTTTGGATCGTCTGGGTAGCGAGCCAGAGTGTCTGGAGTGCCTGGCTAGTGAGGCAGAGTTTCTGGAGCGTCTAAGTAGCGAGGCAGAGTGCCAGGAGCGTCTAGCTAGCGTGGCAGAGTGTCTGGAGCCACTGGCTAGCGTGGCAGATAGTCTAAAGCGTCTGGGGAGCGAGGCAGATTGTCTGGAGCGCCTGGCTAGCGAGGCAGAGTGTCTGGAGATTCTGGGTAGCAAGGCAGAGTGTCTGGAGCGTCTATCTAGCGTGGCAGAGTGTCTGGAGCCTCTGGCTAGCGTAGCAGATAGTCTGGAGCGTCTGGCTAGAATGGCAGAGTGTCTGGAGCGCCTGGCTAGCGAGGCAGAGCTTCTGAAGCGCCTGGCTAACGAGGCAGAGTGTCTGGAGCGTCTGGGGAGCGAGGCAAAGTGTCTTGAACGTCTGGGTAGCGAATCAGAGTGTCTGGAGCGTCTGGCTAGCGTGGCAGAGTGTCTGGAGCGCCTGGCTAGCGAGGCAGAGTGTCTGGAGAGTCTGGGTAGCTAGCCAGAGTGTCTGAAGCGTCTGGGTAGCATGGCAGAGTGTCTGGAGCGGCTGGCTAGCGAGGCAGAGTGTCTGGAGCGCCTGGCTAGCATTGCAGAGTGTCTTCAGCCTCTGGCTAGCGTGGCAGAGTGTCTGGAGCGTCTGGCTAGCATTGCAGAGTGTCTGCAGCCTCTGGCTAGCGTGGCAGATAGTCTGGAGCCACTGGCTAGCGTGGCAGAAAGTCTGGAGCGTATGGGAGCGAGCCAGAGTGTCTGGAACGCCTGGCTAGCGAGGCAGAGTGCCTGGAGCGTCTAGCTTGCGTGGTAGAGTGTCTGGAGTGTTTGGCTAGCGTGGTAGAGTGTCTGGAGCGGCTGGCTAGCGAGGCAGAGTGTCTGGAGCGTCTAAGTAGCGAGGCAGAGTGCCTGGAGCGTCTAGCTAGCGTGGCAGAGTGGCTGGAGCCACTGGCTAGCGTGGCAGAGTGTCTGGAGATTCTGGGTAGCAAGGCAGAGTGTCTGGAGCGTCTAGCTAGCGTGGCAGAGTGTCTGGAGCCTCTGGCTAGCGTTGCAGATAGTCTGGAGCGTCTGGGTAGCGAGGCAAAGTGTCTGGAACGTCTGGGTAGCGAATCAGAGTGTCTGGAGTGCCTGGCTAGCGAGGCACAGTGTCTGGAGCGTCTAAGTAGCGAGGCAGAGTGCCTGGAGCGTCTAGCTAGCGTGGCAGAAAGTCTGGAGCGTATGGGAGCGAGCCAGAGTGTCTGGAACGCCTGGCTAGCGAGGCAGAGTGCCTGGAGCGTCTAGCTTGCGTGGTAGAGTGTCTGGAGTGTCTGGCTAGCGTGGTAGAGTGTCTGGAGCGGCTGGCTAGCGAGGCAGAGTGTCTGGAGCGTCTTAGTAGCGAGGCAGAGTGCCTGGAGCGTCTAGCTAGCGTGGCAGAGTGGCTGGAGCCACTGGCTAGCGTGGCAGAGTGTCTGGAGATTCTGGGTAGCAAGGCAGAGTGTCTGGAGCGTCTAGCTAGCGTGGCAGATAGTCTGGAGCGACTGGGTAGCGAGGCAAAGTGTCTGGAACGTCTGGGTAGCAAATCAGAGTGTCTGGAGTGCCTGGCTAGCGAGGCACAGTGTCTGGAGCGTCTAAGTAGCGAGGCAGAGTGCCTGGAGCGTCTAGCTAGCGTGGCAGAGTGTCTGGAGCCACTGATTAGCGTGGCAGATAGTCTGAAGCGTCTAGGTAGCGAGGCAGAGTGTCTGGAGCGTCTGGGTAGCGAGGCAAGGTGTCTGGAGCGTCTAAGTAGCGAATCAGAGTGTCTAGAGCGTCTAGCTAGCGTGGCAGTGTGTCTGGAGCGTCTGGCTAGCATTGCAGAGTGTCTTCAGCCTCTGGCTAGCGTGGCAGAGTGTCTGGAGCGTCTGGCTAGCATTGCAGAGTGTCTGCAGCCTCTGGCTAGCGTGGCAGATAGTCTGGAGCCACTGGCTAGCGAGGCAGAAATTTCTGGAGCGTATGGAAGCGAGCCAGAGTGTCTGGAACGCCTGGCTAGCGAGGCAGAGTGCCTGGAGCGTCTAGCTTGCGTGGTAGAGTGTCTGGAGTGTCTGGCTAGCGTGGTAGAGTGTCTGGAGAGGCTGGCTAGCGAGGCAGTGTGTCTGGAGCGTCTGAATAGCCAGCCAGAGTGTCTGAAGCGCCTGGCTAGCGAGGCAGAGTGTCTGGATCGTCTAAGTAGCGAGGCAGAGTGCCTGGAGCGTCTAGCTTGCGTGGTAGAGTGTCTGGAGTGTCTGGCTAGCGTGGTAGAGTGTCTGGAGCGGCTGGCTAGCGAGGCAGAGTGTCTGGAGCGTCTAAGTAGCGAGGCAGAGTGCCTGGAGCGTCTAGCTAGCGTGGCAGAGTGGCTGGAGCCACTGGCTAGCGTGGCAGAGTGTCTGGAGATTCTGGGTAGCAAGGCAGAGTGCCTGGAGCGTCTAGCTTGCGTGGTAGAGTGTCTGGAGTGTCTGGCTAGCGTGGTAGAGTGTCTGGAGAGGCTGGCTAGCGAGGCAGAGTGTCTGGAGCGTCTGGGTAGCCAGCCAGAGTGTCTGAAGCGCCTGGCTAGCGAGGCAGAGTGTCTGGAGCGTCTAAGTAGCGAAGCAGAGTGCCTGGAGCGTCTAGCTAGCCTGGCAGAGTGGCTGGAGCCACTGGCTAGCGTGGCAGAGTGTCTGGAGATTCTGGGTAGCAAGGCAGAGTGTCTGGAGCGTCTAGCTAGCGTGGCAGAGTGTCTAGAGCCTCTGGCTAGCGTTGCAGATAGTCTGGAGCGTCTGGCTAGCAAGGCAGAGTGTCTGGAGCGTCTATCTAGGGGGCAGAGTGTCTGGAGCCTCTGGCTAGCGTAGCAGATAGTCTGGAGCGTCTGGCTTGCGTGGTAGAGTGTCTGGAGTGTCTGGCTAGCGTGGTAGAGTGTCTGGAGCGGCTGGCTAGCGAGGCAGAGTGTCTGGAGCGTCAAAGTAGCGAGGCAGAGTGCCTGGAGCGTCTAGCTAGCGTGGCAGAGTGGCTGGAGCCAGTGGCTAGCGTGGCAGAGTGTCTGGAGATTCTGGGTAGCAAGGCAGAGTGTCTGGAGCGTCTTGCTAGCGTGGCAGAGTGTCTGGAGCCTCTGGCTAGCGTTGAAGATAGTCTGGAGCGTCTGGGTAGCGAGGCAAAGTGTCTGGAACGTCTGGGTAGCGAATCAGAGTGTCTGGAGCGTCTGGCTAGCGTGGCAGAGTGTCTGGAGCGTCTAGCTAGCGTGGCAGAGTGTCTTAAGCGGCTGGCTAGCGAGGCAGAGTGTCTGGAGCATCTGAGTAGCGAACCAGAGTGTCTGGAGTGCCTGGCTAGCGAGGCAGAGTGTCTGGAGCGTCTAAGTAGCGAGGCAGAGTGCCTGGAGCGTCTAGCTAGCGTGGCAGAGTGTCTGGAGCCACTGATTAGCGTGGCAGATAGTCTGAAGCGTCTAGCTAGCGTGGCAGAGTGTCTGGAGCGTCTGGCTAGCATTGCAGAGTGTCTTCAGCCTCTGGCTAGCGTGGCAGAGTGTCTGGAGCGTCTGGCTAGCATTGCAGAGTGTCTGCAGCCTCTGGCTAGCGTGGCAGATAGTCTGGAGCCACTGGCTAGCGAGGCAGAAAGTCTGGAGCGTATAGAAGCGAGCCAGAGTGTCTGGAACGCCTGGCTAGCGAGGCAGAGTGCCTGGAGAGTCTAGCTTGCGTGGTAGAGTGTCTGGAGTGTCTGGCTAGCGTGGTAGAGTGTCTGGAGAGGCTGGCTAGCGAGGCAGAGTGTCCGGATCGTCTGGTAGCCAGCCAGAGTGTCCGAAGCGCCTGGCTAGCGAGGCAGAGTGTCTGGAGCGTCTAAGTAGCGAGGCAGAGTGCCTGGAGCGTCTAGCAAGCCTGGCAGAGTGGCTGGAGCCACTGGCTAGCGTGGCAGAGTGTCTGGAGATTCTCGGTAGCAAGGCAGAGTGTCTGGAGCGTCTAGCTAGCGTGGCAGAGTGTCTGGAGCCTCTGGCTAGCTTTGCAGATAGTCTGGAGCGTCTGGCTAGCAAGGCAGAGTGTCTGGAGCGTCTATCTAGGGGGCAGAGTGTCTGGAGCCTCTGGCTATAGTAGCAGATAGTCTGGAGCGTCTGGCTAGCATGGCAGAGTGTCTGGAGCGCCAGGCTAGTGAGGCAGAGCTTCTGAAGCGCCTGGCTAACGAGGCAGAGTGTCTGGAGCGTCTGGGGAGCGAGGCAAAGTGTCTTGAACGTCTGGGTAGCGAATCAGAGTGTCTGGAGCGTCTGGGTAGCAGGCAGAGTGTCTAGAGGGTCTATGTAGCAAGGCAGAGTGTCTGGAGCGTCAAGCTAGCGTGGCATAGTGTCTTGAGCGTCTGGCTAGCGTAGCAGAAAGTCTGGAGCGTTAAGCTAGCGTAGCAGAGTGTCTGAAACCTCTGGCTAGCGTGGCAGAAAGTCTGGAGCGTCTGGCTAGGGAGGCAGAGTGTCTGGAGCGTCTAGCTAGCGTGGCAGAGTGTCTGGAGCCTCTGGCTAGCGTGGCAGATAATCTGGAGCCACTGGCTAGCGTGGCTGATAGTCTGGAGCGTCTGGGTAGCGAGGCAGCGTGTCTGGAGTGCCTGGCTAGCGAGGCAGAGTGTCTGGAGGGTCTGGGTAGCAAGGCATAGTGTCTGGAGCGTCTAGCTAGCGAGGCAGAGTGTCTGGAGAGTCTAGCTAGCGTAGCAGAGTGTCTGAAACCTCTGGCTAGCGTGGCAGTAAGTCTGGAGCGTCTGGGTCGCGAGGCAGAGTGTCTGGAGGGTCTAAGTAGCAAGGCTGAGTGTCTGGAGCGTCTAGCTAGCGTGGCAGAGTGTCTGAAGCGTCTAGCTAGCGTAGCAGAGTGTCTGAAATCTCTGGCTAGCATGGCAGAGTGTCTGGAGCGGCTGGCTAGGGAGCCAGAGTGTTTGGATCGTCTGGGTAGCGAGCCAGAGTGTCTGGAGTGCCTGGCTAGTGAGGCAGAGTTTCTGGAGCGTCTAAGTAGCGAGGCAGAGTGCCAGGAGCGTCTAGCTAGCGTGGCAGAGTGTCTGGAGCCACTGGCTAGCGTGGCAGATAGTCTAAAGCGTCTGGGGAGCGAGGCAGATTGTCTGGAGCGCCTGGCTAGCGAGGCAGAGTGTCTGGAGATTCTGGGTAGCAAGGCAGAGTGTCTGGAGCGTCTATCTAGCGTGGCAGAGTGTCTGGAGCCTCTGGCTAGCGTAGCAGATAGTCTGGAGCGTCTGGCTAGAATGGCAGAGTGTCTGGAGCGCCTGGCTAGCGAGGCAGAGCTTCTGAAGCGCCTGGCTAACGAGGCAGAGTGTCTGGAGCGTCTGGGGAGCGAGGCAAAGTGTCTTGAACGTCTGGGTAGCGAATCAGAGTGTCTGGAGCGTCTGGCTAGCGTGGCAGAGTGTCTGGAGCGCCTGGCTAGCGAGGCAGAGTGTCTGGAGAGTCTGGGTAGCTAGCCAGAGTGTCTGAAGCGTCTGGGTAGCATGGCAGAGTGTCTGGAGCGGCTGGCTAGCGAGGCAGAGTGTCTGGAGCGCCTGGCTAGCATTGCAGAGTGTCTTCAGCCTCTGGCTAGCGTGGCAGAGTGTCTGGAGCGTCTGGCTAGCATTGCAGAGTGTCTGCAGCCTCTGGCTAGCGTGGCAGATAGTCTGGAGCCACTGGCTAGCGTGGCAGAAAGTCTGGAGCGTATGGGAGCGAGCCAGAGTGTCTGGAACGCCTGGCTAGCGAGGCAGAGTGCCTGGAGCGTCTAGCTTGCGTGGTAGAGTGTCTGGAGTGTTTGGCTAGCGTGGTAGAGTGTCTGGAGCGGCTGGCTAGCGAGGCAGAGTGTCTGGAGCGTCTAAGTAGCGAGGCAGAGTGCCTGGAGCGTCTAGCTAGCGTGGCAGAGTGGCTGGAGCCACTGGCTAGCGTGGCAGAGTGTCTGGAGATTCTGGGTAGCAAGGCAGAGTGTCTGGAGCGTCTAGCTAGCGTGGCAGAGTGTCTGGAGCCTCTGGCTAGCGTTGCAGATAGTCTGGAGCGTCTGGGTAGCGAGGCAAAGTGTCTGGAACGTCTGGGTAGCGAATCAGAGTGTCTGGAGTGCCTGGCTAGCGAGGCACAGTGTCTGGAGCGTCTAAGTAGCGAGGCAGAGTGCCTGGAGCGTCTAGCTAGCGTGGCAGAAAGTCTGGAGCGTATGGGAGCGAGCCAGAGTGTCTGGAACGCCTGGCTAGCGAGGCAGAGTGCCTGGAGCGTCTAGCTTGCGTGGTAGAGTGTCTGGAGTGTCTGGCTAGCGTGGTAGAGTGTCTGGAGCGGCTGGCTAGCGAGGCAGAGTGTCTGGAGCGTCTTAGTAGCGAGGCAGAGTGCCTGGAGCGTCTAGCTAGCGTGGCAGAGTGGCTGGAGCCACTGGCTAGCGTGGCAGAGTGTCTGGAGATTCTGGGTAGCAAGGCAGAGTGTCTGGAGCGTCTAGCTAGCGTGGCAGATAGTCTGGAGCGACTGGGTAGCGAGGCAAAGTGTCTGGAACGTCTGGGTAGCAAATCAGAGTGTCTGGAGTGCCTGGCTAGCGAGGCACAGTGTCTGGAGCGTCTAAGTAGCGAGGCAGAGTGCCTGGAGCGTCTAGCTAGCGTGGCAGAGTGTCTGGAGCCACTGATTAGCGTGGCAGATAGTCTGAAGCGTCTAGGTAGCGAGGCAGAGTGTCTGGAGCGTCTGGGTAGCGAGGCAAGGTGTCTGGAGCGTCTAAGTAGCGAATCAGAGTGTCTAGAGCGTCTAGCTAGCGTGGCAGTGTGTCTGGAGCGTCTGGCTAGCATTGCAGAGTGTCTTCAGCCTCTGGCTAGCGTGGCAGAGTGTCTGGAGCGTCTGGCTAGCATTGCAGAGTGTCTGCAGCCTCTGGCTAGCGTGGCAGATAGTCTGGAGCCACTGGCTAGCGAGGCAGAAATTTCTGGAGCGTATGGAAGCGAGCCAGAGTGTCTGGAACGCCTGGCTAGCGAGGCAGAGTGCCTGGAGCGTCTAGCTTGCGTGGTAGAGTGTCTGGAGTGTCTGGCTAGCGTGGTAGAGTGTCTGGAGAGGCTGGCTAGCGAGGCAGTGTGTCTGGAGCGTCTGAATAGCCAGCCAGAGTGTCTGAAGCGCCTGGCTAGCGAGGCAGAGTGTCTGGATCGTCTAAGTAGCGAGGCAGAGTGCCTGGAGCGTCTAGCTTGCGTGGTAGAGTGTCTGGAGTGTCTGGCTAGCGTGGTAGAGTGTCTGGAGCGGCTGGCTAGCGAGGCAGAGTGTCTGGAGCGTCTAAGTAGCGAGGCAGAGTGCCTGGAGCGTCTAGCTAGCGTGGCAGAGTGGCTGGAGCCACTGGCTAGCGTGGCAGAGTGTCTGGAGATTCTGGGTAGCAAGGCAGAGTGCCTGGAGCGTCTAGCTTGCGTGGTAGAGTGTCTGGAGTGTCTGGCTAGCGTGGTAGAGTGTCTGGAGAGGCTGGCTAGCGAGGCAGAGTGTCTGGAGCGTCTGGGTAGCCAGCCAGAGTGTCTGAAGCGCCTGGCTAGCGAGGCAGAGTGTCTGGAGCGTCTAAGTAGCGAAGCAGAGTGCCTGGAGCGTCTAGCTAGCCTGGCAGAGTGGCTGGAGCCACTGGCTAGCGTGGCAGAGTGTCTGGAGATTCTGGGTAGCAAGGCAGAGTGTCTGGAGCGTCTAGCTAGCGTGGCAGAGTGTCTAGAGCCTCTGGCTAGCGTTGCAGATAGTCTGGAGCGTCTGGCTAGCAAGGCAGAGTGTCTGGAGCGTCTATCTAGGGGGCAGAGTGTCTGGAGCCTCTGGCTAGCGTAGCAGATAGTCTGGAGCGTCTGGCTTGCGTGGTAGAGTGTCTGGAGTGTCTGGCTAGCGTGGTAGAGTGTCTGGAGCGGCTGGCTAGCGAGGCAGAGTGTCTGGAGCGTCTAAGTAGCGAGGCAGAGTGCCTGGAGCGTCTAGCTAGCGTGGCAGAGTGGCTGGAGCCACTGGCTAGCGTGGCAGAGTGTCTGGAGATTCTCGGTAGCAAGGCAGAGTGTCTGGAGCGTCTAGCTAGCGTGGCAGAGTGTCTGGAGCCTCTGGCTAGCTTTGCAGATAGTCTGGAGCGTCTGGCTAGCAAGGCAGAGTGTCTGGAGCGTCTATCTAGGGGGCAGAGTGTCTGGAGCCTCTGGCTATAGTAGCAGATAGTCTGGAGCGTCTGGCTAGCATGGCAGAGTGTCTGGAGCGCCAGGCTAGTGAGGCAGAGCTTCTGAAGCGCCTGGCTAACGAGGCAGAGTGTCTGGAGCGTCTGGGGAGCGAGGCAAAGTGTCTTGAACGTCTGGGTAGCGAATCAGAGTGTCTGGAGCGTCTGGGTAGCAGGCAGAGTGTCTAGAGGGTCTATGTAGCAAGGCAGAGTGTCTGGAGCGTCAAGCTAGCGTGGCATAGTGTCTTGAGCGTCTGGCTAGCGTAGCAGAAAGTCTGGAGCGTTAAGCTAGCGTAGCAGAGTGTCTGAAACCTCTGGCTAGCGTGGCAGAAAGTCTGGAGCGTCTGGCTAGGGAGGCAGAGTGTCTGGAGCGTCTAGCTAGCGTGGCAGAGTGTCTGGAGCCTCTGGCTAGCGTGGCAGATAATCTGGAGCCACTGGCTAGCGTGGCTGATAGTCTGGAGCGTCTGGGTAGCGAGGCAGCGTGTCTGGAGTGCCTGGCTAGCGAGGCAGAGTGTCTGGAGGGTCTGGGTAGCAAGGCATAGTGTCTGGAGCGTCTAGCTAGCGAGGCAGAGTGTCTGGAGAGTCTAGCTAGCGTAGCAGAGTGTCTGAAACCTCTGGCTAGCGTGGCAGTAAGTCTGGAGCGTCTGGGTCGCGAGGCAGAGTGTCTGGAGGGTCTAAGTAGCAAGGCTGAGTGTCTGGAGCGTCTAGCTAGCGTGGCAGAGTGTCTGAAGCGTCTAGCTAGCGTAGCAGAGTGTCTGAAATCTCTGGCTAGCATGGCAGAGTGTCTGGAGCGGCTGGCTAGGGAGCCAGAGTGTTTGGATCGTCTGGGTAGCGAGCCAGAGTGTCTGGAGTGCCTGGCTAGTGAGGCAGAGTTTCTGGAGCGTCTAAGTAGCGAGGCAGAGTGCCAGGAGCGTCTAGCTAGCGTGGCAGAGTGTCTGGAGCCACTGGCTAGCGTGGCAGATAGTCTAAAGCGTCTGGGGAGCGAGGCAGATTGTCTGGAGCGCCTGGCTAGCGAGGCAGAGTGTCTGGAGATTCTGGGTAGCAAGGCAGAGTGTCTGGAGCGTCTATCTAGCGTGGCAGAGTGTCTGGAGCCTCTGGCTAGCGTAGCAGATAGTCTGGAGCGTCTGGCTAGAATGGCAGAGTGTCTGGAGCGCCTGGCTAGCGAGGCAGAGCTTCTGAAGCGCCTGGCTAACGAGGCAGAGTGTCTGGAGCGTCTGGGGAGCGAGGCAAAGTGTCTTGAACGTCTGGGTAGCGAATCAGAGTGTCTGGAGCGTCTGGCTAGCGTGGCAGAGTGTCTGGAGCGCCTGGCTAGCGAGGCAGAGTGTCTGGAGAGTCTGGGTAGCTAGCCAGAGTGTCTGAAGCGTCTGGGTAGCATGGCAGAGTGTCTGGAGCGGCTGGCTAGCGAGGCAGAGTGTCTGGAGCGCCTGGCTAGCATTGCAGAGTGTCTTCAGCCTCTGGCTAGCGTGGCAGAGTGTCTGGAGCGTCTGGCTAGCATTGCAGAGTGTCTGCAGCCTCTGGCTAGCGTGGCAGATAGTCTGGAGCCACTGGCTAGCGTGGCAGAAAGTCTGGAGCGTATGGGAGCGAGCCAGAGTGTCTGGAACGCCTGGCTAGCGAGGCAGAGTGCCTGGAGCGTCTAGCTTGCGTGGTAGAGTGTCTGGAGTGTTTGGCTAGCGTGGTAGAGTGTCTGGAGCGGCTGGCTAGCGAGGCAGAGTGTCTGGAGCGTCTAAGTAGCGAGGCAGAGTGCCTGGAGCGTCTAGCTAGCGTGGCAGAGTGGCTGGAGCCACTGGCTAGCGTGGCAGAGTGTCTGGAGATTCTGGGTAGCAAGGCAGAGTGTCTGGAGCGTCTAGCTAGCGTGGCAGAGTGTCTGGAGCCTCTGGCTAGCGTTGCAGATAGTCTGGAGCGTCTGGGTAGCGAGGCAAAGTGTCTGGAACGTCTGGGTAGCGAATCAGAGTGTCTGGAGTGCCTGGCTAGCGAGGCACAGTGTCTGGAGCGTCTAAGTAGCGAGGCAGAGTGCCTGGAGCGTCTAGCTAGCGTGGCAGAAAGTCTGGAGCGTATGGGAGCGAGCCAGAGTGTCTGGAACGCCTGGCTAGCGAGGCAGAGTGCCTGGAGCGTCTAGCTTGCGTGGTAGAGTGTCTGGAGTGTCTGGCTAGCGTGGTAGAGTGTCTGGAGCGGCTGGCTAGCGAGGCAGAGTGTCTGGAGCGTCTTAGTAGCGAGGCAGAGTGCCTGGAGCGTCTAGCTAGCGTGGCAGAGTGGCTGGAGCCACTGGCTAGCGTGGCAGAGTGTCTGGAGATTCTGGGTAGCAAGGCAGAGTGTCTGGAGCGTCTAGCTAGCGTGGCAGATAGTCTGGAGCGACTGGGTAGCGAGGCAAAGTGTCTGGAACGTCTGGGTAGCAAATCAGAGTGTCTGGAGTGCCTGGCTAGCGAGGCACAGTGTCTGGAGCGTCTAAGTAGCGAGGCAGAGTGCCTGGAGCGTCTAGCTAGCGTGGCAGAGTGTCTGGAGCCACTGATTAGCGTGGCAGATAGTCTGAAGCGTCTAGGTAGCGAGGCAGAGTGTCTGGAGCGTCTGGGTAGCGAGGCAAGGTGTCTGGAGCGTCTAAGTAGCGAATCAGAGTGTCTAGAGCGTCTAGCTAGCGTGGCAGTGTGTCTGGAGCGTCTGGCTAGCATTGCAGAGTGTCTTCAGCCTCTGGCTAGCGTGGCAGAGTGTCTGGAGCGTCTGGCTAGCATTGCAGAGTGTCTGCAGCCTCTGGCTAGCGTGGCAGATAGTCTGGAGCCACTGGCTAGCGAGGCAGAAATTTCTGGAGCGTATGGAAGCGAGCCAGAGTGTCTGGAACGCCTGGCTAGCGAGGCAGAGTGCCTGGAGCGTCTAGCTTGCGTGGTAGAGTGTCTGGAGTGTCTGGCTAGCGTGGTAGAGTGTCTGGAGAGGCTGGCTAGCGAGGCAGTGTGTCTGGAGCGTCTGAATAGCCAGCCAGAGTGTCTGAAGCGCCTGGCTAGCGAGGCAGAGTGTCTGGATCGTCTAAGTAGCGAGGCAGAGTGCCTGGAGCGTCTAGCTTGCGTGGTAGAGTGTCTGGAGTGTCTGGCTAGCGTGGTAGAGTGTCTGGAGCGGCTGGCTAGCGAGGCAGAGTGTCTGGAGCGTCTAAGTAGCGAGGCAGAGTGCCTGGAGCGTCTAGCTAGCGTGGCAGAGTGGCTGGAGCCACTGGCTAGCGTGGCAGAGTGTCTGGAGATTCTGGGTAGCAAGGCAGAGTGCCTGGAGCGTCTAGCTTGCGTGGTAGAGTGTCTGGAGTGTCTGGCTAGCGTGGTAGAGTGTCTGGAGAGGCTGGCTAGCGAGGCAGAGTGTCTGGAGCGTCTGGGTAGCCAGCCAGAGTGTCTGAAGCGCCTGGCTAGCGAGGCAGAGTGTCTGGAGCGTCTAAGTAGCGAAGCAGAGTGCCTGGAGCGTCTAGCTAGCCTGGCAGAGTGGCTGGAGCCACTGGCTAGCGTGGCAGAGTGTCTGGAGATTCTGGGTAGCAAGGCAGAGTGTCTGGAGCGTCTAGCTAGCGTGGCAGAGTGTCTAGAGCCTCTGGCTAGCGTTGCAGATAGTCTGGAGCGTCTGGCTAGCAAGGCAGAGTGTCTGGAGCGTCTATCTAGGGGGCAGAGTGTCTGGAGCCTCTGGCTAGCGTAGCAGATAGTCTGGAGCGTCTGGCTTGCGTGGTAGAGTGTCTGGAGTGTCTGGCTAGCGTGGTAGAGTGTCTGGAGCGGCTGGCTAGCGAGGCAGAGTGTCTGGAGCGTCAAAGTAGCGAGGCAGAGTGCCTGGAGCGTCTAGCTAGCGTGGCAGAGTGGCTGGAGCCAGTGGCTAGCGTGGCAGAGTGTCTGGAGATTCTGGGTAGCAAGGCAGAGTGTCTGGAGCGTCTTGCTAGCGTGGCAGAGTGTCTGGAGCCTCTGGCTAGCGTTGAAGATAGTCTGGAGCGTCTGGGTAGCGAGGCAAAGTGTCTGGAACGTCTGGGTAGCGAATCAGAGTGTCTGGAGCGTCTGGCTAGCGTGGCAGAGTGTCTGGAGCGTCTAGCTAGCGTGGCAGAGTGTCTTAAGCGGCTGGCTAGCGAGGCAGAGTGTCTGGAGCATCTGAGTAGCGAACCAGAGTGTCTGGAGTGCCTGGCTAGCGAGGCAGAGTGTCTGGAGCGTCTAAGTAGCGAGGCAGAGTGCCTGGAGCGTCTAGCTAGCGTGGCAGAGTGTCTGGAGCCACTGATTAGCGTGGCAGATAGTCTGAAGCGTCTAGCTAGCGTGGCAGAGTGTCTGGAGCGTCTGGCTAGCATTGCAGAGTGTCTTCAGCCTCTGGCTAGCGTGGCAGAGTGTCTGGAGCGTCTGGCTAGCATTGCAGAGTGTCTGCAGCCTCTGGCTAGCGTGGCAGATAGTCTGGAGCCACTGGCTAGCGAGGCAGAAAGTCTGGAGCGTATAGAAGCGAGCCAGAGTGTCTGGAACGCCTGGCTAGCGAGGCAGAGTGCCTGGAGAGTCTAGCTTGCGTGGTAGAGTGTCTGGAGTGTCTGGCTAGCGTGGTAGAGTGTCTGGAGAGGCTGGCTAGCGAGGCAGAGTGTCCGGATCGTCTGGTAGCCAGCCAGAGTGTCCGAAGCGCCTGGCTAGCGAGGCAGAGTGTCTGGAGCGTCTAAGTAGCGAGGCAGAGTGCCTGGAGCGTCTAGCAAGCCTGGCAGAGTGGCTGGAGCCACTGGCTAGCGTGGCAGAGTGTCTGGAGATTCTCGGTAGCAAGGCAGAGTGTCTGGAGCGTCTAGCTAGCGTGGCAGAGTGTCTGGAGCCTCTGGCTAGCTTTGCAGATAGTCTGGAGCGTCTGGCTAGCAAGGCAGAGTGTCTGGAGCGTCTATCTAGGGGGCAGAGTGTCTGGAGCCTCTGGCTATAGTAGCAGATAGTCTGGAGCGTCTGGCTAGCATGGCAGAGTGTCTGGAGCGCCAGGCTAGTGAGGCAGAGCTTCTGAAGCGCCTGGCTAACGAGGCAGAGTGTCTGGAGCGTCTGGGGAGCGAGGCAAAGTGTCTTGAACGTCTGGGTAGCGAATCAGAGTGTCTGGAGCGTCTGGGTAGCAGGCAGAGTGTCTAGAGGGTCTATGTAGCAAGGCAGAGTGTCTGGAGCGTCAAGCTAGCGTGGCATAGTGTCTTGAGCGTCTGGCTAGCGTAGCAGAAAGTCTGGAGCGTTAAGCTAGCGTAGCAGAGTGTCTGAAACCTCTGGCTAGCGTGGCAGAAAGTCTGGAGCGTCTGGCTAGGGAGGCAGAGTGTCTGGAGCGTCTAGCTAGCGTGGCAGAGTGTCTGGAGCCTCTGGCTAGCGTGGCAGATAATCTGGAGCCACTGGCTAGCGTGGCTGATAGTCTGGAGCGTCTGGGTAGCGAGGCAGCGTGTCTGGAGTGCCTGGCTAGCGAGGCAGAGTGTCTGGAGGGTCTGGGTAGCAAGGCATAGTGTCTGGAGCGTCTAGCTAGCGAGGCAGAGTGTCTGGAGAGTCTAGCTAGCGTAGCAGAGTGTCTGAAACCTCTGGCTAGCGTGGCAGTAAGTCTGGAGCGTCTGGCTAGCATGGCAGAGTGTCTGAAGCGGCTGGCTAGCGAGGCAGAGTGTCTAGAGCGTCTTGGTAGCGAGGCAGAGTGTCTGGAGCGCCTGGCTATCGAGGCAGAGTGTCTGGAGCGTCTAGCTAGCGTGGCAGAGTGTCTGGGGCCTTTGGCTAGCGTGGCAGATAGTCTGGAGCGTCTGGGTAGCGAGGCAGAGTGTCTGGAGCGTCTGGGTCGCGAGGCAGAGTGTCTGGAGGGTCTAAGTAGCAAGGCTGAGTGTCTGGAGCGTCTAGCTAGCGTGGCAGAGTGTCTGAAGCGTCTAGCTAGCGTAGCAGAGTGTCTGAAATCTCTGGCTAGCATGGCAGAGTGTCTGGAGCGGCTGGCTAGGGAGGCAGAGTGTTTGGATCGTCTGGGTAGCGAGCCAGAGTGTCTGGAGTGCCTGGCTAGTGAGGCAGAGTTTCTGGAGCGTCTAAGTAGCGAGGCAGAGTGCCAGGAGCGTCTAGCTAGCGTGGCAGAGTGTCTGGAGCCACTGGCTAGCGTGGCAGATAGTCTAAAGCGTCTGGGGAGCGAGGCAGAGTGTCTGGAGCGCCTGGCTAGCGAGGCAGAGTGTCTGGAGATTCTGGGTAGCAAGGCAGAGTGTCTGGAGCGTCTATCTAGCGTGGCAGAGTGTCTGGAGCCTCTGGCTAGCGTAGCAGATAGTCTGGAGCGTCTGGCTAGAATGGCAGAGTGTCTGGAGCGCCTGGCTAGCGAGGCAGAGCTTCTGAAGCGCCTGGCTAACGAGGCAGAGTGTCTGGAGCGTCTGGGGAGCGAGGCAAAGTGTCTTGAACGTCTGGGTAGCGAATCAGAGTGTCTGGAGCGTCTGGCTAGCGTGGCAGAGTGTCTGGAGCGCCTGGCTAGCGAGGCAGAGTGTCTGGAGAGTCTGGGTAGCTAGCCAGAGTGTCTGAAGCGTCTGGGTAGCATGGCAGAGTGTCTGTAGCGTCTGGCTAGCATTGCAGAGTGTCTGCAGCCTCTGGCTAGCGTGGCAGAGTGTCTGGAGCGTCTGGCTAGCATTGCAGAGTGTCTGCAGCCTCTGGCTAGCGTGGCAGATAGTCTGGAGCCACTGGCTAGCGTGGCAGAAAGTCTGGAGCGTATGGGAGCGAGCCAGAGTGTCTGGAACGCCTGGCTAGCGAGGCAGAGTGCCTGGAGCGTCTAGCTAGCGTGGCAGAGTGGCTGGAGCCACTGGCTAGCGTGGCAGAGTGTCTGGAGATTCTGGGTAGCAAGGCAGAGTGTCTGGAGCGTCTAGCTAGCGTGGCAGAGTGTCTGGAGCCTCTGGCTAGCGTTGCAGATAGTCTGGAGCGTCTGGGTAGCGAGGCAAAGTGTCTGGAACGTCTGGGTAGCGAATCAGAGTGTCTGGAGTGCCTGGCTAGCGAGGCACAGTGTCTGGAGCGTCTAAGTAGCGAGGCAGAGTGCCTGGAGCGTCTAGCTAGCGTGGCAGAAAGTCTGGAGCGTATGGGAGCGAGCCAGAGTGTCTGGAACGCCTGGCTAGCGAGGCAGAGTGCCTGGAGCGTCTAGCTTGCGTGGTAGAGTGTCTGGAGTGTCTGGCTAGCGTGGTAGAGTGTCTGGAGCGGCTGGCTAGCGAGGCAGAGTGTCTGGAGCGTCTTAGTAGCGAGGCAGAGTGCCTGGAGCGTCTAGCTAGCGTGGCAGAGTGGCTGGAGCCACTGGCTAGCGTGGCAGAGTGTCTGGAGATTCTGGGTAGCAAGGCAGAGTGTCTGGAGCGTCTAGCTAGCGTGGCAGAGGGTCTGGAGCCTCTGGCTAGCGTTGCAGATAGTCTGGAGCGTCTGGGTAGCGAGGCAAAGTGCCTGGAACGTCTGGGTAGCAAATCAGAGTGTCTGGAGTGCCTGGCTAGCGAGGCACAGTGTCTGGAGCGTCTAAGTAGCAAGGCAGAGTGCCTGGAGCGTCTAGCTAGCGTGGCAGAGTGTCTGGAGCCACTGATTAGCGTGGCAGATAGTCTGAAGCGTCTAGGTAGCGAGGCAGAGTGTCTGGAGCGTCTGGGTAGCGAGGCAAGGTGTCTGGAGCGTCTAAGTAGCGAATCAGAGTGTCTAGAGCGTCTAGCTAGCGTGGCAGAGTGTCTAGAGCGTCTGGCTAGCATTGCAGAGTGTCTTCAGCCTCTGGCTAGCGTGGCAGAGTGTCTGGAGCGTCTGGCTAGCATTGCAGAGTGTCTGCAGCCTCTGGCTAGCGTGGCAGATAGTCTGGAGCCACTGGCTAGCGAGGCAGAAATTTCTGGAGCGTATGGAAGCGAGCCAGAGTGTCTGGAACGCCTGGCTAGCGAGGCAGAGTGCCTGGAGCGTCTAGCTTGCGTGGTAGAGTGTCTGGAGTGTCTGGCTAGCGTGGTAGAGTGTCTGGAGAGGCTGGCTAGCGAGGCAGTGTGTCTGGAGCGTCTGAATAGCCAGCCAGAGTGTCTGAAGCGCCTGGCTAGCGAGGCAGAGTGTCTGGATCGTCTAAGTAGCGAGGCAGAGTGCCTGGAGCGTCTAGCTTGCGTGGTAGAGTGTCTGGAGTGTCTGGCTAGCGTGGTAGAGTGTCTGGAGCGGCTGGCTAGCGAGGCAGAGTGTCTGGAGCGTCTAAGTAGCGAGGCAGAGTGCCTGGAGCGTCTAGCTAGCGTGGCAGAGTGGCTGGAGCCACTGGCTAGCGTGGCAGAGTGTCTGGAGATTCTGGGTAGCAAGGCAGAGTGCCTGGAGCGTCTAGCTTGCGTGGTAGAGTGTCTGGAGTGTCTGGCTAGCGTGGTAGAGTGTCTGGAGAGGCTGGCTAGCGAGGCAGAGTGTCTGGAGCGTCTGAATAGCCAGCCAGAGTGTCTGAAGCGCCTGGCTAGCGAGGCAGAGTGTCTGGAGCGTCAAAGTAGCGAGGCAGAGTGCCTGGAGCGTCTAGCTAGCCTGGCAGAGTGGCTGGAGCCACTGGCTAGCGTGGCAGAGTGTCTGGAGATTCTGGGTAGCAAGGCAGAGTGTCTGGAGCGTCTAGCTAGCGTGGCAGAGTGTCTAGAGCCTCTGGCTAGCGTTGCAGATAGTCTGGAGCGTCTGGCTAGCAAGGCAGAGTGTCTGGAGCGTCTATCTAGGGGGCAGAGTGTCTGGAGCCTCTGGCTAGCGTAGCAGATAGTCTGGAGCGTCTGGCTAGCATAGCAGAGTGTCTGGAGCGCCAGGCTAGTGAGGCAGAGCTTCTGAAGCGCCTGGCTAACGAGGCAGATTGTCTGGAGCGTCTGGGGAGCGAGGCAAAGTGTCTTGAACGTCTGGGTAGCAAATCAGAGTGTCTGGAGCGTCTGGCTAGCGTGGCAGAAAGTCTGGAGCGTATGGGAGCGAGCCAGAGTGTCTGGAACGCCTGGCTAGCGAGGCAGAGTGCCTGGAGCGTCTAAGTAGCGAGGAAGAGTGCCTGGAGCGTCTAGCTAGCGTGGCAGAGTGGCTGGAGCCACTGGCTAGCGTGGCAGAGTGTCTGGAGATTCTGGGTAGCAAGGCAGAGTGTCTGGAGCGTCTAGCTAGCGTGGCAGAGTGTCTGGAGCCTCTGGCTAGCGTTGCAGATAGTCTGGAGCGTCTGGGTAGCGAGGCAAAGTGTCTGGAACGTCTGGGTAGCGAATCAGAGTGTCTGGAGTGCCTGGCTAGCGAGGCACAGTGTCTGGAGCGTCTAAGTAGCGAGGCAGAGTGCCTGGAGCGTCTAGCTAGCGTGGCAGAGTGTCTGGAGCCACTGATTAGCGTGGCAGATAGTCTGAAGCGTCTAGGTAGCGAGGCAGAGTGTCTGGAGCGTCTGGGTAGCGAGGCAAGGTGTCTGGAGCGTCTAAGTAGCGAATCAGAGTGTCTGGAGCGTCTAGCTAGCGTGGCAGAGTGTCTGGAGCGTCTGGCTAGCATTGCAGAAGGTCTTCAGCCTCTGGCTAGCGTGGCAGAGTGTCTGGAGCGTCTGGCTAGCATTGCAGAGTGTCTGCAGCCTCTGGCTAGCGTGGCAGATAGTCTGGAGCCACTGGCTAGCGAGGCAGAAATTTCTGGAGCGTATGGAAGCGAGCCAGAGTGTCTGGAACGCCTGGCTAGCGAGGCAGAGTGCCTGGAGCGTCTAGCTTGCGTGGTAGAGTGTCTGGAGTGTCTGGCTAGCGTGGTAGAGTGTCTGGAGCGGCTTGCTAGCGAGGCAGAGTGTCTGGAGCGTCTAGCTTGCGTGGTAGAGTGTCTGGAGTGTCTGGCTAGCGTGGTAGAGTGTCTGGAGCGGCTGGCTAGCGAGGCAGAGTGTCTGGAGCGTCAAAGTAGCGAGGCAGAGTGCCTGGAGCGTCTAGCTAGCGTGGCAGAGTGGCTGGAGCCAGTGGCTAGCGTGGCAGAGTGTCTGGAGATTCTGGGTAGCAAGGCAGAGTGTCTGGAGCGTCTTGCTAGCGTGGCAGAGTGTCTGGAGCCTCTGGCTAGCGTTGAAGATAGTCTGGAGCGTCTGGGTAGCGAGGCAAAGTGTCTGGAACGTCTGGGTAGCGAATCAGAGTGTCTGGAGCGTCTGGCTAGCGTGGCAGAGTGTCTGGAGCGTCTAGCTAGCGTGGCAGAGTGTCTTAAGCGGCTGGCTAGCGAGGCAGAGTGTCTGGAGCATCTGAGTAGCGAACCAGAGTGTCTGGAGTGCCTGGCTAGCGAGGCAGAGTGTCTGGAGCGTCTAAGTAGCGAGGCAGAGTGCCTGGAGCGTCTAGCTAGCGTGGCAGAGTGTCTGGAGCCACTGATTAGCGTGGCAGATAGTCTGAAGCGTCTAGGTAGCGAGGCAGAGTGTCTGGAGCGTCTGGGTAGCGAGGCAAGGTGTCTGGAGCGTCTAAGTAGCGAATCAGAGTGTCTGGAGCGTCTAGCTAGCGTGGCAGAGTGTCTGGAGCGTCTGGCTAGCATTGCAGAGTGTCTTCAGCCTCTGGCTAGCGTGGCAGAGTGTCTGGAGCGTCTGGCTAGCATTGCAGAGTGTCTGCAGCCTCTGGCTAGCGTGGCAGATAGTCTGGAGCCACTGGCTAGCGAGGCAGAAAGTCTGGAGCGTATGGAAGCGAGCCAGAGTGTCTGGAACGCCTGGCTAGCGAGGCAGAGTGCCTGGAGAGTCTAGCTTGCGTGGTAGAGTGTCTGGAGTGTCTGGCTAGCGTGGTAGAGTGTCTGGAGAGGCTGGCTAGCGAGGCAGAGTGTCCGGATCGTCTGGTTGCCAGCCAGAGTGTCTGAAGCGCCTGGCTAGCGAGGCAGAGTGTCTGGAGCTTCTAAGTAGCGAGGCAGAGTGCCTGGAGCGTCTAGCTAGCCTGGCAGAGTGGCTGGAGCCACTGGCTAGCGTGGCAGAGTGTCTGGAGATTCTGGGTAGCAAGGCAGAGTGTCTGGAGCGTCTAGCTAGCGTGGCAGAGTGTCTGGAGCCTCTGGCTAGCTTTGCAGATAGTCTGGAGCGTCTGGCTAGCAAGGCAGAGTGTCTGGAGCGTCTATCTAGGGGGCAGAGTGTCTGGAGCCTCTGGCTATAGTAGCAGATAGTCTGGAGCGTCTGGCTAGCATGGCAGAGTGTCTGGAGCGCCAGGCTAGTGAGGCAGAGCTTCTGAAGCGCCTGGCTAACGAGGCAGAGTGTCTGGAGCGTCTGGGGAGCGAGGCAAAGTGTCTTGAACGTCTGGGTAGCGAATCAGAGTGTCTGGAGCGTCTGGCTAGCGAGGCAGAGTGTCTGGAGCGTCTGGGTAGCAGGCAGAGTGTCTAGAGGGTCTATGTAGCAAGGCAGAGTGTCTGGAGCGTCAAGCTAGCGTGGCATAGTGTCTTGAGCGTCTGGCTAGCGTAGCAGAAAGTCTGGAGCGTTAAGCTAGCGTAGCAGAGTGTCTGAAACCTCTGGCTAGCGTGGCAGAAAGTCTGGAGCGTCTGGCTAGGGAGGCAGAGTGTCTGGAGCGTCTAGCTAGCGTGGCAGAGTGTCTGGAGCCTCTGGCTAGCGTGGCAGATAATCTGGAGCCACTGGCTAGCGTGGCTGATAGTCTGGAGCGTCTGGGTAGCGAGGCAGCGTGTCTGGAGTGCCTGGCTAGCGAGGAAGAGTGTCTGGAGGGTCTGGGTAGCAAGGCATAGTGTCTGGAGCGTCTAGCTAGCGAGGCAGAGTGTCTGGAGAGTCTAGCTAGCGTAGCAGAGTGTCTGAAACCTCTGGCTAGCGTGGCAGTAAGTCTGGAGCGTCTGGCTAGCATGGCAGAGTGTCTGAAGCGGCTGGCTAGCGAGGCAGAGTGTCTAGAGCGTCTTGGTAGCGAGGCAGAGTGTCTGGAGCGCCTGGCTATCGAGGCAGAGTGTCTGGAGCGTCTAGCTAGCGTGGCAGAGTGTCTGGGGCCTTTGGCTAGCGTGGCAGATAGTCTGGAGCGTCTGGGTAGCGAGGCAGAGTGTCTGGAGCGTCTGGGTCGCGAGGCAGAGTGTCTGGAGGGTCTAAGTAGCAAGGCTGAGTGTCTGGAGCGTCTAGCTAGCGTGGCAGAGTGTCTGAAGCGTATAGCTAGCGTAGCAGAGTGTCTGAAATCTCTGGCTAGCATGGCAGAGTGTCTGGAGCGGCTGGCTAGGGGGGCAGAGTGTTTGGATCGTCTGGGTAGCGAGCCAGAGTGTCTGGAGTGCCTGGCTAGTGAGGCAGAGTTTCTGGAGCGTCTAAGTAGCGAGGCAGAGTGCCAGGAGCGTCTAGCTAGCGTGGCAGAGTGTCTGGAGCCACTGGCTAGCGTGGCAGATAGTCTAAAGCGTCTGGGGAGCGAGGCATGGTGTCTGGAGCGCCTGGCTAGCGAGGCAGAGTGTCTGGAGATTCTGGGTAGCAAGGCAGAGTGTCTGGAGCGTCTATCTAGCGTGGCAGAGTGTCTGGAGCCTCTGGCTAGCGTAGCAGATAGTCTGGAGCGTCTGGCTAGAATGGCAGAGTGTCTGGAGCGCCTGGCTAGCGAGGCAGAGCTTCTGAAGCGCCTGGCTAACGAGGCAGAGTGTCTGGAGCGTCTGGGGAGCGAGGCAAAGTGTCTTGAACGTCTGGGTAGCGAATCAGAGTGTCTGGAGCGTCTGGCTAGCGTGGCAGAGTGTCTGGAGCGCCTGGCTAGCGAGGCAGAGTGTCTGGAGAGTCTGGGTAGCTAGCCAGAGTGTCTGAAGCGTCTGGGTAGCATGGCAGAGTGTCTGGAGCGGCTGGCTAGCATTGCAGAGTGTCTTCAGCCTCTGGCTAGCGTGGCAGAGTGTCTGGAGCGTCTGGCTAGCATTGCAGAGTGTCTGCAGCCTCTGGCTAGCGTGGCAGATAGTCTGGAGCCACTGGCTAGCGTGGCAGAAAGTCTGGAGCGTATGGGAGCGAGCCAGAGTGTCTGGAACGCCTGGCTAGCGAGGCAGAGTGCCTGGAGCGTCTAGCTTGCGTGGTAGAGTGTCTGGAGTGTTTGGCTAGCGTGGTAGAGTGTCTGGAGCGGCTGGCTAGCGAGGCAGAGTGTCTGGAGCGTCTAAGTAGCGAGGCAGAGTGCCTGGAGCGTCTAGCTAGCGTGGCAGAGTGGCTGGAGCCACTGGCTAGCGTGGCAGAGTGTCTGGAGATTCTGGGTAGCAAGGCAGAGTGTCTGGAGCGTCTAGCTAGCGTGGCAGAGTGTCTGGAGCCTCTGGCTAGCGTTGCAGATAGTCTGGAGCGTCTGGGTAGCGAGGCAAAGTGTCTGGAACGTCTGGGTAGCGAATCAGAGTGTCTGGAGTGCCTGGCTAGCGAGGCACAGTGTCTGGAGCGTCTAAGTAGCGAGGCAGAGTGCCTGGAGCGTCTAGCTAGCGTGGCAGAGTGTCTGGAGCCACTGATTAGCATAGCAGAGTGTCTTCAGCCTCTGGCTAGCGTGGCAGAGTGTCTGGAGCGTCTGGCTAGCATTGCAGAGTGTCTGCAGCCTCTGGCTAGCGTGGCAGATAGTCTGGAGTCACTGGCTAGCGAGGCAGAAATTTCTGGAGCGTATGGAAGCGAGCCAGAGTGTCTGGAACGCCTGGCTAGCGAGGCAGAGTGCCTGGAGCGTCTAGCTTGCGTGGTAGAGTGTCTGGAGTGTCTGGCTAGCGTGGTAGAGTGTCTGGAGAGGCTGGCTAGCGAGGCAGAGTGTCTGGAGCGTCTAAGTAGCCAGCCAGAGTGTCTGAAGCGCCTGGCTAGCGAGGCAGAGTGTCTGGAGCGTCTAAGTAGCGAGGCAGAGTGCCTGGAGCGTCTAGCTTGCGTGGTAGAGTGTCTGGAGTGTCTGGCTATTGTGGTAGAGTGTCTGGAGCGGCTGGCTAGCGAGGCAGAGTGTCTGGAGCGTCTAAGTAGCGAGGCAGAGTGCCTGGAGCGTCTAGCTAGCGTGGCAGAGTGGCTGGAGCCACTGGCTAGCGTGGCAGAGTGTCTGGAGATTCTGGGTAGCAAGGCAGAGTATCTGGAGCGTCTAGCTAGCGTGGCAGAGTGTCTGGAGCATCTAGCTAGCGTGGCAGAGTGTCTTAAGCGGCTGGCTTGCGAGGCAGAGTGTCTGGAGCGTCTGAGTAGCGAACCAGAGTGTCTGGAGTGCCTGGCTAGCGAGGCAGAGTGTCTGGAGCGTCTAAGTAGCGAATCAGAGTGTCTGGAGCGTCTTGCTAGCGTGGCAGAGTGTCTGGAGCGTCTGGCTAGCTTTGCAGAGTGTCTTCAGCCTCTGGCTAGCGTGGCAGAGTGTCTGGAGGGTCTGGCTAGCATTGCAGAGTGTCTGCAGCCTCTGGCTAGCGTGGCAGATAGTCTGGAGCCACTGGCTAGCGAGGCAGAAAGTCTGGAGCGTATGGAAGCGAGCCAGAGTGTCTGGAACGCCTGGCTAGCGAGGCAGAGTGCCTGGAGCGTCTAGCTTGCGTAATAGAGTGTCTGGAGTGTCTGGCTAGCGTGGTAGAGTGTCTGAAAAGGCTGGCTAGCGAGGCAGAGTGTCTGGAGCGTCTAAGTAGCGAGGCAGAGTGCCTGGAGCGTCTAGCTAGCCTGGCAGAGTGGCTGGAGCCACTGGCTAGCGTGGCAGAGTGTCTGGAGATTCTGGGTAGCAAGGTAAAGTGTCTGGAGCGTCTAGCTAGCGTGGCAGATTGTCTGGAGCCTCTGGCTAGCGTTGCAGATAGTCTGGAGCGTCTGGCTAGCAAGGCAGAATGTCTGGAGCGTCTTTCTAGCGTGGCAGAGTGTCTGGAGCCTCTGGCTAGCGAAGCAGATAGTCTGGAGCGTCTGGCTAGCATGGCAGAGTGTCTGGAGCGACTGGCTAGCGAGGCAGAGATTCTGAAGCGCCTGGCTAACGAGGCAGAGTGTCTGGAGCGTCTGGGGAGCAAGGCAAAGTGTCTTGAACGTCTGGGTAGCGAATCAGAGTGTCTGGAGCGTCTGGCTAGCGTGGCAGAGTGTCTGGAGCGCCTGGCTAGCGAGGCAGAGTGTCTGGAGCGTCTGGGTAGCAGGCAGAGTGTCTGGAGGGTCTGGGTAGCAAGGCAGAGTGTCTGGAGCGTCAAGCTAGCGTGGCATAGTGTCTTGAGCGTCTGGCTAGCGTAGCAGAAAGTCTGGAGCGTTAAGCTAGCGTAGCAGAGTGTCTGAAACCTCTGGCTAGCGTGGCAGAAAGTCTGGAGCGTCTGGCTAGGGAGGCAGAGTTTCTGGAGCGTCTGGGTCGCGAGGCAGAGTGTTTGGAGCGCCTGGCTAGCGGGGCAGAGTGTCTGGAGGGTCTGGGTAGCAATGCAGAGTGTCTGGAGCGTCAAGCTAGCGACGCAGAGTGTCTGGAGCGTCTAGCTAGCGTAGCAGAGTGTCTAAAACCTCTGGCTAGCGTGGCAGAAAGTCTCGAGCGTCTGGCTAGCATTGCAGAGTGTCTGGAGAGGCTGGCTAGCGAGGCAGAGTGTCTGGAGCGTCTGGATAGCGAGGCAGAGTGTCTGGAGCGCCTGGCTAGCGAGGCAGAGTGTCTGGAGCGTCTAGCTAGCGTGGCAGATTGTCTGGAGCCTCTGGCTAGCGTGGCAAATAGTCTGGAGCGTCTGGGTAGCGAGGCCGAGTGCCTGGAGCGCCTAGCTAGCGAGGCAGAGTGTCTGGAGGGTCTAAGTAGCAAGGCAGAGTGTCTGGAGCGTCTAGCTAGCGTGGCAGAGTGTCTGGAGCGTCTAGCTAGCGTAGCAGAGTGTCTGAAATCTCTGGCTAGCATGGCAGAGTGTCTGGAGCGGCTGGCTAGGGAGGCAGAGTGTCTGGATCGTCTGGGTAGCGAGCCAGAGTGTCTGGAGTGCCTGGCTAGTGAGGCAGAGTTTCTGGAGCGTCTAAGTAGCGAGGCAGAGTGCCTGGAGCGTCTAGCTAGCGTGGCAGAGTGTCTGGAGCCTCTGGCTAGCGTAGCAGAGTGTCTGAAACCTCTGGCTAGCGTGGCAGAAAGTCTGGAGCGTCTGGCTAGGGAGGCAGAGTGTCTGGAGCGTCTAGCTAGCGTGGCAGAGTGTCTGGAGCCTCTGGCTAGCGTTGCAGATAATCTGGAGCCACTGGCTAGCGTGGCTGATAGTCTGGAGCGTCTGGGTAGCGAGGCAGCGTGTCTGGAGCGCCTGGCTAGCGAGGCAGAGTGTCTGGAGGGTCTGGGTAGCAAGGCATAGTGTCTGGAGCGTCTAGCTAGCGAGGCAGAGTGTCTGGAGAGTCTAGCTAGCGTAGCAGAGTGTCTGAAACCTCTGGCTAGCGTGGCAGTAAGTCTGGAGCGTCTGGCTAGCATGGCAGAGTGTCTGAAGCGGCTGGATAGCGAGGCAGAGTGTCTAGAGCGTCTTGGTAGCGAGGCAGAGTGTCTGGAGCGCCTGGCTAGCGAGCAGAGTGTCTGGAGCGTCTAGCTAGCGTGGCAGAGCGTCTGGGGCCTTTGGCTAGCGTGGCAGATAGTCTGGAGCGTCTGGCTAGCATGGCAGAGTGTCTGAAGCGGCTGGATAGCGAGGCAGAGTGTCTAGAGCGTCTTGGTAGCGAGGCAGAGTGTCTGGAGCGCCTGGCTAGCGAGCAGAGTGTCTGGAGCCTCTGGCTAGTGTAGCAGAGTGTCTGAAACCTCTGGCTAGCGTGGCAGAAAGTCTGGAGCGTCTGGCTAGGGAGGCAGAGTGTCTGGAGCGTCTAGCTAGCGTGGCAGAGTGTCTGGAGCGTCTAGCTAGCGTAGCAGAGTGTCTGAAATCTCTGGCTAGCATGGCAGAGTGTCTGGAGCGGCTGGCTAGGGAGGCAGAGTGTCTGGATCGTCTGGGTAGCGAGCCAGAGTGTCTGGAGTGCCTGGCTAGTGAGGCAGAGTTTCTGGAGCGTCTAAGTAGCGAGGCAGAGTGCCAGGAGCGTCTAGCTAGCGTGGCAGAGTGTCTGGAGCCACTGGCTAGCGTGGCAGATAGTCTAAAGCGTCTGGGTAGCGAGGCAGAGTGTCTGGAGCGCCTGGCTAGCGAGGCAGAGTGTCTGGAGATTCTGGGTAGCAAGGCAGAGTGTCTGGAGCGTCTATCTAGCGTGGCAGAGTGTCTGGAGCCTCTGGCTAGCGTAGCAGATAGTCTGGAGCGTCTGGCTAGAATGGCAGAGTGTCTGGAGCGCCTGGCTAGCGAGGCAGAGCTTCTGAAGTGCCTGGCTAACGAGGCAGAGTGTCTGGAGCGTCTGGGGAGCGAGGCAAAGTGTCTTGAACGTCTGGGTAGCGAATCAGAGTGTCTGGAGCGTCTGGCTAGCGTGGCAGAGTGTCTGGAGCGCCTGGCTAGCGAGGCAGAGTGTCTGGAGAGTCTGGGTAGCTAGCCAGACTGTCTGAAGCGTCTGGGTAGCATGGCAGAGTGTCTGGAGCGTCTGGCTAGCATTGCAGAGTGTCTGCAGCCTCTGGCTAGCGTGGCAGAGTGTCTGGAGCGTCTGGCTAGCATTGCAGAGTGTCTGCAGCCTCTGGCTAGCGTGGCAGATAGTCTGGAGCCACTGGCTAGCGTGGCAGAAAGTCTGGAGCGTATGGGAGCGAGCCAGAGTGTCTGGAACGCCTGGCTAGCGAGGCAGAGTGCCTGGAGCGTCTAGCTAGCGTGGCAGAGTGGCTGGAGCCACTGGCTAGCGTGGCAGAGTGTCTGGAGATTCTGGGTAGCAAGGCAGAGTGTCTGGAGCGTCTAGCTAGCGTGGCAGAGTGTCTGGAGCCTCTGGCTAGCGTTGCAGATAGTCTGGAGCGTCTGGGTAGCGAGGCAAAGTGTCTGGAACGTCTGGGTAGCGAATCAGAGTGTCTGGAGTGCCTGGCTAGCGAGGCACAGTGTCTGGAGCGTCTAAGTAGCGAGGCAGAGTGCCTGGAGCGTCTAGCTAGCGTGGCAGAAAGTCTGGAGCGTATGGGAGCGAGCCAGAGTGTCTGGAACGCCTGGCTAGCGAGGCAGAGTGCCTGGAGCGTCTAGCTTGCGTGGTAGAGTGTCTGGAGTGTCTGGCTAGCGTGGTAGAGTGTCTGGAGCGGCTGGCTAGCGAGGCAGAGTGTCTGGAGCGTCTTAGTAGCGAGGCAGAGTGCCTGGAGCGTCTAGCTAGCGTGGCAGAGTGGCTGGAGCCACTGGCTAGCGTGGCAGAGTGTCTGGAGATTCTGGGTAGCAAGGCAGAGTGTCTGGAGCGTCTAGCTAGCGTGGCAGAGGGTCTGGAGCCTCTGGCTAGCGTTGCAGATAGTCTGGAGCGTCTGGGTAGCGAGGCAAAGTGTCTGGAACGTCTGGGTAGCAAATCAGAGTGTCTGGAGTGCCTGGCTAGCGAGGCACAGTGTCTGGAGCGTCTAAGTAGCGAGGCAGAGTGCCTGGAGCGTCTAGCTAGCGTGGCAGAGTGTCTGGAGCCACTGATTAGCGTGGCAGATAGTCTGAAGCGTCTAGGTAGCGAGGCAGAGTGTCTGGAGCGTCTGGGTAGCGAGGCAAGGTGTCTGGAGCGTCTAAGTAGCGAATCAGAGTGTCTAGAGCGTCTAGCTAGCGTGGCAGAGTGTCTGGAGCGTCTGGCTAGCATTGCAGAGTGTCTTCAGCCTCTGGCTAGCGTGGCAGAGTGTCTGGAGCGTCTGGCTAGCATTGCAGAGTGTCTGCAGCCTCTGGCTAGCGTGGCAGATAGTCTGGAGCCACTGGCTAGCGAGGCAGAAATTTCTGGAGCGTATGGAAGCGAGCCAGAGTGTCTGGAACGCCTGGCTAGCGAGGCAGAGTGCCTGGAGCGTCTATCTTGCGTGGTAGAGTGTCTGGAGTGTCTGGCTAGCGTGGTAGAGTGTCTGGAGAGGCTGGCTAGCGAGGCAGTGTGTCTGGAGCGTCTGAATAGCCAGCCAGAGTGTCTGAAGCGCCTGGCTAGCGAGGCAGAGTGTCTGGATCGTCTAAGTAGCGAGGCAGAGTGCCTGGAGCGTCTAGCTTGCGTGGTAGAGTGTCTGGAGTGTCTGGCTAGCGTGGTAGAGTGTCTGGAGCGGCTGGCTAGCGAGGCAGAGTGTCTGGAGCGTCTAAGTAGCGAGGCAGAGTGCCTGGAGCGTCTAGCTAGCGTGGCAGAGTGGCTGGAGCCACTGGCTAGCGTGGCAGAGTGTCTGGAGATTCTGGGTAGCAAGGCAGAGTGCCTGGAGCGTCTAGCTTGCGTGGTAGAGTGTCTGGAGTGTCTGGCTAGCGTGGTAGAGTGTCTGGAGAGGCTGGCTAGCGAGGCAGAGTGTCTGGAGCGTCTGAATAGCCAGCCAGAGTGTCTGAAGCGCCTGGCTAGCGAGGCAGAGTGTCTGGAGCGTCAAAGTAGCGAGGCAGAGTGCCTGGAGCGTCTAGCTAGCCTGGCAGAGTGGCTGGAGCCACTGGCTAGCGTGGCAGAGTGTCTGGAGATTCTGGGTAGCAAGGCAGAGTGTCTGGAGCGTCTAGCTAGCGTGGCAGAGTGTCTAGAGCCTCTGGCTAGCGTTGCAGATAGTCTGGAGCGTCTGGCTAGCAAGGCAGAGTGTCTGGAGCGTCTATCTAGGGGGCAGAGTGTCTGGAGCCTCTGGCTAGCGTAGCAGATAGTCTGGAGCGTCTGGCTAGCATAGCAGAGTGTCTGGAGCGCCAGGCTAGTGAGGCAGAGCTTCTGAAGCGCCTGGCTAACGAGGCAGATTGTCTGGAGCGTCTGGGGAGCGAGGCAAAGTGTCTTGAACGTCTGGGTAGCAAATCAGAGTGTCTGGAGCGTCTGGCTAGCGTGGCAGAAAGTCTGGAGCGTATGGGAGCGAGCCAGAGTGTCTGGAACGCCTGGCTAGCGAGGCAGAGTGCCTGGAGCGTCTAAGTAGCGAGGAAGAGTGCCTGGAGCGTCTAGCTAGCGTGGCAGAGTGGCTGGAGCCACTGGCTAGCGTGGCAGAGTGTCTGGAGATTCTGGGTAGCAAGGCAGAGTGTCTGGAGCGTCTAGCTAGCGTGGCAGAGTGTCTGGAGCCTCTGGCTAGCGTTGCAGATAGTCTGGAGCGTCTGGGTAGCGAGGCAAAGTGTCTGGAACGTCTGGGTAGCGAATCAGAGTGTCTGGAGTGCCTGGCTAGCGAGGCACAGTGTCTGGAGCGTCTAAGTAGCGAGGCAGAGTGCCTGGAGCGTCTAGCTAGCGTGGCAGAGTGTCTGGAGCCACTGATTAGCGTGGCAGATAGTCTGAAGCGTCTAGGTAGCGAGGCAGAGTGTCTGGAGCGTCTGGGTAGCGAGGCAAGGTGTCTGGAGCGTCTAAGTAGCGAATCAGAGTGTCTGGAGCGTCTAGCTAGCGTGGCAGAGTGTCTGGAGCGTCTGGCTAGCATTGCAGAAGGTCTTCAGCCTCTGGCTAGCGTGGCAGAGTGTCTGGAGCGTCTGGCTAGCATTGCAGAGTGTCTGCAGCCTCTGGCTAGCGTGGCAGATAGTCTGGAGCCACTGGCTAGCGAGGCAGAAATTTCTGGAGCGTATGGAAGCGAGCCAGAGTGTCTGGAACGCCTGGCTAGCGAGGCAGAGTGCCTGGAGCGTCTAGCTTGCGTGGTAGAGTGTCTGGAGTGTCTGGCTAGCGTGGTAGAGTGTCTGGAGCGGCTTGCTAGCGAGGCAGAGTGTCTGGAGCGTCTAGCTTGCGTGGTAGAGTGTCTGGAGTGTCTGGCTAGCGTGGTAGAGTGTCTGGAGCGGCTGGCTAGCGAGGCAGAGTGTCTGGAGCGTCAAAGTAGCGAGGCAGAGTGCCTGGAGCGTCTAGCTAGCGTGGCAGAGTGGCTGGAGCCAGTGGCTAGCGTGGCAGAGTGTCTGGAGATTCTGGGTAGCAAGGCAGAGTGTCTGGAGCGTCTTGCTAGCGTGGCAGAGTGTCTGGAGCCTCTGGCTAGCGTTGAAGATAGTCTGGAGCGTCTGGGTAGCGAGGCAAAGTGTCTGGAACGTCTGGGTAGCGAATCAGAGTGTCTGGAGCGTCTGGCTAGCGTGGCAGAGTGTCTGGAGCGTCTAGCTAGCGTGGCAGAGTGTCTTAAGCGGCTGGCTAGCGAGGCAGAGTGTCTGGAGCATCTGAGTAGCGAACCAGAGTTTCTGGAGTGCCTGGCTAGCGAGGCAGAGTGTCTGGAGCGTCTAAGTAGCGAGGCAGAGTGCCTGGAGCGTCTAGCTAGCGTGGCAGAGTGTCTGGAGCCACTGATTAGCGTGGCAGATAGTCTGAAGCGTCTAGGTAGCGAGGCAGAGTGTCTGGAGCGTCTGGGTAGCGAGGCAAGGTGTCTGGAGCGTCTAAGTAGCGAATCAGAGTGTCTGGAGCGTCTAGCTAGCGTGGCAGAGTGTCTGGAGCGTCTGGCTAGCATTGCAGAGTGTCTTCAGCCTCTGGCTAGCGTGGCAGAGTGTCTGGAGCGTCTGGCTAGCATTGCAGAGTGTCTGCAGCCTCTGGCTAGCGTGGCAGATAGTCTGGAGCCACTGGCTAGCGAGGCAGAAAGTCTGGAGCGTATGGAAGCGAGCCAGAGTGTCTGGAACGCCTGGCTAGCGAGGCAGAGTGCCTGGAGAGTCTAGCTTGCGTGGTAGAGTGTCTGGAGTGTCTGGCTAGCGTGGTAGAGTGTCTGGAGAGGCTGGCTAGCGAGGCAGAGTGTCCGGATCGTCTGGTAGCCAGCCAGAGTGTCTGAAGCGCCTGGCTAGCGAGGCAGAGTGTCTGGAGCGTCTAAGTAGCGAGGCAGAGTGCCTGGAGCGTCTAGCTAGCCTGGCAGAGTGGCTGGAGCCACTGGCTAGCGTGGCAGAGTGTCTGGAGATTCTGGGTAGCAAGGCAGAGTGTCTGGAGCGTCTAGCTAGCGTGGCAGAGTGTCTGGAGCCTCTGGCTAGCTTTGCAGATAGTCTGGAGCGTCTGGCTAGCAAGGCAGAGTGTCTGGAGCGTCTATCTAGGGGGCAGAGTGTCTGGAGCCTCTGGCTATAGTAGCAGATAGTCTGGAGCGTCTGGCTAGCATGGCAGAGTGTCTGGAGCGCCAGGCTAGTGAGGCAGAGCTTCTGAAGCGCCTGGCTAACGAGGCAGAGTGTCTGGAGCGTCTGGGGAGCGAGGCAAAGTGTCTTGAACGTCTGGGTAGCGAATCAGAGTGTCTGGAGCGTCTGGCTAGCGAGGCAGAGTGTCTGGAGCGTCTGGGTAGCAGGCAGAGTGTCTAGAGGGTCTATGTAGCAAGGCAGAGTGTCTGGAGCGTCAAGCTAGCGTGGCATAGTGTCTTGAGCGTCTGGCTAGCGTAGCAGAAAGTCTGGAGCGTTAAGCTAGCGTAGCAGAGTGTCTGAAACCTCTGGCTAGCGTGGCAGAAAGTCTGGAGCGTCTGGCTAGGGAGGCAGAGTGTCTGGAGCGTCTAGCTAGCGTGGCAGAGTGTCTGGAGCCTCTGGCTAGCGTGGCAGATAATCTGGAGCCACTGGCTAGCGTGGCTGATAGTCTGGAGTGTCTGGGTAGCGAGGCAGCGTGTCTGGAGTGCCTGGCTAGCGAGGAAGAGTGTCTGGAGGGTCTGGGTAGCAAGGCATAGTGTCTGGAGCGTCTAGCTAGCGAGGCAGAGTGTCTGGAGAGTCTAGCTAGCGTAGCAGAGTGTCTGAAACCTCTGGCTAGCGTGGCAGTAAGTCTGGAGCGTCTAGCTAGCGTGGCAGAGTGTCTGGGGCCTTTGGCTAGCGTGGCAGATAGTCTGGAGCGTCTGGGTAGCGAGGCAGAGTGTCTGGAGCGTCTGGGTCGCGAGGCAGAGTGTCTGGAGGGTCTAAGTAGCAAGGCTGAGTGTCTGGAGCGTCTAGCTAGCGTGGCAGAGTGTCTGAAGCGTCTAGCTAGCGTAGCAGAGTGTCTGAAATCTCTGGCTAGCATGGCAGAGTGTCTGGAGCGGCTGGCTAGGGAGGCAGAGTGTTTGGATCGTCTGGGTAGCGAGCCAGAGTGTCTGGAGTGCCTGGCTAGTGAGGCAGAGTTTCTGGAGCGTCTAAGTAGCGAGGAAGAGTGCCTGGAGCGTCTAGCTAGCGTGGCAGAGTGGCTGGAGCCACTGGCTAGCGTGGCAGAGTGTCTGGAGATTCTGGGTAGCAAGGCAGAGTGTCTGGAGCGTCTAGCTAGCTTGGCAGAGTGTCTGGAGCCTCTGGCTAGCGTTGCAGATAGTCTGGAGCGTCTGGGTAGCGAGGCAAAGTGTCTGGAACGTCTGGGTAGCGAATCAGAGTGTCTGGAGTGCCTGGCTAGCGAGGCACAGTGTCTGGAGCGTCTAAGTAGCGAGGCAGAGTGCCTGGAGCGTCTAGCTAGCGTGGCAGAGTGTCTTGAGCCACTGATTAGCGTGGCAGATAGTCTGAAGCGTCTAGGTAGCGAGGCAGAGTGTCTGGAGCGTCTGGGTAGCGAGGCAAGGTGTCTGGAGCGTCTAAGTAGCGAATCAGAGTGTCTGGAGTGTCTGGCTAGCGTGGTAGAGTGTCTGGAGCGGCTTGCTAGCGAGGCAGAGTGTCTGGAGCGTCTAGCTTGCGTGGTAGAGTGTCTGGAGTGTCTGGCTAGCGTGGTAGAGTGTCTGGAGCGGCTGGCTAGCGAGGCAGAGTGTCTGGAGCGTCAAAGTAGCGAGGCAGAGTGCCTGGAGCGTCTAGCTAGCGTGGCAGAGTGGCTGGAGCCAGTGGCTAGCGTGGCAGAGTGTCTGGAGATTCTGGGTAGCAAGGCAGAGTGTCTGGAGCGTCTTGCTAGCGTGGCAGAGTGTCTGGAGCCTCTGGCTAGCGTTGAAGATAGTCTGGAGCGTCTGGGTAGCGAGGCAAAGTGTCTGGAACGTCTGGGTAGCGAATCAGAGTGTCTGGAGCGTCTGGCTAGCGTGGCAGAGTGTCTGGAGCGTCTAGCTAGCGTGGCAGAGTGTCTTAAGCGGCTGGCTAGCGAGGCAGAGTGTCTGGAGCATCTGAGTAGCGAACCAGAGTTTCTGGAGTGCCTGGCTAGCGAGGCAGAGTGTCTGGAGCGTCTAAGTAGCGAGGCAGAGTGCCTGGAGCGTCTAGCTAGCGTGGCAGAGTGTCTGGAGCCACTGATTAGCGTGGCAGATAGTCTGAAGCGTCTAGGTAGCGAGGCAGAGTGTCTGGAGCGTCTGGGTAGCGAGGCAAGGTGTCTGGAGCGTCTAAGTAGCGAATCAGAGTGTCTGGAGCGTCTAGCTAGCGTGGCAGAGTGTCTGGAGCGTCTGGCTAGCATTGCAGAGTGTCTTCAGCCTCTGGCTAGCGTGGCAGAGTGTCTGGAGCGTCTGGCTAGCATTGCAGAGTGTCTGCAGCCTCTGGCTAGCGTGGCAGATAGTCTGGAGCCACTGGCTAGCGAGGCAGAAAGTCTGGAGCGTATGGAAGCGAGCCAGAGTGTCTGGAACGCCTGGCTAGCGAGGCAGAGTGCCTGGAGAGTCTAGCTTGCGTGGTAGAGTGTCTGGAGTGTCTGGCTAGCGTGGTAGAGTGTCTGGAGAGGCTGGCTAGCGAGGCAGAGTGTCCGGATCGTCTGGTAGCCAGCCAGAGTGTCTGAAGCGCCTGGCTAGCGAGGCAGAGTGTCTGGAGCGTCTAAGTAGCGAGGCAGAGTGCCTGGAGCGTCTAGCTAGCCTGGCAGAGTGGCTGGAGCCACTGGCTAGCGTGGCAGAGTGTCTGGAGATTCTGGGTAGCAAGGCAGAGTGTCTGGAGCGTCTAGCTAGCGTGGCAGAGTGTCTGGAGCCTCTGGCTAGCTTTGCAGATAGTCTGGAGCGTCTGGCTAGCAAGGCAGAGTGTCTGGAGCGTCTATCTAGGGGGCAGAGTGTCTGGAGCCTCTGGCTATAGTAGCAGATAGTCTGGAGCGTCTGGCTAGCATGGCAGAGTGTCTGGAGCGCCAGGCTAGTGAGGCAGAGCTTCTGAAGCGCCTGGCTAACGAGGCAGAGTGTCTGGAGCGTCTGGGGAGCGAGGCAAAGTGTCTTGAACGTCTGGGTAGCGAATCAGAGTGTCTGGAGCGTCTGGCTAGCGAGGCAGAGTGTCTGGAGCGTCTGGGTAGCAGGCAGAGTGTCTAGAGGGTCTATGTAGCAAGGCAGAGTGTCTGGAGCGTCAAGCTAGCGTGGCATAGTGTCTTGAGCGTCTGGCTAGCGTAGCAGAAAGTCTGGAGCGTTAAGCTAGCGTAGCAGAGTGTCTGAAACCTCTGGCTAGCGTGGCAGAAAGTCTGGAGCGTCTGGCTAGGGAGGCAGAGTGTCTGGAGCGTCTAGCTAGCGTGGCAGAGTGTCTGGAGCCTCTGGCTAGCGTGGCAGATAATCTGGAGCCACTGGCTAGCGTGGCTGATAGTCTGGAGTGTCTGGGTAGCGAGGCAGCGTGTCTGGAGTGCCTGGCTAGCGAGGAAGAGTGTCTGGAGGGTCTGGGTAGCAAGGCATAGTGTCTGGAGCGTCTAGCTAGCGAGGCAGAGTGTCTGGAGAGTCTAGCTAGCGTAGCAGAGTGTCTGAAACCTCTGGCTAGCGTGGCAGTAAGTCTGGAGCGTCTAGCTAGCGTGGCAGAGTGTCTGGGGCCTTTGGCTAGCGTGGCAGATAGTCTGGAGCGTCTGGGTAGCGAGGCAGAGTGTCTGGAGCGTCTGGGTCGCGAGGCAGAGTGTCTGGAGGGTCTAAGTAGCAAGGCTGAGTGTCTGGAGCGTCTAGCTAGCGTGGCAGAGTGTCTGAAGCGTCTAGCTAGCGTAGCAGAGTGTCTGAAATCTCTGGCTAGCATGGCAGAGTGTCTGGAGCGGCTGGCTAGGGAGGCAGAGTGTTTGGATCGTCTGGGTAGCGAGCCAGAGTGTCTGGAGTGCCTGGCTAGTGAGGCAGAGTTTCTGGAGCGTCTAAGTAGCGAGGAAGAGTGCCTGGAGCGTCTAGCTAGCGTGGCAGAGTGGCTGGAGCCACTGGCTAGCGTGGCAGAGTGTCTGGAGATTCTGGGTAGCAAGGCAGAGTGTCTGGAGCGTCTAGCTAGCGTGGCAGAGTGTCTGGAGCCTCTGGCTAGCGTTGCAGATAGTCTGGAGCGTCTGGGTAGCGAGGCAAAGTGTCTGGAACGTCTGGGTAGCGAATCAGAGTGTCTGGAGTGCCTGGCTAGCGAGGCACAGTGTCTGGAGCGTCTAAGTAGCGAGGCAGAGTGCCTGGAGCGTCTAGCTAGCGTGGCAGAGTGTCTGGAGCCACTGATTAGCGTGGCAGATAGTCTGAAGCGTCTAGGTAGCGAGGCAGAGTGTCTGGAGCGTCTGGGTAGCGAGGCAAGGTGTCTGGAGCGTCTAAGTAGCGAATCAGAGTGTCTGGAGCGTCTAGCTAGCGTGGCAGAGTGTCTGGAGCGTCTGGCTAGCATTGCAGAAGGTCTTCAGCCTCTGGCTAGCGTGGCAGAGTGTCTGGAGCGTCTGGCTAGCATTGCAGAGTGTCTGCAGCCTCTGGCTAGCGTGGCAGATAGTCTGGAGCCACTGGCTAGCGAGGCAGAAATTTCTGGAGCGTATGGAAGCGAGCCAGAGTGTCTGGAACGCCTGGCTAGCGAGGCAGAGTGCCTGGAGCGTCTAGCTTGCGTGGTAGAGTGTCTGGAGTGTCTGGCTAGCGTGGTAGAGTGTCTGGAGCGGCTTGCTAGCGAGGCAGAGTGTCTGGAGCGTCTAGCTTGCGTGGTAGAGTGTCTGGAGTGTCTGGCTAGCGTGGTAGAGTGTCTGGAGCGGCTGGCTAGCGAGGCAGAGTGTCTGGAGCGTCAAAGTAGCGAGGCAGAGTGCCTGGAGCGTCTAGCTAGCGTGGCAGAGTGGCTGGAGCCAGTGGCTAGCGTGGCAGAGTGTCTGGAGATTCTAGGTAGCAAGGCAGAGTGTCTGGAGCGTCTTGCTAGCGTGGCAGAGTGTCTGGAGCCTCTGGCTAGCGTTGAAGATAGTCTGGAGCGTCTGGGTAGCGAGGCAAAGTGTCTGGAACGTCTGGGTAGCGAATCAGAGTGTCTGGAGCGTCTGGCTAGCGTGGCAGAGTGTCTGGAGCGTCTAGCTAGCGTGGCAGAGTGTCTTAAGCGGCTGGCTAGCGAGGCAGAGTGTCTGGAGCATCTGAGTAGCGAACCAGAGTGTCTGGAGTGCCTGGCTAGCGAGGCAGAGTGTCTGGAGCGTCTAAGTAGCGAGGCAGAGTGCCTGGAGCGTCTAGCTAGCGTGGCAGAGTGTCTGGAGCCACTGATTAGCGTGGCAGATAGTCTGAAGCGTCTAGGTAGCGAGGCAGAGTGTCTGGAGCGTCTGGGTAGCGAGGCAAGGTGTCTGGAGCGTCTAAGTAGCGAATCAGAGTGTCTGGAGCGTCTAGCTAGCGTGGCAGAGTGTCTGGAGCGTCTGGCTAGCATTGCAGAGTGTCTTCAGCCTCTGGCTAGCGTGGCAGAGTGTCTGGAGCGTCTGGCTAGCATTGCAGAGTGTCTGCAGCCTCTGGCTAGCGTGGCAGATAGTCTGGAGCCACTGGCTAGCGAGGCAGAAAGTCTGGAGCGTATGGAAGCGAGCCAGAGTGTCTGGAACGCCTGGCTAGCGAGGCAGAGTGCCTGGAGAGTCTAGCTTGCGTGGTAGAGTGTCTGGAGTGTCTGGCTAGCGTGGTAGAGTGTCTGGAGAGGCTGGCTAGCGAGGCAGAGTGTCCGGATCGTCTGGTAGCCAGCCAGAGTGTCTGAAGCGCCTGGCTAGCGAGGCAGAGTGTCTGGAGCGTCTAAGTAGCGAGGCAGAGTGCCTGGAGCGTCTAGCTAGCCTGGCAGAGTGGCTGGAGCCACTGGCTAGCGTGGCAGAGTGTCTGGAGATTCTGGGTAGCAAGGCAGAGTGTCTGGAGCGTCTAGCTAGCGTGGCAGAGTGTCTGGAGCCTCTGGCTAGCTTTGCAGATAGTCTGGAGCGTCTGGCTAGCAAGGCAGAGTGTCTGGAGCGTCTATCTAGGGGGCAGAGTGTCTGGAGCCTCTGGCTATAGTAGCAGATAGTCTGGAGCGTCTGGCTAGCATGGCAGAGTGTCTGGAGCGCCAGGCTAGTGAGGCAGAGCTTCTGAAGCGCCTGGCTAACGAGGCAGAGTGTCTGGAGCGTCTGGGGAGCGAGGCAAAGTGTCTTGAACGTCTGGGTAGCGAATCAGAGTGTCTGGAGCGTCTGGCTAGCGAGGCAGAGTGTCTGGAGCGTCTGGGTAGCAGGCAGAGTGTCTAGAGGGTCTATGTAGCAAGGCAGAGTGTCTGGAGCGTCAAGCTAGCGTGGCATAGTGTCTTGAGCGTCTGGCTAGCGTAGCAGAAAGTCTGGAGCGTTAAGCTAGCGTAGCAGAGTGTCTGAAACCTCTGGCTAGCGTGGCAGAAAGTCTGGAGCGTCTGGCTAGGGAGGCAGAGTGTCTGGAGCGTCTAGCTAGCGTGGCAGAGTGTCTGGAGCCTCTGGCTAGCGTGGCAGATAATCTGGAGCCACTGGCTAGCGTGGCTGATAGTCTGGAGCGTCTGGGTAGCGAGGCAGCGTGTCTGGAGTGCCTGGCTAGCGAGGAAGAGTGTCTGGAGGGTCTGGGTAGCAAGGCATAGTGTCTGGAGCGTCTAGCTAGCGAGGCAGAGTGTCTGGAGAGTCTAGCTAGCGTAGCAGAGTGTCTGAAACCTCTGGCTAGCGTGGCAGTAAGTCTGGAGCGTCTGGCTAGCATGGCAGAGTGTCTGAAGCGGCTGGCTAGCGAGGCAGAGTGTCTAGAGCGTCTTGGTAGCGAGGCAGAGTGTCTGGAGCGCCTGGCTATCGAGGCAGAGTGTCTGGAGCGTCTAGCTAGCGTGGCAGAGTGTCTGGGGCCTTTGGCTAGCGTGGCAGATAGTCTGGAGCGTCTGGGTAGCGAGGCAGAGTGTCTGGAGCGTCTGGGTCGCGAGGCAGAGTGTCTGGAGGGTCTAAGTAGCAAGGCTGAGTGTCTGGAGCGTCTAGCTAGCGTGGCAGAGTGTCTGAAGCGTCTAGCTAGCGTAGCAGAGTGTCTGAAATCTCTGGCTAGCATGGCAGAGTGTCTGGAGCGGCTGGCTAGGGAGGCAGAGTGTTTGGATCGTCTGGGTAGCGAGCCAGAGTGTCTGGAGTGCCTGGCTAGTGAGGCAGAGTTTCTGGAGCGTCTAAGTAGCGAGGCAGAGTGCCAGGAGCGTCTAGCTAGCGTGGCAGAGTGTCTGGAGCCACTGGCTAGCGTGGCAGATATTCTAAAGCGTCTGGGGAGCGAGGCATGGTGTCTGGAGCGCCTGGCTAGCGAGGCAGAGTGTCTGGAGATTCTGGGTAGCAAGGCAGAGTGTCTGGAGCGTCTATCTAGCGTGGCAGAGTGTCTGGAGCCTCTGGCTAGCGTAGCAGATAGTCTGGAGCGTCTGGCTAGAATGGCAGAGTGTCTGGAGCGCCTGGCTAGCGAGGCAGAGCTTCTGAAGCGCCTGGCTAACGAGGCAGAGTGTCTGGAGCGTCTGGGGAGCGAGGCAAAGTGTCTTGAACGTCTGGGTAGCGAATCAGAGTGTCTGGAGCGTCTGGCTAGCGTGGCAGAGTGTCTGGAGCGCCTGGCTAGCGAGGCAGAGTGTCTGGAGAGTCTGGGTAGCTAGCCAGAGTGTCTGAAGCGTCTGGGTAGCATGGCAGAGTGTCTGGAGCGGCTGGCTAGCGAGGCAGAGTGTCTGGAGCGCCTGGCTAGCATTGCAGAGTGTCTTCAGCCTCTGGCTAGCGTGGCAGAGTGTCTGGAGCGTCTGGCTAGCATTGCAGAGTGTCTGCAGCCTCTGGCTAGCGTGGCAGATAGTCTGGAGCCACTGGCTAGCGTGGCAGAAAGTCTGGAGCGTATGGGAGCGAGCCAGAGTGTCTGGAACGCCTGGCTAGCGAGGCAGAGTGCCTGGAGCGTCTAGCTTGCGTGGTAGAGTGTCTGGAGTGTTTGGCTAGCGTGGTAGAGTGTCTGGAGCGGCTGGCTAGCGAGGCAGAGTGTCTGGAGCGTCTAAGTAGCGAGGCAGAGTGCCTGGAGCGTCTAGCTAGCGTGGCAGAGTGGCTGGAGCCACTGGCTAGCGTGGCAGAGTGTCTGGAGATTCTGGGTAGCAAGGCAGAGTGTCTGGAGCGTCTAGCTAGCGTGGCAGAGTGTCTGGAGCCTCTGGCTAGCGTTGCAGATAGTCTGGAGCGTCTGGGTAGCGAGGCAAAGTGTCTGGAACGTCTGGGTAGCGAATCAGAGTGTCTGGAGTGCCTGGCTAGCGAGGCACAGTGTCTGGAGCGTCTAAGTAGCGAGGCAGAGTGCCTGGAGCGTCTAGCTAGCGTGGCAGAGTGTCTGGAGCCACTGATTAGCATAGCAGAGTGTCTTCAGCCTCTGGCTAGCGTGGCAGAGTGTCTGGAGCGTCTGGCTAGCATTGCAGAGTGTCTGCAGCCTCTGGCTAGCGTGGCAGATAGTCTGGAGTCACTGGCTAGCGAGGCAGAAATTTCTGGAGCGTATGGAAGCGAGCCAGAGTGTCTGGAACGCCTGGCTAGCGAGGCAGAGTGCCTGGAGCGTCTAGCTTGCGTGGTAGAGTGTCTGGAGTGTCTGGCTAGCGTGGTAGAGTGTCTGGAGAGGCTGGCTAGCGAGGCAGAGTGTCTGGAGCGTCTAAGTAGCCAGCCAGAGTGTCTGAAGCGCCTGGCTAGCGAGGCAGAGTGTCTGGAGCGTCTAAGTAGCGAGGCAGAGTGCCTGGAGCGTCTAGCTTGCGTGGTAGAGTGTCTGGAGTGTCTGGCTATTGTGGTAGAGTGTCTGGAGCGGCTGGCTAGCGAGGCAGAGTGTCTGGAGCGTCTAAGTAGCGAGGCAGAGTGCCTGGAGCGTCTAGCTAGCGTGGCAGAGTGGCTGGAGCCACTGGCTAGCGTGGCAGAGTGTCTGGAGATTCTGGGTAGCAAGGCAGAGTATCTGGAGCGTCTAGCTAGCGTGGCAGAGTGTCTGGAGCCTCTGGCTAGCGTTGCAGATAGTCTGGAGCGTCTGGGTAGCGAGGCAAAGTGTCTGGAACGTCTGGGTAGCGAATCAGAGTGTCTGGAGCGTCTGGCTAGCGTGGCAGAGTGTCTGGAGCATCTAGCTAGCGTGGCAGAGTGTCTTAAGCGGCTGGCTTGCGAGGCAGAGTGTCTGGAGCGTCTGAGTAGCGAACCAGAGTGTCTGGAGTGCCTGGCTAGCGAGGCAGAGTGTCTGGAGCGTCTAAGTAGCGAATCAGAGTGTCTGGAGCGTCTTGCTAGCGTGGCAGAGTGTCTGGAGCGTCTGGCTAGCTTTGCAGAGTGTCTTCAGCCTCTGGCTAGCGTGGCAGAGTGTCTGGAGGGTCTGGCTAGCATTGCAGAGTGTCTGCAGCCTCTGGCTAGCGTGGCAGATAGTCTGGAGCCACTGGCTAGCGAGGCAGAAAGTCTGGAGCGTATGGAAGCGAGCCAGAGTGTCTGGAACGCCTGGCTAGCGAGGCAGAGTGCCTGGAGCGTCTAGCTTGCGTAATAGAGTGTCTGGAGTGTCTGGCTAGCGTGGTAGAGTGTCTGAAAAGGCTGGCTAGCGAGGCAGAGTGTCTGGAGCGTCTAAGTAGCGAGGCAGAGTGCCTGGAGCGTCTAGCTAGCCTGGCAGAGTGGCTGGAGCCACTGGCTAGCGTGGCAGAGTGTCTGGAGATTCTGGGTAGCAAGGTAAAGTGTCTGGAGCGTCTAGCTAGCGTGGCAGATTGTCTGGAGCCTCTGGCTAGCGTTGCAGATAGTCTGGAGCGTCTGGCTAGCAAGGCAGAGTGTCTGGAGCGTCTTTCTAGCGTGGCAGAGTGTCTGGAGCCTCTGGCTAGCGAAGCAGATAGTCTGGAGCGTCTGGCTAGCATGGCAGAGTGTCTGGAGCGACTGGCTAGCGAGGCAGAGATTCTGAAGCGCCTGGCTAACGAGGCAGAGTGTCTGGAGCGTCTGGGGAGCAAGGCAAAGTGTCTTGAACGTCTGGGTAGCGAATCAGAGTGTCTGGAGCGTCTGGCTAGCGTGGCAGAGTGTCTGGAGCGCCTGGCTAGCGAGGCAGAGTGTCTGGAGCGTCTGGGTAGCAGGCAGAGTGTCTGGAGGGTCTGGGTAGCAAGGCAGAGTGTCTGGAGCGTCAAGCTAGCGTGGCATAGTGTCTTGAGCGTCTGGCTAGCGTAGCAGAAAGTCTGGAGCGTTAAGCTAGCGTAGCAGAGTGTCTGAAACCTCTGGCTAGCGTGGCAGAAAGTCTGGAGCGTCTGGCTAGGGAGGCAGAGTTTCTGGAGCGTCTGGGTCGCGAGGCAGAGTGTTTGGAGCGCCTGGCTAGCGGGGCAGAGTGTCTGGAGGGTCTGGGTAGCAATGCAGAGTGTCTGGAGCGTCAAGCTAGCGACGCAGAGTGTCTGGAGCGTCTAGCTAGCGTAGCAGAGTGTCTAAAACCTCTGGCTAGCGTGGCAGAAAGTCTCGAGCGTCTGGCTAGCATTGCAGAGTGTCTGGAGAGGCTGGCTAGCGAGGCAGAGTGTCTGGAGCGTCTGGATAGCGAGGCAGAGTGTCTGGAGCGCCTGGCTAGCGAGGCAGAGTGTCTGGAGCGTCTAGCTAGCGTGGCAGATTGTCTGGAGCCTCTGGCTAGCGTGGCAAATAGTCTGGAGCGTCTGGGTAGCGAGGCCGAGTGCCTGGAGCGCCTAGCTAGCGAGGCAGAGTGTCTGGAGGGTCTAAGTAGCAAGGCAGAGTGTCTGGAGCGTCTAGCTAGCGTGGCAGAGTGTCTGGAGCGTCTAGCTAGCGTAGCAGAGTGTCTGAAATCTCTGGCTAGCATGGCAGAGTGTCTGGAGCGGCTGGCTAGGGAGGCAGAGTGTCTGGATCGTCTGGGTAGCGAGCCAGAGTGTCTGGAGTGCCTGGCTAGTGAGGCAGAGTTTCTGGAGCGTCTAAGTAGCGAGGCAGAGTGCCTGGAGCGTCTAGCTAGCGTGGCAGAGTGTCTGGAGCCTCTGGCTAGCGTAGCAGAGTGTCTGAAACCTCTGGCTAGCGTGGCAGAAAGTCTGGAGCGTCTGGCTAGGGAGGCAGAGTGTCTGGAGCGTCTAGCTAGCGTGGCAGAGTGTCTGGAGCCTCTGGCTAGCGTTGCAGATAATCTGGAGCCACTGGCTAGCGTGGCTGATAGTCTGGAGCGTCTGGGTAGCGAGGCAGCGTGTCTGGAGCGCCTGGCTAGCGAGGCAGAGTGTCTGGAGGGTCTGGGTAGCAAGGCATAGTGTCTGGAGCGTCTAGCTAGCGAGGCAGAGTGTCTGGAGAGTCTAGCTAGCGTAGCAGAGTGTCTGAAACCTCTGGCTAGCGTGGCAGTAAGTCTGGAGCGTCTGGCTAGCATGGCAGAGTGTCTGAAGCGGCTGGATAGTGAGGCAGAGTGTCTGGAGCGTCTGGGTCGCGAGGCAGAGTGTCTGGAGGGTCTAAGTAGCAAGGCTGAGTGTCTGGAGCGTCTAGCTAGCGTGGCAGAGTGTCTGAAGCGTCTAGCTAGCGTAGCAGAGTGTCTGAAATCTCTGGCTAGCATGGCAGAGTGTCTGGAGCGGCTGGCTAGGGAGGCAGAGTGTTTGGATCGTCTGGGTAGCGAGCCAGAGTGTCTGGAGTGCCTGGCTAGTGAGGCAGAGTTTCTGGAGCGTCTAAGTAGCGAGGAAGAGTGCCTGGAGCGTCTAGCTAGCGTGGCAGAGTGGCTGGAGCCACTGGCTAGCGTGGCAGAGTGTCTGGAGATTCTGGGTAGCAAGGCAGAGTGTCTGGAGCGTCTAGCTAGCGTGGCAGAGTGTCTGGAGCCTCTGGCTAGCGTTGCAGATAGTCTGGAGCGTCTGGGTAGCGAGGCAAAGTGTCTGGAACGTCTGGGTAGCGAATCAGAGTGTCTGGAGTGCCTGGCTAGCGAGGCACAGTGTCTGGAGCGTCTAAGTAGCGAGGCAGAGTGCCTGGAGCGTCTAGCTAGCGTGGCAGAGTGTCTGGAGCCACTGATTAGCGTGGCAGATAGTCTGAAGCGTCTAGGTAGCGAGGCAGAGTGTCTGGAGCGTCTGGGTAGCGAGGCAAGGTGTCTGGAGCGTCTAAGTAGCGAATCAGAGTGTCTGGAGCGTCTAGCTAGCGTGGCAGAGTGTCTGGAGCGTCTGGCTAGCATTGCAGAAGGTCTTCAGCCTCTGGCTAGCGTGGCAGAGTGTCTGGAGCGTCTGGCTAGCATTGCAGAGTGTCTGCAGCCTCTGGCTAGCGTGGCAGATAGTCTGGAGCCACTGGCTAGCGAGGCAGAAATTTCTGGAGCGTATGGAAGCGAGCCAGAGTGTCTGGAACGCCTGGCTAGCGAGGCAGAGTGCCTGGAGCGTCTAGCTTGCGTGGTAGAGTGTCTGGAGTGTCTGGCTAGCGTGGTAGAGTGTCTGGAGCGGCTTGCTAGCGAGGCAGAGTGTCTGGAGCGTCTAGCTTGCGTGGTAGAGTGTCTGGAGTGTCTGGCTAGCGTGGTAGAGTGTCTGGAGCGGCTGGCTAGCGAGGCAGAGTGTCTGGAGCGTCAAAGTAGCGAGGCAGAGTGCCTGGAGCGTCTAGCTAGCGTGGCAGAGTGGCTGGAGCCAGTGGCTAGCGTGGCAGAGTGTCTGGAGATTCTGGGTAGCAAGGCAGAGTGTCTGGAGCGTCTTGCTAGCGTGGCAGAGTGTCTGGAGCCTCTGGCTAGCGTTGAAGATAGTCTGGAGCGTCTGGGTAGCGAGGCAAAGTGTCTGGAACGTCTGGGTAGCGAATCAGAGTGTCTGGAGCGTCTGGCTAGCGTGGCAGAGTGTCTGGAGCGTCTAGCTAGCGTGGCAGAGTGTCTTAAGCGGCTGGCTAGCGAGGCAGAGTGTCTGGAGCATCTGAGTAGCGAACCAGAGTGTCTGGAGTGCCTGGCTAGCGAGGCAGAGTGTCTGGAGCGTCTAAGTAGCGAGGCAGAGTGCCTGGAGCGTCTAGCTAGCGTGGCAGAGTGTCTGGAGCCACTGATTAGCGTGGCAGATAGTCTGAAGCGTCTAGGTAGCGAGGCAGAGTGTCTGGAGCGTCTGGGTAGCGAGGCAAGGTGTCTGGAGCGTCTAAGTAGCGAATCAGAGTGTCTGGAGCGTCTAGCTAGCGTGGCAGAGTGTCTGGAGCGTCTGGCTAGCATTGCAGAGTGTCTTCAGCCTCTGGCTAGCGTGGCAGAGTGTCTGGAGCGTCTGGCTAGCATTGCAGAGTGTCTGCAGCCTCTGGCTAGCGTGGCAGATAGTCTGGAGCCACTGGCTAGCGAGGCAGAAAGTCTGGAGCGTATGGAAGCGAGCCAGAGTGTCTGGAACGCCTGGCTAGCGAGGCAGAGTGCCTGGAGAGTCTAGCTTGCGTGGTAGAGTGTCTGGAGTGTCTGGCTAGCGTGGTAGAGTGTCTGGAGCGGCTGGCTAGCGAGGCAGAGTGTCTGGAGCGTCTAAGTAGCGAGGCAGAGTGCCTGGAGCGTCTAGCTAGCGTGGCAGAGTGGCTGGAGCCACTGGCTAGCGTGGCAGAGTGTCTGGAGATTCTGGGTAGCAAGGCAGAGTGTCTGGAGCGTCTAGCTAGCGTGGCAGAGTGTCTGGAGCCTCTGGCTAGCGTTGCAGATAGTCTGGAGCGTCTGGGTAGCGAGGCAAAGTGTCTGGAACGTCTGGGTAGCGAATCAGAGTGTCTGGAGTGCCTGGCTAGCGAGGCACAGTGTCTGGAGCGTCTAAGTAGCGAGGCAGAGTGCCTGGAGCGTCTAGCTAGCGTGGCAGAGTGTCTGGAGCCACTGATTAGCATAGCAGAGTGTCTTCAGCCTCTGGCTAGCGTGGCAGAGTGTCTGGAGCATCTGGCTAGCATTGCAGAGTGTCTGCAGCCTCTGGCTAGCGTGGCAGATAGTCTGGAGTCACTGGCTAGCGAGGCAGAAATTTCTGGAGCGTATGGAAGCGAGCCAGAGTGTCTGGAACGCCTGGCTAGCGAGGCAGAGTGCCTGGAGCGTCTAGCTTGCGTGGTAGAGTGTCTGGAGTGTCTGGCTAGCGTGGTAGAGTGTCTGGAGAGGCTGGCTAGCGAGGCAGAGTGTCTGGAGCGTCTAAGTAGCCAGCCAGAGTGTCTGAAGCGCCTGGCTAGCGAGGCAGAGTGTCTGGAGCGTCTAAGTAGCGAGGCAGAGTGCCTGGAGCGTCTAGCTTGCGTGGTAGAGTGTCTGGAGTGTCTGGCTATTGTGGTAGAGTGTCTGGAGCGGCTGGCTAGCGAGGCAGAGTGTCTGGAGCGTCTAAGTAGCGAGGCAGAGTGCCTGGAGCGTCTAGCTAGCGTGGCAGAGTGGCTGGAGCCACTGGCTAGCGTGGCAGAGTGTCTGGAGATTCTGGGTAGCAAGGCAGAGTATCTGGAGCGTCTAGCTAGCGTGGCAGAGTGTCTGGAGCCTCTGGCTAGCGTTGCAGATAGTCTGGAGCGTCTGGGTAGCGAGGCAAAGTGTCTGGAACGTCTGGGTAGCGAATCAGAGTGTCTGGAGCGTCTGGCTAGCGTGGCAGAGTGTCTGGAGCATCTAGCTAGCGTGGCAGAGTGTCTTAAGCGGCTGGCTTGCGAGGCAGAGTGTCTGGAGCGTCTGAGTAGCGAACCAGAGTGTCTGGAGTGCCTGGCTAGCGAGGCAGAGTGTCTGGAGCGTCTAAGTAGCGAATCAGAGTGTCTGGAGCGTCTTGCTAGCGTGGCAGAGTGTCTGGAGCGTCTGGCTAGCTTTGCAGAGTGTCTTCAGCCTCTGGCTAGCGTGGCAGAGTGTCTGGAGGGTCTGGCTAGCATTGCAGAGTGTCTGCAGCCTCTGGCTAGCGTGGCAGATAGTCTGGAGCCACTGGCTAGCGAGGCAGAAAGTCTGGAGCGTATGGAAGCGAGCCAGAGTGTCTGGAACGCCTGGCTAGCGAGGCAGAGTGCCTGGAGCGTCTAGCTTGCGTAATAGAGTGTCTGGAGTGTCTGGCTAGCGTGGTAGAGTGTCTGAAAAGGCTGGCTAGCGAGGCAGAGTGTCTGGAGCGTCTAAGTAGCGAGGCAGAGTGCCTGGAGCGTCTAGCTAGCCTGGCAGAGTGGCTGGAGCCACTGGCTAGCGTGGCAGAGTGTCTGGAGATTCTGGGTAGCAAGGTAAAGTGTCTGGAGCGTCTAGCTAGCGTGGCAGATTGTCTGGAGCCTCTGGCTAGCGTTGCAGATAGTCTGGAGCGTCTGGCTAGCAAGGCAGAGTGTCTGGAGCGTCTTTCTAGCGTGGCAGAGTGTCTGGAGCCTCTGGCTAGCGAAGCAGATAGTCTGGAGCGTCTGGCTAGCATGGCAGAGTGTCTGGAGCGACTGGCTAGCGAGGCAGAGATTCTGAAGCGCCTGGCTAACGAGGCAGAGTGTCTGGAGCGTCTGGGGAGCAAGGCAAAGTGTCTTGAACGTCTGGGTAGCGAATCAGAGTGTCTGGAGCGTCTGGCTAGCGTGGCAGAGTGTCTGGAGCGCCTGGCTAGCGAGGCAGAGTGTCTGGAGCGTCTGGGTAGCAGGCAGAGTGTCTGGAGGGTCTGGGTAGCAAGGCAGAGTGTCTGGAGCGTCAAGCTAGCGTGGCATAGTGTCTTGAGCGTCTGGCTAGCGTAGCAGAAAGTCTGGAGCGTTAAGCTAGCGTAGCAGAGTGTCTGAAACCTCTGGCTAGCGTGGCAGAAAGTCTGGATCGTCTGGCTAGGGAGGCAGAGTTTCTGGAGCGTCTGGGTCGCGAGGCAGAGTGTTTGGAGCGCCTGGCTAGCGGGGCAGAGTGTCTGGAGGGTCTGGGTAGCAATGCAGAGTGTCTGGAGCGTCAAGCTAGCGACGCAGAGTGTCTGGAGCGTCTAGCTAGCGTAGCAGAGTGTCTAAAACCTCTGGCTAGCGTGGCAGAAAGTCTCGAGCGTCTGGCTAGCATTGCAGTGTTCTGGAGAGGCTGGCTAGCGAGGCAGAGTGTCTGGAGCGTCTGGATAGCGAGGCAGAGTGTCTGGAGCGCCTGGCTAGCGAGGCAGAGTGTCTGGAGCGTCTAGCTAGCGTGGCAGATTGTCTGGAGCCTCTGGCTAGCGTGGCAAATAGTCTGGAGCGTCTGGGTAGCGAGGCCGAGTGCCTGGAGCGCCTAGCTAGCGAGGCAGAGTGTCTGGAGGGTCTAAGTAGCAAGGCAGAGTGTCTGGAGCGTCTAGCTAGCGTGGCAGAGTGTCTGGAGCGTCTAGCTAGCGTAGCAGAGTGTCTGAAATCTCTGGCTAGCATGGCAGAGTGTCTGGAGCGGCTGGCTAGGGAGGCAGAGTGTCTGGATCGTCTGGGTAGCGAGCCAGAGTGTCTGGAGTGCCTGGCTAGTGAGGCAGAGTTTCTGGAGCGTCTAAGTAGCGAGGCAGAGTGCCTGGAGCGTCTAGCTAGCGTGGCAGAGTGTCTGGAGCCTCTGGCTAGCGTAGCAGAGTGTCTGAAACCTCTGGCTAGCGTGGCAGAAAGTCTGGAGCGTCTGGCTAGGGAGGCAGAGTGTCTGGAGCGTCTAGCTAGCGTGGCAGAGTGTCTGGAGCCTCTGGCTAGCGTTGCAGATAATCTGGAGCCACTGGCTAGCGTGGCTGATAGTCTGGAGCGTCTGGGTAGCGAGGCAGCGTGTCTGGAGCGCCTGGCTAGCGAGGCAGAGTGTCTGGAGGGTCTGGGTAGCAAGGCATAGTGTCTGGAGCGTCTAGCTAGCGAGGCAGAGTGTCTGGAGAGTCTAGCTAGCGTAGCAGAGTGTCTGAAACCTCTGGCTAGCGTGGCAGTAAGTCTGGAGCGTCTGGCTAGCATGGCAGAGTGTCTGAAGCGGCTGGATAGCGAGGCAGAGTGTCTAGAGCGTCTTGGTAGCGAGGCAGAGTGTCTGGAGCGCCTGGCTAGCGAGCAGAGTGTCTGGAGCGTCTAGCTAGCGTGGCAGAGCGTCTGGGGCCTTTGGCTAGCGTGGCAGATAGTCTGGAGCGTCTGGGTAGCGAGGCAGAGTGTCTGGAGCGTCTGGGTCGCGAGGCAGAGTGTCTAAAGGGTCTACGTAGCAAGGCAGAGTGTCTGGAGCGTCTAGCTAGCGTGGCAGAGTGTCTGGAGCGTCTAGCTAGCGTAGCAGAGTGTCTGAAATCTCTGGCTAGCATGGCAGAGTGTCTGGAGCGGCTGGCTAGGGAGGCAGAGTGTCTGGATCGTCTGGGTAGCGAGCCAGAGTGTCTGGAGTGCCTGGCTAGTGAGGCAGAGTTTCTGGAGCGTCTAAGTAGCGAGGCAGAGTGCCAGGAGCGTCTAGCTAGCGTGGCAGAGTGTCTGGAGCCACTGGCTAGCGTGGCAGATAGTCTAAAGCGTCTGGGTAGCGAGGCAGAGTGTCTGGAGCGCCTGGCTAGCGAGGCAGAGTGTCTGGAGATTCTGGGTAGCAAGGCAGAGTGTCTGGAGCGTCTATCTAGCGTGGCAGAGTGTCTGGAGCCTCTGGCTAGCGTATCAGAGTGTCTGGAGCGTCTGGCTAGCGTGGCATAGTGTCTGGAGCGCCTGGCTAGCGAGGCAGAGTGTCTGGAGAGTCTGGGTAGCTAGCCAGAGTGTCTGAAGCGTCTGGCTAGCATGGCAGAGTGTCTGGAGCGGCTGGCTAGCGAGGCAGAGTGTCTGGAGCGTCTAGCTAGCGTGGCAGAGTGTCTGGAGCCTCTGGCTAGCGTTGCAGATAGTCTGGAGCGTCTGGGTAGCGAGGCAAAGTGTCTGGAACGTCTGGGTAGCGAATCAGAGTGTCTGGAGCGTCTGGCTAGCGTGGCAGAGTGTCTGGAGCGTCTAGCTAGCGTGGCAGAGTGTCTTAAGCGGCTGGCTAGCGAGGCAGAGTGTCTGGAGCGTCTGAGTAGCGAGGCAGAGTGTCTGGAGCGTCTAAGTAGCGAATCAGAGTGTCTGGAGCGTCTAGCTAGCGTGGCAGAGTGTCTGGAGCGTCTGGCTAGCTTTGCAGAGTGTTTCAGCCTCTGGCTAGCGTGGCAGAGTGTCTGGAGGGTCTGGCTAGCATTGCAGAGTGTCTGCAGCCTCTGGCTAGCGTGGCAGATAGTCTGGAGCCACTGGCTAGCGAGGCAGAAAGTCTGGAGCGTATGGAAGCGAGCCAGAGTGTCTGGAGTGCCTGGCTAGTGAGGCAGAGTTTCTGGAGCGTCTAAGTAGCGAGGCAGAGTGCCTGGAGCGTCTAGCTAGCGTGGCAGAGTGTCTGGAGCCTCTGGCTAGCGTAGCAGAGTGTCTGAAACCTCTGGCTAGCGTGGCAGAAAGTCTGGAGCGTCTGGCTAGGGAGGCAGAGTGTCTGGAGCGTCTAGCTAGCGTGGCAGAGTGTCTGGAGCCTCTGGCTAGCGTTGCAGATAATCTGGAGCCACTGGCTAGCGTGGCTGATAGTCTGGAGCGTCTGGGTAGCGAGGCAGCGTGTCTGGAGCGCCTGGCTAGCGAGGCAGAGTGTCTGGAGGGTATGGGTAGCAAGGCATAGTGTCTGGAGCGTCTAGCTAGCGAGGCAGAGTGTCTGGAGAGTCTAGCTAGCGTAGCAGAGTGTCTGAAACCTCTGGCTAGCGTGGCAGTAAGTCTGGAGCGTCTGGCTAGCATGGCAGAGTGTCTGAAGCGGCTGGATAGCGAGGCAGAGTGTCTAGAGCGTCTTGGTAGCGAGGCAGAGTGTCTGGAGCGCCTGGCTAGCGAGCAGAGTGTCTGGAGCGTCTAGCTAGCGTGGCAGAGCGTCTGGGGCCTTTGGCTAGCGTGGCAGATAGTCTGGAGCGTCTGGGTAGCGAGGCAGAGTGTCTGGAGCGTCTGGGTCGCGAGGCAGAGTGTCTAAAGGGTCTACGTAGCAAGGCAGAGTGTCTGGAGCGTCTAGCTAGCGTGGCAGAGTGTCTGGAGCGTCTAGCTAGCGTAGCAGAGTGTCTGAAATCTCTGGCTAGCATGGCAGAGTGTCTGGAGCGGCTGGCTAGGGAGGCAGAGTGTCTGGATCGTCTGGGTAGCGAGCCAGAGTGTCTGGAGTGCCTGGCTAGTGAGGCAGAGTTTCTGGAGCGTCTAAGTAGCGAGGCAGAGTGCCAGGAGCGTCTAGCTAGCGTGGCAGAGTGTCTGGAGCCACTGGCTAGCGTGGCAGATAGTCTAAAGCGTCTGGGTAGCGAGGCAGAGTGTCTGGAGCGCCTGGCTAGCGAGGCAGAGTGTCTGGAGATTCTGGGTAGCAAGGCAGAGTGTCTGGAGCGTCTATCTAGCGTGGCAGAGTGTCTGGAGCCTCTGGCTAGCGTATCAGAGTGTCTGGAGCGTCTGGCTAGCGTGGCAGAGTGTCTGGAGCGCCTGGCTAGCGAGGCAGAGTGTCTGGAGAGTCTGGGTAGCTAGCCAGAGTGTCTGAAGCGTCTGGCTAGCATGGCAGAGTGTCTGGAGCGGCTGGCTAGCGAGGCAGAGTGTCTGGAGCGTCTAGCTAGCGTGGCAGAGTGTCTGGAGCCTCTGGCTAGCGTTGCAGATAGTCTGGAGCGTCTGGGTAGCGAGGCAAAGTGTCTGGAACGTCTGGGTAGCGAATCAGAGTGTCTGGAGCGTCTGGCTAGCGTGGCAGAGTGTCTGGAGCGTCTAGCTAGCGTGGCAGAGTGTCTTAAGCGGCTGGCTAGCGAGGCAGAGTGTCTGGAGAGTCTAGCTAGCGTAGCAGAGTGTCTGAAACCTCTGGCTAGCGTGGCAGTAAGTCTGGAGCGTCTGGCTAGCATGGCAGAGTGTCTGAAGCGGCTGGATAGCGAGGCAGAGTGTCTAGAGCGTCTTGGTAGCGAGGCAGAGTGTCTGGAGCGCCTGGCTAGCGAGCAGAGTGTCTGGAGCGTCTAGCTAGCGTGGCAGAGCGTCTGGGGCCTTTGGCTAGCGTGGCAGATAGTCTGGAGCGTCTGGGTAGCGAGGCAGAGTGTCTGGAGCGTCTGGGTCGCGAGGCAGAGTGTCTAAAGGGTCTACGTAGCAAGGCAGAGTGTCTGGAGCGTCTAGCTAGCGTGGCAGAGTGTCTGGAGCGTCTAGCTAGCGTAGCAGAGTGTCTGAAATCTCTGGCTAGCATGGCAGAGTGTCTGGAGCGGCTGGCTAGGGAGGCAGAGTGTCTGGATCGTCTGGGTAGCGAGCCAGAGTGTCTGGAGTGCCTGGCTAGTGAGGCAGAGTTTCTGGAGCGTCTAAGTAGCGAGGCAGAGTGCCAGGAGCGTCTAGCTAGCGTGGCAGAGTGTCTGGAGCCACTGGCTAGCGTGGCAGATAGTCTAAAGCGTCTGGGTAGCGAGGCAGAGTGTCTGGAGCGCCTGGCTAGCGAGGCAGAGTGTCTGGAGATTCTGGGTAGCAAGGCAGAGTGTCTGGAGCGTCTATCTAGCGTGGCAGAGTGTCTGGAGCCTCTGGCTAGCGTATCAGAGTGTCTGGAGCGTCTGGCTAGCGTGGCAGAGTGTCTGGAGCGCCTGGCTAGCGAGGCAGAGTGTCTGGAGAGTCTGGGTAGCTAGCCAGAGTGTCTGAAGCGTCTGGCTAGCATGGCAGAGTGTCTGGAGCGGCTGGCTAGCGAGGCAGAGTGTCTGGAGCGTCTAGCTAGCGTGGCAGAGTGTCTGGAGCCTCTGGCTAGCGTTGCAGATAGTCTGGAGCGTCTGGGTAGCGAGGCAAAGTGTCTGGAACGTCTGGGTAGCGAATCAGAGTGTCTGGAGCGTCTGGCTAGCGTGGCAGAGTGTCTGGAGCGTCTAGCTAGCGTGGCAGAGTGTCTTAAGCGGCTGGCTAGCGAGGCAGAGTATCTGGAGCGTCTGAGTAGCGAACCAGAGTGTCTGGAGTGCCTGGCTAGCGAGGCAGAGTGTCTGGAGCGTCTAAGTAGCGAATCAGAGTGTCTGGAGCGTCTAGCTAGCGTGGCAGAGTGTCTGGAGCGTCTGGCTAGCTTTGCAGAGTGTTTCAGCCTCTGGCTAGCGTGGCAGAGTGTCTGGAGGGTCTGGCTAGCATTGCAGAGTGTCTGCAGCCTCTGGCTAGCGTGGCAGATAGTCTGGAGCCACTGGCTAGCGAGGCAGAAAGTCTGGAGCGTATGGAAGCGAGCCAGAGTGTCTGGAACGCCTGGCTAGCGAGGCAGAGTGCCTGGAGCGTCTAGCTTGCGTAATAGAGTGTCTGGAGTGTCTGGCTAGCGTGGTAGAGTGTCTGGAGAGGCTGGCTAGCGAGGCAGAGTGTCTGGAGCGTCTAAGTAGCGAGGCAGAGTGCCTGGAGCGTCTAGCTAGCCTGGCAGAGTGGCTGGATTCACTGGCTAGCGTGGCAGAGTGTCTGGAGATTCTGGGTAGCAAGGCAAAGTGTCTGGAGCGTCTAGCTAGCGTGGCAGATTGTCTGGAGCCTCTGGCTAGCGTTGCAGATAGTCTGGAGCGTCTGGCTAGCAAGGCAGAGTGTCTGGAGCGTCTATCTAGCGTGGCAGAGTGTCTGGAGCCTCTGGCTAGCGAAGCAGATAGTCTGGAGCGTCTGGCTAGCATGGCAGAGTGTCTGGAGCGACTGGCTAGCGAGGCAGAGATTCTGAAGCGCCTGGCTAACGAGGCAGAGTGTCTGGAGCGTCTGGGGAGCAAGGCAAAGTGTCTTGAACGTCTGGGTAGCGAATCAGAGTGTCTGGAGCGTCTGGCTAGCGTGGCAGAGTGTCTGGAGCGCCTGGCTAGCGAGGCAGAGTGTCTGGAGCGTCTGGGTAGCAGGCAGAGTGTCTGGAGGGTCTGGGTAGCAAGGCAGAGTGTCTGGAGCGTCAAGCTAGCGTGGCATAGTGTCTTGAGCGTCTGGCTAGCGTAGCAGAAAGTCTGGAGCGTTAAGCTAGCGTAGCAGAGTGTCTGAAACCTCTGGCTAGCGTGGCAGAAAGTCTGGAGCGTCTGGCTAGGGAGGCAGAGTGTCTGGAGCGTCTGGGTCGCGAGGCAGAGTGTTTGGAGCGTCAAGCTAGCGACGCAGAGTGTCTGGAGCGTCTAGCTAGCGTAGCAGAGTGTCTAAAACCTCTGGCTAGCGTGGCAGAAAGTCTCGAGCGTCTGGCTAGCATTGCAGAGTGTCTGGAGAGGCTGGCTAGCGAGGCAGAGTGTCTGGAGCGTCTGGATAGCGAGGCAGAGTGTCTGGAGCGCCTGGCTAGCGAGCAGAGTGTCTGGAGCGTCTAGCTAGCGTGGCAGAGCGTCTGGGGCCTTTGGCTAGCGTGGCAGATAGTCTGGAGCGTCTGGGTAGCGAGGCAGAGTGTCTGGAGCGTCTGGGTCGCGAGGCAGAGTGTCTAAAGGGTCTACGTAGCAAGGCAGAGTGTCTGGAGCGTCTAGCTAGCGTGGCAGAGTGTCTGGAGCGTCTAGCTAGCGTAGCAGAGTGTCTGAAATCTCTGGCTAGCATGGCAGAGTGTCTGGAGCGGCTGGCTAGGGAGGCAGAGTGTCTGGATCGTCTGGGTAGCGAGCCAGAGTGTCTGGAGTGCCTGGCTAGTGAGGCAGAGTTTCTGGAGCGTCTAAGTAGCGAGGCAGAGTGCCAGGAGCGTCTAGCTAGCGTGGCAGAGTGTCTGGAGCCACTGGCTAGCGTGGCAGATAGTCTAAAGCGTCTGGGTAGCGAGGCAGAGTGTCTGGAGCGCCTGGCTAGCGAGGCAGAGTGTCTGGAGATTCTGGGTAGCAAGGCAGAGTGTCTGGAGCGTCTATCTAGCGTGGCAGAGTGTCTGGAGCCTCTGGCTAGCGTATCAGAGTGTCTGGAGCGTCTGGCTAGCGTGGCATAGTGTCTGGAGCGCCTGGCTAGCGAGGCAGAGTGTCTGGAGAGTCTGGGTAGCTAGCCAGAGTGTCTGAAGCGTCTGGCTAGCATGGCAGAGTGTCTGGAGCGGCTGGCTAGCGAGGCAGAGTGTCTGGAGCGTCTAGCTAGCGTGGCAGAGTGTCTGGAGCCTCTGGCTAGCGTTGCAGATAGTCTGGAGCGTCTGGGTAGCGAGGCAAAGTGTCTGGAACGTCTGGGTAGCGAATCAGAGTGTCTGGAGCGTCTGGCTAGCGTGGCAGAGTGTCTGGAGCGTCTAGCTAGCGTGGCAGAGTGTCTTAAGCGGCTGGCTAGCGAGGCAGAGTGTCTGGAGCGTCTGAGTAGCGAGGCAGAGTGTCTGGAGCGTCTAAGTAGCGAATCAGAGTGTCTGGAGCGTCTAGCTAGCGTGGCAGAGTGTCTGGAGCGTCTGGCTAGCTTTGCAGAGTGTTTCAGCCTCTGGCTAGCGTGGCAGAGTGTCTGGAGGGTCTGGCTAGCATTGCAGAGTGTCTGCAGCCTCTGGCTAGCGTGGCAGATAGTCTGGAGCCACTGGCTAGCGAGGCAGAAAGTCTGGAGCGTATGGAAGCGAGCCAGAGTGTCTGGAGTGCCTGGCTAGTGAGGCAGAGTTTCTGGAGCGTCTAAGTAGCGAGGCAGAGTGCCTGGAGCGTCTAGCTAGCGTGGCAGAGTGTCTGGAGCCTCTGGCTAGCGTAGCAGAGTGTCTGAAACCTCTGGCTAGCGTGGCAGAAAGTCTGGAGCGTCTGGCTAGGGAGGCAGAGTGTCTGGAGCGTCTAGCTAGCGTGGCAGAGTGTCTGGAGCCTCTGGCTAGCGTTGCAGATAATCTGGAGCCACTGGCTAGCGTGGCTGATAGTCTGGAGCGTCTGGGTAGCGAGGCAGCGTGTCTGGAGCGCCTGGCTAGCGAGGCAGAGTGTCTGGAGGGTCTGGGTAGCAAGGCATAGTGTCTGGAGCGTCTAGCTAGCGAGGCAGAGTGTCTGGAGAGTCTAGCTAGCGTAGCAGAGTGTCTGAAACCTCTGGCTAGTGTGGCAGTAAGTCTGGAGCGTCTGGCTAGCATGGCAGAGTGTCTGAAGCGGCTGGATAGCGAGGCAGAGTGTCTAGAGCGTCTTGGTAGCGAGGCAGAGTGTCTGGAGCGCCTGGCTAGCGAGCAGAGTGTCTGGAGCGTCTAGCTAGCGTGGCAGAGCGTCTGGGGCCTTTGGCTAGCGTGGCAGATAGTCTGGAGCGTCTGGGTAGCGAGGCAGAGTGTCTGGAGCGTCTGGGTCGCGAGGCAGAGTGTCTAAAGGGTCTACGTAGCAAGGCAGAGTGTCTGGAGCGTCTAGCTAGCGTGGCAGAGTGTCTGGAGCGTCTAGCTAGCGTAGCAGAGTGTCTGAAATCTCTGGCTAGCATGGCAGAGTGTCTGGAGCGGCTGGCTAGGGAGGCAGAGTGTCTGGATCGTCTGGGTAGCGAGCCAGAGTGTCTGGAGTGCCTGGCTAGTGAGGCAGAGTTTCTGGAGCGTCTAAGTAGCGAGGCAGAGTGCCAGGAGCGTCTAGCTAGCGTGGCAGAGTGTCTGGAGCCACTGGCTAGCGTGGCAGATAGTCTAAAGCGTCTGGGTAGCGAGGCAGAGTGTCTGGAGCGCCTGGCTAGCGAGGCAGAGTGTCTGGAGATTCTGGGTAGCAAGGCAGATTGTCTGGAGCGTCTATCTAGCGTGGCAGAGTGTCTGGAGCCTCTGGCTAGCGTATCAGAGTGTCTGGAGCGTCTGGCTAGCGTGGCAGAGTGTCTGGAGCGCCTGGCTAGCGAGGCAGAGTGTCTGGAGAGTCTGGGTAGCTAGCCAGAGTGTCTGAAGCGTCTGGCTAGCATGGCAGAGTGTCTGGAGCGGCTGGCTAGCGAGGCAGAGTGTCTGGAGCGTCTAGCTAGCGTGGCAGAGTGTCTGGAGCCTCTGGCTAGCGTTGCAGATAGTCTGGAGCGTCTGGGTAGCGAGGCAAAGTGTCTGGAACGTCTGGGTAGCGAATCAGAGTGTCTGGAGCGTCTGGCTAGCGTGGCAGAGTGTCTGGAGCGTCTAGCTAGCGTGGCAGAGTGTCTTAAGCGGCTGGCTAGCGAGGCAGAGTGTCTGGAGCGTCTGAGTAGCGAACCAGAGTGTCTGGAGTGCCTGGCTAGCGAGGCAGAGTGTCTGGAGCGTCTAAGTAGCGAATCAGAGTGTCTGGAGCGTCTAGCTAGCGTGGCAGAGTGTCTGGAGCGTCTGGCTAGCTTTGCAGAGTGTTTCAGCCTCTGGCTAGCGTGGCAGAGTGTCTGGAGGGTCTGGCTAGCATTGCAGAGTGTCTGCAGCCTCTGGCTAGCGTGGCAGATAGTCTGGAGCCACTGGCTAGCGAGGCAGAAAGTCTGGAGCGTATGGAAGCGAGCCAGAGTGTCTGGAACGCCTGGCTAGCAAAGCAGAGTGCCTGGAGCGTCTAGCTTGCGTAATAGAGTGTCTGGAGTGTCTGGCTAGCGTGGTAGAGTGTCTGGAGAGGCTGGCTAGCGAGGCAGAGTGTCTGGAGCGTCTAAGTAGCGAGGCAGAGTGCCTGGAGCGTCTAGCTAGCCTGGCAGAGTGGCTGGATTCACTGGCTAGCGTGGCAGAGTGTCTGGAGATTCTGGGTAGCAAGGCAAAGTGTCTGGAGCGTCTAGCTAGCGTGGCAGATTGTCTGGAGCCTCTGGCTAGCGTTGCAGATAGTCTGGAGCGTCTGGCTAGCAAGGCAGAGTGTCTGGAGCGTCTATCTAGCGTGGCAGAGTGTCTGGAGCCTCTGGCTAGCGAAGCAGATAGTCTGGAGCGTCTGGCTAGCATGGCAGAGTGTCTGGAGCGACTGGCTAGCGAGGCAGAGATTCTGAAGCGCCTGGCTAACGAGGCAGAGTGTCTGGAGCGTCTGGGGAGCAAGGCAAAGTGTCTTGAACGTCTGGGTAGCGAATCAGAGTGTCTGGAGCGTCTGGCTAGCGTGGCAGAGTGTCTGGAGCGCCTGGCTAGCGAGGCAGAGTGTCTGGAGCGTCTGGGTAGCAGGCAGAGTGTCTGGAGGGTCTGGGTAGCAAGGCAGAGTGTCTGGAGCGTCAAGCTAGCGTGGCATAGTGTCTTGAGCGTCTGGCTAGCGTAGCAGAAAGTCTGGAGCGTTAAGCTAGCGTAGCAGAGTGTCTGAAACCTCTGGCTAGCGTGGCAGAAAGTCTGGAGCGTCTGGCTAGGGAGGCAGAGTGTCTGGAGCGTCTGGGTCGCGAGGCAGAGTGTTTGGAGCGTCAAGCTAGCGACGCAGAGTGTCTGGAGCGTCTAGCTAGCGTAGCAGAGTGTCTAAAACCTCTGGCTAGCGTGGCAGAAAGTCTCGAGCGTCTGGCTAGCATTGCAGAGTGTCTGGAGAGGCTGGCTAGCGAGGCAGAGTGTCTGGAGCGTCTGGATAGCGAGGCAGAGTGTCTGGAGCGCCTGGCTAGCGAGGCAGAGTGTCTGGAGCGTCTAGCTAGCGTGGCAGAGTGTCTGGAGCCTCTGGCTAGCGTGGCAAATAGTCTGGAGCGTCTGGGTAGCGAGGCAGAGTGCCTGGAGCGCCTGGCTAGCGAGGCAGAGTGTCTGGAGGGTCTAAGTAGCAAGGCAGAGTGTCTGGAGCGTCTAGCTAGCGTGGCAGAGTGTCTGGAGCGTCTAGCTAGCGTAGCAGAGTGTCTGAAACCTCTGGCTAGCGTGGCAGAAAGTCTGGAGCGTCTGGCTAGGGAGGCAGAGTGTCTGGAGCGTCTAGCTAGCGTGGCAGAGTGTCTGGAGCCTCTGGCTAGCGTGGCACATAATCTGGAGCCACTGGCTAGCGTGGCTGATAGTCTGGAGCGTCTGGGTAGCGAGGCAGCGTGTCTGGAGCGCCTGGCTAGCGAGGCAGAGTGTCTGGAGGGTCTGGGTAGCAAGGCATAGTGTCTGGAGCGTCTAGCTAGCGAGGCAGAGTGTCTGGAGAGTCTAGCTAGCGTAGCAGAGTGTCTGAAACCTCTGGCTAGCGTGGCAGTAAGTCTGGAGCGTCTGGCTAGCATGGCAGAGTGTCTGAAGCGGCTGGCTAGCGAGGCAGAGTGTCTAGAGCGTCTTGGTAGCGAGGCAGAGTGTCTGGAGCGCCTGGCTAGCGAGGCAGAGTGTCTGGAGCGTCTAGCTAGCGTGGCAGAGTGTCTGGGGCCTTTGGCTAGCGTGGCAGATAGTCTGGAGCGTCTGGGTAGCGAGGCAGAGTGTCTGGAGCGTCTGGGTCGCGAGGCAGAGTGTCTGGAGGGTCTACGTAGCAAGGCAGAGTGTCTGGAGCGTCTAGCCAGCGTGGCAGAGTGTCTGGAGCGTCTAGCTAGCGTAGCAGAGTGTCTGAAATCTCTGGCTAGCATGGCAGAGTGTCTGGAGCGGCTGGCTAGGGAGGCAGAGTGTCTGGATCGTCTGGGTAGCGAGCCAGAGTGTCTGGAGTGCCTGGCTAGTGAGGCAGAGTTTCTGGAGCGTCTAAGTAGCGAGGCAGAGTGCCAGGAGCGTCTAGCTAGCGTGGCAGAGTGTCTGGAGCCACTGGCTAGCGTGGCAGATAGTCTAAAGCGTCTGGGTAGCGAGGCAGAGTGTCTGGAGCGCCTGGCTAGCGAGGCAGAGTGTCTGGAGATTCTAGGTAGCAAGGCAGAGTGTCTGGAGCGTCTATCTAGCGTGGCAGAGTGTCTGGAGTCTCTGGCTAGCGTAGCAGATAGTCTAGAGCGTCTGGCTAGAATGGCAGAGTGTCTGGAGCGCCTGGCTAGCGAGGCAGAGCTTCTGAAGCGCCTGGCTAACGAGGCAGAGTGTCTGGAGCGTCTGGGGAGCGAGGCAAAGTGTCTTGAACGTCTGGGTAGCGAATCAGAGTGTCTGGAGCGTCTGGCTAGCGTGGCAGAGTGTCTGGAGCGCCTGGCTAGCGAGGCAGAGTGTCTGGAGAGTCTGGGTAGCTAGCCAGAGTGTCTGAAGCGTCTGGCTAGCATGGCAGAGTGTCTGGAGCGGCTGGCTAGCGAGGCAGAGTGTCTGGAGCGCCTAGCTAGCATTGCAGAGTGTCTTCAGCCTCTGGCTAGCGTAGCAGAGTGTCTGGAGCGTCTGGCTAGCATTGCAGAGTGTCTGCAGCCTCTGGCTAGCGTGACAGATAGTCTGGAGCCACTGGCTAGCGTGGCAGAAAGTCTGGAGCGTATGGGAGCGAGCCAGAGTGTCTGGAACGCCTGGCTAGCGAGGCAGAGTGCCTGGAGCGTCTAGCTTGCGTGGTAAAGTGTCTGGAGTATCTGGCTGGCGTGGTAGAGTGTCTGGAGCGGCTGGCTAGCGAGGCAGAGTGTCTGGAGCGTCTAAGTAGCGAGGCAGAGTGCCTGGAGCGTCTAGCTAGCGTGGCAGAGTGGCTGGAGCCACTGGCTAGCGTGGCAGAGTGTCTGGAGGGTCTATGTAGCAAGGCAGAGTGTCTGGAGCGTCAAGCTAGCGTGGCATAGTGTCTTGAGCGTCTAGCTAGCGTAGCAGAAAGTCTGAAGCGTTAAGCTATTGTAGCAGAGTGTCTGAAACCTCTGGCTAGCGTGGCAGAATGTCTGGAGCGTCTGGCTAGGGAGGCAGAGTGTCTGGAGCGTCTAGCTAGCGTGGCAGAGTGTCTGGAGCCTCTGGCTAGCGTGGCAGATAATCTGGAGCCACTGGCTAGCGTGGCTGATAGTCTGGAGCGTCTGGGTAGCGAGACAGCGTGTCTGGAGCGCCTGGCTAGCGAGGCAGAGTGTCTGGAGGGTCTGGGTAGCAAGGCATAGTGTCTGGAGCCTCTGGCTAGCGTTGCAGATAGTCTGGAGCGTCTGGGTAGCGAGGCAAAGTGTCTGGAACGTCTGGGTAGCAAATCAGAGTGTCTGGAGTGCCTGGCTAGCGAGGCACAGTGTCTGGAGCCTCTGGCTAGCGTTGCAGATAGTCTGGAGCGTCTGGGTAGCGAGGCAAAGTGTCTGGAACGTCTGGGTAGCAAATCAGAGTGTCTGGAGTGCCTGGCTAGCGAGGCACAGTGTCTGGAGCGTCTAAGTAGCGAGGCAGAGTGCCTGGAGCGTCTAGCTAGCGTGGCAGAGTGTCTGGAGCCACTGATTAGCGTGGCAGATAGTCTGAAGCGTCTAGGTAGCGAGGCAGAGTGTCTGGAGCGTCTGGGTAGCGAGGCAAGGTGTCTGGAGCGTCTAAGTAGCGAATCAGAGTGTCTGGAGCGTTTAGCTAGCGTGGCAGAGTGTCTGGAGCGTCTGGCTAGCATTGCAGAGTGTCTTCAGCCTCTGGCTAGCGTGGCAGAGTGTCTGGAGCGTCTGGCTAGCATTGCAGAGTGTCTGCAGCCTCTGGCTAGCGTGGCAGATAGTCTGGAGCCACTGGCTAGCGAGGCAGAAATTTCTGGAGCGTATGGAAGCGAGCCAGAGTGTCTGGAACGCCTGGCTAGCGAGGCAGAGTGCCTGGAGCGTCTAGCTTGCGTGGTAGAGTGTCTGGAGCGTCTGGGGAGCAAGGCAAAGTGTCTTGAACGTCTGGGTAGCGAATCAGAGTGTCTGGAGCGTCTGGCTAGCGTGGCAGAGTGTCTGTAGCGCCTGGCTAGCGAGGCAGAGTGTCTGGAGCGTCTGGGTAGCAGGCAGAGTGTCTGGAGGGTCTGGGTAGCAAGGCAGAGTGTCTGGAGCGTCAAACTAGCGTGGCATAGTGTCTTGAGCGTCTGGCTAGCGTAGCAGAAAGTCTGGAGCGTTAAGCTAGCGTAGCAAAGTGTCTGAAACCTCTGGCTAGCGTGGCAGAAAGTCTGGAGCGTCTGGCTAGGGAGGCAGAGTGTCTGGAGCGTCTGGGTCGCGAGGCAGAGTGTCTGGAGCGCCTAGCTAGCGGGGCAGAGTGTCTGGAGGGTCTGGGTAGCAAGGCAGAGTGTCTGGAGCGTCATGCTAGCGACGCAGAGTGTCTGGAGCGTCTAGCTAGCGTAGCAGAGTGTCTAAAACCTCTGGCTAGCGTGGCAGAAAGTCTGGAGCGTCTGGCTAGCATTGCAGAGTGTCTGGAGAGGCTGGCTAGCGAGGCAGAGTGTCTGGAGCGTCTGTATAGCGAGGCAGAGTGTCTGGAGCGCCTGGCTAGCGAGGCAGAGTGTCTGGAGCGTCTAGCTAGCGTGGCAGAGTGTCTGGAGCCTCTGGCTAGCGTGGCAAATAGTCTGGAGCGTCTGGGTAGCGAGGCAGAGTGTCTGGAGCGCCTGGCTAGCGAAGCAGAGTGTCTGGAGGGTCAAGTAGCAAGGCAGAGTGTCTGGAGCGTCTAGCTAGCGTGGCAGAGTGTCTGGAGCGTCTAGCTAGCGTAGCAGAGTGTCTGAAATCTCTGGCTAGCATGGCAGAGTGTCTGGAGCGGCTGGCTAGGGAGGCAGAGTGTCTGGATCGTCTGGGTAGCGAGCCAGAGTGTCTGGAGTGCCTGGCTAGTGAGGCAGAGTTTCTGGAGCGTCTAAGTAGCGAGGCAGAGTGCCTGGAGCGTCAAGCTAGCCTGGCAGAGTGGCTGGAGCCACTGGCTAGCGTGGCAGAGTGTCTGGAGATTCTGGGTAGCAAGGCAGAGTGTCTGGAGCGTCTAGCTAGCGTGGCAGAGTGTCTGGAGCCTCTGGCTAGCGTTGCAGATAGTCTGGAGCGTCTGTCTAGCAAGGCAGAGTGTCTGGAGCGTCTATCTAGGGGGCAGAGTGTCTGGAGCCTCTAGCTAGCGTAGCAGATAGTCTGGAGCGTCTGGCTAGCATGGCAGAGTGTCTGGAGCGCCAGGCTAGTGAGGCAGAGCTTCTGAAGCGCCTGGCTAACGAGGCAGAGTGTCTGGAGCGTCTGGGGAGCGAGGCAAAGTGTCTTGAACGTCTGGGTAGCGAATCAGAGTGTCTGGAGCGTCTGGCTAGCGAGGCAGAGTGTCTGGAGCGTCTGGGTAGCAGGCAGAGTGTCTGGAGGGTCTATGTAGCAAGGCAGAGTGTCTGGAGCGTCAAGCTAGCGTGGCATAGTGTCTCGAGCGTCTGGCTAGCGTAGCAGAAAGTCTGGAGCGTTAAGCTAGCGTAGCAGAGTGTCTGAAACCTCTGGCTAGCGTGGCAGAAAGTCTGGAGCGTCTGGCTAGGGAGGCAGAGTGTCTGGAGCGTCTAGCTAGCGTGGCAGAGTGTCTGGAGCCTCTGGCTAGCGTTGCAGATAATCTGGAGCCACTGGCTAGCGTGGCTGATAGTCTGGAGCGTCTAGCTAGAATGGCAGAGTGTCTGGAGCGCCTGGCTAGCGAGGCAGAGCTTCTGAAGCGCCTGGCTAACGAGGCAGAGTGTCTGGAGCGTCTATCTAGCGTGGCAGAGTGTCTGGAGCCTCTGGCTAGCGTAGCAGATAGTCTGGAGCGTCTAGCTAGAATGGCAGAGTGTCTGGAGCGCCTGGCTAGCGAGGCAGAGCTTCTGAAGCGCCTGGCTAACGAGGCAGAGTGTCTGGGGCGTCTGGGGAGCGAGGCAAAGTGTCTTGAACGTCTGGGTAGCGAATCAGAGTGTCTGGAGCGTCTGGCTAGCGTGGCAGAGTGTCTGGAGCGCCTGGCTAGCGAGGCAGAGTGTCTGGAGAGTCTGGGTAGCTAGCCAGAGTGTCTGAAGCGTCTGGCTAGCATGGCAGAGTGTCTGGAGCGGCTGGCTAGCGAGGCAGAGTGTCTGGAGCGCCTGGCTAGCATTGCAGAGTGTCTTCAGCCTCTGGCTAGCGTAGCAGAGTGTCTGGAGCGTCTGGCTAGCATTGCAGAGTGTCTGCAGCCTCTGGCTAGCGTGGCAGATAGTCTAGAGCCACTGGCTAGCGTGGCAGAAAGTCTGGAGCGTATGGGAGCGAGCCAGAGTGTCTGGAACGCCTGGCTAGCGAGGCAGAGTGCCTGGAGCGTCTAGCTTGCGTGGTAGAGTGTCTGGAGTGTCTGGCTAGCGAGGCAGAGTGTCTGGAGCGTCTAAGTAGCGAGGCAGAGTGTCTGGAGCCTCTGGCTAGCGTGGCAGATAATCTGGAGCCACTTGCTAGCGTGGCTGATAGTCTAGAGCGTCTGGGTAGCGAGGCAGCGTGTCTGGAGCGCCTGGCTAGCGAGGCAGAGTGTCTGGAGGGTCTGGGTAGCAAGGCATAGTGTCTGGAGCGTCTAGCTAGCGAGGCAGAGTGTCTGGAGAGTCTAGCTAGCGTAGCAGAGTGTCTGAAACCTCTGGCTAGCGTGGCAGTAAGTCTGGAGCGGCTGGCTAGGGAGGCAGAGTGTCTGGATCGTCTGGGTAGCGAGCCAGAGTGTCTGGAGTGCCTTGCTAGTGAGGCAGAGTTTCTGGAGCGTCTAAGTAGCGAGGCAGAGTGCCAGGAGCGTCTAGCTAGAGTGGAAGAGTGTCTGGAGCCCTGGCTAGCGTGGCAGATAGTCTAAAGCGTCTGGGTAGCGAGGCAGAGTGTCTGGAGCGCCTGGCTAGCGAGGCAGAGTGTCTGGAGATTCTGGGTAGCAAGGCAGAGTGTCTGGAGCGTCTATCTAGCGTGGCAGAGTGTCTGGAGCCTCTGGCTAGCGTAGCAGATAGTCTGGAGCGTCTGGCTAGAATGGCAGAGTGTCTGGAGCGCCTGGCTAGCGAGGCAGAGCTTCTAAAGCGCCTGGCTAACGAGGCAGAGTGTCTGGAGCGTCTGGGGAGCGAGGCAAAGTGTCTTGAACGTCTGGGTAGCGAATCAGAGTGTCTGGAGCGTCTGGCTAGCGTGGCAGAGTGTCTGGAGCGCCTGGCTAGCGAGGCAGAGTGTCTGGAGAGTCTGGGTAGCTAGCCAGAGTGTCTGAAGCGTCTGGCTAGCATGGCAGAGTGTCTGGAGCGGCTGGCTAGCGAGGCAGAGTGTCTGGAGCGCCTGGCTAGCATTGCAGAGTGTCTTCAGCCTCTGGCTAGCGTGGCAGAGTGTCTGGAGCGTCTGGCTAGCATTGCAGAGTGTCTGCAGCCTCTGGCTAGCGTGGCAGATAGTCTGGAGCCACTGGCTAGCGTGGCAGAAAGTCTGGAGCGTATGGGAGCGAGCCAGAGTGTCTGGAACGCCTGGCTAGCGAGGCAGAGTGTCTGGAGCGTCTAAGTAGCGAGGCAGAGTGCCTAAAGCGTCTAGCTAGCGTGGCAGAGTGGCTGGAGCCACTGGCTAGCGTGGCAGAGTGTCTGGAGATTCTGGGTAGCAAGGCAGAGTGTCTGGAGCGTCTAGCTAGCGTGGCAGAGTGTCTGGAGCCTCTGGCTAGCGTTGCAGATAGTCTGGAGCGTCTGGGTAGCGAGGCAAAGTGTCTGGAACGTCTGGGTAGCGAATCAGAGTGTCTGGAGCGTCTGGCTAGCGTGGCAGAGTGTCTGGAGCGTCTAGCTAGCGTGGCAGAGTGTCTTAAGCGGCTGGCTAGCGAGGCAGAGTGTCTGGAGCGTCTGAGTAGCGAACCAGAGTGTCTGGAGTGCCTGGCTAGCGAGGCAGAGTGCCTGGAGCGTCTAGCTAGCGTGGCAGAGTGTCTGGAGCCACTGATTAGCGTGGCAGATAGTCTGAAGCGTCTAGGTAGCGAGGCAGAGTGTCTGGAGCGTCTGGGTAGCGAGGCAAGGTGTCTGGAGCGTCTAAGTAGCGAATCAGAGTGTCTGGAGCGTCTAGCTAGCGTGGCAGAGTGTCTGGAGCGTCTGGCTAGCTTTGCAGAGTGTCTTCAGCCTCTGGCTAGCGTGGCAGAGTGTCTGGAGCGTCTGGCTAGCATTGCAGAGTGTCTGCTGCCTCTGGCTAGCGTGGCAGATAGTCTGGAGCCACTGGCTAGCGAGGCAGAAAGTCTGGAGCGTATGGAAGCGAGCCAGAGTGTCTGGAACGCCTGGCTAGCGAGGCAGAGTGCCTGGAGCGTCTAGCTTGCGTGGTAGAGTGTCTGGAGTGTCTGGCTAGCGTGGTAGAGTGTCTGGAGAGGCTGGCTAGCGAGGCAGATAGTCTGGAGCGTCTGGGTAGCGAGGCAGAGTGTCTGGAGCGCCTGGCTAGCGGGGCAGAGTGTCTGGAGCGTCTAAGTAGCGAGGCAGAGTGCCTGGAGCGTCTAGCTAGCCTGGCAGAGTGGCTGGAGCCACTGGCTAGCGTGGCAGAGTGCCTGGAGATTCTGGGTAGCAAGGCAGAGTGTCTGGAGCGTCTAGCTAGCGTGGCAGAGTGTCTGGAGACTCTGGCTAGCGTTGCAGATAGTCTGGAGCGTCTGGCTAGCAAGGCAGAGTGTCTGGAGCGTCTATCTAGCGTGGCAGAGTGTCTGGAGCCTCTGGCTAGCGTAGCAGGTAGTCTGGAGCGTCTGGCTAGCATGGCAGAGTGTCTGGAGCGCCTGGCTAGCGAGGCAGAGCTTCTAAAGCGCCTGGCTAACGAGGCAGAGTGTCTGGAGCGTCTGGGGAGCGAGGCAAAGTGTCTTGAACGTCTGGGTAGCGAATCAGAGTGTCTGAAGCGTCTAGCTAGCGTGGCAGAGTGTCTGGAGCGCCTGGCTAGCGAGGCAGAGTGTCTGGAGCGTCTGGGTAGCAGGCAGAGTGTCTGGAGGGTCTGGGTAGCAAGGCAGAGTGTCTGGAGCGTCAAGCTAGCGTGGCATAGTGTCTTGAGCGTCTGGCTAGCGTAGCAGAAAGTCTGGAGCGTTAAGCTAGCGTAGCAGAGTGTCTGAAACCTCTGGCTAGCGTGGCAGAAAGTCTGGAGCGTCTGGCGTGGGAGGCAGAGTGTCTGGAGCGTCTGGGTCGCGAGGCAGAGTGTCTGGAGCGCCTCGCTAGCGGGGCAGAGTGTCTGGAGGTTCTGGGTAGCAAGGCAGAGTGTCTGGAGCGTCAAGCTAGCGACGCAGAGTGTCTGGAGCGTCTAGCTAGCGTAGCAGAGTGTCTAAAACCTCTGGCTAGCGTGGCAGAAAGTCTGGAGCGTCTGGCTAGCATTGCAGAGTGTCTGGAGAGGCTGGCTAGCGAGGCAGAGTGTCTGGAGCGTCTGGATAGCGAGGCAGAGTGTCTGGAGCGCCTGGCTAGCGAGGCAGAGTGTCTGGAGCGTCTAGCTAGCGTGGCAGAGTGTCTGGAGCCTCTGGCTAGCGTGGCAAATAGTCTGGAGCGTCTGGGTAGCGAGGCAGAGTGTCTGGAGCGCCTGGCTAGCGAGGCAGAGTGTCTGGAGGGTCTAAGTAGCAAGGCAGAGTGTCTGGAGCGTCTTGCTAGCGTGGCAGAGTGTCTGGAGCGTCTAGCTAGCGTAGCAGAGTGTCTGAAATCTCTGGCTAGCATGGCAGAGTGTCTGGAGCGGCTGGCTAGGGAGGCAGAGTGTCTGGATCGTCTGGGTAGCGAGCCAGAGTGTCTGGAGTGCCTGGCTAGTGAGGCAGAGTTTCTGGAGCGTCTAAGTAGCGAGGCAGAGTGCCTGGAGCGTCTAGCTAGCGTGGCAGAGTGTCTGGAGCCACTGGCTAGCGTGGCAGATAGTCTAAAGCGTCTGGGTAGCGAGGCAGAGTGTCTGGAGCGCCTGGCTAGCGAGGCAGAGTGTCTGGAGAGTCTGGGTAGCTAGCCAGAGTGTCTGAAGCGTCTGGCTAGCATGGCAGAGTGTCTGGAGCGGCTGGCTAGCGAGGCAGAGTGTCTGGAGCGCCTGGCTAGCATTGCAGAGTGTCTTCAGCCTCTGGCTAGCGTGGCAGAGTGTCTGGAGCGTCTGGCTAGCGTGGTAGAGTGTCTGGAGCGGCTGGCTAGCGAGGCAGAGGTCTGGAGCGTCTAAGTAGCGAGGCAGAGTGCCTGGAGCGTCTAGCTAGCGTGGCAGAGTGGCTGGAGCCACTGGTTAGCGTGGCAGAGTGTCTGGAGATTCTGGGTAGCAAGGCAGAGTGTCTGGAGCGTCTAGCTAGCGTGGCAGAGTGTCTGGAGCCTCTGGCTAGCGTTGCAGATAGTCTGAAGCGTCTAGGTAGCGAGGCAGAGTGTCTGGAGAGTCTGGGTAGCGAGGCAAGGTGTCTGGAGCGTCTAAGTAGCGAATCAGAGTGTCTGGAGCGTCTAGCTAGCGTGGCAGAGTGTCTGGAGCGTCTGGCTAGCATTGCAGAGTGTCTTCAGCCTCTGGCCAGCGTGGCAGAGTGTCTGGAGCGTCTGGCTAGCATTGCAGAGTGTCTGCAGCCTCTGGCTAGCGTGGCAGATAGTCTGGAGCCACTGGCTAGCGTGGCAGAAAGTCTGGAGCGTATGGGAGCGAGCCAGAGTGTCTGGAACGCCTGGCTAGCGAGGCAGAGTGCCTGGAGCGTCTAGCTTGCATGGTAGAGTGTCTGGAGTGTCTGGCTAGCGTGGTAGAGTAACTGGAGCGGCTGGCTAGCGAGGCAGAGTGTCTGGAGCGTCTAAGTAGCGAGGCAGAGTGGCTGGAGTGTCTAGCTAGCGTGGCAGAGTGTCTTAAGCGGCTGGCTAGCGAGGCAGAGTGTCTGGAGCGTCTGAGTAGCGAACCAGAGTGTCTGGAGTGCCTGGCTAGCGAGGCAGAGTGCCTGGAGCGTCTAGCTAGCGTGGCAGAGTGTCTGGAGCCACTGATTAGCGTGGCAGATAGTCTGAAGCGTCTAGGTAGCGAGGCAGAGTGTCTGGAGCGTCTGGGTAGCGAGGCAAGGTGTCTGGAGCGTCTAAGTAGCGAATCAGAGTGTCTGGAGCGTCTAGCTAGCGTGGCAGAGTGTCTGGAGCGTCTGGCTAGCTTTGCAGAGTGTCTTCAGCCTCTGGCTAGCGTGGCAGAGTGTCTGGAGCGTCTGGCTAGCATTGCAGAGTGTCTGCAGCCTCTGGCTAGCGTGGCAGATAGTCTGGAGCCACTGGCTAGCGAGGCAGAAAGTCTGGAGCGTATGGAAGCGAGCCAGAGTGTCTGGTACGCCTGGCTAGCGAGGCAGAGTGCCTGGAGCGTCTAGCTTGCGTGGTAGAGTGTCTGGAGTGACTGGCTAGCGTGGTAGAGTGTCTGGAGAGGCTGGCTAGCGAGGCAGATAGTCTGGAGCGTCTGGGTAGCGAGGCAGAGTGTCTGGAGCGCCTGGCTAGCGGGGCAGAGTGTCTGGAGCGTCTAAGTAGCGAGGCAGAGTGCCTGGAGCGTCTAGCTAGCCTGGCAGAGTGGCTGGAGCCACTGGCTAGCGTGGCAGAGTGTCTGGAGATTCTTGGTAGCAAGGCAGAGTGTCTGGAGCGTCTAGCTAGCGTGGCAGAGTGTCTGGAGACTCTGGCTAGCGTTGCAGATAGTCTGGAGCGTCTGGCTAGCAAGGCAGAGTGACTGGAGCGTCTATCTAGCGTGGCAGAGTGTCTGGAGCCTCTGGCTAGCGTAGCAGGTAGTCTGGAGCGTCTGGCTAGCATGGCAGAGTGTCTGGAGCGCCTGGCTAGCGAGGCAGAGCTTCTGAAGCGCCTGGCTAACGAGGCAGAGTGTCTGGAGCGTCTGGGGAGCGAGGCAAAGTGTCTTGAACGTCTGGGTAGCGAATCAGAGTGTCTGGAGCGTCTGGCTAGCGTGGCAGAGTGTCTGGAGCGCCTGGCTAGCGAGGCAGAGTGTCTGGAGCGTCCGGGTAGCAGGCAGAGTGTCTGGAGGGTCTGGGTAGCAAGGCAGAGTGTCTGGAGCGTCAAGCTAGCGTGGCATAGTGTCTTGAGCGTCTGGCTAGCGTAGCAGAAAGTCTGGAGCGTTATGCTAGCGTAGCAGAGTGTCTGAAACCTCTGGCTAGCGTGGCAGAAAGTCTGGAGCGTCTGGCTAGGGAGGCAGAGTGTCTGGAGCGTCTGGGTCGCGAGGCAGAGTGTCTGGAGCGCCTGGCTAGCGGGGCAGAGTGTCTGGAGTGTCTGGGTAGCAAGGCAGAGTGTCTGGAGCGTCAAGCTAGCGACGCAGAGTGTCTGGAGCGTCTAGCTAGCGTAGCAGAGTGTCTAAAACCTCTGGCTAGCGTGGCAGAAAGTCTGGAGCGTCTGGCTAGCATTGCAGAGTGTCTGGAGAGGCTGGCTAGCGAGGCAGAGTGTCTGGAGCGTCTGGATAGCGAGGCAGAGTGTCTGGAGCGCCTGGCTAGCGAGGCAGAGTGTCTGGAGCGTCTAGCTAGCGTGGCAGAGTGTCTGGAGCCTCTGGCTAGCGTGGCAAATAGTCTGGAGCGTCTGGGTAGCGAGGCAGAGTGTCTGGAGCGCCTGGCTAGCGAGGCAGAGTGTCTGGAGGGTCTAAGTAGCAAGGCAGAGTGTCTGGAGCGTCTTGCTAGCGTGGCAGAGTGTCTGGAGCGTCTAGCTAGCGTAGCAGAGTGTCTGAAATCTCTGGCTAGCATGGCAGAGTGTCTGGAGCGGCTGGCTAGGGAGGCAGAGTGTCTGGATCGTCTGGGTAGCGAGCCAGAGTGTCTGGAGTGCCTGGCTAGTGAGGCAGAGTTACTGGAGCGTCTAAGTAGCGAGGCAGAGTGCCTGGAGCGTCTAGCTAGCGTGGCAGAGTGTCTGGTGCCACTGGCTAGCGTGGCAGATAGTCTAAAGCGTCTGGGTAGCGAGGCAGAGTGTCTGGAGCGCCTGGCTAACGAGGCAGAGTGTCTGGAGAGTCTGGGTAGCTAGCCAGGGTGTCTGAAGCGTCTGGCTAGCATGACAGAGTGTCTGCAGCCTCTGGCTAGCGTGGCAGATAGTCTGGAGCCACTGGCTAGCGAGGCAGAAAGTCTGGAGCGTATGGAAGCGAGCCAGAGTGTCTGGTACGCCTGGCTAGCGAGGCAGAGTGCCTGGAGCGTCTAGCTTGCGTGGTAGAGTGTCTGGAGTGTCTGGCTAGCGTGGTAGAGTGTCTGGAGAGGCTGGCTAGCGAGGCAGATAGTCTGGAGCGTCTGGGTAGCGAGGCAGAGTGTCTGGAGCGCCTGGCTAGCGGGGCACAGTGTCTGGAGCGTCTAAGTAGCGAGGCAGAGTGCCTGGAGCGTCTAGCTAGCCTGGCAGAGTGGCTGGAGCCACTGGCTAGCGTGGCAGAGTGTCTGGAGATACTTGGTAGCAAGGCAGAGTGTCTGGAGCGTCTAGCTAGCGTGGCAGAGTGTCTGGAGACTCTGGCTAGCGTTGCAGATAGTCTGGAGCGTCTGGCTAGCAAGGCAGAGTGACTGGAGCGTCTATCTAGCGTGGCAAAATGTCTGGAGCCTCTGGCTAGCGTAGCAGGTAGTCTGGAGCGTCTGGCTAGCATGGCAGAGTGTCTGGAGCGCCTGGCTAGCGAGGCAGAGCTTCTGAAGCGCCTGGCTAACGAGGCAGAGTGTCTGGAGCGTCTGGGGAGCGAGGCAAAGTGTCTTGAACGTCTGGGTAGCGAATCAGAGTGTCTGGAGCGTCTGGCTAGCGTGGCAGAGTGTCTGGAGCGCCTGGCTAGCGAGGCAGAGTGTCTGGAGCGTCCGGGTAGCAGGCAGAGTGTCTGGAGGGTCTGGGTAGCAAGGCAGAGTGTCTGGAGCGTCAAGCTAGCGTGGCATAGTGTCTTGAGCGTCTGGCTAGCGTAGCAGAAAGTCTGGAGCGTTATGCTAGCGTAGCAGAGTGTCTGAAACCTCTGGCTAGCGTGGCAGAAAGTCTGGAGCGTCTGGCTAGGGAGGCAGAGTGTCTGGAGCGTCTGGGTCGCGAGGCAGAGTGTCTGGAGCGCCTGGCTAGCGGGGCAGAGTGTCTGGAGGGTCTGGGTAGCAAGGCAGAGTGTCTGGAGCGTCAAGCTAGCGACGCAGAGTGTCTGGAGCGTCTAGCTAGCGTAGCAGAGTGTCTAAAACCTCTGGCTAGCGTGGCAGAAAGTCTGGAGCGTCTGGCTAGCATTGCAGAGTGTCTGGAGAGGCTGGCTAGCGAGGCAGAGTGTCTGGAGCGTCTGGATAGCGAGGCAGAGTGTCTGGAGCGCCTGGCTAGCGAGGCAGAGTGTCTGGAGCGTCTAGCTAGCGTGGCAGAGTGTCTGGAGCCTCTGGCTAGCGTGGCAAATAGTCTGGAGCGTCTGGGTAGCGAGGCAGAGTGTCTGGAGCGCCTGGCTAGCGAGGCAGAGTGTCTGGAGGGTCTAAGTAGCAAGGCAGAGTGTCTGGAGCGTCTTGCTAGCGTGGCAGAGTGTCTGGAGATTCTGGGTAGCAAGGCAGAGTGTCTGGAGCGTCTATCTAGCGTGGCAGAGTGTCTGGAGCCACTGGCTAGCGTGGCAGATAGTCTAAAGCGTCTGGGTAGCGAGGCAGAGTGTCTGGAGCGCCTGGCTTGCGAGGCAGAGTGTCTGGAGATTCTGGGTAGCAAGGCAGAGTGTCTGGAGCGTCTATCTAGCGTGGCAGAGTGTCTGGAGCCTCTGGCTAGCGTAGCAGATAGTCTGGAGCGTCTGGCTAGAATGGCAGAGTGTCTGGAGCGCCTGGCTAGCGAGGCAGAGCTTCTGAAGCGCCTGGCTAACGAGGCAGAGTGTCTGGAGCGTCTGGGGAGCGAAGCAAAGTGTCTTGAACGTCTGGGTAGCGAATCAGAGTGTCTGGAGCGTCTGGCTAGCGTGGCAGAGTGTCTGGAGCGCCTAGCTAGCGAGGCAGAGTGTCTGGAGAGTCTGGGTAGCTAGCCAGAGTGTCTGAAGCGTCTGGCTAGCATGGCAGAGGGTCTGGAGCGGCTGGCTAGCGAGGCAGAGTGTCTGGAGCGCCTGGCTAGCATTGCAGAGTGTCTTCAGCCTCTGGCTAGCGTGGCAGAGTGTCTGGAGCGTCTAGCTAGCGTGGTAGAGTGTCTGGAGCGGCTGGCTAGCGAGGCAGAGTGTCTGGAGCGTCTAAGTAGCGAGGCAGAGTGCCTGGAGCGTCTAGCTAGCGTGGCAGAGTGGCTGGAGCCACTGGCTAGCGTGGCAGAGTGTCTGGAGATTCTGGGTAGCAAGGCAGAGTGTCTGGAGCGTCTAGCTAGCGTGGCAGAGTGTCTGGAGCCTCTGGCTAGCGTTGCAGATAGTCTGAAGCGTCTAGGTAGCGAGGCAGAGTGTCTGGAGAGTCTGGGTAGCGAGGCAAGGTGTCTGGAGTTTCTAAGTAGCGAATCAGAGTGTCTGGAGCGTCTAGCTAGCGTGGCAGAGTGTCTGGTGCGTCTGGCTAGCATTGCAGAGTGTCTTCAGCCTCTGGCTAAGGTGGCAGAGTGTCTGGAGCGTCTAGCTAGCGTGGCAGAGTGTCTGGAGTGTCTGGCTAGCGTGGTAGAGTGTCTGGAGAGGCTGGCTAGCGAGGCAGTGTGTCTGGAGCGTCTGGGTAGCCAGCCAGAGTGTCTGAAGCGCCTGGCTAGCGAGGCAGGGTGTCTGGAGCGTCTAAGTAGCGAGGCAGAGTGCCTGGAGCGTCTAGCTTGCGTGGTAGAGTGTCTGGAGTGTCTGGCTAGCGTGGTAGAGTGTCTGGAGCGGCTGGCTAGCGAGGCAGAGTGTCTGGAGCGTCTAAGTAGCGAGGCAGAGTGCCTGGAGCGTCTAGCTAGCGTGGCAGATTGTCTGGAGCGCCTGGCTAGCGAGGCAGAGTGTCTGGAGCGTCTGGGTAGCAGGCAGAGTGTCTGGAGGGTCTGGGTAGCAAGGCAGAGTGTCTGGAGCGTCAAGCTAGCGTGGCATAGTGTCTTGAGCGTCTGGCTAGCGTAGCAGAAAGTCTGGAGCGTTAAGCTAGCGTAGCAGAGTGTCTGAAACCTCTGGCTAGCGTGGCAGAAAGTCTGGAGCGCCTGGCTAGCGAGGCAGAGTGTCTGGAGCGTCTAGCTAGCGTGGCAGAGTGTCTGGAGCCTCTGGCTAGCGTGGAAAATAGTCTGGAGCGTCTGGGTAGCGAGGCAGAGTGTCTGGAGCGCCTGGCTAGCGAGGCAGAGTGTCTGGAGGGTCTAAGTAGCAAGGCAGAGTGTCTGGAGCGTCTTGCTAGCGTGGCAGAGTGTCTGGAGCGTCTAGCTAGCGTAGCAGAGTGTCTGAAATCTCTGGCTAGCATGGCAGAGTGTCTGGAGCGGCTGGCTAGGGAGGCAGAGTGTCTGGATCGTCTGGGTAGCGAGCCAGAGTGTCTGGAGTGCCTGGCTAGTGAGGCAGAGTTTCTGGAGCGTCTAAGTAGCGAGGCAGAGTGCCTGGAGCGTCTAGCTAGCGTGGCAGAGTGTCTGGTGCCACTGGCTAGCGTGGCAGATAGTCTTAAGCGTCTGGGTAGCGAGGCAGAGTGTCTGGAGCGCCTGGCTAGCGAGGCAGAGTGTCTGGAGAGTCTGGGTAGCTAGCCAGGGTGTCTGAAGCGTCTGGCTAGCATGGCAGAGTGTCTGGAGCGGCTGGCTAGCGAGGCAGAGTGTCTGGAGCGCCTGGCTAGCATTGCAGAGTGTCTTCAGCCTCTGGCTAGCGTGGCAGAGTGTCTGGAGCGTCTGGCTAGCGTGGTAGAGTGTCTGGAGCGGCTGGCTAGCGAGGCAGAGTGTCTGGAGCGTCTAAGTAGCGAGGCAGAGTGCCCGGAGCGTCTAGCTAGCGTGGCAGAGTGGCTGGAGCCACTGGCTAGCGTGGCAGAGTGTCTGGAGATTCTGGGTAGCAAGGCAGAGTGTCTGGAGCGTCTAGCTAGCGTGGCAGAGTGTCTGGAGCCTCTGGCTAGCGTTGCAGATAGTCTGAAGCGTCTAGGTAGCGAGGCAGAGTGTCTGGAGAGTCTGGGTAGCGAGGCAAGGTGTCTGGAGCGTCTAAATATGGAATCAGAGTGTCTGGAGCGTCAAGCTAGCGTGGCAGAGTGTCTGGAGCGTCTGGCTAGCATTGCAGAGTGTCTTCAGCCTCTGGCTAGCGTGGCAGAGTGTCTGGAGCGTCTGGCTAGCATTGCAGAGTGTCTGCAGCCTCTGGCTAGCGTGGCAGATAGTCTGGAGCCACTGGCTAGCGAGGCAGAAATTTCTGGAGCGTATGGAAGCGAGGCAGAGTGCCTGGAGCGTCTAGCTTGCGTGGTAGAGTGTCTGGAGTGTCTGGCTAGCGTGGTAGAGTGTCTGGAGAGGCTGGCTAGCGAGGCAGTGTGTCTGGAGCGTCTGGGTAGCCAGCCAGAGTGTCTGAAGCGCCTGGCTAGCGAGGCAGAGTGTCTGGAGCGTCTAAGTAGCGAGGCAGAGTGCCTGGAGCGTCTAGCTTGCGTGGTAGAGTGTCTGGAGTGTCTGGCTAGCGTGGTAGAGTGTCTGGAGCGGCTGGCTAGCGAGGCAGAGTGTCTGGAGCGTCTAAGTAGCGAGGCAGAGTGCCTGGAGCGTCTAGCTAGCGTGGCAGAGTGGCTGGAGCCACTGGCTAGCGTTGCAGATAGTCTGGAGCGTCTGGGTAGCGAGGCAAAGTGTCTGGAACGTCTGGGTAGCGAATCAGAGTGTCTGGAGCGTCTGGCTAGCGTGGCAGAGTGTCTTAAGCGGCTGGCTAGCGAGGCAGAGTGTCTGGAGCGTCTGAGTAGCGAACCAGAGTGTCTGGAGTGCCTGGCTAGCGAGGCAGAGTGTCTGGAGCGTCTAAGTAGCGAGGCAGAGTGCCTGGAGCGTCTAGCTAGCGTGGCAGAGTGTCTGGAGCCACTGATTAGCGTGGCAGATAGTCTGAAGCGTCTAGGTAGCGAGGCAGAGTGTCTGGAGCGTCTGGGTAGCGAGGCAAGGTGACTGGAGAGTCTGGGTAGCTAGCCAGGGTGTCTGAAGCGTCTGGCTAGCATGGCAGAGTGTCTGGAGCGGCTGGCTAGCGAGGCAGAGTGTCTGGAGCGCCTGGCTAGCATTGCAGAGTGTCTTCAGCCTCTGGCTAGCGTGGCAGAGTGTCTGGAGCGTCTGGCTAGCGTGGTAGAGTGTCTGGAGCGGCTGGCTAGCGAGGCAGAGTGTCTGGAGCGTCTAAGTAGCGAGGCAGAGTGCCTGGAGCGTCTAGCTAGCGTGGCAGAGTGGCTGGAGCCACTGGCTAGCGTGGCAGAGTGTCTGGAGATTCTGGGTAGCAAGGCAGAGTGTCTGGAGCGTCTAGCTAGCGTGGCAGAGTGTCTGGAGCCTCTGGCTAGCGTTGCAGATAGTCTGAAGCGTCTAGGTAGCGAGGCAGAGTGTCTGGAGAGTCTGGGTAGCGAGGCAAGGTGTCTGGAGCGTCTTAGTAGCGAATCAGAGTGTCTGGAGCGTCTAGCTAGCGTGGCAGAGTGTCTGGAGCGTCTGGCTAGCATTCCAGAGTGTCTTCAGCCTCTGGCTAGCGTGGCAGAGTGTCTGGAGCGTCTGGCTAGCATTGCAGAGTGTCTGCAGCCTCTGGCTAGCGTGGCAGATAGTCTGGAGCCACTGGCTAGCGTGGCAGAAAGTCTGGAGCGTATGGGAGCGAGCCAGAGTGTCTGGAACGCCTGGCTAGCGAGGCAGAGTGCCTGGAGCGGCTGGCTAGCGAGGTAGAGTGTCCGGAGCGTCTAAGTTGCGAGGCAGAGTGCCTGGAGCGTCTAGCTAGCGTGGCAGAGTGGCTGGAGCCACTGGCTAGCGTGGCAGAGTGTCTGGAGATTCTGGGTACCAAGGCAAAGAGTCTGGAGCGTCTAGCTAGCGTGGCAGAGTGTCTGGAGCCTCTAGCTAGCGTGGCAGAGTGTCTGGAGCCACTGATTAGCGTGGCAGATAGTCTGAAGCGTCTAGGTAGCGAGGCAGAGTGTCTGGAGAGTCTGGGTAGCGAGGCAAGGTGTCTGGAGCGTCTAAATAGCGAATCAGAGTGTCTGGAGCGTCAAGCTAGCGTGGCAGAGTGTCTGGAGCGTCTGGCTAGCATTGCAGAGTGTCTTCAGCCTCTGGCTAGCGTGGCAGAGTGTCTGGAGCGTCTGGCTAGCATTGCAGAGTGTCTGCAGCCTCTGGCTAGCGTGGCAGATAGTCTGGAGCCACTGGCTAGCGAGGCAGAAATTTCTGGAGCGTATGGAAGCGAGGCAGAGTGCCTGGAGCGTCTAGCTTGCGTGGTAGAGTGTCTGGAGTGTCTGGCTAGCGTGGTAGAGTGTCTGGAGAGGCTGGCTAGCGAGGCAGTGTGTCTGGAGCGTCTGGGTAGCCAGCCAGAGTGTCTGAAGCGCCTGGCTAGCGAGGCAGAGTGTCTGGAGCGTCTAAGTAGCGAGGCAGAGTGCCTGGAGCGTCTAGCTTGCGTGGTAGAGTGTCTGGAGTGTCTGGCTAGCGTGGTAGAGTGTCTGGAGCGGCTGGCTAGCGAGGCAGAGTGTCTGGAGCGTCTAAGTAGCGAGGCAGAGTGCCTGGAGCGTCTAGCTAGCGTGGCAGAGTGGCTGGAGCCACTGGCTAGCGTTGCAGATAGTCTGGAGCGTCTGGGTAGCGAGGCAAAGTGTCTGGAACGTCTGGGTAGCGAATCAGAGTGTCTGGAGCGTCTGGCTAGCGTGGCAGAGTGTTTGGAGCGTCTAGCTAGCGTGGCAGAGTGTCTTAAGTGGCTGGCTAGCGAGGCAGAGTGTCTGGAGCGTCTGAGTAGCGAACCAGAGTGTCTGGAGTGCCTGGCTAGCGAGGCAGAGTGTCTGGAGCGTCTAAGTAGCGAGGCAGAGTGCCTGGAGCGTCTAGCTAGCGTGGCAGAGTGTCTGGAGCCACTGATTAGCGTGGCAGATAGTCTGAAGCGTCTAGGTAGCGAGGCAGAGTGTCTGGAGCGTCTGGGTAGCGAGGCAAGGTGACTGGAGAGTCTGGGTAGCTAGCCAGGGTGTCTGAAGCGTCTGGCTAGCATGGCAGAGTGTCTGGAGCGGCTGGCTAGCGAGGCAGAGTGTCTGGAGCGCCTGGCTAGCATTGCAGAGTGTCTTCAGCCTCTGGCTAGCGTGGCAGAGTGTCTGGAGCGTCTGGCTAGCGTGGTAGAGTGTCTGGAGCGGCTGGCTAGCGAGGCAGAGTGTCTGGAGCGTCTAAGTAGCGAGGCAGAGTGCCTGGAGCGTCTAGCTAGCGTGGCAGAGTGGCTGGAGCCACTGGCTAGCGTGGCAGAGTGTCTGGAGATTCTGGGTAGCAAGGCAGAGTGTCTGGAGCGTCTAGCTAGCGTGGCAGAGTGTCTGGAGCCTCTGGCTAGCGTTGCAGATAGTCTGAAGCGTCTAGGTAGCGAGGCAGAGTGTCTGGAGAGTCTGGGTAGCGAGGCAAGGTGTCTGGAGCGTCTTAGTAGCGAATCAGAGTGTCTGGAGCGTCTAGCTAGCGTGGCAGAGTGTCTGGAGCGTCTGGCTAGCATTCCAGAGTGTCTTCAGCCTCTGGCTAGCGTGGCAGAGTGTCTGGAGCGTCTGGCTAGCATTGCAGAGTGTCTGCAGCCTCTGGCTAGCGTGGCAGATAGTCTGGAGCCACTGGCTAGCGTGGCAGAAAGTCTGGAGCGTATGGGAGCGAGCCAGAGTGTCTGGAACGCCTGGCTAGCGAGGCAGAGTGCCTGGAGCGGCTGGCTAGCGAGGTAGAGTGTCCGGAGCGTCTAAGTTGCGAGGCAGAGTGCCTGGAGCGTCTAGCTAGCGTGGCAGAGTGGCTGGAGCCACTGGCTAGCGTGGCAGAGTGTCTGGAGATTCTGGGTACCAAGGCAAAGTGTCTGGAGCGTCTAGCTAGCGTGGCAGAGTGTCTGGAGCCTCTAGCTAGCGTGGCAGAGTGTCTGGAGCCACTGATTAGCGTGGCAGATAGTCTGAAGCGTCTAGGTAGCGAGGCAGAGTGTCTGGAGAGTCTGGGTAGCGAGGCAAGGTGTCTGGAGCGTCTAAATAGCGAATCAGAGTGTCTGGAGCGTCAAGCTAGCGTGGCAGAGTGTCTGGAGCGTCTGGCTAGCATTGCAGAGTGTCTTCAGCCTCTGGCTAGCGTGGCAGAGTGTCTGGAGCGTCTGGCTAGCATTGCAGAGTGTCTGCAGCCTCTGGCTAGCGTGGCAGATAGTCTGGAGCCACTGGCTAGCGAGGCAGAAATTTCTGGAGCGTATGGAAGCGAGGCAGAGTGCCTGGAGCGTCTAGCTTGCGTGGTAGAGTGTCTGGAGTGTCTGGCTAGCGTGGTAGAGTGTCTGGAGAGGCTGGCTAGCGAGGCAGTGTGTCTGGAGCGTCTGGGTAGCCAGCCAGAGTGTCTGAAGCGCCTGGCTAGCGAGGCAGAGTGTCTGGAGCGTCTAAGTAGCGAGGCAGAGTGCCTGGAGCGTCTAGCTTGCGTGGTAGAGTGTCTGGAGTGTCTGGCTAGCGTGGTAGAGTGTCTGGAGCGGCTGGCTAGCGAGGCAGAGTGTCTGGAGCGTCTAAGTAGCGAGGCAGAGTGCCTGGAGCGTCTAGCTAGCGTGGCAGAGTGGCTGGAGCCACTGGCTAGCGTTGCAGATAGTCTGGAGCGTCTGGGTAGCGAGGCAAAGTGTCTGGAACGTCTGGGTAGCGAATCAGAGTGTCTGGAGCGTCTGGCTAGCGTGGCAGAGTGTCTGGAGCGTCTAGCTAGCGTGGCAGAGTGTCTTAAGCGGCTGGCTAGCGAGGCAGAGTGTCTGGAGCGTCTGAGTAGCGAACCAGAGTGTCTGGAGTGCCTGGCTAGCGAGGCAGAGTGTCTGGAGCGTCTAAGTAGCGAGGCAGAGTGCCTGGAGCGTCTAGCTAGCGTGGCAGAGTGTCTGGAGCCACTGATTAGCGTGGCAGATAGTCTGAAGCGTCTAGGTAGCGAGGCAGAGTGTCTGGAGCGTCTGGGTAGCGAGGCAAGGTGACTGGAGAGTCTGGGTAGCTAGCCAGGGTGTCTGAAGCGTCTGGCTAGCATGGCAGAGTGTCTGGAGCGGCTGGCTAGCGAGGCAGAGTGTCTGGAGCGCCTGGCTAGCATTGCAGAGTGTCTTCAGCCTCTGGCTAGCGTGGCAGAGTGTCTGGAGCGTCTGGCTAGCGTGGTAGAGTGTCTGGAGCGGCTGGCTAGCGAGGCAGAGTGTCTGGAGCGTCTAAGTAGCGAGGCAGAGTGCCTGGAGCGTCTAGCTAGCGTGGCAGAGTGGCTGGAGCCACTGGCTAGCGTGGCAGAGTGTCTGGAGATTCTGGGTAGCAAGGCAGAGTGTCTGGAGCGTCTAGCTAGCGTGGCAGAGTGTCTGGAGCCTCTGGCTAGCGTTGCAGATAGTCTGAAGCGTCTAGGTAGCGAGGCAGAGTGTCTGGAGAGTCTGGGTAGCGAGGCAAGGTGTCTGGAGCGTCTTAGTAGCGAATCAGAGTGTCTGGAGCGTCTAGCTAGCGTGGCAGAGTGTCTGGAGCGTCTGGCTAGCATTCCAGAGTGTCTTCAGCCTCTGGCTAGCGTGGCAGAGTGTCTGGAGCGTCTTGCTAGCATTGCAGAGTGTCTGCAGCCTCTGGCTAGCGTGGCAGATAGTCTGGAGCCACTGGCTAGCGTGGCAGAAAGTCTGGAGCGTATGGGAGCGAGCCAGAGTGTCTGGAACGCCTGGCTAGCGAGGCAGAGTGCCTGGAGCGGCTGGCTAGCGAGGTAGAGTGTCCGGAGCGTCTAAGTTGCGAGGCAGAGTGCCTGGAGCGTCTAGCTAGCGTGGCAGAGTGGCTGGAGCCACTGGCTAGCGTGGCAGAGTGTCTGGAGATTCTGGGTACCAAGGCAAAGTGTCTGGAGCGTCTAGCTAGCGTGGCAGAGTGTCTGGAGCCTATAGCTAGCGTGGCAGAGTGTCTGGAGCCACTGATTAGCGTGGCAGATAGTCTGAAGCGTCTAGGTAGCGAGGCAGAGTGTCTGGAGAGTCTGGGTAGCGAGGCAAGGTGTCTGGAGCGTCTAAATAGCGAATCAGAGTGTCTGGAGCGTCAAGCTAGCGTGGCAGAGTGTCTGGAGCGTCTGGCTAGCATTGCAGAGTGTCTTCAGCCTCTGGCTAGCGTGGCAGAGTGTCTGGAGCGTCTGGCTAGCATTGCAGAGTGTCTGCAGCCTCTGGCTAGCGTGGCAGATAGTCTGGAGCCACTGGCTAGCGAGGCAGAAATTTCTGGAGCGTATGGAAGCGAGGCAGAGTGCCTGGAGCGTCTAGCTTGCGTGGTAGAGTGTCTGGAGTGTCTGGCTAGCGTGGTAGAGTGTCTGGAGAGGCTGGCTAGCGAGGCAGTGTGTCTGGAGCGTCTGGGTAGCCAGCCAGAGTGTCTGAAGCGCCTGGCTAGCGAGGCAGAGTGTCTGGAGCGTCTAAGTAGCGAGGCAGAGTGCCTGGAGCGTCTAGCTTGCGTGGTAGAGTGTCTGGAGTGTCTGGCTAGCGTGGTAGAGTGTCTGGAGCGGCTGGCTAGCGAGGCAGAGTGTCTGGAGCGTCTAAGTAGCGAGGCAGAGTGCCTGGAGCGTCTAGCTAGCGTGGCAGAGTGGCTGGAGCCACTGGCTAGCGTTGCAGATAGTCTGGAGCGTCTGGGTAGCGAGGCAAAGTGTCTGGAACGTCTGGGTAGCGAATCAGAGTGTCTGGAGCGTCTGGCTAGCGTGGCAGAGTGTCTGGAGCGTCTAGCTAGCGTGGCAGAGTGTCTTAAGCGGCTGGCTAGCGAGGCAGAGTGTCTGGAGCGTCTGAGTAGCGAACCAGAGTGTCTGGAGTGCCTGGCTAGCGAGGCAGAGTGTCTGGAGCGTCTAAGTAGCGAGGCAGAGTGCCTGGAGCGTCTAGCTAGCGTGGCAGAGTGTCTGGAGCCACTGATTAGCGTGGCAGATAGTCTGAAGCGTCTAGGTAGCGAGGCAGAGTGTCTGGAGCGTCTGGGTAGCGAGGCAAGGTGACTGGAGAGTCTGGGTAGCTAGCCAGGGTGTCTGAAGCGTCTGGCTAGCATGGCAGAGTGTCTGGAGCGGCTGGCTAGCGAGGCAGAGTGTCTGGAGCGCCTGGCTAGCATTGCAGAGTGTCTTCAGCCTCTGGCTAGCGTGGCAGAGTGTCTGGAGCGTCTGGCTAGCGTGGTAGAGTGTCTGGAGCGGCTGGCTAGCGAGGCAGAGTGTCTGGAGCGTCTAAGTAGCGAGGCAGAGTGCCTGGAGCGTCTAGCTAGCGTGGCAGAGTGGCTGGAGCCACTGGCTAGCGTGGCAGAGTGTCTGGAGATTCTGGGTAGCAAGGCAGAGTGTCTGGAGCGTCTAGCTAGCGTGGCAGAGTGTCTGGAGCCTCTGGCTAGCGTTGCAGATAGTCTGAAGCGTCTAGGTAGCGAGGCAGAGTGTCTGGAGAGTCTGGGTAGCGAGGCAAGGTGTCTGGAGCGTCTTAGTAGCGAATCAGAGTGTCTGGAGCGTCTAGCTAGCGTGGCAGAGTGTCTGGAGCGTCTGGCTAGCATTCCAGAGTGTCTTCAGCCTCTGGCTAGCGTGGCAGAGTGTCTGGAGCGTCTGGCTAGCATTGCAGAGTGTCTGCAGCCTCTGGCTAGCGTGGCAGATAGTCTGGAGCCACTGGCTAGCGTGGCAGAAAGTCTGGAGCGTATGGGAGCGAGCCAGAGTGTCTGGAACGCCTGGCTAGCGAGGCAGAGTGCCTGGAGCGGCTGGCTAGCGAGGTAGAGTGTCCGGAGCGTCTAAGTTGCGAGGCAGAGTGCCTGGAGCGTCTAGCTAGCGTGGCAGAGTGGCTGGAGCCACTGGCTAGCGTGGCAGAGTGTCTGGAGATTCTGGGTACCAAGGCAAAGTGTCTGGAGCGTCTAGCTAGCGTGGCAGAGTGTCTGGAGCCTCTAGCTAGCGTGGCAGAGTGTCTGGAGCCACTGATTAGCGTGGCAGATAGTCTGAAGCGTCTAGGTAGCGAGGCAGAGTGTCTGGAGAGTCTGGGTAGCGAGGCAAGGTGTCTGGAGCGTCTAAATAGCGAATCAGAGTGTCTGGAGCGTCAAGCTAGCGTGGCAGAGTGTCTGGAGCGTCTGGCTAGCATTGCAGAGTGTCTTCAGCCTCTGGCTAGCGTGGCAGAGTGTCTGGAGCGTCTGGCTAGCATTGCAGAGTGTCTGCAGCCTCTGGCTAGCGTGGCAGATAGTCTGGAGCCACTGGCTAGCGAGGCAGAAATTTCTGGAGCGTATGGAAGCGAGGCAGAGTGCCTGGAGCGTCTAGCTTGCGTGGTAGAGTGTCTGGAGTGTCTGGCTAGCGTGGTAGAGTGTCTGGAGAGGCTGGCTAGCGAGGCAGTGTGTCTGGAGCGTCTGGGTAGCCAGCCAGAGTGTCTGAAGCGCCTGGCTAGCGAGGCAGAGTGTCTGGAGCGTCTAAGTAGCGAGGCAGAGTGCCTGGAGCGTCTAGCTTGCGTGGTAGAGTGTCTGGAGTGTCTGGCTAGCGTGGTAGAGTGTCTGGAGCGGCTGGCTAGCGAGGCAGAGTGTCTGGAGCGTCTAAGTAGCGAGGCAGAGTGCCTGGAGCGTCTAGCTAGCGTGGCAGAGTGGCTGGAGCCACTGGCTAGCGTTGCAGATAGTCTGGAGCGTCTGGGTAGCGAGGCAAAGTGTCTGGAACGTCTGGGTAGCGAATCAGAGTGTCTGGAGCGTCTGGCTAGCGTGGCAGAGTGTCTGGAGCGTCTAGCTAGCGTGGCAGAGTGTCTTAAGCGGCTGGCTAGCGAGGCAGAGTGTCTGGAGCGTCTGAGTAGCGAACCAGAGTGTCTTGAGTGCCTGGCTAGCGAGGCAGAGTGTCTGGAGCGTCTAAGTAGCGAGGCAGAGTGCCTGGAGCGTCTAGCTAGCGTGGCAGAGTGTCTGGAGCCACTGATTAGCGTGGCAGATAGTCTGAAGCGTCTAGGTAGCGAGGCAGAGTGTCTGGAGCGTCTGGGTAGCGAGGCAAGGTGACTGGAGCGTCTAAGAAGCGATTTAGAGTGTCTGGAGCGTCTAGCTAGCGTGGCAGAGTGTCTGGAGCGTCTGGCTAGCTTTGCAGAGTGTCTTCAGCCTCTGGCTAGCGTGGCAGAGTGTCTGGAGCGTCTGGCTAGCATTGCAGAGTGTCTGCAGCCTCTGGCTAGCGTGGCAGATAGTCTGGAGCCACTGGCTAGCGAGGCAGAAAGTCTGGAGCGTATGGAAGCGAGCCAGAGTGTCTGGAACGCCAGGCTAGCGAGGCAGAGCTTCTGAAGCGCCTGGCTAACGAGGCAGAGTGTCTGGAGCGTCTGGGTAGCGAGGCAAGGTGACTGGAGAGTCTGGGTAGCTAGCCAGGGTGTCTGAAGCGTCTGGCTAGCATGGCAGAGTGTCTGGAGCGGCTGGCTAGCGAGGCAGAGTGTCTGGAGCGCCTGGCTAGCATTGCAGAGTGTCTTCAGCCTCTGGCTAGCGTGGCAGAGTGTCTGGAGCGTCTGGCTAGCGTGGTAGAGTGTCTGGAGCGGCTGGCTAGCGAGGCAGAGTGTCTGGAGCGTCTAAGTAGCGAGGCAGAGTGCCTGGAGCGTCTAGCTAGCGTGGCAGAGTGGCTGGAGCCACTGGCTAGCGTGGCAGAGTGTCTGGAGATTCTGGGTAGCAAGGCAGAGTGTCTGGAGCGTCTAGCTAGCGTGGCAGAGTGTCTGGAGCCTCTGGCTAGCGTTGCAGATAGTCTGAAGCGTCTAGGTAGCGAGGCAGAGTGTCTGGAGAGTCTGGGTAGCGAGGCAAGGTGTCTGGAGCGTCTTAGTAGCGAATCAGAGTGTCTGGAGCGTCTAGCTAGCGTGGCAGAGTGTCTGGAGCGTCTGGCTAGCATTCCAGAGTGTCTTCAGCCTCTGGCTAGCGTGGCAGAGTGTCTGGAGCGTCTGGCTAGCATTGCAGAGTGTCTGCAGCCTCTGGCTAGCGTGGCAGATAGTCTGGAGCCACTGGCTAGCGTGGCAGAAAGTCTGGAGCGTATGGGAGCGAGCCAGAGTGTCTGGAACGCCTGGCTAGCGAGGCAGAGTGCCTGGAGCGGCTGGCTAGCGAGGTAGAGTGTCCGGAGCGTCTAAGTTGCGAGGCAGAGTGCCTGGAGCGTCTAGCTAGCGTGGCAGAGTGGCTGGAGCCACTGGCTAGCGTGGCAGAGTGTCTGGAGATTCTGGGTACCAAGGCAAAGTGTCTGGAGCGTCTAGCTAGCGTGGCAGAGTGTCTGGAGCCTATAGCTAGCGTGGCAGAGTGTCTGGAGCCACTGATTAGCGTGGCAGATAGTCTGAAGCGTCTAGGTAGCGAGGCAGAGTGTCTGGAGAGTCTGGGTAGCGAGGCAAGGTGTCTGGAGCGTCTAAATAGCGAATCAGAGTGTCTGGAGCGTCAAGCTAGCGTGGCAGAGTGTCTGGAGCGTCTGGCTAGCATTGCAGAGTGTCTTCAGCCTCTGGCTAGCGTGGCAGAGTGTCTGGAGCGTCTGGCTAGCATTGCAGAGTGTCTGCAGCCTCTGGCTAGCGTGGCAGATAGTCTGGAGCCACTGGCTAGCGAGGCAGAAATTTCTGGAGCGTATGGAAGCGAGGCAGAGTGCCTGGAGCGTCTAGCTTGCGTGGTAGAGTGTCTGGAGTGTCTGGCTAGCGTGGTAGAGTGTCTGGAGAGGCTGGCTAGCGAGGCAGTGTGTCTGGAGCGTCTGGGTAGCCAGCCAGAGTGTCTGAAGCGCCTGGCTAGCGAGGCAGAGTGTCTGGAGCGTCTAAGTAGCGAGGCAGAGTGCCTGGAGCGTCTAGCTTGCGTGGTAGAGTGTCTGGAGTGTCTGGCTAGCGTGGTAGAGTGTCTGGAGCGGCTGGCTAGCGAGGCAGAGTGTCTGGAGCGTCTAAGTAGCGAGGCAGAGTGCCTGGAGCGTCTAGCTAGCGTGGCAGAGTGGCTGGAGCCACTGGCTAGCGTTGCAGATAGTCTGGAGCGTCTGGGTAGCGAGGCAAAGTGTCTGGAACGTCTGGGTAGCGAATCAGAGTGTCTGGAGCGTCTGGCTAGCGTGGCAGAGTGTCTGGAGCGTCTAGCTAGCGTGGCAGAGTGTCTTAAGCGGCTGGCTAGCGAGGCAGAGTGTCTGGAGCGTCTGAGTAGCGAACCAGAGTGTCTGGAGTGCCTGGCTAGCGAGGCAGAGTGTCTGGAGCGTCTAAGTAGCGAGGCAGAGTGCCTGGAGCGTCTAGCTAGCGTGGCAGAGTGTCTGGAGCCACTGATTAGCGTGGCAGATAGTCTGAAGCGTCTAGGTAGCGAGGCAGAGTGTCTGGAGCGTCTGGGTAGCGAGGCAAGGTGACTGGAGAGTCTGGGTAGCTAGCCAGGGTGTCTGAAGCGTCTGGCTAGCATGGCAGAGTGTCTGGAGCGGCTGGCTAGCGAGGCAGAGTGTCTGGAGCGCCTGGCTAGCATTGCAGAGTGTCTTCAGCCTCTGGCTAGCGTGGCAGAGTGTCTGGAGCGTCTGGCTAGCGTGGTAGAGTGTCTGGAGCGGCTGGCTAGCGAGGCAGAGTGTCTGGAGCGTCTAAGTAGCGAGGCAGAGTGCCTGGAGCGTCTAGCTAGCGTGGCAGAGTGGCTGGAGCCACTGGCTAGCGTGGCAGAGTGTCTGGAGATTCTGGGTAGCAAGGCAGAGTGTCTGGAGCGTCTAGCTAGCGTGGCAGAGTGTCTGGAGCCTCTGGCTAGCGTTGCAGATAGTCTGAAGCGTCTAGGTAGCGAGGCAGAGTGTCTGGAGAGTCTGGGTAGCGAGGCAAGGTGTCTGGAGCGTCTTAGTAGCGAATCAGAGTGTCTGGAGCGTCTAGCTAGCGTGGCAGAGTGTCTGGAGCGTCTGGCTAGCATTCCAGAGTGTCTTCAGCCTCTGGCTAGCGTGGCAGAGTGTCTGGAGCGTCTGGCTAGCATTGCAGAGTGTCTGCAGCCTCTGGCTAGCGTGGCAGATAGTCTGGAGCCACTGGCTAGCGTGGCAGAAAGTCTGGAGCGTATGGGAGCGAGCCAGAGTGTCTGGAACGCCTGGCTAGCGAGGCAGAGTGCCTGGAGCGGCTGGCTAGCGAGGTAGAGTGTCCGGAGCGTCTAAGTTGCGAGGCAGAGTGCCTGGAGCGTCTAGCTAGCGTGGCAGAGTGGCTGGAGCCACTGGCTAGCGTGGCAGAGTGTCTGGAGATTCTGGGTACCAAGGCAAAGTGTCTGGAGCGTCTAGCTAGCGTGGCAGAGTGTCTGGAGCCTCTAGCTAGCGTGGCAGAGTGTCTGGAGCCACTGATTAGCGTGGCAGATAGTCTGAAGCGTCTAGGTAGCGAGGCAGAGTGTCTGGAGAGTCTGGGTAGCGAGGCAAGGTGTCTGGAGCGTCTAAATAGCGAATCAGAGTGTCTGGAGCGTCAAGCTAGCGTGGCAGAGTGTCTGGAGCGTCTGGCTAGCATTGCAGAGTGTCTTCAGCCTCTGGCTAGCGTGGCAGAGTGTCTGGAGCGTCTGGCTAGCATTGCAGAGTGTCTGCAGCCTCTGGCTAGCGTGGCAGATAGTCTGGAGCCACTGGCTAGCGAGGCAGAAATTTCTGGAGCGTATGGAAGCGAGGCAGAGTGCCTGGAGCGTCTAGCTTGCGTGGTAGAGTGTCTGGAGTGTCTGGCTAGCGTGGTAGAGTGTCTGGAGAGGCTGGCTAGCGAGGCAGTGTGTCTGGAGCGTCTGGGTAGCCAGCCAGAGTGTCTGAAGCGCCTGGCTAGCGAGGCAGAGTGTCTGGAGCGTCTAAGTAGCGAGGCAGAGTGCCTGGAGCGTCTAGCTTGCGTGGTAGAGTGTCTGGAGTGTCTGGCTAGCGTGGTAGAGTGTCTGGAGCGGCTGGCTAGCGAGGCAGAGTGTCTGGAGCGTCTAAGTAGCGAGGCAGAGTGCCTGGAGCGTCTAGCTAGCGTGGCAGAGTGGCTGGAGCCACTGGCTAGCGTTGCAGATAGTCTGGAGCGTCTGGGTAGCGAGGCAAAGTGTCTGGAACGTCTGGGTAGCGAATCAGAGTGTCTGGAGCGTCTGGCTAGCGTGGCAGAGTGTCTGGAGCGTCTAGCTAGCGTGGCAGAGTGTCTTAAGCGGCTGGCTAGCGAGGCAGAGTGTCTGGAGCGTCTGAGTAGCGAACCAGAGTGTCTTGAGTGCCTGGCTAGCGAGGCAGAGTGTCTGGAGCGTCTAAGTAGCGAGGCAGAGTGCCTGGAGCGTCTAGCTAGCGTGGCAGAGTGTCTGGAGCCACTGATTAGCGTGGCAGATAGTCTGAAGCGTCTAGGTAGCGAGGCAGAGTGTCTGGAGCGTCTGGGTAGCGAGGCAAGGTGACTGGAGCGTCTAAGTAGCGATTTAGAGTGTCTGGAGCGTCTAGCTAGCGTGGCAGAGTGTCTGGAGCGTCTGGCTAGCTTTGCAGAGTGTCTTCAGCCTCTGGCTAGCGTGGCAGAGTGTCTGGAGCGTCTGGCTAGCATTGCAGAGTGTCTGCAGCCTCTGGCTAGCGTGGCAGATAGTCTGGAGCCACTGGCTAGCGAGGCAGAAAGTCTGGAGCGTATGGAAGCGAGCCAGAGTGTCTGGAACGCCTGGCTAGCGAGGCAGAGCTTCTGAAGCGCCTGGCTAACGAGGCAGAGTGTCTGGAGCGTCTGGAGAGCGAGGCAAAGTGTCTTGAACGTCTGGGTAGCGAATCAGAGCGTCTGGAGCGTCTGGCTAGCGTGGCAGAGTGTCTGGAGCGCCTGGCTAGCGAGGCAGAGTGTCTGGAGCGTCTGGGTAGCAGGCAGAGTGTCTGGAGGGTCTGGGTAGCAAGGCAGAGTGTCTGGAGCGTCAAGCTAGCGTGGCATAGTGTCTTGAGCGTCTGGCTTGCGTAGCAGAAAGTCTGGAGCGTTAAGCTAGCGTAGCAGAGTGTCTGAAACCTCTGGCTAGCGTGGCAGAAAGTCTGGAGCGTCTGGCTAGGGAGGCAGAGTGTCTGGAGCGTCTGGGTCGCGAGGCAGAGTGTCTGGAACGCCTGGCTAGCGGGGCAGAGTGTCTGGAGGGTCTGGGTAGCATTGCAGAGTGTCTGCAGCCTCTGGCTAGCGTGGCAGATAGTCTGGAGCCACTGGCTAGCGAGGCAGAAAGTCTGGAGCGTATGGAAGCGAGCCAGAGTGTCTGGAACGCCTGGCTAGCGAGGCAGAGTGCCTGGAGCGTCTAGCTTGCGTGGTAGAGTGTCTGGAGTGTCTGGCTAGCGTGGCAGAGTGTCTGGAGAGTGTAGCTAGCGAGGCAGAGTGTCTGGAGCGTCTAAGTAGCGAGGCAGAGTGCCTGGAGCGTCAAGCTAGCCTGGCAGAGTGGCTGGAGCCACTGGTTAGCGTGGCAGAGTGTCTGGAGATTCTGGGTAGCAAGGCAGAGTGTCTGGAGCCTCTAGCTAGCGTGGCAGAGTGTCTGGAGCCTCTGGCTAGCGTTGCAGATAGTCTGGAGCGTCTGGCTAGCAAGGCAGAGTGTCTGGAGCGTCTATCTAGCGTGGCAGAGTGTCTGGAGCCTCTGGCTAGCGTAGCAGATAGTCTGGAGCGTCTGGCTAGCATGGCAGAGTGTCTGGAGCGCCTGGCTAGCGAGGCAGAGCTTCTGAAGCGCCTGGCTAACGAGGCAGAGTGTCTGGAGCGTCTGGAGAGCGAGGCAAAGTGTCTTGAACGTCTGGGTAGCGAATCAGAGCGTCTGGAGCGTCTGGCTAGCGTGGCAGAGTGTCTGGAGCGCCTGGCTAGCGAGGCAGAGTGTCTGGAGCGTCTGGGTAGCAGGCAGAGTGTCTGGAGGGTCTGGGTAGCAAGGCAGAGTGTCTGGAGCGTCAAGCTAGCGTGGCATAGTGTCTTGAGCGTCTGGCTTGCGTAGCAGAAAGTCTGGAGCGTTAAGCTAGCGTAGCAGAGTGTCTGAAACCTCTGGCTAGCGTGGCAGAAAGTCTGGAGCGTCTGGCTAGGGAGGCAGAGTGTCTGGAGCGTCTGGGTCGCGAGGCAGAGTGTCTGGAACGCCTGGCTAGCGGGGCAGAGTGTCTGGAGGGTCTGGGAAGCAAGGCAGAGTGTCTGGAGCGTCAAGCTAGCGACGCAGAGTGTCTGGAGCGTCTAGCTAGCGTAGCAGAGTGTCTAAAACCTCTGGCTAGCGTGGCAGAAGGTCTGGAGCGTCTGGCTAGCATTGCAGAGTGTCTGGAGAGGCTGGCTAGCGAGGCAGAGTGTCTGGAGCGTCTGGATAGCGAGGCAGAGTGTCTGGAGCGCCTGGCTAGCGAGGCAGAGTGTCTGGAGCGTCTAGCTAGCGTGGCAGAGTGTCTGGAGCCTCTGGCTAGCGTGGCAAATAGTCTGGAGCGTCTGGGTAGCGAGGCAGAGTGTCTGGAGCGCCTGGCTAGCGAGGCAGAGTGTCTGGAGGGTCTAAGTAGCAAGGCAGAGTGTCTGGAGCGTCTTGCTAGCGTGGCAGAGTGTCTGGAGTGTCTAGCTAGCGTAGCAGAGTGTCTGAAATCTCTGGCTAGCGTGGCAGATAGTCTGAAGCGTCTAGGTAGCGAGGCAGAGTGTCTGGAGCGTCTGGGTAGCGAGGCAAGGTGACTGGAGAGTCTGGGTAGCTAGCCAGGGTGTCTGAAGCGTCTGGCTAGCATGGCAGAGTGTCTGGAGCGGCTGGCTAGCGAGGCAGAGTGTCTGGAGCGCCTGGCTAGCATTGCAGAGTGTCTTCAGCCTCTGGCTAGCGTGGCAGAGTGTCTGGAGCGTCTGGCTAGCGTGGTAGAGTGTCTGGAGCGGCTGGCTAGCGAGGCAGAGTGTCTGGAGCGTCTAAGTAGCGAGGCAGAGTGCCTGGAGCGTCTAGCTAGCGTGGCAGAGTGGCTGGAGCCACTGGCTAGCGTGGCAGAGTGTCTGGAGATTCTGGGTAGCAAGGCAGAGTGTCTGGAGCGTCTAGCTAGCGTGGCAGAGTGTCTGGAGCCTCTGGCTAGCGTTGCAGATAGTCTGAAGCGTCTAGGTAGCGAGGCAGAGTGTCTGGAGAGTCTGGGTAGCGAGGCAAGGTGTCTGGAGCGTCTTAGTAGCGAATCAGAGTGTCTGGAGCGTCTAGCTAGCGTGGCAGAGTGTCTGGAGCGTCTGGCTAGCATTCCAGAGTGTCTTCAGCCTCTGGCTAGCGTGGCAGAGTGTCTGGAGCGTCTGGCTAGCATTGCAGAGTGTCTGCAGCCTCTGGCTAGCGTGGCAGATAGTCTGGAGCCACTGGCTAGCGTGGCAGAAAGTCTGGAGCGTATGGGAGCGAGCCAGAGTGTCTGGAACGCCTGGCTAGCGAGGCAGAGTGCCTGGAGCGGCTGGCTAGCGAGGTAGAGTGTCCGGAGCGTCTAAGTTGCGAGGCAGAGTGCCTGGAGCGTCTAGCTAGCGTGGCAGAGTGGCTGGAGCCACTGGCTAGCGTGGCAGAGTGTCTGGAGATTCTGGGTACCAAGGCAAAGTGTCTGGAGCGTCTAGCTAGCGTGGCAGAGTGTCTGGAGCCTATAGCTAGCGTGGCAGAGTGTCTGGAGCCACTGATTAGCGTGGCAGATAGTCTGAAGCGTCTAGGTAGCGAGGCAGAGTGTCTGGAGAGTCTGGGTAGCGAGGCAAGGTGTCTGGAGCGTCTAAATAGCGAATCAGAGTGTCTGGAGCGTCAAGCTAGCGTGGCAGAGTGTCTGGAGCGTCTGGCTAGCATTGCAGAGTGTCTTCAGCCTCTGGCTAGCGTGGCAGAGTGTCTGGAGCGTCTGGCTAGCATTGCAGAGTGTCTGCAGCCTCTGGCTAGCGTGGCAGATAGTCTGGAGCCACTGGCTAGCGAGGCAGAAATTTCTGGAGCGTATGGAAGCGAGGCAGAGTGCCTGGAGCGTCTAGCTTGCGTGGTAGAGTGTCTGGAGTGTCTGGCTAGCGTGGTAGAGTGTCTGGAGAGGCTGGCTAGCGAGGCAGTGTGTCTGGAGCGTCTGGGTAGCCAGCCAGAGTGTCTGAAGCGCCTGGCTAGCGAGGCAGAGTGTCTGGAGCGTCTAAGTAGCGAGGCAGAGTGCCTGGAGCGTCTAGCTTGCGTGGTAGAGTGTCTGGAGTGTCTGGCTAGCGTGGTAGAGTGTCTGGAGCGGCTGGCTAGCGAGGCAGAGTGTCTGGAGCGTCTAAGTAGCGAGGCAGAGTGCCTGGAGCGTCTAGCTAGCGTGGCAGAGTGGCTGGAGCCACTGGCTAGCGTTGCAGATAGTCTGGAGCGTCTGGGTAGCGAGGCAAAGTGTCTGGAACGTCTGGGTAGCGAATCAGAGTGTCTGGAGCGTCTGGCTAGCGTGGCAGAGTGTCTGGAGCGTCTAGCTAGCGTGGCAGAGTGTCTTAAGCGGCTGGCTGGCGAGGCAGAGTGTCTGGAGCGTCTGAGTAGCGAACCAGAGTGTCTGGAGTGCCTGGCTAGCGAGGCAGAGTGTCTGGAGCGTCTAAGTAGCGAGGCAGAGTGCCTGGAGCGTCTAGCTAGCGTGGCAGAGTGTCTGGAGCCACTGATTAGCGTGGCAGATAGTCTGAAGCGTCTAGGTAGCGAGGCAGAGTGTCTGGAGCGTCTGGGTAGCGAGGCAAGGTGACTGGAGAGTCTGGGTAGCTAGCCAGGGTGTCTGAAGCGTCTGGCTAGCATGGCAGAGTGTCTGGAGCGGCTGGCTAGCGAGGCAGAGTGTCTGGAGCGCCTGGCTAGCATTGCAGAGTGTCTTCAGCCTCTGGCTAGCGTGGCAGAGTGTCTGGAGCGTCTGGCTAGCGTGGTAGAGTGTCTGGAGCGGCTGGCTAGCGAGGCAGAGTGTCTGGAGCGTCTAAGTAGCGAGGCAGAGTGCCTGGAGCGTCTAGCTAGCGTGGCAGAGTGGCTGGAGCCACTGGCTAGCGTGGCAGAGTGTCTGGAGATTCTGGGTAGCAAGGCAGAGTGTCTGGAGCGTCTAGCTAGCGTGGCAGAGTGTCTGGAGCCTCTGGCTAGCGTTGCAGATAGTCTGAAGCGTCTAGGTAGCGAGGCAGAGTGTCTGGAGAGTCTGGGTAGCGAGGCAAGGTGTCTGGAGCGTCTTAGTATCGAATCAGAGTGTCTGGAGCGTCTAGCTAGCGTGGCAGAGTGTCTGGAGCGTCTGGCTAGCATTCCAGAGTGTCTTCAGCCTCTGGCTAGCGTGGCAGAGTGTCTGGAGCGTCTGGCTAGCATTGCAGAGTGTCTGCAGCCTCTGGCTAGCGTGGCAGATAGTCTGGAGCCACTGGCTAGCGTGGCAGAAAGTCTGGAGCGTATGGGAGCGAGCCAGAGTGTCTGGAACGCCTGGCTAGCGAGGCAGAGTGCCTGGAGCGGCTGGCTAGCGAGGTAGAGTGTCCGGAGCGTCTAAGTTGCGAGGCAGAGTGCCTGGAGCGTCTAGCTTGCGTGGCAGAGTGGCTGGAGCCACTGGCTAGCGTGGCAGAGTGTCTGGAGATTCTGGGTACCAAGGCAAAGTGTCTGGAGCGTCTAGCTAGCGGGGCAGAGTGTCTGGAGCCTCTAGCTAGCGTGGCAGAGTGTCTGGAGCCACTGATTAGCGTGGCAGATAGTCTGAAGCGTCTAGGTAGCGAGGCAGAGTGTCTGGAGAGTCTGGGTAGCGAGGCAAGGTGTCTGGAGCGTCTAAATAGCGAATCAGAGTGTCTGGAGCGTCAAGCTAGCGTGGCAGAGTGTCTGGAGCGTCTGGCTAGCATTGCAGAGTGTCTTCAGCGTCTGGCTAGCGTGGCAGAGTGTCTGGAGCGTCTGGCTAGCATTGCAGAGTGTCTGCAGCCTCTGGCTAGCGTGGCAGATAGTCTGGAGCCACTGGCTAGCGAGGCAGAAATTTCTGGAGCGTATGGAAGCGAGGCAGAGTGCCTGGAGCGTCTAGCTTGCGTGGTAGAGTGTCTGGAGTGTCTGGCTAGCGTGGTAGAGTGTCTGGAGAGGCTGGCTAGCGAGGCAGTGTGTCTGGAGCGTCTGGGTAGCCAGCCAGAGTGTCTGAAGCGCCTGGCTAGCGAGGCAGAGTGTCTGGAGCGTCTAAGTAGCGAGGCAGAGTGCCTGGAGCGTCTAGCTTGCGTGGTAGAGTGTCTGGAGTGTCTGGCTAGCGTGGTAGAGTGTCTGGAGCGGCTGGCTAGCGAGGCAGAGTGTCTGGAGCGTCTAAGTAGCGAGGCAGAGTGCCTGGAGCGTCTAGCTAGCGTGGCAGAGTGGCTGGAGCCACTGGCTAGCGTTGCAGATAGTCTGGAGCGTCTGGGTAGCGAGGCAAAGTGTCTGGAACGTCTGGGTAGCGAATCAGAGTGTCTGGAGCGTCTGGCTAGCGTGGCAGAGTGTCTGGAGCGTCTAGCTAGCGTGGCAGAGTGTCTTAAGCGGCTGGCTAGCGAGGCAGAGTGTCTGGAGCGTCTGAGTAGCGAACCAGAGTGTCTTGAGTGCCTGGCTAGCGAGGCAGAGTGTCTGGAGCGTCTAAGTAGCGAGGCAGAGTGCCTGGAGCGTCTAGCTAGCGTGGCAGAGTGTCTGGAGCCACTGATTAGCGCGGCAGATAGTCTGAAGCGTCTAGGTAGCGAGGCAGAGTGTCTGGAGCGTCTGGGTAGCGAGGCAAGGTGACTGGAGCGTCTAAGTAGCGATTTAGAGTGTCTGGAGCGTCTAGCTAGCGTGGCAGAGTGTCTGGAGCGTCTGGCTAGCTTTGCAGAGTGTCTTCAGCCTCTGGCTAGCGTGGCAGAGTGTCTGGAGCGTCTGGCTAGCATTGCAGAGTGTCTGCAGCCTCTGGCTAGCGTGGCAGATAGTCTGGAGCCACTGGCTAGCGAGGCAGAAAGTCTGGAGCGTATGGAAGCGAGCCAGAGTGTCTTGAACGCCTGGCTAGCGAGGCAGAGTGCCTGGAGCGTCTAGCTTGCGTGGTAGAGTGTCTGGAGTGTCTGGCTAGCGTGGCAGAGTGTCTGGAGAGTGTAGCTAGCGAGGCAGAGTGTCTGGAGCGTCTAAGTAGCGAGGCAGAGTGCCTGGAGCGTCTAGCTAGCCTGGCAGAGTGGCTGGAGCCACTGGCTAGCGTGGCAGAGTGTCTGGAGATTCTGGGTAGCAAGGCAGAGTGTCTGGAGCCTCTAGCTAGCGTGGCAGAGTGTCTGGTGCCTCTGGCTAGCGTTGCAGATAGTCTGGAGCGTCTGGCTAGCAAGGCAGAGTGTCTGGAGCGTCTATCTAGCGTGGCAGAGTGTCTGGAGCCTCTGGCTAGCGTAGCAGATAGTCTGGAGCGTCTGGCTAGCATGGCAGAGTGTCTGGAGCGCCTGGCTAGCGAGGCAGAGCTTCTGAAGCGCCTGGCTAACGAGGCAGAGTGTCTGGAGCGTCTGGAGAGCGAGGCAAAGTGTCTTGAACGTCTGGGTAGCGAATCAGAGCGTCTGGAGCGTCTGGCTAGCGTGGCAGAGTGTCTGGAGCGCCTGGCTAGCGAGGCAGAGTGTCTGGAGCGTCTGGGTAGCAGGCAGAGTGTCTGGAGGGTCTGGATAGCAAGGCAGAGTGTCTGGAGCGTCAAGCTAGCGTGGCATAGTGTCTTGAGCGTCTGGCTTGCGTAGCAGAAAGTCTGGAGCGTTAAGCTAGCGTAGCAGAGTGTCTGAAACCTCTGGCTAGCGTGGCAGAAAGTCTGGAGCGTCTGGCTAGGGAGGCAGAGTGTCTGGAGCGTCTGGGTCGCGAGGCAGAGTGTCTGGAACGCCTGGCTAGCGGGGCAGAGTGTCTGGAGGGTCTGGGAAGCAAGGCAGAGTGTCTGGAGCGTCAAGCTAGCGACGCAGAGTGTCTGGAGCGTCTAGCTAGCGTAGCAGAGTGTCTAAAACCTCTGGCTAGCGTGGCAGAAGGTCTGGAGCGTCTGGCTAGCATTGCAGAGTGTCTGGAGAGGCTGGCTAGCGAGGCAGAGTGTCTGGAGCGTCTGGATAGCGAGGCAGAGTGTCTGGAGCGCCTGGCTAGCGAGGCAGAGTGTCTGGAGCGTCTAGCTAGCGTGGCAGAGTGTCTGGAGCCTCTGGCTAGCGTGGCAAATAGTCTGGAGCGTCTGGGTAGCGAGGCAGAGTGTCTGGAGCGCCTGGCTAGCGAGGCAGAGTGTCTGGAGGGTCTAAGTAGCAAGGCAGAGTGTCTGGAGCGTCTTGCTAGCGTGGCAGAGTGTCTGGAGTGTCTAGCTAGCGTAGCAGAGTGTCTGAAATCTCTGGCTAGCATGGCAGAGTGTCTGGAGCGGCTGGCTAGGGAGGCAGAGTGTCTGGATCGTCTGGGTAGCGAGCCAGAGTGTCTGGAGTGCCTGGCTAGTGAGGCAGAGTTTCTGGAGCGTCTAAGTAGCGAGGCAGAGTGCCTGGAGCGTCTAGCTAGCGTGGCAGAGTGTCTGGAGCCACTGGCTAGCGTGGCAGATAGTCTAAAGCGTCTGGGTAGCGAGGCAGAGTGTCTGGAGCGCCTGGCTAGCGAGGCAGAGTGTCTGGAGATTCTGGGTAGCAAGGCAGAGTGTCTGGAGCGTCTATCTAGCGTGGCAGAGTGTCTGGAGCCTCTGGCTAGCGTAGCAGATAGTCTGGAGCGTCTGGCTTGAATGGCAGAGTGTCTGGAGCGCCTGGCTAGCGAGGCAGAGCTTCTGAAGCGCCTGGCTAACGAGGCAGAGTGTCTGGAGCGTCTGGGGAGCGAAGCAAAGTGTCTTGAACGTCTGGGTAGCGAATCAGAGTGTCTGGAGCGTCTGGCTAGCGTGGCAGAGTGTCTGGAGCGCCTAGCTAGCGAGGCAGAGTGTCTGGAGAGTCTGGGTAGCTAGCCAGAGTGTCTGAAGCGTCTGGCTAGCATGGCAGAGGGTCTGGAGCGGCTGGCTAGCGAGGCAGAGTGTCTGGAGCGCCTGGCTAGCATTGCAGAGTGTCTTCAGCCTCTGGCTAGCGTGGCAGAGTGTCTGGAGCGTCTGGCTGGCGTGGTAGAGTGTCTGGAGCGGCTGGCTAGCGAGGCAGAGTGTCTGGAGCGTCTAAGTAGCGAGGCAGAGTGCCTGGAGCGTCTAGCTAGCGTGGCAGAGTGGCTGGAGCCACTGGCTAGCGTGGCAGAGTGTCTGGAGATTCTGGGTAGCAAGGCAGAGTGTCTGGAGCGTCTAGCTAGCGTGGCAGAGTGTCTGGAGCCTCTGGCTAGCGTTGCAGATAGTCTGAAGCGTCTAGGTAGCGAGGCAGAGTGTCTGGAGAGTCTGGGTAGCGAGGCAAGGTGTCTGGAGCGTCTAAGTAGCGAATCAGAGTGTCTGGAGCGTCTAGCTAGCGTGGCAGAGTGTCTGGTGCGTCTGGCTAGCATTGCAGAGTGTCTTCAGCCTCTGGCTAGCGTGGCAGAGTGTCTGGAGCGTCTAGCTAGCGTGGCAGAGTGTCTGGAGTGTCTGGCTAGCGTGGTAGAGTGTCTGGAGAGGCTGGCTAGCGAGGCAGTGTGTCTGGAGCGTCTGGGTAGCCAGCCAGAGTGTCTGAAGCGCCTGGCTAGCGAGGCAGAGTGTCTGGAGCGTCTAAGTAGCGAGGCAGAGTGCCTGGAGCGTCTAGCTTGCGTGGTAGAGTGTCTGGAGTGTCTGGCTAGCGTGGTAGAGTGTCTGGAGCGGCTGGCTAGCGAGGCAGAGTGTCTGGAGCGTCTAAGTAGCGAGGCAGAGTGCCTGGAGCGTCTAGCTAGCGTGGCAGATTGTCTGGAGCGCCTGGCTAGCGAGGCAGAGTGTCTGGAGCGTCTGGGTAGCAGGCAGAGTGTCTGGAGGGTCTGTGTAGCAAGGCAGAGTGTCTGGAGCGTCAAGCTAGCGTGGCATAGTGTCTTGAGCGTCTGGCTAGCGTAGCAGAAAGTCTGGAGCGTTAAGCTAGCGTAGCAGAGTGTCTGAAACCTCTGGCTAGCGTGGCAGAAAGTCTGGAGCGTCTGGCTAGGGAGGCAGAGTGTCTGGAGCGTCTAGCTAGCGTGGCAGAGTGTCTGGAGCCTCTGGCTAGCGTGGCAGATAATCTGGAGCCACTGGCTAGCGTGGCTGATAGTCTGAAGCGTCTGGGTAGCGAGGCAGAGTGTCTGGAGCGCCTGGCTAGCGAGGCAGAGTGTCTGGAGGGTCTAAGTAGCAAGGCAGAGTGTCTGGAGCGTCTTGCTAGCGAGCAGAGTGTCTGGAGCGTCTAGCTAGCGTAGCAGAGTGTCTGGAGCGTCTAGCTAGCGTAGCAGAGTGTCTGAAATCTCTGGCTAGCATGGCAGAGTGTCTGGAGCGGCTGGCTAGGGAGGCAGAGTGTCTGGATCGTCTGGGTAGCGAGCCAGAGTGTCTGGAGTGCCTGGCTTGTGAGGCAGAGTTTCTGGAGCGTCTAAGTAGCGAGGCAGAGTGCCTGGAGCGTCTAGCTAGCGTGGCAGAGTGTCTGGAGCCACTGGCTAGCGTGGCAGATAGTCTAAAGCGTCTGGGTAGCGAGGCAGAGTGTCTGGAGCGCCTGGCTAGCGAGGCAGAGTGTCTGGAGAGTCTGGGTAGCTAGCCAGAGTGTCTGAAGCGTCTGGCTAGCATGGCAGAGTATCTGGAGCAGCTGGCTAGCGAGGCAGAGTGTCTGGAGCGCCTGGCTAGCATTGCAGAGTGTCTTCAGCCTCTGGCTAGCGTGGCAGAGTGTCTGGAGCGTCTGGCTAGCGTGGTACAGTGTCTGGAGCGGCTGGCTAGCGAGGCAGAGTGTCTGGAGCGTCTAAGTAGCGAGGCAGAGTGCCTGGAGCGTCTAGCTAGCGTGGCAGAGTGGCTGGAGCACCTGGCTAGCGTGGCAGAGTGTCTGGAGATTCTGGGTAGCAAGGCAGAGTGTCTGGAGCGTCTAGCTAGCGTGGCAGAGTGTCTGGAGCCTCTGGCTAGCGTTGCAGATAGTCTGAAGCGTCTAGGTAGCGAGGCAGAGTGTCTGGAGAGTCTGGGTAGCGAGGCAAGGTGTCTGGAGCGTCTAAGTAGCGAATCAGAGTGTCTGGAGCGTCTAGCTAGCGTGGCAGAGTGTCTGGAGCGTCTGGCTAGCGTGGCAGAGTGTCTGGAGCCTCTGGCTAGCGTTGCAGATAGTCTGGAGCGTCTGGCTAGCAAGGCAGAGTGTCTGGAGCGTCTATCTAGCGTGGCAGAGTGTCTGGAGCCTCTGGCTAGCGTAGCAGATAGTCTGGAGCGTCTGGCTAGCATGGCAGAGTGTCTGGAGCGCCTGGCTAGCGAGGCAGAGCTTCTGAAGCGCCTGGCTAACGAGGCAGAGTGTCTGGAGCGTCTGGAGAGCGAGGCAAAGTGTGTTGAACGTCTGGGTAGCGAATCAGAGCGTCTGGAGCGTCTGGCTAGCGTGGCAGAGTGTCTGGAGCGCCTGGCTAGCGAGGCAGAGTGTCTGGAGCGTCTGGGTAGCAGGCAGAGTGTCTGGAGGGTCTGGGTAGCAAGGCAGAGTGTCTGGAGCGTCAAGCTAGCGTGGCATAGTGTCTTGAGCGTCTGGCTAGCGTAGCAGAAAGTCTGGAGCGTTAAGCTAGCGTAGCAGAGTGTCTGAAACCTCTGGCTAGCGTGGCAGAAAGTCTGGAGCGTCTGGCTAGGGAGGCAGAGTGTCTGGAGCGTCTGGGTCGCGAGGCAGAGTGTCTGGAACGCCTGGCTAGCGGGGCAGAGTGTCTGGAGGGTCTGGGTAGCAAGGCAGAGTGTCTGGAGCGTCAAGCTAGCGACGCAGAGTGTCTGGAGCGTCTAGCTAGCGTAGCAGAGTGTCTAAAACCTCTGGCTAGCGTGGCAGAAAGTCTGGAGCGTCTGGCTAGCATTGCAGAGTGTCTGGAGAGGCTGGCTAGCGAGGCAGAGTGTCTGGAGCGTCTGGATAGCGAGGCAGAGTGTCTGGAGCGCCTGGCTAGCGAGGCAGAGTGTCTGGAGCGTCTAGCTAGCGTGGCAGAGTGTCTGGAGCCTCTGGCTAGCGTGGCAAATAGTCTGGAGCCACTGGCTAGCGAGGCAGAAATTTCTGGAGCGTATGGAAGCGAGCCAGAGTGTCTGGAACGCCTGGCTAGCGAGGCAGAGTGCCTGGAGCGTCTAGCTTGCGTGGTAGAGTGTCTGGAGTGTCTGGCTAGCGTGGTAGAGTGTCTGGAGAGGCTGGCTAGCGAGGCAGTGTGTTTGGAGCGTCTGGGTAGCCAGCCAGAGTGTCTGAAGCGCCTGGCTAGCGAGGCAGAGTGTCTGGAGCGTCTAAGTAGCGAGGCAGAGTGCCTGGAGCGTCTAGCTTGCGTGGTAGAGTGTCTGGAGTGTCTGGCTAGCGTGGTAGAGTGTCTGGAGCGGCTGGCTAGCGAGGCAGAGTGTCTGGAGCGTCTAAGTAGCAAGGCAGAGTGCCTGGAGCGTCTAGCTAGCGTGGCAGATTGTCTGGAGCGCCTGGCTAGCGAGGCAGAGTGTCTGGAGCGTCTGGGTAGCAGGCAGAGTGTCTGGAGGGTCTGGGTAGCAAGGCAGAGTGTCTGGAGCGTCAAGCTAGCGTGGCATAGTGTCTTGAGCGTCTGGCTAGCGTAGCAGAAAGTCTGGAGCGTTAAGCTAGCGTAGCAGAGTGTCTGAAACCTCTGGCTAGCGTGGCAGAAAGTCTGGAGCGTCTGGCTAGGGAGGCAGAGTGTCTGGAGCGTCTAGCTAGCGTGGCAGAGTGTCTGGAGCCTCTGGCTAGCGTGGCAGATAATCTGGAGCCACTGGCTAGCGTGGCTGATAGTCTGAAGCGTCTAAATAGCGAGGCAGAGTGTCTGGAGCGCCTGGCTAGCGAGGCAGAGTGTCTGGAGGGTCTAAGTAGCAAGGCAGAGTGTCTGGAGCGTCTTGCTAGCGTGGCAGAGTGTCTGGAGCGTCTAGCTAGCGTAGCAGAGTGTCTGGAGCGTCTAGCTAGCGTAGCAGAGTGTCTGAAATCTCTGGCTAGCATGGCAGAGTGTCTGGAGCGGCTGGCTAGGGAGGCAGAGTGTCTGGATCGTCTGGGTAGCGAGCCAGAGTGTCTGGAGTGCCTGGCTTGTGAGGCAGAGTTTCTGGAGCGTCTAAGTAGCGAGGCAGAGTGCCTGGAGCGTCTAGCTAGCGTGGCAGAGTGTCTGGAGCCACTGGCTAGCGTGGCAGATAGTCTAAAGCGTCTGGGTAGCGAGGCAGAGTGTCTGGAGCGCCTGGCTAGCGAGGCAGAGTGTCTGGAGAGTCTGGGTAGCTAGCCAGAGTGTCTGAAGCGTCTGGCTAGCATGGCAGAGTGTCTGGAGCAGCTGGCTAGCGAGGCAGAGTGTCTGGAGCGCCTGGCTAGCATTGCAGAGTGTCTTCAGCCTCTGGCTAGCGTGGCAGAGTGTCTGGAGCGTCTGGCTAGCGTGGTACAGTGTCTGGAGCGGCTGGCTAGCGAGGCAGAGTGTCTGGAGCGTCTAAGTAGCGAGGCAGAGTGCCTGGAGCGTCTAGCTAGCGTGGCAGAGTGGCTGGAGCACCTGGCTAGCGTGGCAGAGTGTCTGGAGATTCTGGGTAGCAAGGCAGAGTGTCTGGAGCGTCTAGCTAGCGTGGCAGAGTGTCTGGAGCCTCTGGCTAGCGTTGCAGATAGTCTGAAGCGTCTAGGTAGCGAGGCAGAGTGTTTGGAGAGTCTAGGTAGCGAGGCAAGGTGTCTGGAGCGTCTAAGTAGCGAATGAGAGTGTCTGGAGCGTCTAGCTAGCGTGGCAGAGTGTCTGGAGCGTCTGGCTAGCGTGGCAGAGTGTCTGGAGCCTCTGGCTAGCGTTGCAGATAGTCTGGAGCGTCTGGCTAGCAAGGCAGAGTGTCTGGAGCGTCTATCTAGCGTGCCAGAGTGTCTGGAGCCTCTGGCTAGCGTAGCAGATAGTCTGGAGCGTCTGGCTAGCATGGCAGAGTGTCTGGAGCGCCTGGCTAGCGAATCAGAGCGTCTGGAGCGTCTGGCTAGCGTGGCAGAGTGTCTGGAGCGCCTGGCTAGCGAGGCAGAGTGTCTTGAGCGTCTGGCTAGCGTAGCAGAAAGTCTGGAGCGTTAAGCTAGCGTAGCAGAGTGTCTGAAACCTCTGGCTAGCGTGGCAGAAAGTCTGGAGCGTCTGGCTAGGGAGGCAGAGTGTCTGGAGCGTCTGGGTCGCGAGGCAGAGTGTCTGGAACGCCTGGCTAGCGGGGCAGAGTGTCTGGAGGGTCTGGGTAGCAAGGCAGAGTGTCTGGAGCGTCAAGCTAGCGACGCAGAGTGTCTGGAGCGTCTAGCTAGAGTAGCAGAGTGTCTAAAACCTCTGGCTAGCGTGGCAGAAAGTCTGGAGCGTCTGGCTAGCATTGCAGAGTGTCTGGAGGGTCTAAGTAGCAAGGCAGAGTGTCTGGAGCGTCTTGCTAGCGTGGCAGAGTGTCTGGAGCGTCTAGCTAGCGTAGCAGAGTGTCTGGAGCGTCTAGCTAGCGTAGCAGAGTGTCTGAAATCTCTGGCTAGCATGGCAGAGTGTCTGGAGCGGCTGGCTAGGGAGGCAGAGTGTCTGGATCGTCTGGGTAGCGAGCCAGAGTGTCTGGAGTGCCTGGCTTGTGAGGCAGAGTTTCTGGAGCGTCTAAGTAGCGAGGCAGAGTGCCTGGAGCGTCTAGCTAGCGTGGCAGAGTGTCTGGAGCCACTGGCTAGCGTGGCAGATAGTCTAAAGCGTCTGGGTAGCGAGGCAGAGTGTCTGGAGCGCCTGGCTAGCGAGGCAGAGTGTCTGGAGAGTCTGGGTAGCTAGCCAGAGTGTCTGAAGCGTCTGGCTAGCATGGCAGAGTGTCTGGAGCAGCTGGCTAGCGAGGCAGAGTGTCTGGAGCGCCTGGCTAGCATTGCAGAGTGTCTTCAGCCTCTGGCTAGCGTGGCAGAGTGTCTGGAGCGTCTGGCTAGCGTGGTACAGTGTCTGGAGCGGCTGGCTAGCGAGGCAGAGTGTCTGGAGCGTCTAAGTAGCGAGGCAGAGTGCCTGGAGCGTCTAGCTAGCGTGGCAGAGTGGCTGGAGCACCTGGCTAGCGTGGCAGAGTGTCTGGAGATTCTGGGTAGCAAGGCAGAGTGTCTGGAGCGTCTAGCTAGCGTGGCAGAGTGTCTGGAGCCTCTGGCTAGCGTTGCAGATAGTCTGAAGCGTCTAGGTAGCGAGGCAGAGTGTTTGGAGAGTCTAGGTAGCGAGGCAAGGTGTCTGGAGCGTCTAAGTAGCGAATGAGAGTGTCTGGAGCGTCTAGCTAGCGTGGCAGAGTGTCTGGAGCGTCTGGCTAGCGTGGCAGAGTGTCTGGAGCCTCTGGCTAGCGTTGCAGATAGTCTGGAGCGTCTGGCTAGCAAGGCAGAGTGTCTGGAGCGTCTATCTAGCGTGGCAGAGTGTCTGGAGCCTCTGGCTAGCGTAGCAGATAGTCTGGAGCGTCTGGCTAGCATGGCAGAGTGTTTGGAGCGCCTGGCTAGCGAATCAGAGCGTCTGGAGCGTCTGGCTAGCGTGGCAGAGTGTCTGGAGCGCCTGGCTAGCGAGGCAGAGTGTCTTGAGCGTCTGGCTAGCGTAGCAGAAAGTCTGGAGCGTTAAGCTAGCGTAGCAGAGTGTCTGAAACCTCTGGCTAGCGTGGCAGAAAGTCTGGAGCGTCTGGCTAGGGAGGCAGAGTGTCTGGAGCGTCTGGGTCGCGAGGCAGAGTGTCTGGAACGCCTGGCTAGCGGGGCAGAGTGACTGGAGGGTCTGGGTAGCAAGGCAGAGTGTCTGGAGCGTCAAGCTAGCGACGCAGAGTGTCTGGAGCGTCTAGCTAGCGTAGCAGAGTGTCTAAAACCTCTGGCTAGCGTGGCAGAAAGTCTGGAGCGTCTGGCTAGCATTGCAGAGTGTCTGGAGAGGCTGGCTAGCGAGGCAGAGTGTCTGGAGCGTCTGGATAGCGAGGCAGAGTGTCTGGAGCGCCTGGCTAGCGAGGCAGAGTGTCTGGAGCGTCTAGCTAGCGTGGCAGAGTGTCTGGAGCCTCTGGCTAGCGTGGCAAATAGTCTGGAGCGTCTGGGTAGCGAGGCAGAGTGTCTGGAGCGCCTGGCTAGCGAGGCAGAGTGTCTGGAGGGTCTAAGTAGCAAGGCAGAGTGTCTGGAGCGTCTTGCTAGCGTGGCAGAGTGTCTGGAGCGTCTAGCTAGCGTAGCAGAGTGTCTGAAATCTCTGGCTAGCATGGCAGAGTGTCTGGAGCGGCTGGCTAGAGAGGCAGAGTGTCTGGATCGTCTGGGTAGCGAGCCAGAGTGTCTGGAGTGCCTGGCTAGTGAGGCAGAGTTTCTGGAGCGTCTAAGTAGCGAGGCAGAGTGCCTGGAGCGTCTAGCTAGCGTGGCAGAGTGTCTGGAGCCACTGGCTAGCGTGGCAGATAGTCTAAAGCGTCTGGGTAGCGAGGCAGAGTGTCTGGAGCGCCTGGCTAGCGAGGCAGAGTGTCTGGAGATTCTGGGTAGCAAGGCAGAGTGTCTGGAGCGTCTATCTAGCGTGGCAGAGTGTCTGGAGCCTCTGGCTAGCGTAGCAGATAGTCTGGACCGTCTGGCTAGAATGGCAGAGTGTCTGGAGCGCCTGGCTAGCGAGGCAGAGCTTCTGAAGCGCCTGGCTAACGAGGCAGAGTGTCTGGAGCGTCTGGGGAGCGAGGCAAAGTGTCTTGAACGTCTGGGTAGCGAATCAGAGTGTCTGGAGCGTCTGGCTAGCGTGGCAGAGTGTCTGGAGCGCCTAGCTAGCGAGGCAGAGTGTCTGGAGAGTCTGGGTAGCTAGCCAGAGTGTCTGAAGCGTCTGGCTAGCATGGCAGAGGGTCTGGAGCGGCTGGCTAGCGAGGCAGAGTGTCTGGAGCGCCTGGCTAGCATTGCAGAGTGTCTTCAGCCTCTGGCTAGCGTGGCAGAGTGTCTGGAGCGTCTGGCTAGCGTGGTAGAGTGTCTGGAGCGGCTGGCTAGCGAGGCAGATTGTCTGGAGCGTCTAAGTAGCGAGGCAGAGTGCCTGGAGCGTCTAGCTAGCGTGGCAGAGTGGCTGGAGCCACTGGCTAGCGTGGCAGAGTGTCTGGAGATTCTGGGTAGCAAGGCAGAGTGTCTGGAGCGTCTAGCTAGCGTGGCAGAGTGTCTGGAGCCTCTGGCTAGCGTTGCAGATAGTCTGAAGCGTCTAGGTAGCGAGGCAGAGTGTCTGGAGAGTCTGGGTAGCGAGGCAAGGTGTCTGGAGCGTCTAAGTAGCGAATCAGAGTGTCTGGAGCGTCTAGCTAGCGTGGCAGAGTGTCTGGTGCGTCTGGCTAGCATTGCAGAGTGTCTTCAGCCTCTGGCTAGCGTGGCAGAGTGTCTGGAGCGTCTGGCTAGCATTGCAGAGTGTCTGCAGCCTCTGGCTAGCGTGGCAGATAGTCTGGAGCCACTGGCTAGCGAGGCAGAAATTTCTGGAGCGTATGGAAGCGAGCCAGAGTGTCTGGAACGCCTGGCTAGCGAGGCAGAGTGCCTGGAGCGTCTAGCTTGCGTGGTAGAGTGTCTGGAGTCTCTGGCTAGCGTGGTAGAGTGTCTGGAGCGGCTGGCTAGCGAGGCAGAGTGTCTGGAGCGTCTAAGTAGCGAGGCAGAGTGCCTGGAGCGTCTAGCTAGCGTGGCAGATTGTCTGGAGCGCCTGGCTAGCGAGGCAGAGTGTCTGGAGCGTCTGGGTAGCAGGCAGAGTGTCTGGAGGGTCTGGGTAGCAAGGCAGAGTGTCTGGAGCGTCAAGCTAGCGTGGCATAGTGTCTTGAGCGTCTGGCTAGCGTAGCAGAAAGTCTGGAGCGTTAAGCTAGCGAAGCAGAGTGTCTGAAACCTCTGGCTAGCGTGGCAGAAAGTCTGGAGCGTCTGGCTAGGGAGGCAGAGAGTCTGGAGCGTCTAGCTAGCGTGGCAGAGTGTCTGGAGCCTCTGGCTAGCGTGGCAGATAATCTGGAGCCACTGGCTAGCGTGGCTGATAGTCTGAAGCGTCTGGGTAGCGAGGCAGAGTGTCTGGAGCGCCTGGCTAGCGAGGCAGAGTGTCTGGAGGGTCTAAGTAGCAAGGCAGAGTGTCTGGAGCGTCTTGCTAGCGTGGCAGAGTGTCTGGAGCGTCTAGCTAGCGTAGCAGAGTGTCTGAAATCTCTGGCTAGCATGGCAGAGTGTCTGGAGCGGCTGGCTAGCGAGGCAGAGTGTCTGGATCGTCTGGGTAGCGAGCCAGAGTGTCTGGAGTGCCTGGCTTGTGAGGCAGAGTTTCTGGAGCGTCTAAGTAGCGAGGCAGAGTGCCTGGAGCGTCTAGCTAGCGTGGCAGAGTGTCTGGAGCCACTGGCTAGCGTGGCAGATAGTCTAAAGCGTCTGGGTAGCGAGGCAGAGTGTCTGGAGCGCCTGGCTAGCGAGGCAGAGTGTCTGGAGATTCTGGGTAGCAAGGCAGAGTGTCTGGAGCGTCTATCTAGCGTGGCAGAGTGTCTGGAGCCTCTGGCTAGCGTAGCAGATAGTCTGGACCGTTTGGCTAGAATGGCAGAGTGTCTGGAGCGCCTGGCTAGCGAGGCAGAGCTTCTGAAGCGCCTGGCTAACGAGGCAGAGTGTCTGGAGCGTCTGGGGAGCGAGGCAAAGTGTCTTGAACGTCTGGGTAGCGAATCAGAGTGTCTGGAGCGTCTGGCTAGCGTGGCAGAGTGTCTGGAGCGCCTAGCTAGCGAGGCAGAGTGTCTGGAGAGTCTGGGTAGCTAGCCAGAGTGTCTGAAGCGTCTGGCTAGCATGGCAGAGGGTCTGGAGCGGCTGGCTAGCGAGGCAGAGTGTCTGGAGCGCCTGGCTAGCATTGCAGAGTGTCTTCAGCCTCTGGCTAGCGTGGCAGAGTGTCTGGAGCGTCTGGCTAGCGTGGTAGAGTGTCTGGAGCGGCTGGCTAGCGAGGCAGATTGTCTGGAGCGTCTAAGTAGCGAGGCAGAGTGCCTGGAGCGTCTAGCTAGCGTGGCAGAGTGGCTGGAGCCACTGGCTAGCGTGGCAGAGTGTCTGGAGATTCTGGGTAGCAAGGCAGAGTGTCTGGAGCGTCTAGCTAGCGTGGCAGAGTGTCTGGAGCCTCTGGCTAGCGTTGCAGATAGTCTGAAGCGTCTAGGTAGCGAGGCAGAGTGTCTGGAGAGTCTGGGTAGCGAGGCAAGGTGTCTGGAGCGTCTAAGTAGCGAATCAGAGTGTCTGGAGCGTCTAGCTAGCGTGGCAAAGTGTCTGGTGCGTCTGGCTAGCATTGCAGAGTGTCTTCAGCCTCTGGCTAGCGTGGCAGAGTGTCTGGAGCGTCTGGCTAGCATTGCAGAGTGTCTGCAGCCTCTGGCTAGCGTGGCAGATAGTCTGGAGCCACTGGCTAGCGAGGCAGAAATTTCTGGAGCGTATGGAAGCGAGCCAGAGTGTCTGGAACGCCTGGCTAGCGAGGCAGAGTGCCTGGAGCGTCTAGCTTGCGTGGTAGAGTGTCTGGAGTGTCTGGCTAGCGTGGTAGAGTGTCTGGAGCGGCTGGCTAGCGAGGCAGAGTGTCTGGAGCGTCTAAGTAGCGAGGCAGAGTGCCTGGAGCGTCTAGCTAGCGTGGCAGATTGTCTGGAGCGCCTGGCTAGCGAGGCAGAGTGTCTGGAGCGTCTGGGTAGCAGGCAGAGTGTCTGGAGGGTCTGGGTAGCAAGGCAGAGTGTCTGGAGCGTCAAGCTAGCGTGGCAGAGTGTCTGGAGCCTCTGGCTAGCGTTGCAGATAGTCTGAAGCGTCTAGGTAGCGAGGCAGAGTGTCTGGAGAGTCTGGGTAGCGAGGCAAGGTGTCTGGAGCGTCTAAGTAGCGAATCAGAGTGTCTGGAGCGTCTAGCTAGCGTGGCAGAGTGTCTGGTGCGTCTGGCTAGCATTGCAGAGTGTCTTCAGCCTCTGGCTAGCGTGGCAGAGTGTCTGGAGCGTCTGGCTAGCATTGCAGAGTGTCTGCAGCCTCTGGCTAGCGTGGCAGATAGTCTGGAGCCACTGGCTAGCGAGGCAGAAATTTCTGGAGCGTATGGAAGCGAGCCAGAGTGTCTGGAACGCCTGGCTAGCGAGGCAGAGTGCCTGGAGCGTCTAGCTTGCGTGGTAGAGTGTCTGGAGTGTCTGGCTAGCGTGGTAGAGTGTCTGGAGCGGCTGGCTAGCGAGGCAGAGTGTCTGGAGCGTCTAAGTAGCGAGGCAGAGTGCCTGGAGCGTCTAGCTAGCGTGGCAGATTGTCTGGAGCGCCTGGCTAGCGAGGCAGAGTGTCTGGAGCGTCTGGGTAGCAGGCAGAGTGTCTGGAGGGTCTGGGTAGCAAGGCAGAGTGTCTGGAGCGTCTTGCTAGCGTGGCAGAGTGTCTGGAGCGTCTAGCTAGCGTAGCAGAGTGTCTGAAATCTCTGGCTAGCATGGCAGAGTGTCTGGAGCGGCTGGCTAGCGAGGCAGAGTGTCTGGATCGTCTGGGTAGCGAGCCAGAGTGTCTGGAGTGCCTGGCTTGTGAGGCAGAGTTTCTGGAGCGTCTAAGTAGCGAGGCAGAGTGCCTGGAGCGTCTAGCTAGCGTGGCAGAGTGTCTGGAGCCACTGGCTAGCGTGGCAGATAGTCTAAAGCGTCTGGGTAGCGAGGCAGAGTGTCTGGAGCGCCTGGCTAGCGAGGCAGAGTGTCTGGAGATTCTGGGTAGCAAGGCAGAGTGTCTGGAGCGTCTATCTAGCGTGGCAGAGTGTCTGGAGCCTCTGGCTAGCGTAGCAGATAGTCTGGACCGTTTGGCTAGAATGGCAGAGTGTCTGGAGCGCCTGGCTAGCGAGGCAGAGCTTCTGAAGCGCCTGGCTAACGAGGCAGAGTGTCTGGAGCGTCTGGGGAGCGAGGCAAAGTGTCTTGAACGTCTGGGTAGCGAATCAGAGTGTCTGGAGCGTCTGGCTAGCGTGGCAGAGTGTCTGGAGCGCCTAGCTAGCGAGGCAGAGTGTCTGGAGAGTCTGGGTAGCTAGCCAGAGTGTCTGAAGCGTCTGGCTAGCATGGCAGAGGGTCTGGAGCGGCTGGCTAGCGAGGCAGAGTGTCTGGAGCGCCTGGCTAGCATTGCAGAGTGTCTTCAGCCTCTGGCTAGCGTGGCAGAGTGTCTGGAGCGTCTGGCTAGCGTGGTAGAGTGTCTGGAGCGGCTGGCTAGCGAGGCAGATTGTCTGGAGCGTCTAAGTAGCGAGGCAGAGTGCCTGGAGCGTCTAGCTAGCGTGGCAGAGTGGCTGGAGCCACTGGCTAGCGTGGCAGAGTGTCTGGAGATTCTGGGTAGCAAGGCAGAGTGTCTGGAGCGTCTAGCTAGCGTGGCAGAGTGTCTGGAGCCTCTGGCTAGCGTTGCAGATAGTCTGAAGCGTCTAGGTAGCGAGGCAGAGTGTCTGGAGAGTCTGGGTAGCGAGGCAAGGTGTCTGGAGCGTCTAAGTAGCGAATCAGAGTGTCTGGAGCGTCTAGCTAGCGTGGCAAAGTGTCTGGTGCGTCTGGCTAGCATTGCAGAGTGTCTTCAGCCTCTGGCTAGCGTGGCAGAGTGTCTGGAGCGTCTGGCTAGCATTGCAGAGTGTCTGCAGCCTCTGGCTAGCGTGGCAGATAGTCTGGAGCCACTGGCTAGCGAGGCAGAAATTTCTGGAGCGTATGGAAGCGAGCCAGAGTGTCTGGAACGCCTGGCTAGCGAGGCAGAGTGCCTGGAGCGTCTAGCTTGCGTGGTAGAGTGTCTGGAGTGTCTGGCTAGCGTGGTAGAGTGTCTGGAGCGGCTGGCTAGCGAGGCAGAGTGTCTGGAGCGTCTAAGTAGCGAGGCAGAGTGCCTGGAGCGTCTAGCTAGCGTGGCAGATTGTCTGGAGCGCCTGGCTAGCGAGGCAGAGTGTCTGGAGCGTCTGGGTAGCAGGCAGAGTGTCTGGAGGGTCTGGGTAGCAAGGCAGAGTGTCTGGAGCGTCAAGCTAGCGTGGCAGAGTGTCTGGAGCCTCTGGCTAGCGTTGCAGATAGTCTGAAGCGTCTAGGTAGCGAGGCAGAGTGTCTGGAGAGTCTGGGTAGCGAGGCAAGGTGTCTGGAGCGTCTAAGTAGCGAATCAGAGTGTCTGGAGCGTCTAGCTAGCGTGGCAGAGTGTCTGGTGCGTCTGGCTAGCATTGCAGAGTGTCTTCAGCCTCTGGCTAGCGTGGCAGAGTGTCTGGAGCGTCTGGCTAGCATTGCAGAGTGTCTGCAGCCTCTGGCTAGCGTGGCAGATAGTCTGGAGCCACTGGCTAGCGAGGCAGAAATTTCTGGAGCGTATGGAAGCGAGCCAGAGTGTCTGGAACGCCTGGCTAGCGAGGCAGAGTGCCTGGAGCGTCTAGCTTGCGTGGTAGAGTGTCTGGAGTGTCTGGCTAGCGTGGTAGAGTGTCTGGAGCGGCTGGCTAGCGAGGCAGAGTGTCTGGAGCGTCTAAGTAGCGAGGCAGAGTGCCTGGAGCGTCTAGCTAGCGTGGCAGATTGTCTGGAGCGCCTGGCTAGCGAGGCAGAGTGTCTGGAGCGTCTGGGTAGCAGGCAGAGTGTCTGGAGGGTCTGGGTAGCAAGGCAGAGTGTCTGGAGCGTCAAGCTAGCGTGGCATAGTGTCTTGAGCGTCTGGCTAGAGTAGCAGAAAGTCTGGAGCGTTAAGCTAGCGAAGCAGAGTGTCTGAAACCTCTGGCTAGCGTGGCAGAAAGTCTGGAGCGTCTGGCTAGGGAGGCAGAGTGTCTGGAGCGTCTAGCTAGCGTGGCAGAGTGTCTGGAGCCTCTGGCTAGCGTGGCAGATAATCTGGAGCCACTGGCTAGCGTGGCTGATAGTCTGAAGCGTCTGGGTAGCGAGGCAGAGTGTCTGGAGCGCCTGGCTAGCGAGGCAGAGTGTCTGGAGGGTCTAAGTAGCAAGGCAGAGTGTCTGGAGCGTCTTGCTAGCGTGGCAGAGTGTCTGGAGCGTCTAGCTAGCGTAGCAGAGTGTCTGAAATCTCTGGCTAGCATGGCAGAGTGTCTGGAGCGGCTGGCTAGCGAGGCAGAGTGTCTGGATCGTCTGGGTAGCGAGCCAGAGTGTCTGGAGTGCCTGGCTTGTGAGGCAGAGTTTCTGGAGCGTCTAAGTAGCGAGGCAGAGTGCCTGGAGCGTCTAGCTAGCGTGGCAGAGTGTCTGGAGCCACTGGCTAGCGTGGCAGATAGTCTAAAGCGTCTGGGTAGCGAGGCAGAGTGTCTGGAGCGCCTGGCTAGCGAGGCAGAGTGTCTGGAGATTCTGGGTAGCAAGGCAGAGTGTCTGGAGCGTCTATCTAGCGTGGCAGAGTGTCTGGAGCCTCTGGCTAGCGTAGCAGATAGTCTGGACCGTTTGGCTAGAATGGCAGAGTGTCTGGAGCGCCTGGCTAGCGAGGCAGAGCTTCTGAAGCGCCTGGCTAACGAGGCAGAGTGTCTGGAGCGTCTGGGGAGCGAGGCAAAGTGTCTTGAACGTCTGGGTAGCGAATCAGAGTGTCTGGAGCGTCTGGCTAGCGTGGCAGAGTGTCTGGAGCGCCTAGCTAGCGAGGCAGAGTGTCTGGAGAGTCTGGGTAGCTAGCCAGAGTGTCTGAAGCGTCTGGCTAGCATGGCAGAGGGTCTGGAGCGGCTGGCTAGCGAGGCAGAGTGTCTGGAGCGCCTGGCTAGCATTGCAGAGTGTCTTCAGCCTCTGGCTAGCGTGGCAGAGTGTCTGGAGCGTCTGGCTAGCGTGGTAGAGTGTCTGGAGCGGCTGGCTAGCGAGGCAGATTGTCTGGAGCGTCTAAGTAGCGAGGCAGAGTGCCTGGAGCGTCTAGCTAGCGTGGCAGAGTGGCTGGAGCCACTGGCTAGCGTGGCAGAGTGTCTGGAGATTCTGGGTAGCAAGGCAGAGTGTCTGGAGCGTCTAGCTAGCGTGGCAGAGTGTCTGGAGCCTCTGGCTAGCGTTGCAGATAGTCTGAAGCGTCTAGGTAGCGAGGCAGAGTGTCTGGAGAGTCTGGGTAGCGAGGCAAGGTGTCTGGAGCGTCTAAGTAGCGAATCAGAGTGTCTGGAGCGTCTAGCTAGCGTGGCAAAGTGTCTGGTGCGTCTGGCTAGCATTGCAGAGTGTCTTCAGCCTCTGGCTAGCGTGGCAGAGTGTCTGGAGCGTCTGGCTAGCATTGCAGAGTGTCTGCAGCCTCTGGCTAGCGTGGCAGATAGTCTGGAGCCACTGGCTAGCGAGGCAGAAATTTCTGGAGCGTATGGAAGCGAGCCAGAGTGTCTGGAACGCCTGGCTAGCGAGGCAGAGTGCCTGGAGCGTCTAGCTTGCGTGGTAGAGTGTCTGGAGTGTCTGGCTAGCGTGGTAGAGTGTCTGGAGCGGCTGGCTAGCGAGGCAGAGTGTCTGGAGCGTCTAAGTAGCGAGGCAGAGTGCCTGGAGCGTCTAGCTAGCGTGGCAGATTGTCTGGAGCGCCTGGCTAGCGAGGCAGAGTGTCTGGAGCGTCTGGGTAGCAGGCAGAGTGTCTGGAGGGTCTGGGTAGCAAGGCAGAGTGTCTGGAGCGTCAAGCTAGCGTGGCAGAGTGTCTGGAGCCTCTGGCTAGCGTTGCAGATAGTCTGAAGCGTCTAGGTAGCGAGGCAGAGTGTCTGGAGAGTCTGGGTAGCGAGGCAAGGTGTCTGGAGCGTCTAAGTAGCGAATCAGAGTGTCTGGAGCGTCTAGCTAGCGTGGCAGAGTGTCTGGTGCGTCTGGCTAGCATTGCAGAGTGTCTTCAGCCTCTGGCTAGCGTGGCAGAGTGTCTGGAGCGTCTGGCTAGCATTGCAGAGTGTCTGCAGCCTCTGGCTAGCGTGGCAGATAGTCTGGAGCCACTGGCTAGCGAGGCAGAAATTTCTGGAGCGTATGGAAGCGAGCCAGAGTGTCTGGAACGCCTGGCTAGCGAGGCAGAGTGCCTGGAGCGTCTAGCTTGCGTGGTAGAGTGTCTGGAGTGTCTGGCTAGCGTGGTAGAGTGTCTGGAGCGGCTGGCTAGCGAGGCAGAGTGTCTGGAGCGTCTAAGTAGCGAGGCAGAGTGCCTGGAGCGTCTAGCTAGCGTGGCAGATTGTCTGGAGCGCCTGGCTAGCGAGGCAGAGTGTCTGGAGCGTCTGGGTAGCAGGCAGAGTGTCTGGAGGGTCTGGGTAGCAAGGCAGAGTGTCTGGAGCGTCAAGCTAGCGTGGCATAGTGTCTTGAGCGTCTGGCTAGCGTAGCAGAAAGTCTGGAGCGTTAAGCTAGCGAAGCAGAGTGTCTGAAACCTCTGGCTAGCGTGGCAGAAAGTCTGGAGCGTCTGGCTAGGGAGGCAGAGTGTCTGGAGCGTCTAGCTAGCGTGGCAGAGTGTCTGGAGCCTCTGGCTAGCGTGGCAGATAATCTGGAGCCACTGGCTAGCGTGGCTGATAGTCTGAAGCGTCTGGGTAGCGAGGCAGAGTGTCTGGAGCGCCTGGCTAGCGAGGCAGAGTGTCTGGAGGGTCTAAGTAGCAAGGCAGAGTGTCTGGAGCGTCTTGCTAGCGTGGCAGAGTGTCTGGAGCGTCTAGCTAGCGTAGCAGAGTGTCTGAAATCTCTGGCTAGCATGGCAGAGTGTCTGGAGCGGCTGGCTAGCGAGGCAGAGTGTCTGGATCGTCTGGGTAGCGAGCCAGAGTGTCTGGAGTGCCTGGCTTGTGAGGCAGAGTTTCTGGAGCGTCTAAGTAGCGAGGCAGAGTGCCTGGAGCGTCTAGCTAGCGTGGCAGAGTGTCTGGAGCCACTGGCTAGCGTGGCAGATAGTCTAAAGCGTCTGGGTAGCGAGGCAGAGTGTCTGGAGCGCCTGGCTAGCAAGGCAGAGTGTCTGGAGATTCTGGGTAGCAGGGCAGAGTGTCTGGAGCGTCTATCTAGCGTGGCAGAGTGTCTGGAGCCTCTGGCTAGCGTAGCAGATAGTCTGGACCGTTTGGCTAGAATGGCAGAGTGTCTGGAGCGCCTGGCTAGCGAGGCAGAGCTTCTGAAGCGCCTGGCTAACGAGGCAGAGTGTCTGGAGCGTCTGGGGAGCGAGGCAAAGTGTCTTGAACGTCTGGGTAGCGAATCAGAGTGTCTGGAGCGTCTGGCTAGCGTGGCAGAGTGTCTGGAGCGCCTAGCTAGCGAGGCAGAGTGTCTGGAGAGTCTGGGTAGCTAGCCAGAGTGTCTGAAGCGTCTGGCTAGCATGGCAGAGGGTCTGGAGCGGCTGGCTAGCGAGGCAGAGTGTCTGGAGCGCCTGGCTAGCATTGCAGAGTGTCTTCAGCCTCTGGCTAGCGTGGCAGAGTGTCTGGAGCGTCTGGCTAGCGTGGTAGAGTGTCTGGAGCGGCTGGCTAGCGAGGCAGATTGTCTGGAGCGTCTAAGTAGCGAGGCAGAGTGCCTGGAGCGTCTAGCTAGCGTGGCAGAGTGGCTGGAGCCACTGGCTAGCGTGGCAGAGTGTCTGGAGATTCTGGGTAGCAAGGCAGAGTGTCTGGAGCGTCTAGCTAGCGTGGCAGAGTGTCTGGAGCCTCTGGCTAGCGTTGCAGATAGTCTGAAGCGTCTAGGTAGCGAGGCAGAGTGTCTGGAGAGTCTGGGTAGCGAGGCAAGGTGTCTGGAGCGTCTAAGTAGCGAATCAGAGTGTCTGGAGCGTCTAGCTAGCGTGGCAAAGTGTCTGGTGCGTCTGGCTAGCATTGCAGAGTGTCTTCAGCCTCTGGCTAGCGTGGCAGAGTGTCTGGAGCGTCTGGCTAGCATTGCAGAGTGTCTGCAGCCTCTGGCTAGCGTGGCAGATAGTCTGGAGCCACTGGCTAGCGAGGCAGAAATTTCTGGAGCGTATGGAAGCGAGCCAGAGTGTCTGGAACGCCTGGCTAGCGAGGCAGAGTGCCTGGAGCGTCTAGCTTGCGTGGTAGAGTGTCTGGAGTGTCTGGCTAGCGTGGTAGAGTGTCTGGAGCGGCTGGCTAGCGAGGCAGAGTGTCTGGAGCGTCTAAGTAGCGAGGCAGAGTGCCTGGAGCGTCTAGCTAGCGTGGCAGATTGTCTGGAGCGCCTGGCTAGCGAGGCAGAGTGTCTGGAGCGTCTGGGTAGCAGGCAGAGTGTCTGGAGGGTCTGGGTAGCAAGGCAGAGTGTCTGGAGCGTCAAGCTAGCGTGGCATAGTGTCTTGAGCGTCTGGCTAGCGTAGCAGAAAGTCTGGAGCGTTAAGCTAGCGTAGCAGAGTGTCTGGAGCGTCTAGCTAGCGTAGCAGAGTGTCTGAAATCTCTGGCTAGCATGGCAGAGTGTCTGGAGCGGCTGGCTAGCGAGGCAGAGTGTCTGGATCGTCTGGGTAGCGAGCCAGAGTGTCTGGAGTGCCTGGCTTGTGAGGCAGAGTTTCTGGAGCGTCTAAGTAGCGAGGCAGAGTGCCTGGAGCGTCTAGCTAGCGTGGCAGAGTGTCTGGAGCCACTGGCTAGCGTGGCAGATAGTCTAAAGCGTCTGGGTAGCGAGGCAGAGTGTCTGGAGCGCCTGGCTAGCGAGGCAGAGTGTCTGGAGAGTCTGGGTAGCTAGCCAGAGTGTCTGAAGCGTCTGGCTAGCATGGCAGAGTGTCTGGAGCAGCTGGCTAGCGAGGCAGAGTGTCTGGAGCGCCTGGCTAGCATTGCAGAGTGTTTTCAGCCTCTGGCTAGCGTGGCAGAGTGTCTGGAGCGTCTGGCTAGCGTGGTAGAGTGTCTGGAGCGGCTGGCTAGCGAGGCAGAGTGTCTGGAGCGTCTAAGTAGCGAGGCAGAGTGCCTGGAGCGTCTAGCTAGCGTGGCAGAGTGGCTGAAGCCACTGGCTAGCGTGGCAGAGTGTCTGGAGATTCTGGGTAGCAAGGCAGAGTGTCTGGAGCGTCTAGCTAGCGTGGCAGAGTGTCTGGAGCCTCTGGCTAGCGTTGCAGATAGTCTGAAGCGTCTAGGTAGCGAGGCAGAGTGTCTGGAGAGTCTGGGTAGCGAGGCAAGGTGTCTGGAGCGTCTAAGTAGTGAATCAGAGTGTCTGGAGCGTCTAGCTAGCGTGGCAGAGTGTCTGGAGCGTCTGGCTAGCATTGCAGAGTGTCTGCAGCCTCTGGCTAGCGTGGCAGATAGTCTGGAGCCACTGGCTAGCGAGGCAGAGTGTCTGGAGCGCCTGGCTAGCATTGCAGAGTGTCTTCAGCCTCTGGCTAGCGTGGCAGAGTGTCTGGAGGGTCTGGCTAGCATTGCAGAGTGTCTGCAGCCTCTGGCTAGCGTGGCAGATAGTCTGGAGCCACTGGCTAGCCTGGCAGAAAGTCTGGAGCGTATGGGAGCGAGCCAGAGTGTCTGGAACGCCTGGCTAGCGAGGCAGAGTGCCTGGAGCGTCTAGCTTGCGTGGTAGAGTGTCTGGAGTGTCTGGCTAGCGTGGTAGAGTGTCTGGAGCGGCTGGCTAGCGAGGCAGAGTGTCTGGAGCGTCTAAGTTGCGAGGCAGAGTGCCTGGAGCGTCTAGCTAGCGTGGCAGAGTGGCTGAAACCACTGGCTAGCGTGGCAGAGTGTCTGGAGATTCTGGGTAGCAAGGCAGAGTGTCTGGAGCGTCTAGCTAGCATGGCAGAGTGTCTGGAGCCTCTGGCTAGCGTTGCAGATAGTCTGGAGCGTCTGGGTAGCGAGGCAAAGTGTCTGGAACGTCTGGGTAGCGAATCAGAGTGTCTGAAGTGCCTGGCTAGCGAGGCACAGTGTCTGGAGCGTCTAAGTAGCGAGGCAGAGTGCCTGGAGCGTCTAGCTAGCGTGGCAGAGTGTCTGGAGCCACCGATTAGCGTGGCAGATAGTCTGAAGCGTCTAGGTAGCGAGGCAGAGTGTCTGGAGAGTCTGGGTAGCGAGGCAAGGTGTCTGGAGCGTCTAAATAGCGAATCAGAGTGTCTGGAGCGTCTAGCTAGCGTGGCAGAGTGTCTGGAGCGTCTGGCTAGCATTGCAGAGTGTCTTCAGCCTCTGGCTAGCGTGGCAGAGTGTCTGGAGCGTCTGGCTAGCATTGCAGAGTGTCTGCAGCCTCTGGCTAGCGTGGCAGATAGTCTGGAGCCACTGGCTAGCGAGGCAGAAATTTCTGGAGCGTATGGAAGCGAGCCAGAGTGTCTGGAACGCCTGGCTAGCGAGGCAGAGTGCCTGGAGCGTCTAGCTTGCGTGGTAGAGAGTCTGGAGTGTCTGGCTAGCGTGGTAGAGTGTCTGGAGAGGCTGGCTAGCGAGGCAGTGTGTCTGGAGCGTCTGGGTAGCCAGCCAGAGTGTCTGAAGCGCCTGGCTAGCGAGGCAGAGTGTCTGGAGCGTCAAGCTAGCGTGGCATAGTGTCTTGAGCGTCAGGCTAGCGTAGCAGAAAGTCTGGAGCGTTAAGCTAGCGTAGCAGAGTGTCTGAAACCTCTGGCTAGCGTGGCAGAAAGTCTGGAGCGTCTGGCTAGGGAGGCAGAGTGTCTGGAGCGTCTGGGTCGCGAGGCAGAGTGTCTGGAACGCCTGGCTAGCGGGGCAGAGTGTCTGGAGGGTCTGGGTAGCAAGGCAGAGTGTCTGGAGCGTCAAGCTAGCGACACAGAGTGTCTGGAGCGTCTAGCTAGCGTAGCAGAGTGTCTAAAACCTCTGGCTAGCGTGGCAGAAAGTCTGGAGCGTCTGGCTAGCATTGCAGAGTGTCTGGAGAGGCTGGCTAGCGAGGCAGAGTGTCTGGAGCGTCTGGTTAGCGAGGCAGAGTGTCTGGAGCGCCTGGCTAGCGAGGCAGAGTGTCTGGAGCGTCTAGCTAGCGTGGCAGAGTGTCTGGAGCCTCTGGCTAGCGTGGCAAATAGTCTGGAGCGTCTGGGTAGCGAGGCAGAGTGTCTGGAGCGCCTGGCTAGCGAGGCAGAGTGTCTGGAGGGTCTAAGTAGCAAGGCAGAGTGTCTGGAGCTTCTTGCTAGCGTGGCAGAGTGTCTGGAGCGTCTAGCTAGCGTAGCAGAGTGTCTGAAATCTCTGGCTAGCATGGCAGAGTGTCTGGAGCGGCTGGCTAGGGAGGCAGAGTGTCTGGATCGTCTGGATAGTGAGCCAGAGTGTCTGGAGTGCCTGGCTAGTGAGGCAGAGTTTCTGGAGCGTCTAAGTAGCGAGGCAGAGTGCCTGGAGCGTCTAGCTAGCGTGGCAGAGTGTCTGGAGCCACTGACTAGCGTGGCAGATAGTCTAAAGCGTCTGGGTAGCGAGGCAGAGTGTCTGGAGCGCCTGGCTAGCGAGGCAGAGTGTCTGGAGATTCTGGGTAGCAAGGCAGAGTGTCTGGAGCGTCTATCTAGCGTGGCAGAGTGTCTGGAGCCTCTGGCTAGCGTAGCAGATAGTCTGGACCGTCTGGCTAGAATGGCAGAGTGTCTGGAGCGCCTGGCTAGCGAGGCAGAGCTTCTGAAGCGCCTGGCTAACGAGGCAGAGTGTCTGGAGCGTCTGGGGAGCGAGGCAAAGTGTCTTGAACGTCTGGGTAGCGAATCAGAGTGTCTGGAGCGTCTGGCTAGCGTGGCAGAGTGTCTGGAGCGCCTAGCTAGCGAGGCAGAGTGTCTGGAGAGTCTGGGTAGCTAGCCAGAGTGTCTGAAGCGTCTGGCTAGCATGGCAGAGGGTCTGGAGCGGCTGGCTAGCGAGGCAGAGTGTCTGGAGCGCCTGGCTAGCATTGCAGAGTGTCTTCAGCCTCTGGCTAGCGTGGCAGAGTGTCTGGAGCGTCTGGCTAGCGTGGTAGAGTGTCTGGAGCGGCTGGCTTGCGAGGCAGATTGTCTGGAGCGTCTAAGTAGCGAGGCAGAGTGCCTGGAGCGTCTAGCTAGCGTGGCAGAGTGGCTGGAGCCACTGGCTAGCGTGGCAGAGTGTCTGGAGATTCTGGGTAGCAAGGCAGAGTGTCTGGAGCGTCTAGCTAGCGTGGCAGAGTGTCTGGAGCCTCTGGCTAGCGTTGCAGATAGTCTGAAGCGTCTAGGTAGCGAGGCAGAGTGTCTGGAGAGTCTGGGTAGCGAGGCAAGGTGTCTGGAGCGTCTAAGTAGCGAATCAGAGTGTCTGGAGCGTCTAGCTAGCGTGGCAGAGTGTCTGGTGCGTCTGGCTAGCATTGCAGAGTGTCTTCAGCCTCTGGCTAGCGTGGCAGAGTGTCTGGAGCGTCTGGCTAGCATTGCAGAGTGTCTGCAGCCTCTGGCTAGCGTGGCAGATAGTCTGGAGCCACTGGCTAGCGAGGCAGAAATTTCTGGAGCGCATGGAAGCGAGCCAGAGTGTCTGGAACGCCGGGCTAGCGAGGCAGAGTGCCTGGAGCGTCTAGCTTGCGTGGTAGAGTGTCTGGAGTGTCTGGCTAGCGTGGTAGAGTGTCTGGAGCGGCTGGCTAGCGAGGCAGAGTGTCTGGAGCGTCTAAGTAGCGAGGCAGAGTGCCTGGAGCGTCTAGCTAGCGTGGCAGATTGTCTGGAGCGCCTGGCTAGCGAGGCAGAGTGTCTGGAGCGTCTGGGTAGCAGGCAGAGTGTCTGGAGGGTCTGGGTAGCAAGGCAGAGTGTCTGGAGCGTCAAGCTAGCGTGGCATAGTGTCTTGAGCGTCTGGCTAGCGTAGCAGAAAGTCTGGAGCGTTAAGCTAGCGTAGCAGAGTGTCTGAAACCTCTGGCTAGCGTGGCAGAAAGTCTGGAGCGTCTGGCTAGGGAGGCAGAGTGTCTGGAGCGTCTAGCTAGCGTGGCAGAGTGTCTGGAGCCTCTGGCTAGCGTGGCAGATAATCTGGAGCCACTGGCTAGCGTGGCTGATAGTCTGAAGCGTCTGGGTAGCGAGGCAGAGTGTCTGGAGCGCCTGGCTAGCGAGGCAGAGTGTCTGGAGGGTCTAAGTAGCAAGGCAGAGTGTCTGGAGCGTCTTGCTAGCGTGGCAGAGTGTCTGGAGCGTCTAGCTAGCGTAGCAGAGTGTCTGAAATCTCTGGCTAGCATGGCAGAGTGTCTGGAGCGGCTGGCTAGCGAGGCAGAGTGTCTGGATCGTCTGGGTAGCGAGCCAGAGTGTCTGGAGTGCCTGGCTTGTGAGGCAGAGTTTCTGGAGCGTCTAAGTAGCGAGGCAGAGTGCCTGGAGCGTCTAGCTAGCGTGGCAGAGTGTCTGGAGCCACTGGCTAGCGTGGCAGATAGTCTAAAGCGTCTGGGTAGCGAGGCAGAGTGTCTGGAGCGCCTGGCTAGCGAGGCAGAGTGTCTGGAGAGTCTGGGTAGCTAGCCAGAGTGTCTGAAGCGTCTGGCTAGCATGGCAGAGTGTCTGGAGCAGCTGGCTAGCGAGGCAGAGTGTCTGGAGCGCCTGGCTAGCATTGCAGAGTGTTTTCAGCCTCTGGCTAGCGTGGCAGAGTGTCTGGAGCGTCTGGCTAGCGTGGTAGAGTGTCTGGAGCGGCTGGCTAGCGAGGCAGAGTGTCTGGAGCGTCTAAGTAGCGAGGCAGAGTGCCTGGAGCGTCTAGCTAGCGTGGCAGAGTGGCTGAAGCCACTGGCTAGCGTGGCAGAGTGTCTGGAGATTCTGGGTAGCAAGGCAGAGTGTCTGGAGCGTCTAGCTAGCGTGGCAGAGTGTCTGGAGCCTCTGGCTAGCGTTGCAGATAGTCTGAAGCGTCTAGGTAGCGAGGCAGAGTGTCTGGAGAGTCTGGGTAGCGAGGCAAGGTGTCTGGAGCGTCTAAGTAGTGAATCAGAGTGTCTGGAGCGTCTAGCTAGCGTGGCAGAGTGTCTGGAGCGTCTGGCTAGCATTGCAGAGTGTCTGCAGCCTCTGGCTAGCGTGGCAGATAGTCTGGAGCCACTGGCTAGCGAGGCAGAGTGTCTGGAGCGCCTGGCTAGCATTGCAGAGTGTCTTCAGCCTCTGGCTAGAGTGGCAGAGTGTCTGGAGGGTCTGGCTAGCATTGCAGAGTGTCTGCAGCCTCTGGCTAGCGTGGCAGATAGTCTGGAGCCACTGGCTAGCCTGGCAGAAAGTCTGGAGCGTATGGGAGCGAGCCAGAGTGTCTGGAACGCCTGGCTAGCGAGGCAGAGTGCCTGGAGCGTCTAGCTTGCGTGGTAGAGTTTCTGGAGTGTCTGGCTAGCGTGGTAGAGTGTCTGGAGCGGCTGGCTAGCGAGGCAGAGTGTCTGGAGCGTCTAAGTTGCGAGGCAGAGTGCCTGGAGCGTCTAGCTAGCGTGGCAGAGTGGCTGAAACCACTGGCTAGCGTGGCAGAGTGTCTGGAGATTCTGGGTAGCAAGGCAGAGTGTCTGGAGCGTCTAGCTAGCATGGCAGAGTGTCTGGAGCCTCTGGCTAGCGTTGCAGATAGTCTGGAGCGTCTGGGTAGCGAGGCAAAGTGTCTGGAACGTCTGGGTAGCGAATCAGAGTGTCTGAAGTGCCTGGCTAGCGAGGCACAGTGTCTGGAGCGTCTAAGTAGCGAGGCAGAGTGCCTGGAGCGTCTAGCTAGCGTGGCAGAGTGTCTGGAGCCACTGATTAGCGTGGCAGATAGTCTGAAGCGTCTAGGTAGCGAGGCAGAGTGTCTGGAGAGTCTGGGTAGCGAGGCAAGGTGTCTGGAGCGTCTAAATAGCGAATCAGAGTGTCTGGAGCGTCTAGCTAGCGTGGCAGAGTGTCTGGAGCGTCTGGCTAGCATTGCAGAGTGTCTTCAGCCTCTGGCTAGCGTGGCAGAGTGTCTGGAGCGTCTGGCTAGCATTGCAGAGTGTCTGCAGCCTCTGGCTAGCGTGGCAGATAGTCTGGAGCCACTGGCTAGCGAGGCAGAAATTTCTGGAGCGTATGGAAGCGAGCCAGAGTGTCTGGAACGCCTGGCTAGCGAGGCAGAGTGCCTGGAGCGTCTAGCTTGCGTGGTAGAGAGTCTGGAGTGTCTGGCTAGCGTGGTAGAGTGTCTGGAGAGGCTGGCTAGCGAGGCAGTGTGTCTGGAGCGTCTGGGTAGCCAGCCAGAGTGTCTGAAGCGCCTGGCTAGCGAGGCAGAGTGTCTGGAGCGTCAAGCTAGCGTGGCATAGTGTCTTGAGCGTCAGGCTAGCGTAGCAGAAAGTCTGGAGCGTTAAGCTAGCGTAGCAGAGTGTCTGAAACCTCTGGCTAGCGTGGCAGAAAGTCTGGAGCGTCTGGCTAGGGAGGCAGAGTGTCTGGAGCGTCTGGGTCGCGAGGCAGAGTGTCTGGAACGCCTGGCTAGCGGGGCAGAGTGTCTGGAGGGTCTGGGTAGCAAGGCAGAGTGTCTGGAGCGTCAAGCTAGCGACACAGAGTGTCTGGAGCGTCTAGCTAGCGTAGCAGAGTGTCTAAAACCTCTGGCTAGCGTGGCAGAAAGTCTGGAGCGTCTGGCTAGCATTGCAGAGTGTCTGGAGAGGCTGGCTAGCGAGGCAGAGTGTCTGGAGCGTCTGGTTAGCGAGGCAGAGTGTCTGGAGCGCCTGGCTAGCGAGGCAGAGTGTCTGGAGCGTCTAGCTAGCGTGGCAGAGTGTCTGGAGCCTCTGGCTAGCGTGGCAAATAGTCTGGAGCGTCTGGGTAGCGAGGCAGAGTGTCTGGAGCGCCTGGCTAGCGAGGCAGAGTGTCTGGAGGGTCTAAGTAGCAAGGCAGAGTGTCTGGAGCGTCTTGCTAGCGTGGCAGAGTGTCTGGAGCGTCTAGCTAGCGTAGCAGAGTGTCTGAAATCTCTGGCTAGCATGGCAGAGTGTCTGGAGCGGCTGGCTAGGGAGGCAGAGTGTCTGGATCGTCTGGATAGCGAGCCAGAGTGTCTGGAGTGCCTGGCTAGTGAGGCAGAGTTTCTGGAGCGTCTAAGTAGCGAGGCAGAGTGCCTGGAGCGTCTAGCTAGCGTGGCAGAGTGTCTGGAGCCACTGACTAGCGTGGCAGATAGTCTAAAGCGTCTGGGTAGCGAGGCAGAGTGTCTGGAGCGCCTGGCTAGCGAGGCAGAGTGTCTGGAGATTCTGGGTAGCAAGGCAGAGTGTCTGGAGCGTCTATTTAGCGTGGCAGAGTGTCTGGAGCCTCTGGCTAGCGTAGCAGATAGTCTGGACCGTCTGGCTAGAATGGCAGAGTGTCTGGAGCGCCTGGCTAGCGAGGCAGAGCTTCTGAAGCGCCTGGCTAACGAGGCAGAGTGTCTGGAGCGTCTGGGGAGCGAGGCAAAGTGTCTTGAACGTCTGGGTAGCGAATCAGAGTGTCTGGAGCGTCTGGCTAGCGTGGCAGAGTGTCTGGAGCGCCTAGCTAGCGAGGCAGAGTGTCTGGAGAGTCTGGGTAGCTAGCCAGAGTGTCTGAAGCGTCTGGCTAGCATGGCAGAGGGTCTGGAGCGGCTGGCTAGCGAGGCAGAGTGTCTGGAGCGCCTGGCTAGCATTGCAGAGTGTCTTCAGCCTCTGGCTAGCGTGGCAGAGTGTCTGGAGCGTCTGGCTAGCGTGGTAGAGTGTCTGGAGCGGCTGGCTTGCGAGGCAGATTGTCTGGAGCGTCTAAGTAGCGAGGCAGAGTGCCTGGAGCGTCTAGCTAGCGTGGCAGAGTGGCTGGAGCCACTGGCTAGCGTGGCAGAGTGTCTGGAGATTCTGGGTAGCAAGGCAGAGTGTCTGGAGCGTCTAGCTAGCGTGGCAGAGTGTCTGGAGCCTCTGGCTAGCGTTGCAGATAGTCTGAAGCGTCTAGGTAGCGAGGCAGAGTGTCTGGAGAGTCTGGGTAGCGAGGCAAGGTGTCTGGAGCGTCTAAGTAGCGAATCAGAGTGTCTGGAGCGTCTAGCTAGCGTGGCAGAGTGTCTGGTGCGTCTGGCTAGCATTGCAGAGTGTCTTCAGCCTCTGGCTAGCGTGGCAGAGTGTCTGGAGCGTCTGGCTAGCATTGCAGAGTGTCTGCAGCCTCTGGCTAGCGTGGCAGATAGTCTGGAGCCACTGGCTAGCGAGGCAGAAATTTCTGGAGCGCATGGAAGCGAGCCAGAGTGTCTGGAACGCCGGGCTAGCGAGGCAGAGTGCCTGGAGCGTCTAGCTTGCGTGGTAGAGTGTCTGGAGTGTCTGGCTAGCGTGGTAGAGTGTCTGGAGCGGCTGGCTAGCGAGGCAGAGTGTCTGGAGCGTCTAAGTAGCGAGGCAGAGTGCCTGGAGCGTCTAGCTAGCGTGGCAGATTGTCTGGAGCGCCTGGCTAGCGAGGCAGAGTGTCTGGAGCGTCTGGGTAGCAGGCAGAGTGTCTGGAGGGTCTGGGTAGCAAGGCAGAGTGTCTGGAGCGTCAAGCTAGCGTGGCATAGTGTCTTGAGCGTCTGGCTAGCGTAGCAGAAAGTCTGGAGCGTTAAGCTAGCGTAGCAGAGTGTCTGAAACCTCTGGCTAGCGTGGCAGAAAGTCTGGAGCGTCTGGCTAGGGAGGCAGAGTGTCTGGAGCGTCTAGCTAGCGTGGCAGAGTGTCTGGAGCCTCTGGCTAGCGTGGCAGATAATCTGGAGCCACTGGCTAGCGTGGCTGATAGTCTGAAGCGTCTGGGTAGCGAGGCAGAGTGTCTGGAGCGCCTGGCTAGCGAGGCAGAGTGTCTGGAGGGTCTAAGTAGCAAGGCAGAGTGTCTGGAGCGTCTTGCTAGCGTGGCAGAGTGTCTGGAGCGTCTAGCTAGCGTAGCAGAGTGTCTGAAATCTCTGGCTAGCATGGCAGAGTGTCTGGAGCGGCTGGCTAGGGAGGCAGAGTGTCTGGATCGTCTGGGTAGCGAGCCAGAGTGTCTGGAGTGCCTGGCTTGTGAGGCAGAGTTTCTGGAGCGTCTAAGTAGCGAGGCAGAGTGCCTGGAGCGTCTAGCTAGCGTGGCAGAGTGTCTGGAGCCACTGGCTAGCGTGGCAGATAGTCTAAAGCGTCTGGGTAGCGAGGCAGAGTGTCTGGAGCGCCTGGCTAGCGAGGCAGAGTGTCTGGAGAGTCTGGGTAGCTAGCCAGAGTGTCTGAAGCGTCTGGCTAGCATGGCAGAGTGTCTGGAGCAGCTGGCTAGCGAGGCAGAGTGTCTGGAGCGCCTGGCTAGCATTGCAGAGTGTCTTCAGCCTCTGGCTAGCGTGGCAGAGTGTCTGGAGCGTCTGGCTAGCGTGGTAGAGTGTCTGGAGCGGCTGGCTAGCGAGGCAGAGTGTCTGGAGAGTCTGGGTAGCGAGGCAAGGTGTCTGGAGCGTCTAAGTAGTGAATCAGAGTGTCTGGAGCGTCTAGCTAGCGTGGCAGAGTGTCTGGAGCGTCTGGCTAGCATTGCAGAGTGTCTTCAGCCTCTGGCTAGCGTGGCAGAGTGTCTGGAGCGTCTGGCTAGCATTGCAGAGTGTCTGCAGCCTCTGGCTAGCGTGGCAGATAGTCTGGAGCCACTGGCTAGCGTGGCAGAAAGTCTGGAGCGTATGGGAGCGAGCCAGAGTGTCTGGAACGCCTGGCTAGCGAGGCAGAGTGCCTGGAGCGTCTAGCTTGCGTGGTAGAGTGTCTGGAGTGTCTGGCTAGCGTGGTAGAGTGTCTGGAGAGGCTGGCTAGCGTGGTAGAGTGTCTGGAGCGGCTGGCTAGCGAGGCAGAGTGTCTGGAGCGTCTAAGTTGCGAGGCAGAGTGCCTGGAGCGTCTAGCTAGCGTGGCAGAGTGGCTGAAACCACTGGCTAGCGTGGCAGAGTGTCTGGAGATTCTGGGTAGCAAGGAAGAGTGTCTGGAGCGTCTAGCTAGCGTGGCAGAGTGTCTGGAGCCTCTGGCTAGCGTTGCAGATAGTCTGGAGCGTCTGGGTAGCGAGGCAAAGTGTCTGGAACGTCTGGGTAGCGAATTAGAGTGTCTGAAGTGCCTGGCTAGCGAGGCACAGTGTCTGGAGCGTCTAAGTATCGAGGCAGAGTGCCTGGAGCGTCTAGCTAGCGTGGCAGAGTGTCTGGAGCCACTGATAAGCGTGGCAGATAGTCTGAAGCGTCTAGGTAGCGAGGCAGAGTGTCTGGAGAGTCTGGGTAGCGAGGCAAGGTGTCTGGAGCGTCTAAATAGCGAATCAGAGTGTCTGGAGCGTCTAGCTAGCGTGGCAGAGTGTCTGGAGCGTCTGGCTAGCATTGCAGAGTGTCTTCAGCCTCTGGCTAGCGTGGCAGAGTGTCTGGAGCGTCTGGCTAGCATTGCAGAGTGTCTGCAGCCTCTGGCTAGCGTGGCAGATAGTCTGGAGCCACTGGCTAGCGAGGCAGAAATTTCTGGAGCGTATGGAAGCGGGCCAGAGTGTCTGGAACGCCTGGCTAGCGAGGCAGAGTGCCTGGAGCGTCTAGCTTGCGTGGTAGAGAGTCTGGAGTGTCTGGCTAGCGTGGTAGAGTGTCTGGAGAGGCTGGCTAGCGAGGCAGTGTGTCTGGAGCGTCTGGGTAGCCAGCCAGAGTGTCTGAAGCGCCTGGCTAGCGAGGCAGAGTGTCTGGAGCGTCTAAGTAGCGAGGCAGAGTGCCTGGAGCGTCTAGCTTGCGTGGTAGAGTGTCTGGAGTGTCTGGCTAGCGTGGTAGAGTGTCTGGAGCGGCTGGCTAGCGAGGCAGAGTGTCTGGAGCGTCTAAGTAGCGAGGCAGAGTGCCTGGAGCGTCTAGCTAGCGTGGCAGAGTGGCTGGAGCCACTGGCTAGCGTGGCAGAGTGTCTGGAGATTCTGGGTAGCAAGGCAGAGTGTCTGGAGCGTCTAGCTACCGTGGCAGAGTGTCTGGAGCCTCTGGCTAGCGTTGCAGATACTCTGGAGCGTCTGGGTAGCGAGGCAAAGTGTCTGGAACGTCTGGGTAGCGAATCAAAGTGTCTGGAGCGTCTGGCTAGCGTGGCAGAGTGTCTGGAGCGTCTAGCTAGCGTGGCAGAGTGTCTTAAGCGGCTGGCTAGCGAGGCAGAGTGTCTGGAGCGTCTGAGTAGCGAACCAGAGTGTCTGGAGTGCCTGGCTAGCGAGGCAGAGTGTCTGGAGCGTCTAAGTAGCGAGGCAGAGTGCCTGGAGCGTCTAGCTAGCGTGGCAGAGTGTCTGGAGCCACTGATTAGCGTGGCAGATAGTCTGAAGCGTCTAGGTAGCGAGGCAGAGTGTCTGGAGCGTCTGGGTAGCGAGGCAAGGTGATTGGAGCGTCTAAGTAGCGAATCAGAGTGTCTGGAGCGTCTAGCTAGCGTGGCAGAGTGTCTGGAGCGTCTGGCTAGCTTTGCAGAGTGTCTTCAGCCTCTGGCTAGCGAGGCAGAAAGTCTGGAGCGTATGGAAGCGAGCCAGAGTGTCTGGAACGCCTGGCTAGCGAGGCAGAGTGCCTGGAGCGTCTAGCTTGCGTGGTAGAGTGTCTGGAGTGTCTGGCTAGCGTGGCAGAGTGTCTGGAGAGTCTAGCTAGCGAGGCAGAGTGTCTGGAGCGTCTAAGTAGCGAGGCAGAGTGCCTGGAGCGTCTAGCTAGCCTGGCAGAGTGGCTGGAGCCACTGGCTAGCGTGGCAGAGTGTCTGGAGATTCTGGGTAGCAAGGCAGAGTGTCTGGAGCGTCTAGCTAGCGTGGCAGAGTGTCTGGAGCCTTTGGCTAGCGTTGCAGATAGTCTGGAGCGTCTGGCTAGCAATGCAGAGTGTCTGGAGCGTCTATCTAGCGTGGCAGAGTGTCTGGAGCCTCTGGCTAGCGTAGCAGATAGTCTGGAGCGTCTGGCTAGCATGGCAGAGTGTCTGGAGCGCCTGGCTAGCGAGGCAGAGCTTCTGAAGCGCCTGGCTAACGAGGCAGAGTGTCTGGAGCGTCTGGGGAGCGAGGCAAAGTGTCTTGAACGTCTGGGTAGCGAATCAGAGTGTCTGGAGCGTCTGGCTAGCATTGCAGAGTGTCTGGAGCCTCTGGCTAGCGTGGCAGAGTGTCTGGAGCGTCTGGCTAGCATTGCAGAGTGTCTGCAGCCTCTGGCTAGCGTGGCAGATAGTCTGGAGCCACTGGCTAGCGTGGCAGAAAGTCTGGAGCGTATGGGAGCGAGCCAGAGTGTCTGGAACGCCTGGCTAGCGAGGCAGAGTGCCTGGAGCGTCTAGCTTGCGTGGTAGAGTGTCTGGAGTGTCTGGCTAGCGTGGTAGAGTGTCTGGAGAGGCTGGCTAGCGTGGTAGAGTGTCTGGAGCGGCTGGCTAGCGAGGCAGAGTGTCTGGAGCGTCTAAGTTGCGAGGCAGAGTGCCTGGAGCGTCTAGCTAGCGTGGCAGAGTGGCTGAAACCACTGGCTAGCGTGGCAGAGTGTCTGGAGATTCTGGGTAGCAAGGAAGAGTGTCTGGAGCGTCTAGCTAGCGTGGCAGAGTGTCTGGAGCCTCTGGCTAGCGTTGCAGATAGTCTGGAGCGTCTGGGTAGCGAGGCAAAGTGTCTGGAACGTCTGGGTAGCGAATTAGAGTGTCTGAAGTGCCTGGCTAGCGAGGCACAGTGTCTGGAGCGTCTAAGTATCGAGGCAGAGTGCCTGGAGCGTCTAGCTAGCGTGGCAGAGTGTCTGGAGCCACTGATTAGCGTGGCAGATAGTCTGAAGCGTCTAGGTAGCGAGGCAGAGTGTCTGGAGAGTCTGGGTAGCGAGGCAAGGTGTCTGGAGCGTCTAAATAGCGAATCAGAGTGTCTGGAGCGTCTAGCTAGCGTGGCAGAGTGTCTGGAGCGTCTGGCTAGCATTGCAGAGTGTCTTCAGCCTCTGGCTAGCGTGGCAGAGTGTCTGGAGCGTCTGGCTAGCATTGCAGAGTGTCTGCAGCCTCTGGCTAGCGTGGCAGATAGTCTGGAGCCACTGGCTAGCGAGGCAGAAATTTCTGGAGCGTATGGAAGCGGGCCAGAGTGTCTGGAACGCCTGGCTAGCGAGGCAGATTGCCTGGAGCGTCTAGCTTGCGTGGTAGAGAGTCTGGAGTGTCTGGCTAGCGTGGTAGAGTGTCTGGAGAGGCTGGCTAGCGAGGCAGTGTGTCTGGAGCGTCTGGGTAGCCAGCCAGAGTGTCTGAAGCGCCTGGCTAGCGAGGCAGAGTGTCTGGAGCGTCTAAGTAGCGAGGCAGAGTGCCTGGAGCGTCTAGCTTGCGTGGTAGAGTGTCTGGAGTGTCTGGCTAGCGTGGTAGAGTGTCTGGAGCGGCTGGCTAGCGAGGCAGAGTGTCTGGAGCGTCTAAGTAGCGAGGCAGAGTGCCTGGAGCGTCTAGCTAGCGTGGCAGAGTGGCTGGAGCCACTGGCTAGCGTGGCAGAGTGTCTGGAGATTCTGGGTAGCAAGGCAGAGTGTCTGGAGCGTCTAGCTACCGTGGCAGAGTGTCTGGAGCCTCTGGCTAGCGTTGCAGATACTCTGGAGCGTCTGGGTAGCGAGGCAAAGTGTCTGGAACGTCTGGGTAGCGAATCAGAGTGTCTGGAGCGTCTGGCTAGCGTGGCAGAGTGTCTGGAGCGTCTAGCTAGCGTGGCAGAGTGTCTTAAGCGGCTGGCTAGCGAGGCAGAGTGTCTGGAGCGTCTGAGTAGCGAACCAGAGTGTCTGGAGTGCCTGGCTAGCGAGGCAGAGTGTCTGGAGCGTCTAAGTAGCGAGGCAGAGTGCCTGGAGCGTCTAGCTAGCGTGGCAGAGTGTCTGGAGCCACTGATTAGCGTGGCAGATAGTCTGAAGCGTCTAGGTAGCGAGGCAGAGTGTCTGGAGCGTCTGGGTAGCGAGGCAAGGTGATTGGAGCGTCTAAGTAGCGAATCAGAGTGTCTGGAGCGTCTAGCTAGCGTGGCAGAGTGTCTGGAGCGTCTGGCTAGCTTTGCAGAGTGTCTTCAGCCTCTGGCTAGCGAGGCAGAAAGTCTGGAGCGTATGGAAGCGAGCCAGAGTGTCTGGAACGCCTGGCTAGCGAGGCAGAGTGCCTGGAGCGTCTAGCTTGCGTGGTAGAGTGTCTGGAGTGTCTGGCTAGCGTGGCAGAGTGTCTGGAGAGTCTAGCTAGCGAGGCAGAGTGTCTGGAGCGTCTAAGTAGCGAGGCAGAGTGCCTGGAGCGTCTAGCTAGCCTGGCAGAGTGGCTGGAGCCACTGGCTAGCGTGGCAGAGTGTCTGGAGATTCTGGGTAGCAAGGCAGAGTGTCTGGAGCGTCTAGCTAGCGTGGCAGAGTGTCTGGAGCCTTTGGCTAGCGTTGCAGATAGTCTGGAGCGTCTGGCTAGCAATGCAGAGTGTCTGGAGCGTCTATCTAGCGTGGCAGAGTGTCTGGAGCCTCTGGCTAGCGTAGCAGATAGTCTGGAGCGTCTGGCTAGCATGGCAGAGTGTCTGGAGCGCCTGGCTAGCGAGGCAGAGCTTCTGAAGCGCCTGGCTAACGAGGCAGAGTGTCTGGAGCGTCTGGGGAGCGAGGCAAAGTGTCTTGAACGTCTGGGTAGCGAATCAGAGTGTCTGGAGCGTCTGGCTAGCGTGGCAGAGTGTCTGGAGCCTCTGGCTAGCGTGGCAGAGTGTCTGGAGCGTCTGGCTAGCATTGCAGAGTGTCTGCAGCCTCTGGCTAGCGTGGCAGATAGTCTGGAGCCACTGGCTAGCGTGGCAGAAAGTCTGGAGCGTATGGAAGCGAGCCAGAGTGTCTGGAACGCCTGGCTAGCGAGGCAGAGTGCCTGGAGCGTCTAGCTTGCGTGGTAGAGTGTCTGAAGTGTCTGGCTAGCGTGGTAGAGTGTCTGGAGAGGCTGGCTAGCGTGGTAGAGTGTCTGGAGCGGCTGGCTAGCGAGGCAGAGTGTCAGGAGCGTCTAAGTTGCGAGGCAGAGTGCCTGGAGCGTCTAGCTAGCGTGGCAGAGTGGCTGAAACCACTGGCTAGCGTGGCAGAGTGTCTGGAGATTCTGGGTAGCAAGGCAGAGTGTCTGGAGCGTCTAGCTAGCGTGGCAGAGTGTCTGGAGCCTCTGGCTAGCGTTGCAGATAGTCTGGAGCGTCTGGGTAGCGAGGCAAAGTGTCTGGAACGTCTGGGTAGCGAATCAGAGTGTCTGAAGTGCCTGGCTAGCGAGGCACAGTGTCTGGAGCGTCTAAGTATCGAGGCAGAGTGCCTGGAGCGTCTAGCTAGCGTGGCAGAGTGTCTTGAGCCACTGATTAGCGTGGCAGATAGTCTGAAGCGTCTAGGTAGCGAGGCAGAGTGTCTGGAGAGTCTGGGTAGCGAGGCAAGGTGTCTGGAGCGTCTAAATAGCGAATCAGAGTGTCTGGAGCGTCTAGCTAGCGTGGCAGAGTGTCTGGAGCGTCTAGCTAGCGTGGCAGAGTGTCTTAAGCGGCTGGCTAGCGAGGCAGAGTGTCTGGAGCGTCTGAGTAGCGAACCAGAGTGTCTGGAGTGCCTGGCTAGCGAGGCAGAGTGTCTGGAGCGTCTAAGTAGCGAGGCAGAGTGCCTGGAGCGTCTAGCTAGCGTGGCAGAGTGTCTGGAGCCACTGATTAGCGTGGCAGATAGTCTGAAGCGTCTAGGTAGCGAGGCAGAGTGTCTGGAGCGTCTGGGTAGCGAGGCAAGGTGATTGGAGCGTCTAAGTAGCGAATCAGAGTGTCTGGAGCGTCTAGCTAGCGTGGCAGAGTGTCTGGAGCGTCTGGCTAGCTTTGCAGAGTGTCTTCAGCCTCTGGCTAGCGAGGCAGAAAGTCTGGAGCGTATGGAAGCGAGCCAGAGTGTCTGGAACGCCTGGCTAGCGAGGCAGAGTGCCTGGAGCGTCTAGCTTGCGTGGTAGAGTGTCTGGAGTGTCTGGCTAGCGTGGCAGAGTGTCTGGAGAGTCTAGCTAGCGAGGCAGAGTGTCTGGAGCGTCTAAGTAGCGAGGCAGAGTGCCTGGAGCGTCTAGCTAGCCTGGCAGAGTGGCTGGAGCCACTGGCTAGCGTGGCAGAGTGTCTGGAGATTCTGGGTAGCAAGGCAGAGTGTCTGGAGCGTCTAGCTAGCGTGGCAGAGTGTCTGGAGCCTTTGGCTAGCGTTGCAGATAGTCTGGAGCGTCTGGCTAGCAAGGCAGAGTGTCTGGAGCGTCTATCTAGCGTGGCAGAGTGTCTGGAGCCTCTGGCTAGCGTAGCAGATAGTCTGGAGCGTCTGGCTAGCATGGCAGAGTGTCTGGAGCGCCTGGCTAGCGAGGCAGAGCTTCTGAAGCGCCTGGCTAACGAGGCAGAGTGTCTGGAGCGTCTGGGGAGCGAGGCAAAGTGTCTTGAACGTCTGGGTAGCGAATCAGAGTGTCTGGAGCGTCTGGCTAGCGTGGCAGAGTGTCTGGAGCCTCTGGCTAGCGTGGCAGAGTGTCTGGAGCGTCTGGCTAGCATTGCAGAGTGTCTGCAGCCTCTGGCTAGCGTGGCAGATAGTCTGGAGCCACTGGCTAGCGTGGCAGAAAGTCTGGAGCGTATGGAAGCGAGCCAGAGTGTCTGGAACGCCTGGCTAGCGAGGCAGAGTGCCTGGAGCGTCTAGCTTGCGTGGTAGAGTGTCTGAAGTGTCTGGCTAGCGTGGTAGAGTGTCTGGAGAGGCTGGCTAGCGTGGTAGAGTGTCTGGAGCGGCTGGCTAGCGAGGCAGAGTGTCAGGAGCGTCTAAGTTGCGAGGCAGAGTGCCTGGAGCGTCTAGCTAGCGTGGCAGAGTGGCTGAAACCACTGGCTAGCGTGGCAGAGTGTCTGGAGATTCTGGGTAGCAAGGCAGAGTGTCTGGAGCGTCTAGCTAGCGTGGCAGAGTGTCTGGAGCCTCTGGCTAGCGTTGCAGATAGTCTGGAGCGTCTGGGTAGCGAGGCAAAGTGTCTGGAACGTCTGGGTAGCGAATCAGAGTGTCTGAAGTGCCTGGCTAGCGAGGCACAGTGTCTGGAGCGTCTAAGTATCGAGGCAGAGTGCCTGGAGCGTCTAGCTAGCGTGGCAGAGTGTCTTGAGCCACTGATTAGCGTGGCAGATAGTCTGAAGCGTCTAGGTAGCGAGGCAGAGTGTCTGGAGAGTCTGGGTAGCGAGGCAAGGTGTCTGGAGCGTCTAAATAGCGAATCAGAGTGTCTGGAGCGTCTAGCTAGCGTGGCAGAGTGTCTGGAGTGTCTGGCTAGCGTGGTAGAGTGTCTGGAGAGGCTGGCTAGCGAGGCAGTGTGTCTGGAGCGTCTGGGTAGCCAGCCAGAGTGTCTGAAGCGCCTGGCTAGCGAGGCAGAGTGTCTGGAGCGTCTAAGTAGCGAGGCAGAGTGCCTGGAGCGTCTAGCTTGCGTGGTAGAGAGTCTGGAGTGTCTGGCTAGCGTGGTAGAGTGTCTGGAGAGGCTGGCTAGCGAGGCAGTGTGTCTGGAGCGTCTGGGTAGCCAGCCAGAGTGTCTGAAGCGCCTGGCTAGCGAGGCAGAGTGTCTGGAGCGTCTAAGTAGCGAGGCAGAGTGCCTGGAGCGTCTAGCTTGCGTGGTAGAGTGTCTGGAGTGTCTGGCTAGCGTGGTAGAGTGTCTGGAGCGGCTGGCTAGCGAGGCAGAGTGTCTGGAGCGTCTAAGTAGCGAGGCAGAGTGCCTGGAGCGTCTAGCTAGCGTGGCAGAGTGGCTGGAGCCACTGGCTAGCGTGGCAGAGTGTCTGGAGATTCTGGGTAGCAAGGCAGAGTGTCTGGAGCGTCTAGCTACCGTGGCAGAGTGTCTGGAGCCTCTGGCTAGCGTTGCAGATACTCTGGAGCGTCTGGGTAGCGAGGCAAAGTGTCTGGAACGTCTGGGTAGCGAATCAGAGTGTCTGGAGCGTCTGGCTAGCGTGGCAGAGTGTCTGGAGCGTCTAGCTAGCGTGGCAGAGTGTCTTAAGCGGCTGGCTAGCGAGGCAGAGTGTCTGGAGCGTCTGAGTAGCGAACCAGAGTGTCTGGAGTGCCTGGCTAGCGAGGCAGAGTGTCTGGAGCGTCTAAGTAGCGAGGCAGAGTGCCTGGAGCGTCTAGCTAGCGTGGCAGAGTGTCTGGAGCCACTGATTAGCGTGGCAGATAGTCTGAAGCGTCTAGGTAGCGAGGCAGAGTGTCTGGAGCGTCTGGGTAGCGAGGCAAGGTGATTGGAGCGTCTAAGTAGCGAATCAGAGTGTCTGGAGCGTCTAGCTAGCGTGGCAGAGTGTCTGGAGCGTCTGGCTAGCTTTGCAGAGTGTCTTCAGCCTCTGGCTAGCGTGGCAGATAGTCTGGAGCCACTGGCTAGCGAGGCAGAAAGTCTGGAGCGTATGGAAGCGAGCCAGAGTGTCTGGAACGCCTGGCTAGCGAGGCAGAGTGCCTGGAGCGTCTAGCTTGCGTGGTAGAGTGTCTGGAGTGTCTGGCTAGCGTAACAGAGTGTCTGGAGAGTCTAGCTAGCGAGGCAGAGTGTCTGGAGCGTCTAAGTAGCGAGGCAGAGTGCCTGGAGCGTCTAGCTAGCCTGGCAGAGTGGCTGGAGCCACTGGCTAGCGTGGCAGAGTGTCTGGAGATTCTGGGTAGCAAGGCAGAGTGTCTGGAGCGTCAAGCTAGCGTGGCAGAGTGTCTGGAGCCTTTGGCTAGCGTTGCAGATAGTCTGGAGCGTCTGGCTAGCAAGGCAGAGTGTCTGGAGCGTCTATCTAGCGTGGCAGAGTGTCTGGAGCCTCTGGCTAGCGTAGCAGATAGTCTGGAGCGTCTAGCTAGCATGGCAGAGTGTCTGGAGCGCCTGGCTAGCGAGGCAGAGCTTCTGAAGCGCCTGGCTAACGAGGCAGAGTGTCTGGAGCGTCTGGGGAGCGAGGCAAAGTGTCTTGAACGTCTGGGTAGCGAATCAGAGTGTCTGGAGCGTCTGGCTAGCGTGGCAGAGTGTCTGGAGTGCCTGGCTAGCGAGGCAGAGTGTCTGGAGCGTCTGGGTAGCAGGCAGAGTGTCTGGAGGGTCTGGGTAGCAAGGCAGAGTGTCTGGAGCGTCAAGCTAGCGTGGCAGAGTGTCTGGAGCGTCTGGCTAGCTTTGCAGAGTGTCTTCAGCCTCTGGCTAGCGAGGCAGAAAGTCTGGAGCGTATGGAAGCGAGCCAGAGTGTCTGGAACGCCTGGCTAGCGAGGCAGAGTGCCTGGAGCGTCTAGCTTGCGTGGTAGAGTGTCTGGAGTGTCTGGCTAGCGTGGCAGAGTGTCTGGAGAGTCTAGCTAGCGAGGCAGAGTGTCTGGAGCGTCTAAGTAGCGAGGCAGAGTGCCTGGAGCGTCTAGCTAGCCTGGCAGAGTGGCTGGAGCCACTGGCTAGCGTGGCAGAGTGTCTGGAGATTCTGGGTAGCAAGGCAGAGTGTCTGGAGCGTCTAGCTAGCGTGGCAGAGTGTCTGGAGCCTTTGGCTAGCGTTGCAGATAGTCTGGAGCGTCTGGCTAGCAAGGCAGAGTGTCTGGAGCGTCTATCTAGCGTGGCAGAGTGTCTGGAGCCTCTGGCTAGCGTAGCAGATAGTCTGGAGCGTCTGGCTAGCATTGCAGAGTGTCTGCAGCCTCTGGCTAGCGTGGCAGATAGTCTGGAGCCACTGGCTAGCGTGGCAGAAAGTCTGGAGCGTATGGAAGCGAGCCAGAGTGTCTGGAACGCCTGGCTAGCGAGGCAGAGTGCCTGGAGCGTCTAGCTTGCGTGGTAGAGTGTCTGAAGTGTCTGGCTAGCGTGGTAGAGTGTCTGGAGAGGCTGGCTAGCGTGGTAGAGTGTCTGGAGCGGCTGGCTAGCGAGGCAGAGTGTCAGGAGCGTCTAAGTTGCGAGGCAGAGTGCCTGGAGCGTCTAGCTAGCGTGGCAGAGTGGCTGAAACCACTGGCTAGCGTGGCAGAGTGTCTGGAGATTCTGGGTAGCAAGGCAGAGTGTCTGGAGCGTCTAGCTAGCGTGGCAGAGTGTCTGGAGCCTCTGGCTAGCGTTGCAGATAGTCTGGAGCGTCTGGGTAGCGAGGCAAAGTGTCAGGAGCGTCTAAGTTGCGAGGCAGAGTGCCTGGAGCGTCTAGCTAGCGTGGCAGAGTGGCTGAAACCACTGGCTAGCGTGGCAGAGTGTCTGGAGATTCTGGGTAGCAAGGCAGAGTGTCTGGAGCGTCTAGCTAGCGTGGCAGAGTGTCTGGAGCCTCTGGCTAGCGTTGCAGATAGTCTGGAGCGTCTGGGTAGCGAGGCAAAGTGTCTGGAACGTCTGGGTAGCGAATCAGAGTGTCTGAAGTGCCTGGCTAGCGAGGCACAGTGTCTGGAGCGTCTAAGTATCGAGGCAGAGTGCCTGGAGCGTCTAGCTAGCGTGGCAGAGTGTCTTGAGCCACTGATTAGCGTGGCAGATAGTCTGAAGCGTCTAGGTAGCGAGGCAGAGTGTCTGGAGAGTCTGGGTAGCGAGGCAAGGTGTCTGGAGCGTCTAAATAGCGAATCAGAGTGTCTGGAGCGTCTAGCTAGCGTGGCAGAGTGTCTGGAGTGTCTGGCTAGCGTGGTAGAGTGTCTGGAGAGGCTGGCTAGCGAGGCAGTGTGTCTGGAGCGTCTGGGTAGCCAGCCAGAGTGTCTGAAGCGCCTGGCTAGCGAGGCAGAGTGTCTGGAGCGTCTAAGTAGCGAGGCAGAGTGCCTGGAGCGTCTAGCTTGCGTGGTAGAGAGTCTGGAGTGTCTGGCTAGCGTGGTAGAGTGTCTGGAGAGGCTGGCTAGCGAGGCAGTGTGTCTGGAGCGTCTGGGTAGCCAGCCAGAGTGTCTGAAGCGCCTGGCTAGCGAGGCAGAGTGTCTGGAGCGTCTAAGTAGCGAGGCAGAGTGCCTGGAGCGTCTAGCTTGCGTGGTAGAGTGTCTGGAGTGTCTGGCTAGCGTGGTAGAGTGTCTGGAGCGGCTGGCTAGCGAGGCAGAGTGTCTGGAGCGTCTAAGTAGCGAGGCAGAGTGCCTGGAGCGTCTAGCTAGCGTGGCAGAGTGGCTGGAGCCACTGGCTAGCGTGGCAGAGTGTCTGGAGATTCTGGGTAGCAAGGCAGAGTGTCTGGAGCGTCTAGCTACCGTGGCAGAGTGTCTGGAGCCTCTGGCTAGCGTTGCAGATACTCTGGAGCGTCTGGGTAGCGAGGCAAAGTGTCTGGAACGTCTGGGTAGCGAATCAGAGTGTCTGGAGCGTCTGGCTAGCGTGGCAGAGTGTCTGGAGCGTCTAGCTAGCGTGGCAGAGTGTCTTAAGCGGCTGGCTAGCGAGGCAGAGTGTCTGGAGCGTCTGAGTAGCGAACCAGAGTGTCTGGAGTGCCTGGCTAGCGAGGCAGAGTGTCTGGAGCGTCTAAGTAGCGAGGCAGAGTGCCTGGAGCGTCTAGCTAGCGTGGCAGAGTGTCTGGAGCCACTGATTAGCGTGGCAGATAGTCTGAAGCGTCTAGGTAGCGAGGCAGAGTGTCTGGAGCGTCTGGGTAGCGAGGCAAGGTGATTGGAGCGTCTAAGTAGCGAATCAGAGTGTCTGGAGCGTCTAGCTAGCGTGGCAGAGTGTCTGGAGCGTCTGGCTAGCTTTGCAGAGTGTCTTCAGCCTCTGGCTAGCGTGGCAGATAGTCTGGAGCCACTGGCTAGCGAGGCAGAAAGTCTGGAGCGTATGGAAGCGAGCCAGAGTGTCTGGAACGCCTGGCTAGCGAGGCAGAGTGCCTGGAGCGTCTAGCTTGCGTGGTAGAGTGTCTGGAGTGTCTGGCTAGCGTAACAGAGTGTCTGGAGAGTCTAGCTAGCGAGGCAGAGTGTCTGGAGCGTCTAAGTAGCGAGGCAGAGTGCCTGGAGCGTCTAGCTAGCCTGGCAGAGTGGCTGGAGCCACTGGCTAGCGTGGCAGAGTGTCTGGAGATTCTGGGTAGCAAGGCAGAGTGTCTGGAGCGTCAAGCTAGCGTGGCAGAGTGTCTGGAGCCTTTGGCTAGCGTTGCAGATAGTCTGGAGCGTCTGGCTAGCAAGGCAGAGTGTCTGGAGCGTCTATCTAGCGTGGCAGAGTGTCTGGAGCCTCTGGCTAGCGTAGCAGATAGTCTGGAGCGTCTAGCTAGCATGGCAGAGTGTCTGGAGCGCCTGGCTAGCGAGGCAGAGCTTCTGAAGCGCCTGGCTAACGAGGCAGAGTGTCTGGAGCGTCTGGGGAGCGAGGCAAAGTGTCTTGAACGTCTGGGTAGCGAATCAGAGTGTCTGGAGCGTCTGGCTAGCGTGGCAGAGTGTCTGGAGTGCCTGGCTAGCGAGGCAGAGTGTCTGGAGCGTCTGGGTAGCAGGCAGAGTGTCTGGAGGGTCTGGGTAGCAAGGCAGAGTGTCTGGAGCGTCAAGCTAGCGTGGCATAGTGTCTTGAGCGTCTGGCTAGCGTAGCAGAAAGTCTGGAGCGTTAAGCTTGCGTAGCAGAGTGTCTGAAACCTCTGGCTAGCGTGGCAGAAAGTCTGGAGCGTCTGGCTAGGGAGGCAGAGTGTCTGGAGCGTCTGGGTCGCGAGGCAGAGTGTCTGGAGCGTCAAGCTAGCGACGCAGAGTGTCTGGAGCGTCTAGCTAGCGTAGCAGAGTGTCTAAAACCTCTGGCTAGCGTGGCAGAAAGTCTGAAGTGCCTGGCTAGCGAGGCACAGTGTCTGGAGCGTCTAAGTATCGAGGCAGAGTGCCTGGAGCGTCTAGCTAGCGTGGCAGAGTGTCTTGAGCCACTGATTAGCGTGGCAGATAGTCTGAAGCGTCTAGGTAGCGAGGCAGAGTGTCTGGAGAGTCTGGGTAGCGAGGCAAGGTGTCTGGAGCGTCTAAATAGCGAATCAGAGTGTCTGGAGCGTCTAGCTAGCGTGGCAGAGTGTCTGGAGTGTCTGGCTAGCGTGGTAGAGTGTCTGGAGAGGCTGGCTAGCGAGGCAGTGTGTCTGGAGCGTCTGGGTAGCCAGCCAGAGTGTCTGAAGCGCCTGGCTAGCGAGGCAGAGTGTCTGGAGCGTCTAAGTAGCGAGGCAGAGTGCCTGGAGCGTCTAGCTTGCGTGGTAGAGAGTCTGGAGTGTCTGGCTAGCGTGGTAGAGTGTCTGGAGAGGCTGGCTAGCGAGGCAGTGTGTCTGGAGCGTCTGGGTAGCCAGCCAGAGTGTCTGAAGCGCCTGGCTAGCGAGGCAGAGTGTCTGGAGCGTCTAAGTAGCGAGGCAGAGTGCCTGGAGCGTCTAGCTTGCGTGGTAGAGTGTCTGGAGTGTCTGGCTAGCGTGGTAGAGTGTCTGGAGCGGCTGGCTAGCGAGGCAGAGTGTCTGGAGCGTCTAAGTAGCGAGGCAGAGTGCCTGGAGCGTCTAGCTAGCGTGGCAGAGTGGCTGGAGCCACTGGCTAGCGTGGCAGAGTGTCTGGAGATTCTGGGTAGCAAGGCAGAGTGTCTGGAGCGTCTAGCTACCGTGGCAGAGTGTCTGGAGCCTCTGGCTAGCGTTGCAGATACTCTGGAGCGTCTGGGTAGCGAGGCAAAGTGTCTGGAACGTCTGGGTAGCGAATCAGAGTGTCTGGAGCGTCTGGCTAGCGTGGCAGAGTGTCTGGAGCGTCTAGCTAGCGTGGCAGAGTGTCTTAAGCGGCTGGCTAGCGAGGCAGAGTGTCTGGAGCGTCTGAGTAGCGAACCAGAGTGTCTGGAGTGCCTGGCTAGCGAGGCAGAGTGTCTGGAGCGTCTAAGTAGCGAGGCAGAGTGCCTGGAGCGTCTAGCTAGCGTGGCAGAGTGTCTGGAGCCACTGATTAGCGTGGCAGATAGTCTGAAGCGTCTAGGTAGCGAGGCAGAGTGTCTGGAGCGTCTGGGTAGCGAGGCAAGGTGATTGGAGCGTCTAAGTAGCGAATCAGAGTGTCTGGAGCGTCTAGCTAGCGTGGCAGAGTGTCTGGAGCGTCTGGCTAGCTTTGCAGAGTGTCTTCAGCCTCTGGCTAGCGTGGCAGATAGTCTGGAGCCACTGGCTAGCGAGGCAGAAAGTCTGGAGCGTATGGAAGCGAGCCAGAGTGTCTGGAACGCCTGGCTAGCGAGGCAGAGTGCCTGGAGCGTCTAGCTTGCGTGGTAGAGTGTCTGGAGTGTCTGGCTAGCGTAACAGAGTGTCTGGAGAGTCTAGCTAGCGAGGCAGAGTGTCTGGAGCGTCTAAGTAGCGAGGCAGAGTGCCTGGAGCGTCTAGCTAGCCTGGCAGAGTGGCTGGAGCCACTGGCTAGCGTGGCAGAGTGTCTGGAGATTCTGGGTAGCAAGGCAGAGTGTCTGGAGCGTCAAGCTAGCGTGGCAGAGTGTCTGGAGCCTTTGGCTAGCGTTGCAGATAGTCTGGAGCGTCTGGCTAGCAAGGCAGAGTGTCTGGAGCGTCTATCTAGCGTGGCAGAGTGTCTGGAGCCTCTGGCTAGCGTAGCAGATAGTCTGGAGCGTCTAGCTAGCATGGCAGAGTGTCTGGAGCGCCTGGCTAGCGAGGCAGAGCTTCTGAAGCGCCTGGCTAACGAGGCAGAGTGTCTGGAGCGTCTGGGGAGCGAGGCAAAGTGTCTTGAACGTCTGGGTAGCGAATCAGAGTGTCTGGAGCGTCTGGCTAGCGTGGCAGAGTGTCTGGAGTGCCTGGCTAGCGAGGCAGAGTGTCTGGAGCGTCTGGGTAGCAGGCAGAGTGTCTGGAGGGTCTGGGTAGCAAGGCAGAGTGTCTGGAGCGTCAAGCTAGCGTGGCATAGTGTCTTGAGCGTCTGGCTAGCGTAGCAGAAAGTCTGGAGCGTTAAGCTTGCGTAGCAGAGTGTCTGAAACCTCTGGCTAGCGTGGCAGAAAGTCTGGAGCGTCTGGCTAGGGAGGCAGAGTGTCTGGAGCGTCTGGGTCGCGAGGCAGAGTGTCTGGAGCGTCAAGCTAGCGACGCAGAGTGTCTGGAGCGTCTAGCTAGCGTAGCAGAGTGTCTAAAACCTCTGGCTAGCGTGGCAGAAAGTCTGGAGCGTCTGGCTAGCATTGCAAAGTGTCTGGAGAGGCTGGCTAGCGAGGCAGAGTGTCTGGAGCGTCTGGATAGCGAGGCAGAGTGTCTGGAGCGCCTGGCTAGCGGGAAGAGTGTCTGGAGCGTCTAGCTAGCGTGGCAGAGTGTCTGGAGCCTCTGGCTAGCGTGGCAAATAGTCTGGAGCGTCTGGGTAGCGAGGCAGAGTGTCTGGAGCGCCTGGCTAGCGAGGCAGAGTGTCTGGAGGGTCTAAGTAGCAAGGCAGAGTGTCTGGAGCGTCTTGCTAGCGTGGCAGAGTGTCTGGAGCGTCTAGCTAGCGTAGCAGAGTGTCTGAAATCTCTGGCTAGCATGGCAGAGTGTCTGGAGTGCCTGGCTAGTGAGGCAGAGTTTCTGGAGCGTCTAAGTATCGAGGCAGAATGCCTGGAGCGTCTAGCTAGCGTGGCAGAGTGTCTGGAGCCACTGGCTAGCGTGGCAGATAGTCTAAAGCGTCTGGGTAGCGAGGCAGAGTTTCTGGAGCGCCTGGCTAGCGAGGCAGAGTGTCTGGAGATTCTGGGTAGCAAGGCAGAGTGTCTGGAGCGTCTATCTAGCGTGGCAGAGTGTCTGGAGCCTCTGGCTAGCGTAGCAGATAGTCTGGAGCGTCTGGGGAGCGAGGCAAAGTGTCTTGAACGTCTGGGTAGCGAATCAGAGTGTCTGGAGCGTCTGGCTAGCATTGCAGAGTGTCTGGAGAGGCTGGCTAGCGAGGCAGAGTGTCTGGAGCGTCTGGATAGCGAGGCAGAGTGTCTGGAGCGCCTGGCTAGCGAGGCAGAGTGTCTGGAGCGTCTAGCTAGCGTGGCAGAGTGTCTGGAGCCTCTGGCTAGCGTGGCAAATAGTCTGGAGCGTCTGGGTAGCGAGGCAGAGTGTCTGGAGCGCCTGGCTAGCGAGGCAGAGTGTCTGGAGGGTCTAAGTAGCAAGGCAGAGTGTCTGGAGCGTCTTGCTAGCGTGGCAGAGTGTCTGGAGCGTCTAGCTAGCGTAGCAGAGTGTCTGAAATCTCTGGCTAGCATGGCAGAGTGTCTGGAGCGGCTGGCTAGGGAGGCAGAGTGTCTGGATCGTCTGGGTAGCGAGCCAGAGTGTCTGGAGTGCCTGGCTAGTGAGGCAGAGTTTCTGGAGCGTCTAAGTAGCGAGGCAGAGTGCCTGGAGCGTCTAGCTAGCGTGGCAGAGTGTCTGGAGCCACTGGCTAGCGTGGCAGATAGTCTAAAGCGTCTGGGTAGCGAGGCAGAGTGTCTGGAGCGCCTGGCTAGCGAGGCAGAGTGTCTGGAGATTCTGGGTAGCAAGGCAGAGTGTCTGGAGCGTCTTTCTAGCGTGGCAGAGTGTCTGGAGCCTCTGGCTAGCGTAGCAGATAGTCTGGAGCGTCTGGCTAGAATGGCAGAGTGTCTGGAGCGCCTGGCTAGCGAGGCAGAGCTTCTGAAGCGCCTGGCTAACGAGGCAGAGTGTCTGGAGCGTCTGGGGAGCGAGGCAAAGTGTTTTGAACGTCTGGGTAGCGAATCAGAGTGTCTGGAGCGTCTAGCTAGCGTGGCAGAGTGTCTGGAGCACCTGGCTAGCGAGGCAGAGTGTCTGGAGAGTCTGGGTAGCTAGCCAGAGTGTCTGGAGAGTCTGGGTAGCTAGCCAGAGTGTCTGAAGCGTCTGGCTAGCATGGCAGAGGGTCTGGAGCGGCTGGCTAGCGAGGCAGAGTGTCTGGAGCGCCTGGCTAGCATTGCAGAGTGTCTTCAGCCTCTGGCTAGCGTGGCAGAGTGTCTGGAGCGTCTGGCTAGCGTGGTAGAGTGTCTGGAGCGGCTGGCTAGCGAGGCAGAGTGTCTGGAGCGTCTAAGTAGCGAGGCAGAGTGCCTGGAGCGTCTAGCTAGCGTGGCAGAGTGGCTGGAGCCACTGGCTAGCGTGGCAGAGTGTCTGGAGATTCTGGGTAGCAAGGCAGAGTGTCTGGAGCGTCTAGCTAGCGTGGCAGAGTGTCTGGAGCCTCTGGCTAGCGTTGCAGATAGTCTGAAGCGTCTAGGTAGCGAGGCAGAGTGTCTGGAGAGTCTGGGTAGCGAGGCAAGGTGTCTGGAGCGTCTAAGTAGCGAATCAGAGTGTCTGGAGCGTCTAGCTAGCGTGGCAGAGTGTCTGGAGCGTCTGGCTAGCATTGCAGAGTGTCTTCAGCCTCTGGGTAGCGTGGCGGAGTGTCTGGAGCGTCTGGCTAGCATTGCAGAGTGTCTGCAGCCTCTGGCTAGCGTGGCAGATAGTCTGGAGCCACTGGCTAGCGAGGCAGAAATTTCTGGAGCGTATGGAAGCGAGCCAGAGTGTCTGGAACGCCTGGCTAGCGAGGCAGAGTGCCTGGAGCGTCTAGCTTGCGTGGTAGAGTGTCTGGAGTGTCTGGCTAGCGTGGTAGAGTGTCTGGAGAGGCTGGCTAGCGAGGCAGTGTGTCTGGAACGTCTGGGTAGCCAGCCAGAGTGTCTGAAGCGCCTGGCTAGCGAGGCAGAGTGTCTGGAGCGTCCAAGTAGCGAGGCAGAGTGCCTGGAGCGTCTAGCTTGCGTGGTAGAGTGTCTGGAGTGTCTGGCTAGCGTGGTAGAGTGTCTGGAGCGGCTGGCTAGCGAGGCAGAGTGTCTGGAGCGTCTAAGTAGCGAGGCAGAGTGCCTGGAGCGTCTAGCTAGCGTGGCAGAGTGTCTGGAGCGCCTGGCTAGCGAGGCAGAGTGTCTGGAGCGTCTGGGTAGCAGGCAGAGTGTCTGGAGGGTCTGGGTAGCAAGGCAGAGTGTCTGGAGCGTCAAGCTAGCGTGGCATAGTGTCTTGAGCGTCTGGCTAGCGTAGCAGAAAGTCTGGAGCGTTAAGCTAGCGTAGCAGAGTGTCTGAAACCTCTGGCTAGCGTGGCAGAAAGTCTGGAGCGTCTGGCTAGGGAGGCAGAGTGTCTGGAGCGTCTAGCTAGCGTGGCAGAGTGTCTGGAGCCTTTGGCTAGCGTGGCAGATAATCTGGAGCCACTGGCTAGCGTGGCTGATAGTCTGGAGCGTCAGGGTAGCGTAGCAGAGTGTCTGAAGCGGCTGGCTAGCGAGGCAGAGTGTCTAGAGAGTCTTGGTAGCGAGGCAGAGTGTCTGGAGCGCCTGGCTAGCGAGGCAGAGTGTCTGGATTGTCTAGCTAGCGTGGCAGAGTGTCTGGGGCCTTTGGCTAGCGTGGCAGATAGTCTGGAGCGTCTGGGTAGCGAGGCAGAGTGTCTGGAGCGTCTGGGTCGCGAGGCAGAGTGTCTGGAGCGCCAGGCTAGCGGGGCAGAGTGTCTGGAGGGTCTGGGTAGCAAGGCAGAGTGTCTGGAGCGTCAAGCTAGCGACGCAGAGTGTCTGGAGCGTCTAGCTAGCGTAGCAGAGTGTCTAAAACCTCTGGCTAGCGTGGCAGAAAGTCTGGAGCGTCTGGCTAGCGAGGCAGAGTGTCTGGAGCGTCTGGCTAGCGTGGCAGATAATCTGGAGCCACTGGCTAGCGTGGCTGATAGTCTGGAGCGTCTAAGTAGCGAGGCAGCGTGTCTGGAGCGCCTGGCTAGCGAGGCAGAGTGTCTGGAGGGTCTGGGTAGCAAGGCAGAGTGTCTGGAGGGTCTGGGTAGCAAGGCAGAGTGTCTGGAGCGTCTAGCTAGCGTAGCAGAGTGTCTAAAACCTCTGGCTAGCGTGGCAGAAAGTCTGGAGCGTCTGGCTAGCATTGCAGAGTGTCTGGAGAGGCTGGCTAGCGAGGCAGAGTGTCTGGAGCGTCTGGATAGCGAGGCAGAGTGTCTGTAGCGCCTGGCTAGCGAGGCAGAGTGTCTGGAGCGTCTGGCTAGCGTGGCAGAGTGTCTGGAGCCTCTGGCTAGCGTGGCAAATAGTCTGGAGCGTCTGGGTAGCGAGGAAGAGTGTCTGGAGCGCCTGGCTAGCGAGGCAGAGTGTCTGGAGGGTCTTAGTAGCAAGGCAGAGTGACTGGAGCGTCTAGCTAGCGTGGCAGAGTGTCTGGAGCGTCTAGCTAGCGTAGCAGAGTGTCTGAAATCTCTGGCTAGCATGGCAGAGTGTCTGGAGCGGCTGGCTAGCGTTGCAGATAGTCTAAAGCGTCTGGGTAGCGAGGCAGAGTGTCTGGAGCGCCTGGCTAGCGAGGCAGAGTGTCTGGAGATTCTGGGTAGCAAGGCAGAGTGTCTGGAGCGTCTATCTAGCGTGGCAGAGTGTCTGGAGCCTCTGGCTAGCGTAGCAGATAGTCTGGAGCGTCTGGCTAGAATGGCAGAGTGTCTGGAGCGCCTGGCTAGCGAGGCAGAGCTTCTAAAGCGCCTGGCTAACGAGGCAGAGTGTCTGGAGCGTCTGGGGAGCGAGGCAAAGTGTCTTGAACGTCTGGGTAGCGAATCAGAGTGTATGGAGCGTCTGGCTAGCGTGGCAGAGTGTCTGGAGCGCCTGGCTAGCGAGGCAGAGTGTCTGGAGAGTCTGGGTTGCTAGCCAGAGTGTCTGAAGCGTCTGGCTAGCATGGCAGAGTGTCTGGAGCGGCTGGCTAGCGAGGCAGAGTGTCTGGAGCGCCTGGCTAGCATTGCAGAGTGTCTTCAGCCTCTGGCTAGCGTGGCAGAGTGTCTGGAGCGTCTGGCTAGCATTGCAGAGTGTCTGCAGCCTCTGGCTAGCGTGGCAGATAGTCTGGAGCCACTGGCTAGCGTGGCAGAAAGTCTGGAGCGTATGGGAGCGAGCCAGAGTGTATGGAACGCCTGGCTAGCGAGGCAGAGTGCCTGGAGCGTCTAGCTTGCGTGGTAGAGTGTCTGGAGTGTCTGGCTAGCGTGGTAGAGTGTCTGGAGCGGCTGGCTAGCGAGGCAGAGTGTCTGGAGCGTCTAAGTAGCGAGGCAAGTGCCTGGAGCGTCTAGCTAGCGTGGCAGAGTGGCTGGAGCCACTAGCTAGCGTGGCAGAGTGTCTTGAGATTCTGGGTAGCAAGGCAGAGTGTCTGGAGCGTCTAGCTAGCGTGGCAGAGTGTCTGGAGCCTCTGGCTAGCGTTGCAGATAGTCTGGAGCGTCTGGGTAGCGAGGCAAAGTGTCTGGAACGTCTGGGTAGCGAATCAGAGTGTCTGGCGTGCCTGGCTAGCGAGGCAGAGTGTCTGGAGCGTCTAGCTAGCGTGGCAGAGTGTCTGGAGCCTCTGGCTAGCGTGGCAAATAGTCTGGAGCGTCTGGGTAGCGAGGCAGAGTGTCTGGAGCGCCTGGCTAGCGAGGCAGAGTGTCTGGAGGGTCTAAGTAGCAAGGCAGAGTGTCTGGAGCGTCTAGCTAGCGTGGCAGAGTGTCTGGAGCGTCTAGCTAGCGTAGCAGAGTGTCTGAAATCTCTGGCTAGCATGGCAGAGTGTCTAAAGCGGCTGGCTAGGGAGGCAGAGTGTCTGGATCGTCTGGGTAGCGAGCCAGAGTGTCTGGAGTGCCTGGCTAGTGAGGCAGAGTTTCTGGAGCGTCTTAGTAGCGAGGCAGAGTGCCTGGAGCGTCTAGCTAGCGTGGCAGAGTGTCTGGAGCCACTGGCTAGCGTGGCAGATAGTCTAAAGCGTCTGGGTAGCGAGGCAGAGTGTCTGGAGCGCCTGGCTACTGAGGCAGAGTGTCTGGAGATTCTGGGTAGCAAGGCAGAGTGTCTGGAGCGTCTATCTAGCGTGGCAGAGTGTCTGGAGCCTCTGGCTAGCGTAGCAGATAGTCTGGAGCGTCTGGCTAGAATGGCAGAGTGTCTGGAGCGCCTGGCTAGCGAGGCAGAGCTTCTGAAGCGCCTGGCTAACGAGGCAGAGTGTCTGGAGCGTCTGGGGAGCGAGGCAAAGTGTCTTGAACGTCTGGGTAGCGAATCAGAGTGTCTGGAGCGTCTGGCTAGCGTGGCAGAGTGTCTGGAGCGCCTGGCTAGCGAGGCAGAGTGTCTGAAGAGTCTGGGTAGCTAGCCAGAGTGTCTGAAGCGTCTGGCTAGCATGGCAGAGTGTCTGTAGCGGCTGGCTAGCGAGGCAGAGTGTCTGGAGCGCCTGGCTAGCATTGCAGAGTGTCTTCAGCCTCTGGCTAGCGTGGCAGATAGTCTGGAGCCACTGGCTAGCGTGCAAATAGTCTGGAGCGTCTGGGTAGCGAGGCAGAGTGTCTGGAAAGCCTGGCTAGCGAGGCAGAGTGTCTGGAGGGTCTAAGTAGCAAGGCAGAGTGTCTGGAGCGTCTAGCTAGCGTGGCAGAGTGTCTGGAGCGTCTAGCTAGCGTAGCAGAGTGTCTGAAATCACTGGCTAGCATGGCAGAGTGTCTGGAGCGGCTGGCTAGGGAGGCAGAGTGTCTGGATCGTCTGGGTAGCGAGCCAGAGTGTCTGGAGTGCCTGGCTAGTGAGGCAGAGTTTCTGGAGCGTCTAAGTAGCGAGGCAGAGTGCCTGGAGCGTCTAGCTAGCGTGGCAGAGTGTCTGGAGCCACTGGCTAGCGTGGCAGATAGTCTAAAGCGTCTGGGTAGCGAGGCAGAGTGTCTGGAGCGCCTGGCTAGCGAGGCAGAGTGTCTGGAGATTCTGGGTAGCAAGGCAGAGTGTCTGGAGCGTCTATTTAGCGTGGCAGAGTGTCTGAAGCCTCTGGCTAGCGTAGCAGATAGTCTGGAGCGTCTGGCTAGAATGGCAGAGTGTCTGGAGCGCCTGGCTAGCGAGGCAGAGCTTCTGAAGCGCCTGGCTAACGAGGCAGAGTGTCTGGAGCGTCTGGGGAGCGAGGCAAAGTGTCTTGAACGTCTGGGTAGCGAATCAGAGTGTCTGGAGCGTCTGGCTAGCGTAGCAGAGTGTCTGGAGCGGCTGGCTTGCGAGGCAGAGTGTCTGGAGCGCCTGGCTAGCGAGGCAGAAAGTCTGGATTGTCTAACAAGCGTGGCAGAGTGTCTGGAGCCTCTGGCTAGCGTGGCAGATAGTCTGGAGCCACTGGCTAGCGTGGCAGAGTGTCTGGAGCCTCTGGCTAGCGTGGCAAATAGTCTGGAGCGTCTGGGTAGCGAGGAAGAGTGTCTGGAGCGCCTGGCTAGCGAGGCAGAGTGTCTGGAGGGTCTTAGTAGCAAGGCAGAGTGTCTGGAGCGTCTAGCTAGCGTGGCAGAGTGTCTGGAGCGTCTAGCTAGCGTAGCAGAGTGTCCGAAATCTCTGGCTAGATGGCAGAGTGTCTGGAGCGGCTGGCTAGGGAGGCAGAGTGTCTGGATCGTCTGGGTAGCGAGCCAGAGTGTCTGGAGTGCCTGGCTAGTGAGGCAGAGTTTCTGGAGCGTCTAAGTAGCGAGGCAGAGTGCCTGGAGCGTCTAGCTAGCGTGGCAGAGTGTCTGGAGCCACTGGCTAGCGTTGCAGATAGTCTAAAGCGTCTGGGTAGCGAGGCAGAGTGTCTGGAGCGCCTGGCTAGCGAGGCAGAGTGTCTGGAGATTCTGGGTAGCAAGGCAGAGTGTCTGGAGCGTCTATCTAGCGTGGCAGAGTGTCTGGAGCCTCTGGCTAGCGTAGCAGATAGTCTGGAGCGTCTGGCTAGAATGGCAGAGTGTCTGGAGCGCCTGGCTAGCGAGGCAGAGTGTCTGGAGATTCTGGGTAGCAAGGCAGAGTGTCTGGAGCGTCTATCTAGCGTGGCAGAGTGTCTGGAGCCTCTGGCTAGCATTGCAGAGTGTCTGCAGCCTCTGGCTAGCGTGGCAGATAGTCTGGAGCCACTGGCTAGCGAGGCAGAAATTTCTGGAGCGTATGGAAGCGAGCCAGAGTGTCTGGAACGCCTGGCTAGCGAGGCAGAGTGCCTGGAGCGTCTAGCTTGCGTGGTAGAGTGTCTGGAGTGTCTGGCTAGCGTGGTAGAGTGTCTGGAGAGGCTGGCTAGCGAGGCAGTGTGTCTGGAACGTCTGGGTAGCCAGCCAGAGTGTCTGAAGCGCCTGGCTAGCGAGGCAGAGTGTCTGGAGCGTCCAAGTAGCGAGGCAGAGTGCCTGGAGCGTCTAGCTTGCGTGGTAGAGTGTCTGGAGTGTCTGGCTAGCGTGGTAGAGTGTCTGGAGCGGCTGGCTAGCGAGGCAGAGTGTCTGGAGCGTCTAAGTAGCGAGGCAGAGTGCCTGGAGCGTCTAGCTAGCGTGGCAGAGTGTCTGGAGCGCCTGGCTAGCGAGGCAGAGTGTCTGGAGCGTCTGGGTAGCAGGCAGAGTGTCTGGAGGGTCTGGGTAGCAAGGCAGAGTGTCTGGAGCGTCAAGCTAGCGTGGCATAGTGTCTTGAGCGTCTGGCTAGCGTAGCAGAAAGTCTGGAGCGTTAAGCTAGCGTAGCAGAGTGTCTGAAACCTCTGGCTAGCGTGGCAGAAAGTCTGGAGCGTCTGGCTAGGGAGGCAGAGTGTCTGGAGCGTCTAGCTAGCGTGGCAGAGTGTCTGGAGCCTTTGGCTAGCGTGGCAGATAATCTGGAGCCACTGGCTAGCGTGGCTGATAGTCTGGAGCGTCAGGGTAGCGTAGCAGAGTGTCTGAAGCGGCTGGCTAGCGAGGCAGAGTGTCTAGAGAGTCTTGGTAGCGAGGCAGAGTGTCTGGAGCGCCTGGCTAGCGAGGCAGAGTGTCTGGAGCGTCTAGCTAGCGTGGCAGAGTGTCTGGGGCCTTTGGCTAGCGTGGCAGATAGTCTGGAGCGTCTGGGTAGCGAGGCAGAGTGTCTGGAGCGTCTGGGTCGCGAGGCAGAGTGTCTGGAGCGCCAGGCTAGCGGGGCAGAGTGTCTGGAGGGTCTGGGTAGCAAGGCAGAGTGTCTGGAGCGTCAAGCTAGCGACGCAGAGTGTCTGGAGCGTCTAGCTAGCGTAGCAGAGTGTCTAAAACCTCTGGCTAGCGTGGCAGAAAGTCTGGAGCGTCTGGCTAGCGAGGCAGAGTGTCTGGAGCGTCTGGCTAGCGTGGCAGATAATCTGGAGCCACTGGCTAGCGTGGCTGATAGTCTGGAGCGTCTAAGTAGCGAGGCAGCGTGTCTGGAGCGCCTGGCTAGCGAGGCAGAGTGTCTGGAGGGTCTGGGTAGCAAGGCAGAGTGTCTGGAGGGTCTGGGTAGCAAGGCAGAGTGTCTGGAGCGTCTAGCTAGCGTAGCAGAGTGTCTAAAACCTCTGGCTAGCGTGGCAGAAAGTCTGGAGCGTCTGGCTAGCATTGCAGAGTGTCTGGAGAGGCTGGCTAGCGAGGCAGAGTGTCTGGAGCGTCTGGATAGCGAGGCAGAGTGTCTGGAGCGCCTGGCTAGCGAGGCAGAGTGTCTGGAGCGTCTGGCTAGCGTGGCAGAGTGTCTGGAGCCTCTGGCTAGCGTGGCAAATAGTCTGGAGCGTCTGGGTAGCGAGGAAGAGTGTCTGGAGCGCCTGGCTAGCGAGGCAGAGTGTCTGGAGGGTCTTAGTAGCAAGGCAGAGTGTCTGGAGCGTCTAGCTAGCGTGGCAGAGTGTCTGGAGCGTCTAGCTAGCGTAGCAGAGTGTCTGAAATCTCTGGCTAGCATGGCAGAGTGTCTGGAGCGGCTGGCTAGGGAGGCAGAGTGTCTGGATCGTCTGGGTAGCGAGCCAGAGTGTCTGGAGTGCCTGGCTAGTGAGGCAGAGTTTCTGGAGCGCCTAAGTAGCGAGGCAGAGTGCCTGGAGCGTCTAGCTAGCGTGGCAGAGTGTCTGGAGCCACTGGCTAGCGTTGCAGATAGTCTAAAGCGTCTGGGTAGCGAGGCAGAGTGTCTGGAGCGCCTGGCTAGCGAGGCAGAGTGTCTGGAGATTCTGGGTAGCAAGGCAGAGTGTCTGGAGCGTCTATCTAGCGTGGCAGAGTGCCTGGAGCCTCTGGCTAGCGTAGCAGATAGTCTGGAGCGTCTGGCTAGAATGGCAGAGTGTCTGGAGCGCCTGGCTAGCGAGGCAGAGCTTCTAAAGCGCCTGGCTAACGAGGCAGAGTGTCTGGAGCGTCTGGGGAGCGAGGCAAAGTGTCTTGAACGTCTGGGTAGCGAATCAGAGTGTATGGAGCGTCTGGCTAGCGTGGCAGAGTGTCTGGAGCGCCTGGCTAGCGAGGCAGAGTGTCTGGAGAGTCTGGGTTGCTAGCCAGAGTGTCTGAAGCGTCTGGCTAGCATGGCAGAGTGTCTGGAGCGGCTGGCTAGCGAGGCAGAGTGTCTGGAGCGCCTGGCTAGCATTGCAGAGTGTCTTCAGCCTCTGGCTAGCGTGGCAGAGTGTCTGGAGCGTCTGGCTAGCATTGCAGAGTGTCTGCAGCCTCTGGCTAGCGTGGCAGATAGTCTGGAGCCACTGGCTAGCGTGGCAGAAAGTCTGGAGCGTATGGGAGCGAGCCAGAGTGTATGGAACGCCTGGCTAGCGAGGCAGAGTGCCTGGAGCGTATAGCTTGCGTGGTAGAGTGTCTGGAGTGTCTGGCTAGCGTGGTAGAGTGTCTGGAGCGGCTGGCTAGCGAGGCAGAGTGTCTGGAGCGTCTAAGTAGCGAGGCAAGTGCCTGGAGCGTCTAGCTAGCGTGGCAGAGTGGCTGGAGCCACTGGCTAGCGTGGCAGAGTGTCTTGAGATTCTGGGTAGCAAGGCAGAGTGTCTGGAGCGTCTAGCTAGCGTGGCAGAGTGTCTGGAGCCTCTGGCTAGCGTTGCAGATAGTCTGGAGCGTCTGGGTAGCGAGGCAAAGTGTCTGGAACGTCTGGGTAGCGAATCAGAGTGTCTGGAGTGCCTGGCTAGCGAGGCAGAGTGTCTGGAGCGTGTAGCTAGCGTGGCAGAGTGTCTGGAGCCTCTGGCTAGCGTGGCAAATAGTCTGGAGCGTCTGGGTAGCGAGGCAGAGTGTCTGGAGCGCCTGGCTAGCGAGGCAGAGTGTCTGGAGGGTCTAAGTAGCAAGGCAGAGTGTCTGGAGCGTCTAGCTTGCGTGGCAGAGTGTCTGGAGCGTCTAGCTAGCGTAGCAGAGTGTCTGAAATCTCTGGCTAGCATGGCAGAGTGTCTAAAGCGGCTGGCTAGGGAGGCAGAGTGTCTGGATCGTCTGGGTAGCGAGCCAGAGTGTCTGGAGTGCCTGGCTAGTGAGGCAGAGTTTCTGGAGCGTCTAAGTAGCGAGGCAGAGTGCCTGGAGCGTCTAGCTAGCGTGGCAGAGTGTCTGGAGCCACTGGCTAGCGTGGCAGATAGTCTAAAGCGTCTGGGTAGCGAGGCAGAGTGTCTGGAGCGCCTGGCTACTGGGGCAGAGTGTCTGGAGATTCTGGGTAGCAAGGCAGAGTGTCTGGAGCGTCTATCTAGCGTGGCAGAGTGTCTGGAGCCTCTGGCTATAGTAGCAGATAGTCTGGAGCGTCTGGCTAGAATGGCAGAGTGTCTGGAGCGCCTGGCTAGCGAGGCAGAGCTTCTGAAGCGCCTGGCTAACGAGGCAGAGTGTCTGGAGCGTCTGGGGAGCGAGGCAAAGTGTCTTGAACGTCTGGGTAGCGAATCAGAGTGTCTGGAGCGTCTGGCTAGCGTGGCAGAGTGTCTGGAGCGCCTGGCTAGCGAGGCAGAGTGTCTGGAGAGTCTGGGTAGCTAGCCAGAGTGTCTGAAGCGTCTGGCTAGCATGGCAGAGTGTCTGTAGCGGCTGGCTAGCGAGGCAGAGTGTCTGGAGCGCCTGGCTAGCATTGCAGAGTGTCTTCAGCCTCTGGCTAGCGTGGCAGATAGTCTGGAGCCACTGGCTAGCGTGCAAATAGTCTGGAGCGTCTGGGTAGCGAGGCAGAGTGTCTGGAAAGCCTGGCTAGCGAGGCAGAGTGTCTGGAGGGTCTAAGTAGCAAGGCAGAGTGTCTGGAGCGTCTAGCTAGCGTGGCAGAGTGTCTGGAGCGTCTAGCTAGCGTAGCAGAGTGTCTGAAATCACTGGCTAGCATGGCAGAGTGTCTGGAGCGGCTGGCTAGGGAGGCAGAGTGTCTGGATCGTCTGGGTAGCGAGCCAGAGTGTCTGGAGTGCCTGGCTAGTGAGGCAGAGTTTCTGGAGCGTCTAAGTAGCAAGGCAGAGTGCCTGGAGCGTCTAGCTAGCGTGGCAGAGTGTCTGGAGCCACTGGCTAGCGTGGCTGATAGTCTAAAGCGTCTGGGTAGCGAGGCAGAGTGTCTGGAGCGCCTGGCTAGCGAGGCAGAGTGTCTGGAGATTCTGGGTAGCAAGGCAGAGTGTCTGGAGCGTCTATTTAGCGTGGCAGAGTGTCTGAAGCCTCTGGCTAGCGTAGCAGATAGTCTGGAGCGTCTGGCTAGAATGGCAGAGTGTCTGGAGCGCCTGGCTAGCGAGGCAGAGCTTCTGAAGCGCCTGGCTAACGAGGCAGAGTGTCTGGAGCGTCTGGGGAGCGAGGCAAAGTGTCTTGAACGTCTGGGTAGCGAATCAGAGTGTCTGGAGCGTCTGGCTAGCGTGGCAGAGTGTCTGGAGCGGCTGGCTTGCGAGGCAGAGTGTCTGGAGCGCCTGGCTAGCGAGGCAGAAAGTCTGGATTGTCTAACAAGCGTGGCAGAGTGTCTGGAGCCTCTGGCTAGCGTGGCAGATAGTCTGGAGCCACTGGCTAGCGTGGCAGATAGTCTGGAGCGTCTGGGTAGCAAGGCAGAAATTCTGGAGCGCATGGCTAGCGAGGCAGAGTGTCTGGAGGGTCTGGGTAGCAAGGCAGAGTGTCTGGAGCGTTTAGCTAGCGAGGCAGAGTGTCTGGTGTGTCTGGGTAGCGAGGCAAGGTGTCTGGAGCGTCTAAGTAGCGAATCAGAGTGTCTGGAGCGTCTAGCTAGCGTGGCAGAGTGTCTGGAGCGTCTGGCTAGCATTGCTGAGTGTTTTCAGCCTCTGGCTACCGTGGCAGAGTGTCTGGAGCGCCTGGCTAGCGAGGCAGAGCTTCTGAAGCGCCTGGCTAACGAGGCAGAGTGTCTGGAGCGTCTGGGGAGCGAGGCAAAGTGTCTTGAACGTCTGGGTAGCGAATCAGAGTGTCTGGAGCGTCTGGCTAGCGTGGCAGAGTGTCTGGAGCGCCTGGCTAGCGAGGCAGAGTGTCTGGAGCGGCTGGCTAGCGAGGCAGAGTGTCTGGAGCGCCTGGCTAGCATTGCAGAGTGTCTTCAGCCTCTGGCTAGCGTGGCAGAGTGTCTGGAGCGTCTGGCTAGCATTGCAGAGTGTCTGCAGCCTCTGGCTAGCGTGGCAGATAGTCTGGAGCCACTGGCTAGCGTGGCAGAAAGTCTGGAGCGTATGGGAGCGAGCCAGAGTGTATGGAACGCCTGGCTAGCGAGGCAGAGTGCCTGGAGCGTATAGCTTGCGTGGTAGAGTGTCTGGAGTGTCTGGCTAGCGTGGTAGAGTGTCTGGAGCGGCTGGCTAGCGAGGCAGAGTGTCTGGAGCGTCTAAGTAGCGAGGCAAGTGCCTGGAGCGTCTAGCTAGCGTGGCAGAGTGGCTGGAGCCACTGGCTAGCGTGGCAGAGTGTCTTGAGATTCTGGGTAGCAAGGCAGAGTGTCTGGAGCGTCTAGCTAGCGTGGCAGAGTGTCTGGAGCGTCTGGGGAGCGAGGCAAAGTGTCTTGAACGTCTGGGTAGCGAATCAGAGTGTCTGGAGCGTCTGGCTAGCGTGGCAGAGTGTCTGGAGCGCCTGGCTAGCGAGGCAGAGTGTCTGGAGCGGCTGGCTAGCATTGCAGAGTGTCTTCAGCCTCTGGCTAGCGTGGCAGAGTGTCTGGAGCGTCTGGCTAGCATTGCAGAGTGTCTGCAGCCTCTGGCTAGCGTGGCAGATAGTCTGGAGCCACTGGCTAGCGTGGCAGAAAGTCTGGAGCGTATGGGAGCGAGCCAGAGTGTCTGGAACGCCTGGCTAGCGATGCAGAGTGCCTGGAGCGTCTAGCTTGCGTGGTAGAGTGTCTGGAGCGGCTGGCTAGCGAGGCAGAGTGTCTGGAGCGTCTAAGTAGCGAGGCAGAGTGCCTGGAGCGTCTAGCTAGCGTGGCAGAGTGGCTGGAGCCACTGGCTAGCGTGGCAGAGTGTCTGGAGATTCTGGGTAGCAAGGCAGAGTGTCTGGAGCGTCTAGCTAGCGTGGCAGAGTGTCTGGAGCCTCTGGCTAGCGTTGCAGATAGTCTGGAGCGTCTGGGTAGCGAGGCAAAGTGTCTGGAACGTCTGGGTAGCGAATCAGAGTGTCTGGAGTGCCTGGCTAGCGAGGCAGAGTGTCTGGAGCGTCTAGCTAGCGTGGCAGAGTGTCTGGAGCCTCTGGCTAGCGTGGCAAATAGTCTGGAGCGTCTGGGTAGCGAGGCAGAGTGTCTGGAGCGCCTGGCTAGCGAGGCAGAGTGTCTGGAGGGTCTAAGTAGCAAGGCAGAGTGTCTGGAGCGTCTAGCTAGCGTGGCAGAGTGTCTGGAGCGTCTAGCTAGCGTAGCAGAGTGTCTGAAATCTCTGGCTAGCATGGCAGAGTGTCTAAAGCGGCTGGCTAGGGAGGCAGAGTGTCTGGATCGTCTGGGTAGCGAGCCAGAGTGTCTGGAGTGCCTGGCTAGTGAGGCAGAGTTTCTGGAGCGTCTAAGTAGCGAGGCAGAGTGCTTGGAGCGTCTAGCTAGCGTGGCAGAGTGTCTGGAGCCACTGGCTAGCGTGGCAAATAGTCTGGAGCGTCTGGGTAGCGAGGCAGAGTGTCTGGAGCGCCTGGCTAGCGAGGCAGAGTGTCTGGAGATTCTGGGTAGCAAGGCAGAGTGTCTGGAGCGTCTATTTAGCGTGGCAGAGTGTCTGGAGCCTCTGGCTAGCGTAGCAGATAGTCTGGAGCGTCTGGCTAGAATGGCAGAGTGTCTGGAGCGCCTGGCTAGCGAGGCAGAGCTTCTGAAGCGCCTGGCTAACGAGGCAGAGTGTCTGGAGCGTCTGGGGAGCGAGGCAAAGTGTCTTGAACGTCTGGGTAGCGAATCAGAGTGTCTGGAGCGTCTGGCTAGCGTGGCAGAATGTCTGGAGCGCCTGGCTAGCGAGGCAGAGTGTCTGGAGAGTCTGGGTAGCTAGCCAGAGTGTCTGAAGCGTCTGGCTAGCATGGCAGAGTGTCTGGAGCGGCTGGCTAGCGAGGCAGAGTGTCTGGAGCGCCTGGCTAGCATTGCAGAGTGTCTTCAGCCTCTGGCTAGCGTGGCAGAGTGTCTGGAGCGTCTGGCTAGCATTGCAGAGTGTCTGCAGCCTCTGGCTAGCGTGGCAGATAGTCTGGAGCCACTGGCTATCGTGGCAAATAGTCTGGAGCGTCTGGGTAGCGAGGCAGAGTGTCTGGAGCGTCTGGCTAGCGTGGCAGAATGTCTGGAGCGCCTGGCTAGCGAGGCAGAGTGTCTAAAGCGTCTGGGTAGCGAGGCAGAGTGTCTGGAGCGCCTGGCTAGCGAGGCAGAGTGTCTGGAGATTCTGGGTAGCAAGGCAGAGTGTCTGGAGCATCTATTTAGCGTGGCAGAGTGTCTGGAGCCTCTGGCTAGCGTAGCAGATAGTCTGGAGCGTCTGGCTAGAATGGCAGAGTGTCTGGAGCGCCTGGCTAGCGAGGCAGAGCTTCTGAAGCGCCTGGCTAACGAGGCAGAGTGTCAAGAGCGTCTGGCTAGCGAGGCAGAGTGTCTGGAGCGCCTGGCTAGCAAGGCAGAAAGTCTGGATTGTCTAACAAGCGTGGCAGAGTGTCTGGAGCCTCTGGCTAGCGTGGCAGATAGTCTGGAGCCACTGGCTAGCGTGGCAGTTAGTCTGGAGCGTCTGGGTAGCGAGGCAGAAATTCTTGAGCGCATGGCTAGCGAGACAGAGTGTCTGGAGGGTCTGGGTAGCAAGGCAGAGTGTCTGGAGCGTTTAGCTAGCGAGGCAGAGTGTCTGGTGTGTCTGGGTAGCGAGGCAAGGTGTCTGGAGCGTCTAAGTAGCGAATCAGAGTGTCTGGAGCGTCTAGCTAGCGTGGCAGAGTGTCTGGAGCGTCTGGCTAGCATTGCAGAGTGTCTGGAGCGTCTGAGTAGCGAGGCAGAGTGCCTGGAGCGTCTAGCTAGCGTGGCAGAGTGGCTGGAGCCACTGGCTAGCGTTGCAGATAGTCTGGAGCGTCTGGGTAGCGAGGCAAAGTGTCTGGAGATTCTGGGTAGCAAGGCAGAGTGTCTGGAGCGTCTATTTAGCGTGGCAGAGTGTCTGGAGCCTCTGGCTAGCGTAGCAGATAGTCTGGAGCGTCTGGCTAGAATGGCAGAGTGTCTGGAGCGCCTGGCTAGCGAGGCAGAGCTTCTGAAGTGCCTGGCTAACGAGGCAGAGTGTCTGGAGCGTCTGGCTAGCGAGGCAGAGTGTCTGGAGCGCCTGGCTAGCAAGGCAGAAAGTCTGGATTGTCTAACAAGCGTGGCAGAGTGTCTGGAGCCTCTGGCTAGCGTGGCAGATAGTCTGGAGCCACTGGCTAGCGTGGCAGATAGTCTGGAGCGTCTGGGTAGCGAGGCAGAAATTCTTGAGCGCATGGCTAGCGAGACAGAGTGTCTGGAGGGTCTGGGTAGCAAGGCAGAGTGTCTGGAGCGTTTAGCTAGCGAGGCAGAGTGTCTGGTGTGTCTGGGTAGCGAGGCAAGGTGTCTGGAGCGTCTAAGTAGCGAATCAGAGTGTCTGGAGCGTCTAGCTAGCGTGGCAGAGTGTCTGGAGCGTCTGGCTAGCATTGCAGAGTGTCTGGAGCGTCTGAGTAGCGAGGCAGAGTGCCTGGAGCGTCTAGCTAGCGTGGCAGAGTGGCTGGAGCCACTGGCTAGCGTTGCAGATAGTCTGGAGCGTCTGGGTAGCGAGGCAAAGTGTCTGGAACGTCTGGGTAGCGAATCAGAGTGTCTGGAGTGCCTGGCTAGCGAGGCACAGTGTCTGGAGCGTCTAAGTAGCGAGACAGAGTGCCTGGAGCGTCTAGCTAGCGTGGCAGAGTGTCTGGAGCCACTGATTAGCGTGGCAGATAGTCTGAAGCGTCTAGGTAGCGAGGCAGAGTGTCTGGAGCGTCTGGGTAGCGAGGCAAGGTGTCTGGAGCGTCTAAGTAGCGAATCAGAGTGTCTGGAGCGTCTTGCTAGCGTGGCAGAGTGTCTGGAGCGTCTGGCTAGCATTGCAGAGTGTCTTCAGCCTCTGGCTAGCGTGGCAGAGTGTCTGGAGCGTCTGGCTAGCGTAGCAGAGTGTCTGAAATCTCTGGCTAGCATGGCAGAGTGTCTGGAGCGGCTGGCTAGGGAGGCAGAGTGTCTGGATCGTCTGGGTAGCGAGCCAGAATGTCTGGAGTGCCTGGCTAGTGAGGCAGAGTTTCTGGAGCGTCTAAGTAGCGAGGCAGAGTGCCTGGAACGTCTAGCTAGCGTGGCAGAGTGTCTGGAGCCACTGGCTAGCGTGGCAGATAGTCTAAAGCGTCTGGGTAGCGAGGCAGAGTGTCTGGAGCGCCTGGCTAGCGAGGCAGAGTGTCTGGAGATTCTGGGTAGCAAGGCAGAGTGTCTGGAGCGTCTATTTAGCGTGGCAGAGTGTCTGGAGCCTCTGGCTAGCGTAGCAGATAGTCTGGAGCGTCTGGCTAGAATGGCAGAGTGTCTGGAGCGCCTGGCTAGCGAGGCAGAGCTTCTGAAGCGCCTGGCTAACGAGGCAGAGTGTCTGGAGCGTCTGGGGAGCGAGGCAAAGTGTCTTGAACGTCTGGGTAGCGAATCAGAGTGTCTGGAGCGTCTGGCTAGCGTGGCAGAGTGTCTGGAGCGCCTGGCTAGCGAGGCAGAGTGTCTGGAGAGTCTGGGTAGCTAGCCAGAGTGTCTGAAGCGTCTGGCTAGCATGGCAGAGTGTCTGTAGCGGCTGGCTAGCGAGGCAGAGTGTCTGGAGCGCCTGGCTAGCATTGCAGAGTGTCTTCAGCCTCTGGCTAGCGTGGCAGATAGTCTGGAGCCACTGGCTAGCGTGGCAAATAGTCTGGAGCGTCTGGGTAGCGAGGCAGAGTGTCTGGAAAGCCTGGCTAGCGAGGCAGAGTGTCTGGAGGGTCTAAGTAGCAAGGCAGAGTGTCTGGAGCGTCTAGCTAGCGTGGCAGAGTGTCTGGAGCGTCTAGCTAGCGTAGCAGAGTGTCTGAAATCACTGGCTAGCATGGCAGAGTGTCTGGAGCGGCTGGCTAGGGAGGCAGAGTGTCTGGAGATTCTGGGTAGCAAGGCAGAGTGTCTGGAGCGTCTATTTAGCGTGGCAGAGTGTCTGGAGCCTCTGGCTAGCGTAGCAGATAGTCTGGAGCGTCTGGCTAGAATGGCAGAGTGTCTGGAGCGCCTGGCTAGCGAGGCAGAGCTTCTGAAGCGCCTGGCTAACGAGGCAGAGTGTCTGGAGCGTCTGGGGAGCAAGGCAAAGTGTCTTGAACGTCTGGGTAGCGAATCAGAGTGTCTGGAGCGTCTGGCTAGCGTGGCAGAGTGTCTGGAGCGGCTGGCTTGCGAGGCAGAGTGTCTGGAGCGCCTGGCTAGCGAGGCAGAAAGTCTGGATTGTCTAACAAGCGTGGCAGAGTGTCTGGAGCCTCTGGCTAGCGTGGCAGATAGTCTGGAGCCACTGGCTAGCGTGGCAGATAGTCTGGAGCGTCTGGGTAGCAAGGCAGAAATTCTGGAGCGCATGGCTAGCGAGACAGAGTGTCTGGAGGGTCTGGGTAGCAGGGCAGAGTGTCTGGAGCGTTTAGCTAGCGAGGCAGAGTGTCTGGTGTGTCTGGGTAGCGAGGCAAGGTGTCTGGAGCGTCTAAGTAGCGAATCAGAGTGTCTGGAGCGTCTAGCTAGCGTGGCAGAGTGTCTGGAGCGTCTGGCTAGCATTGCTGAGTGCTTTCAGCCTCTGGCTACCGTGGCAGAGTGTCTGGAGCGCCTGGCTAGCGAGGCAGAGCTTCTGAAGCGCCTGGCTAACGAGGCAGAGTGTCTGGAGCGTCTGGGGAGCGAGGCAAAGTGTCTTGAACGTCTGGGTAGCGAATCAGAGTGTCTGGAGCGTCTGGCTAGCGTGGCAGAGTGTCTGGAGCGCCTGGCTAGCGAGGCAGAGTGTCTGGAGCGGCTGGCTAGCGAGGCAGAGTGTCTGGAGCGCCTGGCTAGCATTGCAGAGTGTCTTCAGCCTCTGGCTAGCGTGGCAGAGTGTCTGGAGCGTCTGGCTAGCATTGCAGAGTGTCTGCAGCCTCTGGCTAGCGTGGCAGATAGTCTGGAGCCACTGGCTAGCGTGGCAGAAAGTCTGGAGCGTATGGGAGCGAGCCAGAGTGTCTGGAACGCCTGGCTAGCGATGCAGAGTGCCTGGAGCGTCTAGCTTGCGTGGTAGAGTGTCTGGAGCGGCTGGCTAGCGAGGCAGAGTGTCTGGAGCGTCTAAGTAGCGAGGCAGAGTGCCTGGAGCGTCTAGCTAGCGTGGCAGAGTGGCTGGAGCCACTGGCTAGCGTGGCAGAGTGTCTGGAGATTCTGGGTAGCAAGGCAGAGTGTCTGGAGCGTCTAGCTAGCGTGGCAGAGTGTCTGGAGCCTCTGGCTAGCGTTGCAGATAGTCTGGAGCGTCTGGGTAGCGAGGCAAAGTGTCTGGAACGTCTGGGTAGCGAATCAGAGTGTCTGGAGTGCCTGGCTAGCGAGGCAGAGTGTCTGGAGCGTCTAGCTAGCGTGGCAGAGTGTCTGGAGCCTCTGGCTAGCGTGGCAAATAGTCTGGAGCGTCTGGGTAGCGAGGCAGAGTGTCTGGAGCGCCTGCCTAGCGAGGCAGAGTGTCTGGAGGGTCTAAGTAGCAAGGCAGAGTGTCTGGAGCGTCGAGCTAGCGTGGCAGAGTGTCTGGAGCGTCTAGCTAGCGTAGCAGAGTGTCTGAAATCTCTGGCTAGCATGGCAGAGTGTCTAAAGCGGCTGGCTAGGGAGGCAGAGTGTCTGGATCGTCTGGGTAGCGAGCCAGAGTGTCTGGAGTGCCTGGCTAGTGAGGCAGAGTTTCTGGAGCGTCTAAGTAGCGAGGCAGAGTGCTTGGAGCGTCTAGCTAGCGTGGCAGAGTGTCTGGAGCCACTGGCTAGCGTGGCAAATAGTCTGGAGCGTCTGGGTAGCGAGGCAGAGTGTCTGGAGCGCCTGGCTAGCGAGGCAGAGTGTCTGGAGATTCTGGGTAGCAAGGCAGAGTGTCTGGAGCGTCTATTTAGCGTGGCAGAGTGTCTGGAGCCTCTGGCTAGCGTAGCAGATAGTCTGGAGCGTCTGGCTAGAATGGCAGAGTGTCTGGAGCGCCTGGCTAGCGAGGCAGAGCTTCTGAAGCGCCTGGCTAACGAGGCAGAGTGTCTGGAGCGTCTGGGGAGCGAGGCAAAGTGTCTTGAACGTCTGGGTAGCGAATCAGAGTGTCTGGAGCGTCTGGCTAGCGTGGCAGAATGTCTGGAGCGCCTGGCTAGCGAGGCAGAGTGTCTGGAGAGTCTGGGTAGCTAGCCAGAGTGTCTGAAGCGTCTGGCTAGCATGGCAGAGTGTCTGGAGCGGCTGGCTAGCGCGGCAGAGTGTCTGGAGCGTCTGGCTAGCATTGCAGAGTGTCTGCAGCCTCTGGCTAGCGTGGGAGATAGTCTGGAGCCACTGGCTATCGTGGCAAATAGTCTGGAGCGTCTGGGTAGCGAGGCAGAGTGTCTGGAGCGTTTAGCTAGCGAGGCAGAGTGTCTGGTGTGTCTGGGTAGCGAGGCAAGGTGTCTGGAGCGTCTAAGTAGCGAATCAGAGTGTCTGGAGCGTCTAGCTAGCGTGGCAGAGTGTCTGGAGCGTCTGGCTAGCATTGCAGAGTGTCTGGAGCGTCTGAGTAGCGAGGCAGAGTGCCTGGAGCGTCTAGCTAGCGTGGCAGAGTGGCTGGAGCCACTGGCTAGCGTTGCAGATAGTCTGGAGCGTCTGGGTAGCGAGGCAAAGTGTCTGGAGATTCTTGGTAGCAAGGCAGAGTGTCTGGAGCGTCTATTTAGCGTGGCAGAGTGTCTGGAGCCTCTGGCTAGCGTAGCAGATAGTCTGGAGCGTCTGGCTAGAATGGCAGAGTGTCTGGAGCGCCTGGCTAGCGAGGCAGAGCTTCTGAAGCGCCTGGCTAACGAGGCAGAGTGTCTGGAGCGTCTGGCTAGCGAGGCAGAGTGTCTGGAGCGCCTGGCTAGCAAGGCAGAAAGTCTGGATTGTCTAACAAGCGTGGCAGAGTGTCTGGAGCCTCTGGCTAGCGTGGCAGATAGTCTGGAGCGTCTGGCTAGCGTAGCAGAGTGTCTGAAATCTCTGGCTAGCATGGCAGAGTGTCTGGAGCGGCTGGCTAGGGAGGCAGAGTGTCTGGATCGTCTGGGTAGCGAGCCAGAATGTCTGGAGTGCCTGGCTAGTGAGGCAGAGTTTCTGGAGCGTCTAAGTAGCGAGGCAGAGTGCCTGGAACGTCTAGCTAGCGTGGCAGAGTGTCTGGAGCCACTGGCTAGCGTGGCAGATAGTCTAAAGCGTCTGGGTAGCGAGGCAGAGTGTCTGGAGCGCCTGGCTAGCGAGGCAGAGTGTCTGGAGATTCTGGGTAGCAAGGCAGAGTGTCTGGAGCGTCTATTTAGCGTGGCAGAGTGTCTGGAGCCTCTGGCTAGCGTAGCAGATAGTCTGGAGCGTCTGGCTAGAATGGCAGAGTGTCTGGAGCGCCTGGCTAGCGAGGCAGAGCTTCTGAAGCGCCTGGCTAACGAGGCAGAGTGTCTGGAGCGTCTGGGGAGCGAGGCAAAGTGTCTTGAACGTCTGGGTAGCGAATCAGAGTGTCTGGAGCGTCTGGCTAGCGTGGCAGAGTGTCTGGAGCGCCTGGCTAGCGAGGCAGAGTGTCTGGAGAGTCTGGGTAGCTAGCCAGAGTGTCTGAAGCGTCTGGCTAGCATGGCAGAGTGTCTGTAGCGGCTGGCTAGCGAGGCAGAGTGTCTGGAGCGCCTGGCTAGCATTGCAGAGTGTCTTCAGCCTCTGGCTAGCGTGGCAGATAGTCTGGAGCCACTGGCTAGCGTGGCAAATAGTCTGGAGCGTCTGGGTAGCGAGGCAGAGTGTCTGGAAAGCCTGGCTGGCGAGGCAGAGTGTCTGGAGGGTCTAAGTAGCAAGGCAGAGTGTCTGGAGCGTCTAGCTAGCGTGGCAGAGTGTCTGGAGCGTCTAGCTAGCGTAGCAGAGTGTCTGAAATCACTGGCTAGCATGGCAGAGTGTCTGGAGCGGCTGGCTAGGGAGGCAGAGTGTCTGGAGATTCTGGGTAGCAAGGCAGAGTGTCTGGAGCGTCTATTTAGCGTGGCAGAGTGTCTGGAGCCTCTGGCTAGCGTAGCAGATAGTCTGGAGCGTCTGGCTAGAATGGCAGAGTGTCTGGAGCGCCTGGCTAGCGAGGCAGAGCTTCTGAAGCGCCTGGCTAACGAGGCAGAGTGTCTGGAGCGTCTGGGGAGCAAGGCAAAGTGTCTTGAACGTCTGGGTAGCGAATCAGAGTGTCTGGAGCGTCTGGCTAGCGTGGCAGAGTGTCTGGAGCGGCTGGCTTGCGAGGCAGAGTGTCTGGAGCGCCTGGCTAGCGAGGCAGAAAATCTGGATTGTCTAACAAGCGTGGCAGAGTGTCTGGAGCCTCTGGCTAGCGTGGCAGATAGTCTGGAGCCACTGGCTAGCGTGGCAGATAGTCTGGAGCGTCTGGGTAGCAAGGCAGAAATTCTGGAGCGCATGGCTAGCGAGACAGAGTGTCTGGAGGGTCTGGGTAGCAGGGCAGAGTGTCTGGAGCGTTTAGCTAGCGAGGCAGAGTGTCTGGTGTGTCTGGGTAGCGAGGCAAGGTGTCTGGAGCGTCTAAGTAGCGAATCAGAGTGTCTGGAGCGTCTAGCTAGCGTGGCAGAGTGTCTGGAGCGTCTGGCTAGCATTGCTGAGTGCTTTCAGCCTCTGGCTACCGTGGCAGAGTGTCTGGAGCGCCTGGCTAGCGAGGCAGAGCTTCTGAAGCGCCTGGCTAACGAGGCAGAGTGTCTGGAGCGTCTGGGGAGCGAGGCAAAGTGTCTTGAACGTCTGGGTAGCGAATCAGAGTGTCTGGAGCGTCTGGCTAGCGTGGCAGAGTGTCTGGAGCGCCTGGCTAGCGAGGCAGAGTGTCTGGAGCGGCTGGCTAGCGAGGCAGAGTGTCTGGAGCGCCTGGCTAGCATTGCAGAGTGTCTTCAGCCTCTGGCTAGCGTGGCAGAGTGTCTGGAGCGTCTGGCTAGCATTGCAGAGTGTCTGCAGCCTCTGGCTAGCGTGGCAGATAGTCTGGAGCCACTGGCTAGCGTGGCAGAAAGTCTGGAGCGTATGGGAGCGAGCCAGAGTGTCTGGAACGCCTGGCTAGCGATGCAGAGTGCCTGGAGCGTCTAGCTTGCGTGGTAGAGTGTCTGGAGCGGCTGGCTAGCGAGGCAGAGTGTCTGGAGCGTCTAAGTAGCGAGGCAGAGTGCCTGGAGCGTCTAGCTAGCGTGGCAGAGTGGCTGGAGCCACTGGCTAGCGTGGCAGAGTGTCTGGAGATTCTGGGTAGCAAGGCAGAGTGTCTGGAGCGTCTAGCTAGCGTGGCAGAGTGTCTGGAGCCTCTGGCTAGCGTTGCAGATAGTCTGGAGCGTCTGGGTAGCGAGGCAAAGTGTCTGGAACGTCTGGGTAGCGAATCAGAGTGTCTGGAGTGCCTGGCTAGCGAGGCAGAGTGTCTGGAGCGTCTAGCTAGCGTGGCAGAGTGTCTGGAGCCTCTGGCTAGCGTGGCAAATAGTCTGGAGCGTCTGGGTAGCGAGGCAGAGTGTCTGGAGCGCCTGCCTAGCGAGGCAGAGTGTCTGGAGGGTCTAAGTAGCAAGGCAGAGTGTCTGGAGCGTCTAGCTAGCGTGGCAGAGTGTCTGGAGCGTCTAGCTAGCGTAGCAGAGTGTCTGAAATCTCTGGCTAGCATGGCAGAGTGTCTAAAGCGGCTGGCTAGGGAGGCAGAGTGTCTGGATCGTCTGGGTAGCGAGCCAGAGTGTCTGGAGTGCCTGGCTAGTGAGGCAGAGTTTCTGGAGCGTCTAAGTAGCGAGGCAGAGTGCTTGGAGCGTCTAGCTAGCGTGGCAGAGTGTCTGGAGCCACTGGCTAGCGTGGCAAATAGTCTGGAGCGTCTGGGTAGCGAGGCAGAGTGTCTGGAGCGCCTGGCTAGCGAGGCAGAGTGTCTGGAGATTCTGGGTAGCAAGGCAGAGTGTCTGGAGCGTCTATTTAGCGTGGCAGAGTGTCTGGAGCCTCTGGCTAGCGTAGCAGATAGTCTGGAGCGTCTGGCTAGAATGGCAGAGTGTCTGGAGCGCCTGGCTAGCGAGGCAGAGCTTCTGAAGCGCCTGGCTAACGAGGCAGAGTGTCTGGAGCGTCTGGGGAGCGAGGCAAAGTGTCTTGAACGTCTGGGTAGCGAATCAGAGTGTCTGGAGCGTCTGGCTAGCGTGGCAGAATGTCTGGAGCGCCTGGCTAGCGAGGCAGAGTGTCTGGAGAGTCTGGGTAGCTAGCCAGAGTGTCTGAAGCGTCTGGCTAGCATGGCAGAGTGTCTGGAGCGGCTGGCTAGCGAGGCAGAGTGTCTGGAGCGTCTGGCTAGCATTGCAGAGTGTCTGCAGCCTCTGGCTAGCGTGGGAGATAGTCTGGAGCCACTGGCTATCGTGGCAAATAGTCTGGAGCGTCTGGGTAGCGAGGCAGAGTGTCTGGAGCGTTTAGCTAGCGAGGCAGAGTGTCTGGTGTGTCTGGGTAGCGAGGCAAGGTGTCTGGAGCGTCTAAGTAGCGAATCAGAGTGTCTGGAGCGTCTAGCTAGCGTGGCAGAGTGTCTGGAGCGTCTGGCTAGCATTGCAGAGTGTCTGGAGCGTCTGAGTAGCGAGGCAGAGTGCCTGGAGCGTCTAGCTAGCGTGGCAGAGTGGCTGGAGCCACTGGCTAGCGTTGCAGATAGTCTGGAGCGTCTGGGTAGCGAGGCAAAGTGTCTGGAGATTCTTGGTAGCAAGGCAGAGTGTCTGGAGCGTCTATTTAGCGTGGCAGAGTGTCTGGAGCCTCTGGCTAGCGTAGCAGATAGTCTGGAGCGTCTGGCTAGAATGGCAGAGTGTCTGGAGCGCCTGGCTAGCGAGGCAGAGCTTCTGAAGCGCCTGGCTAACGAGGCAGAGTGTCTGGAGCGTCTGGCTAGCGAGGCAGAGTGTCTGGAGCGCCTGGCTAGCAAGGCAGAAAGTCTGGATTGTCTAACAAGCGTGGCAGAGTGTCTGGAGCCTCTGGCTAGCGTGGCAGATAGTCTGGAGCCACTGGCTAGCGTGGCAGAGTGTCTGGATCGTCTGGGTAGCGAGCCAGAGTGTCTGGAGTGCCTGGCTAGTAAGGCAGAGTTTCTGGAGCGTCTAAGTAGCAAGGCAGAGTGTCTGGAGCGTCTAGCTAGCGTGGCAGAGTGTCTGGAGCGTCTAGCTAGCGTAGCAGAGTGTCTGAAATCTCTGGCTAGCATGGCAGAGTGTCTGGAGCGGCTGGCTAGGGAGGCAGAGTGTCTGGATCGTCTAAGTAGCGAGCCAGAGTGTCTGGAGTGCCTGGCTAGTGAGGCAGAGTTTCTGGAGCGTCTAAGTAGCGAGGCAGAGTGCCTGGAGCGTCTAGCTAGCGTGGCAGAGTGTCTTGAGCCACTGGCTAGCGTGGCAGATAGTCTAAAGCGTCTGGGTAGCGAGGCAGAGTGTCTGGAGCGCCTGGCTAGCGAGGCAGAGTGTCTGGAGATTCTGGGTAGCACGGCAGAGTGTCTGGAGCGTCTATTTAGCGTGGCAGAGTGTCTGGAGCCTCTGGCTAGCGTAGCAGATAGTCTGGAGCGTCTGGCTAGAATGGCAGAGTGTCTGGAGCGCCTGGCTAGCGTGGCAGATAGTCTGGAGCCACTGGCTAGCGTGGCAGATAGTCTGGAGCGTCTGGGTAGCGAGGCAGAAATTCTTGAGCGCATGGCTAGCGAGACAGAGTGTCTGGAGGGTCTGGGTAGCAAGGCAGAGTGTCTGGAGCGTTTAGCTAGCGAGGCAGAGTGTCTGGTGTGTCTGGGTAGCGAGGCAAGGTGTCTGGAGCGTCTAAGTAGCGAATCAGAGTGTCTGGAGCGTCTAGCTAGCGTGGCAGAGTGTCTGGAGCGTCTGGCTAGCGTTGCAGATAGTCTGGAGCGTCTGGGTAGCGAGGCAAAGTGTCTGGAGATTCTGGGTAGCAAGGCAGAGTGTCTGGAGCGTCTATTTAGCGTGGCAGAGTGTCTGGAGCCTCTGGCTAGCGTAGCAGATAGTCTGGAGCGTCTGGCTAGAATGGCAGAGTGTCTGGAGCGCCTGGCTAGCGAGGCAGAGCTTCTGAAGCGCCTGGCTAACGAGGCAGAGTGTCTGGAGCGTCTGGCTAGCGAGGCAGAGTGTCTGGAGCGCCTGGCTAGCAAGGCAGAAAGTCTGGATTGTCTAACAAGCGTGGCAGAGTGTCTGGAGCCTCTGGCTAGCGTGGCAGATAGTCTGGAGCCACTGGCTAGCGTGGCAGAGTGTCTGGATCGTCTGGGTAGCGAGCCAGAGTGTCTGGAGTGCCTGGCTAGTAAGGCAGAGTTTCTGGAGCGTCTAAGTAGCGAGGCAGAGTGCCTGGAACGTCTAGCTAGCGTGGCAGAGTGTCTGGAGCCACTGGCTAGCGTGGCAGATAGTCTAAAGCGTCTGGGTAGCGAGGCAGAGTGTCTGGAGCGCCTGGCTAGCGAGGCAGAGTGTCTGGAGATTCTGGGTAGCAAGGCAGAGTGTCTGGAGCGTCTATTTAGCGTGGCAGAGTGTCTGGAGCCTCTGGCTAGCGTAGCAGATAGTCTGGAGCGTCTGGCTAGAATGGCAGAGTGTCTGGAGCGCCTGGCTAGCGAGGCAGAGCTTCTGAAGCGCCTGGCTAACGAGGCAGAGTGTCTGGAGCGTCTGGGGAGCGAGGCAAAGTGTCTTGAACGTCTGGGTAGCGAATCAGAGTGTCTGGAGCGTCTGGCTAGCGTGGCAGAGTGTCTGGAGCGCCTGGCTAGCGAGGCAGAGTGTCTGGAGAGTCTGGGTAGCTAGCCAGAGTGTCTGAAGCGTCTGGCTAGCATGGCAGAGTGTCTGTAGCGGCTGGCTAGCGAGGCAGAGTGTCTGGAGCGCCTGGCTAGCATTGCAGAGTGTCTTCAGCCTCTGGCTAGCGTGGCAGATAGTCTGGAGCCACTGGCTAGCGTGGCAAATAGTCTGGAGCGTCTGGGTAGCGAGGCAGAGTGTCTGGAAAGCCTGGCTGGCGAGGCAGAGTGTCTGGAGGGTCTAAGTAGCAAGGCAGAGTGTCTGGAGCGTCTAGCTAGCGTGGCAGAGTGTCTGGAGCGTCTAGCTAGCGTAGCAGAGTGTCTGAAATCACTGGCTAGCATGGCAGAGTGTCTGGAGCGGCTGGCTAGGGAGGCAGAGTGTCTGGAGATTCTGGGTAGCAAGGCAGAGTGTCTGGAGCGTCTATTTAGCGTGGCAGAGTGTCTGGAGCCTCTGGCTAGCGTAGCAGATAGTCTGGAGCGTCTGGCTAGAATGGCAGAGTGTCTGGAGCGCCTGGCTAGCGAGGCAGAGCTTCTGAAGCGCCTGGCTAACGAGGCAGAGTGTCTGGAGCGTCTGGGGAGCAAGGCAAAGTGTCTTGAACGTCTGGGTAGCGAATCAGAGTGTCTGGAGCGTCTGGCTAGCGTGGCAGAGTGTCTGGAGCGGCTGGCTTGCGAGGCAGAGTGTCTGGAGCGCCTGGCTAGCGAGGCAGAAAATCTGGATTGTCTAACAAGCGTGGCAGAGTGTCTGGAGCCTCTGGCTAGCGTGGCAGATAGTCTGGAGCCACTGGCTAGCGTGGCAGATAGTCTGGAGCGTCTGGGTAGCAAGGCAGAAATTCTGGAGCGCATGGCTAGCGAGACAGAGTGTCTGGAGGGTCTGGGTAGCAGGGCAGAGTGTCTGGAGCGTTTAGCTAGCGAGGCAGAGTGTCTGGTGTGTCTGGGTAGCGAGGCAAGGTGTCTGGAGCGTCTAAGTAGCGAATCAGAGTGTCTGGAGCGTCTAGCTAGCGTGGCAGAGTGTCTGGAGCGTCTGGCTAGCATTGCTGAGTGCTTTCAGCCTCTGGCTACCGTGGCAGAGTGTCTGGAGCGCCTGGCTAGCGAGGCAGAGCTTCTGAAGCGCCTGGCTAACGAGGCAGAGTGTCTGGAGCGTCTGGGGAGCGAGGCAAAGTGTCTTGAACGTCTGGGTAGCGAATCAGAGTGTCTGGAGCGTCTGGCTAGCGTGGCAGAGTGTCTGGAGCGCCTGGCTAGCGAGGCAGAGTGTCTGGAGCGGCTGGCTAGCGAGGCAGAGTGTCTGGAGCGCCTGGCTAGCATTGCAGAGTGTCTTCAGCCTCTGGCTAGCGTGGCAGAGTGTCTGGAGCGTCTGGCTAGCATTGCAGAGTGTCTGCAGCCTCTGGCTAGCGTGGCAGATAGTCTGGAGCCACTGGCTAGCGTGGCAGAAAGTCTGGAGCGTATGGGAGCGAGCCAGAGTGTCTGGAACGCCTGGCTAGCGATGCAGAGTGCCTGGAGCGTCTAGCTTGCGTGGTAGAGTGTCTGGAGCGGCTGGCTAGCGAGGCAGAGTGTCTGGAGCGTCTAAGTAGCGAGGCAGAGTGCCTGGAGCGTCTAGCTAGCGTGGCAGAGTGGCTGGAGCCACTGGCTAGCGTGGCAGAGTGTCTGGAGATTCTGGGTAGCAAGGCAGAGTGTCTGGAGCGTCTAGCTAGCGTGGCAGAGTGTCTGGAGCCTCTGGCTAGCGTTGCAGATAGTCTGGAGCGTCTGGGTAGCGAGGCAAAGTGTCTGGAACGTCTGGGTAGCGAATCAGAGTGTCTGGAGTGCCTGGCTAGCGAGGCAGAGTGTCTGGAGCGTCTAGCTAGCGTGGCAGAGTGTCTGGAGCCTCTGGCTAGCGTGGCAAATAGTCTGGAGCGTCTGGGTAGCGAGGCAGAGTGTCTGGAGCGCCTGCCTAGCGAGGCAGAGTGTCTGGAGGGTCTAAGTAGCAAGGCAGAGTGTCTGGAGCGTCTAGCTAGCGTGGCAGAGTGTCTGGAGCGTCTAGCTAGCGTAGCAGAGTGTCTGAAATCTCTGGCTAGCATGGCAGAGTGTCTAAAGCGGCTGGCTAGGGAGGCAGAGTGTCTGGATCGTCTGGGTAGCGAGCCAGAGTGTCTGGAGTGCCTGGCTAGTGAGGCAGAGTTTCTGGAGCGTCTAAGTAGCGAGGCAGAGTGCTTGGAGCGTCTAGCTAGCGTGGCAGAGTGTCTGGAGCCACTGGCTAGCGTGGCAAATAGTCTGGAGCGTCTGGGTAGCGAGGCAGAGTGTCTGGAGCGCCTGGCTAGCGAGGCAGAGTGTCTGGAGATTCTGGGTAGCAAGGCAGAGTGTCTGGAGCGTCTATTTAGCGTGGCAGAGTGTCTGGAGCCTCTGGCTAGCGTAGCAGATAGTCTGGAGCGTCTGGCTAGAATGGCAGAGTGTCTGGAGCGCCTGGCTAGCGAGGCAGAGCTTCTGAAGCGCCTGGCTAACGAGGCAGAGTGTCTGGAGCGTCTGGGGAGCGAGGCAAAGTGTCTTGAACGTCTGGGTAGCGAATCAGAGTGTCTGGAGCGTCTGGCTAGCGTGGCAGAATGTCTGGAGCGCCTGGCTAGCGAGGCAGAGTGTCTGGAGAGTCTGGGTAGCTAGCCAGAGTGTCTGAAGCGTCTGGCTAGCATGGCAGAGTGTCTGGAGCGGCTGGCTAGCGAGGCAGAGTGTCTGGAGCGTCTGGCTAGCATTGCAGAGTGTCTGCAGCCTCTGGCTAGCGTGGGAGATAGTCTGGAGCCACTGGCTATCGTGGCAAATAGTCTGGAGCGTCTGGGTAGCGAGGCAGAGTGTCTGGAGCGTTTAGCTAGCGAGGCAGAGTGTCTGGTGTGTCTGGGTAGCGAGGCAAGGTGTCTGGAGCGTCTAAGTAGCGAATCAGAGTGTCTGGAGCGTCTAGCTAGCGTGGCAGAGTGTCTGGAGCGTCTGGCTAGCATTGCAGAGTGTCTGGAGCGTCTGAGTAGCGAGGCAGAGTGCCTGGAGCGTCTAGCTAGCGTGGCAGAGTGGCTGGAGCCACTGGCTAGCGTTGCAGATAGTCTGGAGCGTCTGGGTAGCGAGGCAAAGTGTCTGGAGATTCTTGGTAGCAAGGCAGAGTGTCTGGAGCGTCTATTTAGCGTGGCAGAGTGTCTGGAGCCTCTGGCTAGCGTAGCAGATAGTCTGGAGCGTCTGGCTAGAATGGCAGAGTGTCTGGAGCGCCTGGCTAGCGAGGCAGAGCTTCTGAAGCGCCTGGCTAACGAGGCAGAGTGTCTGGAGCGTCTGGCTAGCGAGGCAGAGTGTCTGGAGCGCCTGGCTAGCAAGGCAGAAAGTCTGGATTGTCTAACAAGCGTGGCAGAGTGTCTGGAGCCTCTGGCTAGCGTGGCAGATAGTCTGGAGCCACTGGCTAGCGTGGCAGAGTGTCTGGATCGTCTGGGTAGCGAGCCAGAGTGTCTGGAGTGCCTGGCTAGTAAGGCAGAGTTTCTGGAGCGTCTAAGTAGCAAGGCAGAGTGTCTGGAGCGTCTAGCTAGCGTGGCAGAGTGTCTGGAGCGTCTAGCTAGCGTAGCAGAGTGTCTGAAATCTCTGGCTAGCATGGCAGAGTGTCTGGAGCGGCTGGCTAGGGAGGCAGAGTGTCTGGATCGTCTAAGTAGCGAGCCAGAGTGTCTGGAGTGCCTGGCTAGTGAGGCAGAGTTTCTGGAGCGTCTAAGTAGCGAGGCAGAGTGCCTGGAGCGTCTAGCTAGCGTGGCAGAGTGTCTTGAGCCACTGGCTAGCGTGGCAGATAGTCTAAAGCGTCTGGGTAGCGAGGCAGAGTGTCTGGAGCGCCTGGCTAGCGAGGCAGAGTGTCTGGAGATTCTGGGTAGCACGGCAGAGTGTCTGGAGCGTCTATTTAGCGTGGCAGAGTGTCTGGAGCCTCTGGCTAGCGTAGCAGATAGTCTGGAGCGTCTGGCTAGAATGGCAGAGTGTCTGGAGCGCCTGGCTAGCGTGGCAGATAGTCTGGAGCCACTGGCTAGCGTGGCAGATAGTCTGGAGCGTCTGGGTAGCGAGGCAGAAATTCTTGAGCGCATGGCTAGCGAGACAGAGTGTCTGGAGGGTCTGGGTAGCAAGGCAGAGTGTCTGGAGCGTTTAGCTAGCGAGGCAGAGTGTCTGGTGTGTCTGGGTAGCGAGGCAAGGTGTCTGGAGCGTCTAAGTAGCGAATCAGAGTGTCTGGAGCGTCTAGCTAGCGTGGCAGAGTGTCTGGAGCGTCTGGCTAGCGTTGCAGATAGTCTGGAGCGTCTGGGTAGCGAGGCAAATTGTCTGGAGATTCTGGGTAGCAAGGCAGAGTGTCTGGAGCGTCTATTTAGCGTGGCAGAGTGTCTGGAGCCTCTGGCTAGCGTAGCAGATAGTCTGGAGCGTCTGGCTAGAATGGCAGAGTGTCTGGAGCGCCTGGCTAGCGAGGCAGAGCTTCTGAAGCGCCTGGCTAACGAGGCAGAGTGTCTGGAGCGTCTGGCTAGCGAGGCAGAGTGTCTGGAGCGCCTGGCTAGCAAGGCAGAAAGTCTGGATTGTCTAACAAGCGTGGCAGAGTGTCTGGAGCCTCTGGCTAGCGTGGCAGATAGTCTGGAGCCACTGGCTAGCGTGGCAGAGTGTCTGGATCGTCTGGGTAGCGAGCCAGAGTGTCTGGAGTGCCTGGCTAGTAAGGCAGAGTTTCTGGAGCGTCTAAGTAGCGAGGCAGAGTGCCTGGAGCGTCAAGCTAGCGTGGCAGAGTGTCTGGAGCCTCTGGCTAGCGTGGCAAATAGTCTGGAGCGTCTGGGTAGCGAGGCAGAGTGTCTGGAGCGCCTGCCTAGCGAGGCAGAGTGTCTGGAGGGTCTAAGTAGCAAGGCAGAGTGTCTGGAGCGTCTAGCTAGCGTGGCAGAGTGTCTGGAGCGTCTAGCTAGCGTAGCAGAGTGTCTGAAATCTCTGGCTAGCATGGCAGAGTGTCTAAAGCGGCTGGCTAGGGAGGCAGAGTGTCTGGATCGTCTGGGTAGCGAGCCAGAGTGTCTGGAGTGCCTGGCTAGTGAGGCAGAGTTTCTGGAGCGTCTAAGTAGCGAGGCAGAGTGCTTGGAGCGTCTAGCTAGCGTGGCAGAGTGTCTGGAGCCACTGGCTAGCGTGGCAAATAGTCTGGAGCGTCTGGGTAGCGAGGCAGAGTGTCTGGAGCGCCTGGCTAGCGAGGCAGAGTGTCTGGAGATTCTGGGTAGCAAGGCAGAGTGTCTGGAGCGTCTATTTAGCGTGGCAGAGTGTCTGGAGCCTCTGGCTAGCGTAGCAGATAGTCTGGAGCGTCTGGCTAGAATGGCAGAGTGTCTGGAGCGCCTGGCTAGCGAGGCAGAGTGTCTGGAGCGGCTGGCTAGCGAGGCAGAGTGTCTGGAGCGCCTGGCTAGCATTGCAGAGTGTCTTCAGCCTCTGGCTAGCGTGGCAGAGTGTCTGGAGCGTCTGGCTAGCATTGCAGAGTGTCTGCAGCCTCTGGCTAGCGTGGCAGATAGTCTGGAGCCACTGGCTAGCGTGGCAGAAAGTCTGGAGCGTATGGGAGCGAGCCAGAGTGTCTGGAACGCCTGGCTAGCGATGCAGAGTGCCTGGAGCGTCTAGCTTGCGTGGTAGAGTGTCTGGAGCGGCTGGCTAGCGAGGCAGAGTGTCTGGAGCGTCTAAGTAGCGAGGCAGAGTGCCTGGAGCGTCTAGCTAGCGTGGCAGAGTGGCTGGAGCCACTGGCTAGCGTGGCAGAGTGTCTGGAGATTCTGGGTAGCAAGGCAGAGTGTCTGGAGCGTCTAGCTAGCGTGGCAGAGTGTCTGGAGCCTCTGGCTAGCGTTGCAGATAGTCTGGAGCGTCTGGGTAGCGAGGCAAAGTGTCTGGAACGTCTGGGTAGCGAATCAGAGTGTCTGGAGTGCCTGGCTAGCGAGGCAGAGTGTCTGGAGCGTCTAGCTAGCGTGGCAGAGTGTCTGGAGCCTCTGGCTAGCGTGGCAAATAGTCTGGAGCGTCTGGGTAGCGAGGCAGAGTGTCTGGAGCGCCTGCCTAGCGAGGCAGAGTGTCTGGAGGGTCTAAGTAGCAAGGCAGAGTGTCTGGAGCGTCTAGCTAGCGTGGCAGAGTGTCTGGAGCGTCTAGCTAGCGTAGCAGAGTGTCTGAAATCTCTGGCTAGCATGGCAGAGTGTCTAAAGCGGCTGGCTAGGGAGGCAGAGTGTCTGGATCGTCTGGGTAGCGAGCCAGAGTGTCTGGAGTGCCTGGCTAGTGAGGCAGAGTTTCTGGAGCGTCTAAGTAGCGAGGCAGAGTGCTTGGAGCGTCTAGCTAGCGTGGCAGAGTGTCTGGAGCCACTGGCTAGCGTGGCAAATAGTCTGGAGCGTCTGGGTAGCGAGGCAGAGTGTCTGGAGCGCCTGGCTAGCGAGGCAGAGTGTCTGGAGATTCTGGGTAGCAAGGCAGAGTGTCTGGAGCGTCTATTTAGCGTGGCAGAGTGTCTGGAGCCTCTGGCTAGCGTAGCAGATAGTCTGGAGCGTCTGGCTAGAATGGCAGAGTGTCTGGAGCGCCTGGCTAGCGAGGCAGAGCTTCTGAAGCGCCTGGCTAACGAGGCAGAGTGTCTGGAGCGTCTGGGGAGCGAGGCAAAGTGTCTTGAACGTCTGGGTAGCTAGCCAGAGTGTCTGAAGCGTCTGGCTAGCATGGCAGAGTGTCTGGAGCGGCTGGCTAGCGAGGCAGAGTGTCTGGAGCGTCTGGCTAGCATTGCAGAGTGTCTGCAGCCTCTGGCTAGCGTGGGAGATAGTCTGGAGCCACTGGCTATCGTGGCAAATAGTCTGGAGCGTCTGGGTAGCGAGGCAGAGTGTCTAGAGCGTTTAGCTAGCGAGGCAGAGTGTCTGGTGTGTCTGGGTAGCGAGGCAAGGTGTCTGGAGCGTCTAAGTAGCGAATCAGAGTGTCTGGAGCGTCTAGCTAGCGTGGCAGAGTGTCTGGAGCGTCTGGCTAGCATTGCAGAGTGTCTGGAGCGTCTGAGTAGCGAGGCAGAGTGCCTGGAGCGTCTAGCTAGCGTGGCAGAGTGGCTGGAGCCACTGGCTAGCGTTGCAGATAGTCTGGAGCGTCTGGGTAGCGAGGCAAAGTGTCTGGAGATTCTTGGTAGCAAGGCAGAGTGTCTGGAGCGTCTATTTAGCGTGGCAGAGTGTCTGGAGCCTCTGGCTAGCGTAGCAGATAGTCTGGAGCGTCTGGCTAGAATGGCAGAGTGTCTGGAGCGCCTGGCTAGCGAGGCAGAGCTTCTGAAGCGCCTGGCTAACGAGGCAGAGTGTCTGGAGCGTCTGGCTAGCGAGGCAGAGTGTCTGGAGCGCCTGGCTAGCAAGGCAGAAAGTCTGGATTGTCTAACAAGCGTGGCAGAGTGTCTGGAGCCTCTGGCTAGCGTGGCAGATAGTCTGGAGCCACTGGCTAGCGTGGCAGAGTGTCTGGATCGTCTGGGTAGCGAGCCAGAGTGTCTGGAGTGCCTGGCTAGTAAGGCAGAGTTTCTGGAGCGTCTAAGTAGCAAGGCAGAGTGTCTGGAGCGTCTAGCTAGCGTGGCAGAGTGTCTGGAGCGTCTAGCTAGCGTAGCAGAGTGTCTGAAATCTCTGGCTAGCATGGCAGAGTGTCTGGAGCGGCTGGCTAGGGAGGCAGAGTGTCTGGATCGTCTAAGTAGCGAGCCAGAGTGTCTGGAGTGCCTGGCTAGTGAGGCAGAGTTTCTGGAGCGTCTAAGTAGCGAGGCAGAGTGCCTGGAGCGTCTAGCTAGCGTGGCAGAGTGTCTTGAGCCACTGGCTAGCGTGGCAGATAGTCTAAAGCGTCTGGGTAGCGAGGCAGAGTGTCTGGAGCGCCTGGCTAGCGAGGCAGAGTGTCTGGAGATTCTGGGTAGCACGGCAGAGTGTCTGGAGCGTCTATTTAGCGTGGCAGAGTGTCTGGAGCCTCTGGCTAGCGTAGCAGATAGTCTGGAGCGTCTGGCTAGAATGGCAGAGTGTCTGGAGCGCCTGGCTAGCGTGGCAGATAGTCTGGAGCCACTGGCTAGCGTGGCAGATAGTCTGGAGCGTCTGGGTAGCGAGGCAGAAATTCTTGAGCGCATGGCTAGCGAGACAGAGTGTCTGGAGGGTCTGGGTAGCAAGGCAGAGTGTCTGGAGCGTTTAGCTAGCGAGGCAGAGTGTCTGGTGTGTCTGGGTAGCGAGGCAAGGTGTCTGGAGCGTCTAAGTAGCGAATCAGAGTGTCTGGAGCGTCTAGCTAGCGTGGCAGAGTGTCTGGAGCGTCTGGCTAGCGTTGCAGATAGTCTGGAGCGTCTGGGTAGCGAGGCAAAGTGTCTGGAGATTCTGGGTAGCAAGGCAGAGTGTCTGGAGCGTCTATTTAGCGTGGCAGAGTGTCTGGAGCCTCTGGCTAGCGTAGCAGATAGTCTGGAGCGTCTGGCTAGAATGGCAGAGTGTCTGGAGCGCCTGGCTAGCGAGGCAGAGCTTCTGAAGCGCCTGGCTAACGAGGCAGAGTGTCTGGAGCGTCTGGCTAGCGAGGCAGAGTGTCTGGAGCGCCTGGCTAGCAAGGCAGAAAGTCTGGATTGTCTAACAAGCGTGGCAGAGTGTCTGGAGCCTCTGGCTAGCGTGGCAGATAGTCTGGAGCCACTGGCTAGCGTGGCAGAGTGTCTGGATCGTCTGGGTAGCGAGCCAGAGTGTCTGGAGTGCCTGGCTAGTAAGGCAGAGTTTCTGGAGCGTCTAAGTAGCGAGGCAGAGTGCCTGGAGCGTCTAGCTAGCGTGGCAGAGTGTCTGGAGCGTCTAGCTAGCGTAGCAGAGTGTCTGAAATCTCTGGCTAGCATGGCAGAGTGTCTGGAGCGTTTAGCTAGCGAGGCAGAGTGTCTGGTGTGTCTGGGTAGCGAGGCAAGGTGTCTGGAGCGTCTAAGTAGCGAATCAGAGTGTCTGGAGCGTCTAGCTAGCGTGGCAGAGTGTCTGGAGCGTCTGGCTAGCATTGCAGAGTGTCTGGAGCGTCTGAGTAGCGAGGCAGAGTGCCTGGAGCGTCTAGCTAGCGTGGCAGAGTGGCTGGAGCCTCTGGCTAGCGTTGCAGATAGTCTGGAGCGTCTGGGTAGCGAGGCAAAGTGTCTGGAACGTCTGGGTAGCGAATCAGAGTGTCTGGAGTGCCTGGCTAGCGAGGCACAGTGTCTGGAGCGTCTAAGTAGCGAGACAGAGTGCCTGGAGCGTCTAGCTAGCGTGGCAGAGTGTCTGGAGCCACTGATTAGCGTGGCAGATAGTCTGAAGCGTCTAGGTAGCGAGGCAGAGTGTCTGGAGCGTCTGGGTAGCGAGGCAAGGTGTCTGGAGCGTCTAAGTAGCGAATCAGAGTGTCTGGAGCGGCTGGCTAGCGAGGCTGAGTGTCTGGAGCGCCTGGCTAGCATTGCAGAGTGTCTTCAGCCTCTGGCTAGCGTGGCAGAGTGTCTGGAGCGTCTGGCTAGCATTGCAGAGTGTCTGCAGCCTCTGGCTAGCGTGGCAGATAGTCTGGAGCCACTGGCTATCGTGGCAAATAGTCTGGAGCGTCTGGGTAGCGAGGCAGAGTGTCTGGAGCGCCTGGCTAGCGAGGCAGAGTGTCTGGAGGGTCTAAGTAGCAAGGCAGAGTGTCTGGAGCGTCTAGCTAGCGTGGCAGAGTGTCTGGAGCGTCTAGCTAGCGTAGCAGAGTGTCTGAAATCTCTGGCTAGCATGGCAGAGTGTCTGGAGCGGCTGGCTAGGGAGGCAGAGTGTCTGGATCGTCTAAGTAGCGAGCCAGAGTGTCTGGAGTGCCTGGCTAGTGAGGCAGAGTTTCTGGAGCGTCTAAGTAGCGAGGCAGAGTGCCTGGAGCGTCTAGCTAGCGTGGCAGAGTGTCTTGAGCCACTGGCTAGCGTGGCAGATAGTCTAAAGCGTCTGGGTAGCGAGGCAGAGTGTCTGGAGCGCCTGGCTAGCGAGGCAGAGTGTCTGGAGATTCTGGGTAGCAAGGCAGAGTGTCTGGAGCATCTATTTAGCGTGGCAGAGTGTCTGGAGCCTCTGGCTAGCGTAGCAGATAGTCTGGAGCGTCTGGCTAGAATGGCAGAGTGTCTGGAGCGCCTGGCTAGCGAGGCAGAGCTTCTGAAGCGCCTGGCTAACGAGGCAGAGTGTCAAGAGCGTCTGGCTAGCGAGGCAGAGTGTCTGGAGCGCCTGGCTAGCAAGGCAGAAAGTCTGGATTGTCTAACAAGCGTGGCAGAGTGTCTGGAGCCTCTGGCTAGCGTGGCAGATAGTCTGGAGCCACTGGCTAGCGTGGCAGTTAGTCTGGAGCGTCTGGGTAGCGAGGCAGAAATTCTTGAGCGCATGGCTAGCGAGACAGAGTGTCTGGAGGGTCTGGGTAGCAAGGCAGAGTGTCTGGAGCGTTTAGCTAGCGAGGCAGAGTGTCTGGTGTGTCTGGGTAGCGAGGCAAGGTGTCTGGAGCGTCTAAGTAGCGAATCAGAGTGTCTGGAGCGTCTAGCTAGCGTGGCAGAGTGTCTGGAGCGTCTGGCTAGCATTGCAGAGTGTCTGGAGCGTCTGAGTAGCGAGGCAGAGTGCCTGGAGCGTCTAGCTAGCGTGGCAGAGTGGCTGGAGGCACTGGCTAGCGTTGCAGATAGTCTGGAGCGTCTGGGTAGCGAGGCAAAGTGTCTGGAGATTCTGGGTAGCAAGGCAGAGTGTCTGGAGCGTCTATTTAGCGTGGCAGAGTGTCTGGAGCCTCTGGCTAGCGTAGCAGATAGTCTGGAGCGTCTGGCTAGCATGGCAGAGTGTCTGGAGCGCCTGGCTAGCGAGGCAGAGCTTCTGAAGTGCCTGGCTAACGAGGCAGAGTGTCTGGAGCGTCTGGCTAGCGAGGCAGAGTGTCTGGAGCGCCTGGCTAGCAAGGCAGAAAGTCTGGATTGTCTAACAAGCGTGGCAGAGTGTCTGGAGCCTCTGGCTAGCGTGGCAGATAGTCTGGAGCCACTGGCTAGCGTGGCAGATAGTCTGGAGCGTCTGGGTAGCGAGGCAGAAATTCTTGAGCGCATGGCTAGCGAGACAGAGTGTCTGGAGGGTCTGGGTAGCAAGGCAGAGTGTCTGGAGCGTTAAGCTAGCGAGGCAGAGTGTCTGGTGTGTCTGGGTAGCGAGGCAAGGTGTCTGGAGCGTCTAAGTAGCGAATCAGAGTGTCTGGAGCGTCTAGCTAGCGTGGCAGAGTGTCTGGAGCGTCTGGCTAGCTTTGCAGAGTGTCTGGAGCGTCTGAGTAGCGAGGCAGAGTGCCTGGAGCGTCTAGCTAGCGTGGCAGAGTGGCTGGAGCCACTGGCTAGCGTTGCAGATAGTCTGGAGCGTCTGGGTAGCGAGGCAAAGTGTCTGGAACGTCTGGGTAGCGAATCAGAGTGTCTGGAGTGCCTGGCTAGCGAGGCACAGTGTCTGGAGCGTCTAAGTAGCGAGACAGAGTGCCTGGAGCGTCTAGCTAGCGTGGCAGAGTGTCTGGAGCCACTGATTAGCGTGGCAGATAGTCTGAAGCGTCTAGGTAGCGAGGCAGAGTGTCTGGAGCGTCTGGGTAGCGAGGCAAGGTGTCTGGAGCGTCTAAGTAGCGAATCAGAGTGTCTGGAGCGTCTTGCTAGCGTGGCAGAGTGTCTGGAGCGTCTGGCTAGCATTGCAGAGTGTCTTCAGCCTCTGGCTAGCGTGGCAGAGTGTCTGGAGCGTCTGGCTAGCGTAGCAGAGTGTCTGAAATCTCTGGCTAGCATGGCAGAGTGTCTGGAGCGGCTGGCTAGGGAGGCAGAGTGTCTGGATCGTCTGGGTAGCGAGCCAGAATGTCTGGAGTGCCTGGCTAGTGAGGCAGAGTTTCTGGAGAGTCTGGGTAGCTAGCCAGAGTGTCTGAAGCGTCTGGCTAGCATGGCAGAGTGTCTGGAGCGGCTGGCTAGCGAGGCAGAGTGTCTGGAGCGTCTGGCTAGCATTGCAGAGTGTCTGCAGCCTCTGGCTAGCGTGGGAGATAGTCTGGAGCCACTGGCTATCGTGGCAAATAGTCTGGAGCGTCTGGGTAGCGAGGCAGAGTGTCTGGAGCGTTTAGCTAGCGAGGCAGAGTGTCTGGTGTGTCTGGGTAGCGAGGCAAGGTGTCTGGAGCGTCTAAGTAGCGAATCAGAGTGTCTGGAGCGTCTAGCTAGCGTGGCAGAGTGTCTGGAGCGTCTGGCTAGCATTGCAGAGTGTCTGGAGCGTCTGAGTAGCGAGGCAGAGTGCCTGGAGCGTCTAGCTAGCGTGGCAGAGTGGCTGGAGCCACTGGCTAGCGTTGCAGATAGTCTGGAGCGTCTGGGTAGCGAGGCAAAGTGTCTGGAGATTCTTGGTAGCAAGGCAGAGTGTCTGGAGCGTCTATTTAGCGTGGCAGAGTGTCTGGAGCCTCTGGCTAGCGTAGCAGATAGTCTGGAGCGTCTGGCTAGAATGGCAGAGTGTCTGGAGCGCCTGGCTAGCGAGGCAGAGCTTCTGAAGCGCCTGGCTAACGAGGCAGAGTGTCTGGAGCGTCTGGCTAGCGAGGCAGAGTGTCTGGAGCGCCTGGCTAGCAAGGCAGAAAGTCTGGATTGTCTAACAAGCGTGGCAGAGTGTCTGGAGCCTCTGGCTAGCGTGGCAGATAGTCTGGAGCCACTGGCTAGCGTGGCAGAGTGTCTGGATCGTCTGGGTAGCGAGCCAGAGTGTCTGGAGTGCCTGGCTAGTAAGGCAGAGTTTCTGGAGCGTCTAAGTAGCAAGGCAGAGTGTCTGGAGCGTCTAGCTAGCGTGGCAGAGTGTCTGGAGCGTCTAGCTAGCGTAGCAGAGTGTCTGAAATCTCTGGCTAGCATGGCAGAGTGTCTGGAGCGGCTGGCTAGGGAGGCAGAGTGTCTGGATCGTCTAAGTAGCGAGCCAGAGTGTCTGGAGTGCCTGGCTAGTGAGGCAGAGTTTCTGGAGCGTCTAAGTAGCGAGGCAGAGTGCCTGGAGCGTCTAGCTAGCGTGGCAGAGTGTCTTGAGCCACTGGCTAGCGTGGCAGATAGTCTAAAGCGTCTGGGTAGCGAGGCAGAGTGTCTGGAGCGCCTGGCTAGCGAGGCAGAGTGTCTGGAGATTCTGGGTAGCACGGCAGAGTGTCTGGAGCGTCTATTTAGCGTGGCAGAGTGTCTGGAGCCTCTGGCTAGCGTAGCAGATAGTCTGGAGCGTCTGGCTAGAATGGCAGAGTGTCTGGAGCGCCTGGCTAGGGTGGCAGATAGTCTGGAGCCACTGGCTAGCGTGGCAGATAGTCTGGAGCGTCTGGGTAGCGAGGCAGAAATTCTTGAGCGCATGGCTAGCGAGACAGAGTGTCTGGAGGGTCTGGGTAGCAAGGCAGAGTGTCTGGAGCGTTTAGCTAGCGAGGCAGAGTGTCTGGTGTGTCTGGGTAGCGAGGCAAGGTGTCTGGAGCGTCTAAGTAGCGAATCAGAGTGTCTGGAGCGTCTAGCTAGCGTGGCAGAGTGTCTGGAGCGTCTGGCTAGCGTTGCAGATAGTCTGGAGCGTCTGGGTAGCGAGGCAAAGTGTCTGGAGATTCTGGGTAGCAAGGCAGAGTGTCTGGAGCGTCTATTTAGCGTGGCAGAGTGTCTGGAGCCTCTGGCTAGCGTAGCAGATAGTCTGGAGCGTCTGGCTAGAATGGCAGAGTGTCTGGAGCGCCTGGCTAGCGAGGCAGAGCTTCTGAAGCGCCTGGCTAACGAGGCAGAGTGTCTGGAGCGTCTGGCTAGCGAGGCAGAGTGTCTGGAGCGCCTGGCTAGCAAGGCAGAAAGTCTGGATTGTCTAACAAGCGTGGCAGAGTGTCTGGAGCCTCTGGCTAGCGTGGCAGATAGTCTGGAGCCACTGGCTAGCGTGGCAGAGTGTCTGGTTCGTCTGGGTAGCGAGCCAGAGTGTCTGGAGTGCCTGGCTAGTAAGGCAGAGTTTCTGGAGCGTCTAAGTAGCGAGGCAGAGTGCCTGGAGCGTCTAGCTAGCGTGGCAGAGTGTCTGGAGCGTCTAGCTAGCGTAGCAGAGTGTCTGAAATCTCTGGCTAGCATGGCAGAGTGTCTGGAGCGTTTAGCTAGCGAGGCAGAGTGTCTGGTGTGTCTGGGTAGCGAGGCAAGGTGTCTGGAGCGTCTAAGTAGCGAATCAGAGTGTCTGGAGCGTCTAGCTAGCGTGGCAGAGTGTCTGGAGCGTCTGGCTAGCATTGCAGAGTGTCTGGAGCGTCTGAGTAGCGAGGCAGAGTGCCTGGAGCGTCTAGCTAGCGTGGCAGAGTGGCTGGAGCCTCTGGCTAGCGTTGCAGATAGTCTGGAGCGTCTGGGTAGCGAGGCAAAGTGTCTGGAACGTCTGGGTAGCGAATCAGAGTGTCTGGAGTGCCTGGCTAGCGAGGCACAGTGTCTGGAGCGTCTAAGTAGCGAGACAGAGTGCCTGGAGCGTCTAGCTAGCGTGGCAGAGTGTCTGGAGCCACTGATTAGCGTGGCAGATAGTCTGAAGCGTCTAGGTAGCGAGGCAGAGTGTCTGGAGCGTCTGGGTAGCGAGGCAAGGTGTCTGGAGCGTCTAAGTAGCGAATCAGAGTGTCTGGAGCGGCTGGCTAGCGAGGCAGAGTGTCTGGAGCGCCTGGCTAGCATTGCAGAGTGTCTTCAGCCTCTGGCTAGCGTGGCAGAGTGTCTGGAGCGTCTGGCTAGCATTGCAGAGTGTCTGCAGCCTCTGGCTAGCGTGGCAGATAGTCTGGAGCCACTGGCTATCGTGGCAAATAGTCTGGAGCGTCTGGGTAGCGAGGCAGAGTGTCTGGAGCGCCTGGCTAGCGAGGCAGAGTGTCTGGAGGGTCTAAGTAGCAAGGCAGAGTGTCTGGAGCGTCTAGCTAGCGTGGCAGAGTGTCTGGAGCGTCTAGCTAGCGTAGCAGAGTGTCTGAAATCTCTGGCTAGCATGGCAGAGTGTCTGGAGCGGCTGGCTAGGGAGGCAGAGTGTCTGGATCGTCTAAGTAGCGAGCCAGAGTGTCTGGAGTGCCTGGCTAGTGAGGCAGAGTTTCTGGAGCGTCTAAGTAGCGAGGCAGAGTGCCTGGAGCGTCTAGCTAGCGTGGCAGAGTGTCTTGAGCCACTGGCTAGCGTGGCAGATAGTCTAAAGCGTCTGGGTAGCGAGGCAGAGTGTCTGGAGCGCCTGGCTAGCGAGGCAGAGTGTCTGGAGATTCTGGGTAGCAAGGCAGAGTGTCTGGAGCATCTATTTAGCGTGGCAGAGTGTCTGGAGCCTCTGGCTAGCGTAGCAGATAGTCTGGAGCGTCTGGCTAGAATGGCAGAGTGTCTGGAGCGCCTGGCTAGCGAGGCAGAGCTTCTGAAGCGCCTGGCTAACGAGGCAGAGTGTCAAGAGCGTCTGGCTAGCGAGGCAGAGTGTCTGGAGCGCCTGGCTAGCAAGGCAGAAAGTCTGGATTGTCTAACAAGCGTGGCAGAGTGTCTGGAGCCTCTGGCTAGCGTGGCAGATAGTCTGGAGCCACTGGCTAGCGTGGCAGTTAGTCTGGAGCGTCTGGGTAGCGAGGCAGAAATTCTTGAGCGCATGGCTAGCGAGACAGAGTGTCTGGAGGGTCTGGGTAGCAAGGCAGAGTGTCTGGAGCGTTTAGCTAGCGAGGCAGAGTGTCTGGTGTGTCTGGGTAGCGAGGCAAGGTGTCTGGAGCGTCTAAGTAGCGAATCAGAGTGTCTGGAGCGTCTAGCTAGCGTGGCAGAGTGTCTGGAGCGTCTGGCTAGCATTGCAGAGTGTCTGGAGCGTCTGAGTAGCGAGGCAGAGTGCCTGGAGCGTCTAGCTAGCGTGGCAGAGTGGCTGGAGGCACTGGCTAGCGTTGCAGATAGTCTGGAGCGTCTGGGTAGCGAGGCAAAGTGTCTGGAGATTCTGGGTAGCAAGGCAGAGTGTCTGGAGCGTCTATTTAGCGTGGCAGAGTGTCTGGAGCCTCTGGCTAGCGTAGCAGATAGTCTGGAGCGTCTGGCTAGAATGGCAGAGTGTCTGGAGCGCCTGGCTAGCGAGGCAGAGCTTCTGAAGTGCCTGGCTAACGAGGCAGAGTGTCTGGAGCGTCTGGCTAGCGAGGCAGAGTGTCTGGAGCGCCTGGCTAGCAAGGCAGAAAGTCTGGATTGTCTAACAAGCGTGGCAGAGTGTCTGGAGCCTCTGGCTAGCGTGGCAGATAGTCTGGAGCCACTGGCTAGCGTGGCAGATAGTCTGGAGCGTCTGGGTAGCGAGGCAGAAATTCTTGAGCGCATGGCTAGCGAGACAGAGTGTCTGGAGGGTCTGGGTAGCAAGGCAGAGTGTCTGGAGCGTTAAGCTAGCGAGGCAGAGTGTCTGGTGTGTCTGGGTAGCGAGGCAAGGTGTCTGGAGCGTCTAAGTAGCGAATCAGAGTGTCTGGAGCGTCTAGCTAGCGTGGCAGAGTGTCTGGAGCGTCTGGCTAGCATTGCAGAGTGTCTGGAGCGTCTGAGTAGCGAGGCAGAGTGCCTGGAGCGTCTAGCTAGCGTGGCAGAGTGGCTGGAGCCACTGGCTAGCGTTGCAGATAGTCTGGAGCGTCTGGGTAGCGAGGCAAGGTGTCTGGAACGTCTGGGTAGCGAATCAGAGTGTCTGGAGTGCCTGGCTAGCGAGGCACAGTGTCTGGAGCGTCTAAGTAGCGAGACAGAGTGCCTGGAGCGTCTAGCTAGCGTGGCAGAGTGTCTGGAGCCACTGATTAGCGTGGCAGATAGTCTGAAGCGTCTAGGTAGCGAGGCAGAGTGTCTGGAGCGTCTGGGTAGCGAGGCAAGGTGTCTGGAGCGTCTAAGTAGCGAATCAGAGTGTCTGGAGCGTCTTGCTAGCGTGGCAGAGTGTCTGGAGCGTCTGGCTAGCATTGCAGAGTGTCTTCAGCCTCTGGCTAGCGTGGCAGAGTGTCTGGAGCGTCTGGCTAGCGTAGCAGAGTGTCTGAAATCTCTGGCTAGCATGGCAGAGTGTCTGGAGCGGCTGGCTAGGGAGGCAGAGTGTCTGGATCGTCTGGGTAGCGAGCCAGAATGTCTGGAGTGCCTGGCTAGTGAGGCAGAGTTTCTGGAGCGTCTAAGTAGCGAGGCAGAGTGCCTGGAACGTCTAGCTAGCGTGGCAGAGTGTCTGGAGCCACTGGCTAGCGTGGCAGATAGTCTAAAGCGTCTGGGTAGCGAGGCAGAGTGTCTGGAGCGCCTGGCTAGCGAGGCAGAGTGTCTGGAGATTCTGGGTAGCAAGGCAGAGTGTCTGGAGCGTCTATTTAGCGTGGCAGAGTGTCTGGAGACTCTGGCTAGCGTAGCAGATAGTCTGGAGCGTCTGGCTAGAATGGCAGAGTGTCTGGAGCGCCTGGCTAGCGAGGCAGAGCTTCTGAAGCGCCTGGCTAGAATGGCAGAGTGTCTGGAGCGCCTGGCTAGCGAGGCAGAGCTTCTGAAGTGCCTGGCTAACGAGGCAGAGTGTCTGGAGCGTCTGGCTAGCGAGGCAGAGTGTCTGGAGCGCCTGGCTAGCAAGGCAGAAAGTCTGGATTGTCTAACAAGCGTGGCAGAGTGTCTGGAGCCTCTGGCTAGCGTGGCAGATAGTCTGGAGCCACTGGCTAGCGTGGCAGATAGTCTGGAGCGTCTGGGTAGCGAGGCAGAAATTCTTGAGCGCATGGCTAGCGAGACAGAGTGTCTGGAGGGTCTGGGTAGCAAGGCAGAGTGTCTGGAGCGTTAAGCTAGCGAGGCAGAGTGTCTGGTGTGTCTGGGTAGCGAGGCAAGGTGTCTGGAGCGTCTAAGTAGCGAATCAGAGTGTCTGGAGCGTCTAGCTAGCGTGGCAGAGTGTCTGGAGCGTCTGGCTAGCATTGCAGAGTGTCTGGAGCGTCTGAGTAGCGAGGCAGAGTGCCTGGAGCGTCTAGCTAGCGTGGCAGAGTGGCTGGAGCCACTGGCTAGCGTTGCAGATAGTCTGGAGCGTCTGGGTAGCGAGGCAAAGTGTCTGGAACGTCTGGGTAGCGAATCAGAGTGTCTGGAGTGCCTGGCTAGCGAGGCACAGTGTCTGGAGCGTCTAAGTAGCGAGACAGAGTGCCTGGAGCGTCTAGCTAGCGTGGCAGAGTGTCTGGAGCCACTGATTAGCGTGGCAGATAGTCTGAAGCGTCTAGGTAGCGAGGCAGAGTGTCTGGAGCGTCTGGGTAGCGAGGCAAGGTGTCTGGAGCGTCTAAGTAGCGAATCAGAGTGTCTGGAGCGTCTTGCTAGCGTGGCAGAGTGTCTGGAGCGTCTGGCTAGCATTGCAGAGTGTCTTCAGCCTCTGGCTAGCGTGGCAGAGTGTCTGGAGCGTCTGGCTAGCGTAGCAGAGTGTCTGAAATCTCTGGCTAGCATGGCAGAGTGTCTGGAGCGGCTGGCTAGGGAGGCAGAGTGTCTGGATCGTCTGGGTAGCGAGCCAGAATGTCTGGAGTGCCTGGCTAGTGAGGCAGAGTTTCTGGAGCGTCTAAGTAGCGAGGCAGAGTGCCTGGAACGTCTAGCTAGCGTGGCAGAGTGTCTGGAGCCACTGGCTAGCGTGGCAGATAGTCTAAAGCGTCTGGGTAGCGAGGCAGAGTGTCTGGAGCGCCTGGCTAGCGAGGCAGAGTGTCTGGAGATTCTGGGTAGCAAGGCAGAGTGTCTGGAGCGTCTATTTAGCGTGGCAGAGTGTCTGGAGACTCTGGCTAGCGTAGCAGATAGTCTGGAGCGTCTGGCTAGAATGGCAGAGTGTCTGGAGCGCCTGGCTAGCGAGGCAGAGCTTCTGAAGCGCCTGGCTAACGAGGCAGAGTGTCTGGAGCGTCTGGGGAGCGAGGCAAAGTGTCTTGAACGTCTGGGTAGCGAATCAGAGTGTCTGGAGCGTCTGGCTAGCGTGGCAGAGTGTCTGGAGCGCCTGGCTAGCGAGGCAGAGTGTCTGGAGAGTCTGGGTAGCTAGCCAGAGTGTCTGAAGCGTCTGGCTAGCATGGCAGAGTGTCTGTAGCGGCTGGCTAGCGAGGCAGAGTGTCTGGAGCGCCTGGCTAGCATTGCAGAGTGTCTTCAGCCTCTGGCTAGCGTGGCAGATAGTCTGGAGCCACTGGCTAGCGTGGCAAATAGTCTGGAGCGTCTGGGTAGCGAGGCAGAGTGTCTGGAAAGCCTGGCTAGCGAGGCAGAGTGTCTGGAGGGTCTAAGTAGCAAGGCAGAGTGTCTGGAGCGTCTAGCTAGCGTGGCAGAGTGTCTGGAGCGTCTAGCTAGCGTAGCAGAGTGTCTGAAATCACTGGCTAGCATGGCAGAGTGTCTGGAGCGGCTGGCTAGGGAGGCAGAGTGTCTGGAGATTCTGGGTAGCAAGGCAGAGTGTCTGGAGCGTCTATTTAGCGTGGCAGAGTGTCTGGAGCCTCTGGCTAGCGTAGCAGATAGTCTGGAGCGTCTGGCTAGAATGGCAGAGTGTCTGGAGCGCCTGGATAGCGAGGCAGAGCTTCTGAAGCGCCTGGCTAACGAGGCAGAGTGTCTGGAGCGTCTGGGGAGCAAGGCAAAGTGTCTTGAACGTCTGGGTAGCGAATCAGAGTGTCTGGAGCGTCTGGCTAGCGTGGCAGAGTGTCTGGAGCGGCTGGCTTGCGAGGCAGAGTGTCTGGAGCCCCTGGCTAGCGAGGCAGAAAGTCTGGATTGTCTAACAAGCGTGGCAGAGTGTCTGGAGCCTCTGGCTAGCGTGGCAGATAGTCTGGAGCCACTGGCTAGCGTGGCAGATAGTCTGGAGCGTCTGGGTAGCAAGGCAGAAATTCTAGAGCGCATGGCTAGCGAGACAGAGTGTCTGGAGGGTCTGGGTAGCAGGGCAGAGTGTCTGGAGCGTTTAGCTAGCGTGGCAGAGTGTCTGGAGCGTCTAGCTAGCGTAGCAGAGTGTCTGAAATCTCTGGCTAGCATGGCAGAGTGTCTGGAGCGGCTGGCTAGGGAGGCAGAGTGTCTGGATCGTCTAAGTAGCGAGCCAGAGTGTCTGGAGTGCCTGGCTAGTGAGGCAGAGTTTCTGGAGCGTCTAAGTAGCGAGGCAGAGTGCCTGGAGCGTCTAGCTAGCGTGGCAGAGTGTCTTGAGCCACTGGCTAGCGTGGCAGATAGTCTAAAGCGTCTGGGTAGCGAGGCAGAGTGTCTGGAGCGCCTGGCTAGCGAGGCAGAGTGTCTGGAGATTCTGGGTAGCAAGGCAGAGTGTCTGGAGCATCTATTTAGCGTGGCAGAGTGTCTGGAGCCTCTGGCTAGCGTAGCAGATAGTCTGGAGCGTCTGGCTAGAATGGCAGAGTGTCTGGAGCGCCTGGCTAGCGAGGCAGAGCTTCTGAAGCGCCTGGCTAACGAGGCAGAGTGTCAAGAGCGTCTGGCTAGCGAGGCAGAGTGTCTGGAGCGCCTGGCTAGCAAGGCAGAAAGTCTGGATTGTCTAACAAGCGTGGCAGAGTGTCTGGAGCCTCTGGCTAGCGTGGCAGATAGTCTGGAGCCACTGGCTAGCGTGGCAGTTAGTCTGGAGCGTCTGGGTAGCGAGGCAGAAATTCTTGAGCGCATGGCTAGCGAGACAGAGTGTCTGGAGGGTCTGGGTAGCAAGGCAGAGTGTCTGGAGCGTTTAGCTAGCGAGGCAGAGTGTCTGGTGTGTCTGGGTAGCGAGGCAAGGTGTCTGGAGCGTCTAAGTAGCGAATCAGAGTGTCTGGAGCGTCTAGCTAGCGTGGCAGAGTGTCTGGAGCGTCTGGCTAGCATTGCAGAGTGTCTGGAGCGTCTGAGTAGCGAGGCAGAGTGCCTGGAGCGTCTAGCTAGCGTGGCAGAGTGGCTGGAGGCACTGGCTAGCGTTGCAGATAGTCTGGAGCGTCTGGGTAGCGAGGCAAAGTGTCTGGAGATTCTGGGTAGCAAGGCAGAGTGTCTGGAGCGTCTATTTAGCGTGGCAGAGTGTCTGGAGCCTCTGGCTAGCGTAGCAGATAGTCTGGAGCGTCTGGCTAGAATGGCAGAGTGTCTGGAGCGCCTGGCTAGCGAGGCAGAGCTTCTGAAGTGCCTGGCTAACGAGGCAGAGTGTCTGGAGCGTCTGGCTAGCGAGGCAGAGTGTCTGGAGCGCCTGGCTAGCAAGGCAGAAAGTCTGGATTGTCTAACAAGCGTGGCAGAGTGTCTGGAGCCTCTGGCTAGCGTGGCAGATAGTCTGGAGCCACTGGCTAGCGTGGCAGATAGTCTGGAGCGTCTGGGTAGCGAGGCAGAAATTCTTGAGCGCATGGCTAGCGAGACAGAGTGTCTGGAGGGTCTGGGTAGCAAGGCAGAGTGTCTGGAGCGTTAAGCTAGCGAGGCAGAGTGTCTGGTGTGTCTGGGTAGCGAGGCAAGGTGTCTGGAGCGTCTAAGTAGCGAATCAGAGTGTCTGGAGCGTCTAGCTAGCGTGGCAGAGTGTCTGGAGCGTCTGGCTAGCATTGCAGAGTGTCTGGAGCGTCTGAGTAGCGAGGCAGAGTGCCTGGAGCGTCTAGCTAGCGTGGCAGAGTGGCTGGAGCCACTGGCTAGCGTTGCAGATAGTCTGGAGCGTCTGGGTAGCGAGGCAAAGTGTCTGGAACGTCTGGGTAGCGAATCAGAGTGTCTGGAGTGCCTGGCTAGCGAGGCACAGTGTCTGGAGCGTCTAAGTAGCGAGACAGAGTGCCTGGAGCGTCTAGCTAGCGTGGCAGAGTGTCTGGAGCCACTGATTAGCGTGGCAGATAGTCTGAAGCGTCTAGGTAGCGAGGCAGAGTGTCTGGAGCGTCTGGGTAGCGAGGCAAGGTGTCTGGAGCGTCTAAGTAGCGAATCAGAGTGTCTGGAGCGTCTTGCTAGCGTGGCAGAGTGTCTGGAGCGTCTGGCTAGCATTGCAGAGTGTCTTCAGCCTCTGGCTAGCGTGGCAGAGTGTCTGGAGCGTCTGGCTAGCGTAGCAGAGTGTCTGAAATCTCTGGCTAGCATGGCAGAGTGTCTGGAGCGGCTGGCTAGGGAGGCAGAGTGTCTGGATCGTCTGGGTAGCGAGCCAGAATGTCTGGAGTGCCTGGCTAGTGAGGCAGAGTTTCTGGAGCGTCTAAGTAGCGAGGCAGAGTGCCTGGAACGTCTAGCTAGCGTGGCAGAGTGTCTGGAGCCACTGGCTAGCGTGGCAGATAGTCTAAAGCGTCTGGGTAGCGAGGCAGAGTGTCTGGAGCGCCTGGCTAGCGAGGCAGAGTGTCTGGAGATTCTGGGTAGCAAGGCAGAGTGTCTGGAGCGTCTATTTAGCGTGGCAGAGTGTCTGGAGACTCTGGCTAGCGTAGCAGATAGTCTGGAGCGTCTGGCTAGAATGGCAGAGTGTCTGGAGCGCCTGGCTAGCGAGGCAGAGCTTCTGAAGCGCCTGGCTAACGAGGCAGAGTGTCTGGAGCGTCTGGGGAGCGAGGCAAAGTGTCTTGAACGTCTGGGTAGCGAATCAGAGTGTCTGGAGCGTCTGGCTAGCGTGGCAGAGTGTCTGGAGCGCCTGGCTAGCGAGGCAGAGTGTCTGGAGAGTCTGGGTAGCTAGCCAGAGTGTCTGAAGCGTCTGGCTAGCATGGCAGAGTGTCTGTAGCGGCTGGCTAGCGAGGCAGAGTGTCTGGAGCGCCTGGCTAGCATTGCAGAGTGTCTTCAGCCTCTGGCTAGCGTGGCAGATAGTCTGGAGCCACTGGCTAGCGTGGCAAATAGTCTGGAGCGTCTGGGTAGCGAGGCAGAGTGTCTGGAAAGCCTGGCTAGCGAGGCAGAGTGTCTGGAGGGTCTAAGTAGCAAGGCAGAGTGTCTGGAGCGTCTAGCTAGCGTGGCAGAGTGTCTGGAGCGTCTAGCTAGCGTAGCAGAGTGTCTGAAATCACTGGCTAGCATGGCAGAGTGTCTGGAGCGGCTGGCTAGGGAGGCAGAGTGTCTGGAGATTCTGGGTAGCAAGGCAGAGTGTCTGGAGCGTCTATTTAGCGTGGCAGAGTGTCTGGAGCCTCTGGCTAGCGTAGCAGATAGTCTGGAGCGTCTGGCTAGAATGGCAGAGTGTCTGGAGCGCCTGGCTAGCGAGGCAGAGCTTCTGAAGCGCCTGGCTAACGAGGCAGAGTGTCTGGAGCGTCTGGGGAGCAAGGCAAAGTGTCTTGAACGTCTGGGTAGCGAATCAGAGTGTCTGGAGCGTCTGGCTAGCGTGGCAGAGTGTCTGGAGCGGCTGGCTTGCGAGGCAGAGTGTCTGGAGCCCCTGGCTAGCGAGGCAGAAAATCTGGATTGTCTAACAAGCGTGGCAGAGTGTCTGGAGCCTCTGGCTAGCGTGGCAGATAGTCTGGAGCCACTGGCTAGCGTGGCAGATAGTCTGGAGCGTCTGGGTAGCAAGGCAGAAATTCTAGAGCGCATGGCTAGCGAGACAGAGTGTCTGGAGGGTCTGGGTAGCAGGGCAGAGTGTCTGGAGCGTTTAGCTAGCGAGGCAGAGTGTCTGGTGTGTCTGGGTAGCGAGGCAAGGTGTCTGGAGCGTCTAAGTAGCGAATCAGAGTGTCTGGAGCGTCTAGCTAGCGTGGCAGAGTGTCTGGAGCGTCTGGCTAGCATTGCTGAGTGCTTTCAGCCTCTGGCTACCGTGGCAGAGTGTCTGGAGCGCCTGGCTAGCGAGGCAGAGCTTCTGAAGCGCCTGGCTAACGAGGCAGAGTGTCTGGAGCGTCTGGGGAGCGAGGCAAAGTGTCTTGAACGTCTGGGTAGCGAATCAGAGTGTCTGGAGCGTCTGGCTAGCGTGGCAGAGTGTCTGGAGCGCCTGGCTAGCGAGGCAGAGTGTCTGGAGCGGCTGGCTAGCGAGGCAGAGTGTCTGGAGCGCCTGGCTAGCATTGCAGAGTGTCTACAGCCTCTGGCTAGCGTGGCAGAGTGTCTGGAGCGTCTGGCTAGCATTGCAGAGTGTCTGCAGCCTCTGGCTAGCGTGGCAGATAGTCTGGAGCCACTGGCTAGCGTGGCAGAAAGTCTGGAGCGTATGGGAGCGAGCCAGAGTGTCTGGAACGCCTGGCTAGCGATGCAGAGTGCCTGGAGCGTCTAGCTTGCGTGGTAGAGTGTCTGGAGCGGCTGGCTAGCGAGGCAGAGTGTCTGGAGCGTCTAAGTAGCGAGGCAGAGTGCCTGGAGCGTCTAGCTAGCGTGGCAGAGTGGCTGGAGCCACTGGCTAGCGTGGCAGAGTGTCTGGAGATTCTGGGTAGCAAGGCAGAGTGTCTGGAGCGTCTAGCTAGCGTGGCAGAGTGTCTGGAGCCTCTGGCTAGCGTTGCAGATAGTCTGGAGCGTCTGGGTAGCGAGGCAAAGTGTCTGGAACGTCTGGGTAGCGAATCAGAGTGTCTGGAGTGCCTGGCTAGCGAGGCAGAGTGTCTGGAGCGTCTAGCTAGCGTGGCAGAGTGTCTGGAGCCTCTGGCTAGCGTGGCAAATAGTCTGGAGCGTCTGGGTAGCGAGGCAGAGTGTCTGGAGCGCCTGCCTAGCGAGGCAGAGTGTCTGGAGGGTCTAAGTAGCAAGGCAGAGTGTCTGGAGCGTCTAGCTAGCGTGGCAGAGTGTCTGGAGCGTCTAGCTAGCGTAGCAGAGTGTCTGAAATCTCTGGCTAGCATGGCAGAGTGTCTAAAGCGGCTGGCTAGGGAGGCAGAGTGTCTGGATCGTCTGGGTAGCGAGCCAGAGTGTCTGGAGTGCCTGGCTAGTGAGGCAGAGTTTCTGGAGCGTCTAAGTAGCGAGGCAGAGTGCTTGGAGCGTCTAGCTAGCGTGGCAGAGTGTCTGGAGCCACTGGCTAGCGTGGCAAATAGTCTGGAGCGTCTGGGTAGCGAGGCAGAGTGTCTGGAGCGCCTGGCTAGCGAGGCAGAGTGTCTGGAGATTCTGGGTAGCAAGGCAGAGTGTCTGGAGCGTCTATTTAGCGTGGCAGAGTGTCTGGAGCCTCTGGCTAGCGTAGCAGATAGTCTGGAGCGTCTGGCTAGAATGGCAGAGTGTCTGGAGCGCCTGGCTAGCGAGGCAGAGCTTCTGAAGCGCCTGGCTAACGAGGCAGAGTGTCTGGAGCGTCTGGGGAGCGAGGCAAAGTGTCTTGAACGTCTGGGTAGCGAATCAGAGTGTCTGGAGCGTCTGGCTAGCGTGGCAGAATGTCTGGAGCGCCTGGCTAGCGAGGCAGAGTGTCTGGAGAGTCTGGGTAGCTAGCCAGAGTGTCTGAAGCGTCTGGCTAGCATGGCAGAGTGTCTGGAGCGGCTGGCTAGCGAGGCAGAGTGTCTGGAGCGTCTGGCTAGCATTGCAGAGTGTCTGCAGCCTCTGGCTAGCGTGGGAGATAGTCTGGAGCCACTGGCTATCGTGGCAAATAGTCTGGAGCGTCTGGGTAGCGAGGCAGAGTGTCTGGAGCGTTTAGCTAGCGAGGCAGAGTGTCTGGTGTGTCTGGGTAGCGAGGCAAGGTGTCTGGAGCGTCTAAGTAGCGAATCAGAGTGTCTGGAGCGTCTAGCTAGCGTGGCAGAGTGTCTGGAGCGTCTGGCTAGCATTGCAGAGTGTCTGGAGCGTCTGAGTAGCGAGGCAGAGTGCCTGGAGCGTCTAGCTAGCGTGGCAGAGTGGCTGGAGCCACTGGCTAGCGTTGCAGATAGTCTGGAGCGTCTGGGTAGCGAGGCAAAGTGTCTGGAGATTCTGGGTAGCAAGGCAGAGTGTCTGGAGCGTCTATTTAGCGTGGCAGAGTGTCTGGAGCCTCTGGCTAGCGTAGCAGATAGTCTGGAGCGTCTGGCTAGAATGGCAGAGTGTCTGGAGCGCCTGGCTAGCGAGGCAGAGCTTCTGAAGCGCCTGGCTAACGAGGCAGAGTGTCTGGAGCGTCTGGCTAGCGAGGCAGAGTGTCTGGAGCGCCTGGCTAGCAAGGCAGAAAGTCTGGATTGTCTAACAAGCGTGGCAGAGTGTCTGGAGCCTCTGGCTAGCGTGGCAGATAGTCTGGAGCCACTGGCTAGCGTGGCAGAGTGTCTGGATCGTCTGGGTAGCGAGCCAGAGTGTCTGGAGTGCCTGGCTAGTAAGGCAGAGTTTCTGGAGCGTCTAAGTAGCAAGGCAGAGTGTCTGGAGCGTCTAGCTAGCGTGGCAGAGTGTCTGGAGCGTCTAGCTAGCGTAGCAGAGTGTCTGAAATCTCTGGCTAGCATGGCAGAGTGTCTGGAGCGGCTGGCTAGGGAGGCAGAGTGTCTGGATCGTCTAAGTAGCGAGCCAGAGTGTCTGGAGTGCCTGGCTAGTGAGGCAGAGTTTCTGGAGCGTCTAAGTAGCGAGGCAGAGTGCCTGGAGCGTCTAGCTAGCGTGGCAGAGTGTCTTGAGCCACTGGCTAGCGTGGCAGATAGTCTAAAGCGTCTGGGTAGCGAGGCAGAGTGTCTGGAGCGCCTGGCTAGCGAGGCAGAGTGTCTGGAGATTCTGGGTAGCACGGCAGAGTGTCTGGAGCGTCTATTTAGCGTGGCAGAGTGTCTGGAGCCTCTGGCTAGCGTAGCAGATAGTCTGGAGCGTCTGGCTAGAATGGCAGAGTGTCTGGAGCGCCTGGCTAGCGTGGCAGATAGTCTGGAGCCACTGGCTAGCGTGGCAGATAGTCTGGAGCGTCTGGGTAGCGAGGCAGAAATTCTTGAGCGCATGGCTAGCGAGACAGAGTGTCTGGAGGGTCTGGGTAGCAAGGCAGAGTGTCTGGAGCGTTTAGCTAGCGAGGCAGAGTGTCTGGTGTGTCTGGGTAGCGAGGCAAGGTGTCTGGAGCGTCTAAGTAGCGAATCAGAGTGTCTGGAGCGTCTAGCTAGCGTGGCAGAGTGTCTGGAGCGTCTGGCTAGCATTGCAGAGTGTCTGGAGCGTCTGAGTAGCGAGGCAGAGTGCCTGGAGCGTCTAGCTAGCGTGGCAGAGTGGCTGGAGCCACTGGCTAGCGTTGCAGATAGTCTGGAGCGTCTGGGTAGCGAGGCAAAGTGTCTGGAGATTCTGGGAAGCAAGGCAGAGTGTCTGGAGCGTCTATTTAGCGTGGCAGAGTGTCTGGAGCCTCTGGCTAGCGTAGCAGATAGTCTGGAGCGTCTGGCTAGAATGGCAGAGTGTCTGGAGCGCCTGGCTAGCGAGGCAGAGCTTCTGAAGCGCCTGGCTAACGAGGCAGAGTGTCTGGAGCGTCTGGCTAGCGAGGCAGAGTGTCTGGAGCGCCTGGCTAGCAAGGCAGAAAGTCTGGATTGTCTAACAAGCGTGGCAGAGTGTCTGGAGCCTCTGGCTAGCGTGGCAGATAGTCTGGAGCCACTGGCTAGCGTGGCAGATAGTCTGGAGCGTCTGGGTAGCGAGGCAGAAATTCTTGAGCGCATGGCTAGCGAGACAGAGTGTCTGGAGGGTCTGGGTAGCAAGGCAGAGTGTCTGGAGCGTTTAGCTAGCGAGGCAGAGTGTCTGGTGTGTCTGGGTAGCGAGGCAAGGTGTCTGGAGCGTCTAAGTAGCGAATCAGAGTGTCTGGAGCGTCTAGCTAGCGTGGCAGAGTGTCTGGAGCGTCTGGCTAGCATTGCAGAGTGTCTGGAGCGTCTGAGTAGCGAGGCAGAGTGCCTGGAGCGTCTAGCTAGCGTGGCGGAGTGGCTGGAGCCACTGGCTAGCGTTGCAGATAGTCTGGAGCGTCTGGGTAGCGAGGCAAAGTGTCTGGAGATTCTGGGTAGCAAGGCAGAGTGTCTGGAGCGTCTATTTAGCGTGGCAGAGTGTCTGGAGCCTCTGGCTAGCGTAGCAGATAGTCTGGAGCGTCTGGCTAGAATGGCAGAGTGTCTGGAGCGCCTGGCTAGCGAGGCAGAGCTTCTGAAGCGCCTGGCTAACGAGGCAGAGTGTCTGGAGCGTCTGGCTAGCGAGGCAGAGTGTCTGGAGCGCCTGGCTAGCAAGGCAGAAAGTCTGGATTGTCTAACAAGCGTGGCAGAGTGTCTGGAGCCTCTGGCTAGCGTGGCAGAGTGTCTGGAGCGTCTAGCTAGCGTAGCAGAGTGTCTGAAATCTCTGGCTAGCATGGCAGAGTGTCTGGAGCGTTTAGCTAGCGAGGCAGAGTGTCTGGTGTGTCTGGGTAGCGAGGCAAGGTGTCTGGAGCGTCTAAGTAGCGAATCAGAGTGTCTGGAGCGTCTAGCTAGCGTGGCAGAGTGTCTGGAGCGTCTGGCTAGCATTGCAGAGTGTCTGGAGCGTCTGAGTAGCGAGGCAGAGTGCCTGGAGCGTCTAGCTAGCGTGGCAGAGTGGCTGGAGCCTCTGGCTAGCGTTGCAGATAGTCTGGAGCGTCTGGGTAGCGAGGCAAAGTGTCTGGAACGTCTGGGTAGCGAATCAGAGTGTCTGGAGTGCCTGGCTAGCGAGGCACAGTGTCTGGAGCGTCTAAGTAGCGAGACAGAGTACCTGGAGCGTCTAGCTAGCGTGGCAGAGTGTCTGGAGCCACTGATTAGCGTGGCAGATAGTCTGAAGCGTCTAGGTAGCGAGGCAGAGTGTCTGGAGCGTCTGGGTAGCGAGGCAAGGTGTCTGTAGCGTCTAAGTAGCGAATCAGAGTGTCTGGAGCGTCTAGCTAGCGTGGCAGAGTGTCTGGAGCGTCTGGCTAGCATTGCAGAGTGTCTTCAGCCTCTGGCTAGCGTGGCAGAGTGTCTGGAGCGTCTGGCTAGCGTAGCAGAGTGTCTGAAATCTCTGGCTAGCATGGCAGAGTGTCTGGAGCGGCTGGCTAGGGAGGCAGAGTGTCTGGATCGTCTGGGTAGCGAGCCAGAGTGTCTGGAGTGCCTGGCTAGTGAGGCAGAGTTTCTGGAGCGTCTAAGTAGCGAGGCAGAGTGCCTGGAACGTCTAGCTAGCGTGGCAGAGTGTCTGGAGCCACTGGCTAGCGTGGCAGATAGTCTAAAGCGTCTGGGTAGCGAGGCAGAGTGTCTGGAGATTCTGGGTAGCAAGGCAGAGTGTCTGGAGCGTCTATTTAGCGTGGCAGAGTGTCTGGAGCCTCTGGCTAGCGTAGCAGATAGTCTGGAGCGTCTGGCTAGAACGGCAGAGTGTCTGGAGCGCCTGGCTAGCGAGGCAGAGCTTCTGAAGCGCCTGGCTAACGAGGCAGAGTGTCTGGAGCGTCTGGGGAGCGAGGCAAAGTGTCTTGAACGTCTGGGTAGCGAATCAGAGTGTCTGGAGCGTCTGGCTAGCGTGGCAGAGTGTCTGGAGCGCCTGGCTAGCGAGGCAGAGTGTCTGGAGAGTCTGGGTAGCTAGCCAGAGTGTCTGAAGCGTCTGGCTAGCATGGCAGAGTGTCTGGAGCGGCTGGCTAGCGAAGCAGAGTGTCTGGAGCGCCTGGCTAGCATTGCAGAGTGTCTTCAGCCTCTGGCTAGCGTGGCAGAGTGTCTGGAGCGTCTGGCTAGCATTGCAGAGTGTCTGCAGCCTCTGGCTAGCGTGGCAGATAGTCTGGAGCCACTGGCTAGCGTGGCAAATAGTCTGGAGCGTCTGGGTAGCGAGGCAGAGTGTCTGGAGCGCCTGGCTAGCGAGGCAGAGTGTCTGGAGGGTCTAAGTAGCAAGGCAGAGTGTCTGGAGCGTCTAGCTAGCGTGGCAGAGTGTCTGGAGCGTCTAGCTAGCGTAGCAGAGTGTCTGAAATCTCTGGCTAGCATGGCAGAGTGTCTGGAGCGGCTGGCTAGGGAGGCAGAGTGTCTGGATCGTCTGGGTAGCGAGCCAGAGTGTCTGGAGTGCCTGGCTAGTGAGGCAGAGTTTCTGGAGCGTCTAAGTAGCGAGGCAGAGTGCCTGGAGCGTCTAGCTAGCGTGGCAGAGTGTCTGGAGCCACTGGCTAGCGTGGCAGATAGTCTAAAGCGTCTGGGTAGCGAGGCAGAGTGTCTGGAGCGCCTGGCTAGCGTTGCAGATAGTCTGGAGCGTCTGGGTAGCGAGGCAAAGTGTCTGGAACGCCTGGGTAGCGAATCAGAGTGTCTGGAGTGCCTGGCTAGCGAGGCAGAGTGTCTGGAGCGTCTAGCTAGCGTGGCAGAGTGTCTGGAGCCTCTGGCTAGCGTGGCAAATAGTCTGGAGCGTCTGGGTAGCGAATCAGAGTGTCTGGAGCGTCTGGCTAGCGTGGCAGAGTGTCTGGAGCGGCTGGCTTGCGAGGCAGAGTGTCTGGAGCGCCTGGCTAGCGAGGCAGAAAGTCTGTATTGTCTAACAAGCGTGGCAGAGTGTCTGGAGCCTCTGGCTAGCGTGGCAGATAGTCTGGAGCCACTGGCTAGCGTGGCAGATAGTCTGGAGCGTCTGGGTAGCAAGGCAGAAATTCTGGAGCGCATGGCTAGCGAGACAGAGTGTCTGGAGGGTCTGGGTAGCAGGGCAGAGTGTCTGGAGCGTTTAGCTAGCGAGGCAGAGTGTCTGGTGTGTCTGGGTAGCGAGGCAAGGTGTCTGGAGCGTCTAAGTAGCGAATCAGAGTGTCTGGAGCGTCTAGCTAGCGTGGCAGAGTGTCTGGAGCGTCTGGCTAGCATTGCTGAGTGTTTTCAGCCTCTGGCTACCGTGGCAGAGTGTCTGGAGCGCCTGGCTAGCGAGGCAGAGCTTCTGAAGCGCCTGGCTAACGAGGCAGAGTGTCTGGAGCGTCTGGGGAGCGAGGCAAAGTGTCTTGAACGTCTGGGTAGCGAATCAGAGTGTCTGGAGCGTCTGGCTAGCGTGGCAGAGTGTCTGGAGCGCCTGGCTAGCGAGGCAGAGTGTCTGGAGCGGCTGGCTAGCGAGGCAGAGTGTCTGGAGCGCCTGGCTAGCATTGCAGAGTGTCTTCAGCCTCTGGCTAGCGTGGCAGAGTGTCTGGAGCGTCTGGCTAGCATTGCAGAGTGTCTGCAGCCTCTGGCTAGCGTGGCAGATAGTCTGGAGCCACTGGCTAGCGTGGCAGAAAGTCTGGAGCGTATGGGAGCGAGCCAGAGTGTCTGGAACGCCTGGCTAGCGATGCAGAGTGCCTGGAGCGTCTAGCTTGCGTGGTAGAGTGTCTGGAGCGGCTGGCTAGCGAGGCAGAGTGTCTGGAGCGTCTAAGTAGCGAGGCAGAGTGCCTGGAGCGTCTAGCTAGCGTGGCAGAGTGGCTGGAGCCACTGGCTAGCGTGGCAGAGTGTCTGGAGATTCTGGGTAGCAAGGCAGAGTGTCTGGAGCGTCTAGCTAGCGTGGCAGAGTGTCTGGAGCCTCTGGCTAGCGTTGCAGATAGTCTGGAGCGTCTGGGTAGCGAGGCAAAGTGTCTGGAACGTCTGGGTAGCGAATCAGAGTGTCTGGAGTGCCTGGCTAGCGAGGCAGAGTGTCTGGAGCGTCTAGCTAGCGTGGCAGAGTGTCTGGAGCCTCTGGCTAGCGTGGCAAATAGTCTGGAGCGTCTGGGTAGCGAGGCAGAGTGTCTGGAGCGCCTGCCTAGCGAGGCAGAGTGTCTGGAGGGTCTAAGTAGCAAGGCAGAGTGTCTGGAGCGTCTAGCTAGCGTGGCAGAGTGTCTGGAGCGTCTAGCAAGCGTAGCAGAGTGTCTGAAATCTCTGGCTAGCATGGCAGAGTGTCTAAAGCGGCTGGCTAGGGAGGCAGAGTGTCTGGATCGTCTGGGTAGCGAGCCAGAGTGTCTGGAGTGCCTGGCTAGTGAGGCAGAGTTTCTGGAGCGTCTAAGTAGCGAGGCAGAGTGCTTGGAGCGTCTAGCTAGCGTGGCAGAGTGTCTGGAGCCTCTGGCTAGCGTAGCAGATAGTCTGGAGCGTCTGGCTAGAATGGCAGAGTGTCTGGAGCGCCTGGCTAGCGAGGCAGAGCTTCTGAAGCTACTGGCTAACGAGGCAGAGTGTCTGGAGCGTCTGGGGAGCGAGGCAAAGTGTCTTGAACGTCTGGGTAGCGAATCAGAGTGTCTGGAGCGTCTGGCTAGCGTGGCAGAATGTCTGGAGCGCCTGGCTAGCGAGGCAGAGTGTCTGGAGAGTCTGGGTAGCTAGCCAGAGTGTCTGAAGCGTCTGGCTAGCATGGCAGAGTGTCTGGAGCGGCTGGCTAGCGAGGCAGAGTGTCTGGAGCGTCTGGCTAGCATTGCAGAGTGTCTGCAGCCTCTGGCTAGCGTGGGAGCTAGTCTGGAGCCACTGGCTATCGTGGCAAATAGTCTGGAGCGTCTGGGTAGCGAGGCAGAGTGTCTGGAGCGCCTGGCTAGCGAGGCAGAGTGTCTGGAGGGTCTAAGTAGCAAGGCAGAGTGTCTGGAGCGTCTAGCTAGCGTGGCAGAGTGTCTGGAGCGTCTAGCTAGCGTAGCAGAGTGTCTGAAATCTCTGGCTAGCATGGCAGAGTGTCTGGAGCGGCTGGCTAGGGAGGCAGAGTGTCTGGATCGTCTAAGTAGCGAGCCAGAGTGTCTGGAGTGCCTGGCTAGTGAGGCAGAGTTTCTGGAGCGTCTAAGTAGCGAGGCAGAGTGCCTGGAGCGTCTAGCTAGCGTGGCAGAGTGTCTTGAGCCACTGGCTAGCGTGGCAGATAGTCTAAAGCGTCTGGGTAGCGAGGCAGAGTGTCTGGAGCGCCTGGCTAGCGAGGCAGAGTGTCTGGAGATTCTGGGTAGCAAGGCAGAGTGTCTGGAGCGTCTATTTAGCGTGGCAGAGTGTCTGGAGCCTCTGGCTAGCGTAGCAGATAGTCTGGAGCGTCTGGCTAGAATGGCAGAGTGTCTGGAGCGCCTGGCTAGCGAGGCAGAGCTTCTGAAGCGCCTGGCTAACGAGGCAGAGTGTCTGGAGCGTCTGGCTAGCGAGGCAGAGTGTCTGGAGCGCCTGGCTAGCAAGGCAGAAAGTCTGGATTGTCTAACAAGCGTGGCAGAGTGTCTGGAGCCTCTGGCTAGCGTGGCAGATAGTCTGGAGCCACTGGCTAGCGTGGCAGATAGTCTGGAGCGTCTGGGTAGCGAGGCAGAAATTCTTGAGCGCATGGCTAGCGAGACAGAGTGTCTGGAGGGTCTGGGTAGCAAGGCAGAGTGTCTGGAGCGTTTAGCTAGCGAGGCAGAGTGTCTGGTGTGTCTGGGTAGCGAGGCAAGGTGTCTGGAGTGTCTAAGTAGCGAATCAGAGTGTCTGGAGCGTCTAGCTAGCGTGGCAGAGTGTCTGGAGCGTCTGGCTAGCATTGCAGAGTGTCTGGAGCGTCTGAGTAGCGAGGCAGAGTGCCTGGAGCGTCTAGCTAGCGTGGCAGAGTGGCTGGAGCCACTGGCTAGCGTTGCAGATAGTCTGGAGCGTCTGGGTAGCGAGGCAAAGTGTCTGGAGATTCTGGGTAGCAAGGCAGAGTGTCTGGAGCGTCTATTTAGCGTGGCAGAGTGTCTGGAGCCTCTGGCTAGCGTAGCAGATAGTCTGGAGCGTCTGGCTAGAATGGCAGAGTGTCTGGAGCGCCTGGCTAGCGAGGCAGAGCTTCTGAAGCGCCTGGCTAACGAGGCAGAGTGTCTGGAGCGTCTGGCTAGCGAGGCAGAGTGTCTGGAGCGCCTGGCTAGCAAGGCAGATAGTCTGGATTGTCTAACAAGCGTGGCAGAGTGTCTGGAGCCTCTGGCTAGCGTGGCAGATAGTCTGGAGCCACTGGCTAGCGTGGCAGAGTGTCTGGATCGTCTGGGTAGCGAGCCAGAGTGTCTGGAGTGCCTGGCTAGTAAGGCAGAGTTTCTGGAGCGTCTAAGTAGCAAGGCAGAGTGTCTGGAGCGTCTAGCTAGCGTGGCAGAGTGTCTGGAGCGTCTAGCTAGCGTAGCAGAGTGTCTGAAATCTCTGGCTAGCATGGCAGAGTGTCTGGAGCGGCTGGCTAGGGAGGCAGAGTGTCTGGATCGTCTAAGTAGCGAGCCAGAGTGTCTGGAGTGCCTGGCTAGTGAGGCAGAGTTTCTGGAGCGTCTTAGTAGCGAGGCAGAGTGCCTGGAGCGTCTAGCTAGCGTGGCAGAGTGTCTTGAGCCACTGGCTAGCGTGGCAGATAGTCTAAAGCGTCTGGGTAGCGAGGCAGAGTGTCTGGAGCGCCTGGCTAGCGAGGCAGAGTGTCTGGAGATTCTGGGTAGCACGGCAGAGTGTCTGGAGCGTCTATTTAGCGTGGCAGAGTGTCTGGAGCCTCTGGCTAGCGTAGCAGATAGTCTGGAGCGTCTGGCTAGAATGGCAGAGTGTCTGGAGCGCCTGGCTAGCGAGGCAGAGCTTCTGAAGCGCCTGGCTAACGAGGCAGAGTGTCTGGAGCGTCTGGCTAGCGAGGCAGAGTGTCTGGAGCGCCTGGCTAGCAAGGCAGAAAGTCTGGATTGTCTAACAAGCGTGGCAGAGTGTCTGGAGCCTCTGGCTAGCGTGGCAGATAGTCTGGAGCCACTGGCTAGCGTGGCAGATAGTCTGGAGCGTCTGGGTAGCGAGGCAGAAATTCTTGAGCGCATGGCTAGCGAGACAGAGTGTCTGGAGGGTCTGGGTAGCAAGGCAGAGTGTCTGGAGCGTTTAGCTAGCGAGGCAGAGTGTCTGGTGTGTCTGGGTAGCGAGGCAAGGTGTCTGGAGCGTCTAAGTAGCGAATCAGAGTGTCTGGAGCGTCTAGCTAGCGTGGCAGAGTGTCTGGAGCGTCTGGCTAGCATTGCAGAGTGTCTGGAGCGTCTGAGTAGCGAGGCAGAGTGCCTGGAGCGTCTAGCTAGCGTGGCAGAGTGGCTGGAGCCACTGGCTAGCGTTGCAGATAGTCTGGAGCGTCTGGGTAGCGAGGCAAAGTGTCTGGAGATTCTGGGTAGCAAGGCAGAGTGTCTGGAGCGTCTATTTAGCGTGGCAGAGTGTCTGGAGCCTCTGGCTAGCGTAGCAGATAGTCTGGAGCGTCTGGCTAGAATGGCAGAGTGTCTGGAGCGCCTGGCTAGCGAGGCAGAGCTTCTGAAGCGCCTGGCTAACGAGGCAGAGTGTCTGGAGCGTCTGGCTAGCGAGGCAGAGTGTCTGGAGCGCCTGGCTAGCAAGGCAGAAAGTCTAGATTGTCTAACAAGCGTGGCAGAGTGTCTGGAGCCTCTGGCTAGCGTGGCAGATAGTCTGGAGCCACTGGCTAGCGTGGCAGAGTGTCTGGATCGTCTGGGTAGCGAGCCAGAGTGTCTGGAGTGCCTGGCTAGTAAGGCAGAGTTTCTGGAGCGTCTAAGTAGCGAGGCAGAGTGCCTGGAGCGTCTAGCTAGCGTGGCAGAGTGTCTGGAGCGTCTAGCTAGCGTAGCAGAGTGTCTGAAATCTCTGGCTAGCATGGCAGAGTGTCTGGAGCGTTTAGCTAGCGAGGCAGAGTGTCTGGTGTGTCTGGGTAGCGAGGCAAGGTGTCTGGAGCGTCTAAGTAGCGAATCAGAGTGTCTGGAGCGTCTAGCTAGCGTGGCAGAGTGTCTGGAGCGTCTGGCTAGCATTGCAGAGTGTCTGGAGCGTCTGAGTAGCGAGGCAGAGTGCCTGGAGCGTCTAGCTAGCGTGGCAGAGTGGCTGGAGCCTCTGGCTAGCGTTGCAGATAGTCTGGAGCGTCTGGGTAGCGAGGCAAAGTGTCTGGAACGTCTGGGTAGCGAATCAGAGTGTCTGGAGTGCCTGGCTAGCGAGGCACAGTGTCTGGAGCGTCTAAGTAGCGAGACAGAGTGCCTGGAGCGTCTAGCTAGCGTGGCAGAGTGTCTGGAGCCACTGATTAGCGTGGCAGATAGTCTGAAGCGTCTAGGTAGCGAGGCAGAGTGTCTGGAGCGTCTGGGTAGCGAGGCAAGGTGTCTGGAGCGTCTAAGTAGCGAATCAGAGTGTCTGGAGCGTCTAGCTAGCGTGGCAGAGTGTCTGGAGCGTCTGGCTAGCATTGCAGAGTGTCTTCAGCCTCTGGCTAGCGTGGCAGAGTGTCTGGAGCGTCTGGCTAGCGTAGCAGAGTGTCTGAAATCTCTGGCTAGCATGGCAGAGTGTCTGGAGCGGCTGGCTAGGGAGGCAGAGTGTCTGGATCGTCTGGGTAGCGAGCCAGAGTGTCTGGAGTGCCTGGCTAGTGAGGCAGAGTTTCTGGAGCGTCTGGGGAGCGAGGCAAAGTGTCTTGAACGTCTGGGTAGCGAATCAGAGTGTCTGGAGCGTCTGGCTAGCGTGGCAGAGTGTCTGGAGCGCCTGGCTAGCGAGGCAGAGTGTCTGGAGAGTCTGGGTAGCTAGCCAGAGTGTCTGAAGCGTCTGGCTAGCATGGCAGAGTGTCTGGAGCGGCTGGCTAGCGAAGCAGAGTGTCTGGAGCGCCTGGCTAGCATTGCAGAGTGTCTTCAGCCTCTGGCTAGCGTGGCAGAGTGTCTGGAGCGTCTGGCTAGCATTGCAGAGTGTCTGCAGCCTCTGGCTAGCGTGGCAGATAGTCTGGAGCCACTGGCTAGCGTGGCAAATAGTCTGGAGCGTCTGGGTAGCGAGGCAGAGTGTCTGGAGCGCCTGGCTAGCGAGGCAGAGTGTCTGGAGGGTCTAAGTAGCAAGGCAGAGTGTCTGGAGCGTCTAGCTAGCGTGGCAGAGTGTCTGGAGCGTCTAGCTAGCGTAGCAGAGTGTCTGAAATCTCTGGCTAGCATGGCAGAGTGTCTGGAGCGGCTGGCTAGGGAGGCAGAGTGTCTGGATCGTCTGGGTAGCGAGCCAGAGTGTCTGGAGTGCCTGGCTTGTGAGGCAGAGTTTCTGGAGCGTCTAAGTAGCGAGGCAGAGTGCCTGGAGCGTCTAGCTAGCGTGGCAGAGTGTCTGGAGCCACTGGCTAGCGTGGCAGATAGTCTAAAGCGTCTGGGTAGCGAGGCAGAGTGTCTGGAGCGCCTGGCTAGCGTTGCAGATAGTCTGGAGCGTCTGGGTAGCGAGGCAAAGTGTCTGGAACGCCTGGGTAGCGAATCAGAGTGTCTGGAGTGCCTGGCTAGCGAGGCAGAGTGTCTGGAGCGTCTAGCTAGCGTGGCAGAGTGTCTGGAGCCTCTGGCTAGCGTGGCAAATAGTCTGGAGCGTCTGGGTAGCGAGGCAGAGTGTCTGGAGCGCCTGGCTAGCGAGGCAGAGTGTCTGGAGCGTCTAGCTAGCGTGGCAGAGTGTCTGGAGCGTCTAGCTAGCGTAGCAGAGTGTCTGAAATCTCTGGCTAGCATGGCAGAGTGTCTAAGGCGGCTGGCTAGGAAGGCAGAGTGTCTGGATCGTCTGGGTAGCGAGCCAGAGTGTCTGGAGTGCCTGGCTAGTGAGGCAGAGTTTCTGGAGCGTCTAAGTAGCGAGGCAGAGTGCCTGGAGCGTTTAGCTAGCGTGGCAGAGTGTCTGGAGCCACTGGCTAGCGTGGCAGATAGTCTAAAGCGTCTGGGTAGCGAGGCAGAGTGTCTGGAGCGCCTGGCTACTGAGGCAGAGTGTCTGGAGATTCTGGGTAGCAAGGCAGAGTGTCTGGAGCGTCTATCTAGCGTGGCAGAGTGTCTGGAGCCTCTGGCTAGCGTAGCAGATAGTCTGGAGCGTCTGGCTAGAATGGCAGAGTGTCTGGAGCGCCTGGCTAGCGAGGCAGAGCTTCTGAAGCGCCTGGCTAACGAGGCAGAGTGTCTGGAGCGTCTGGGGAGCGAGGCAAAATGTCTTGAACGTCTGGGTAGCGAATCAGAGTGTCTGGAGCGTCTGGCTAGCGTGGTAGAGTGTCTGGAGCGGCTGGCTAGCGAGGCAGAGTGTCTGGAGCGTCTAAGTAGCGAGGCAGAGTGCTTGGAGCGTCTAGCTAGCGTGGCAGAGTGTCTGGAGCGCCTGGCTAGCGAGGCAGAGTGTCTGGAGCGTCTGGGTAGCAGGCAGAGTGTCTGGAGGGTCTGGGTAGCAAGGCAGAGTGTCTGGAGCGTCAAGCTAGCGTGGCATAGTGTCTTGAGCGTCTGGCTAGCGTAGCAGAAAGTCTGGAGCGTTAAGCTAGCGTAGCAGAGTGTCTGAAACCTCTGGCTAGCGTGGCAGAAAGTCTGGAGCGTCTGGCTAGGGAGGCAGAGTGTCTGGAGCGTCTAGCTAGCGTGGCAGAGTGTCTGGAGCCTCTGGCTAGCGTGGCAGATAATCTGGAGCCACTGGCTAGCGTGGCTGATAGTCTGGAGCGTCAGGGTAGCGTAGCAGAGTGTCTGAAGCGGCTGGCTAGCGAGGCAGAGTGTCTAGAGAGTCTTGGTAGCGAGGCAGAGTGTCTGGAGCGCCTGGCTAGCGAGGCAGAGTGTCTGGAGCGTCTAGCTAGCGTGGCAGAGTGTCTGGGGCCTTTGGCTAGCGTGGCAGATAGTCTGGAGCGTCTGGGTAGCGAGGCAGAGTGTCTGGAGCGTCTGGGTCGCGAGGCAGAGTGTCTGGAGCGCCAGGCTAGCGGGGCAGAGTGTCTGGAGGGTCTGGGTAGCAAGGCAGAGTGTCTGGAGCGTCAAGCTAGCGACGCAGAGTGTCTGGAGCGTCTAGCTAGCGTAGCAGAGTGTCTAAAACCTCTGGCTAGCGTGGCAGAAAGTCTGGAGCGTCTGGCTAGCGAGGCAGAGTGTCTGGAGGGTCTGGGTAGCAAGGCAGAGTGTCTGGAGGGTCTGGGTAGCAAGGCAGAGTGTCTGGAGCGTCAAGCTAGCGTAGCAGAGTGTCTAAAACCTCTGGCTAGCGTGGCAGAAAGTCTGGAGCGTCTGGCTAGCATTGCAGAGTGTCTGGAGAGGCTGGCTAGCGAGGCAGAGTGTCTGGAGCGTCTGGATAGCGAGGCAGAGTGTCTGGAGCGCCTGGCTAGCGAGGCAGAGTGTCTGGAGCGTCTGGCTAGCGTGGCAGAGTGTCTGGAGCCTCTGGCTAGCGTGGCAAATAGTCTGGAGCGTCTGGGTAGCGAGGAAGAGTGTCTGGAGCAACTGGCTAGCGAGGCAGAGTGTCTGGAGGGTCTTAGTAGCAAGGCAGAGTGTCTGGAGCGTCTAGCTAGCGTGGCAGAGTGTCTGGAGCGTCTAGCTAGCGTAGCAGAGTGTCTGAAATCTCTGGCTAGCATGGCAGAGTGTCTGGAGCGGCTGGCTAGGGAGGCAGAGTGTCTGGATCGTCTGGGTAGCGAGCCAGAGTGTCTGGAGTGCCTGGCTAGTGAGGCAGAGTTTCTGGAGCGTCTAAGTAGCGAGGCAGAGTGCCTGGAGCGTCTAGCTAGCGTGGCAGAGTGTCTGGAGCCACTGGCTAGCGTTGCAGATAGTCTAAAGCGTCTGGGTAGCGAGGCAGAGTGTCTGGAGCGCCTGGCTAGCGAGGCAGAGTGTCTGGAGATTCTGGGTAGCAAGGCAGAGTGTCTGGAGCGTCTATCTAGCGTGGCAGAGTGTCTGGAGCCTCTGGCTAGCGTAGCAGATAGTCTGGAGCGTCTGGCTAGAATGGCAGAGTGTCTGGAGCGCCTGGCTAGCGAGGCAGAGCTTCTAAAGCGCCTGGCTAACGAGGCAGAGTGTCTGGAGCGTCTGGGGAGCGAGGCAAAGTGTCTTGAACGTCTGGGTAGCGAATCAGAGTGTCTGGAGCGTCTGGCTAGCGTGGCAGAGTGTCTGGAGCGCCTGGCTAGCGAGGCAGAGTGTCTGGAGAGTCTGGGTTGCTAGCCAGAGTGTCTGAAGCGTCTGGCTAGCATGGCAGAGTGTCTGGAGCGGCTGGCTAGCGAGGCAGAGTGTCTGGAGCGCCTGGCTAGCATTGCAGAGTGTCTTTAGCCTCTGGCTAGCGTGGCAGAGTGTCTGGAGCGTCTGGCTAGCATTGCAGAGTGTCTGCAGCCTCTGGCTAGCGTGGCAGATAGTCTGGAGCCACTGGCTAGCGTGGCAGAAAGTCTGGAGCGTATGGGAGCGAGCCAGAGTGTATGGAACGCCTGGCTAGCGAGGCAGAGTGCCTGGAGCGTCTAGCTTGCGTGGTAGAGTGTCTGGAGTGTCTGGCTAGCGTGGTAGAGTGTCTGGAGCGGCTGGCTAGCGAGGCAGAGTGTCTGGAGCGTCTAAGTAGCGAGGCAAGTGCCTGGAGCGTCTAGCTAGCGTGGCAGAGTGGCTGGAGCCACTGGCTAGCGTGGCAGAGTGTCTTGAGATTCTGGGTAGCAAGGCAGAGTGTCTGGAGCGTCTAGCTAGCGTGGCAGAGTGTCTGGAGCCTCTGGCTAGCGTTGCAGATAGTCTGGAGCGTCTGGGTAGCGAGGCAGAGTGTCTGGAGCGCCTGGCTAGCGAGGCAGAGTGTCTGGAGATTCTGGGTAGCAAGGCAGAGTGTCTGGAGCGTCTATTTAGCGTGGCAGAGTGTCTGGAGCCTCTGGCTAGCGTAGCAGATAGTCTGGAGCGTCTGGCTAGAATGGCAGAGTGTCTGGATCGCCTGGCAAGCGAGGCAGAGCTTCTGAAGCGCCTGGCTAACGAGGCAGAGTGTCTGGAGCGTCTGGGGAGCGAGGCAAAGTGTCTTGAACGTCTGGGTAGCGAATCAGAGTGTCTGGAGCGTCTGGCTAGCGTGGCAGAATGTCTGGAGCGCCTGGCTAGCGAGGCAGAGTGTCTGGAGAGTCTGGGTAGCTAGCCAGAGTGTCTGAAGCGTCTGGCTAGCATGGCAGAGTGTCTGGAGCGGCTGGCTAGCGAGGCAGAGTGTCTGGAGCGCCTGGCTAGCATTGCAGAGTGTCTTCAGCCTCTGGCTAGCGTGGCAGAGTGTCTGGAGCGTCTGGCTAGCATTGCAGAGTGTCTGCAGCCTCTGGCTAGCGTGGCAGATAGTCTGGAGCCACTGGCTATCGTGGCAAATAGTCTGGAGCGTCTGGGTAGCGAGGCAGAGTGTCTGGAGCGCCTGGCTAGCGAGGCAGAGTGTCTGGAGGGTCTAAGTAGCAAGGCAGAGTGTCTGGAGCGTCTAGCTAGCGTGGCAGAGTGTCTGGAGCGTCTAGCTAGCGTAGCAGAGTGTCTGAAATCTCTGGCTAGCATGGCAGAGTGTCTGGAGCGGCTGGCTAGGGAGGCAGAGTGTCTGGATCGTCTAAGTAGCGAGCCAGAGTGTCTGGAGTGCCTGGCTAGTGAGGCAGAGTTTCTGGAGCGTCTAAGTAGCGAGGCAGAGTGCCTGGAGCGTCTAGCTAGCGTGGCAGAGTGTCTTGAGCCACTGGCTAGCGTGGCAGATAGTCTAAAGCGTCTGGGTAGCGAGGCAGAGTGTCTGGAGCGCCTGGCTAGCGAGGCAGAGTGTCTGGAGATTCTGGGTAGCAAGGCAGAGTGTCTGGAGCGTCTATTTAGCGTGGCAGAGTGTCTGGAGCCTCTGGCTAGCGTAGCAGATAGTCTGGAGCGTCTGGCTAGAATGGCAGAGTGTCTGGAGCGCCTGGCTAGCGAGGCAGAGCTTCTGAAGCGCCTGGCTAACGAGGCAGAGTGTCTTGAGCGTCTGGCTAGCGAGGCAGAGTGTCTGGAGCGCCTGGCTAGCAAGGCAGAAAGTCTGGATTGTCTAACAAGCGTGGCAGAGTGTCTGGAGCCTCTGGCTAGCGTGGCAGATAGTCTGGAGCCACTGGCTAGCGTGGCAGATAGTCTGGAGCGTCTGGGTAGCGAGGCAGAGTGTCTGGAGCGCCTGGCTAGCGAGGCAGAGTGTCTGGAGGGTCTAAGTAGCAAGGCAGAGTGTCTGGAGCGTCTAGTTAGCGTGGCAGAGTGTCTGGAGCGTCTAGCTAGCGTAGCAGAGTGTCTGAAATCTCTGGCTAGCATGGCAGAGTGTCTGGAGCGGCTGGCTAGGGAGGCAGAGTGTCTGGATCGTCTGGGTAGCGAGCCAGAGTGTCTGGAGTGCCTGGCTAGTGAGGCAGAGTTTCTGGAGCGTCTAAGTAGCGAGGCAGAGTGCCTGGAGCGTCTAGCTAGCGTGGCAGAGTGTCTGGAGCCACTGGCTAGCGTGGCAGATAGTCTAAAGCGTCTGGGTAGCGAGGCAGAGTGTCTGGAGCGTTTAGCTAGCGAGGCAGAGTGTCTGGTGTGTCTGGGTAGCGAGGCAAGGTGTCTGGAGCGTCTAAGTAGCGAATCAGAGTGTCTGGAGCGTCTAGCTAGCGTGGCAGAGTGTCTGGAGCGTCTGGCTAGCATTGCAGAGTGTCTGGAGCGTCTGAGTAGCGAGGCAGAGTGCCTGGAGCGTCTAGCTAGCGTGGCAGAGTGGCTGGAGCCACTGGCTAGCGTTGCAGATAGTCTGGAGCGTCTGGGTAGCGAGGCAAAGTGTCTGGAACGTCTGGGTAGCGAATCAGAGTGTCTGGAGTGCCTGGCTAGCGAGGCACAGTGTCTGGAGCGTCTAAGTAGCGAGACAGAGTGCCTGGAGCGTCTAGCTAGCGTGGCAGAGTGTCTGGAGCCACTGATTAGCGTGGCAGATAGTCTGAAGCGTCTAGGTAGCGAGGCAGAGTGTCTGGAGCGTCTGGGTAGCGAGGCAAGGTGTCTGGAGCGTCTAAGTAGCGAATCAGAGTGTCTGGAGCGTCTAGCTAGCGTGGCAGAGTGTCTGGAGCGTCTGGCTAGCATTGCAGAGTGTCTTCAGCCTCTGGCTAGCGTGGCAGAGTGTCTGGAGCGTCTGGCTAGCGTAGCAGAGTGTCTGAAATCTCTGGCTAGCATGGCAGAGTGTCTGGAGCGGCTGGCTAGGGAGGCAGAGTGTCTGGATCGTCTGGGTAGCGAGCAAGAGTGTCTGGAGTGCCTGGCTAGTGAGGCAGAGTTTCTGGAGCGTCTAAGTAGCGAGGCAGAGTGCCTGGAACGTCTAGCTAGCGTGGCAGAGTGTCTGGAGCCACTGGCTAGCGTGGCAGATAGTCTAAAGCGTCTGGGTAGCGAGGCAGAGTGTCTGGAGATTCTGGGTAGCAAGACAGAGTGTCTGGAGCGTCTATTTAGCGTGGCAGAGTGTCTGGAGCCTCTGGCTAGCGTAGCAGATAGTCTGGAGCGTCTGGCTAGAATGGCAGAGTGTCTGGAGCGCCTGGCTAGCGAGGCAGAAAGTCTGGATTGTCTTACAAGCGTGGCAGAGTGTCTGGAGCCTCTGGCTAGCGTGGCAGATAGTCTGGAGCCACTGGCTAGCGTGGCAGATAGTCTGGAGCGTCTGGGTAGCGAGGCAGAAATTCTTGAGCGCATGGCTAGCGAGACAGAGTGCCTGGAGGGTCTGGGTAGCAAGGCAGAGTGTCTGGAGCGTTTAGCTAGCGAGGCAGAGTGTCTGGTGTGTCTGGGTAGCGAGGCAAGGTGTCTGGAGCGTCTAAGTAGCGAATCAGAGTGTCTGGAGCGTCTAGCTAGCGTGGCAGAGTGTCTGGAGCGTCTGGCTAGCATTGCAGAGTGTCTGGAGCGTCTGAGTAGCGAGGCAGAGTGCCTGGAGCGTCTTGCTAGCGTGGCAGAGTGGCTGGAGCCACTGGCTAGCGTTGCAGATAGTCTGGAGCGTCTGGGTAGCGAGGCAAAGTGTCTGGAGATTCTGGGTAGCAAGGCAAAGTGTCTGGAGCGTCTATTTAGCGTGGCAGAGTGTCTGGAGCCTCTGGCTAGCGTAGCAGATAGTCTGGAGCGTCTGGCTAGAATGGCAGAGTGTCTGGAGCGCCTGGCTAGCGAGGCAGAGCTTCTGAAGCGCCTGGCTAACGAGGCAGAGTGTCTTGAGCGTCTGGCTAGCGAGGCAGAGTGTCTGGAGCGCCTGGCTAGCAAGGCAGAAAGTCTGGATTGTCTAACAAGCGTGGCAGAGTGTCTGGAGCCTCTGGCTAGCGTGGCAGATAGTCTGGAGCCACTGGCTAGCGTGGCAGATAGTCTGGAGCGTCTGGCTAGCGAGGCAGAGTGTCTGGAGGGTCTAAGTAGCAAGGCAGAGTGTCTGGAGCGTCTAGTTAGCGTGGCAGAGTGTCTGGAGCGTCTAGCTAGCGTAGCAGAGTGTCTGAAATCTCTGGCTAGCATGGCAGAGTGTCTGGAGCGGCTGGCTAGGGAGGCAGAGTGTCTGGATCGTCTGGGTAGCGAGCCAGAGTGTCTGGAGTGCCTGGCTAGTGAGGCAGAGTTTCTGGAGCGTCTAAGTAGCGAGGCAGAGTGCCTGGAGCGTCTAGCTAGCGTGGCAGAGTGTCTGGAGCCACTGGCTAGCGTGGCAGATAGTCTAAAGCGTCTGGGTAGCGAGGCAGAGTGTCTGGAGCGTTTAGCTAGCGAGGCAGAGTGTCTGGTGTGTCTGGGTAGCGAGGCAAGGTGTCTGGAGCGTCTAAGTAGCGAATCAGAGTGTCTGGAGCGTCTAGCTAGCGTGGCAGAGTGTCTGGAGCGTCTGGCTAGCATTGCAGAGTGTCTGGAGCGTCTGAGTAGCGAGGCAGAGTGCCTGGAGCGTCTAGCTAGCGTGGCAGAGTGGCTGGAGCCACTGGCTAGCGTTGCAGATAGTCTGGAGCGTCTGGGTAGCGAGGCAAAGTGTCTGGAACGTCTGGGTAGCGAATCAGAGTGTCTGGAGTGCCTGGCTAGCGAGGCACAGTGTCTGGAGCGTCTAAGTAGCGAGACAGAGTGCCTGGAGCGTCTAGCTAGCGTGGCAGAGTGTCTGGAGCCACTGATTAGCGTGGCAGATAGTCTGAAGCGTCTAGGTAGCGAGGCAGAGTGTCTGGAGCGTCTGGGTAGCGAGGCAAGGTGTCTGGAGCGTCTAAGTAGCGAATCAGAGTGTCTGGAGCGTCTAGCTAGCGTGGCAGAGTGTCTGGAGCGTCTGGCTAGCATTGCAGAGTGTCTTCAGCCTCTGGCTAGCGTGGCAGAGTGTCTGGAGCGTCTGGCTAGCGTAGCAGAGTGTCTGAAATCTCTGGCTAGCATGGCAGAGTGTCTGGAGCGGCTGGCTAGGGAGGCAGAGTGTCTGGATCGTCTGGGTAGCGAGCAAGAGTGTCTGGAGTGCCTGGCTAGTGAGGCAGAGTTTCTGGAGCGTCTAAGTAGCGAGGCAGAGTGCCTGGAACGTCTAGCTAGCGTGGCAGAGTGTCTGGAGCCACTGGCTAGCGTGGCAGATAGTCTAAAGCGTCTGGGTAGCGAGGCAGAGTGTCTGGAGATTCTGGGTAGCAAGGCAGAGTGTCTGGAGCGTCTATTTAGCGTGGCAGAGTGTCTGGAGCCTCTGGCTAGCGTAGCAGATAGTCTGGAGCGTCTGGCTAGAATGGCAGAGTGTCTGGAGCGCCTGGCTAGCGAGGCAGAAAGTCTGGATTGTCTTACAAGCGTGGCAGAGTGTCTGGAGCCTCTGGCTAGCGTGGCAGATAGTCTGGAGCCACTGGCTAGCGTGGCAGATAGTCTGGAGCGTCTGGGTAGCGAGGCAGAAATTCTTGAGCGCATGGCTAGCGAGACAGAGTGCCTGGAGGGTCTGGGTAGCAAGGCAGAGTGTCTGGAGCGTTTAGCTAGCGAGGCAGAGTGTCTGGTGTGTCTGGGTAGCGAGGCAAGGTGTCTGGAGCGTCTAAGTAGCGAATCAGAGTGTCTGGAGCGTCTAGCTAGCGTGGCAGAGTGTCTGGAGCGTCTGGCTAGCATTGCAGAGTGTCTGGAGCGTCTGAGTAGCGAGGCAGAGTGCCTGGAGCGTCTTGCTAGCGTGGCAGAGTGGCTGGAGCCACTGGCTAGCGTTGCAGATAGTCTGGAGCGTCTGGGTAGCGAGGCAAAGTGTCTGGAGATTCTGGGTAGCAAGGCAGAGTGTCTGGAGCGTCTATTTAGCGTGGCAGAGTGTCTGGAGCCTCTGGCTAGCGTAGCAGATAGTCTGGAGCGTCTGGCTAGAATGGCAGAGTGTCTGGAGCGCCTGGCTAGCGAGGCAGAGCTTCTGAAGCGCCTGGCTAACGAGGCAGAGTGTCTTGAGCGTCTGGCTAGCGAGGCAGAGTGTCTGGAGCGCCTGGCTAGCAAGGCAGAAAGTCTGGATTGTCTAACAAGCGTGGCAGAGTGTCTGGAGCCTCTGGCTAGCGTGGCAGATAGTCTGGAGCCACTGGCTAGCGTGGCAGATAGTCTGGAGCGTCTGGGTAGCGAGGCAGAGTGTCTGGAGCGCCTGGCTAGCGAGGCAGAGTGTCTGGAGGGTCTAAGTAGCAAGGCAGAGTGTCTGGAGCGTCTAGTTAGCGTGGCAGAGTGTCTGGAGCGTCTAGCTAGCGTAGCAGAGTGTCTGAAATCTCTGGCTAGCATGGCAGAGTGTCTGGAGCGGCTGGCTAGGGAGGCAGAGTGTCTGGATCGTCTGGGTAGCGAGCCAGAGTGTCTGGAGTGCCTGGCTAGTGAGGCAGAGTTTCTGGAGCGTCTAAGTAGCGAGGCAGAGTGCCTGGAGCGTCTAGCTAGCGTGGCAGAGTGTCTGGAGCCACTGGCTAGCGTGGCAGATAGTCTAAAGCGTCTGGGTAGCGAGGCAGAGTGTCTGGAGCGTTTAGCTAGCGAGGCAGAGTGTCTGGTGTGTCTGGGTAGCGAGGCAAGGTGTCTGGAGCGTCTAAGTAGCGAATCAGAGTGTCTGGAGCGTCTAGCTAGCGTGGCAGAGTGTCTGGAGCGTCTGGCTAGCATTGCAGAGTGTCTGGAGCGTCTGAGTAGCGAGGCAGAGTGCCTGGAGCGTCTAGCTAGCGTGGCAGAGTGGCTGGAGCCACTGGCTAGCGTTGCAGATAGTCTGGAGCGTCTGGGTAGCGAGGCAAAGTGTCTGGAACGTCTGGGTAGTGAATCAGAGTGTCTGGAGTGCCTGGCTAGCGAGGCACAGTGTCTGGAGCGTCTAAGTAGCGAGACAGAGTGCCTGGAGCGTCTAGCTAGCGTGGCAGAGTGTCTGGAGCCACTGATTAGCGTGGCAGATAGTCTGAAGCGTCTAGGTAGCGAGGCAGAGTGTCTGGAGCGTCTGGGTAGCGAGGCAAGGTGTCTGGAGCGTCTAAGTAGCGAATCAGAGTGTCTGGAGCGTCTAGCTAGCGTGGCAGAGTGTCTGGAGCGTCTGGCTAGCATTGCAGAGTGTCTTCAGCCTCTGGCTAGCGTGGCAGAGTGTCTGGAGCGTCTGGCTAGCGTAGCAGAGTGTCTGAAATCTCTGGCTAGCATGGCAGAGTGTCTGGAGCGGCTGGCTAGGGAGGCAGAGTGTCTGGATCGTCTGGGTAGCGAGCAAGAGTGTCTGGAGTGCCTGGCTAGTGAGGCAGAGTTTCTGGAGCGTCTAAGTAGCGAGGCAGAGTGCCTGGAACGTCTAGCTAGCGTGGCAGAGTGTCTGGAGCCACTGGCTAGCGTGGCAGATAGTCTAAAGCGTCTGGGTAGCGAGGCAGAGTGTCTGGAGATTCTGGGTAGCAAGGCAGAGTGTCTGGAGCGTCTATTTAGCGTGGCAGAGTGTCTGGAGCCTCTGGCTAGCGTAGCAGATAGTCTGGAGCGTCTGGCTAGAATGGCAGAGTGTCTGGAGCGCCTGGCTAGCGAGGCAGAAAGTCTGGATTGTCTAACAAGCGTGGCAGAGTGTCTGGAGCCTCTGGCTAGCGTGGCAGATAGTCTGGAGCCACTGGCTAGCGTGGCAGATAGTCTGGAGCGTCTGGGTAGTGAGGCAGAAATTCTTGAGCGCATGGCTAGCGAGACAGAGTGTCTGGAGGGTCTGGGTAGCAAGGCAGAGTGTCTGGAGCGTTTAGCTAGCGAGGCAGAGTGTCTGGTGTGTCTGGGTAGCGAGGCAAGGTGTCTGGAGCGTCTAAGTAGCGAATCAGAGTGTCTGGAGCGTCTAGCTAGCGTGGCAGAGTGTCTGGAGCGTCTGGCTAGCATTGCAGAGTGTCTGGAGCGTCTGAGTAGCGAGGCAGAGTGCCTGGAGCGTCTTGCTAGCGTGGCAGAGTGGCTGGAGCCACTGGCTAGCGTTGCAGATAGTCTGGAGCGTCTGGGTAGCGAGGCAAAGTGTCTGGAGATTCTGGGTAGCAAGGCAGAGTGTCTGGAGCGTCTATTTAGCGTGGCAGAGTGTCTGGAGCCTCTGGCTAGCGTAGCAGATAGTCTGGAGCGTCTGGCTAGAATGGCAGAGTGTCTGGAGCGCCTGGCTAGCGAGGCAGAGCTTCTGAAGCGCCTGGCTAACGAGGCAGAGTGTCTTGAGCGTCTGGCTAGCGAGGCAGAGTGTCTGGAGCGCCTGGCTAGCAAGGCAGAAAGTCTGGATTGTCTAACAAGCGTGGCAGAGTGTCTGGAGCCTCTGGCTAGCGTGGCAGATAGTCTGGAGCCACTGGCTAGCGTGGCAGATAGTCTGGAGCGTCTGGGTAGCGAGGCAGAGTGTCTGGAGCGCCTGGCTAGCGAGGCAGAGTGTCTGGAAGGTCTAAGTAGCAAGGCAGAGTGTCTGGAGCGTCTAGTTAGCGTGGCAGAGTGTCTGGAGCGTCTAGCTAGCGTAGCAGAGTGTCTGAAATCTCTGGCTAGCATGGCAGAGTGTCTGGAGCGGCTGGCTAGGGAGGCAGAGTGTCTGGATCGTCTGGGTAGCGAGCCAGAGTGTCTGGAGTGCCTGGCTAGTGAGGCAGAGTTTCTGGAGCGTCTAAGTAGCGAGGCAGAGTGCCTGGAGCGTCTAGCTAGCGTGGCAGAGTGTCTGGAGCCACTGGCTAGCGTGGCAGATAGTCTAAAGCGTCTGGGTAGCGAGGCAGAGTGTCTGGAGCGTTTAGCTAGCGAGGCAGAGTGTCTGGTGTGTCTGGGTAGCGAGGCAAGGTGTCTGGAGCGTCTAAGTAGCGAATCAGAGTGTCTGGAGCGTCTAGCTAGCGTGGCAGAGTGTCTGGAGCGTCTGGCTAGCATTGCAGAGTGTCTGGAGCGTCTGAGTAGCGAGGCAGAGTGCCTGGAGCGTCTAGCTAGCGTGGCAGAGTGGCTGGAGCCACTGGCTAGCGTTGCAGATAGTCTGGAGCGTCTGGGTAGCGAGGCAAAGTGTCTGGAACGTCTGGGTAGCGAATCAGAGTGTCTGGAGTGCCTGGCTAGCGAGGCACAGTGTCTGGAGCGTCTAAGTAGCGAGACAGAGTGCCTGGAGCGTCTAGCTAGCGTGGCAGAGTGTCTGGAGCCACTGATTAGCGTGGCAGATAGTCTGAAGCGTCTAGGTAGCGAGGCAGAGTGTCTGGAGCGTCTGGGTAGCGAGGCAAGGTGTCTGGAGCGTCTAAGTAGCGAATCAGAGTGTCTGGAGCGTCTAGCTAGCGTGGCAGAGTGTCTGGAGCGTCTGGCTAGCATTGCAGAGTGTCTTCAGCCTCTGGCTAGCGTGGCAGAATGTCTGGAGCGTCTGGCTAGCGTAGCAGAGTGTCTGAAATCTCTGGCTAGCATGGCAGAGTGTCTGGAGCGGCTGGCTAGGGAGGCAGAGTGTCTGGATCGTCTGGGTAGCGAGCAAGAGTGTCTGGAGTGCCTGGCTAGTGAGGCAGAGTTTCTGGAGCGTCTAAGTAGCGAGGCAGAGTGCCTGGAACGTCTAGCTAGCGTGGCAGAGTGTCTGGAGCCACTGGCTAGCGTGGCAGATAGTCTAAAGCGTCTGGGTAGCGAGGCAGAGTGTCTGGAGATTCTGGGTAGCAAGGCAGAGTGTCTGGAGCGTCTATTTAGCGTGGCAGAGTGTCTGGAGCCTCTGGCTAGCGTAGCAGATAGTCTGGAGCGTCTGGCTAGAATGGCAGAGTGTCTGGAGCGCCTGGCTAGCGAGGCAGAGCTTCTGAAGCGCCTGGCTAACGAGGCAGAGTGTCCGGAGCGTCTGGGGAGCGAGGCAAAGTGTCTTGAACGTCTGGGTAGCGAATCAGAGTGTCTGGAGCGTCTGGCTAGCGTGGCAGAGTGTCTGGAGCGCCTGGCTAGCGAGGCAGAGTGTCTGGAGAGTCTGGGTAGCTAGCCAGAGTGTCTGAAGCGTCTGGCTAGCATGGCAGAGTGTCTGGAGCGGCTGGCTAGCAAAGCAGAGTGTCTGGAGCGCCTGGCTAGCATTGCAGAGTGTCTTCAGCCTCTGGCTAGCGTGGCAGAGTGTCTGGAGCGTCTGGCTAGCATTGCAGAGTGTCTGCAGCCTCTGGCTAGCGTGGCAGATAGTCTGAAGCCACTGGCTAGCGTGGCAAATAGTCTGGAGCGTCTGGGTAGCGAGGCAGAGTGTCTGGAGCGCCTGGCTAGCGAGGCAGAGTGTCTGGAGGGTCTAAGTAGCAAGGCAGAGTGTCTGGAGCGTCTAGCTAGCGTGGCAGAGTGTCTGGAGCGTCTAGCTAGCGTAGCAGAGTGTCTGAAATCTCTGGCTAGCATGGCAGAGTGTCTGGAGCGGCTGGCTAGGGAGGCAGAGTGTCTGGATCGTCTGGGTAGCGAGCCAGAGTGTCTGGAGTGCCTGGCTAGTTAAGGCAGAGTTTCTGGAGCGTCTAAGTAGCGAGGCAGAGTGCCTGGAGCGTCTAGCTAGCGTGGCAGAGTGTCTGGAGCCACTGGCTAGCGTGGCAGATAGTCTAAAGCGTCTGGGTAGCGAGGCAGAGTGTCTGGAGCGCCTGGCTAGCGTTGCAGATAGTCTGGAGCGTCTGGGTAGCGAGGCAAAGTGTCTGGAACGTCTGGGTAGCGAATCAGAGTGTCTGGAGTGCCTGGCTAGCGAGGCAGAGTGTCTGGAGCGTCTAGCTAGCGTGGCAGAGTGTCTGGAGCCTCTGGCTAGCGTGGCAAATAGTCTGGAGCGTCTGGGTAGCGAGGCAGAGTGTCTGGAGCGCCTGGCTAGCGAGGCAGAGTGTCTGGAGCGTCTAGCTAGCGTGGCAGAGTGTCTGGAGCGTCTAGCTAGCGTAGCAGAGTGTCTGAAATCTCTGGCTAGCATGGCAGAGTGTCTAAAGCGGCTGGCTAGGAAGGCAGAGTGTCTGGATCGTCTGGGTAGCGAGCCAGAGTGTCTGGAGTGCCTGGCTAGTGAGGCAGAGTTTCTGGAGCGTCTAAGTAGCGAGGCAGAGTGCCTGGAGCGTCTAGCTAGCGTGGCAGAGTGTTTGGAGCCACTGGCTAGCGTGGCAGATAGTCTAAAGCGTCTGGGTAGCGAGGCAGAGTGTCTGGAGCGCCTGGCTACTGAGGCAGAGTGTCTGGAGATTCTGGGTAGCAAGGCAGAGTGTCTGGAGCGTCTATCTAGCGTGGCAGAGTGTCTGGAGCCTCTGGCTAGCGTAGCAGATAGTCTGGAGCGTCTGGCTAGAATGGCAGAGTGTCTGGAGCGCCTGGCTAGCGAGGCAGAGCTTCTGAAGCGCCTGGCTAACGAGGCAGAGTGTCTGGAGCGTCTGGGGAGCGAGGCAAAGTGTCTTGAACGTCTGGGTAGCGAATCAGAGTGTCTGGAGCGTCTGGCTAGCGTGGTAGAGTGTCTGGAGCGGCTGGCTAGCGAGGCAGAGTGTCTGGAGCGTCTAAGTAGCGAGGCAGAGTGCCTGGAGCGTCTAGCTAGCGTGGCAGAGTGTCTGGAGCGCCTGGCTAGCGAGGCAGAGTGTCTGGAGCGTCTGGGTAGCAGGCAGAGTGTCTGGAGGGTCTGGGTAGCAAGGCAGAGTGTCTGGAGCGTCAAGCTAGCGTGGCATAGTGTCTTGAGCGTCTGGCTAGCGTAGCAGAAAGTCTGGAGCGTTAAGCTAGCGTAGCAGAGTGTCTGAAACCTCTGGCTAGCGTGGCAGAAAGTCTGGAGCGTCTGGCTAGGGAGGCAGAGTGTCTGGAGCGTCTAGCTAGCGTGGCAGAGTGTCTGGAGCCTCTGGCTAGCGTGGCAGATAATCTGGAGCCACTGGCTAGCGTGGCTGATAGTCTGGAGCGTCAGGGTAGCGTAGCAGAGTGTCTGAAGCGGCTGGCTAGCGAGGCAGAGTGTCTAGAGAGTCTTGGTAGCGAGGCAGAGTGTCTGGAGCGCCTGGCTAGCGAGACAGAGTGTCTGGAGCGTCTAGCTAGCGTGGCAGAGTGTCTGGGGCCTTTGGCTAGCGTGGCAGATAGTCTGGAGCGTCTGGGTAGCGAGGCAGAGTATCTGGAGCGTCTGGGTCGCGAGGCAGAGTGTCTGGAGCGCCAGGCTAGCGGGGCAGAGTGTCTGGAGGGTCTGGGTAGCAAGGCAGAGTGTCTGGAGCGTCAAGCTAGCGACGCAGAGTGTCTGGAGCGTCTAGCTAGCGTAGCAGAGTGTCTAAAACCTCTGGCTAGCGTGGCAGAAAGTCTGGAGCATCTGGCTAGCGAGGCAGAGTGTCTGGAGCGTCTGGCTAGCGTGGCAGATAATCTGGAGCCACTGGCTAGCGTGGCTGATAGTCTGGAGCGTCTGGGTAGCGAGGCAGCGTGTCTGGAGCGCCTGGCTAGCGAGGCAGAGTGTCTGGAGGGTCTGGGTAGCAAGGCAGAGTGTCTGGAGGGTCTGGGTAGCAAGGCAGAGTGTCTGGAGCGTCTAGCTAGCGTAGCAGAGTGTCTAAAACCTCTGGCTAGCGTGGCAGAAAGTCTGGAGCGTCTGGCTAGCATTGCAGAGTGTCTGGAGAGGCTGGCTAGCGAGGCAGAGTGTCTGGAGCGTCTGGATAGCGAGGCAGAGTGTCTGGAGCGCCTGGCTAGCGAGGCAGAGTGTCTGGAGCGTCTGGCTAGCGTGGCAGAGTGTCTGGAGCCTCTGGCTAGCGTGGCAAATAGTCTGGAGCGTCTGGGTAGCGAGGAAGAGTGTCTGGAGCGCCTGGCTAGCGAGGCAGAGTGTCTGGAGGGTCTTAGTAGCAAGGCAGAGTGTCTGGAGCGTCTAGCTAGCGTGGCAGAGTGTCTGGAGCGTCTAGCTAGCGTGGCAGAGTGTCTGAAATTTCTGGCTAGCATGGCAGAGTGTCTGGAGCGGCTGGCTAGGGAGGCAGAGTGTCTGGATCGTCTGGGTAGCGAGCCAGAGTGTCTGGAGTGCCTGGCTAGTGAGGCAGAGTTTCTGGAGCGTCTAAGTAGCGAGGCAGAGTGCCTGGAGCGTCTAGCTAGCGTGGCAGAGTGTCTGGAGCCACTGGCTAGCGTTGCAGATAGTCTAAAGCGTCTGGGTAGCGAGGCAGAGTGTCTGGAGCGCCTGGCTAGCGAGGCAGAGTGTCTGGAGATTCTGGGTAGCAAGGCAGAGTGTCTGGAGCGTCTATCTAGCGTGGCAGAGTGTCTGGAGCCTCTGGCTAGCGTAGCAGATAGTCTGGAGCGTCTGGCTAGAATGGCAGAGTGTCTGGAGCGCCTGGCTAGCGAGGCAGAGCTTCTGAAGCGCCTGGCTAACGAGGCAGAGTGTCTGGAGCGTCTGGGGAGCGAGGCAAAGTGTCTTGAACGTCTGGGTAGCGAATCAGAGTGTCTGGAGCGTCTGGCTAGCGTGGTAGAGTGTCTGGAGCGGCTGGCTAGCGAGGCAGAGTGTCTGGAGCGTCTAAGTAGCGAGGCAGAGTGCCTGGAGCGTCTAGCTAGCGTGGCAGAGTGTCTAAGGCGCCTGGCTAGCGAGGCAGAGTGTCTGGAGCGTCTGGGTAGCAGGCAGAGTGTCTGGAGGGTCTGGGTAGCAAGGCAGAGTGTCTGGAGCGTCAAGCTAGCGTGGCATAGTGTCTTGAGCGTCTGGCTAGCGTAGCAGAAAGTCTGGAGCGTTAAGCTAGCGTAGCAGAGTGTCTGAAACCTCTGGCTAGCGTGGCAGAAAGTCTGGAGCGTCTGGCTAGGGAGGCAGAGTGTCTGGAGCGTCTAGCTAGCGTGGCAGAGTGTCTGGAGCCTCTGGCTAGCGTGGCAGATAATCTGGAGCCACTGGCTAGCGTGGCTGATAGTCTGGAGCGTCAGGGTAGCGTAGCAGAGTGTCTGAAGCGGCTGGCTAGCGAGGCAGAGTGTCTAGAGAGTCTTGGTAGCGAGGCAGAGTGTCTGGAGCGCCTGGCTAGCGAGACAGAGTGTCTGGAGCGTCTAGCTAGCGTGGCAGAGTGTCTGGGGCCTTTGGCTAGCGTGGCAGATAGTCTGGAGCGTCTGGGTAGCGAGGCAGAGTATCTGGAGCGTCTGGGTCGCGAGGCAGAGTGTCTGGAGCGCCAGGCTAGCGGGGCAGAGTGTCTGGAGGGTCTGGGTAGCAAGGCAGAGTGTCTGGAGCGTCAAGCTAGCGACGCAGAGTGTCTGGAGCGTCTAGCTAGCGTAGCAGAGTGTCTAAAACCTCTGGCTAGCGTGGCAGAAAGTCTGGAGCATCTGGCTAGCGAGGCAGAGTGTCTGGAGCGTCTGGCTAGCGTGGCAGATAATCTGGAGCCACTGGCTAGCGTGGCTGATAGTCTGGAGCGTCTGGGTAGCGAGGCAGCGTGTCTGGAGCGCCTGGCTAGCGAGGCAGAGTGTCTGGAGGGTCTGGGTAGCAAGGCAGAGTGTCTGGAGGGTCTGGGTAGCAAGGCAGAGTGTCTGGAGCGTCCAGCTAGCGTAGCAGAGTGTCTAAAACCTCTGGCTAGCGTGGCAGAAAGTCTGGAGCGTCTGGCTAGCATTGCAGAGTGTCTGGAGAGGCTGGCTAGCGAGGCAGAGTGTCTGGAGCGTCTGGATAGCGAGGCAGAGTGTCTGGAGCACCTGGCTAGCGAGGAAGAGTGTCTGGAGCGCCTGGCTAGCGAGGCAGAGTGTCTGGAGGGTCTTAGTAGCAAGGCAGAGTGTCTGGAGCGTCTAGCTAGCGTGGCAGAGTGTCTGGAGCGTCTAGCTAGCGTAGCAGAGTGTCTGAAATTTCTGGCTAGCATGGCAGAGTGTCTGGAGCGGCTGGCTAGGGAGGCAGAGTGTCTGGATCGTCTGGGTAGCGAGCCAGAGTGTCTGGAGTGCCTGGCTAGTGAGGCAGAGTTTCTGGAGCGTCTAAGTAGCGAGGCAGAGTGCCTGGAGCGTCTAGCTAGCGTGGCAGAGTGTCTGGAGCCACTGGCTAGCGTTGCAGATAGTCTAAAGCGTCTGGGTAGCGAGGCAGAGTGTCTGGAGCGCCTGGCTAGCGAGGCAGAGTGTCTGGAGATTCTGGGTAGCAAGGCAGAGTGTCTGGAGCGTCTATCTAGCGTGGCAGAGTGTCTGGAGCCTCTGGCTAGCGTAGCAGATAATCTGGAGCGTCTGGCTAGAATGGCAGAGTGTCTGGAGCGCCTGGCTAGCGAGGCAGAGCTTCTTAAGCGCCTGGCTAACGAGGCAGAGTGTCTGGAGCGTCTGGGGAGCGAGGCAAAGTGTCTTGAACGTCTGGGTAGCGAATCAGAGTGTCTGGAGCGTCTGGCTAGCGTGGCAGAGTGTCTGGAGCGCCTGGCTAGCGAGGCAGAGTGTCTGGAGAGTCTGGGTTGCTAGCCAGAGTGTCTGAAGCGTCTGGCTAGCATGGCAGAGTGTCTGGAGCGGCTGGCTAGCGAGGCAGAGTGTCTGGAGCGCCTGGCTAGCATTGCAGAGTGTCTCCAGCCTCTGGCTAGCGTGGCAGAGTGTCTGGAGCGTCTGGCTAGCATTGCAGAGTGTCTGCAGCCTCTGGCTAGCGTGGCAGATAGTCTGGAGCCACTGGCTAGCGTGGCAGAAAGTCTGGAGCGTATGGGAGCGAGCCAGAGTGTATGGAACGCCTGGCTAGCGAGGCAGAGTGCCTGGAGCGTCTAGCTTGCGTGGTAGAGTGTCTGGAGTGTCTGGCTAGCGTGGTAGAGTGTCTGGAGCGGCTGGCTAGCGAGGCAGAGTGTCTGGAGCGTCTAAGTAGCGAGGCAAGTGCCTGGAGCGTCTAGCTAGCGTGGCAGAGTGGCTGGAGCCACTGGCTAGCGTGGCAGAGTGTCTTGAGATTCTGGGTAGCAAGGCAGAGTGTCTGGAGCGTCTAGCTAGCGTGGCAGAGTGTCTGGAGCCTCTGGCTAGCGTTGCAGATAGTCTGGAGCGTCTGGGTAGCGAGGCAAAGTGTCTGGAACGTCTGGGTAGCGAATCAGAGTGTCTGGAGTGCCTGGCTAGCGAGGCAGAGTGTCTGGAGCGTCTAGCTAGCGTGGCAGAGTGTCTGGAGCCTCTGGCTAGCGTGGCAAATAGTCTGGAGCGTCTGGGTAGCGAGGCAGAGTGTCTGGAGCGCCTGGCTAGCGAGGCAGAGTGTCTGGAGGGTCTAAGTAGCAAGGCAGAGTGTCTGGAGCGTCTAGCTAGCGTGGCAGAGTGTCTGGAGCGTCTAGCTAGCGTAGCAGAGTGTCTGAAATCTCTGGCTAGCATGGCAGAGTGTCTAAAGCGGCTGGCTAGGGAGGCAGAGTGTCTGGATCGTCTGGGTAGCGAGCCAGAGTGTCTGGAGTGCCTGGCTAGTGAGGCAGAGTTTCTGGAGCGTTTAAGTAGCGAGGCAGAGTGCCTGGAGCGTCTAGCTAGCGTGGCAGAGTGTCTGGAGCCACTGGCTAGCGTGGCAGATAGTCTAAAGCGTCTGGGTAGCGAGGCAGAGTGTCTGGAGCGCCTGGCTACTGAGGGAGAGTGTCTGGAGATTCTGGGTAGCAAGGCAGAGTGTCTGGAGCGTCTATCTAGCGTGGCAGAGTGTCTAGAGCCTCTGGCTAGCGTAGCAGATAGTCTGGAGCGTCTGGCTAGAATGGCAGAGTGTCTGGAGCGCCTGGCTAGCGAGGCAGAGCTTCTGAAGCGCCTGGCTAACGAGGCAGAGTGTCTGGAGCGTCTGGGGAGCGAGGCAAAGTGTCTTGAACGTCTGGGTAGCGAATCAGAGTGTCTGGAGCGTCTGGCTAGCGTGGCAGAGTGTCTGGAGCGCCTGGCTAGCGAGGCAGAGTGTCTGGAGAGTCTGGGTAGCTAGCCAGAGTGTCTGAAGCGTCTGGCTAGCATGGCAGAGTGTCTGTAGCGGCTGGCTAGCGAGGCAGAGTGTCTGGAGCGCCTGGCTAGCATTGCAGAGTGTCTTCAGCCTCTGGCTAGCGTGGCAGATAGTCTGGAGCCACTGACTAGCGTGGCAAATAGTCTGGAGCGTCTGGGTAGCGAGGCAGAGTGTCTGGAAAGCCTGGCTAGCGAGGCAGAGTGTCTGGAGGGTCTAAGTAGCAAGGCAGAGTGTCTGGAGCGTCTAGCTAGCGTGGCAGAGAGTCTGGACCGTCTAGCTAGCGTAGCAGAGTGTCTGAAATCACTGGCTAGCATGGCAGAGTGTCTGGAGCGGCTGGCTAGGGAGGCAGAGTGTCTGGATCGTCTGGGTAGCGAGCCAGAGTGTCTGGAGTGCCTGGCTAGTGAGGCAGAGTTTCTGGAGCGTCTAAGTAGCGAGGCAGAGTGCCTGGAGCGTCTAGCTAGCGTGGCAGAGTGTCTGGAGCCACTGGCTAGCGTGGCAGATAGTCTAAAGCGTCTGGGTAGCGAGGCAGAGTGTCTGGAGAGCCTGGCTAGCGAGGCAGAGTGTCTGGAGATTCTGGGTAGCAAGGCAGAGTGTCTGGAGCGTCTATTTAGCGTGGCAGAGTGTCTGGAGCCTCTGGCTAGCGTAGCAGATAGTCTGGAGCGTCTGGCTAGAATGGCAGAGTGTCTGGAGCGCCTGGCTAGCGAGGCAGAGCTTCTGAAGCGCCTGGCTAACGAGGCAGAGTGTCTGGAGCGTCTGGGGAGCAAGGCAAAGTGTCTTGAACGTCTGGGTAGCGAATCAGAGTGTCTGGAGCGTCTGGCTAGCGTGGCAGAGTGTCTGGAGCGGCTGGCTTGCGAGGCAGAGTGTCTGGAGCGCCTGGCTAGCGAGGCAGAAAGTCTGGATTGTCTAACAAGCGTGGCAGAGTGTCTGGAGCCTCTGGCTAGCGTGGCAGATAGTCTGGAGCCACTGGCTAGCGTGGCAGATAGTCTGGAGCGTCTGGGTAGCAAGGCAGAAATTCTGGAGCGCATGGCTAGCGAGACAGAGTGTCTGGAGGGTCTGGGTAGCAAGGCAGAGTGTCTGGAGCGTTTAGCTAGCGAGGCAGAGTGTCTGGTGTGTCTGGGTAGCGAGGCAAGGTGTCTGGAGCGTCTAAGTAGCGAATCAGAGTGTCTGGAGCGTCTAGCTAGCGTGGCAGAGTGTCTGGAGCGTCTGGCTAGCATTGCTGAGTGTTTTCAGCCTCTGGCTACCGTGGCAGAGTGTCTGGAGCGCCTGGCTAGCGAGGCAGAGCTTCTGAAGCGCCTGGCTAACGAGGCAGAGTGTCTGGAGCGTCTGGGGAGCGAGGCAAAGTGTCTTGAACGTCTGGGTAGCGAATCAGAGTGTCTGGAGCGTCTGGCTAGCGTGGCAGAGTGTCTGGAGCGCCTGGCTAGCGAGGCAGAGTGTCTGGAGCGGCTGGCTAGCGAGGCAGAGTGTCTGGAGCGCCTGGCTAGCATTGCAGAGTGTCTTCAGCCTCTGGCTAGCGTGGCAGAGTGTCTGGAGCGTCTGGCTAGCATTGCAGAGTGTCTGCAGCCTCTGGCTAGCGTGGCAGATAGTCTGGAGCCACTGGCTAGCGTGGCAGAAAGTCTGGAGCGTATGGGAGCGAGCCAGAGTGTCTGGAACGCCTGGCTAGCGATGCAGAGTGCCTGGAGCGTCTAGCTTGCGTGGTAGAGTGTCTGGAGCGGCTGGCTAGCGAGGCAGAGTGTCTGGAGCGTCTAAGTAGCGAGGCAGAGTGCCTGGAGCGTCTAGCTAGCGTGGCAGAGTGGCTGGAGCCAGTGGCTAGCGTGGCAGAGTGTCTGGAGATTCTGGGTAGCAAGGAAGAGTGCATGGAGCGTCTAGCTAGCGTGGCAGAGTGGCTGGAGCCACTGGCTAGCGTGGCAGATAGTCTGGAGCGTCTGGGTAGCGAGGCAGAGTGTCTGGAGCGCCTGGCTAGCGAGGCAGAGTGTCTGGAGCGTCTAGCTAGCGTGGCAGAGTGTCTGGAGCGTCTAGCTAGCGTAGCAGAGTGTCTGAAATCTCTGGCTAGCATGGCAGAGTGTCTAAAGCGGCTGGCTAGGAAGGCAGAGTGTCTGGATCGTCTGGGTAGCGAGCCAGAGTGTCTGGAGTGCCTGGCTAGTGAGGCAGAGTTTCTGGAGCGTCTAAGTAGCGAGGCAGAGTGCCTGGAGCGTCTAGCTAGCGTGGCAGAGTGTTTGGAGCCACTGGCTAGCGTGGCAGATAGTCTAAAGCGTCTGGGTAGCGAGGCAGAGTGTCTGGAGCGCCTGGCTACTGAGGCAGAGTGTCTGGAGATTCTGGGTAGCAAGGCAGAGTGTCTGGAGCGTCTATCTAGCGTGGCAGAGTGTCTGGAGCCTCTGGCTAGCGTAGCAGATAGTCTGGAGCGTCTGGCTAGAATGGCAGAGTGTCTGGAGCGCCTGGCTAGCGAGGCAGAGCTTCTGAAGCGCCTGGCTAACGAGGCAGAGTGTCTGGAGCGTCTGGGGAGCGAGGCAAAGTGTCTTGAACGTCTGGGTAGCGAATCAGAGTGTCTGGAGCGTCTGGCTAGCGTGGTAGAGTGTCTGGAGCGGCTGGCTAGCGAGGCAGAGTGTCTGGAGCGTCTAAGTAGCGAGGCAGAGTGCCTGGAGCGTCTAGCTAGCGTGGCAGAGTGTCTGGAGCGCCTGGCTAGCGAGGCAGAGTGTCTGGAGCGTCTGGGTAGCAGGCAGAGTGTCTGGAGGGTCTGGGTAGCAAGGCAGAGTGTCTGGAGCGTCAAGCTAGCGTGGCATAGTGTCTTGAGCGTCTGGCTAGCGTAGCAGAAAGTCTGGAGCGTTAAGCTAGCGTAGCAGAGTGTCTGAAACCTCTGGCTAGCGTGGCAGAAAGTCTGGAGCGTCTGGCTAGGGAGGCAGAGTGTCTGGAGCGTCTAGCTAGCGTGGCAGAGTGTCTGGAGCCTCTGGCTAGCGTGGCAGATAATCTGGAGCCACTGGCTAGCGTGGCTGATAGTCTGGAGCGTCAGGGTAGCGTAGCAGAGTGTCTGAAGCGGCTGGCTAGCGAGGCAGAGTGTCTAGAGAGTCTTGGTAGCGAGGCAGAGTGTCTGGAGCGCCTGGCTAGCGAGACAGAGTGTCTGGAGCGTCTAGCTAGCGTGGCAGAGTGTCTGGGGCCTTTGGCTAGCGTGGCAGATAGTCTGGAGCGTCTGGGTAGCGAGGCAGAGTATCTGGAGCGTCTGGGTCGCGAGGCAGAGTGTCTGGAGCGCCAGGCTAGCGGGGCAGAGTGTCTGGAGGGTCTGGGTAGCAAGGCAGAGTGTCTGGAGCGTCAAGCTAGCGACGCAGAGTGTCTGGAGCGTCTAGCTAGCGTAGCAGAGTGTCTAAAACCTCTGGCTAGCGTGGCAGAAAGTCTGGAGCATCTGGCTAGCGAGGCAGAGTGTCTGGAGCGTCTGGCTAGCGTGGCAGATAATCTGGAGCCACTGGCTAGCGTGGCTGATAGTCTGGAGCGTCTGGGTAGCGAGGCAGCGTGTCTGGAGCGCCTGGCTAGCGAGGCAGAGTGTCTGGAGGGTCTGGGTAGCAAGGCAGAGTGTCTGGAGGGTCTGGGTAGCAAGGCAGAGTGTCTGGAGCGTCTAGCTAGCGTAGCAGAGTGTCTAAAACCTCTGGCTAGCGTGGCAGAAAGTCTGGAGCGTCTGGCTAGCATTGCAGAGTGTCTGGAGAGGCTGGCTAGCGAGGCAGAGTGTCTGGAGCGTCTGGATAGCGAGGCAGAGTGTCTGGAGCGCCTGGCTAGCGAGGCAGAGTGTCTGGAGCGTCTGGCTAGCGTGGCAGAGTGTCTGGAGCCTCTGGCTAGCGTGGCAAATAGTCTGGAGCGTCTGGGTAGCGAGGAAGAGTGTCTGGAGCGCCTGGCTAGCGAGGCAGAGTGTCTGGAGGGTCTTAGTAGCAAGGCAGAGTGTCTGGAGCGTCTAGCTAGCGTGGCAGAGTGTCTGGAGCGTCTAGCTAGCGTGGCAGAGTGTCTGAAATTTCTGGCTAGCATGGCAGAGTGTCTGGAGCGGCTGGCTAGGGAGGCAGAGTGTCTGGATCGTCTGGGTAGCGAGCCAGAGTGTCTGGAGTGCCTGGCTAGTGAGGCAGAGTTTCTGGAGCGTCTAAGTAGCGAGGCAGAGTGCCTGGAGCGTCTAGCTAGCGTGGCAGAGTGTCTGGAGCCACTGGCTAGCGTTGCAGATAGTCTAAAGCGTCTGGGTAGCGAGGCAGAGTGTCTGGAGCGCCTGGCTAGCGAGGCAGAGTGTCTGGAGATTCTGGGTAGCAAGGCAGAGTGTCTGGAGCGTCTATCTAGCGTGGCAGAGTGTCTGGAGCCTCTGGCTAGCGTAGCAGATAGTCTGGAGCGTCTGGCTAGAATGGCAGAGTGTCTGGAGCGCCTGGCTAGCGAGGCAGAGCTTCTGAAGCGCCTGGCTAACGAGGCAGAGTGTCTAGAGCGTCTGGGGAGCGAGGCAAAGTGTCTTGAACGTCTGGGTAGCGAATCAGAGTGTCTGGAGCGTCTGGCTAGCGTGGTAGAGTGTCTGGAGCGGCTGGCTAGCGAGGCAGAGTGTCTGGAGCGTCTAAGTAGCGAGGCAGAGTGCCTGGAGCGTCTAGCTAGCGTGGCAGAGTGTCTAAGGCGCCTGGCTAGCGAGGCAGAGTGTCTGGAGCGTCTGGGTAGCAGGCAGAGTGTCTGGAGGGTCTGGGTAGCAAGGCAGAGTGTCTGGAGCGTCAAGCTAGCGTGGCATAGTGTCTTGAGCGTCTGGCTAGCGTAGCAGAAAGTCTGGAGCGTTAAGCTAGCGTAGCAGAGTGTCTGAAACCTCTGGCTAGCGTGGCAGAAAGTCTGGAGCGTCTGGCTAGGGAGGCAGAGTGTCTGGAGCGTCTAGCTAGCGTGGCAGAGTGTCTGGAGCCTCTGGCTAGCGTGGCAGATAATCTGGAGCCACTGGCTAGCGTGGCTGATAGTCTGGAGCGTCAGGGTAGCGTAGCAGAGTGTCTGAAGCGGCTGGCTAGCGAGGCAGAGTGTCTAGAGAGTCTTGGTAGCGAGGCAGAGTGTCTGGAGCGCCTGGCTAGCGAGACAGAGTGTCTGGAGCGTCTAGCTAGCGTGGCAGAGTGTCTGGGGCCTTTGGCTAGCGTGGCAGATAGTCTGGAGCGTCTGGGTAGCGAGGCAGAGTATCTGGAGCGTCTGGGTCGCGAGGCAGAGTGTCTGGAGCGCCAGGCTAGCGGGGCAGAGTGTCTGGAGGGTCTGGGTAGCAAGGCAGAGTGTCTGGAGCGTCAAGCTAGCGACGCAGAGTGTCTGGAGCGTCTAGCTAGCGTAGCAGAGTGTCTAAAACCTCTGGCTAGCGTGGCAGAAAGTCTGGAGCATCTGGCTAGCGAGGCAGAGTGTCTGGAGCGTCTGGCTAGCGTGGCAGATAATCTGGAGCCACTGGCTAGCGTGGCTGATAGTCTGGAGCGTCTGGGTAGCGAGGCAGCGTGTCTGGAGCGCCTGGCTAGCGAGGCAGAGTGTCTGGAGGGTCTGGGTAGCAAGGCAGAGTGTCTGGAGGGTCTGGGTAGCAAGGCAGAGTGTCTGGAGCGTCTAGCTAGCGTAGCAGAGTGTCTAAAACCTCTGGCTAGCGTGGCAGAAAGTCTGGAGCGTCTGGCTAGCATTGCAGAGTGTCTGGAGAGGCTGGCTAGCGAGGCAGAGTGTCTGGAGCGTCTGGATAGCGAGGCAGAGTGTCTGGAGCACCTGGCTAGCGAGGCAGAGTGTCTGGAGCGTCTGGCTAGCGTGGCAGAGTGTCTGGAGCCTCTGGCTAGCCTGGCAAATAGTCTGGAGCGTCTGGGTAGCGAGGAAGAGTGTCTGGAGCGCCTGGCTAGCGAGGCAGAGTGTCTGGAGGGTCTTAGTAGCAAGGCAGAGTGTCTGGAGCGTCTAGCTAGCGTGGCAGAGTGTCTGGAGCGTCTAGCTAGCGTAGCAGAGTGTCTGAAATTTCTGGCTAGCATGGCAGAGTGTCTGGAGCGGCTGGCTAGGGAGGCAGAGTGTCTGGATCGTCTGGGTAGCGAGCCAGAGTGTCTGGAGTGCCTGGCTAGTGAGGCAGAGTTTCTGGAGCGTCTAAGTAGCGAGGCAGAGTGCCTGGAGCGTCTAGCTAGCGTGGCAGAGTGTCTGGAGCCACTGGCTAGCGTTGCAGATAGTCTAAAGCGTCTGGGTAGCGAGGCAGAGTGTCTGGAGCGCCTGGCTAGCGAGGCAGAGTGTCTGGAGATTCTGGGTAGCAAGGCAGAGTGTCTGGAGCGTCTATCTAGCGTGGCAGAGTGTCTGGAGCCTCTGGCTAGCGTAGCAGATAATCTGGAGCGTCTGGCTAGAATGGCAGAGTGTCTGGAGCGCCTGGCTAGCGAGGCAGAGCTTCTTAAGCGCCTGGCTAACGAGGCAGAGTGTCTGGAGCGTCTGGGGAGCGAGGCAAAGTGTCTTGAACGTCTGGGTAGCGAATCAGAGTGTCTGGAGCGTCTGGCTAGCGTGGCAGAGTGTCTGGAGCGCCTGGCTAGCGAGGCAGAGTGTCTGGAGAGTCTGGGTTGCTAGCCAGAGTGTCTGAAGCGTCTGGCTAGCATGGCAGAGTGTCTGGAGCGGCTGGCTAGCGAGGCAGAGTGTCTGGAGCGCCTGGCTAGCATTGCAGAGTGTCTTCAGCCTCTGGCTAGCGTGGCAGAGTGTCTGGAGCGTCTGGCTAGCATTGCAGAGTGTCTGCAGCCTCTGGCTAGCGTGGCAGATAGTCTGGAGCCACTGGCTAGCGTGGCAGAAAGTCTGGAGCGTATGGGAGCGAGCCAGAGTGTATGGAACGCCTGGCTAGCGAGGCAGAGTGCCTGGAGCGTCTAGCTTGCGTGGTAGAGTGTCTGGAGTGTCTGGCTAGCGTGGTAGAGTGTCTGGAGCGGCTGGCTAGCGAGGCAGAGTGTCTGGAGCGTCTAAGTAGCGAGGCAAGTGCCTGGAGCGTCTAGCTAGCGTGGCAGAGTGGCTGGAGCCACTGGCTAGCGTGGCAGAGTGTCTTGAGATTCTGGGTAGCAAGGCAGAGTGTCTGGAGCGTCTAGCTAGCGAGGCAGAGTGTCTGGAGCGTCTAGCTAGCGTGGCAGAGTGTCTGGAGCCTCTGGCTAGCGTGGCAAATAGTCTGGAGCGTCTGGGTAGCGAGGCAGAGTGTCTGGAGCGCCTGGCTAGCGAGGCAGAGTGTCTGGAGGGTCTAAGTAGCAAGGCAGAGTGTCTGGAGCGTCTAGCTAGCGTGGCAGAGTGTCTGGAGCGTCTAGCTAGCGTAGCAGAGTGTCTGAAATCTCTGGCTAGCATGGCAGAGTGTCTAAAGCGGCTGGCTAGGGAGGCAGAGTGTCTGGATCGTCTGGGTAGCGAGCCAGAGTGTCTGGAGTGCCTGGCTAGTGAGGCAGAGTTTCTGGAGCGTTTAAGTAGCGAGGCAGAGTGCCTGGAGCGTCTAGCTAGCGTGGCAGAGTGTCTGGAGCCACTGGCTAGCGTGGCAGATAGTCTAAAGCGTCTGGGTAGCGAGGCAGAGTGTCTGGAGCGCCTGGCTACTGAGGGAGAGTGTCTGGAGATTCTGGGTAGCAAGGCAGAGTGTCTGGAGCGTCTATCTAGCGTGGCAGAGTGTCTAGAGCCTCTGGCTAGCGTAGCAGATAGTCTGGAGCGTCTGGCTAGAATGGCAGAGTGTCTGGAGCGCCTGGCTAGCGAGGCAGAGCTTCTGAAGCGCCTGGCTAACGAGGCAGAGTGTCTGGAGCGTCTGGGGAGCGAGGCAAAGTGTCTTGAACGTCTGGGTAGCGAATCAGAGTGTCTGGAGCGTCTGGCTAGCGTGGCAGAGTGTCTGGAGCGCCTGGCTAGCGAGGCAGAGTGTCTGGAGAGTCTGGGTAGCTAGCCAGAGTGTCTGAAGCGTCTGGCTAGCATGGCAGAGTGTCTGTAGCGGCTGGCTAGCGAGGCAGAGTGTCTGGAGCGCCTGGCTAGCATTGCAGAGTGTCTTCAGCCTCTGGCTAGCGTGGCAGATAGTCTGGAGCCACTGACTAGCGTGGCAAATAGTCTGGAGCGTCTGGGTAGCGAGGCAGAGTGTCTGGAAAGCCTGGCTAGCGAGGCAGAGTGTCTGGAGGGTCTAAGTAGCAAGGCAGAGTGTCTGGAGCGTCTAGCTAGCGTGGCAGAGAGTCTGGACCGTCTAGCTAGCGTAGCAGAGTGTCTGAAATCACTGGCTAGCATGGCAGAGTGTCTGGAGCGGCTGGCTAGGGAGGCAGAGTGTCTGGATCGTCTGGGTAGCGAGCCAGAGTGTCTGGAGTGCCTGGCTAGTGAGGCAGAGTTTCTGGAGCGTCTAAGTAGCGAGGCAGAGTGCCTGGAGCGTCTAGCTAGCGTGGCAGAGTGTCTGGAGCCACTGGCTAGCGTGGCAGATAGTCTAAAGCGTCTGGGTAGCGAGGCAGAGTGTCTGGAGAGCCTGGCTAGCGAGGCAGAGTGTCTGGAGATTCTGGGTAGCAAGGCAGAGTGTCTGGAGCGTCTATTTAGCGTGGCAGAGTGTCTGGAGCCTCTGGCTAGCGTAGCAGATAGTCTGGAGCGTCTGGCTAGAATGGCAGAGTGTCTGGAGCGCCTGGCTAGCGAGGCAGAGCTTCTGAAGCGCCTGGCTAACGAGGCAGAGTGTCTGGAGCGTCTGGGGAGCAAGGCAAAGTGTCTTGAACGTCTGGGTAGCGAATCAGAGTGTCTGGAGCGTCTGGCTAGCGTGGCAGAGTGTCTGGAGCGGCTGGCTTGCGAGGCAGAGTGTCTGGAGCGCCTGGCTAGCGAGGCAGAAAGTCTGGATTGTCTAACAAGCGTGGCAGAGTGTCTGGAGCCTCTGGCTAGCGTGGCAGATAGTCTGGAGCCACTGGCTAGCGTGGCAGATAGTCTGGAGCGTCTGGGTAGCAAGGCAGAAATTCTGGAGCGCATGGCTAGCGAGACAGAGTGTCTGGAGGGTCTGGGTAGCAAGGCAGAGTGTCTGGAGCGTTTAGCTAGCGAGGCAGAGTGTCTGGTGTGTCTGGGTAGCGAGGCAAGGTGTCTGGAGCGTCTAAGTAGCGAATCAGAGTGTCTGGAGCGTCTAGCTAGCGTGGCAGAGTGTCTGGAGCGTCTGGCTAGCATTGCTGAGTGTTTTCAGCCTCTGGCTACCGTGGCAGAGTGTCTGGAGCGCCTGGCTAGCGAGGCAGAGCTTCTGAAGCGCCTGGCTAACGAGGCAGAGTGTCTGGAGCGTCTGGGGAGCGAGGCAAAGTGTCTTGAACGTCTGGGTAGCGAATCAGAGTGTCTGGAGCGTCTGGCTAGCGTGGCAGAGTGTCTGGAGCGCCTGGCTAGCGAGGCAGAGTGTCTGGAGCGGCTGGCTAGCGAGGCAGAGTGTCTGGAGCGCCTGGCTAGCATTGCAGAGTGTCTTCAGCCTCTGGCTAGCGTGGCAGAGTGTCTGGAGCGTCTGGCTAGCATTGCAGAGTGTCTGCAGCCTCTGGCTAGCGTGGCAGATAGTCTGGAGCCACTGGCTAGCGTGGCAGAAAGTCTGGAGCGTATGGGAGCGAGCCAGAGTGTCTGGAACGCCTGGCTAGCGATGCAGAGTGCCTGGAGCGTCTAGCTTGCGTGGTAGAGTGTCTGGAGCGGCTGGCTAGCGAGGCAGAGTGTCTGGAGCGTCTAAGTAGCGAGGCAGAGTGCCTGGAGCGTCTAGCTAGCGTGGCAGAGTGGCTGGAGCCAGTGGCTAGCGTGGCAGAGTGTCTGGAGATTCTGGGTAGCAAGGAAGAGTGCCTGGAGCGTCTAGCTAGCGTGGCAGAGTGGCTGGAGCCACTGGCTAGCGTGGCAGATAGTCTGGAGATTCTGGGTACGAACGAACATTGGTGTTTAACGGCGCGTCAACCGGACGGTCATTTTGCGCCGGAAAAAAGATGGTTTGTTAATGTGATAAAATAGAAGTCATAATCGATAAAATATTACATTTGACTTATCAGGTCAAATTCTTCTAGAAATTTAAAAACTTTGTCGATACTGCGTGGGTTATCAGCTAAAACTTTATCAATAGAGTGTTCTAGTTTAAGTCGCTGCCTTGCAGCCCTGTACTTGGCACAATCAATTAAAAAATGTCGAACAGTTAAAATCTCATCACAGTCGTCGCAACGTGGAGGTGTCTTATCAGCCGTGAATAAAAATGAGTGTGTTAAAAGAGTATGCCCAATACGTAGACGTGTTAGAACAACTTCTTCGTGTCTTGAGGATCTTATTGCGGAGTCCCAATGCTCGACAGTTGGTTTAATTTCTTGTAGCTTATTATTTATTTGCTTTTCCCATTCTTTCTGAAATTTATCCTTAAAAAGTGATTTAAAATGAATTTTTAAATCAGTGTGCGAAGTCTTGTCACTATCAATAAAAACTTTTTCGGTGGCACCTCTTGCAGCTCTGTCTGCCAACTCGTTGCCCTGTATCCCCACGTGTCCAGGGACCCAACAGAACACCATCCTGACGCCCCTTGAAGACAGGGACGCCAGGAGTGAGTGAATGCCCTGGACAAGAAACAGTGGGGAATACAGGACGTCAATAGCTTGGAGGGAACTGAGGGAGTCCGAGCAAATAAAAAAGGATTTCTCTGGTCTATTATTGATATGTTCAAGGGTTTTTAAAATGGCAAATAATTCAGCAGTAAAAACACTGCTCATATTATTTAAGCGAAATCCTTGGGATATGTCTTTCGAGATAAAAGCACTACCAACTAAGTTATCCATTTTGGAGCCGTCTGTATAGTAAAAAATAAAATCTTTAAAATCAGAAGTCAATTCATAAAAACGTTTTTGGAATACCACCTGGCTGGTGGACGCCTTTTCCAGAGACGTCAAACCCATTTTACATGAAGGCCTCGGGACGAGCCAAGGAGGCGACGGACTTGGTTCCACAGGGTAAACCCTGGGAACATGAAAATTTAATTCTATAAAGGTTCTTGCTAGACGAATACCAGATGGTAGTGTTGCATTTGGCTTGCTATTGTAAAGAGGTTCAAATCGTGGATCGAGCAGGGCCTGGTATGTTGGGTGTTTCTTCATTCCCATGATCTTTGTTGCATAGGAAGCCATGAGGTATTGCCTTCGGAGCGATAATGGAGGTTCGCTGGCCAAACAATACAGGCTTTCCACCCGGCTGGTTCGGAGGGCGCCGGTCGCCAGCCGGATGCCTGTATTGTGGATTGTATTTAGAGGCTTCAAGTAGCTATCGCGGGCAGAACTAAAAACAATGCACCCATAATCAAGTTTTGATCGCACGAGTGCTCGATACAACCGTAACATGACAGTTCGGTCAGCGCCCCAGCGTGTTCCGGTGAGATATCTTAATAGATTGACTGATTTCATGCATTTTTGTTTCAGCTGTGCGATTTGCTCTTTCCAATTTAATTTGGTATCAAAAATGAGACCGAGAAATTTTACAGTCTCTGACACCGGCAACAAGATGTTTCTAAGCGTGATTTCTGGAGGTGGGAAGAGACCTCTTTTGCGCGTGAAGTGGGCGCAGATGGACTTTGCTGTCGAGAAATCAAACCCCGTGTTGTCCGTCCATTTCACTAATCTATTTACTGTTATTTGTAATTGCCGAGTGGCTGACGCGAGCGTCCTCGATGAGCAGATAATAGCCAAATCATCGACGAATAGCGACGAAAGAACGGGAGATTTTACACATTCTGTAATCCCGTTAATGGCAATCGCAAATAAAGTTACGCTAAGGACCGACCCTTGTGGGACGCCATTTTCCTGTTTAAAAGTGTCGGATAAAATATTTCCTAGTCGAACGTTAAAAATGCGATCAGTCATAAAATTGGAGATAAAAATTGGAAGTCGACCTTTAAAACCCCACCTAGAGAGAGTACGTAGGATACCGTAACACCAAGTAGTGTCGTACGCTTTTTCCAAGTCAAAGAAAATACCGACAGCGTGCTGCTTCAAAAGGAACGTGTTTTGTAGACACGTTTCTAGGCGAACCAAATGATCGAGGGTGCTCCTATTTCGTCTAAAGCCACATTGGAAGTTTGATAAGAGTCTATTCTTTTCCAGCCACCAGATTAATCTGTTGTTAATCACTCGTTCCAGGATTTTGCACAGACAACTGGTGAGGGAGATGGGTCGGTAACTGGCCTCCAGTGTCTTGTCCTTTCCGGGTTTAGGAACGGGGATCTGAATGGCACAGCGCCAGCTGTCGGGAAAAGATTGTTCTGACCAGATTGAATTGTAGGCTTCGAGCAAGATGTCAAGGGCTCTTGGCAACAGGTGTTTTAGAAAGGCGTTGTGAATTCGATCTGGGCCTGGGGATGTATTTTTGGACGTTTTGATAGCATGACTTAACTCCCACATGCTAAACGGAACATTATAGGTCTCTAAGTTTGCGGATTGAAATTGAAGCCGCTTTCTCTCTTCTATGAGCTTAACCTTTTGGAATGTTTCCGAGTAGTGTCGGGAGCTAGAAATGTCTGAAAAGTGTCTTCCTATGGTGTTGGCAATCTCCTTTGGGTTTGTAATGATATCTCCATTACGTTCAATCCCGGAGATAGTTGTTGCTTTGTGTTTTCCACTAATTTTGTTCACCCTGTGCCACACTTTGGAGGACGGTGTGGCACATGTAATGGAAGACACATACTCCCGCCAAGAATTCCTTTTTGCCTCTTTGATTGTTCGGCGTGCTTTGGCTCGTAGCTTCCTAAATTCCATAAGATTTTCCTCTGTGGGGTGTTTTGTAAAAATTCGTAAAGCCCTCTTCCTATCTTTGATGGCTTCTCCACATTCAGTGCTCCACCATGGCACAGGGATGCGGTGGGGCTTTGTCGATGTTTGTGGAACTGTTTCCTCAGCCGCTTTTAAAATTAGTTCAGTGATACATTTAATTTTAGAAGCAGAATCTCCCACTTGGACTGAGCCACTTACATCTGCCAAAGCAGCAAACCGCTTCCAATCGGCTCGTTTGAGACTCCATTGAGGTGGCCGAGCTGGAGGCTGAAAGTCAGTTTGCATTTTTAAAATAATGGGTAAATGATCACTCCCACATAGATCGTTGTGTACTGTAAACTCTAAAATGGGTGCCAGAGAAGGCGAAGAGAGACACATGTCAATCGCCGAGAATTGTCCATTAAAAGAATTAAATCTAGTATTTTGTCCGTTGTTTAAAATAAATAGGTCGTTGTCATTGATAAAAGTCTCCAGCATCCGACCCCTGCCACAACCATTGGCCATTGTGTCGCCCCACAAGCGATTATGTGCATTGAAGTCACCCAATAACACAAAAGGGTGGGGCAGTTGGGACACAAGGCTCTGGAGGTTAGGGGCCGTAGCTGGTGCCCATTCGGGAAGGTAGATGTTGCAAAAGGTGACGGGCTGAGGCAGGTGAACCCGGACGGCCACTGCCTGAAGAGGTGTGGTGAGCGGCAGTGGACTTACGAAGACCGAGTCCAACACTGCCGTCGCCACGCCACCATGAGCTATAAGACCAGTCGTGTCGTCATGTCGATAAAAAGTATAATTCTTTAAAATAGGGTTGTCAGTTTGTTTAAAATGTGTTTCTTGTAAAAAGATACACAAGGGATTAAAATGAGAGGCTAAAACTCGGACTTCTTCTCGGCGAATATTAAAACCACGAACGTTCCATTGAATAAAAGCCATAATGTAAAAACCAATAAAAACACTAAGAGCTAATATCACAAAAACTTTGGTACTATCAGAAACTATCACAGAGAATATCACAGACAAATTATCACAGATAAATTCACCTATCTTTAAGAGTCTATTCTTGTGTGCTGCTTTTTTTCGCTTGGCTTTTTAGCAGCACCACCACCACCACCTTCAACTTCCATCTCCTCCTCAGACGATGAAAATATTTTTTTCTGGGGGCCCGCCTCCAGCGTGATCCTCTGCTTCTTGGCGCCTCGCGAAGTGGCCAGAATCAGGGCATCACCCTCACTGGACACTTCAAAGTCTTGGCTGCCCGAGGGCTGATTAATTTTAGAAGTAGTTTTTGGGGGATCTTTCTTCGATTGTAATTTCTTCAGTTCTTTGTTCATCTGGTTATTTTTGTGTTTAAGGTCTTCGTTTTCTTTTCTCAACTTCTTAATTTCTTCAGTCTGCTCTTCAATTTTTCTGGTTTGTTCTTCGATTTTCTTGTTAGTTTCCCCTTGACCGGCCAGAATGGCAGTCATCATTGTCATTATTTCTTTTAGGTCGGGCGCAGTAGCGGTTACAGGTGGTGGTGGTGGGGGTGGCGGAGTTGCAGCCTGGGAAAAAGATTTCGTCATCGAAACAGGGTGAAGTGCGGAATATTTTTTTCTTGCTTCTGGGAAGGTAATCTTTTCCAATGTCTTAATTTCCGCTATCTTCTTTTCTTTTTTCCAGGTCGGGCAATCCCGGGACCAGGAGGTGTGCGTACCAGCGCAGTTCACACATTTAACTTCCTGATCGCACGGTGCATCAGGGTGCACACCTGACTTTCCACATTTATCGCAGACTCGATCTCTCTTGCAGTCCTGCTGCCCGTGACCAAAGCGTTGGCAGTTGAGACATCTCAAAGGGTTTGGAATATGGGGTTTAACTGTTATTCTGATAAAACCTGCATATACACATTGTGGAGGGGAAACGGTGCTAAAAGTTAAAATATGAAGAGGTGAACGTTTCAGGACACCATCACGTCTAGTAAGTATGGGTTTGACATCAATTACATTTTGTTCCTTCATTTCTTCCTTGATTTCCGCTTCCTCAAGTTCCATCAGGTCACGGCTGTAGATCACTCCCTTGCAGGTGTTTAGGGAGCCATGGGGAGCGACCTTCACAGGGAAGGTGCCCAGGAGAGTTGTTTTCTGCAGTTTGTCAGAGGTCTCTACCGACCCCGATTCGACAAGTAACGAACCATCATTTAATCTTTTAATGTTTTTCAGTTTATAAATTTTGGGATCAAAGGATCGGTTGATCTTAAAAGGTGAGACTGATTTGAAGGTTAAATCTTTCTCAGCTCGTTGAATAACAAAGTATGTTGGTGATGTAGTTTGAGGGTTTAATTGAGAGACATTAATTACTTGATCAAAAAGACCCGGAATAGGATTAGGGGTGGGAATTGGTGATGGAAGGGGGGGAAACTCGGGGGACAGAGTTGTGGAGGGGGGAGAGTTTTGACAATTTTGGGATGGCATGGAGTTGTTTGGGGCCAACCGCCCCCAATTGCCCGGAATGGGGACTCAACTAACCCCACGGGGTACTACTCCGTGGGGCCTTGTAAACAAAACCGGGTCCAACCCACCGAAGTTCGGTGGGAGGGAGCCAGTTATTGATTTCCCGTACATCGGGCGGGGAGCCGGAAAGTGCCAATTTCACGGCCGGGCGCCCCCGGGCGCAATTGACCTTTTCCCTGGGCAGGGGGCACCGATATTGTCGTACGATACCCCCGCCCAGCTATTGCAGCCAACGCAACCCGGAGACGAGCCCAAGTGCGAACATATCCAATAGCGAAACGAATCGTGTCCATGAAATGCAATTGTCGTCAACGAGGGGAGTTCAGGTGCGCCCAGGAAGCCGGCCAGAAAGGTAAGTAGAAGATATTAAGGATAGAGAGAAAGAGACAAGAAAGACACGGGAGCCTCCTGGACACACCCCAGTCACCAGCTGTCTGGCTCTACCACCGACTAAAACAAATCGAGATCCGAAAGAAAATCCGATGAATGGCCGAGTCGTCAACAAAGGGGAGGGAACCCCCTCGCTGTTGCAGAAAACAGACGGAGGTATCGGGAGTCGGCTAGGAATGAAGGAAGGAGGAAGGCAGAGAGAAGGTGATGAAAAGAAAGAGGTGAAAGAGAAAAGAGGCCAGAAACTCCTTAGACCAAAGTCCGAGTCCCGCAACAGCGACGGGGTCGGGCTATTCTTGGTCTGGGCTCTCCCCGGGAGTCTGTCCGGCATAGGAAACCTTGCTGGGAGTGAAACCTCCCGCCGGCAGAGCCTCCCGGATCATCGAGCCACACAAACCCCCTCACCACGGTAAGGTGATAGCCTCGAGGGGGGATTCTGGGTAGCAAGGCAGAGTGTCTGGAGCGTCTAGCTAGCGTGGCAGAGTGTCTGGAGCCTCTGGCTAGCGTTGCAGATAGTCTGGAGCGTCTGGGTAGCGAGGCAAAGTGTCTGAAACGTCTGGGTAGCGAATCAGAGTGTCTGGAGTGCCTGGCTAGCGAGGCAGAGTGTCTGGAGCGTCTAGCTAGCGTGGCAGAGTGTCTGGAGCCTCTGGCTAGCGTGGCAAATAGTCTGGAGCGTCTGGGTAGCGAGGCAGAGTGTCTGGAGCGCCTGGCTAGCGAGGCAGAGTGTCTGGAGGGTCTAAGTAGCAAGGCAGAGTGTCTGGAGCGTCTAGCTAGCGTGGCAGAGTGTCTGGAGCGTCTAGCTAGCGTAGCAGAGTGTCTGAAATCTCTGGCTAGCATGGCAGAGTGTCTAAAGCGGCTGGCTAGGGAGGCAGAGTGTCTGGATCGTCTGGGTAGCGAGCCAGAGTGTCTGGAGTGCCTGGCTAGTGAGGCAGAGTTTCTGGAGCGTCTAAGTAGCGAGGCAGAGTGCTTGGAGCGTCTAGCTAGCGTGGCAGAGTGTCTGGAGCCACTGGCTAGCGTGGCAAATAGTCTGGAGCGTCTGGGTAGCGAGGCAGAGTGTCTGGAGCGCCTGGCTAGCGAGGCAGAGTGTCTGGAGATTCTGGGTAGCAAGGCAGAGTGTCTGGAGCGTCTATTTAGCGTGGCAGAGTGTCTGGAGCCTCTGGCTAGCGTAGCAGATAGTCTGGAGCGTCTGGCTAGAATGGCAGAGTGTCTGGAGCGCCTGGCTAGCGAGGCAGAGCTTCTGAAGCGCCTGGCTAACGAGGCAGAGTGTCTGGAGCGTCTGGGGAGCGAGGCAAAGTGTCTTGAACGTCTGGGTAGCGAATCAGAGTGTCTGGAGCGTCTGGCTAGCGTGGCAGAATGTCTGGAGCGCCTGGCTAGCGAGGCAGAGTGTCTGGAGAGTCTGGGTAGCTAGCCAGAGTGTCTGAAGCGTCTGGCTAGCATGGCAGAGTGTCTGGAGCGGCTGGCTAGCGAGGCAGAGTGTCTGGAGCGCCTGGCTAGCATTGCAGAGTGTCTTCAGCCTCTGGCTAGCGTGGCAGAGTGTCTGGAGCGTCTGGCTAGCATTGCAGAGTGTCTGCAGCCTCTGGCTAGCGTGGCAGATAGTCTGGAGCCACTGGCTAGCGTGGCAAATAGTCTGGAGCGTCTGGGTAGCGAGGCAGAGTGTCTGGAGCGCCTGGCTAGCGGGGCAGAGTGTCTGGAGGGTCTAAGTAGCAAGGCAGAGTGTCTGGAGCGTCTAGCTAGCGTGGCAGAGTGTCTGGAGCGTCTAGCTAGCGTAGCAGAGTGTCTGAAATCTCTGGCTAGCATGGCAGAGTGTCTGGAGCGGCTGGCTAGGGAGGCAGAGTGTCTGGATCGTCTAAGTAGCGAGCCAGAGTGTCTGGAGTGCCTGGCTAGTGAGGCAGAGTTTCTGGAGCGTCTAAGTAGCGAGGCAGAGTGCCTGGAGCGTCTAGCTAGCGTGGCAGAGTGTCTTGAGCCACTGGCTAGCGTGGCAGATAGTCTAAAGCGTCTGGGTAGAGAGGCAGAGTGTCTGGAGCGCGTGGCTAGCGAGGCAGAGTGTCTGGAGATTCTGGGTAGCAAGGCAGAGTGTCTGGAGCGTCTATTTAGCGTGGCAGAGTGTCTGGAGCCTCTGGCTAGCGTAGCAGATAGTCTGGAGCGTCTGGCTAGAATGGCAGAGTGTCTGGAGCGCCTGGCTAGCGAGGCAGAGCTTCTGAAGCGCCTGGCTAACGAGGCAGAGTGTCTGGAGCGTCTGGCTAGCGAGGCAGAGTGTCTGGAGCGCCTGGCTAGCGAGGCAGAGTGTCTGGAGAGTCTGGGTAGCTAGCCAGAGTGTCTGAAGCGTCTGGCTAGCATGGCAGAGTGTCTGGAGCGGCTGGCTAGCGAGGCAGAGTGTCTGGAGCGCCTGGCTAGCATTGCAGAGTGTCTTCAGCCTCTGGCTAGCGTGGCAGAGTGTCTGGAGCGTCTGGCTAGCATTGCAGAGTGTCTGCAGCCTCTGGCTAGCGTGGCAGATAGTCTGGAGCCACTGGCTAGCGTGGCAAATAGTCTGGAGCGTCTGGGTAGCGAGGCAGAGTGTCTGGAGCGCCTGGCTAGCGAGGCAGAGTGTCTGGAGGGTCTAAGTAGCAAGGCAGAGTGTCTGGAGCGTCTAGCTAGCGTGGCAGAGTGTCTGGAGCGTCTAGCTAGCGTAGCAGAGTGTCTGAAATCTCTGGCTAGCATGGCAGAGTGTCTGGAGCGGCTGGCTAGGGAGGCAGAGTGTCTGGATCGTCTAAGTAGCGAGCCAGAGTGTCTGGAGTGCCTGGCTAGTGAGGCAGAGTTTCTGGAGCGTCTAAGTAGCGAGGCAGAGTGCCTGGAGCGTCTAGCTAGCGTGGCAGAGTGTCTTGAGCCACTGGCTAGCGTGGCAGATAGTCTAAAGCGTCTGGGTAGAGAGGCAGAGTGTCTGGAGCGCGTGGCTAGCGAGGCAGAGTGTCTGGAGATTCTGGGTAGCAAGGCAGAGTGTCTGGAGCGTCTATTTAGCGTGGCAGAGTGTCTGGAGCCTCTGGCTAGCGTAGCAGATAGTCTGGAGCGTCTGGCTAGAATGGCAGAGTGTCTGGAGCGCCTGGCTAGCGAGGCAGAGCTTCTGAAGCGCCTGGCTAACGAGGCAGAGTGTCTGGAGCGTCTGGCTAGCGAGGCAGAGTGTCTGGAGCGCCTGGCTAGCGAGGCAGAGTGTCTGGAGAGTCTGGGTAGCTAGCCAGAGTGTCTGAAGCGTCTGGCTAGCATGGCAGAGTGTCTGGAGCGGCTGGCTAGCGAGGCAGAGTGTCTGGAGCGCCTGGCTAGCATTGCAGAGTGTCTTCAGCCTCTGGCTAGCGTGGCAGAGTGTCTGGAACGTCTGGCTAGCATTGCAGAGTGTCTGCAGCCTCTGGCTAGCGTGGCAGATAGTCTGGAGCCACTGGCTAGCGTGGCAAATAGTCTGGAGCGTCTGGGTAGCGAGGCAGAGTGTCTGGAGCGCCTGGCTAGCGAGGCAGAGTGTCTGGAGGGTCTAAGTAGCAAGGCAGAGTGTCTGGAGCGTCTAGCTAGCGTGGCAGAGTGTCTGGAGCGTCTAGCTAGCGTAGCAGAGTGTCTGAAATCTCTGGCTAGCATGGCAGAGTGTCTGGAGCTGCTGGCTAGGGAGGCAGAGTGTCTGGATCGTCTAAGTAGCGAGCCAGAGTGTCTGGAGTGCCTGGCTAGTGAGGCAGAGTTTCTGGAGCGTCTAAGTAGCGAGGCAGAGTGCCTGGAGCGTCTAGCTAGCGTGGCAGAGTGTCTTGAGCCACTGGCTAGCGTGGCAGATAGTCTAAAGCGTCTGGGTAGAGAGGCAGAGTGTCTGGAGCGCCTGGCTAGCGAGGCAGAGTGTCTGGAGATTCTGGGTAGCAAGGCAGAGTGTCTGGAGCGTCTATTTAGCGTGGCAGAGTGTCTGGAGCCTCTGGCTAGCGTAGCAGATAGTCTGGAGCGTCTGGCTAGAATGGCAGAGTGTCTGGAGCGCCTGGCTAGCGAGGCAGAGCTTCTGAAGCGCCTGGCTAACGAGGCAGAGTGTCTGGAGCGTCTGGCTAGCGAGGCAGAGTGTCTGGAGCGCCTGGCTAGCAAGGCAGAAAGTCTGGATTGTCTAACAAGCGTGGCAGAGTGTCTGGAGCCTCTGGCTAGCGTGGCAGATAGTCTGGAGCCACTGGCTAGCGTGGCAGATAGTCTGGAGCGTCTGGGTAGCGAGGCAGAAATTCTTGAGCGCATGGCTAGCGAGACAGAGTGTCTGGAGGGTCTGGGTAGCAAGGCAGAGTGTCTGGAGCGTTTAGCTAGCGAGGCAGAGTGTCTGGTGTGTCTGGGTTGCGAGGCAAGGTGTCTGGAGCGTCTAAGTAGCGAATCAGAGTGTCTGGAGCGTCTAGCTAGCGTGGCAGAGTGTCTGGAGCGTCTGGCTAGCATTGCAGAGTGTCTGGAGCGTCTGAGTAGCGAGGCAGAGTGCCTGGAGCGTCTAGCTAGCGTGGCAGAGTGGCTGGAGCCACTGGCTAGCGTTGCAGATAGTCTGGAGCGTCTGGGTAGCGAGGCAAAGTGTCTGGAGATTCTGGGTAGCAAGGCAGAGTGTCTGGAGCGTCTATTTAGCGTGGCAGAGTGTCTGGAGCCTCTGGCTAGCGTAGCAGATAGTCTGGAGCGTCTGGCTAGAATGGCAGAGTGTCTGGAGCGCCTGGCTAGCGAGGCAGAGCTTCTGAAGTGCCTGGCTAACGAGGCAGAGTGTCTGGAGCGTCTGGCTAGCGAGGCAGAGTGTCTGGAGCGCCTGGCTAGCAAGGCAGAAAGTCTGGATTGTCTAACAAGCGTGGCAGAGTGTCTGGAGCCTCTGGCTAGCGTGGCAGATAGTCTGGAGCCACTGGCTAGCGTGGCAGATAGTCTGGAGCGTCTGGGTAGCGAGGCAGAAATTCTTGAGCGCATGGCTAGCGAGACAGAGTGTCTGGAGGGTCTGGGTAGCAAGGCAGAGTGTCTGGAGCGTTTAGCTAGCGAGGCAGAGTGTCTGGTGTGTCTGGGTAGCGAGGCAAGGTGTCTGGAGCGTCTAAGTAGCGAATCAGAGTGTCTGGAGCGTCTAGCTAGCGTGGCAGAGTGTCTGGAGCGTCTGGCTAGCATTGCAGAGTGTCTGGAGCGTCTGAGTAGCGAGGCAGAGTGCCTGGAGCGTCTAGCTAGCGTGGCAGAGTGGCTGGAGCCACTGGCTAGCGTTGCAGATAGTCTGGAGCGTCTGGGTAGCGAGGCAAAGTGTCTGGAGATTCTGGGTAGCAAGGCAGAGTGTCTGGAGCGTCTATTTAGCGTGGCAGAGTGTCTGGAGCCTCTGGCTAGCGTAGCAGATAGTCTGGAGCGTCTGGCTAGAATGGCAGAGTGTCTGGAGCGCCTGGCTAGCGAGGCAGAGCTTCTGAAGTGCCTGGCTAACGAGGCAGAGTGTCTGGAGCGTCTGGCTAGCGAGGCAGAGTGTCTGGAGCGCCTGGCTAGCAAGGCAGAAAGTCTGGATTGTCTAACAAGCGTGGCAGAGTGTCTGGAGCCTCTGGCTAGCGTGGCAGATAGTCTGGAGCCACTGGCTAGCGTGGCAGATAGTCTGGAGCGTCTGGGTAGCGAGGCAGAAATTCTTGAGCGCATGGCTAGCGAGACAGAGTGTCTGGAGGGTCTGGGTAGCAAGGCAGAGTGTCTGGAGCGTTTAGCTAGCGAGGCAGAGTGTCTGGTGTGTCTGGGTAGCGAGGCAAGGTGTCTGGAGCGTCTAAGTAGCGAATCAGAGTGTCTGGAGCGTCTAGCTAGCGTGGCAGAGTGTCTGGAGCGTCTGGCTAGCATTGCAGAGTGTCTGGAGCGTCTGAGTAGCGAGGCAGAGTGCCTGGAGCGTCTAGCTAGCGTGGCAGAGTGGCTGGAGCCACTGGCTAGCGTTGCAGATAGTCTGGAGCGTCTGGGTAGCGAGGCAAAGTGTCTGGAACGTCTGGGTAGCGAATCAGAGTGTCTGGAGTGCCTGGCTAGCGAGGCACAGTGTCTGGAGCGTCTAAGTAGCGAGACAGAGTGCCTGGAGCGTCTAGCTAGCGTGGCAGAGTGTCTGGAGCCACTGATTAGCGTGGCAGATAGTCTGAAGCGTCTAGGTAGCGAGGCAGAGTGTCTGGAGCGTCTGGGTAGCGAGGCAAGGTGTCTGGAGCGTCTAAGTAGCGAATCAGAGTGTCTGGAGCGTCTAGCTAGCGTGGCAGAGTGTCTGGAGCGTCTGGCTAGCATTGCAGAGTGTCTTCAGCCTCTGGCTAGCGTGGCAGAGTGTCTGGAGCGTCTGGCTAGCGTAGCAGAGTGTCTGAAATCTCTGGCTAGGGAGGCAGAGTGTCTGGATCGTCTGGGTAGCGAGCCAGAGTGTCTGGAGTGCCTGGCTAGTGAGGCAGAGTTTCTGGAGCGTCTAAGTAGCGAGGCAGAGTGCTTGGAGCGTCTAGCTAGCGTGGCAGAGTGTCTGGAGCCACTGGCTAGCGTGGCAAATAGTCTGGAGCGTCTGGGTAGCGAGGCAGAGTGTCTGGAGCGCCTGGCTAGCGAGGCAGAGTGTCTGGAGATTCTGGGTAGCAAGGCAGAGTGTCTGGAGCGTCTATTTAGCGTGGCAGAGTGTCTGGAGCCTCTGGCTAGCGTAGCAGATAGTCTGGAGCGTCTGGCTAGAATGGCAGAGTGTCTGGAGCGCCTGGCTAGCGAGGCAGAGCTTCTGAAGCGCCTGGCTAACGAGGCAGAGTGTCTGGAGCGTCTGGGGAGCGAGGCAAAGTGTCTTGAACGTCTGGGTAGCGAATCAGAGTGTCTGGAGCGTCTGGCTAGCGTGGCAGAATGTCTGGAGCGCCTGGCTAGCGAGGCAGAGTGTCTGGAGAGTCTGGGTAGCTAGCCAGAGTGTCTGAAGAGTCTGGCTAGAATGGCAGAGTGTCTGGAGCGGCTGGCTAGCGAGGCAGAGTGTCTGGAGCGCCTGGCTAGCATTGCAGAGTGTCTTCAGCCTCTGGCTAGCGTGGCAGAGTGTCTGGAGCGTCTGGCTAGCATTGCAGAGTGTCTGCAGCCTCTGGCTAGCGTGGCAGATAGTCTGGAGCCACTGGCTAGCGTGGCAAATAGTCTGGAGCGTCTGGGTAGCGAGGCAGAGTGTCTGGAGCGCCTGGCTAGCGGGGCAGAGTGTCTGGAGGGTCTAAGTAGCAAGGCAGAGTGTCTGGAGCGTCTAGCTAGCGTGGCAGAGTGTCTGGAGCGTCTAGCTAGCGTAGCAGAGTGTCTGAAATCTCTGGCTAGCATGGCAGAGTGTCTGGAGCGGCTGGCTAGGGAGGCAGAGTGTCTGGATCGTCTAAGTAGCGAGCCAGAGTGTCTGGAGTGCCTGGCTAGTGAGGCAGAGTTTCTGGAGCGTCTAAGTAGCGAGGCAGAGTGCCTGGAGCGTCTAGCTAGCGTGGCAGAGTGTCTTGAGCCACTGGCTAGCGTGGCAGATAGTCTAAAGCGTCTGGGTAGCGAGGCAGAGTGTCTGGAGCGCCTGGCTAGCGAGGCAGAGTGTCTGGAGATTCTGGGTAGCAAGGCAGAGTGTCTGGAGCGTCTATTTAGCGTGGCAGAGTGTCTGGAGCCTCTGGCTAGCGTAGCAGATAGTCTGGAGCGTCTGGCTAGAATGGCAGAGTGTCTGGAGCGCCTGGCTAGCGAGGCAGAGCTTCTGAAGCGCCTGGCTAACGAGGCAGAGTGTCTGGAGCGTCTGGCTAGCGAGGCAGAGTGTCTGGAGCGCCTGGCTAGCAAGGCAGAAAGTCTGGATTGTCTAACAAGCGTGGCAGAGTGTCTGGAGCCTCTGGCTAGCGTGGCAGATAGTCTGGAGCCACTGGCTAGCGTGGCAGATAGTCTGGAGCGTCTGGGTAGCGAGGCAGAAATTCTTGAGCGCATGGCTAGCGAGACAGAGTGTCTGGAGGGTCTGGGTAGCAAGGCAGAGTGTCTGGAGCGTTTAGCTAGCGAGGCAGAGTGTCTGGTGTGTCTGGGTAGCGAGGCAAGGTGTCTGGAGCGTCTAAGTAGCGAATCAGAGTGTCTGGAGCGTCTAGCTAGCGTGGCAGAGTGTCTGGAGCGTCTGGCTAGCATTGCAGAGTGTCTGGAGCGTCTGAGTAGCGACGCAGAGTGCCTGGAGCGTCTAGCTAGCGTGGCAGAGTGGCTGGAGCCACTGGCTAGCGTTGCAGATAGTCTGGAGCGTCTGGGTAGCGAGGCAAAGTGTCTGGAGATTCTGGGTAGCAAGGCAGAGTGTCTGGAGCGTCTATTTAGCGTGGCAGAGTGTCTGGAGCCTCTGGCTAGCGTAGCAGATAGTCTGGAGCGTCTGGCTAGAATGGCAGAGTGTCTGGAGCGCCTGGCTAGCGAGGCAGAGCTTCTGAAGTGCCTGGCTAACGAGGCAGAGTGTCTGGAGCGTCTGGCTAGCGAGGCAGAGTGTCTGGAGCGCCTGGCTAGCAAGGCAGAAAGTCTGGATTGTCTAACAAACGTGGCAGAGTGTCTGGAGCCTCTGGCTAGCGTGGCAGATAGTCTGGAGCCACTGGCTAGCGTGGCAGATAGTCTGGAGCGTCTGGGTAGCGAGGCAGAAATTCTTGAGCGCATGGCTAGCGAGACAGAGTGTCTGGAGGGTCTGGGTAGCAAGGCAGAGTGTCTGGAGCGTTTAGCTAGCGAGGCAGAGTGTCTGGTGTGTCTGGGTAGCGAGGCAAGGTGTCTGGAGCGTCTAAGTAGCGAATCAGAGTGTCTGGAGCGTCTAGCTAGCGTGGCAGAGTGTCTGGAGCGTCTGGCTAGCATTGCAGAGTGTCTGGAGCGTCTGAGTAGCGAGGCAGAGTGCCTGGAGCGTCTAGCTAGCGTGGCAGAGTGGCTGGAGCCACTGGCTAGCGTTGCAGATAGTCTGGAGCGTCTGGGTAGCGAGGCAAAGTGTCTGGAACGTCTGGGTAGCGAATCAGAGTGTCTGGAGTGCCTGGCTAGCGAGGCACAGTGTCTGGAGCGTCTAAGTAGCGAGACAGAGTGCCTGGAGCGTCTAGCTAGCGTGGCAGAGTGTCTGGAGCCACTGATTAGCGTGGCAGATAGTCTGAAGCGTCTAGGTAGCGAGGCAGAGTGTCTGGAGCGTCTGGGTAGCGAGGCAAGGTGTCTGGAGCGTCTAAGTAGCGAATCAGAGTGTCTGGAGCGTCTAGCTAGCGTGGCAGAGTGTCTGGAGCGTCTGGCTAGCATTGCAGAGTGTCTTCAGCCTCTGGCTAGCGTGGCAGAGTGTCTGGAGCGTCTGGCTAGCGTAGCAGAGTGTCTGAAATCTCTGGCTAGGGAGGCAGAGTGTCTGGATCGTCTGGGTAGCGAGCCAGAGTGTCTGGAGTGCCTGGCTAGTGAGGCAGAGTTTCTGGAGCGTCTAAGTAGCGAGGCAGAGTGCTTGGAGCGTCTAGCTAGCGTGGCAGAGTGTCTGGAGCCACTGGCTAGCGTGGCAAATAGTCTGGAGCGTCTGGGTAGCGAGGCAGAGTGTCTGGAGCGCCTGGCTAGCGAGGCAGAGTGTCTGGAGATTCTGGGTAGCAAGGCAGAGTGTCTGGAGCGTCTATTTAGCGTGGCAGAGTGTCTGGAGCCTCTGGCTAGCGTAGCAGATAGTCTGGAGCGTCTGGCTAGAATGGCAGAGTGTCTGGAGCGCCTGGCTAGCGAGGCAGAGCTTCTGAAGCGCCTGGCTAACGAGGCAGAGTGTCTGGAGCGTCTGGGGAGCGAGGCAAAGTGTCTTGAACGTCTGGGTAGCGAATCAGAGTGTCTGGAGCGTCTGGCTAGCGTGGCAGAATGTCTGGAGCGCCTGGCTAGCGAGGCAGAGTGTCTGGAGAGTCTGGGTAGCTAGCCAGAGTGTCTGAAGAGTCTGGCTAGAATGGCAGAGTGTCTGGAGCGGCTGGCTAGCGAGGCAGAGTGTCTGGAGCGCCTGGCTAGCATTGCAGAGTGTCTTCAGCCTCTGGCTAGCGTGGCAGAGTGTCTGGAGCGTCTGGCTAGCATTGCAGAGTGTCTGCAGCCTCTGGCTAGCGTGGCAGATAGTCTGGAGCCACTGGCTAGCGTGGCAAATAGTCTGGAGCGTCTGGGTAGCGAGGCAGAGTGTCTGGAGCGCCTGGCTAGCGGGGCAGAGTGTCTGGAGGGTCTAAGTAGCAAGGCAGAGTGTCTGGAGCGTCTAGCTAGCGTGGCAGAGTGTCTGGAGCGTCTAGCTAGCGTAGCAGAGTGTCTGAAATCTCTGGCTAGCATGGCAGAGTGTCTGGAGCGGCTGGCTAGGGAGGCAGAGTGTCTGGATCGTCTAAGTAGCGAGCCAGAGTGTCTGGAGTGCCTGGCTAGTGAGGCAGAGTTTCTGGAGCGTCTAAGTAGCGAGGCAGAGTGCCTGGAGCGTCTAGCTAGCGTGGCAGAGTGTCTTGAGCCACTGGCTAGCGTGGCAGATAGTCTAAAGCGTCTGGGTAGCGAGGCAGAGTGTCTGGAGCGCCTGGCTAGCGAGGCAGAGTGTCTGGAGATTCTGGGTAGCAAGGCAGAGTGTCTGGAGCGTCTATTTAGCGTGGCAGAGTGTCTGGAGCCTCTGGCTAGCGTAGCAGATAGTCTGGAGCGTCTGGCTAGAATGGCAGAGTGTCTGGAGCGCCTGGCTAGCGAGGCAGAGCTTCTGAAGCGCCTGGCTAACGAGGCAGAGTGTCTGGAGCGTCTGGCTAGCGAGGCAGAGTGTCTGGAGCGCCTGGCTAGCAAGGCAGAAAGTCTGGATTGTCTAACAAGCGTGGCAGAGTGTCTGGAGCCTCTGGCTAGCGTGGCAGATAGTCTGGAGCCACTGGCTAGCGTGGCAGATAGTCTGGAGCGTCTGGGTAGCGAGGCAGAAATTCTTGAGCGCATGGCTAGCGAGACAGAGTGTCTGGAGGGTCTGGGTAGCAAGGCAGAGTGTCTGGAGCGTTTAGCTAGCGAGGCAGAGTGTCTGGTGTGTCTGGGTAGCGAGGCAAGGTGTCTGGAGCGTCTAAGTAGCGAATCAGAGTGTCTGGAGCGTCTAGCTAGCGTGGCAGAGTGTCTGGAGCGTCTGGCTAGCATTGCAGAGTGTCTGGAGCGTCTGAGTAGCGACGCAGAGTGCCTGGAGCGTCTAGCTAGCGTGGCAGAGTGGCTGGAGCCACTGGCTAGCGTTGCAGATAGTCTGGAGCGTCTGGGTAGCGAGGCAAAGTGTCTGGAGATTCTGGGTAGCAAGGCAGAGTGTCTGGAGCGTCTATTTAGCGTGGCAGAGTGTCTGGAGCCTCTGGCTAGCGTAGCAGATAGTCTGGAGCGTCTGGCTAGAATGGCAGAGTGTCTGGAGCGCCTGGCTAGCGAGGCAGAGCTTCTGAAGTGCCTGGCTAACGAGGCAGAGTGTCTGGAGCGTCTGGCTAGCGAGGCAGAGTGTCTGGAGCGCCTGGCTAGCAAGGCAGAAAGTCTGGATTGTCTAACAAACGTGGCAGAGTGTCTGGAGCCTCTGGCTAGCGTGGCAGATAGTCTGGAGCCACTGGCTAGCGTGGCAGATAGTCTGGAGCGTCTGGGTAGCGAGGCAGAAATTCTTGAGCGCATGGCTAGCGAGACAGAGTGTCTGGAGGGTCTGGGTAGCAAGGCAGAGTGTCTGGAGCGTTTAGCTAGCGAGGCAGAGTGTCTGGTGTGTCTGGGTAGCGAGGCAAGGTGTCTGGAGCGTCTAAGTAGCGAATCAGAGTGTCTGGAGCGTCTAGCTAGCGTGGCAGAGTGTCTGGAGCGTCTGGCTAGCATTGCAGAGTGTCTGGAGCGTCTGAGTAGCGAGGCAGAGTGCCTGGAGCGTCTAGCTAGCGTGGCAGAGTGGCTGGAGCCACTGGCTAGCGTTGCAGATAGTCTGGAGCGTCTGGGTAGCGAGGCAAAGTGTCTGGAACGTCTGGGTAGCGAATCAGAGTGTCTGGAGTGCCTGGCTAGCGAGGCACAGTGTCTGGAGCGTCTAAGTAGCGAGACAGAGTGCCTGGAGCGTCTAGCTAGCGTGGCAGAGTGTCTGGAGCCACTGATTAGCGTGGCAGATAGTCTGAAGCGTCTAGGTAGCGAGGCAGAGTGTCTGGAGCGTCTGGGTAGCGAGGCAAGGTGTCTGGAGCGTCTAAGTAGCGAATCAGAGTGTCTGGAGCGTCTAGCTAGCGTGGCAGAGTGTCTGGAGCGTCTGGCTAGCATTGCAGAGTGTCTTCAGCCTCTGGCTAGCGTGGCAGAGTGTCTTGAGCGTCTGGCTAGCGTAGCAGAGTGTCTGAAATCTCTGGCTAGGGAGGCAGAGTGTCTGGATCGTCTGGGTAGCGAGCCAGAGTGTCTGGAGTGCCTGGCTAGTGAGGCAGAGTTTCTGGAGCGTCTAAGTAGCGAGGCAGAGTGCTTGGAGCGTCTAGCTAGCGTGGCAGAGTGTCTGGAGCCACTGGCTAGCGTGGCAAATAGTCTGGAGCGTCTGGGTAGCGAGGCAGAGTGTCTGGAGCGCCTGGCTAGCGAGGCAGAGTGTCTGGAGATTCTGGGTAGCAAGGCAGAGTGTCTGGAGCGTCTATTTAGCGTGGCAGAGTGTCTGGAGCCTCTGGCTAGCGTAGCAGATAGTCTGGAGCGTCTGGCTAGAATGGCAGAGTGTCTGGAGCGCCTGGCTAGCGAGGCAGAGTGTCTGGAGCCACTGATTAGCGTGGCAGATAGTCTGAAGCGTCTAGGTAGCGAGGCAGAGTGTCTGGAGCGTCTGGGTAGCGAGGCAAGGTGTCTGGAGCGTCTAAGTAGCGAATCAGAGTGTCTGGAGCGTCTAGCTAGCGTGGCAGAGTGTCTGGAGCGTCTGGCTAGCATTGCAGAGTGTCTTCAGCCTCTGGCTAGCGTGGCAGAGTGTCTTGAGCGTCTGGCTAGCGTAGCAGAGTGTCTGAAATCTCTGGCTAGGGAGGCAGAGTGTCTGGATCGTCTGGGTAGCGAGCCAGAGTGTCTGGAGTGCCTGGCTAGTGAGGCAGAGTTTCTGGAGCGTCTAAGTAGCGAGGCAGAGTGCTTGGAGCGTCTAGCTAGCGTGGCAGAGTGTCTGGAGCCACTGGCTAGCGTGGCAAATAGTCTGGAGCGTCTGGGTAGCGAGGCAGAGTGTCTGGAGCGCCTGGCTAGCGGGGCAGAGTGTCTGGAGGGTCTAAGTAGCAAGGCAGAGTGTCTGGAGCGTCTAGCTAGCGTGGCAGAGTGTCTGGAGCGTCTAGCTAGCGTAGCAGAGTGTCTGAAATCTCTGGCTAGCATGGCAGAGTGTCTGGAGCGGCTGGCTAGGGAGGCAGAGTGTCTGGATCGTCTAAGTAGCGAGCCAGAGTGTCTGGAGTGCCTGGCTAGTGAGGCAGAGTTTCTGGAGCGTCTAAGTAGCGAGGCAGAGTGCCTGGAGCGTCTAGCTAGCGTGGCAGAGTGTCTTGAGCCACTGGCTAGCGTGGCAGATAGTCTAAAGCGTCTGGGTAGCGAGGCAGAGTGTCTGGAGCGCCTGGCTAGCGAGGCAGAGTGTCTGGAGATTCTGGGTAGCAAGGCAGAGTGTCTGGAGCGTCTATTTAGCGTGGCAGAGTGTCTGGAGCCTCTGGCTAGCGTAGCAGATAGTCTGGAGCGTCTGGCTAGAATGGCAGAGTGTCTGGAGCGCCTGGCTAGCGAGGCAGAGCTTCTGAAGCGCCTGGCTAACGAGGCAGAGTGTCTGGAGCGTCTGGCTAGCGAGGCAGAGTGTCTGGAGCGCCTGGCTAGCAAGGCAGAAAGTCTGGATTGTCTAACAAGCGTGGCAGAGTGTCTGGAGCCTCTGGCTAGCGTGGCAGATAGTCTGGAGCCACTGGCTAGCGTGGCAGATAGTCTGGAGCGTCTGGGTAGCGAGGCAGAAATTCTTGAGCGCATGGCTAGCGAGACAGAGTGTCTGGAGGGTCTGGGTAGCAAGGCAGAGTGTCTGGAGCGTTTAGCTAGCGAGGCAGAGTGTCTGGTGTGTCTGGGTAGCGAGGCAAGGTGTCTGGAGCGTCTAAGTAGCGAATCAGAGTGTCTGGAGCGTCTAGCTAGCGTGGCAGAGTGTCTGGAGCGTCTGGCTAGCATTGCAGAGTGTCTGGAGCGTCTGAGTAGCGACGCAGAGTGCCTGGAGCGTCTAGCTAGCGTGGCAGAGTGGCTGGAGCCACTGGCTAGCGTTGCAGATAGTCTGGAGCGTCTGGGTAGCGAGGCAAAGTGTCTGGAGATTCTGGGTAGCAAGGCAGAGTGTCTGGAGCGTCTATTTAGCGTGGCAGAGTGTCTGGAGCCTCTGGCTAGCGTAGCAGATAGTCTGGAGCGTCTGGCTAGAATGGCAGAGTGTCTGGAGCGCCTGGCTAGCGAGGCAGAGCTTCTGAAGTGCCTGGCTAACGAGGCAGAGTGTCTGGAGCGTCTGGCTAGCGAGGCAGAGTGTCTGGAGCGCCTGGCTAGCAAGGCAGAAAGTCTGGATTGTCTAACAAACGTGGCAGAGTGTCTGGAGCCTCTGGCTAGCGTGGCAGATAGTCTGGAGCCACTGGCTAGCGTGGCAGATAGTCTGGAGCGTCTGGGTAGCGAGGCAGAAATTCTTGAGCGCATGGCTAGCGAGACAGAGTGTCTGGAGGGTCTGGGTAGCAAGGCAGAGTGTCTGGAGCGTTTAGCTAGCGAGGCAGAGTGTCTGGTGTGTCTGGGTAGCGAGGCAAGGTGTCTGGAGCGTCTAAGTAGCGAATCAGAGTGTCTGGAGCGTCTAGCTAGCGTGGCAGAGTGTCTGGAGCGTCTGGCTAGCATTGCAGAGTGTCTGGAGCGTCTGAGTAGCGAGGCAGAGTGCCTGGAGCGTCTAGCTAGCGTGGCAGAGTGGCTGGAGCCACTGGCTAGCGTTGCAGATAGTCTGGAGCGTCTGGGTAGCGAGGCAAAGTGTCTGGAACGTCTGGGTAGCGAATCAGAGTGTCTGGAGTGCCTGGCTAGCGAGGCACAGTGTCTGGAGCGTCTAAGTAGCGAGACAGAGTGCCTGGAGCGTCTAGCTAGCGTGGCAGAGTGTCTGGAGCCACTGATTAGCGTGGCAGATAGTCTGAAGCGTCTAGGTAGCGAGGCAGAGTGTCTGGAGCGTCTGGGTAGCGAGGCAAGGTGTCTGGAGCGTCTAAGTAGCGAATCAGAGTGTCTGGAGCGTCTAGCTAGCGTGGCAGAGTGTCTGGAGCGTCTGGCTAGCATTGCAGAGTGTCTTCAGCCTCTGGCTAGCGTGGCAGAGTGTCTTGAGCGTCTGGCTAGCGTAGCAGAGTGTCTGAAATCTCTGGCTAGGGAGGCAGAGTGTCTGGATCGTCTGGGTAGCGAGCCAGAGTGTCTGGAGTGCCTGGCTAGTGAGGCAGAGTTTCTGGAGCGTCTAAGTAGCGAGGCAGAGTGCTTGGAGCGTCTAGCTAGCGTGGCAGAGTGTCTGGAGCCACTGGCTAGCGTGGCAAATAGTCTGGAGCGTCTGGGTAGCGAGGCAGAGTGTCTGGAGCGCCTGGCTAGCGAGGCAGAGTGTCTGGAGATTCTGGGTAGCAAGGCAGAGTGTCTGGAGCGTCTATTTAGCGTGGCAGAGTGTCTGGAGCCTCTGGCTAGCGTAGCAGATAGTCTGGAGCGTCTGGCTAGAATGGCAGAGTGTCTGGAGCGCCTGGCTAGCGAGGCAGAGCTTCTGAAGCGCCTGGCTAACGAGGCAGAGTGTCTGGAGCGTCTGGCTAGCGAGGCAGAGTGTCTGGAGCGCCTGGCTAGCGAGGCAGAGTGTCTGGAGAGTCTGGGTAGCTAGCCAGAGTGTCTGAAGCGTCTGGCTAGCATGGCAGAGTGTCTGGAGCGGCTGGCTAGCGAGGCAGAGTGTCTGGAGCGCCTGGCTAGCATTGCAGAGTGTCTTCAGCCTCTGGCTAGCGTGGCAGAGTGTCTGGAGCGTCTGGCTAGCATTGCAGAGTGTCTGCAGCCTCTGGCTAGCGTGGCAGATAGTCTGGAGCCACTGGCTAGCGTGGCAAATAGTCTGGAGCGTCTGGGTAGCGAGGCAGAGTGTCTGGAGCGCCTGGCTAGCGAGGCAGAGTGTCTGGAGGGTCTAAGTAGCAAGGCAGAGTGTCTGGAGCGTCTAGCTAGCGTGGCAGAGTGTCTGGAGCGTCTAGCTAGCGTAGCAGAGTGTCTGAAATCTCTGGCTAGCATGGCAGAGTGTCTGGAGCGGCTGGCTAGGGAGGCAGAGTGTCTGGATCGTCTAAGTAGCGAGCCAGAGTGTCTGGAGTGCCTGGCTAGTGAGGCAGAGTTTCTGGAGCGTCTAAGTAGCGAGGCAGAGTGCCTGGAGCGTCTAGCTAGCGTGGCAGAGTGTCTTGAGCCACTGGCTAGCGTGGCAGATAGTCTAAAGCGTCTGGGTAGAGAGGCAGAGTGTCTGGAGCGCCTGGCTAGCGAGGCAGAGTGTCTGGAGATTCTGGGTAGCAAGGCAGAGTGTCTGGAGCGTCTATTTAGCGTGGCAGAGTGTCTGGAGCCTCTGGCTAGCGTAGCAGATAGTCTGGAGCGTCTGGCTAGAATGGCAGAGTGTCTGGAGCGCCTGGCTAGCGAGGCAGAGCTTCTGAAGCGCCTGGCTAACGAGGCAGAGTGTCTGGAGCGTCTGGCTAGCGAGGCAGAGTGTCTGGAGCGCCTGGCTAGCAAGGCAGAAAGTCTGGATTGTCTAACAAGCGTGGCAGAGTGTCTGGAGCCTCTGGCTAGCGTGGCAGATAGTCTGGAGCCACTGGCTAGCCTGGCAGATAGTCTGGAGCGTCTGGGTAGCGAGGCAGAAATTCTTGAGCGCATGGCTAGCGAGACAGAGTGTCTGGAGGGTCTGGGTAGCAAGGCAGAGTGTCTGGAGCGTTTAGCTAGCGAGGCAGAGTGTCTGGTGTGTCTGGGTAGCGAGGCAAGGTGTCTGGAGCGTCTAAGTAGCGAATCAGAGTGTCTGGAGCGTCTAGCTAGCGTGGCAGAGTGTCTGGAGCGTCTGGCTAGCATTGCAGAGTGTCTGGAGCGTCTGAGTAGCGACGCAGAGTGCCTGGAGCGTCTAGCTAGCGTGGCAGAGTGGCTGGAGCCACTGGCTAGCGTTGCAGATAGTCTGGAGCGTCTGGGTAGCGAGGCAAAGTGTCTGGAGATTCTGGGTAGCAAGGCAGAGTGTCTGGAGCGTCTATTTAGCGTGGCAGAGTGTCTGGAGCCTCTGGCTAGCGTAGCAGATAGTCTGGAGCGTCTGGCTAGAATGGCAGAGTGTCTGGAGCGCCTGGCTAGCGAGGCAGAGCTTCTGAAGTGCCTGGCTAACGAGGCAGAGTGTCTGGAGCGTCTGGCTAGCGAGGCAGAGTGTCTGGAGCGCCTGGCTAGCAAGGCAGAAAGTCTGGATTGTCTAACAAGCGTGGCAGAGTGTCTGGAGCCTCTGGCTAGCGTGGCAGATAGTCTGGAGCCACTGGCTAGCGTGGCAGATAGTCTGGAGCGTCTGGGTAGCGAGGCAGAAATTCTTGAGCGCATGGCTAGCGAGACAGAGTGTCTGGAGGGTCTGGGTAGCAAGGCAGAGTGTCTGGAGCGTTTAGCTAGCGAGGCAGAGTGTCTGGTGTGTCTGGGTAGCGAGGCAAGGTGTCTGGAGCGTCTAAGTAGCGAATCAGAGTGTCTGGAGCGTCTAGCTAGCGTGGCAGAGTGTCTGGAGCGTCTGGCTAGCATTGCAGAGTGTCTGGAGCGTCTGAGTAGCGAGGCAGAGTGCCTGGAGCGTCTAGCTAGCGTGGCAGAGTGGCTGGAGCCACTGGCTAGCGTTGCAGATAGTCTGGAGCGTCTGGGTAGCGAGGCAAAGTGTCTGGAACGACTGGGTAGCGAATCAGAGTGTCTGGAGTGCCTGGCTAGCGAGGCACAGTGTCTGGAGCGTCTAAGTAGCGAGACAGAGTGCCTGGAGCGTCTAGCTAGCGTGGCAGAGTGTCTGGAGCCACTGATTAGCGTGGCAGATAGTCTGAAGCGTCTAGGTAGCGAGGCAGAGTGTCTGGAGCGTCTGGGTAGCGAGGCAAGGTGTCTGGAGCGTCTAAGTAGCGAATCAGAGTGTCTGGAGCGTCTAGCTAGCGTGGCAGAGTGTCTGGAGCGTCTGGCTAGCATTGCAGAGTGTCTTCAGCCTCTGGCTAGCGTGGCAGAGTGTCTTGAGCGTCTGGCTAGCGTAGCAGAGTGTCTGAAATCTCTGGCTAGGGAGGCAGAGTGTCTGGATCGTCTGGGTAGCGAGCCAGAGTGTCTGGAGTGCCTGGCTAGTGAGGCAGAGTTTCTGGAGCGTCTAAGTAGCGAGGCAGAGTGCTTGGAGCGTCTAGCTAGCGTGGCAGAGTGTCTGGAGCCACTGGCTAGCGTGGCAAATAGTCTGGAGCGTCTGGGTAGCGAGGCAGAGTGTCTGGAGCGCCTGGCTAGCGAGGCAGAGTGTCTGGAGATTCTGGGTAGCAAGGCAGAGTGTCTGGAGCGTCTATTTAGCGTGGCAGAGTGTCTGGAGCCTCTGGCTAGCGTAGCAGATAGTCTGGAGCGTCTGGCTAGAATGGCAGAGTGTCTGGAGCGCCTGGCTAGCGAGGCAGAGCTTCTGAAGCGCCTGGCTAACGAGGCAGAGTGTCTGGAGCGTCTGGGGAGCGAGGCAAAGTGTCTTGAACGTCTGGGTAGCGAATCAGAGTGTCTGGAGCGTCTGGCTAGCGTGGCAGAATGTCTGGAGCGCCTGGCTAGCGAGGCAGAGTGTCTGGAGAGTCTGGGTAGCTAGCCAGAGTGTCTGAAGCGTCTGGCTAGCATGGCAGAGTGTCTGGAGCGGCTGGCTAGCGAGGCAGAGTGTCTGGAGCGCCTGGCTAGCATTGCAGAGTGTCTTCAGCCTCTGGCTAGCGTGGCAGAGTGTCTGGAGCGTCTGGCTAGCATTGCAGAGTGTCTGCAGCCTCTGGCTAGCGTGGCAGATAGTCTGGAGCCACTGGCTAGCGTGGCAAATAGTCTGGAGCGTCTGGGTAGCGAGGCAGAGTGTCTGGAGCGCCTGGCTAGCGGGGCAGAGTGTCTGGAGGGTCTAAGTAGCAAGGCAGAGTGTCTGGAGCGTCTAGCTAGCGTGGCAGAGTGTCTGGAGCGTCTAGCTAGCGTAGCAGAGTGTCTGAAATCTCTGGCTAGCATGGCAGAGTGTCTGGAGCGGCTGGCTAGGGAGGCAGAGTGTCTGGATCGTCTAAGTAGCGAGCCAGAGTGTCTGGAGTGCCTGGCTAGTGAGGCAGAGTTTCTGGAGCGTCTAAGTAGCGAGGCAGAGTGCCTGGAGCGTCTAGCTAGCGTGGCAGAGTGTCTTGAGCCACTGGCTAGCGTGGCAGATAGTCTAAAGCGTCTGGGTAGAGAGGCAGAGTGTCTGGAGCGCGTGGCTAGCGAGGCAGAGTGTCTGGAGATTCTGGGTAGCAAGGCAGAGTGTCTGGAGCGTCTATTTAGCGTGGCAGAGTGTCTGGAGCCTCTGGCTAGCGTAGCAGATAGTCTGGAGCGTCTGGCTAGAATGGCAGAGTGTCTGGAGCGCCTGGCTAGCGAGGCAGAGCTTCTGAAGCGCCTGGCTAACGAGGCAGAGTGTCTGGAGCGTCTGGCTAGCGAGGCAGAGTGTCTGGAGCGCCTGGCTAGCGAGGCAGAGTGTCTGGAGAGTCTGGGTAGCTAGCCAGAGTGTCTGAAGCGTCTGGCTAGCATGGCAGAGTGTCTGGAGCGGCTGGCTAGCGAGGCAGAGTGTCTGGAGCGCCTGGCTAGCATTGCAGAGTGTCTTCAGCCTCTGGCTAGCGTGGCAGAGTGTCTGGAGCGTCTGGCTAGCATTGCAGAGTGTCTGCAGCCTCTGGCTAGCGTGGCAGATAGTCTGGAGCCACTGGCTAGCGTGGCAAATAGTCTGGAGCGTCTGGGTAGCGAGGCAGAGTGTCTGGAGCGCCTGGCTAGCGAGGCAGAGTGTCTGGAGGGTCTAAGTAGCAAGGCATAGTGTCTGGAGCGTCTAGCTAGCGTGGCAGAGTGTCTGGAGCGTCTAGCTAGCGTAGCAGAGTGTCTGAAATCTCTGGCTAGCATGGCAGAGTGTCTGGAGCGGCTGGCTAGGGAGGCAGAGTGTCTGGATCGTCTAAGTAGCGAGCCAGAGTGTCTGGAGTGCCTGGCTAGTGAGGCAGAGTTTCTGGAGCGTCTAAGTAGCGAGGCAGAGTGCCTGGAGCGTCTAGCTAGCGTGGCAGAGTGTCTTGAGCCACTGGCTAGCGTGGCAGATAGTCTAAAGCGTCTGGGTAGAGAGGCAGAGTGTCTGGAGCGCCTGGCTAGCGAGGCAGAGTGTCTGGAGATTCTGGGTAGCAAGGCAGAGTGTCTGGAGCGTCTATTTAGCGTGGCAGAGTGTCTGGAGCCTCTGGCTAGCGTAGCAGATAGTCTGGAGCGTCTGGCTAGAATGGCAGAGTGTCTGGAGCGCCTGGCTAGCGAGGCAGAGCTTCTGAAGCGCCTGGCTAACGAGGCAGAGTGTCTGGAGCGTCTGGCTAGCGAGGCAGAGTGTCTGGAGCGCCTGGCTAGCAAGGCAGAAAGTCTGGATTGTCTAACAAGCGTGGCAGAGTGTCTGGAGCCTCTGGCTAGCGTGGCAGATAGTCTGGAGCCACTGGCTAGCGTGGCAGATAGTCTGGAGCGTCTGGGTAGCGAGGCAGAAATTCTTGAGCGCATGGCTAGCGAGACAGAGTGTCTGGAGGGTCTGGGTAGCAAGGCAGAGTGTCTGGAGCGTTTAGCTAGCGAGGCAGAGTGTCTGGTGTGTCTGGGTAGCGAGGCAAGGTGTCTGGAGCGTCTAAGTAGCGAATCAGAGTGTCTGGAGCGTCTAGCTAGCGTGGCAGAGTGTCTGGAGCGTCTGGCTAGCATTGCAGAGTGTCTGGAGCGTCTGAGTAGCGAGGCAGAAAGCCTGGAGCGTCTAGCTAGCGTGGCAGAGTGGCTGGAGCCACTGGCTAGCGTTGCAGATAGTCTGGAGCGTCTGGGTAGCGAGGCAAAGTGTCTGGAGATTCTGGGTAGCAAGGCAGAGTGTCTGGAGCGTCTATTTAGCGTGGCAGAGTGTCTGGAGCCTCTGGCTAGCGTAGCAGATAGTCTGGAGCGTCTGGCTAGAATGGCAGAGTGTCTGGAGCGCCTGGCTAGCGAGGCAGAGCTTCTGAAGTGCCTGGCTAACGAGGCAGAGTGTCTGGAGCGTCTGGCTAGCGAGGCAGAGTGTCTGGAGCGCCTGGCTAGCAAGGCAGAAAGTCTGGATTGTCTAACAAGCGTGGCAGAGTGTCTGGCGCCTCTGGCTAGCGTGGCAGATAGTCTGGAGCCACTGGCTAGTGTGGCAGATAGTCTGGAGCGTCTGGGTAGCGAGGCAGAAATTCTTGAGCGCATGGCTAGCGAGACAGAGTGTCTGGAGGGTCTGGGTAGCAAGGCAGAGTGTCTGGAGCGTTTAGCTAGCGAGGCAGAGTGTCTGGTGTGTCTGGGTAGCGAGGCAAGGTGTCTGGAGCGTCTAAGTAGCGAATCAGAGTGTCTGGAGTGCCTGGCTAGTGAGGCAGAGTTTCTGGAGCGTCTAAGTAGCGAGGCAGAGTGCCTGGAGCGTCTAGCTAGCGTGGCAGAGTGTCTTGAGCCACTGGCTAGCGTGGCAGATAGTCTAAAGCGTCTGGGTAGAGAGGCAGAGTGTCTGGAGCGCGTGGCTAGCGAGGCAGAGTGTCTGGAGATTCTGGGTAGCAAGGCAGAGTGTCTGGAGCGTCTATTTAGCGTGGCAGAGTGTCTGGAGCCTCTGGCTAGCGTAGCAGATAGTCTGGAGCGTCTGGCTAGAATGGCAGAGTGTCTGGAGCGCCTGGCTAGCGAGGCAGAGCTTCTGAAGCGCCTGGCTAACGAGGCAGAGTGTCTGGAGCGTCTGGCTAGCGAGGCAGAGTGTCTGGAGCGCCTGGCTAGCGAGGCAGAGTGTCTGGAGAGTCTGGGTAGCTAGCCAGAGTGTCTGAAGCGTCTGGCTAGCATGGCAGAGTGTCTGGAGCGGCTGGCTAGCGAGGCAGAGTGTCTGGAGCGCCTGGCTAGCATTGCAGAGTGTCTTCAGCCTCTGGCTAGCGTGGCAGAGTGTCTGGAGCGTCTGGCTAGCATTGCAGAGTGTCTGCAGCCTCTGGCTAGCGTGGCAGATAGTCTGGAGCCACTGGCTAGCGTGGCAAATAGTCTGGAGCGTCTGGGTAGCGAGGCAGAGTGTCTGGAGCGCCTGGCTAGCGAGGCAGAGTGTCTGGAGGGTCTAAGTAGCAAGGCATAGTGTCTGGAGCGTCTAGCTAGCGTGGCAGAGTGTCTGGAGCGTCTAGCTAGCGTAGCAGAGTGTCTGAAATCTCTGGCTAGCATGGCAGAGTGTCTGGAGCGGCTGGCTAGGGAGGCAGAGTGTCTGGATCGTCTAAGTAGCGAGCCAGAGTGTCTGGAGTGCCTGGCTAGTGAGGCAGAGTTTCTGGAGCGTCTAAGTAGCGAGGCAGAGTGCCTGGAGCGTCTAGCTAGCGTGGCAGAGTGTCTTGAGCCACTGGCTAGCGTGGCAGATAGTCTAAAGCGTCTGGGTAGAGAGGCAGAGTGTCTGGAGCGCCTGGCTAGCGAGGCAGAGTGTCTGGAGATTCTGGGTAGCAAGGCAGAGTGTCTGGAGCGTCTATTTAGCGTGGCAGAGTGTCTGGAGCCTCTGGCTAGCGTAGCAGATAGTCTGGAGCGTCTGGCTAGAATGGCAGAGTGTCTGGAGCGCCTGGCTAGCGAGGCAGAGCTTCTGAAGCGCCTGGCTAACGAGGCAGAGTGTCTGGAGCGTCTGGCTAGCGAGGCAGAGTGTCTGGAGCGCCTGGCTAGCAAGGCAGAAAGTCTGGATTGTCTAACAAGCGTGGCAGAGTGTCTGGAGCCTCTGGCTAGCGTGGCAGATAGTCTGGAGCCACTGGCTAGCGTGGCAGATAGTCTGGAGCGTCTGGGTAGCGAGGCAGAAATTCTTGAGCGCATGGCTAGCGAGACAGAGTGTCTGGAGGGTCTGGGTAGCAAGGCAGAGTGTCTGGAGCGTTTAGCTAGCGAGGCAGAGTGTCTGGTGTGTCTGGGTAGCGAGGCAAGGTGTCTGGAGCGTCTAAGTAGCGAATCAGAGTGTCTGGAGCGTCTAGCTAGCGTGGCAGAGTGTCTGGAGCGTCTGGCTAGCATTGCAGAGTGTCTGGAGCGTCTGAGTAGCGAGGCAGAAAGCCTGGAGCGTCTAGCTAGCGTGGCAGAGTGGCTGGAGCCACTGGCTAGCGTTGCAGATAGTCTGGAGCGTCTGGGTAGCGAGGCAAAGTGTCTGGAGATTCTGGGTAGCAAGGCAGAGTGTCTGGAGCGTCTATTTAGCGTGGCAGAGTGTCTGGAGCCTCTGGCTAGCGTAGCAGATAGTCTGGAGCGTCTGGCTAGAATGGCAGAGTGTCTGGAGCGCCTGGCTAGCGAGGCAGAGCTTCTGAAGTGCCTGGCTAACGAGGCAGAGTGTCTGGAGCGTCTGGCTAGCGAGGCAGAGTGTCTGGAGCGCCTGGCTAGCAAGGCAGAAAGTCTGGATTGTCTAACAAGCGTGGCAGAGTGTCTGGCGCCTCTGGCTAGCGTGGCAGATAGTCTGGAGCCACTGGCTAGTGTGGCAGATAGTCTGGAGCGTCTGGGTAGCGAGGCAGAAATTCTTGAGCGCATGGCTAGCGAGACAGAGTGTCTGGAGGGTCTGGGTAGCAAGGCAGAGTGTCTGGAGCGTTTAGCTAGCGAGGCAGAGTGTCTGGTGTGTCTGGGTAGCGAGGCAAGGTGTCTGGAGCGTCTAAGTAGCGAATCAGAGTGTCTGGAGCGTCTAGCTAGCGTGGCAGAGTGTCTGGAGCGTCTGGCTAGCATTGCAGAGTGTCTGGAGCGTCTGAGTAGCGAGGCAGAGTGCCTGGAGCGTCTAGCTAGCGTGGCAGAGTGGCTGGAGCCACTGGCTAGCGTTGCAGATAGTCTGGAGCGTCTGGGTAGCGAGGCAAAGTGTCTGGAACGTCTGGGTAGCGAATCAGAGTGTCTGGAGTGCCTGGCTAGCGAGGCACAGTGTCTGGAGCGTCTAAGTAGCGAGACAGAGTGCCTGGAGCGTCTAGCTAGCGTGGCAGAGTGTCTGGAGCCACTGATTAGCGTGGCAGATAGTCTGAAGCGTCTAGGTAGCGAGGCAGAGTGTCTGGAGCGTCTGGGTAGCGAGGCAAGGTGTCTGGAGCGTCTAAGTAGCGAATCAGAGTGTCTGGAGCGTCTAGCTAGCGTGGCAGAGTGTCTGGAGCGTCTGGCTAGCATTGCAGAGTGTCTTCAGCCTCTGGCTAGCGTGGCAGAGTGTCTGGAGCGTCTGGCTAGCGTAGCAGAGTGTCTGAAATCTCTGGCTAGGGAGGCAGAGTGTCTGGATCGTCTGGGTAGCGAGCCAGAGTGTCTGGAGTGCCTGGCTAGTGAGGCAGAGTTTCTGGAGCGTCTAAGTAGCGAGGCAGAGTGCTTGGAGCGTCTAGCTAGCGTGGCAGAGTGTCTGGAGCCACTGGCTAGCGTGGCAAATAGTCTGGAGCGTCTGGGTAGCGAGGCAGAGTGTCTGGAGCGCCTGGCTAGCGAGGCAGAGTGTCTGGAGATTCTGGGTAGCAAGGCAGAGTGTCTGGAGCGTCTATTTAGCGTGGCAGAGTGTCTGGAGCCTCTGGCTAGCGTAGCAGATAGTCTGGAGCGTCTGGCTAGAATGGCAGAGTGTCTGGAGCGCCTGGCTAGCGAGGCTGAGCTTCTGAAGCGCCTGGCTAACGAGGCAGAGTGTCTGGAGCGTCTGGGGAGCGAGGCAAAGTGTCTTGAACGTCTGGGTAGCGAATCAGAGTGTCTGGAGCGTCTGGCTAGCGTGGCAGAATGTCTGGAGCGCCTGGCTAGCGAGGCAGAGTGTCTGGAGAGTCTGGGTAGCTAGCCAGAGTGTCTGAAGCGTCTGGCTAGCATGGCAGAGTGTCTGGAGCGGCTGGCTAGCGAGGCAGAGTGTCTGGAGCACCTGGCTACCATTGCAGAGTGTCTTCAGCCTCTGGCTAGCGTGGCAGAGTGTCTGGAGCGTCTGGCTAGCATTGCAGAGTGTCTGCAGCCTCTGGCTAGCGTGGCAGATAGTCTGGAGCCACTGGCTAGCGTGGCAAATAGTCTGGAGCGTCTGGGTAGCGAGGCAGAGTGTCTGGAGCGCCTGGCTAGCGAGGCAGAGTGTCTGGAGGGTCTAAGTAGCAAGGCAGAGTGTCTGGAGCGTCTAGCTAGCGTGGCAGAGTGTCTGGAGCGTCTAGCTAGCGTAGCAGAGTGTCTGAAATCTCTGGCTAGCATGGCAGAGTGTCTGGAGCGGCTGGCTAGGGAGGCAGAGTGTCTGGATCGTCTAAGTAGCGAGCCAGAGTGTCTGGAGTGCCTGGCTAGTGAGGCAGAGTTTCTGGAGCGTCTAAGTAGCGAGGCAGAGTGCCTGGAGCGTCTAGCTAGCGTGGCAGAGTGTCTTGAGCCACTGGCTAGCGTGGCAGATAGTCTAAAGCGTCTGGGTAGCGAGGCAGAGTGTCTTGAGCGCCTGGCTAGCGAGGCAGAGTGTCTGGAGATTCTGGGTAGCAAGGCAGAGTGTCTGGAGCGTCTTTTTAGCGTGGCAGAGTGTCTGGAGCCTCTGGCTAGCGTAGCAGATAGTCTGGAGCGTCTGGCTAGAATGGCAGAGTGTCTGGAGCGCCTGGCTAGCGAGGCAGAGCTTCTGAAGCGCCTGGCTAACGAGGCAGAGTGTCTGGAGCGTCTGGCTAGCGAGGCAGAGTGTCTGGAGCGCCTGGCTAGCAAGGCAGAAAGTCTGGATTGTCTAACAAGCGTGGCAGAGTGTCTGGAGCCTCTGGCTAGCGTGGCAGATAGTCTGGAGCCACTGGCTAGCGTGGCAGATAGTCTGGAGCGTCTGGGTAGCGAGGCAGAAATTCTTGAGCGCATAGCTAGCGAGACAGAGTGTCTGGAGGGTCTGGGTAGCAAGGCAGAGTGTCTGGAGCGTTTAGCTAGCGAGCCAGAGTGTCTGGTGTGTCTGGGTAGCGAGGCAAGGTGTCTGGAGCGTCTAAAAAGCGAATCAGAGTGTCTGGAGCGTCTAGCTAGCGTGGCAGAGTGTCTGGAGCGTCTGGCTAGCATTGCAGAGTGTCTGGAGCTTCTGAGTAGCGAGGCAGAGTGCCTGGAGCGTCTAGCTAGCGTGGCAGAGTGGCTGGAGCCACTGGCTAGCGTTGCAGATAGTCTGGAGCGTCTGGCTAGAATGGCAGAGTGTCTGGAGCGCCTGGCTAGCGAGGCAGAGCTTCTGAAGCGCCTGGCTAACGAGGCAGAGTGTCTGGAGCGTCTGGCTAGCGAGGCAGAGTGTCTGGAGCGCCTGGCTAGTAAGGCAGAAAGTCTGGATTGTCTAACAAGCGTGGCAGAGTGTCTGGAGCCTCTGGCTAGCGTGGCAGATAGTCTGGAGCCACTGGCTAGCGTGGCAGATAGTCTGGAGCGTCTGGGTAGCGAGGCAGAAATTCTTGAGCGCATGGCTAGCGAGACAGAGTGTCTGGAGGGTCTGGGTAGCAAGGCAGAGTGTCTGGAGCGTTTAGCTAGCGAGGCAGAGTGTCTGGTGTGTCTGGGTAGCGAGGCAAGGTGTCTGGAGCGTCTAAGTAGCGAATCAGAGTGTCTGGAGCGTCTAGCTAGCGTGGCAGAGTGTCTGGAGCGTCTGGCTAGCATTGCAGAGTGTCTGGAGCGTCTGAGTAGCGAGGCAGAGTGCCTGGAGCGTCTAGCTAGCGTGGCAGAGTGGCTGGAGCCACTGGCTAGCGTTGCAGATAGTCTGGAGCGTCTGGGTAGCGAGGCAAAGTGTCTGGAACGTCTGGGTAGCGAATCAGAGTGTCTGGAGTGCCTGGCTAGCGAGGCACAGTGTCTGGAGCGTCTAAGTAGCGAGACAGAGTGCCTGGAGCGTCTAGCTAGCGTGGCAGAGTGTCTGGAGCCACTGATTAGCGTGGCAGATAGTCTGAAGCGTCTAGGTAGCGAGGCAGAGTGTCTGGAGCGTCTGGGTAGCGAGGCAAGGTGTCTGGAGCGTCTAAGTAGCAAATCAGAGTGTCTGGAGCGTCTAGCTAGCGTGGCAGAGTGTCTGGAGCGTCTGGCTAGCATTGCAGAGTGTCTTCAGCCTCTGGCTAGCGTGGCAGAGTGTCTGGAGCGTCTGGCTAGCGTAGCAGAGTGTCTGAAATCTCTGGCTAGCATGGCAGAGTGTCTGGAGCGGCTGGCTAGGGAGGCAGAGTGTCTGGATCGTCTGGGTAGCGAGCCAGAGTGTCTGGAGTGCCTGGCTAGTGAGGCAGAGTTTCTGGAGCGTCTAAGTAGCGAGGCAGAGTGCCTGGAACGTCTAGCTAGCGTGGCAGAGTGTCTGGAGCCACTGGCTAGCGTGGCAGATAGTCTAAAGCGTCTGGGTAGCGAGGCAGAGTGTCTGGAGCGCCTGGCTAGCGAGGCAGAGTGTCTGGAGATTCTGGGTAGCAAGGCAGAGTGTCTGGAGCGTCTATTTAGCGTGGCAGAGTGTCTGGAGCCTCTGGCTAGCGTAGCAGATAGTCTGGAGCGTCTGGCTAGAATGGCAGAGTGTCTGGAGCGCCTGGCTAGCGAGGCAGAGCTTCTGAAGCGCCTGGCTAACGAGGCAGAGTGTCTGGAGCGTCTGGGGAGCGAGGCAAAGTGTCTTGAACGTCTGGGTAGCGAATCAGAGTGTCTGGAGCGTCTGGCTAGCGTGGCAGAGTGTCTGGAGCGCCTGGCTTGCGAGGCAGAGTGTCTGGAGAGTCTGGGTAGCTAGCCAGAGTGTCTGAAGCGTCTGGCTAGCATGGCAGAGTGTCTGGAGCGGCTGGCTAGCGAAGCAGAGTGTCTGGAGCGCCTGGCTAGCATTGCAGAGTGTCTTCAGCCTCTGGCTAGCGTGGCAGAGTGTCTGGAGCGTCTGGCTAGCATTGCAGAGTGTCTGCAGCCTCTGGCTAGCGTGGCAGATAGTCTGGAGCCACTGGCTAGCGTGGCAAATAGTCTGGAGCGTCTGGGTAGCGAGGCAGAGTGTCTGGAGCGCCTGGCTAGCGAGGCAGAGTGTCTGGAGGGTCTAAGTAGCAAGGCAGAGTGTCTGGAGCGTCTAGCTAGCGTGGCAGAGTGTCTGGAGCGTCTAGCTAGCGTAGCAGAGTGTCTGAAATCTCTGGCTAGCATGGCAGAGTGTCTGGAGCGGCTGGCTAGGGAGGCAGAGTGTCTGGATCGTCTGGGTAGCGAGCCAGAGTGTCTGGAGTGCCTGGCTATTGAGGCAGAGTTTCTGGAGCGTCTAAGTAGCGAGGCAGAGTGCCTGGAGCGTCTAGCTAGCGTGGCAGAGTGTCTGGAGCCACTGGCTTGCGTGGCAGATAGTCTAAAGCGTCTAAGTAGCGAGGCAGAGTGTCTGGAGCGTCTGGGTAGCGAATCAGAGTGTCTGGAGCGGCTGGCTAGGGAGGCAGAGTGTCTGGATCGTCTAAGTAGCGAGCCAGAGTGTCTGGAGTGCCTGGCTAGTGAGGCAGAGTTTCTGGAGCGTCTAAGTAGCGAGGCAGAGTGCCTGGAGCGTCTAGCTAGCGTGGCAGAGTGTCTTGAGCCACTGGCTAGCGTGGCAGATAGTCTAAAGCGTCTGGGTAGCGAGGCAGAGTGTCTGGAGCGCCTGGCTAGCGAGGCAGAGTGTCTGGAGATTCTGGGTAGCAAGGCAGAGTGTCTGGAGCGTCTATTTAGCGTGGCAGAGTGTCTGGAGCCTCTGGCTAGCGTAGCAGATAGTCTGGACTGTCTGGCTAGAATGGCAGAGTGTCTGGAGCGCCTGGCTAGCGAGGCAGAGCTTCTGAAGCGCCTGGCTAACGAGGCAGAGTGTCTGGAGCGTCTGGCTAGCGAGGCAGAGTGTCTGGAGCGCCTGGCTAGCAAGGCAGAAAGTCTGGATTGTCTAACAAGCGTGGCAGAGTGTCTGGAGCCTCTGGCTAGCGTGGCAGATAGTCTGGAGCCACTGGCTAGCGTGGCAGATAGTCTGGAGCGTCTGGGTAGCGAGGCAGAAATTCTTGAGCGCATGGCTAGCGAGACAGAGTGTCTGGAGGGTCAGGGTAGCAAGGCAGAGTGTCTGGAGCGTTTAGCTAGCGAGGCAGAGTGTCTGGTGTGTCTGGGTAGCGAGGCAAGGTGTCTGGAGCGTCTAAGTAGCGAATCAGAGTGTCTGGAGCGTCTAGCTAGCGTGGCAGAGTGTCTGGAGCGTCTGGCTAGCATTGCAGAGTGTCTGGAGCGTCTGAGTAGCGAGGCAGAGTGCCTGGAGCGTCTAGCTAGCGTGGCAGAGTGGCTGGAGCCACTGGCTAGCGTTGCAGATAGTCTGGAGCGTCTGGGTAGCGAGGCAAAGTGTCTGGAGATTCTGGGTAGCAAGGCAGAGTGTCTGGAGCGTCTATTTAGCGTGGCAGAGTGTCTGGAGCCTCTGGCTAGCGTAGCAGATAGTCTGGAGCGTCTGGCTAGAATGGCAGAGTGTCTGGAGCGCCTGGCTAGCGAGGCAGAGCTTCTGAAGCGCCTGGCTAACGAGGCAGAGTGTCTGGAGCGTCTGGCTAGCGAGGCAGAGTGTCTGGAGCGCCTGGCTAGCAAGGCAGAAAGTCTGGATTGTCTAACAAGCGTGGCAGAGTGTCTGGAGCCTCTGGCTAGCGTGGCAGATAGTCTGGAGCCACTGGCTAGCGTGGCAGATAGTCTGGAGCGTCTGGGTAGCGAGGCAGAAATTCTTGAGCGCATGGCTAGCGAGACAGAGTGTCTGGAGGGTCTGGGTAGCAAGGCAGAGTGTCTGGAGCGTTTAGCTAGCGAGGCAGAGTGTCTGGTGTGTCTGGGTAGCGAGGCAAGGTGTCTGGAGCGTCTAAGTAGCGAATCAGAGTGTCTGGAGCGTCTAGCTAGCGTGGCAGAGTGTCTGGAGCGTCTGGCTAGCATTGCAGAGTGTCTGGAGCGTCTGAGTAGCGACGCAGAGTGCCTGGAGCGTCTAGCTAGCGTGGCAGAGTGGCTGGAGCCACTGGCTAGCGTTGCAGATAGTCTGGAGCGTCTGGGTAGCGAGGCAAAGTGTCTGGAGATTCTGGGTAGCAAGGCAGAGTGTCTGGAGCGTCTATTTAGCGTGGCAGAGTGTCTGGAGCCTCTGGCTAGCGTAGCAGATAGTCTGGAGCGTCTGGCTAGAATGGCAGAGTGTCTGGAGCGCCTGGCTAGCGAGGCAGAGCTTCTGAAGTGCCTGGCTAACGAGGCAGAGTGTCTGGAGCGTCTGGCTAGCGAGGCAGAGTGTCTGGAGCGCCTGGCTAGCAAGGCAGAAAGTCTGGATTGTCTAACAAGCGTGGCAGAGTGTCTGGAGCCTCTGGCTAGCGTGGCAGATAGTCTGGAGCCACTGGCTAGCGTGGCAGATAGTCTGGAGCGTCTGGGTAGCGAGGCAGAAATTCTTGAGCGCATGGCTAGCGAGACAGAGTGTCTGGAGGGTCTGGGTAGCAAGGCAGAGTGTCTGGAGCGTTTAGCTAGCGAGGCAGAGTGTCTGGTGTGTCTGGGTAGCGAGGCAAGGTGTCTGGAGCGTCTAAGTAGCGAATCAGAGTGTCTGGAGCGTCTAGCTAGCGTGGCAGAGTGTCTGGAGCGTCTGGCTAGCATTGCAGAGTGTCTGGAGCGTCTGAGTAGCGAGGCAGAGTGCCTGGAGCGTCTAGCTAGCGTGGCAGAGTGGCTGGAGCCACTGGCTAGCGTTGCAGATAGTCTGGAGCGTCTGGGTAGCGAGGCAAAGTGTCTGGAACGTCTGGGTAGCGAATCAGAGTGTCTGGAGTGCCTGGCTAGCGAGGCACAGTGTCTGGAGCGTCTAAGTAGCGAGACAGAGTGCCTGGAGCGTCTAGCTAGCGTGGCAGAGTGTCTGGAGCCACTGATTAGCGTGGCAGATAGTCTGAAGCGTCTAGGTAGCGAGGCAGAGTGTCTGGAGCGTCTGGGTAGCGAGGCAAGGTGTCTGGAGCGTCTAAGTAGCGAATCAGAGTGTCTGGAGCGTCTAGCTAGCGTGGCAGAGTGTCTGGAGCGTCTGGCTAGCATTGCAGAGTGTCTTCAGCCTCTGGCTAGCGTGGCAGAGTGTCTTGAGCGTCTGGCTAGCGTAGCAGAGTGTCTGAAATCTCTGGCTAGGGAGGCAGAGTGTCTGGATCGTCTGGGTAGCGAGCCAGAGTGTCTGGAGTGCCTGGCTAGTGAGGCAGAGTTTCTGGAGCGTCTAAGTAGCGAGGCAGAGTGCTTGGAGCGTCTAGCTAGCGTGGCAGAGTGTCTGGAGCCACTGGCTAGCGTGGCAAATAGTCTGGAGCGTCTGGGTAGCGAGGCAGAGTGTCTGGAGCGCCTGGCTAGCGAGGCAGAGTGTCTGGAGATTCTGGGTAGCAAGGCAGAGTGTCTGGAGCGTCTATTTAGCGTGGCAGAGTGTCTGGAGCCTCTGGCTAGCGTAGCAGATAGTCTGGAGCGTCTGGCTAGAATGGCAGAGTGTCTGGAGCGCCTGGCTAGCGAGGCAGAGCTTCTGAAGCGCCTGGCTAACGAGGCAGAGTGTCTGGAGCGTCTGGGGAGCGAGGCAAAGTGTCTTGAACGTCTGGGTAGCGAATCAGAGTGTCTGGAGCGTCTGGCTAGCGTGGCAGAATGTCTGGAGCGCCTGGCTAGCGAGGCAGAGTGTCTGGAGAGTCTGGGTAGCTAGCCAGAGTGTCTGAAGCGTCTGGCTAGCATGGCAGAGTGTCTGGAGCGTCTATTTAGCGTGGCAGAGTGTCTGGAGCCTCTGGCTAGCGTAGCAGATAGTCTGGAGCGTCTGGCTAGAATGGCAGAGTGTCTGGAGCGCCTGGCTAGCGAGGCAGAGCTTCTGAAGCGCCTGGCTAACGAGGCAGAGTGTCTGGAGCGTCTGGCTAGCGAGGCAGAGTGTCTGGAGCGCCTGGCTAGCAAGGCAGAAAGTCTGGATTGTCTAACAAGCGTGGCAGAGTGTCTGGAGCCTCTGGCTAGCGTGGCAGATAGTCTGGAGCCACTGGCTAGCGTGGCAGATAGTCTGGAGCGTCTGGGTAGCGAGGCAGAAATTCTTGAGCGCATGGCTAGCGAGACAGAGTGTCTGGAGGGTCTGGGTAGCAAGGCAGAGTGTCTGGAGCGTTTAGCTAGCGAGGCAGAGTGTCTGGTGTGTCTGGGTAGCGAGGCAAGGTGTCTGGAGCGTCTAAGTAGCGAATCAGAGTGTCTGGAGCGTCTAGCTAGCGTGGCAGAGTGTCTGGAGCGTCTGGCTAGCATTGCAGAGTGTCTGGAGCGTCTGAGTAGCGACGCAGAGTGCCTGGAGCGTCTAGCTAGCGTGGCAGAGTGGCTGGAGCCACTGGCTAGCGTTGCAGATAGTCTGGAGCGTCTGGGTAGCGAGGCAAAGTGTCTGGAGATTCTGGGTAGCAAGGCAGAGTGTCTGGAGCGTCTATTTAGCGTGGCAGAGTGTCTGGAGCCTCTGGCTAGCGTAGCAGATAGTCTGGAGCGTCTGGCTAGAATGGCAGAGTGTCTGGAGCGCCTGGCTAGCGAGGCAGAGCTTCTGAAGTGCCTGGCTAACGAGGCAGAGTGTCTGGAGCGTCTGGCTAGCGAGGCAGAGTGTCTGGAGCGCCTGGCTAGCAAGGCAGAAAGTCTGGATTGTCTAACAAGCGTGGCAGAGTGTCTGGAGCCTCTGGCTAGCGTGGCAGATAGTCTGGAGCCACTGGCTAGCGTGGCAGATAGTCTGGAGCGTCTGGGTAGCGAGGCAGAAATTCTTGAGCGCATGGCTAGCGAGACAGAGTGTCTGGAGGGTCTGGGTAGCAAGGCAGAGTGTCTGGAGCGTTTAGCTAGCGAGGCAGAGTGTCTGGTGTGTCTGGGTAGCGAGGCAAGGTGTCTGGAGCGTCTAAGTAGCGAATCAGAGTGTCTGGAGCGTCTAGCTAGCGTGGCAGAGTGTCTGGAGCGTCTGGCTAGCATTGCAGAGTGTCTGGAGCGTCTGAGTAGCGAGGCAGAGTGTCTGGAGCGTCTAGCTAGCGTGGCAGAGTGTCTGGAGCGTCTGGCTAGCATTGCAGAGTGTCTTCAGCCTCTGGCTAGCGTGGCAGAGTGTCTTGAGCGTCTGGCTAGCGTAGCAGAGTGTCTGAAATCTCTGGCTAGGGAGGCAGAGTGTCTGGATCGTCTGGGTAGCGAGCCAGAGTGTCTGGAGTGCCTGGCTAGTGAGGCAGAGTTTCTGGAGCGTCTAAGTAGCGAGGCAGAGTGCTTGGAGCGTCTAGCTAGCGTGGCAGAGTGTCTGGAGCCACTGGCTAGCGTGGCAAATAGTCTGGAGCGTCTGGGTAGCGAGGCAGAGTGTCTGGAGCGCCTGGCTAGCGAGGCAGAGTGTCTGGAGATTCTGGGTAGCAAGGCAGAGTGTCTGGAGCGTCTATTTAGCGTGGCAGAGTGTCTGGAGCCTCTGGCTAGCGTAGCAGATAGTCTGGAGCGTCTGGCTAGAATGGCAGAGTGTCTGGAGCGCCTGGCTAGCGAGGCAGAGCTTCTGAAGCGCCTGGCTAACGAGGCAGAGTGTCTGGAGCGTCTGGGGAGCGAGGCAAAGTGTCTTGAACGTCTGGGTAGCGAATCAGAGTGTCTGGAGCGTCTGGCTAGCGTGGCAGAATGTCTGGAGCGCCTGGCTAGCGAGGCAGAGTGTCTGGAGAGTCTGGGTAGCTAGCCAGAGTGTCTGAAGCGTCTGGCTAGCATGGCAGAGTGTCTGGAGCGTCTATTTAGCGTGGCAGAGTGTCTGGAGCCTCTGGCTAGCGTAGCAGATAGTCTGGAGCGTCTGGCTAGAATGGCAGAGTGTCTGGAGCGCCTGGCTAGCGAGGCAGAGCTTCTGAAGCGCCTGGCTAACGAGGCAGAGTGTCTGGAGCGTCTGGCTAGCGAGGCAGAGTGTCTGGAGCGCCTGGCTAGCAAGGCAGAAAGTCTGGATTGTCTAACAAGCGTGGCAGAGTGTCTGGAGCCTCTGGCTAGCGTGGCAGATAGTCTGGAGCCACTGGCTAGCGTGGCAGATAGTCTGGAGCGTCTGGGTAGCGAGGCAGAAATTCTTGAGCGCATGGCTAGCGAGACAGAGTGTCTGGAGGGTCTGGGTAGCAAGGCAGAGTGTCTGGAGCGTTTAGCTAGCGAGGCAGAGTGTCTGGTGTGTCTGGGTAGCGAGGCAAGGTGTCTGGAGCGTCTAAGTAGCGAATCAGAGTGTCTGGAGCGTCTAGCTAGCGTGGCAGAGTGTCTGGAGCGTCTGGCTAGCATTGCAGAGTGTCTGGAGCGTCTGAGTAGCGACGCAGAGTGCCTGGAGCGTCTAGCTAGCGTGGCAGAGTGGCTGGAGCCACTGGCTAGCGTTGCAGATAGTCTGGAGCGTCTGGGTAGCGAGGCAAAGTGTCTGGAGATTCTGGGTAGCAAGGCAGAGTGTCTGGAGCGTCTATTTAGCGTGGCAGAGTGTCTGGAGCCTCTGGCTAGCGTAGCAGATAGTCTGGAGCGTCTGGCTAGAATGGCAGAGTGTCTGGAGCGCCTGGCTAGCGAGGCAGAGCTTCTGAAGTGCCTGGCTAACGAGGCAGAGTGTCTGGAGCGTCTGGCTAGCGAGGCAGAGTGTCTGGAGCGCCTGGCTAGCAAGGCAGAAAGTCTGGATTGTCTAACAAGCGTGGCAGAGTGTCTGGAGCCTCTGGCTAGCGTGGCAGATAGTCTGGAGCCACTGGCTAGCGTGGCAGATAGTCTGGAGCGTCTGGGTAGCGAGGCAGAAATTCTTGAGCGCATGGCTAGCGAGACAGAGTGTCTGGAGGGTCTGGGTAGCAAGGCAGAGTGTCTGGAGCGTTTAGCTAGCGAGGCAGAGTGTCTGGTGTGTCTGGGTAGCGAGGCAAGGTGTCTGGAGCGTCTAAGTAGCGAATCAGAGTGTCTGGAGCGTCTAGCTAGCGTGGCAGAGTGTCTGGAGCGTCTGGCTAGCATTGCAGAGTGTCTGGAGCGTCTGAGTAGCGAGGCAGAGTGCCTGGAGCGTCTAGCTAGCGTGGCAGAGTGGCTGGAGCCACTGGCTAGCGTTGCAGATAGTCTGGAGCGTCTGGGTAGCGAGGCAAAGTGTCTGGAACGTCTGGGTAGCGAATCAGAGTGTCTGGAGTGCCTGGCTAGCGAGGCACAGTGTCTGGAGCGTCTAAGTAGCGAGACAGAGTGCCTGGAGCGTCTAGCTAGCGTGGCAGAGTGTCTGGAGCCACTGATTAGCGTGGCAGATAGTCTGAAGCGTCTAGGTAGCGAGGCAGAGTGTCTGGAGCGTCTGGGTAGCGAGGCAAGGTGTCTGGAGCGTCTAAGTAGCGAATCAGAGTGTCTGGAGCGTCTAGCTAGCGTGGCAGAGTGTCTGGAGCGTCTGGCTAGCATTGCAGAGTGTCTTCAGCCTCTGGCTAGCGTGGCAGAGTGTCTTGAGCGTCTGGCTAGCGTAGCAGAGTGTCTGAAATCTCTGGCTAGGGAGGCAGAGTGTCTGGATCGTCTGGGTAGCGAGCCAGAGTGTCTGGAGTGCCTGGCTAGTGAGGCAGAGTTTCTGGAGCGTCTAAGTAGCGAGGCAGAGTGCTTGGAGCGTCTAGCTAGCGTGGCAGAGTGTCTGGAGCCACTGGCTAGCGTGGCAAATAGTCTGGAGCGTCTGGGTAGCGAGGCAGAGTGTCTGGAGCGCCTGGCTAGCGAGGCAGAGTGTCTGGAGATTCTGGGTAGCAAGGCAGAGTGTCTGGAGCGTCTATTTAGCGTGGCAGAGTGTCTGGAGCCTCTGGCTAGCGTAGCAGATAGTCTGGAGCGTCTGGCTAGAATGGCAGAGTGTCTGGAGCGCCTGGCTAGCGAGGCAGAGCTTCTGAAGCGCCTGGCTAACGAGGCAGAGTGTCTGGAGCGTCTGGGGAGCGAGGCAAAGTGTCTTGAACGTCTGGGTAGCGAATCAGAGTGTCTGGAGCGTCTGGCTAGCGTGGCAGAATGTCTGGAGCGCCTGGCTAGCGAGGCAGAGTGTCTGGAGAGTCTGGGTAGCTAGCCAGAGTGTCTGAAGCGTCTGGCTAGCATGGCAGAGTGTCTGGAGCGGCTGGCTAGCGAGGCAGAGTGTCTGGAGCGCCTGGCTAGCATTGCAGAGTGTCTTCAGCCTCTGGCTAGCGTGGCAGAGTGTCTGGAGCGTCTGGCTAGCATTGCAGAGTGTCTGCAGCCTCTGGCTAGCGTGGCAGATAGTCTGGAGCCACTGGCTAGCGTGGCAAATAGTCTGGAGCGTCTGGGTAGCGAGGCAGAGTGTCTGGAGCGCCTGGCTAGCGGGGCAGAGTGTCTGGAGGGTCTAAGTAGCAAGGCAGAGTGTCTGGAGCGTCTAGCTAGCGTGGCAGAGTGTCTGGAGCGTCTAGCTAGCGTAGCAGAGTGTCTGAAATCTCTGGCTAGCATGGCAGAGTGTCTGGAGCGGCTGGCTAGGGAGGCAGAGTGTCTGGATCGTCTAAGTAGCGAGCCAGAGTGTCTGGAGTGCCTGGCTAGTGAGGCAGAGTTTCTGGAGCGTCTAAGTAGCGAGGCAGAGTGCCTGGAGCGTCTAGCTAGCGTGGCAGAGTGTCTTGAGCCACTGGCTAGCGTGGCAGATAGTCTAAAGCGTCTGGGTAGAGAGGCAGAGTGTCTGGAGCGCGTGGCTAGCGAGGCAGAGTGTCTGGAGATTCTGGGTAGCAAGGCAGAGTGTCTGGAGCGTCTATTTAGCGTGGCAGAGTGTCTGGAGCCTCTGGCTAGCGTAGCAGATAGTCTGGAGCGTCTGGCTAGAATGGCAGAGTGTCTGGAGCGCCTGGCTAGCGAGGCAGAGCTTCTGAAGCGCCTGGCTAACGAGGCAGAGTGTCTGGAGCGTCTGGCTAGCGAGGCAGAGTGTCTGGAGCGCCTGGCTAGCGAGGCAGAGTGTCTGGAGAGTCTGGGTAGCTAGCCAGAGTGTCTGAAGCGTCTGGCTAGCATGGCAGAGTGTCTGGAGCGGCTGGCTAGCGAGGCAGAGTGTCTGGAGCGCCTGGCTAGCATTGCAGAGTGTCTTCAGCCTCTGGCTAGCGTGGCAGAGTGCCTGGAGCGTCTGGCTAGCATTGCAGAGTGTCTGCAGCCTCTGGCTAGCGTGGCAGATAGTCTGGAGCCACTGGCTAGCGTGGCAAATAGTCTGGAGCGTCTGGGTAGCGAGGCAGAGTGTCTGGAGCGCCTGGCTAGCGAGGCAGAGTGTCTGGAGGGTCTAAGTAGCAAGGCAGAGTGTCTGGAGCGTCTAGCTAGCGTGGCAGAGTGTCTGGAGCGTCTAGCTAGCGTAGCAGAGTGTCTGAAATCTCTGGCTAGCATGGCAGAGTGTCTGGAGCGGCTGGCTAGGGAGGCAGAGTGTCTGGATCGTCTAAGTAGCGAGCCAGAGTGTCTGGAGTGCCTGGCTAGTGAGGCAGAGTTTCTGGAGCGTCTAAGTAGCGAGGCAGAGTGCCTGGAGCGTCTAGCTAGCGTGGCAGAGTGTCTTGAGCCACTGGCTAGCGTGGCAGATAGTCTAAAGCGTCTGGGTAGAGAGGCAGAGTGTCTGGAGCGCCTGGCTAGCGAGGCAGAGTGTCTGGAGATTCTGGGTAGCAAGGCAGAGTGTCTGGAGCGTCTATTTAGCGTGGCAGAGTGTCTGGAGCCTCTGGCTAGCGTAGCAGATAGTCTGGAGCGTCTGGCTAGAATGGCAGAGTGTCTGGAGCGCCTGGCTAGCGAGGCAGAGCTTCTGAAGCGCCTGGCTAACGAGGCAGAGTGTCTGGAGCGTCTGGCTAGCGAGGCAGAGTGTCTGGAGCGCCTGGCTAGCAAGGCAGAAAGTCTGGATTGTCTAACAAGCGTGGCAGAGTGTCTGGAGCCTCTGGCTAGCGTGGCAGATAGTCTGGAGCCACTGGCTAGCGTGGCAGATAGTCTGGAGCGTCTGGGTAGCGAGGCAGAAATTCTTGAGCGCATGGCTAGCGAGACAGAGTGTCTGGAGGGTCTGGGTAGCAAGGCAGAGTGTCTGGAGCGTTTAGCTAGCGAGGCAGAGTGTCTGGTGTGTCTGGGTAGCGAGGCAAGGTGTCTGGAGCGTCTAAGTAGCGAATCAGAGTGTCTGGAGCGTCTAGCTAGCGTGGCAGAGTGTCTGGAGCGTCTGGCTAGCATTGCAGAGTGTCTGGAGCGTCTGAGTAGCGAGGCAGAAAGCCTGGAGCGTCTAGCTAGCGTGGCAGAGTGGCTGGAGCCACTGGCTAGCGTTGCAGATAGTCTGGAGCGTCTGGGTAGCGAGGCAAAGTGTCTGGAGATTCTGGGTAGCAAGGCAGAGTGTCTGGAGCGTCTATTTAGCGTGGCAGAGTGTCTGGAGCCTCTGGCTAGCGTAGCAGATAGTCTGGAGCGTCTGGCTAGAATGGCAGAGTGTCTGGAGCGCCTGGCTAGCGAGGCAGAGCTTCTGAAGTGCCTGGCTAACGAGGCAGAGTGTCTGGAGCGTCTGGCTAGCGAGGCAGAGTGTCTGGAGCGCCTGGCTAGCAAGGCAGAAAGTCTGGATTGTCTAACAAGCGTGGCAGAGTGTCTGGCGCCTCTGGCTAGCGTGGCAGATAGTCTGGAGCCACTGGCTAGTGTGGCAGATAGTCTGGAGCGTCTGGGTAGCGAGGCAGAAATTCTTGAGCGCATGGCTAGCGAGACAGAGTGTCTGGAGGGTCTGGGTAGCAAGGCAGAGTGTCTGGAGCGTTTAGCTAGCGAGGCAGAGTGTCTGGTGTGTCTGGGTAGCGAGGCAAGGTGTCTGGAGCGTCTAAGTAGCGAATCAGAGTGTCTGGAGCGTCTAGCTAGCGTGGCAGAGTGTCTGGAGCGTCTGGCTAGCATTGCAGAGTGTCTGGAGCGTCTGAGTAGCGAGGCAGAGTGCCTGGAGCGTCTAGCTAGCGTGGCAGAGTGGCTGGAGCCACTGGCTAGCGTTGCAGATAGTCTGGAGCGTCTGGGTAGCGAGGCAAAGTGTCTGGAACGTCTGGGTAGCGAATCAGAGTGTCTGGAGTGCCTGGCTAGCGAGGCACAGTGTCTGGAGCGTCTAAGTAGCGAGACAGAGTGCCTGGAGCGTCTAGCTAGCGTGGCAGAGTGTCTGGAGCCACTGATTAGCGTGGCAGATAGTCTGAAGCGTCTAGGTAGCGAGGCAGAGTGTCTGGAGCGTCTGGGTAGCGAGGCAAGGTGTCTGGAGCGTCTAAGTAGCGAATCAGAGTGTCTGGAGCGTCTAGCTAGCGTGGCAGAGTGTCTGGAGCGTCTGGCTAGCATTGCAGAGTGTCTTCAGCCTCTGGCTAGCGTGGCAGAGTGTCTGGAGCGTCTGGCTAGCGTAGCAGAGTGTCTGAAATCTCTGGCTAGGGAGGCAGAGTGTCTGGATCGTCTGGGTAGCGAGCCAGAGTGTCTGGAGTGCCTGGCTAGTGAGGCAGAGTTTCTGGAGCGTCTAAGTAGCGAGGCAGAGTGCTTGGAGCGTCTAGCTAGCGTGGCAGAGTGTCTGGAGGCACTGGCTAGCGTGGCAAATAGTCTGGAGCGTCTGGGTAGCGAGGCAGAGTGTCTGGAGCGCCTGGCTAGCGAGGCAGAGTGTCTGGAGATTCTGGGTAGCAAGGCAGAGTGTCTGGAGCGTCTATTTAGCGTGGCAGAGTGTCTGGAGCCTCTGGCTAGCGTAGCAGATAGTCTGGAGCGTCTGGCTAGCATGGCAGAGTGTCTGGAGCGGCTGGCTAGGGAGGCAGAGTGTCTGGATCGTCTAAGTAGCGAGCCAGAGTGTCTGGAGTGCCTGGCTAGTGAGGCAGAGTTTCTGGAGCGTCTAAGTAGCGAGGCAGAGTGCCTGGAGCGTCTAGCTAGCGTGGCAGAGTGTCTTGAGCCACTGGCTAGCGTGGCAGATAGTCTAAAGCGTCTGGGTAGAGAGGCAGAGTGTCTGGAGCGCGTGGCTAGCGAGGCAGAGTGTCTGGAGATTCTGGGTAGCAAGGCAGAGTGTCTGGAGCGTCTATTTAGCGTGGCAGAGTGTCTGGAGCCTCTGGCTAGCGTAGCAGATAGTCTGGAGCGTCTGGCTAGAATGGCAGAGTGTCTGGAGCGCCTGGCTAGCGAGGCAGAGCTTCTGAAGCGCCTGGCTAACGAGGCAGAGTGTCTGGAGCGTCTGGCTAGCGAGGCAGAGTGTCTGGAGCGCCTGGCTAGCGAGGCAGAGTGTCTGGAGAGTCTGGGTAGCTAGCCAGAGTGTCTGAAGCGTCTGGCTAGCATGGCAGAGTGTCTGGAGCGGCTGGCTAGCGAGGCAGAGTGTCTGGAGCGCCTGGCTAGCATTGCAGAGTGTCTTCAGCCTCTGGCTAGCGTGGCAGAGTGTCTGGAGCGTCTGGCTAGCATTGCAGAGTGTCTGCAGCCTCTGGCTAGCGTGGCAGATAGTCTGGAGCCACTGGCTAGCGTGGCAAATAGTCTGGAGCGTCTGGGTAGCGAGGCAGAGTGTCTGGAGCGCCTGGCTAGCGAGGCAGAGTGTCTGGAGGGTCTAAGTAGCAAGGCAGAGTGTCTGGAGCGTCTAGCTAGCGTGGCAGAGTGTCTGGAGCGTCTAGCTAGCGTAGCAGAGTGTCTGAAATCTCTGGCTAGCATGGCAGAGTGTCTGGAGCGGCTGGCTAGGGAGGCAGAGTGTCTGGATCGTCTAAGTAGCGAGCCAGAGTGTCTGGAGTGCCTGGCTAGTGAGGCAGAGTTTCTGGAGCGTCTAAGTAGCGAGGCAGAGTGCCTGGAGCGTCTAGCTAGCGTGGCAGAGTGTCTTGAGCCACTGGCTAGCGTGGCAGATAGTCTAAAGCGTCTGGGTAGAGAGGCAGAGTGTCTGGAGCGCCTGGCTAGCGAGGCAGAGTGTCTGGAGATTCTGGGTAGCAAGGCAGAGTGTCTGGAGCGTCTATTTAGCGTGGCAGAGTGTCTGGAGCCTCTGGCTAGCGTAGCAGATAGTCTGGAGCGTCTGGCTAGAATGGCAGAGTGTCTGGAGCGCCTGGCTAGCGAGGCAGAGCTTCTGAAGCGCCTGGCTAACGAGGCAGAGTGTCTGGAGCGTCTGGCTAGCGAGGCAGAGTGTCTGGAGCGCCTGGCTAGCAAGGCAGAAAGTCTGGATTGTCTAACAAGCGTGGCAGAGTGTCTGGAGCCTCTGGCTAGCGTGGCAGATAGTCTGGAGCCACTGGCTAGCGTGGCAGATAGTCTGGAGCGTCTGGGTAGCGAGGCAGAAATTCTTGAGCGCATGGCTAGCGAGACAGAGTGTCTGGAGGGTCTGGGTAGCAAGGCAGAGTGTCTGGAGCGTTTAGCTAGCGAGGCAGAGTGTCTGGTGTGTCTGGGTAGCGAGGCAAGGTGTCTGGAGCGTCTAAGTAGCGAATCAGAGTGTCTGGAGCGTCTAGCTAGCGTGGCAGAGTGTCTGGAGCGTCTGGCTAGCATTGCAGAGTGTCTGGAGCGTCTGAGTAGCGAGGCAGAAAGCCTGGAGCGTCTAGCTAGCGTGGCAGAGTGGCTGGAGCCACTGGCTAGCGTTGCAGATAGTCTGGAGCGTCTGGGTAGCGAGGCAAAGTGTCTGGAGATTCTGGGTAGCAAGGCAGAGTGTCTGGAGCGTCTATTTAGCGTGGCAGAGTGTCTGGAGCCTCTGGCTAGCGTAGCAGATAGTCTGGAGCGTCTGGCTAGAATGGCAGAGTGTCTGGAGCGCCTGGCTAGCGAGGCAGAGCTTCTGAAGTGCCTGGCTAACGAGGCAGAGTGTCTGGAGCGTCTGGCTAGCGAGGCAGAGTGTCTGGAGCGCCTGGCTAGCAAGGCAGAAAGTCTGGATTGTCTAACAAGCGTGGCAGAGTGTCTGGCGCCTCTGGCTAGCGTGGCAGATAGTCTGGAGCCACTGGCTAGTGTGGCAGATAGTCTGGAGCGTCTGGGTAGCGAGGCAGAAATTCTTGAGCGCATGGCTAGCGAGACAGAGTGTCTGGAGGGTCTGGGTAGCAAGGCAGAGTGTCTGGAGCGTTTAGCTAGCGAGGCAGAGTGTCTGGTGTGTCTGGGTAGCGAGGCAAGGTGTCTGGAGCGTCTAAGTAGCGAATCAGAGTGTCTGGAGCGTCTAGCTAGCGTGGCAGAGTGTCTGGAGCGTCTGGCTAGCATTGCAGAGTGTCTGGAGCGTCTGAGTAGCGAGGCAGAGTGCCTGGAGCGTCTAGCTAGCGTGGCAGAGTGGCTGGAGCCACTGGCTAGCGTTGCAGATAGTCTGGAGCGTCTGGGTAGCGAGGCAAAGTGTCTGGAACGTCTGGGTAGCGAATCAGAGTGTCTGGAGTGCCTGGCTAGCGAGGCACAGTGTCTGGAGCGTCTAAGTAGCGAGACAGAGTGCCTGGAGCGTCTAGCTAGCGTGGCAGAGTGTCTGGAGCCACTGATTAGCGTGGCAGATAGTCTGAAGCGTCTAGGTAGCGAGGCAGAGTGTCTGGAGCGTCTGGGTAGCGAGGCAAGGTGTCTGGAGCGTCTAAGTAGCGAATCAGAGTGTCTGGAGCGTCTAGCTAGCGTGGCAGAGTGTCTGGAGCGTCTGGCTAGCATTGCAGAGTGTCTTCAGCCTCTGGCTAGCGTGGCAGAGTGTCTGGAGCGTCTGGCTAGCGTAGCAGAGTGTCTGAAATCTCTGGCTAGGGAGGCAGAGTGTCTGGATCGTCTGGGTAGCGAGCCAGAGTGTCTGGAGTGCCTGGCTAGTGAGGCAGAGTTTCTGGAGCGTCTAAGTAGCGAGGCAGAGTGCTTGGAGCGTCTAGCTAGCGTGGCAGAGTGTCTGGAGGCACTGGCTAGCGTGGCAAATAGTCTGGAGCGTCTGGGTAGCGAGGCAGAGTGTCTGGAGCGCCTGGCTAGCGAGGCAGAGTGTCTGGAGATTCTGGGTAGCAAGGCAGAGTGTCTGGAGCGTCTATTTAGCGTGGCAGAGTGTCTGGAGCCTCTGGCTAGCGTAGCAGATAGTCTGGAGCGTCTGGCTAGAATGGCAGAGTGTCTGGAGCGCCTGGCTAGCGAGGCTGAGCTTCTGAAGCGCCTGGCTAACGAGGCAGAGTGTCTGGAGCGTCTGGGGAGCGAGGCAAAGTGTCTTGAACGTCTGGGTAGCGAATCAGAGTGTCTGGAGCGTCTGGCTAGCGTGGCAGAATGTCTGGAGCGCCTGGCTAGCGAGGCAGAGTGTCTGGAGAGTCTGGGTAGCTAGCCAGAGTGTCTGAAGCGTCTGGCTAGCATGGCAGAGTGTCTGGAGCGGCTGGCTAGCGAGGCAGAGTGTCTGGAGCACCTGGCTACCATTGCAGAGTGTCTTCAGCCTCTGGCTAGCGTGGCAGAGTGTCTGGAGCGTCTGGCTAGCATTGCAGAGTGTCTGCAGCCTCTGGCTAGCGTGGCAGATAGTCTGGAGCCACTGGCTAGCGTGGCAAATAGTCTGGAGCGTCTGGGTAGCGAGGCAGAGTGTCTGGAGCGCCTGGCTAGCGAGGCAGAGTGTCTGGAGGGTCTAAGTAGCAAGGCAGAGTGTCTGGAGCGTCTAGCTAGCGTGGCAGAGTGTCTGGAGCGTCTAGCTAGCGTAGCAGAGTGTCTGAAATCTCTGGCTAGCATGGCAGAGTGTCTGGAGCGGCTGGCTAGGGAGGCAGAGTGTCTGGATCGTCTAAGTAGCGAGCCAGAGTGTCTGGAGTGCCTGGCTAGTGAGGCAGAGTTTCTGGAGCGTCTAAGTAGCGAGGCAGAGTGCCTGGAGCGTCTAGCTAGCGTGGCAGAGTGTCTTGAGCCACTGGCTAGCGTGGCAGATAGTCTAAAGCGTCTGGGTAGCGAGGCAGAGTGTCTTGAGCGCCTGGCTAGCGAGGCAGAGTGTCTGGAGATTCTGGGTAGCAAGGCAGAGTGTCTGGAGCGTCTTTTTAGCGTGGCAGAGTGTCTGGAGCCTCTGGCTAGCGTAGCAGATAGTCTGGAGCGTCTGGCTAGAATGGCAGAGTGTCTGGAGCGCCTGGCTAGCGAGGCAGAGCTTCTGAAGCGCCTGGCTAACGAGGCAGAGTGTCTGGAGCGTCTGGCTAGCGAGGCAGAGTGTCTGGAGCGCTTGGCTAGCAAGGCAGAAAGTCTGGATTGTCTAACAAGCGTGGCAGAGTGTCTGGAGCCTCTGGCTAGCGTGGCAGATAGTCTGGAGCCACTGGCTAGCGTGGCAGATAGTCTGGAGCGTCTGGGTAGCGAGGCAGAAATTCTTGAGCGCATAGCTAGCGAGACAGAGTGTCTGGAGGGTCTGGGTAGCAAGGCAGAGTGTCTGGAGCGTTTAGCTAGCGAGCCAGAGTGTCTGGTGTGTCTGGGTAGCGAGGCAAGGTGTCTGGAGCGTCTAAGTAGCGAATCAGAGTGTCTGGAGCGTCTAGCTAGCGTGGCAGAGTGTCTGGAGCGTCTGGCTAGCATTGCAGAGTGTCTGGAGCGTCTGAGTAGCGAGGCAGAGTGCCTGGAGCGTCTAGCTAGCGTGGCAGAGTGGCTGGAGCCACTGGCTAGCGTTGCAGATAGTCTGGAGCGTCTGGCTAGAATGGCAGAGTGTCTGGAGCGCCTGGCTAGCGAGGCAGAGCTTCTGAAGCGCCTGGCTAACGAGGCAGAGTGTCTGGAGCGTCTGGCTAGCGAGGCAGAGTGTCTGGAGCGCCTGGCTAGTAAGGCAGAAAGTCTGGATTGTCTAACAAGCGTGGCAGAGTGTCTGGAGCCTCTGGCTAGCGTGGCAGATAGTCTGGAGCCACTGGCTAGCGTGGCAGATAGTCTGGAGCGTCTGGGTAGCGAGGCAGAAATTCTTGAGCGCATGGCTAGCGAGACAGAGTGTCTGGAGGGTCTGGGTAGCAAGGCAGAGTGTCTGGAGCGTTTAGCTAGCGAGGCAGAGTGTCTGGTGTGTCTGGGTAGCGAGGCAAGGTGTCTGGAGCGTCTAAGTAGCGAATCAGAGTGTCTGGAGCGTCTAGCTAGCGTGGCAGAGTGTCTGGAGCGTCTGGCTAGCATTGCAGAGTGTCTGGAGCGTCTGAGTAGCGAGGCAGAGTGCCTGGAGCGTCTAGCTAGCGTGGCAGAGTGGCTGGAGCCACTGGCTAGCGTTGCAGATAGTCTGGAGCGTCTGGGTAGCGAGGCAAAGTGTCTGGAACGTCTGGGTAGCGAATCAGAGTGTCTGGAGTGCCTGGCTAGCGAGGCACAGTGTCTGGAGCGTCTAAGTAGCGAGACAGAGTGCCTGGAGCGTCTAGCTAGCGTGGCAGAGTGTCTGGAGCCACTGATTAGCGTGGCAGATAGTCTGAAGCGTCTAGGTAGCGAGGCAGAGTGTCTGGAGCGTCTGGGTAGCGAGGCAAGGTGTCTGGAGCGTCTAAGTAGCAAATCAGAGTGTCTGGAGCGTCTAGCTAGCGTGGCAGAGTGTCTGGAGCGTCTGGCTAGCATTGCAGAGTGTCTTCAGCCTCTGGCTAGCGTGGCAGAGTGTCTGGAGCGTCTGGCTAGCGTAGCAGAGTGTCTGAAATCTTTGGCTAGCATGGCAGAGTGTCTGGAGCGGCTGGCTAGGGAGGCAGAGTGTCTGGATCGTCTGGGTAGCGAGCCAGAGTGTCTGGAGTGCCTGGCTAGTGAGGCAGAGTTTCTGGAGCGTCTAAGTAGCGAGGCAGAGTGCCTGGAACGTCTAGCTAGCGTGGCAGAGTGTCTGGAGCCACTGGCTAGCGTGGCAGATAGTCTAAAGCGTCTGGGTAGCGAGGCAGAGTGTCTGGAGCGCCTGGCTAGCGAGGCAGAGTGTCTGGAGATTCTGGGTAGCAAGGCAGAGTGTCTGGAGCGTCTATTTAGCGTGGCAGAGTGTCTGGAGCCTCTGGCTAGCGTAGCAGATAGTCTGGAGCGTCTGGCTAGAATGGCAGAGTGTCTGGAGCGCCTGGCTAGCGAGGCAGAGCTTCTGAAGCGCCTGGCTAACGAGGCAGAGTGTCTGGAGCGTCTGGGGAGCGAGGCAAAGTGTCTTGAACGTCTGGGTAGCGAATCAGAGTGTCTGGAGCGTCTGGCTAGCGTGGCAGAGTGTCTGGAGCGCCTGGCTTGCGAGGCAGAGTGTCTGGAGAGTCTGGGTAGCTAGCCAGAGTGTCTGAAGCGTCTGGCTAGCATGGCAGAGTGTCTGGAGCGGCTGGCTAGCGAAGCAGAGTGTCTGGAGCGCCTGGCTAGCATTGCAGAGTGTCTTCAGCCTCTGGCTAGCGTGGCAGAGTGTCTGGAGCGTCTGGCTAGCATTGCAGAGTGTCTGCAGCCTCTGGCTAGCGTGGCAGATAGTCTGGAGCCACTGGCTAGCGTGGCAAATAGTCTGGAGCGTCTGGGTAGCGAGGCAGAGTGTCTGGAGCGCCTGGCTAGCGAGGCAGAGTGTCTGGAGGGTCTAAGTAGCAAGGCAGAGTGTCTGGAGCGTCTAGCTAGCGTGGCAGAGTGTCTGGAGCGTCTAGCTAGCGTAGCAGAGTGTCTGAAATCTCTGGCTAGCATGGCAGAGTGTCTGGAGCGGCTGGCTAGGGAGGCAGAGTGTCTGGATCGTCTGGGTAGCGAGCCAGAGTGTCTGGAGTGCCTGGCTAGTGAGGCAGAGTTTCTGGAGCGTCTAAGTAGCGAGGCAGAGTGCCTGGAGCGTCTAGCTAGCGTGGCAGAGTGTCTGGAGCCACTGGCTTGCGTGGCAGATAGTCTAAAGCGTCTAAGTAGCGAGGCAGAGTGTCTGGAGCGTCTGGGTAGCGAATCAGAGTGTCTGGAGCGGCTGGCTAGGGAGGCAGAGTGTCTGGATCGTCTAAGTAGCGAGCCAGAGTGTCTGGAGTGCCTGGCTAGTGAGGCAGAGTTTCTGGAGCGTCTAAGTAGCGAGGCAGAGTGCCTGGAGCGTCTAGCTAGCGTGGCAGAGTGTCTTGAGCCACTGGCTAGCGTGGCAGATAGTCTAAAGCGTCTGGGTAGCGAGGCAGAGTGTCTGAAGCGCCTGGCTAGCGAGGCAGAGTGTCTGGAGATTCTGGGTAGCAAGGCAGAGTGTCTGGAGCGTCTATTTAGCGTGGCAGAGTGTCTGGAGCCTCTGGCTAGCGTAGCAGATAGTCTGGACTGTCTGGCTAGAATGGCAGAGTGTCTGGAGCGCCTGGCTAGCGAGGCAGAGCTTCTGAAGCGCCTGGCTAACGAGGCAGAGTGTCTGGAGCGTCTGGCTAGCGAGGCAGAGTGTCTGGAGCGCCTGGCTAGCAAGGCAGAAAGTCTGGATTGTCTAACAAGCGTGGCAGAGTGTCTGGAGCCTCTGGCTAGCGTGGCAGATAGTCTGGAGCCACTGGCTAGCGTGGCAGATAGTCTGGAGCGTCTGGGTAGCGAGGCAGAAATTCTTGAGCGCATGGCTAGCGAGACAGAGTGTCTGGAGGGTCAGGGTAGCAAGGCAGAGTGTCTGGAGCGTTTAGCTAGCGAGGCAGAGTGTCTGGTGTGTCTGGGTAGCGAGGCAAGGTGTCTGGAGCGTCTAAGTAGCGAATCAGAGTGTCTGGAGCGTCTAGCTAGCGTGGCAGAGTGTCTGGAGCGTCTGGCTAGCATTGCAGAGTGTCTGGAGCGTCTGAGTAGCGAGGCAGAGTGCCTGGAGCGTCTAGCTAGCGTGGCAGAGTGGCTGGAGCCACTGGCTAGCGTTGCAGATAGTCTGGAGCGTCTGGGTAGCGAGGCAAAGTGTCTGGAGATTCTGGGTAGCAAGGCAGAGTGTCTGGAGCGTCTATTTAGCGTGGCAGAGTGTCTGGAGCCTCTGGCTAGCGTAGCAGATAGTCTGGAGCGTCTGGCTAGAATGGCAGAGTGTCTGGAGCGCCTGGCTAGCGAGGCAGAGCTTCTGAAGTGCCTGGCTAACGAGGCAGAGTGTCTGGAGCGTCTGGCTAGCGAGGCAGAGTGTCTGGAGCGCCTGGCTAGCAAGGCAGAAAGTCTGGATTGTCTAACAAGCGTGGCAGAGTGTCTGGAGCCTCTGGCTAGCGTGGCAGATAGTCTGGAGCCACTGGCTAGCGTGGCAGATAGTCTGGAGCGTCTGGGTAGCGAGGCAGAAATTCTTGAGCGCATGGCTAGCGAGACAGAGTGTCTGGAGGGTCTGGGTAGCAAGGCAGAGTGTCTGGAGCGTTTAGCTAGCGAGGCAGAGTGTCTGGTGTGTCTGGGTAGCGAGGCAAGGTGTCTGGAGCGTCTAAGTAGCGAATCAGAGTGTCTGGAGCGTCTAGCTAGCGTGGCAGAGTGTCTGGAGCGTCTGGCTAGCATTGCAGAGTGTCTGGAGCGTCTGAGTAGCGAGGCAGAGTGCCTGGAGCGTCTAGCTAGCGTGGCAGAGTGGCTGGAGCCACTGGCTAGCGTTGCAGATAGTCTGGAGCGTCTGGGTAGCGAGGCAAAGTGTCTGGAGATTCTGGGTAGCAAGGCAGAGTGTCTGGAGCGTCTATTTAGCGTGGCAGAGTGTCTGGAGCCTCTGGCTAGCGTAGCAGATAGTCTGGAGCGTCTGGCTAGAATGGCAGAGTGTCTGGAGCGCCTGGCTAGCGAGGCAGAGCTTCTGAAGCGCCTGGCTAACGAGGCAGAGTGTCTGGAGCGTCTGGCTAGCGAGGCAGAGTGTCTGGAGCGCCTGGCTAGCAAGGCAGAAAGTCTGGATTGTCTAACAAGCGTGGCAGAGTGTCTGGAGCCTCTGGCTAGCGTGGCAGATAGTCTGGAGCCACTGGCTAGCGTGGCAGATAGTCTGGAGCGTCTGGGTAGCTAGGCAGAGTGTCTGGAGCGCCTGGCTAGCGAGGCAGAGTGTCTGGAGGGTCTAAGTAGCAAGGCAGAGTGTCTGGAGCGTCTAGCTAGCGTGGCAGAGTGTCTGGAGCGTCTAGCTAGCGTAGCAGAGTGTCTGAAATCTCTGGCTAGCATGGCAGAGTGTCTGGAGCGGCTGGCTAGGGAGGCAGAGTGTCTGGATCGTCTGGGTAGCGAGCCAGAGTGTCTGGAGTGCCTGGCTAGTGAGGCAGAGTTTCTGGAGCGTCTAAGTAGCGAGGCAGAGTGCCTGGAGCGTCTAGCTAGCGTGGCAGAGTGTCTGGAGCCACTGGCTAGCGTGGCAGATAGTCTAAAGCGTCTGGGTAGCGAGGCAGAGTGTCTGGAGCGTTTAGCTAGCGAGGCAGAGTGTCTGGTGTGTCTGGGTAGCGAGGCAAGGTGTCTGGAGCGTCTAAGTAGCGAATCAGAGTGTCTGGAGCGTCTAGCTAGCGTGGCAGAGTGTCTGGAGTGCCTGGCTAGCGAGGCACAGTGTCTGGAGCGTCTAAGTAGCGAGACAGAGTGCCTGGAGCGTCTAGCTAGCGTGGCAGAGTGTCTGGAGCCACTGATTAGCGTGGCAGATAGTCTGAAGCGTCTAGGTAGCGAGGCAGAGTGTCTGGAGCGTCTGGGTAGCGAGGCAATTTGTCTGGAGCGTCTAAGTAGCGAATCAGAGTGTCTGGAGCGTCTAGCTAGCGTGGCAGAGTGTCTGGAGCGTCTGGCTAGCATTGCAGAGTGTCTTCAGCCTCTGGCTAGCGTGGCAGAGTGTCTGGAGCGTCTGGCTAGCGTAGCAGAGTGTCTGAAATCTCTGGCTAGCATGGCAGAGTGTCTGGAGCGGCTGGCTAGGGAGGCAGAGTGTCTGGATCGTCTGGGTAGCGAGCCAGAGTGTCTGGAGTGCCTGGCTAGTGAGGCAGAGTTTCTGGAGCGTCTAAGTAGCGAGGCAGAGTGCCTGGAACGTCTAGCTAGCGTGGCAGAGTGTCTGGAGCCACTGGCTAGCGTGGCAGATAGTCTAAAGCGTCTGGGTAGCGAGGCAGAGTGTCTGGAGATTCTGGGTAGCAAGGCAGAGTGTCTGGAGCGTCTATTTAGCGTGGCAGAGTGTCTGGAGCCTCTGGCTAGCGTAGCAGATAGTCTGGAGCGTCTGGCTAGAATGGCAGAGTGTCTGGAGCGCCTGGCTAGCGAGGCAGAGCTTCTGAAGCGCCTGGCTAACGAGGCAGAGTGTCTGGAGCGTCTGGGGAGCGAGGCAAAGTGTCTTGAACGTCTGGGTAGCGAATCAGAGTGTCTGGAGCGTCTGGCTAGCGTGGCAGAGTGTCTGGAGCGCCTGGCTAGCGAGGCAGAGTGTCTGGAGAGTCTGGGTAGCTAGCCAGAGTGTCTGAAGCGTCTGGCTAGCATGGCAGAGTGTCTGGAGCGGCTGGCTAGCGAAGCAGAGTGTCTGGAGCGCCTGGCTAGCATTGCAGAGTGTCTTCAGCCTCTGGCTAGCGTGGCAGAGTGTCTGGAGCGTCTGGCTAGCATTGCAGAGTGTCTGCAGCCTCTGGCTAGCGTGGCAGATAGTCTGGAGCCACTGGCTAGCGTGGCAAATAGTCTGGAGCGTCTGGGTAGCGAGGCAGAGTGTCTGGAGCGCCTGGCTAGCGAGGCAGAGTGTCTGGAGGGTCTAAGTAGCAAGGCAGAGTGTCTGGAGCGTCGAGCTAGCGTGGCAGAGTGTCTGGAGCGTCTTGCTAGCGTAGCAGAGTGTCTGAAATCTCTGGCTAGCATTGCAGAGTGTCTTCAGCCTCTGGCTAGCGTGGCAGAGTGTCTGGAGCGTCTGGCTAGCGTAGCAGAGTGTCTGAAATCTCTGGCTAGCATGGCAGAGTGTCTGGAGCGGCTGGCTAGGGAGGCAGAGTGTCTGGATCGTCTGGGTAGCGAGCCAGAGTGTCTGGAGTGCCTGGCTAGTGAGGCAGAGTTTCTGGAGCGTCTAAGTAGCGAGGCAGAGTGCCTGGAACGTCTAGCTAGCGTGGCAGAGTGTCTGGAGCCACTGGCTAGCGTGGCAGATAGTCTAAAGCGTCTGGGTAGCGAGGCAGAGTGTCTGGAGCGCCTGGCTAGCGAGGCAGAGTGTCTGGAGATTCTGGGTAGCAAGGCAGAGTGTCTGGAGCGTCTATTTAGCGTGGCAGAGTGTCTGGAGCCTCTGGCTAGCGTAGCAGATAGTCTGGAGCGTCTGGCTAGAATGGCAGAGTGTCTGGAGCGCCTGGCTAGCGAGGCAGAGCTTCTGAAGCGCCTGGCTAACGAGGCAGAGTGTCTGGAGCGTCTGGGGAGCGAGGCAAAGTGTCTTGAACGTCTGGGTAGCGAATCAGAGTGTCTGGAGCGTCTGGCTAGCGTGGCAGAGTGTCTGGAGCGCCTGGCTTGCGAGGCAGAGTGTCTGGAGAGTCTGGGTAGCTAGCCAGAGTGTCTGAAGCGTCTGGCTAGCATGGCAGAGTGTCTGGAGCGGCTGGCTAGCGAAGCAGAGTGTCTGGAGCGCCTGGCTAGCATTGCAGAGTGTCTTCAGCCTCTGGCTAGCGTGGCAGAGTGTCTGGAGCGTCTGGCTAGCATTGCAGAGTGTCTGCAGCCTCTGGCTAGCGTGGCAGATAGTCTGGAGCCACTGGCTAGCGTGGCAAATAGTCTGGAGTGTCTGGGTAGCGAGGCAGAGTGTCTGGAGCGCCTGGCTAGCGAGGCAGAGTGTCTGGAGGGTCTAAGTAGCAAGGCAGAGTGTCTGGAGCGTCTAGCTAGCGTGGCAGAGTGTCTGGAGCGTCTAGCTAGCGTAGCAGAGTGTCTGAAATCTCTGGCTAGCATGGCAGAGTGTCTGGAGCGGCTGGCTAGGGAGGCAGAGTGTCTGGATCGTCTGGGTAGCGAGCCAGAGTGTCTGGAGTGCCTGGCTAGTGAGGCAGAGTTTCTGGAGCGTCTAAGTAGCGAGGCAGAGTGCCTGGAGCGTCTAGCTAGCGTGGCAGAGTGTCTGGAGCCACTGGCTTGCGTGGCAGATAGTCTAAAGCGTCTAAGTAGCGAGGCAGAGTGTCTGGAGCGTCTGGGTAGCGAATCAGAGTGTCTGGAGCGGCTGGCTAGGGAGGCAGAGTGTCTGGATCGTCTAAGTAGCGAGCCAGAGTGTCTGGAGTGCCTGGCTAGTGAGGCAGAGTTTCTGGAGCGTCTAAGTAGCGAGGCAGAGTGCCTGGAGCGTCTAGCTAGCGTGGCAGAGTGTCTTGAGCCACTGGCTAGCGTGGCAGATAGTCTAAAGCGTCTGGGTAGCGAGGCAGAGTGTCTGGAGCGCCTGGCTAGCGAGGCAGAGTGTCTGGAGATTCTGGGTAGCAAGGCAGAGTGTCTGGAGCGTCTATTTAGCGTGGCAGAGTGTCTGGAGCCTCTGGCTAGCGTAGCAGATAGTCTGGACTGTCTGGCTAGAATGGCAGAGTGTCTGGAGCGCCTGGCTAGCGAGGCAGAGCTTCTGAAGCGCCTGGCTAACGAGGCAGAGTGTCTGGAGCGTCTGGCTAGCGAGGCAGAGTGTCTGGAGCGCCTGGCTAGCAAGGCAGAAAGTCTGGATTGTCTAACAAGCGTGGCAGAGTGTCTGGAGCCTCTGGCTAGCGTGGCAGATAGTCTGGAGCCACTGGCTAGCGTGGCAGATAGTCTGGAGCGTCTGGGTAGCGAGGCAGAAATTCTTGAGCGCATGGCTAGCGAGACAGAGTGTCTGGAGGGTCTGGGTAGCAAGGCAGAGTGTCTGGAGCGTTTAGCTAGCGAGGCAGAGTGTCTGGTGTGTCTGGGTAGCGAGGCAAGGTGTCTGGAGCGTCTAAGTAGCGAATCAGAGTGTCTGGAGCGTCTAGCTAGCGTGGCAGAGTGTCTGGAGCGTCTGGCTAGCATTGCAGAGTGTCTGGAGCGTCTGAGTAGCGAGGCAGAGTGCCTGGAGCGTCTAGCTAGCGTGGCAGAGTGGCTGGAGCCACTGGCTAGCGTTGCAGATAGTCTGGAGCGTCTGGGTAGCGAGGCAAAGTGTCTGGAGATTCTGGGTAGCAAGGCAGAGTGTCTGGAGCGTCTATTTAGCGTGGCAGAGTGTCTGGAGCCTCTGGCTAGCGTAGCAGATAGTCTGGAGCGTCTGGCTAGAATGGCAGAGTGTCTGGAGCGCCTGGCTAGCGAGGCAGAGCTTCTGAAGTGCCTGGCTAACGAGGCAGAGTGTCTGGAGCGTCTGGCTAGCGAGGCAGAGTGTCTGGAGCGCCTGGCTAGCAAGGCAGAAAGTCTGGATTGTCTAACAAGCGTGGCAGAGTGTCTGGAGCCTCTGGCTAGCGTGGCAGATAGTCTGGAGCCACTGGCTAGCGTGGCAGATAGTCTGGAGCGTCTGGGTAGCGAGGCAGAAATTCTTGAGCGCATGGCTAGCGAGACAGAGTGTCTGGAGGGTCTGGGTAGCAAGGCAGAGTGTCTGGAGCGTTTAGCTAGCGAGGCAGAGTGTCTGGTGTGTCTGGGTAGCGAGGCAAGGTGTCTGGAGCGTCTAAGTAGCGAATCAGAGTGTCTGGAGCGTCTAGCTAGCGTGGCAGAGTGTCTGGAGCGTCTGGCTAGCATTGCAGAGTGTCTGGAGCGTCTGAGTAGCGAGGCAGAGTGCCTGGAGCGTCTAGCTAGCGTGGCAGAGTGGCTGGAGCCACTGGCTAGCGTTGCAGATAGTCTGGAGCGTCTGGGTAGCGAGGCAAAGTGTCTGGAGATTCTGGGTAGCAAGGCAGAGTGTCTGGAGCGTCTATTTAGCGTGGCAGAGTGTCTGGAGCCTCTGGCTAGCGTAGCAGATAGTCTGGAGCGTCTGGCTAGAATGGCAGAGTGTCTGGAGCGCCTGGCTAGCGAGGCAGAGCTTCTGAAGCGCCTGGCTAACGAGGCAGAGTGTCTGGAGCGTCTGGCTAGCGAGGCAGAGTGTCTGGAGCGCCTGGCTAGCAAGGCAGAAAGTCTGGATTGTCTAACAAGCGTGGCAGAGTGTCTGGAGCCTCTGGCTAGCGTGGCAGATAGTCTGGAGCCACTGGCTAGCGTGGCAGATAGTCTGGAGCGTCTGGGTAGCTAGGCAGAGTGTCTGGAGCGCCTGGCTAGCGAGGCAGAGTGTCTGGAGGGTCTAAGTAGCAAGGCAGAGTGTCTGGAGCGTCTAGCTAGCGTGGCAGAGTGTCTGGAGCGTCTAGCTAGCGTAGCAGAGTGTCTGAAATCTCTGGCTAGCATGGCAGAGTGTCTGGAGCGGCTGGCTAGGGAGGCAGAGTGTCTGGATCGTCTGGGTAGCGAGCCAGAGTGTCTGGAGTGCCTGGCTAGTGAGGCAGAGTTTCTGGAGCGTCTAAGTAGCGAGGCAGAGTGCCTGGAGCGTCTAGCTAGCGTGGCAGAGTGTCTGGAGCCACTGGCTAGCGTGGCAGATAGTCTAAAGCGTCTGGGTAGCGAGGCAGAGTGTCTGGAGCGTTTAGCTAGCGAGGCAGAGTGTCTGGTGTGTCTGGGTAGCGAGGCAAGGTGTCTGGAGCGTCTAAGTAGCGAATCAGAGTGTCTGGAGCGTCTAGCTAGCGTGGCAGAGTGTCTGGAGTGCCTGGCTAGCGAGGCACAGTGTCTGGAGCGTCTAAGTAGCGAGACAGAGTGCCTGGAGCGTCTAGCTAGCGTGGCAGAGTGTCTGGAGCCACTGATTAGCGTGGCAGATAGTCTGAAGCGTCTAGGTAGCGAGGCAGAGTGTCTGGAGCGTCTGGGTAGCGAGGCAAGGTGTCTGGAGCGTCTAAGTAGCGAATCAGAGTGTCTGGAGCGTCTAGCTAGCGTGGCAGAGTGTCTGGAGCGTCTGGCTAGCATTGCAGAGTGTCTTCAGCCTCTGGCTAGCGTGGCAGAGTGTCTGGAGCGTCTGGCTAGCGTAGCAGAGTGTCTGAAATCTCTGGCTAGCATGGCAGAGTGTCTGGAGCGGCTGGCTAGGGAGGCAGAGTGTCTGGATCGTCTGGGTAGCGAGCCAGAGTGTCTGGAGTGCCTGGCTAGTGAGGCAGAGTTTCTGGAGCGTCTAAGTAGCGAGGCAGAGTGCCTGGAACGTCTAGCTAGCGTGGCAGAGTGTCTGGAGCCACTGGCTAGCGTGGCAGATAGTCTAAAGCGTCTGGGTAGCGAGGCAGAGTGTCTGGAGATTCTGGGTAGCAAGGCAGAGTGTCTGGAGCGTCTATTTAGCGTGGCAGAGTGTCTGGAGCCTCTGGCTAGCGTAGCAGATAGTCTGGAGCGTCTGGCTAGAATGGCAGAGTGTCTGGAGCGCCTGGCTAGCGAGGCAGAGCTTCTGAAGCGCCTGGCTAACGAGGCAGAGTGTCTGGAGCGTCTGGGGAGCGAGGCAAAGTGTCTTGAACGTCTGGGTAGCGAATCAGAGTGTCTGGAGCGTCTAGCTAGCGTGGCAGAGTGTCTGGAGCGCCTGGCTAGCGAGGCAGAGTGTCTGGAGAGTCTGGGTAGCTAGCCAGAGTGTCTGAAGCGTCTGGCTAGCATGGCAGAGTGTCTGGAGCGGCTGGCTAGCGAAGCAGAGTGTCTGGAGCGCCTGGCTAGCATTGCAGAGTGTCTTCAGCCTCTGGCTAGCGTGGCAGAGTGTCTGGAGCGTCTGGCTAGCATTGCAGAGTGTCTGCAGCCTCTGGCTAGCGTGGCAGATAGTCTGGAGCCACTGGCTAGCGTGGCAAATAGTCTGGAGCGTCTGGGTAGCGAGGCAGAGTGTCTGGAGCGCCTGGCTAGCGAGGCAGAGTGTCTGGAGGGTCTAAGTAGCAAGGCAGAGTGTCTGGAGCGTCGAGCTAGCGTGGCAGAGTGTCTGGAGCGTCTTGCTAGCGTAGCAGAGTGTCTGAAATCTCTGGCTAGCATGGCAGAGTGTCTGGAGCGGCTGGCTAGGGAGGCAGAGTGTCTGGGGCGCCTGGCTAGCGTTGCAGATAGTCTGGAGCGTCTGGGTAGCGAGGCAAAGTGTCTGGAACGTCTGGGTAGCGAATCAGAGTGTCTGGAGTGCCTGGCTAGCGAGGCAGAGTGTCTGGAGCGTCTAGCTAGCGTGGCAGAGTGTCTGGAGCCTCTGGCTAGCGTGGCAAATAGTCTGGAGCGTCTGGGTAGCGAGGCAGAGTGTCTGGAGCGCCTGGCTAGCGAGGCAGAGTGTTTGGAGCGTCTAGCTAGCGTGGCAGAGTGTCTGGAGCGTCTAGCTAGCGTAGCAGAGTGTCTGAAATCTCTGGCTAGCATGGCAGAGTGTCTAAAGCGGCTGGCATGGAAGGCAGAGTGTCTGGATCGTCTGGGTAGCGAGCCAGAGTGTCTGGAGTGCCTGGCTAGTGAGGCAGAGTTTCTGGAGCGTCTAAGTAGCGAGGCAGAGTGCCTGGAGCGTCTAGCTAGCGTGGCAGAGTGTCTGGAGCCACTGGCTAGCGTGGCAGATAGTCTAAAGCGTCTGGGTAGCGAGGCAGAGTGTCTGGAGCGCCTGGCTACTGAGGCAGAGTGTCTGGAGATTCTGGGTAGCAAGGCAGAGTGTCTGGAGCGTCTATCTAGCGTGGCAGAGTGTCTGGAGCCTCTGGCTAGCGTAGCAGATAGTCTGGAGCGTCTGGCTAGAATGGCAGAGTGTCTGGAGCGCCTGGCTAGCCAGGCAGAGCTTCTGAAGCGCCTGGCTAACGAGGCAGAGTGTCTGGAGCGTCTGGGGAGCGAGGCAAAGTGTCTTGAACGTCTGGGTAGCGAATCAGAGTGTCTGGATCGTCTGGCTAGCGTGGTAGAGTGTCTGGAGCGGCTGGCTAGCGAGGCAGAGTGTCTGGAGCGCCTGGCTAGCGAGGCAGAGCTTCTGAAGCGCCTGGCTAACGAGGCAGAGTGTCTGGAGCGTCTGGCTAGCGAGGCAGAGTGTCTGGAGCGCCTGGCTAGTAAGGCAGAAAGTCTGGATTGTCTAACAAGCGTGGCAGAGTGTCTGGAGCCTCTGGCTAGCGTGGCAGATAGTCTGGAGCCACTGGCTAGCGTGGCAGATAGTCTGGAGCGTCTGGGTAGCGAGGCAGAAATTCTTGAGCGCATGGCTAGCGAGACAGAGTGTCTGGAGGGTCTGGGTAGCAAGGCAGAGTGTCTGGAGCGTTTAGCTAGCGAGGCAGAGTGTCTGGTGTGTCTGGGTAGCGAGGCAAGGTGTCTGGAGCGTCTAAGTAGCGAATCAGAGTGTCTGGAGCGTCTAGCTAGCGTGGCAGAGTGTCTGGAGCGTCTGGCTAGCATTGCAGAGTGTCTGGAGCGTCTGAGTAGCGAGGCAGAGTGCCTGGAGCGTCTAGCTAGCGTGGCAGAGTGGCTGGAGCCACTGGCTAGCGTTGCAGATAGTCTGGAGCGTCTGGGTAGCGAGGCAAAGTGTCTGGAACGTCTGGGTAGCGAATCAGAGTGTCTGGAGTGCCTGGCTAGCGAGGCACAGTGTCTGGAGCGTCTAAGTAGCGAGACAGAGTGCCTGGAGCGTCTAGCTAGCGTGGCAGAGTGTCTGGAGCCACTGATTAGCGTGGCAGATAGTCTGAAGCGTCTAGGTAGCGAGGCAGAGTGTCTGGAGCGTCTGGGTAGCGAGGCAAGGTGTCTGGAGCGTCTAAGTAGCAAATCAGAGTGTCTGGAGCGTCTAGCTAGCGTGGCAGAGTGTCTGGAGCGTCTGGCTAGCATTGCAGAGTGTCTTCAGCCTCTGGCTAGCGTGGCAGAGTGTCTGGAGCGTCTGGCTAGCGTAGCAGAGTGTCTGAAATCTCTGGCTAGCATGGCAGAGTGTCTGGAGCGGCTGGCTAGGGAGGCAGAGTGTCTGGATCGTCTGGGTAGCGAGCCAGAGTGTCTGGAGTGCCTGGCTAGTGAGGCAGAGTTTCTGGAGCGTCTAAGTAGCGAGGCAGAGTGCCTGGAACGTCTAGCTAGCGTGGCAGAGTGTCTGGAGCCACTGGCTAGCGTGGCAGATAGTCTAAAGCGTCTGGGTAGCGAGGCAGAGTGTCTGGAGCGCCTGGCTAGCGAGGCAGAGTGTCTGGAGATTCTGGGTAGCAAGGCAGAGTGTCTGGAGCGTCTATTTAGCGTGGCAGAGTGTCTGGAGCCTCTGGCTAGCGTAGCAGATAGTCTGGAGCGTCTGGCTAGAATGGCAGAGTGTCTGGAGCGCCTGGCTAGCGAGGCAGAGCTTCTGAAGCGCCTGGCTAACGAGGCAGAGTGTCTGGAGCGTCTGGGGAGCGAGGCAAAGTGTCTTGAACGTCTGGGTAGCTAGCCAGAGTGTCTGAAGCGTCTGGCTAGCATGGCAGAGTGTCTGGAGCGGCTGGCTAGCGAAGCAGAGTGTCTGGAGCGCCTGGCTAGCATTGCAGAGTGTCTTCAGCCTCTGGCTAGCGTGGCAGAGTGTCTGGAGCGTCTGGCTAGCATTGCAGAGTGTCTGCAGCCTCTGGCTAGCGTGGCAGATAGTCTGGAGCCACTGGCTAGCGTGGCAAATAGTCTGGAGCGTCTGGGTAGCGAGGCAGAGTGTCTGGAGCGCCTGGCTAGCGAGGCAGAGTGTCTGGAGGGTCTAAGTAGCAAGGCAGAGTGTCTGGAGCGTCTAGCTAGCGTGGCAGAGTGTCTGGAGCGTCTAGCTAGCGTAGCAGAGTGTCTGAAATCTCTGGCTAGCATGGCAGAGTGTCTGGAGCGGCTGGCTAGGGAGGCAGAGTGTCTGGATCGTCTGGGTAGCGAGCCAGAGTGTCTGGAGTGCCTGGCTAGTGAGGCAGAGTTTCTGGAGCGTCTAAGTAGCGAGGCAGAGTGCCTGGAGCGTCTAGCTAGCGTGGCAGAGTGTCTGGAGCCACTGGCTTGCGTGGCAGATAGTCTAAAGCGTCTAAGTAGCGAGGCAGAGTGTCTGGAGCGTCTGGGTAGCGAATCAGAGTGTCTGGAGCGGCTGGCTAGGGAGGCAGAGTGTCTGGATCGTCTAAGTAGCGAGCCAGAGTGTCTGGAGTGCCTGGCTAGTGAGGCAGAGTTTCTGGAGCGTCTAAGTAGCGAGGCAGAGTGCCTGGAGCGTCTAGCTAGCGTGGCAGAGTGTCTTGAGCCACTGGCTAGCGTGGCAGATAGTCTAAAGCGTCTGGGTAGCGAGGCAGAGTGTCTGGAGCGCCTGGCTAGCGAGGCAGAGTGTCTGGAGATTCTGGGTAGCAAGGCAGAGTGTCTGGAGCGTCTATTTAGCGTGGCAGAGTGTCTGGAGCCTCTGGCTAGCGTAGCAGATAGTCTGGACTGTCTGGCTAGAATGGCAGAGTGTCTGGAGCGCCTGGCTAGCGAGGCAGAGCTTCTGAAGCGCCTGGCTAACGAGGCAGAGTGTCTGGAGCGTCTGGCTAGCGAGGCAGAGTGTCTGGAGCGCCTGGCTAGCAAGGCAGAAAGTCTGGATTGTCTAACAAGCGTGGCAGAGTGTCTGGAGCCTCTGGCTAGCGTGGCAGATAGTCTGGAGCCACTGGCTAGCGTGGCAGATAGTCTGGAGCGTCTGGGTAGCGAGGCAGAAATTCTTGAGCGCATGGCTAGCGAGACAGAGTGTCTGGAGGGTCTGGGTAGCAAGGCAGAGTGTCTGGAGCGTTTAGCTAGCGAGGCAGAGTGTCTGGTGTGTCTGGGTAGCGAGGCAAGGTGTCTGGAGCGTCTAAGTAGCGAATCAGAGTGTCTGGAGCGTCTAGCTAGCGTGGCAGAGTGTCTGGAGCGTCTGGCTAGCATTGCAGAGTGTCTGGAGCGTCTGAGTAGCGAGGCAGAGTGCCTGGAGCGTCTAGCTAGCGTGGCAGAGTGGCTGGAGCCACTGGCTAGCGTTGCAGATAGTCTGGAGCGTCTGGGTAGCGAGGCAAAGTGTCTGGAGATTCTGGGTAGCAAGGCAGAGTGTCTGGAGCGTCTATTTAGCGTGGCAGAGTGTCTGGAGCCTCTGGCTAGCGTAGCAGATAGTCTGGAGCGTCTGGCTAGAATGGCAGAGTGTCTGGAGCGCCTGGCTAGCGAGGCAGAGCTTCTGAAGTGCCTGGCTAACGAGGCAGAGTGTCTGGAGCGTCTGGCTAGCGAGGCAGAGTGTCTGGAGCGCCTGGCTAGCAAGGCAGAAAGTCTGGATTGTCTAACAAGCGTGGCAGAGTGTCTGGAGCCTCTGGCTAGCGTGGCAGATAGTCTGGAGCCACTGGCTAGCGTGGCAGATAGTCTGGAGCGTCTGGGTAGCGAGGCAGAAATTCTTGAGCGCATGGCTAGCGAGACAGAGTGTCTGGAGGGTCTGGGTAGCAAGGCAGAGTGTCTGGAGCGTTTAGCTAGCGAGGCAGAGTGTCTGGTGTGTCTGGGTAGCGAGGCAAGGTGTCTGGAGCGTCTAAGTAGCGAATCAGAGTGTCTGGAGCGTCTAGCTAGCGTGGCAGAGTGTCTGGAGCGTCTGGCTAGCATTGCAGAGTGTCTGGAGCGTCTGAGTAGCGAGGCAGAGTGCCTGGAGCGTCTAGCTAGCGTGGCAGAGTGGCTGGAGCCACTGGCTAGCGTTGCAGATAGTCTGGAGCGTCTGGGTAGCGAGGCAAAGTGTCTGGAGATTCTGGGTAGCAAGGCAGAGTGTCTGGAGCGTCTATTTAGCGTGGCAGAGTGTCTGGAGCCTCTGGCTAGCGTAGCAGATAGTCTGGAGCGTCTGGCTAGAATGGCAGAGTGTCTGGAGCGCCTGGCTAGCGAGGCAGAGCTTCTGAAGCGCCTGGCTAACGAGGCAGAGTGTCTGGAGCGTCTGGCTAGCGAGGCAGAGTGTCTGGAGCGCCTGGCTAGCAAGGCAGAAAGTCTGGATTGTCTAACAAGCGTGGCAGAGTGTCTGGAGCCTCTGGCTAGCGTGGCAGATAGTCTGGAGCCACTGGCTAGCGTGGCAGATAGTCTGGAGCGTCTGGGTAGCTAGGCAGAGTGTCTGGAGCGCCTGGCTAGCGAGGCAGAGTGTCTGGAGGGTCTAAGTAGCAAGGCAGAGTGTCTGGAGCGTCTAGCTAGCGTGGCAGAGTGTCTGGAGCGTCTAGCTAGCGTAGCAGAGTGTCTGAAATCTCTGGCTAGCATGGCAGAGTGTCTGGAGCGGCTGGCTAGGGAGGCAGAGTGTCTGGATCGTCTGGGTAGCGAGCCAGAGTGTCTGGAGTGCCTGGCTAGTGAGGCAGAGTTTCTGGAGCGTCTAAGTAGCGAGGCAGAGTGCCTGGAGCGTCTAGCTAGCGTGGCAGAGTGTCTGGAGCCACTGGCTAGCGTGGCAGATAGTCTAAAGCGTCTGGGTAGCGAGGCAGAGTGTCTGGAGCGTTTAGCTAGCGAGGCAGAGTGTCTGGTGTGTCTGGGTAGCGAGGCAAGGTGTCTGGAGCGTCTAAGTAGCGAATCAGAGTGTCTGGAGCGTCTAGCTAGCGTGGCAGAGTGTCTGGAGTGCCTGGCTAGCGAGGCACAGTGTCTGGAGCGTCTAAGTAGCGAGACAGAGTGCCTGGAGCGTCTAGCTAGCGTGGCAGAGTGTCTGGAGCCACTGATTAGCGTGGCAGATAGTCTGAAGCGTCTAGGTAGCGAGGCAGAGTGTCTGGAGCGTCTGGGTAGCGAGGCAAGGTGTCTGGAGCGTCTAAGTAGCGAATCAGAGTGTCTGGAGCGTCTAGCTAGCGTGGCAGAGTGTCTGGAGCGTCTGGCTAGCATTGCAGAGTGTCTTCAGCCTCTGGCTAGCGTGGCAGAGTGTCTGGAGCGTCTGGCTAGCGTAGCAGAGTGTCTGAAATCTCTGGCTAGCATGGCAGAGTGTCTGGAGCGGCTGGCTAGGGAGGCAGAGTGTCTGGATCGTCTGGGTAGCGAGCCAGAGTGTCTGGAGTGCCTGGCTAGTGAGGCAGAGTTTCTGGAGCGTCTAAGTAGCGAGGCAGAGTGCCTGGAACGTCTAGCTAGCGTGGCAGAGTGTCTGGAGCCACTGGCTAGCGTGGCAGATAGTCTAAAGCGTCTGGGTAGCGAGGCAGAGTGTCTGGAGATTCTGGGTAGCAAGGCAGAGTGTCTGGAGCGTCTATTTAGCGTGGCAGAGTGTCTGGAGCCTCTGGCTAGCGTAGCAGATAGTCTGGAGCGTCTGGCTAGAATGGCAGAGTGTCTGGAGCGCCTGGCTAGCGAGGCAGAGCTTCTGAAGCGCCTGGCTAACGAGGCAGAGTGTCTGGAGCGTCTGGGGAGCGAGGCAAAGTGTCTTGAACGTCTGGGTAGCGAATCAGAGTGTCTGGAGCGTCTGGCTAGCGTGGCAGAGTGTCTGGAGCGCCTGGCTAGCGAGGCAGAGTGTCTGGAGAGTCTGGGTAGCTAGCCAGAGTGTCTGAAGCGTCTGGCTAGCATGGCAGAGTGTCTGGAGCGGCTGGCTAGCGAAGCAGAGTGTCTGGAGCGCCTGGCTAGCATTGCAGAGTGTCTTCAGCCTCTGGCTAGCGTGGCAGAGTGTCTGGAGCGTCTGGCTAGCATTGCAGAGTGTCTGCAGCATCTGGCTAGCGTGGCAGATAGTCTGGAGCCACTGGCTAGCGTGGCAAATAGTCTGGAGCGTCTGGGTAGCGAGGCAGAGTGTCTGGAGCGCCTGGCTAGCGAGGCAGAGTGTCTGGAGGGTCTAAGTAGCAAGGCAGAGTGTCTGGAGCGTCGAGCTAGCGTGGCAGAGTGTCTGGAGCGTCTTGCTAGCGTAGCAGAGTGTCTGAAATCTCTGGCTAGCATGGCAGAGTGTCTGGAGCGGCTGGCTAGGGAGGCAGAGTGTCTGGGGCGCCTGGCTAGCGTTGCAGATAGTCTGGAGCGTCTGGGTAGCGAGGCAAAGTGTCTGGAACGTCTGGGTAGCGAATCAGAGTGTCTGGAGTGCCTGGCTAGCGAGGCAGAGTGTCTGGAGCGTCTAGCTAGCGTGGCAGAGTGTCTGGAGCCTCTGGCTAGCGTGGCAAATAGTCTGGAGCGTCTGGGTAGCGAGGCAGAGTGTCTGGAGCGCCTGGCTAGCGAGGCAGAGTGTTTGGAGCGTCTAGCTAGCGTGGCAGAGTGTCTGGAGCGTCTAGCTAGCGTAGCAGAGTGTCTGAAATCTCTGGCTAGCATGGCAGAGTGTCTAAAGCGGCTGGCATGGAAGGCAGAGTGTCTGGATCGTCTGGGTAGCGAGCCAGAGTGTCTGGAGTGCCTGGCTAGTGAGGCAGAGTTTCTGGAGCGTCTAAGTAGCGAGGCAGAGTGCCTGGAGCGTCTAGCTAGCGTGGCAGAGTGTCTGGAGCCACTGGCTAGCGTGGCAGATAGTCTAAAGCGTCTGGGTAGCGAGGCAGAGTGTCTGGAGCGCCTGGCTACTGAGGCAGAGTGTCTGGAGATTCTGGGTAGCAAGGCAGAGTGTCTGGAGCGTCTATCTAGCGTGGCAGAGTGTCTGGAGCCTCTGGCTAGCGTAGCAGATAGTCTGGAGCGTCTGGCTAGAATGGCAGAGTGTCTGGAGCGCCTGGCTAGCCAGGCAGAGCTTCTGAAGCGCCTGGCTAACGAGGCAGAGTGTCTGGAGCGTCTGGGGAGCGAGGCAAAGTGTCTTGAACGTCTGGGTAGCGAATCAGAGTGTCTGGATCGTCTGGCTAGCGTGGTAGAGTGTCTGGAGCGGCTGGCTAGCGAGGCAGAGTGTCTGGAGCGCCTGGCTAGCGAGGCAGAGCTTCTGAAGCGCCTGGCTAACGAGGCAGAGTGTCTGGAGCGTCTGGCTAGCGAGGCAGAGTGTCTGGAGCGCCTGGCTAGTAAGGCAGAAAGTCTGGATTGTCTAACAAGCGTGGCAGAGTGTCTGGAGCCTCTGGCTAGCGTGGCAGATAGTCTGGAGCCACTGGCTAGCGTGGCAGATAGTCTGGAGCGTCTGGGTAGCGAGGCAGAAATTCTTGAGCGCATGGCTAGCGAGACAGAGTGTCTGGAGGGTCTGGGTAGCAAGGCAGAGTGTCTGGAGCGTTTAGCTAGCGAGGCAGAGTGTCTGGTGTGTCTGGGTAGCGAGGCAAGGTGTCTGGAGCGTCTAAGTAGCGAATCAGAGTGTCTGGAGCGTCTAGCTAGCGTGGCAGAGTGTCTGGAGCGTCTGGCTAGCATTGCAGAGTGTCTGGAGCGTCTGAGTAGCGAGGCAGAGTGCCTGGAGCGTCTAGCTAGCGTGGCAGAGTGGCTGGAGCCACTGGCTAGCGTTGCAGATAGTCTGGAGCGTCTGGGTAGCGAGGCAAAGTGTCTGGAACGTCTGGGTAGCGAATCAGAGTGTCTGGAGTGCCTGGCTAGCGAGGCACAGTGTCTGGAGCGTCTAAGTAGCGAGACAGAGTGCCTGGAGCGTCTAGCTAGCGTGGCAGAGTGTCTGGAGCCACTGATTAGCGTGGCAGATAGTCTGAAGCGTCTAGGTAGCGAGGCAGAGTGTCTGGAGCGTCTGGGTAGCGAGGCAAGGTGTCTGGAGCGTCTAAGTAGCAAATCAGAGTGTCTGGAGCGTCTAGCTAGCGTGGCAGAGTGTCTGGAGCGTCTGGCTAGCATTGCAGAGTGTCTTCAGCCTCTGGCTAGCGTGGCAGAGTGTCTGGAGCGTCTGGCTAGCGTAGCAGAGTGTCTGAAATCTCTGGCTAGCATGGCAGAGTGTCTGGAGCGGCTGGCTAGGGAGGCAGAGTGTCTGGATCGTCTGGGTAGCGAGCCAGAGTGTCTGGAGTGCCTGGCTAGTGAGGCAGAGTTTCTGGAGCGTCTAAGTAGCGAGGCAGAGTGCCTGGAACGTCTAGCTAGCGTGGCAGAGTGTCTGGAGCCACTGGCTAGCGTGGCAGATAGTCTAAAGCGTCTGGGTAGCGAGGCAGAGTGTCTGGAGCGCCTGGCTAGCGAGGCAGAGTGTCTGGAGATTCTGGGTAGCAAGGCAGAGTGTCTGGAGCGTCTATTTAGCGTGGCAGAGTGTCTGGAGCCTCTGGCTAGCGTAGCAGATAGTCTGGAGCGTCTGGCTAGAATGGCAGAGTGTCTGGAGCGCCTGGCTAGCGAGGCAGAGCTTCTGAAGCGCCTGGCTAACGAGGCAGAGTGTCTGGAGCGTCTGGGGAGCGAGGCAAAGTGTCTTGAACGTCTGGGTAGCTAGCCAGAGTGTCTGAAGCGTCTGGCTAGCATGGCAGAGTGTCTGGAGCGGCTGGCTAGCGAAGCAGAGTGTCTGGAGCGCCTGGCTAGCATTGCAGAGTGTCTTCAGCCTCTGGCTAGCGTGGCAGAGTGTCTGGAGCGTCTGGCTAGCATTGCAGAGTGTCTGCAGCCTCTGGCTAGCGTGGCAGATAGTCTGGAGCCACTGGCTAGCGTGGCAAATAGTCTGGAGCGTCTGGGTAGCGAGGCAGAGTGTCTGGAGCGCCTGGCTAGCGAGGCAGAGTGTCTGGAGGGTCTAAGTAGCAAGGCAGAGTGTCTGGAGCGTCTAGCTAGCGTGGCAGAGTGTCTGGAGCGTCTAGCTAGCGTAGCAGAGTGTCTGAAATCTCTGGCTAGCATGGCAGAGTGTCTGGAGCGGCTGGCTAGGGAGGCAGAGTGTCTGGATCGTCTGGGTAGCGAGCCAGAGTGTCTGGAGTGCCTGGCTAGTGAGGCAGAGTTTCTGGAGCGTCTAAGTAGCGAGGCAGAGTGCCTGGAGCGTCTAGCTAGCGTGGCAGAGTGTCTGGAGCCACTGGCTTGCGTGGCAGATAGTCTAAAGCGTCTAAGTAGCGAGGCAGAGTGTCTGGAGCGTCTGGGTAGCGAATCAGAGTGTCTGGAGCGGCTGGCTAGGGAGGCAGAGTGTCTGGATCGTCTAAGTAGCGAGCCAGAGTGTCTGGAGTGCCTGGCTAGTGAGGCAGAGTTTCTGGAGCGTCTAAGTAGCGAGGCAGAGTGCCTGGAGCGTCTAGCTAGCGTGGCAGAGTGTCTTGAGCCACTGGCTAGCGTGGCAGATAGTCTAAAGCGTCTGGGTAGCGAGGCAGAGTGTCTGGAGCGCCTGGCTAGCGAGGCAGAGTGTCTGGAGATTCTGGGTAGCAAGGCAGAGTGTCTGGAGCGTCTATTTAGCGTGGCAGAGTGTCTGGAGCCTCTGGCTAGCGTAGCAGATAGTCTGGACTGTCTGGCTAGAATGGCAGAGTGTCTGGAGCGCCTGGCTAGCGAGGCAGAGCTTCTGAAGCGCCTGGCTAACGAGGCAGAGTGTCTGGAGCGTCTGGCTAGCGAGGCAGAGTGTCTGGAGCGCCTGGCTAGCAAGGCAGAAAGTCTGGATTGTCTAACAAGCGTGGCAGAGTGTCTGGAGCCTCTGGCTAGCGTGGCAGATAGTCTGGAGCCACTGGCTAGCGTGGCAGATAGTCTGGAGCGTCTGGGTAGCGAGGCAGAAATTCTTGAGCGCATGGCTAGCGAGACAGAGTGTCTGGAGGGTCTGGGTAGCAAGGCAGAGTGTCTGGAGCGTTTAGCTAGCGAGGCAGAGTGTCTGGTGTGTCTGGGTAGCGAGGCAAGGTGTCTGGAGCGTCTAAGTAGCGAATCAGAGTGTCTGGAGCGTCTAGCTAGCGTGGCAGAGTGTCTGGAGCGTCTGGCTAGCATTGCAGAGTGTCTGGAGCGTCTGAGTAGCGAGGCAGAGTGCCTGGAGCGTCTAGCTAGCGTGGCAGAGTGGCTGGAGCCACTGGCTAGCGTTGCAGATAGTCTGGAGCGTCTGGGTAGCGAGGCAAAGTGTCTGGAGATTCTGGGTAGCAAGGCAGAGTGTCTGGAGCGTCTATTTAGCGTGGCAGAGTGTCTGGAGCCTCTGGCTAGCGTAGCAGATAGTCTGGAGCGTCTGGCTAGAATGGCAGAGTGTCTGGAGCGCCTGGCTAGCGAGGCAGAGCTTCTGAAGTGCCTGGCTAACGAGGCAGAGTGTCTGGAGCGTCTGGCTAGCGAGGCAGAGTGTCTGGAGCGCCTGGCTAGCAAGGCAGAAAGTCTGGATTGTCTAACAAGCGTGGCAGAGTGTCTGGAGCCTCTGGCTAGCGTGGCAGATAGTCTGGAGCCACTGGCTAGCGTGGCAGATAGTCTGGAGCGTCTGGGTAGCGAGGCAGAAATTCTTGAGCGCATGGCTAGCGAGACAGAGTGTCTGGAGGGTCTGGGTAGCAAGGCAGAGTGTCTGGAGCGTTTAGCTAGCGAGGCAGAGTGTCTGGTGTGTCTGGGTAGCGAGGCAAGGTGTCTGGAGCGTCTAAGTAGCGAATCAGAGTGTCTGGAGCGTCTAGCTAGCGTGGCAGAGTGTCTGGAGCGTCTGGCTAGCATTGCAGAGTGTCTGGAGCGTCTGAGTAGCGAGGCAGAGTGCCTGGAGCGTCTAGCTAGCGTGGCAGAGTGGCTGGAGCCACTGGCTAGCGTTGCAGATAGTCTGGAGCGTCTGGGTAGCGAGGCAAAGTGTCTGGAGATTCTGGGTAGCAAGGCAGAGTGTCTGGAGCGTCTATTTAGCGTGGCAGAGTGTCTGGAGCCTCTGGCTAGCGTAGCAGATAGTCTGGAGCGTCTGGCTAGAATGGCAGAGTGTCTGGAGCGCCTGGCTAGCGAGGCAGAGCTTCTGAAGCGCCTGGCTAACGAGGCAGAGTGTCTGGAGCGTCTGGCTAGCGAGGCAGAGTGTCTGGAGCGCCTGGCTAGCAAGGCAGAAAGTCTGGATTGTCTAACAAGCGTGGCAGAGTGTCTGGAGCCTCTGGCTAGCGTGGCAGATAGTCTGGAGCCACTGGCTAGCGTGGCAGATAGTCTGGAGCGTCTGGGTAGCTAGGCAGAGTGTCTGGAGCGCCTGGCTAGCGAGGCAGAGTGTCTGGAGGGTCTAAGTAGCAAGGCAGAGTGTCTGGAGCGTCTAGCTAGCGTGGCAGAGTGTCTGGAGCGTCTAGCTAGCGTAGCAGAGTGTCTGAAATCTCTGGCTAGCATGGCAGAGTGTCTGGAGCGGCTGGCTAGGGAGGCAGAGTGTCTGGATCGTCTGGGTAGCGAGCCAGAGTGTCTGGAGTGCCTGGCTAGTGAGGCAGAGTTTCTGGAGCGTCTAAGTAGCGAGGCAGAGTGCCTGGAGCGTCTAGCTAGCGTGGCAGAGTGTCTGGAGCCACTGGCTAGCGTGGCAGATAGTCTAAAGCGTCTGGGTAGCGAGGCAGAGTGTCTGGAGCGTTTAGCTAGCGAGGCAGAGTGTCTGGTGTGTCTGGGTAGCGAGGCAAGGTGTCTGGAGCGTCTAAGTAGCGAATCAGAGTGTCTGGAGCGTCTAGCTAGCGTGGCAGAGTGTCTGGAGTGCCTGGCTAGCGAGGCACAGTGTCTGGAGCGTCTAAGTAGCGAGACAGAGTGCCTGGAGCGTCTAGCTAGCGTGGCAGAGTGTCTGGAGCCACTGATTAGCGTGGCAGATAGTCTGAAGCGTCTAGGTAGCGAGGCAGAGTGTCTGGAGCGTCTGGGTAGCGAGGCAAGGTGTCTGGAGCGTCTAAGTAGCGAATCAGAGTGTCTGGAGCGTCTAGCTAGCGTGGCAGAGTGTCTGGAGCGTCTGGCTAGCATTGCAGAGTGTCTTCAGCCTCTGGCTAGCGTGGCAGAGTGTCTGGAGCGTCTGGCTAGCGTAGCAGAGTGTCTGAAATCTCTGGCTAGCATGGCAGAGTGTCTGGAGCGGCTGGCTAGGGAGGCAGAGTGTCTGGATCGTCTGGGTAGCGAGCCAGAGTGTCTGGAGTGCCTGGCTAGTGAGGCAGAGTTTCTGGAGCGTCTAAGTAGCGAGGCAGAGTGCCTGGAACGTCTAGCTAGCGTGGCAGAGTGTCTGGAGCCACTGGCTAGCGTGGCAGATAGTCTAAAGCGTCTGGGTAGCGAGGCAGAGTGTCTGGAGATTCTGGGTAGCAAGGCAGAGTGTCTGGAGCGTCTATTTAGCGTGGCAGAGTGTCTGGAGCCTCTGGCTAGCGTAGCAGATAGTCTGGAGCGTCTGGCTAGAATGGCAGAGTGTCTGGAGCGCCTGGCTAGCGAGGCAGAGCTTCTGAAGCGCCTGGCTAACGAGGCAGAGTGTCTGGAGCGTCTGGCTAGCGAGGCAGAGTGTCTGGAGCGCCTGGCTAGCAAGGCAGAAAGTCTGGATTGTCTAACAAGCGTGGCAGAGTGTCTGGAGCCTCTGGCTAGCGTGGCAGATAGTCTGGAGCCACTGGCTAGCGTGGCAGATAGTCTGGAGCGTCTGGGTAGCTAGGCAGAGTGTCTGGAGCGCCTGGCTAGCGAGGCAGAGTGTCTGGAGGGTCTAAGTAGCAAGGCAGAGTGTCTGGAGCGTCTAGCTAGCGTGGCAGAGTGTCTGGAGCGTCTAGCTAGCGTAGCAGAGTGTCTGAAATCTCTGGCTAGCATGGCAGAGTGTCTGGAGCGGCTGGCTAGGGAGGCAGAGTGTCTGGATCGTCTGGGTAGCGAGCCAGAGTGTCTGGAGTGCCTGGCTAGTGAGGCAGAGTTTCTGGAGCGTCTAAGTAGCGAGGCAGAGTGCCTGGAGCGTCTAGCTAGCGTGGCAGAGTGTCTGGAGCCACTGGCTAGCGTGGCAGATAGTCTAAAGCGTCTGGGTAGCGAGGCAGAGTGTCTGGAGCGTTTAGCTAGCGAGGCAGAGTGTCTGGTGTGTCTGGGTAGCGAGGCAAGGTGTCTGGAGCGTCTAAGTAGCGAATCAGAGTGTCTGGAGCGTCTAGCTAGCGTGGCAGAGTGTCTGGAGTGCCTGGCTAGCGAGGCACAGTGTCTGGAGCGTCTAAGTAGCGAGACAGAGTGCCTGGAGCGTCTAGCTAGCGTGGCAGAGTGTCTGGAGCCACTGATTAGCGTGGCAGATAGTCTGAAGCGTCTAGGTAGCGAGGCAGAGTGTCTGGAGCGTCTGGGTAGCGAGGCAAGGTGTCTGGAGCGTCTAAGTAGCGAATCAGAGTGTCTGGAGCGTCTAGCTAGCGTGGCAGAGTGTCTGGAGCGTCTGGCTAGCATTGCAGAGTGTCTTCAGCCTCTGGCTAGCGTGGCAGAGTGTCTGGAGCGTCTGGCTAGCGTAGCAGAGTGTCTGAAATCTCTGGCTAGCATGGCAGAGTGTCTGGAGCGGCTGGCTAGGGAGGCAGAGTGTCTGGATCGTCTGGGTAGCGAGCCAGAGTGTCTGGAGTGCCTGGCTAGTGAGGCAGAGTTTCTGGAGCGTCTAAGTAGCGAGGCAGAGTGCCTGGAACGTCTAGCTAGCGTGGCAGAGTGTCTGGAGCCACTGGCTAGCGTGGCAGATAGTCTAAAGCGTCTGGGTAGCGAGGCAGAGTGTCTGGAGATTCTGGGTAGCAAGGCAGAGTGTCTGGAGCGTCTATTTAGCGTGGCAGAGTGTCTGGAGCCTCTGGCTAGCGTAGCAGATAGTCTGGAGCGTCTGGCTAGAATGGCAGAGTGTCTGGAGCGCCTGGCTAGCGAGGCAGAGCTTCTGAAGCGCCTGGCTAACGAGGCAGAGTGTCTGGAGCGTCTGGGGAGCGAGGCAAAGTGTCTTGAACGTCTGGGTAGCGAATCAGAGTGTCTGGAGCGTCTGGCTAGCGTGGCAGAGTGTCTGGAGCGCCTGGCTAGCGAGGCAGAGTGTCTGGAGAGTCTGGGTAGCTAGCCAGAGTGTCTGAAGCGTCTGGCTAGCATGGCAGAGTGTCTGGAGCGGCTGGCTAGCGAAGCAGAGTGTCTGGAGCGCCTGGCTAGCATTGCAGAGTGTCTTCAGCCTCTGGCTAGCGTGGCAGAGTGTCTGGAGCGTCTGGCTAGCATTGCAGAGTGTCTGCAGCCTCTGGCTAGCGTGGCAGATAGTCTGGAGCCACTGGCTAGCGTGGCAAATAGTCTGGAGCGTCTGGGTAGCGAGGCAGAGTGTCTGGAGCGCCTGGCTAGCGAGGCAGAGTGTCTGGAGGGTCTAAGTAGCAAGGCAGAGTGTCTGGAGCGTCGAGCTAGCGTGGCAGAGTGTCTGGAGCGTCTTGCTAGCGTAGCAGAGTGTCTGAAATCTCTGGCTAGCATGGCAGAGTGTCTGGAGCGGCTGGCTAGGGAGGCAGAGTGTCTGGATCGTCTGGGTAGCGAGCCAGAGTGTCTGGAGTGCCTGGCTAGTGAGGCAGAGTTTCTGGAGCGTCTAAGTAGCGAGGCAGAGTGCCTGGAGCGTCTAGCTAGCGTGGCAGAGTGTCTGGAGCCACTGGCTAGCGTGGCAGATAGTCTAAAGCGTCTGGGTAGCGAGGCAGAGTGTCTGGGGCGCCTGGCTAGCGTTGCAGATAGTCTGGAGCGTCTGGGTAGCGAGGCAAAGTGTCTGGAACGTCTGGGTAGCGAATCAGAGTGTCTGGAGTGCCTGGCTAGCGAGGCAGAGTGTCTGGAGCGTCTAGCTAGCGTGGCAGAGTGTCTGGAGCCTCTGGCTAGCGTGGAAAATAGTCTGGAGCGTCTGGGTAGCGAGGCAGAGTGTCTGGAGCGCCTGGCTAGCGAGGCAGAGTGTTTGGAGCGTCTAGCTAGCGTGGCAGAGTGTCTGGAGCGTCTAGCTAGCGTAGCAGAGTGTCTGAAATCTCTGGCTAGCATGGCAGAGTGTCTAAAGCGGCTGGCATGGAAGGCAGAGTGTCTGGATCGTCTGGGTAGCGAGCCAGAGTGTCTGGAGTGCCTGGCTAGTGAGGCAGAGTTTCTGGAGCGTCTAAGTAGCGAGGCAGAGTGCCTGGAGCGTCTAGCTAGCGTGGCAGAGTGTCTGGAGCCACTGGCTAGCGTAGCAGATAGTCTAAAGCGTCTGGGTAGCGAGGCAGAGTGTCTGGAGCGCCTGGCTACTGAGGCAGAGTGTCTGGAGATTCTGGGTAGCAAGGCAGAGTGTCTGGAGCGTCTATCTAGCGTGGCAGAGTGTCTGGAGCCTCTGGCTAGCGTAGCAGATAGTCTGGAGCGTCTGGCTAGAATGGCAGAGTGTCTGGAGCGCCTGGCTAGCCAGGCAGAGCTTCTGAAGCGCCTGGCTAACGAGGCAGAGTGTCTGGAGCGTCTGGGGAGCGAGGCAAAGTGTCTTGAACGTCTGGGTAGCGAATCAGAGTGTCTGGATCGTCTGGCTAGCGTGGTAGAGTGTCTGGAGCGGCTGGCTAGCGAGGCAGAGTGTCTGGAGCGTCTAAGTAGCGAGGCAGAGTGCCTGGAGCGTCTAGCTAGCGTGGCAGAGTGTCTGGAGCGCCTGGCTAGCGAGGCAGAGTGTCTGGAGCGTCTGGGTAGCAGGCAGAGTGTCTGGAGGGTCTGGGTAGCAAGGCAGAGTGTCTGGAGCGTCAAGCTAGCGTGGCATAGTGTCTTGAGCGTCTGGCTAGCGTAGCAGAGTGTCTGAAACCTCTGGCTAGCGTGGCAGAAAGTCTGGAGCGTCTGGCTAGGGACGCAGAGTGTCTGGAGCGTCTAGCTAGCGTGGCAGAGTGTCTGGAGCCTCTGGCTAGCGTGGCAGATAATCTGGAGCCACTGGCTAGCGTGGCTGATAGTCTGGAGCGTCAGGGTAGCGTAGCAGAGTGTCTGAAGCGGCTGGCTAGCGAGGCAGAGTGTCTAGAGAGTCTTGGTAGCGAGGCAGAGTGTCTGGAGCGCCTGGCTAGCGAGGCAGAGTGTCTGGAGCGTCTAGCTAGCGTGGCAGAGTGTCTGGGGCCTTTGGCTAGCGTGGCAGATAGTCTGGAGCGTCTGGGTAGCGAGGCAGAGTGTCTGGAGCGCCTGGCTAGCGAGGCAGAGTGTCTGGAGGGTCTAAGTAGCAAGGCAGAGTGTCTGGAGCGTCGAGCTAGCGTGGCAGAGTGTCTGGAGCGTCTTGCTAGCGTAGCAGAGTGTCTGAAATCTCTGGCTAGCATGGCAGAGTGTCTGGAGCGGCTGGCTAGGGAGGCAGAGTGTCTGGATCGTCTGGGTAGCGAGCCAGAGTGTCTGGAGTGCCTGGCTAGTGAGGCAGAGTTTCTGGAGCGTCTAAGTAGCGAGGCAGAGTGCCTGGAGCGTCTAGCTAGCGTGGCAGAGTGTCTGGAGCCACTGGCTAGCGTGGCAGATAGTCTAAAGCGTCTGGGTAGCGAGGCAGAGTGTCTGGGGCGCCTGGCTAGCGTTGCAGATAGTCTGGAGCGTCTGGGTAGCGAGGCAAAGTGTCTGGAACGTCTGGGTAGCGAATCAGAGTGTCTGGAGTGCCTGGCTAGCGAGGCAGAGTGTCTGGAGCGTCTAGCTAGCGTGGCAGAGTGTCTGGAGCCTCTGGCTAGCGTGGAAAATAGTCTGGAGCGTCTGGGTAGCGAGGCAGAGTGTCTGGAGCGCCTGGCTAGCGAGGCAGAGTGTTTGGAGCGTCTAGCTAGCGTGGCAGAGTGTCTGGAGCGTCTAGCTAGCGTAGCAGAGTGTCTGAAATCTCTGGCTAGCATGGCAGAGTGTCTAAAGCGGCTGGCATGGAAGGCAGAGTGTCTGGATCGTCTGGGTAGCGAGCCAGAGTGTCTGGAGTGCCTGGCTAGTGAGGCAGAGTTTCTGGAGCGTCTAAGTAGCGAGGCAGAGTGCCTGGAGCGTCTAGCTAGCGTGGCAGAGTGTCTGGAGCCACTGGCTAGCGTGGCAGATAGTCTAAAGCGTCTGGGTAGCGAGGCAGAGTGTCTGGAGCGCCTGGCTACTGAGGCAGAGTGTCTGGAGATTCTGGGTAGCAAGGCAGAGTGTCTGGAGCGTCTATCTAGCGTGGCAGAGTGTCTGGAGCCTCTGGCTAGCGTAGCAGATAGTCTGGAGCGTCTGGCTAGAATGGCAGAGTGTCTGGAGCGCCTGGCTAGCCAGGCAGAGCTTCTGAAGCGCCTGGCTAACGAGGCAGAGTGTCTGGAGCGTCTGGGGAGCGAGGCAAAGTGTCTTGAACGTCTGGGTAGCGAATCAGAGTGTCTGGATCGTCTGGCTAGCGTGGTAGAGTGTCTGGAGCGGCTGGCTAGCGAGGCAGAGTGTCTGGAGCGTCTAAGTAGCGAGGCAGAGTGCCTGGAGCGTCTAGCTAGCGTGGCAGAGTGTCTGGAGCGCCTGGCTAGCGAGGCAGAGTGTCTGGAGCGTCTGGGTAGCAGGCAGAGTGTCTGGAGGGTCTGGGTAGCAAGGCAGAGTGTCTGGAGCGTCAAGCTAGCGTGGCATAGTGTCTTGAGCGTCTGGCTAGCGTAGCAGAGTGTCTGAAACCTCTGGCTAGCGTGGCAGAAAGTCTGGAGCGTCTGGCTAGGGACGCAGAGTGTCTGGAGCGTCTAGCTAGCGTGGCAGAGTGTCTGGAGCCTCTGGCTAGCGTGGCAGATAATCTGGAGCCACTGGCTAGCGTGGCTGATAGTCTGGAGCGTCAGGGTAGCGTAGCAGAGTGTCTGAAGCGGCTGGCTAGCGAGGCAGAGTGTCTAGAGAGTCTTGGTAGCGAGGCAGAGTGTCTGGAGCGCCTGGCTAGCGAGGCAGAGTGTCTGGAGCGTCTAGCTAGCGTGGCAGAGTGTCTGGGGCCTTTGGCTAGCGTGGCAGATAGTCTGGAGCGTCTGGGTAGCGAGGCAGAGTGTCTGGAGCGTCTGGGTCGCGAGGCAGAGTGTCTGGAGCGCCAGGCTAGCGGGGCAGAGTGTCTGGAGGGTCTGGGTAGCAAGGCAGAGTGTCTGGAGCGTCAAGCTAGCGACGCAGAGTGTCTGGAGCGTCTAGCTAGCGTAGCAGAGTGTCTAAAACCTCTGGCTAGCGTGGCAGAAAGTCTGGAGCGTCTGGCTAGCGAGGCAGAGTGTCTGGAGCGTCTGGCTAGCGTGGCAGATATGTGGCGAATGGGACAGTCACTCATCGGGGTTATAAGCACAACACAGCACTGACTTTCGAGTATATATTTATTCCACAGATTATGAGTACACACACAGGCTCGTCGACACGTACAAGTTCCAGGACACCCTTGTCCACTTGTGCGTTCCAGTCGACCGAATGCAGAGCAATGTCTTTAGCCGGCCAGAGACCCGTCTTATATACTACTTCTGGCCGGTCACGTGACGGTCACGTGACCGGCCACATGGTTTAGGGGCTGCAAGTAGAAAGCTAAGGGTACACACTGGCTATTGTCTCGGATCACCCGCTAGCACCTTGCCTTGGGTCCGAGACTAGCCAGTGAAAGCCTTAGCTGTCCCTTGCAGGACCGCCCCCCTTAATTAAAAAATCCCCTCCAAAATATTACAGAGCCACATTGTTGTGAATTAAACTTATAAGTTGCTTAAGATTAACATCCTAGTCTAAGCAGTTATTAATAAGTCCATCTTCTTTTGAGTCTTTCCTTAATTGTAATCACTATGTTAGCCCGCACACGGTTTACCTTTCTAAATCTATCTATTTTATGGCATTGTGTCCCTATTCTAGTTCTATGCTAACGCTGTTGTGTCGTCCCCTGTCGACGGGTACGCCGGGTACTTGCGTGTAGATTGTATGTACGGCTGGTTGTCGTCGGGCGCCGGTGAGGCGATCTTTTCACTTGCTAAGATCGTCGTGTTTGGCGTCGGGGTTCGGGGTTCGTCGCGTGTTGGCGTGCCCGGCGGTGTGGTCTTTAGAGGAGACAGTAGTCTCGGGGTGGTGCGCATTTTGGCGATGATCCGCCTAACCCTTTTGCGAAGGTTCGCATCACTGGCAGGTGTCTGGTCCGCGTGCCTTTTCCTGCGGGCCCGATGGTTCCTCTGCTGTGCCGGTTCTCGCTTTGCGTTGGCGCGTCGTTCCCGCCCTGATGGTGTTGCCCAGATTGATTTAGCTTGTGGGACATGAGTGACGGTTTCTACACGGTAGTTCATGTTGTCTTGTCGGTGAAGGATGTAGAACTGTCCTCCCTCGGCCCTCGTTACCCGTTGCACCCGGTAGTGTCCCTGGACTTGGTGACACTTTCCCCTGCGTCGTCACTTTCTCTGACGCAAGTTGTACCCTTCTTTGGCGGTATAAGGGACCAGCTGATCGGCATTGCACAATGCCACCTTGCGTTTTGTGACGGGGTCGCATAGTTTGTAGCTGTTGGTGCCCATCCTTGCTACTAGACCATGGTCCGTCTCTTTTGTGTGCGAGGGAGGCACAAAACCCCTTGGCGGCGTCACTAATTGTGTGCACTGTCCGGAGCACGAGTTGGCCAACGTTAAACTCGGCCTGACGATGTTTCTTATCGTAGGCTCTGCGCTGCGTTTCGTGGGCGTCGCTCTTGTTCTCACGGACGATTTGCGTCATTGCTGCTAATTTTTGTTGCAGTGACGTTGCATAATTGCTGGTATCTGCCGGGTCGGTCTCTGATCTCGATAAGTCGGCTGGGAACCGGAGCTGTTCGCCGAATGTCAGTTCGGCAGGGCTGAAACCGTTTGTTTGGTGTTCGGCGGTACGCAATGCGAATGAGATTGCCTTAAGATGTCTATCCCAGTCCTTGTGTTTGTCAGTGAGGGCTACCAGGCATTGTTTAATGTCTCTGTTGGTCCTCTCGCACGGGTTACCACACGGGCGGTACGGCACTGTTTTGTTTGTTGTGATCCCAAGTTGTTTGCATGTCTGGTTCCACAGTTTTCCCGCGAATTGTGGACCGTTATCACTACGGATCCGTGTCGGGAAACCGTACCGGGTGCAGTAGTCGACAAGGCAGTCCGCCACTGTTTTTCCCGTGGCTTTTCTGAGCGGGTATAGTTCCATAAACTTGGTGAAGTCGTCTATTATCACAAAGATGTATTGATGGCGCGATGAAGTCGTCAGTGGGTATGGGCCCATTAGGTCGCATGAGATGTCACTGAACTTCGATGGTGCCATCCGACTCGCCATACTGCCGATCGGCTTTGCGTTCCGTGCTTTTGTTTTCTGGCATACGTCGCACCCCATTATGTATTTCGCGACGTCTTGCCTCATACCTGCCCAAGAATAGCGTTCCTGTATGCGGCGAATGGTTTTGTAATACCCCATGTGACCGGCTAGCGCGTGGTCGTGGAATAGTCGCAGGACCTCCTCTCGGAGACTGGCTGGGACCATTGTTCTACGTTGCGGCGGCATCGAGCTACTCGGGAGGTGTCTGGAGATCAGCCCGTCCTCATCGATAATATATGACGGGTCCTTGTTCACACCGGTCTTCAGTTCATCTCTTAGTTTTGTCAATCCCTTGTCTGCGAGTTGCTTTTCTATCCATGTCGAACGGTCGGCCAAGTCCACTAGGTTGTCTTCGTCGGTTAGCAAAACGTGCTCGTCCACTATATCCCCGTCGGCGCCATGGTTTTCGAACGTCAGGAGCCCGAATTGTCCTCGCCTTGTGACCTCTTCGCCCACTTCTTCGATTGGGAATATTTCGTCCACTTTCCTTGCCTTTGATATGCTGGGTTGAAACGCCAGCGGTGCTCGGCTCAAGGCGTCTGCGACGACATTCGAGGCGCCTGTTCTGTATTTGATCTCGCAGTCTAGGCCCATTAGACGCATTGCCCACCGCCTAATCCTACCTTTCGGCCAGTCAGCCGATAGCATTGTCTTAAGGATGTTGTGATCGGTTTCGATTTTGAAATGCGACATCTCCACATATGGTAGGTAGTGATTCACGCTCCATACCACGGCTAGCGCTTCTAGTTCAGATATGGTGTAATTTAGTTCGCACGCCGTGAGGGTGCGGGATGCGAACGCTATTGGTCTAGGTCCATTTTTGCCTTCTTGCATGAGGCAGCTTCCTAATCCCGCATGTGATGCATCAGTCTGTATGGTAAATTCCCTGCTCATGTCGGGGAGTGCTAAGCAGGTGTCTGAAGTGATTTGGTCTTTCAATGAGTCGAATGCTCCTTGTTGCTCCATATTCCATTTCCATTTCACATTCTTCTTTAGTAACTGAGTCAGTGGGAGAGCGATTGTACTGAACGATTTGATATAGTTTCTGTAAAAGCCAGCGAGTCCGATGAACCTTTGTATACCCTTTGTGTTCTTTGGCGTGTTGAAACCTTTTATTGATGCTACGAGGTCCGGATTTGGTGCCACGGTTCCGGGTGTGATGGTGTGTCCGAGAAACTTGAGCGTTTGGGTGCACAATTGAACTTTTGAAGGGTTGACCGTTAATCCTGCCTCCCGTAGTCTATGCAAGACGTCTTCTAGGTGTTTGACGTGAAGCTCCCATGATTCCGAGTAAACGACGATGTCGTCTAAAAAGGCCATTGCGTAATCGCACTGAGCAGTCCCGTTGCTCAAGACGCTGTTGATGAGCTTTTGAAACGTGTACCCGCTCCCAATCAGGCCCATCGGTAGTCTTTTGTATCTGAAGGCTCCTCGGTGCGTGGTAAAGCTTGTGCGATGACGGTCTTCTCTGCGCACGCGTAATTGGTGATAACCCTGACTTAAATCTAGCAGAGAGAAGATTTTAGCTCGTCCAAGTTGACATAGTGTCCAGTCAATGCGTGGCATGATATAGGGTTGCACTTTCGTTTTTTTGTTCAGGAGCCGGTAATCTATGCACAGACGTTTCCCTCCGTCCTTTTTGTCTACTATTACCGTTGCACTTGACCATCCACTGCGATGCGAGCATGGCTCTATTATATCGTCGGCCAGTAGTTTGTTGAGGCAATCGTCGAGCACCATTCTTTTCTTCTCGTTTATGGGTCTTTGAGCGCACCTGCTGGGGGTCTCCCCGTCAGTGTTAATTTCGTGCTCCATAAGCGTGCACAGTCCTGGTTTCTTTGTAAATGTTGATTTATAGCGTGCTATAACTGTTTCTAGGCTCGCTCTGGTTTTTGCAGGGCACACGACTGTTTCCATTATCTGCGCGATGATGTCCTCATCCTTGTCACACACGGCTTGACAGGTAGTCGTGGGTCTAGCCTCGCCGTCATTGAATGGAACTACAGCCTGTGGGCTTGTGCCCAGGGTCCACCCGCGCTCCTTTATATGAATTGAAATGTTAGTTCTTCCTATAAAATCACGCCCTAAAACTATAGGTTTGCACAGACCTGGAAGTAGCGCGAATGTTTGTTTAATTTTGCCGCCTGCCCAATTTACCTTTGTACTTAATTTTCCCTTGCACACGGCCTGCCCGGTGGCTAGGTTTACTCTCTGTGTATAAGGTTGCACGGCCCACCCCCGTGCCTTTACTATCTGTATAAAATAGTCGCCTAGCAGGCTTATCGATGATCCACTGTCGAGCATTGCTAGATGCACTTCGCCGGCGATCATCACCCGTATCAGCGGCTCGTTCTTCTCTCCTGCCTGCCCGACGGAGCATCCTCCGACTTCACGGTTGCCTATTGTCATTTGGTTGGCGATGCCGGGTGAGCTGTTGTTTGGGACCCAGTTATTTACACAATCGCGGAGACGCCCTATCTCGTCGCGTAGCTCATTAATCACCGCGGCGAGTGCCATAGGGCGCTCCTCTAGTTTTTTGCCGAATTCTTCGTTGGACAATTTCTGGCGAAATGGTCCCGGCCATTGCAGACCCAACACGCTAGTCTGTCTCGTTGTGGTCCTTTTGGGGCCCCTGCTGGAGCGGCGCTGTGTTGGTAAGGTGCCCATGCTGGTATATGCGTGTACATAAAAGGGTCCAGCGCTGCGGCGTCCAGTTGGTGGTAGTTTTGATGACTGGTTGCTGCCGTCTCGATCGACGCCACGGTCCCCACCGATCCTTGCGCACATCGTGAGGCACCCCAGGCGAGGGATGGCTCGATGGACCACGCTGCAGGAGGAGGCGGCCGATATTCGCGGTCCATTAGTATGCCTCTTTGTATGGTTGGGCCGGCCTGTGACATCTCGCGGAGGGTTGTGAATGTCTTCCCGTTGATTGCTTTCCGAAACTCAGGATGCATCTGCCGGATGACCCGCTGAATTTTTGTCTCTTCGGGAACCTCTTCACCGATTTTGTTGTAATATCCAGCGATGGTCTGGATGAACGCCGATAATGACTCAGCGGGGTGCTGGGTTCGGGCGTCGAGCTCGCGTCGCAAAAGCTCGCGGTAGTTAACGGCTCCGAACTCGGTTTGGAATGCCTCCTTGAAATCGTCCCACTCGGTGATACCACCGATGAAACCCCACCATCGTAGTGCTGCGTCTGTGAGGGCGACGGGGATGGCCCTTGCCAACAGGTCCCTTGGTGACATGTCCTGTGATGCTGCGAAACGTTCGAGTTGGCCCAGGAACTCGCTCGGCGTCTTCTCGTCCGTGTGGCCCCGGTACGTTGGTAGAGCGATGCGGAGAGAAGCCCATGCTTCTCGTTCTCTCATCGGCTGGGTGGTCGGTCCTCGCGGTGCCATCTGTGCCCGGATGGCGGTTGCCACTGCGCCAGCGTCGGGAATCTCGTCGCCGTCGCCGAGGCCCAAGAGTTCGCGCACCAGTGCCGTCGGAATGGTGGTTTCCATGGTGGGGGTGGGTCTCGCCGTGGGAGTGCTCGGTTCTCTTCCCCTCCCGAACCTAAGTTTCATCTATCGACTATACACTATGTATAGCTAAACCTATCGATCTTTGGATGTTTCGGGTATGGTGGCCGATCGAACCAGTCCTCAGATCCTAGACTCTCCCCCCGACTAACTAAACTGTCCGGCTATACACTATGTATAGCTAAACCTATCAATCTTTGGATGTTTCGGGTATGGTGGCCGATCGAACCAGTCCTCAGATTCTACACGTAGCTAACCTATTGATCCTTGGATGTTTCGGGTATGGTGGCCGATCGAACCAGTCCTCAGATCCTAGACTATCCCCCCGACTAACTAAACTGTCCTCACTTCACCCTGGTTCTTTCTAAAATAAATCCCGGACGAGCCCCCACTTGTGGCGAATGGGACAGTCACTCATCGGGGTTATAAGCACAACACAGCACTGACTTTCGAGTATATATTTATTCCACAGATTATGAGTACACACACAGGCTCGTCGACACGTACAAGTTCCAGGACACCCTTGTCCACTTGTGCGTTCCAGTCGACCGAATGCAGAGCAATGTCTTTAGCCGGCCAGAGACCCGTCTTATATACTACTTCTGGCCGGTCACGTGACGGTCACGTGACCGGCCACATGGTTTAGGGGCTGCAAGTAGAAAGCTAAGGGCTATTGTCACTGCTATCGACACTGGCTATTGTCTCGGATCACCCGCTAGCACCTTGCCTTGGGTCCGAGACTAGCCAGTGAAAGCCTTAGCTGTCCCTTGCAGATAATCTGGAGCCACTGGCTAGCGTGGCTGATAGTCTGGAGCGTCTGGGTAGCGAGGCAGCGTGTCTGGAGCGCCTGGCTAGCGAGGCAGAGTGTCTGGAGGGTCTGGGTAGCAAGGCAGAGTGTCTGGAGGGTCTGGGTAGCAAGGCAGAGTGTCTGGAGCGTCTAGCTAGCGTAGCAGAGTGTCTAAAACCTCTGGCTAGCGTGGCAGAAAGTCTGGAGCGTCTGGCTAGCATTGCAGAGTGTCTGAAGAGGCTGGCTAGCGAGGCAGAGTGTCTGGAGCGTCTGGATAGCGAGGCAGAGTGTCTGGAGCGCCTGGCTAGCGAGGCAGAGTGTCTGGAGCGTCTGGCTAGCGTGGCAGAGTGTCTGGAGCCTCTGGCTAGCGTGGCAAATAGTCTGGAGCGTCTGGGTAGCGAGGAAGAGTGTCTGGAGCGCCTGGCTAGCGAGGCAGAGTGTCTGGAGGGTCTTAGTAGCAAGGCAGAGTGTCTGGAGCGTCTAGCTAGCGTGGCAGAGTGTCTGGAGCGTCTAGCTAGCGTAGCAGAGTGTCTGAAATCTCTGGCTAGCATGGCAGAGTGTCTGGAGCGGCTGGCTAGGGAGGCAGAGTGTCTGGATCGTCTGGGTAGCGAGCCAGAGTGTCTGGAGTGCCTGGCTAGTGAGGCAGAGTTTCTGGAGCGTCTAAGTAGCGAGGCAGAGTGCCTGGAGCGTCTAGCTAGCGTGGCAGAGTGTCTGGAGCCACTGGCTAGCGTTGCAGATTTCTAAAGCGTCTGGGTAGCGAGGCAGAGTGTCTGGAGCGCCTGGCTAGCGAGGCAGAGTGTCTGGAGATTCTGGGTAGCAAGGCAGAGTGTCTGGAGCGTCTATCTAGCGTGGCAGAGTGTCTGGAGCCTCTGGCTAGCGTAGCAGATAGTCTGAAGCGTCTGGCTAGAATGGCAGAGTGTCTGGAGCGCCTGGCTAGCGAGGCAGAGCTTCTAAAGCGCCTGGCTAACGAGGCAGAGTGTCTGGAGCGTCTGGGGAGCGAGGCAAAGTGTCTTGAACGTCTGGGTAGCGAATCAGAGTGTCTGGAGCGTCTGGCTAGCGTGGCAGAGTGTCTGGAGCGCCTGGCTAGCGAGGCAGAGTGTCTGGAGAGTCTGGGTTGCTAGCCAGAGTGTCTGAAGCGTCTGGCTAGCATGGCAGAGTGTCTGGAGCGGCTGGCTAGCGAGGCAGAGTGTCTGGAGCGCCTGGCTAGCATTGCAGAGTGTCTTCAGCCTCTGGCTAGCGTGGCAGAGTGTCTGGAGCGTCTGGCTAGCATTGCAGAGTGTCTGCAGCCTCTGGCTAGCGTGGCAGATAGTCTGGAGCCACTGGCTAGCGTGGCAGAAAGTCTGGAGCGTATGGGAGCGAGCCAGAGTGTATGGAACGCCTGGCTAGCGAGGCAGAGTGCCTGGAGCGTCTAGCTTGCGTGGTAGAGTGTCTGGAGTGTCTGGCTAGCGTGGTAGAGTGTCTGGAGCGGCTGGCTAGCGAGGCAGAGTGTCTGGAGCGTCTAAGTAGCGAGGCAAGTGCCTGGAGCGTCTAGCTAGCGTGGCAGAGTGGCTGGAGCCACTGGCTAGCGTGGCAGAGTGTCTTGAGATTCTGGGTAGCAAGGCAGAGTGTCTGGAGCGTCTAGCTAGCGTGGCAGAGTGTCTGGAGCCTCTGGCTAGCGTTGCAGATAGTCTGGAGCGTCTGGGTAGCGAGGCAAAGTGTCTGGAACGTCTGGGTAGCGAATCAGAGTGTCTGGAGTGCCTGGCTAGCGAGGCAGAGTGTCTGGAGCGTCTAGCTAGCGTGGCAGAGTGTCTGGAGCCTCTGGCTAGCGTGGCAAATAGTCTGGAGCGTCTGGGTAGCGAGGCAGAGTGTCTGGAGCGCCTGGCTAGCGAGGCAGAGTGTCTGGAGGGTCTAAGTAGCAAGGCAGAGTGTCTGGAGCGTCTAGCTAGCGTGGCAGAGTGTCTGGAGCGTCTAGCTAGCGTAGCAGAGTGTCTGAAATCTCTGGCTAGCATGGCAGAGTGTCTAAAGCGGCTGGCTAGGGAGGCAGAGTGTCTGGATCGTCTGGGTAGCGAGGCAGAGTGTCTGGAGCGCCTGGCTAGTGAGGCAGAGTTTCTGGAGCGTCTAAGTAGCGAGGCAGAGTGCCTGGAGCGTCTAGCTAGCGTGGCAGAGTGTCTGGAGCCACTGGCTAGCGTGGCAGATAGTCTAAAGCGTCTGGGTAGCGAGGCAGAGTGTCTGGAGCGCCTGGCTACTGAGGCAGAGTGTCTGGAGATTCTGGGTAGCAAGGCAGAGTGTCTGGAGCGTCTATCTAGCGTGGCAGAGTGTCTGGAGCCTCTGGCTAGCGTAGCAGATAGTCTGGAGCGTCTGGCTAGAATGGCAGAGTGTCTGGAGCGCCTGGCTAGCGAGGCAGAGCTTCTGAAGCGCCTGGCTAACGAGGCAGAGTGTCTGGAGCGTCTGGGGAGCGAGGCAAAGTGTCTTGAACGTCTGGGTAGCGAATCAGAGTGTCTGGAGCGTCTGGCTAGCGTGGCAGAGTGTCTGGAGCGCCTGGCTAGCGAGGCAGAGTGTCTGGAGCGCCTGGCTAGCGAGGCAGAAAGTCTGGATTGTCTAACAAGCGTGGCAGAGTGTCTGGAGCCTCTGGCTAGCGTGGCAGATAGTCTGGAGCCACTGGCTAGCGTGGCAGATAGTCTGGAGCGTCTGGGTAGCAAGGCAGAAATTCTGGAGCGCATGGCTAGCGAGACAGAGTGTCTGGAGGGTCTGGGTAGCAAGGCAGAGTGTCTGGAGCGTTTAGCTAGCGAGGCAGAGTGTCTGGTGTGTCTGGGTAGCGAGGCAAGGTGTCTGGAGCGTCTAAGTAGCGAATCAGAGTGTCTGGAGCGTCTAGCTAGCGTGGCAGAGTGTCTGGAGCGTCTGGCTAGCATTGCTGAGTGTTTTCAGCCTCTGGCTACCGTGGCAGAGTGTCTGGAGCGCCTGGCTAGCGAGGTAGAGCTTCTGAAGCGCCTGGCTAACGAGGCAGAGTGTCTGGAGCGTCTGGGGAGCGAGGCAAAGTGTCTTGAACGTCTGGGTAGCATTGCAGAGTGTCTTCAGCCTCTGGCTAGCGTGGCAGAGTGTCTGGAGCGTCTGGCTAGCATTGCAGAGTGTCTGCAGCCTCTGGCTAGCGTGGCAGATAGTCTGGAGCCACTGGCTAGCGTGGCAGAAAGTCTGGAGCGTATGGGAGCGAGCCAGAGTGTCTGGAACGCCTGGCTAGCGATGCAGAGTGCCTGGAGCGTCTAGCTTGCGTGGTAGAGTGTCTGGAGCGGCTGGCTAGCGAGGCAGAGTGTCTGGAGCGTCTAAGTAGCGAGGCAGAGTGCCTGGAGCGTCTAGCTAGCGTGGCAGAGTGGCTGGAGCCACTGGCTAGCGTGGCAGAGTGTCTGGAGATTCTGGGTAGCAAGGCAGAGTGTCTGGAGCGTCTAGCTAGCGTGGCAGAGTGTCTGGAGCCTCTGGCTAGCGTTGCAGATAGTCTGGAGCGTCTGGGTAGCGAGGCAAAGTGTCTGGAACGTCTGGGTAGCGAATCAGAGTGTCTGGAGTGCCTGGCTAGCGAGGCAGAGTGTCTGGAGCGTCTAGCTAGCGTGGCAGAGTGTCTGGAGCCTCTGGCTAGCGTGGCAAATAGTCTGGAGCGTCTGGGTAGCGAGGTAGAGTGTCTGGAGCGCCTGGCTAGCGAGGCAGAGTGTCTGGAGGGTCTAAGTAGCAAGGCAGAGTGTCTGGAGCGTCTAGCTAGCGTAGCAGAGTGTCTGAAATCTCTGGCTAGCATGGCAGAGTGTCTAAAGCGGCTGGCTAGGGAGGCAGAGTGTCTGGATCGTCTGGGTAGCGAGCCAGAGTGTCTGGAGTGCCTGGCTAGTGAGGCAGAGTTTCTGGAGCGTCTTAGTAGCGAGGCAGAGTGCTTGGAGCGTCTAGCTAGCGTGGCAGAGTGTCTGGAGCCACTGGCTAGCGTGGCAAATAGTCTGGAGCGTCTGGGTAGCGAGGCAGAGTGTCTGGAGCGCCTGGCTAGCGAGGCAGAGTGTCTGGAGCGCCTGGCTAGCGAGGCAGAGTGTCTGGAGGGTCTAAGTAGCAAGGCAGAGTGTCTGGAGCGTCTAGCTAGCGTGGCAGAGTGTCTGGAGCGTCTAGCTAGCGTAGCAGAGTGTCTGAAATCTCTGGCTAGCATGGCAGAGTGTCTTAAGCGGCTGGCTAGGGAGGCAGAGTGTCTGGATCGTCTGGGTAGCGAGCCAGAGTGTCTGGAGTGCCTGGCTAGTGAGGCAGAGTTTCTGGAGCGTCTAAGTAGCTAGGCAGACTGCTTGGAGCGTCTAGCTAGCGTGGCAGAGTGTCTGGAGCCACTGGCTAGCGTGGCAAATAGTCTGGAGCGTCTGGGTAGCGAGGCAGAGTGTCTGGAGCGCCTGGCTAGCGAGGCAGAGTGTCTGGAGATTCTGGGTAGCAAGGCAGAGTGTCTGGAGCGTCTATTTAGCGTGGCAGAGTGTCTGGAGCCTCTGGCTAGCGTAGCAGATAGTCTGGAGCGTCTGGCTAGAATGGCAGAGTGTCTGGAGCGCCTGGCTAGCGAGGCAGAGCTTCTGAAGCGCCTGGCTAACGAGGCAGAGTGTCTGGAGCGTCTGGGGAGCGAGGCAAAGTGTCTTGAACGTCTGGGTAGCGAATCAGAGTGTCTGGAGCGTCTGGCTAGCGTGGCAGAATGTCTGGAGCGCCTGGCTAGCGAGGCAGAGTGTCTGGAGAGTCTGGGTAGCTAGCCAGAGTGTCTGAAGCGTCTGGCTAGCATGGCAGAGTGTCTGGAGCGGCTGGCTAGCGAGGCAGAGTGTCTGGAGCGCCTGGCTAGCATTGCAGAGTGTCTTCAGCCTCTGGCTAGCGTGGCAGAGTGTCTGGAGCGTCTGGCTAGCATTGCAGAGTGTCTGCAGCCTCTGGCTAGCGTGGCAGATAGTCTGGAGCCACTGGCTAGCGTGGCAAATAGTCTGGAGCGTCTGGGTAGCGAGGCAGAGTGTCTGGAGCGCCTGGCTAGCGAGGCAGAGTGTCTGGAGGGTCTAAGTAGCAAGGCAGAGTGTCTGGAGCGTCTAGCTAGCGTGGCAGAGTGTCTGGAGCGTCTAGCTAGCGTAGCAGAGTGTCTGAAATCTCTGGCTAGCATGGCAGAGTGTCTGGAGCGGCTGGCTAGGGAGGCAGAGTGTCTGGATCGTCTAAGTAGCGAGCCAGAGTGTCTGGAGTGCCTGGCTAGTGAGGCAGAGTTTCTGGAGCGTCTAAGTAGCGAGGCAGAGTACCTGGAGCGTCTAGCTAGCGTGGCAGAGTGTCTTGAGCCACTGGCTAGCGTGGCAGATAGTCTAAAGCGTCTGGGTAGCGAGGCAGAGTGTCTGGAGCGCCTGGCTAGCGAGGCAGAGTGTCTGGAGATTCTGGGTAGCAAGGCAGAGTGTCTGGAGCGTCTATTTAGCGTGGCAGAGTGTCTGGAGCCTCTGGCTAGCGTAGCAGATAGTCTGGAGCGTCTGGCTAGAATGGCAGAGTGTCTGGAGCGCCTGGCTAGCGAGGCAGAGCTTCTGAAGCGCCTGGCTAACGAGGCAGAGTGTCTGGAGCGTCTGGCTAGCGAGGCAGAGTGTCTGGAGCGTATGGCTAGCAAGGCAGAAAGTCTGGATTGTCTAACAAGCGTGGCAGAGTGTCTGGAGCCTCTGGCTAGCGTGGCAGATAGTCTGGAGCCACTGGCTAGCGTGGCAGATAGTCTGGAGCGTCTGGGTAGCGAGGCAGAAATTCTTGAGCGCATGGCTAGCGAGACAGAGTGTCTGGAGGGTCTGGGTAGCAAGGCAGAGTGTCTGGAGCGTTTAGCTAGCGAGGCAGAGTGTCTGGTGTGTCTGGGTAGCGAGGCAAGGTGTCTGGAGCGTCTAAGTAGCGAATCAGAGTGTCTGGAGCGTCTAGCTAGCGTGGCAGAGTGTCTGGAGCGTCTGGCTAGCATTGCAGAGTGTCTGGAGCGTCTGAGAAGCGAGGCAGAGTGCCTGGAGCGTCTAGCTAGCGTGGCAGAGTGGCTGGAGCCACTGGCTAGCGTTGCAGATAGTCTGGAGCGTCTGGGTAGCGAGGCAAAGTGTCTGGAGATTCTGGGTAGCAAGGCAGAGTGTCTGGAGCGTCTATTTAGCGTGGCAGAGTGTCTGGAGCCTCTGGCTAGCGTAGCAGATAGTCTGGAGCGTCTGGCTAGAATGGCAGAGTGTCTGGAGCGCCTGGCTAGAAAGGCAGAGCTTCTGAAGTGCCTGGCTAACGAGGCAGAGTGTCTGGAGCGTCTGGCTAGCGAGGCAGAGTGTCTGGAGCGCCTGGCTAGCATGGCAGAAAGTCTGGATTGTCTAACAAGCGTGGCAGAGTGTCTGGAGCCTCTGGCTAGCGTGGCAGATAGTCTGGAGCCACTGGCTAGCGTGGCAGATAGTCTGGAGCGTCTGGGTAGCGAGGCAGAAATTCTTGAGCGCATGGCTAGCGAGACAGAGTGTCTGGAGGGTCTGGGTAGCAAGGCAGAGTGTCTGGAGCGTTTAGCTAGCGAGGCAGAGTGTCTGGTGTGTCTGGGTAGCGAGGCAAGGTGTCTGGAGCGTCTAAGTAGCGAATCAGAGTGTCTGGAGCGTCTAGCTAGCGTGGCAGAGTGTCTGGAGCGTCTGGCTAGCATTGCAGAGTGTCTGGAGCGTCTGAGTAGCGAGGCAGAGTGCCTGGAGCGTCTGGCTAGCGTGGCAGAGTGTCTGGAGCGCCTGGCTAGCGAGGCAGAGTGTCTGGAGAGTCTGGGTTGCTAGCCAGAGTGTCTGAAGCGTCTGGCTAGCATGGCAGAGTGTCTGGAGCGGCTGGCTAGCGAGGCAGAGTGTCTGGAGCGCCTGGCTAGCATTGCAGAGTGTCTTCAGCCTCTGGCTAGCGTGGCAGAGTGTCTGGAGCGTCTGGCTAGCATTGCAGAGTGTCTGCAGCCTCTGGCTAGCGTGGCAGATAGTCTGGAGCCACTGGCTAGCGTGGCAGAAAGTCTGGAGCGTATGGGAGCGAGCCAGAGTGTATGGAACGCCTGGCTAGCGAGGCAGAGTGCCTGGAGCGTCTAGCTTGCGTGGTAGAGTGTCTGGAGTGTCTGGCTAGCGTGGTAGAGTGTCTGGAGCGGCTGGCTAGCGAGGCAGAGTGTCTGGAGCGTCTAAGTAGCGAGGCAAGTGCCTGGAGCGTCTAGCTAGCGTGGCAGAGTGGCTGGAGCCACTGGCTAGCGTGGCAGAGTGTCTTGAGATTCTGGGTAGCAAGGCAGAGTGTCTGGAGCGTCTAGCTAGCGTGGCAGAGTGTCTGGAGCCTCTGGCTAGCGTTGCAGATAGTCTGGAGCGTCTGGGTAGCGAGGCAAAGTGTCTGGAACGTCTGGGTAGCGAATCAGAGTGTCTGGAGTGCCTGGCTAGCGAGGCAGAGTGTCTGGAGCGTCTAGCTAGCGTGGCAGAGTGTCTGGAGCCTCTGGCTAGCGTGGCAAATAGTCTGGAGCGTCTGGGTAGCGAGGCAGAGTGTCTGGAGCGCCTGGCTAGCGAGGCAGAGTGTCTGGAGGGTCTAAGTAGCAAGGCAGAGTGTCTGGAGCGTCTAGCTAGCGTGGCAGAGTGTCTGGAGCGTCTAGCTAGCGTAGCAGAGTGTCTGAAATCTCTGGCTAGCATGGCAGAGTGTCTAAAGCGGCTGGCTAGGGAGGCAGAGTGTCTGGATCGTCTGGGTAGCGAGGCAGAGTGTCTGGAGCGCCTGGCTAGTGAGGCAGAGTTTCTGGAGCGTCTAAGTAGCGAGGCAGAGTGCCTGGAGCGTCTAGCTAGCGTGGCAGAGTGTCTGGAGCCACTGGCTAGCGTGGCAGATAGTCTAAAGCGTCTGGGTAGCGAGGCAGAGTGTCTGGAGCGCCTGGCTACTGAGGCAGAGTGTCTGGAGATTCTGGGTAGCAAGGCAGAGTGTCTGGAGCGTCTATCTAGCGTGGCAGAGTGTCTGGAGCCTCTGGCTAGCGTAGCAGATAGTCTGGAGCGTCTGGCTAGAATGGCAGAGTGTCTGGAGCGCCTGGCTAGCGAGGCAGAGCTTCTGAAGCGCCTGGCTAACGAGGCAGAGTGTCTGGAGCGTCTGGGGAGCGAGGCAAAGTGTCTTGAACGTCTGGGTAGCGAATCAGAGTGTCTGGAGCGTCTGGCTAGCGTGGCAGAGTGTCTGGAGCGCCTGGCTAGCGAGGCAGAGTGTCTGGAGCGCCTGGCTAGCGAGGCAGAAAGTCTGGATTGTCTAACAAGCGTGGCAGAGTGTCTGGAGCCTCTGGCTAGCGTGGCAGATAGTCTGGAGCCACTGGCTAGCGTGGCAGATAGTCTGGAGCGTCTGGGTAGCAAGGCAGAAATTCTGGAGCGCATGGCTAGCGAGACAGAGTGTCTGGAGGGTCTGGGTAGCAAGGCAGAGTGTCTGGAGCGTTTAGCTAGCGAGGCAGAGTGTCTGGTGTGTCTGGGTAGCGAGGCAAGGTGTCTGGAGCGTCTAAGTAGCGAATCATAGTGTCTGGAGCATCTAGCTAGCGTGGCAGAGTGTCTGGAGCGTCTGGCTAGCATTGCTGAGTGTTTTCAGCCTCTGGCTACCGTGGCAGAGTGTCTGGAGCGCCTGGCTAGCGAGGTAGAGCTTCTGAAGCGCCTGGCTAACGAGGCAGAGTGTCTGGAGCGTCTGGGGAGCGAGGCAAAGTGTCTTGAACGTCTGGGTAGCATTGCAGAGTGTCTTCAGCCTCTGGCTAGCGTGGCAGAGTGTCTGGAGCGTCTGGCTAGCATTGCAGAGTGTCTGCAGCCTCTGGCTAGCGTGGCAGATAGTCTGGAGCCACTGGCTAGCGTGGCAGAAAGTCTGGAGCGAATGGGAGCGAGCCAGAGTGTCTGGAACGCCTGGCTAGCGATGCAGAGTGCCTGGAGCGTCTAGCTTGCGTGGTAGAGTGTCTGGAGCGGCTGGCTAGCGAGGCAGAGTGTCTGGAGCGTCTAAGTAGCGAGGCAGAGTGCCTGGAGCGTCTAGCTAGCGTGGCAGAGTGGCTGGAGCCACTGGCTAGCGTGGCAGAGTGTCTGGAGATTCTGGGTAGCAAGGCAGAGTGTCTGGAGCGTCAAGCTAGCGTGGCAGAGTGTCTGGAGCCTCTGGCTAGCGTTGCAGATAGTCTGGAGCGTCTGGGTAGCGAGGCAAAGTGTCTGGAACGTCTGGGTAGCGAATCAGAGTGTCTGGAGTGCCTGGCTAGCGAGGCAGAGTGTCTGGAGCGTCTAGCTAGCGTGGCAGAGTGTCTGGAGCCTCTGGCTAGCGTGGCAAATAGTCTGGAGCGTCTGGGTAGCGAGGTAGAGTGTCTGGAGCGCCTGGCTAGCGAGGCAGAGTGTCTGGAGGGTCTAAGTAGCAAGGCAGAGTGTCTGGAGCGTCTAGCTAGCGTAGCAGAGTGTCTGAAATCTCTGGCTAGCATGGCAGAGTGTCTAAAGCGGCTGGCTAGGGAGGCAGAGTGTCTGGATCGTCTGGGTAGCGAGCCAGAGTGTCTGGAGTGCCTGGCTAGTGAGGCAGAGTTTCTGGAGCGTCTAAGTAGCGAGGCAGAGTGCTTGGAGCGTCTAGCTAGCGTGGCAGAGTGTCTGGAGCCACTGGCTAGCGTGGCAAATAGTCTGGAGCGTCTGGGTAGCGAGGCAGAGTGTCTGGAGCGCCTGGCTAGCGAGGCAGAGTGTCTGGAGCGCCTGGCTAGCGAGGCAGAGTGTCTGGAGGGTCTAAGTAGCAAGGCAGAGTGTCTGGAGCGTCTAGCTAGCGTGGCAGAGTGTCTGGAGCGTCTAGCTAGCGTAGCAGAGTGTCTGAAATCTCTGGCTAGCATGGCAGAGTGTCTAAAGCGGCTGGCTAGGGAGGCAGAGTGTCTGGATCGTCTGGGTAGCGAGCCAGAGTGTCTGGAGTGCCTGGCTAGTGAGGCAGAGTTTCTGGAGCGTCTAAGTAGCGAGGCAGAGTGCTTGGAGCGTCTAGCTAGCGTGGCAGAGTGTCTGGAGCCACTGGCTAGCGTGGCAAATAGTCTGGAGCGTCTGGGTAGCGAGGCAGAGTGTCTGGAGCGCCTGGCTAGCGAGGCAGAGTGTCTGGAGATTCTGGGTAGCAAGGCAGAGTGTCTGGAGCGTCTATTTAGCGTGGCAGAGTGTCTGGAGCCTCTGGCTAGCGTAGCAGATAGTCTGGAGCGTCTGGCTAGAATGGCAGAGTGTCTGGAGCGCCTGGCTAGCGAGGCAGAGCTTCTGAAGCGCCTGGCTAACGAGGCAGAGTGTCTGGAGCGTCTGGGGAGCGAGGCAAAGTGTCTTGAACGTCTGGGTAGCGAATCAGAGTGTCTGGAGCGTCTGGCTAGCGTGGCAGAATGTCTGGAGCGCCTGGCTAGCGAGGCAGAGTGTCTGGAGAGTCTGGGTAGCTAGCCAGAGTGTCTGAAGCGTCTGGCTAGCATGGCAGAGTGTCTGGAGCGGCTGGCTAGCGAGGCAGAGTGTCTGGAGCGCCTGGCTAGCATTGCAGAGTGTCTTCAGCCTCTGGCTAGCGTGGCAGAGTGTCTGGAGCGTCTGGCTAGCATTGCAGAGTGTCTGCAGCCTCTGGCTAGCGTGGCAGATAGTCTGGAGCCACTGGCTAGCGTGGCAAATAGTCTGGAGCGTCTGGGTAGCGAGGCAGAGTGTCTGGAGCGCCTGGCTAGCGAGGCAGAGTGTCTGGAGGGTCTAAGTAGCAAGGCAGAGTGTCTGGAGCGTCTAGCTAGCGTGGCAGAGTGTCTGGAGCGTCTAGCTAGCGTAGCAGAGTGTCTGAAATCTCTGGCTAGCATGGCAGAGTGTCTGGAGCGGCTGGCTAGGGAGGCAGAGTGTCTGGATCGTCTAAGTAGCGAGCCAGAGTGTCTGGAGTGCCTGGCTAGTGAGGCAGAGTTTCTGGAGCGTCTAAGTAGCGAGGCAGAGTACCTGGAGCGTCTAGCTAGCGTGGCAGAGTGTCTTGAGCCACTGGCTAGCGTGGCAGATAGTCTAAAGCGTCTGGGTAGCGAGGCAGAGTGTCTGGAGCGCCTGGCTAGCGAGGCAGAGTGTCTGGAGATTCTGGGTAGCAAGGCAGAGTGTCTGGAGCGTCTATTTAGCGTGGCAGAGTGTCTGGAGCCTCTGGCTAGCGTAGCAGATAGTCTGGAGCGTCTGGCTAGAATGGCAGAGTGTCTGGAGCGCCTGGCTAGCGAGGCAGAGCTTCTGAAGCGCCTGGCTAACGAGGCAGAGTGTCTGGAGCGTCTGGGGAGCGAGGCAAAGTGTCTTGAACGTCTGGGTAGCGAATCAGAGTGTCTGGAGCGTCTGGCTAGCGTGGCAGAATGTCTGGAGCGCCTGGCTAGCGAGGCAGAGTGTCTGGAGAGTCTGGGTAGCTAGCCAGAGTGTCTGAAGCGTCTGGCTAGCATGGCAGAGTGTCTGGAGCGGCTGGCTAGCGAGGCAGAGTGTCTGGAGCGCCTGGCTAGCATTGCAGAGTGTCTTCAGCCTCTGGCTAGCGTGGCAGAGTGTCTGGAGCGTCTGGCTAGCATTGCAGAGTGTCTGCAGCCTCTGGCTAGCGTGGCAGATAGTCTGGAGCCACTGGCTAGCGTGGCAAATAGTCTGGAGCGTCTGGGTAGCGAGGCAGAGTGTCTGGAGCGCCTGGCTAGCGAGGCAGAGTGTCTGGAGGGTCTAAGTAGCAAGGCAGAGTGTCTGGAGCGTCTAGCTAGCGTGGCAGAGTGTCTGGAGCGTCTAGCTAGCGTAGCAGAGTGTCTGGAATCTCTGGCTAGCATGGCAGAGTGTCTGGAGCGGCTGGCTAGGGAGGCAGAGTGTCTGGATCGTCTAAGTAGCGAGCCAGAGTGTCTGGAGTGCCTGGCTAGTGAGGCAGAGTTTCTGGAGCGTCTAAGTAGCGAGGCAGAGTACCTGGAGCGTCTAGCTAGCGTGGCAGAGTGTCTTGAGCCACTGGCTAGCGTGGCAGATAGTCTAAAGCGTCTGGGTAGCGAGGCAGAGTGTCTGGAGCGCCTGGCTAGCGAGGCAGAGTGTCTGGAGATTCTGGGTAGCAAGGCAGAGTGTCTGGAGCGTCTATTTAGCGTGGCAGAGTGTCTGGAGCCTCTGGCTAGCGTAGCAGATAGTCTGGAGCGTCTGGCTAGAATGGCAGAGTGTCTGGAGCGCCTGGCTAGCGAGGCAGAGCTTCTGAAGCGCCTGGCTAACGAGGCAGAGTGTCTGGAGCGTCTGGCTAGCGAGGCAGAGTGTCTGGAGCGTATGGCTAGCAAGGCAGAAAGTCTGGATTGTCTAACAAGCGTGGCAGAGTGTCTGGAGCCTCTGGCTAGCGTGGCAGATAGTCTGGAGCCACTGGCTAGCGTGGCAGATAGTCTGGAGCGTCTGGGTAGCGAGGCAGAAATTCTTGAGCGCATGGCTAGCGAGACAGAGTGTCTGGAGGGTCTGGGTAGCAAGGCAGAGTGTCTGGAGCGTTTAGCTAGCGAGGCAGAGTGTCTGGTGTGTCTGGGTAGCGAGGCAAGGTGTCTGGAGCGTCTAAGTAGCGAATCAGAGTGTCTGGAGCGTCTAGCTAGCGTGGCAGAGTGTCTGGAGCGTCTGGCTAGCATTGCAGAGTGTCTGGAGCGTCTGAGAAGCGAGGCAGAGTGCCTGGAGCGTCTAGCTAGCGTGGCAGAGTGGCTGGAGCCACTGGCTAGCGTTGCAGATAGTCTGGAGCGTCTGGGTAGCGAGGCAAAGTGTCTGGAGATTCTGGGTAGCAAGGCAGAGTGTCTGGAGCGTCTATTTAGCGTGGCAGAGTGTCTGGAGCCTCTGGCTAGCGTAGCAGATAGTCTGGAGCGTCTGGCTAGAATGGCAGAGTGTCTGGAGCGCCTGGCTAGAAAGGCAGAGCTTCTGAAGTGCCTGGCTAACGAGGCAGAGTGTCTGGAGCGTCTGGCTAGCGAGGCAGAGTGTCTGGAGCGCCTGGCTAGCATGGCAGAAAGTCTGGATTGTCTAACAAGCGTGGCAGAGTGTCTGAAGCCTCTGGCTAGCGTGGCAGATAGTCTGGAGCCACTGGCTAGCGTGGCAGATAGTCTGGAGCGTCTGGGTAGCGAGGCAGAAATTCTTGAGCGCATGGCTAGCGAGACAGAGTGTCTGGAGGGTCTGGGTAGCAAGGCAGAGTGTCTGGAGCGTTTAGCTAGCGAGGCAGAGTGTCTGGTGTGTCTGGGTAGCGAGGCAAGGTGTCTGGAGCGTCTAAGTAGCGAATCAGAGTGTCTGGAGCGTCTAGCTAGCGTGGCAGAGTGTCTGGAGCGTCTGGCTAGCATTGCAGAGTGTCTGGAGCGTCTGAGTAGCGAGGCAGAGTGCCTGGAGCGTCTGGCTAGCGTGGCAGAGTGTCTGGAGCGCCTGGCTAGCGAGGCAGAGTGTCTGGAGAGTCTGGGTTGCTAGCCAGAGTGTCTGAAGCGTCTGGCTAGCATGGCAGAGTGTCTGGAGCGGCTGGCTAGCGAGGCAGAGTGTCTGGAGCGCCTGGCTAGCATTGCAGAGTGTCTTCAGCCTCTGGCTAGCGTGGCAGAGTGTCTGGAGCGTCTGGCTAGCATTGCAGAGTGTCTGCAGCCTCTGGCTAGCGTGGCAGATAGTCTGGAGCCACTGGCTAGCGTGGCAGAAAGTCTGGAGCGTATGGGAGCGAGCCAGAGTGTATGGAACGCCTGGCTAGCGAGGCAGAGTGCCTGGAGCGTCTAGCTTGCGTGGTAGAGTGTCTGGAGTGTCTGGCTAGCGTGGTAGAGTGTCTGGAGCGGCTGGCTAGCGAGGCAGAGTGTCTGGAGCGTCTAAGTAGCGAGGCAAGTGCCTGGAGCGTCTAGCTAGCGTGGCAGAGTGGCTGGAGCCACTGGCTAGCGTGGCAGAGTGTCTTGAGATTCTGGGTAGCAAGGCAGAGTGTCTGGAGCGTCTAGCTAGCGTGGCAGAGTGTCTGGAGCCTCTGGCTAGCGTTGCAGATAGTCTGGAGCGTCTGGGTAGCGATGCAAAGTGTCTGGAACGTCTGGGTAGCGAATCAGAGTGTCTGGAGTGCCTGGCTAGCGAGGCAGAGTGTCTGGAGCGTCTAGCTAGCGTGGCAGAGTGTCTGGAGCGCCTGGCTAGCGAGGCAGAGCTTCTGAAGCGCCTGGCTAACGAGGCAGAGTGTCTGGAGCGTCTGGCTAGCGAGGCAGAGTGTCTGGAGCGTATGGCTAGCAAGGCAGAAAGTCTGGATTGTCTAACAAGCGTGGCAGAGTGTCTGGAGCCTCTGGCTAGCGTGGCAGATAGTCTGGAGCCACTGGCTAGCGTGGCAGATAGTCTGGAGCGTCTGGGTAGCGAGGCAGAAATTCTTGAGCGCATGGCTAGCGAGACAGAGTGTCTGGAGGGTCTGGGTAGCAAGGCAGAGTGTCTGGAGCGTTTAGCTAGCGAGGCAGAGTGTCTGGTGTGTCTGGGTAGCGAGGCAAGGTGTCTGGAGCGTCTAAGTAGCGAATCAGAGTGTCTGGAGCGTCTAGCTAGCGTGGCAGAGTGTCTGGAGCGTCTGGCTAGCATTGCAGAGTGTCTGGAGCGTCTGAGAAGCGAGGCAGAGTGCCTGGAGCGTCTAGCTAGCGTGGCAGAGTGGCTGGAGCCACTGGCTAGCGTTGCAGATAGTCTGGAGCGTCTGGGTAGCGAGGCAAAGTGTCTGGAGATTCTGGGTAGCAAGGCAGAGTGTCTGGAGCGTCTATTTAGCGTGGCAGAGTGTCTGGAGCCTCTGGCTAGCGTAGCAGATAGTCTGGAGCGTCTGGCTAGAATGGCAGAGTGTCTGGAGCGCCTGGCTAGAAAGGCAGAGCTTCTGAAGTGCCTGGCTAACGAGGCAGAGTGTCTGGAGCGTCTGGCTAGCGAGGCAGAGTGTCTGGAGCGCCTGGCTAGCATGGCAGAAAGTCTGGATTGTCTAACAAGCGTGGCAGAGTGTCTGGAGCCTCTGGCTAGCGTGGCAGATAGTCTGGAGCCACTGGCTAGCGTGGCAGATAGTCTGGAGCGTCTGGGTAGCGAGGCAGAAATTCTTGAGCGCATGGCTAGCGAGACAGAGTGTCTGGAGGGTCTGGGTAGCAAGGCAGAGTGTCTGGAGCGTTTAGCTAGCGAGGCAGAGTGTCTGGTGTGTCTGGGTAGCGAGGCAAGGTGTCTGGAGCGTCTAAGTAGCGAATCAGAGTGTCTGGAGCGTCTAGCTAGCGTGGCAGAGTGTCTGGAGCGTCTGGCTAGCATTGCAGAGTGTCTGGAGCGTCTGAGTAGCGAGGCAGAGTGCCTGGAGCGTCTGGCTAGCGTGGCAGAGTGTCTGGAGCGCCTGGCTAGCGAGGCAGAGTGTCTGGAGAGTCTGGGTTGCTAGCCAGAGTGTCTGAAGCGTCTGGCTAGCATGGCAGAGTGTCTGGAGCGGCTGGCTAGCGAGGCAGAGTGTCTGGAGCGCCTGGCTAGCATTGCAGAGTGTCTTCAGCCTCTGGCTAGCGTGGCAGAGTGTCTGGAGCGTCTGGCTAGCATTGCAGAGTGTCTGCAGCCTCTGGCTAGCGTGGCAGATAGTCTGGAGCCACTGGCTAGCGTGGCAGAAAGTCTGGAGCGTATGGGAGCGAGCCAGAGTGTATGGAACGCCTGGCTAGCGAGGCAGAGTGCCTGGAGCGTCTAGCTTGCGTGGTAGAGTGTCTGGAGTGTCTGGCTAGCGTGGTAGAGTGTCTGGAGCGGCTGGCTAGCGAGGCAGAGTGTCTGGAGCGTCTAAGTAGCGAGGCAAGTGCCTGGAGCGTCTAGCTAGCGTGGCAGAGTGGCTGGAGCCACTGGCTAGCGTGGCAGAGTGTCTTGAGATTCTGGGTAGCAAGGCAGAGTGTCTGGAGCGTCTAGCTAGCGTGGCAGAGTGTCTGGAGCCTCTGGCTAGCGTTGCAGATAGTCTGGAGCGTCTGGGTAGCGAGGCAAAGTGTCTGGAACGTCTGGGTAGCGAATCAGAGTGTCTGGAGTGCCTGGCTAGCGAGGCAGAGTGTCTGGAGCGTCTAGCTAGCGTGGCAGAGTGTCTGGAGCCTCTGGCTAGCGTGGCAAATAGTCTGGAGCGTCTGGGTAGCGAGGCAGAGTGTCTGGAGCGCCTGGCTAGCGAGGCAGAGTGTCTGGAGGGTCTAAGTAGCAAGGCAGAGTGTCTGGAGCGTCTAGCTAGCGTGGCAGAGTGTCTGGAGCGTCTAGCTAGCGTAGCAGAGTGTCTGAAATCTCTGGCTAGCATGGCAGAGTGTCTAAAGCGGCTGGCTAGGGAGGCAGAGTGTCTGGATCGTCTGGGTAGCGAGGCAGAGTGTCTGGAGCGCCTGGCTAGTGAGGCAGAGTTTCTGGAGCGTCTAAGTAGCGAGGCAGAGTGCCTGGAGCGTCTAGCTAGCGTGGCAGAGTGTCTGGAGCCACTGGCTAGCGTGGCAGATAGTCTAAAGCGTCTGGGTAGCGAGGCAGAGTGTCTGGAGCGCCTGGCTACTGAGGCAGAGTGTCTGGAGATTCTGGGTAGCAAGGCAGAGTGTCTGGAGCGTCTATCTAGCGTGGCAGAGTGTCTGGAGCCTCTGGCTAGCGTAGCAGATAGTCTGGAGCGTCTGGCTAGAATGGCAGAGTGTCTGGAGCGCCTGGCTAGCGAGGCAGAGCTTCTGAAGCGCCTGGCTAACGAGGCAGAGTGTCTGGAGCGTCTGGGGAGCGAGGCAAAGTGTCTTGAACGTCTGGGTAGCGAATCAGAGTGTCTGGAGCGTCTGGCTAGCGTGGCAGAGTGTCTGGAGCGCCTGGCTAGCGAGGCAGAGTGTCTGGAGCGCCTGGCTAGCGAGGCAGAAAGTCTGGATTGTCTAACAAGCGTGGCAGAGTGTCTGGAGCCTCTGGCTAGCGTGGCAGATAGTCTGGAGCCACTGGCTAGCGTGGCAGATAGTCTGGAGCGTCTGGGTAGCAAGGCAGAAATTCTGGAGCGCATGGCTAGCGAGACAGAGTGTCTGGAGGGTCTGGGTAGCAAGGCAGAGTGTCTGGAGCGTTTAGCTAGCGAGGCAGAGTGTCTGGTGTGTCTGGGTAGCGAGGCAAGGTGTCTGGAGCGTCTAAGTAGCGAATCAGAGTGTCTGGAGCATCTAGCTAGCGTGGCAGAGTGTCTGGAGCGTCTGGCTAGCATTGCTGAGTGTTTTCAGCCTCTGGCTACCGTGGCAGAGTGTCTGGAGCGCCTGGCTAGCGAGGTAGAGCTTCTGAAGCGCCTGGCTAACGAGGCAGAGTGTCTGGAGCGTCTGGGGAGCGAGGCAAAGTGTCTTGAACGTCTGGGTAGCATTGCAGAGTGTCTTCAGCCTCTGGCTAGCGTGGCAGAGTGTCTGGAGCGTCTGGCTAGCATTGCAGAGTGTCTGCAGCCTCTGGCTAGCGTGGCAGATAGTCTGGAGCCACTGGCTAGCGTGGCAGAAAGTCTGGAGCGAATGGGAGCGAGCCAGAGTGTCTGGAACGCCTGGCTAGCGATGCAGAGTGCCTGGAGCGTCTAGCTTGCGTGGTAGAGTGTCTGGAGCGGCTGGCTAGCGAGGCAGAGTGTCTGGAGCGTCTAAGTAGCGAGGCAGAGTGCCTGGAGCGTCTAGCTAGCGTGGCAGAGTGGCTGGAGCCACTGGCTAGCGTGGCAGAGTGTCTGGAGATTCTGGGTAGCAAGGCAGAGTGTCTGGAGCGTCAAGCTAGCGTGGCAGAGTGTCTGGAGCCTCTGGCTAGCGTTGCAGATAGTCTGGAGCGTCTGGGTAGCGAGGCAAAGTGTCTGGAACGTCTGGGTAGCGAATCAGAGTGTCTGGAGTGCCTGGCTAGCGAGGCAGAGTGTCTGGAGCGTCTAGCTAGCGTGGCAGAGTGTCTGGAGCCTCTGGCTAGCGTGGCAAATAGTCTGGAGCGTCTGGGTAGCGAGGTAGAGTGTCTGGAGCGCCTGGCTAGCGAGGCAGAGTGTCTGGAGGGTCTAAGTAGCAAGGCAGAGTGTCTGGAGCGTCTAGCTAGCGTAGCAGAGTGTCTGAAATCTCTGGCTAGCATGGCAGAGTGTCTAAAGCGGCTGGCTAGGGAGGCAGAGTGTCTGGATCGTCTGGGTAGCGAGCCAGAGTGTCTGGAGTGCCTGGCTAGTGAGGCAGAGTTTCTGGAGCGTCTAAGTAGCGAGGCAGAGTGCTTGGAGCGTCTAGCTAGCGTGGCAGAGTGTCTGGAGCCACTGGCTAGCGTGGCAAATAGTCTGGAGCGTCTGGGTAGCGAGGCAGAGTGTCTGGAGCGCCTGGCTAGCGAGGCAGAGTGTCTGGAGCGCCTGGCTAGCGAGGCAGAGTGTCTGGAGGGTCTAAGTAGCAAGGCAGAGTGTCTGGAGCGTCTAGCTAGCGTGGCAGAGTGTCTGGAGCGTCTAGCTAGCGTAGCAGAGTGTCTGAAATCTCTGGCTAGCATGGCAGAGTGTCTAAAGCGGCTGGCTAGGGAGGCAGAGTGTCTGGATCGTCTGGGTAGCGAGCCAGAGTGTCTGGAGTGCCTGGCTAGTGAGGCAGAGTTTCTGGAGCGTCTAAGTAGCGAGGCAGAGTGCTTGGAGCGTCTAGCTAGCGTGGCAGAGTGTCTGGAGCCACTGGCTAGCGTGGCAAATAGTCTGGAGCGTCTGGGTAGCGAGGCAGAGTGTCTGGAGCGCCTGGCTAGCGAGGCAGAGTGTCTGGAGATTCTGGGTAGCAAGGCAGAGTGTCTGGAGCGTCTATTTAGCGTGGCAGAGTGTCTGGAGCCTCTGGCTAGCGTAGCAGATAGTCTGGAGCGTCTGGCTAGAATGGCAGAGTGTCTGGAGCGCCTGGCTAGCGAGGCAGAGCTTCTGAAGCGCCTGGCTAACGAGGCAGAGTGTCTGGAGCGTCTGGGGAGCGAGGCAAAGTGTCTTGAACGTCTGGGTAGCGAATCAGAGTGTCTGGAGCGTCTGGCTAGCGTGGCAGAATGTCTGGAGCGCCTGGCTAGCGAGGCAGAGTGTCTGGAGAGTCTGGGTAGCTAGCCAGAGTGTCTGAAGCGTCTGGCTAGCATGGCAGAGTGTCTGGAGCGGCTGGCTAGCGAGGCAGAGTGTCTGGAGCGCCTGGCTAGCATTGCAGAGTGTCTTCAGCCTCTGGCTAGCGTGGCAGAGTGTCTGGAGCGTCTGGCTAGCATTGCAGAGTGTCTGCAGCCTCTGGCTAGCGTGGCAGATAGTCTGGAGCCACTGGCTAGCGTGGCAAATAGTCTGGAGCGTCTGGGTAGCGAGGCAGAGTGTCTGGAGCGCCTGGCTAGCGAGGCAGAGTGTCTGGAGGGTCTAAGTAGCAAGGCAGAGTGTCTGGAGCGTCTAGCTAGCGTGGCAGAGTGTCTGGAGCGTCTAGCTAGCGTAGCAGAGTGTCTGAAATCTCTGGCTAGCATGGCAGAGTGTCTGGAGCGGCTGGCTAGGGAGGCAGAGTGTCTGGATCGTCTAAGTAGCGAGCCAGAGTGTCTGGAGTGCCTGGCTAGTGAGGCAGAGTTTCTGGAGCGTCTAAGTAGCGAGGCAGAGTACCTGGAGCGTCTAGCTAGCGTGGCAGAGTGTCTTGAGCCACTGGCTAGCGTGGCAGATAGTCTAAAGCGTCTGGGTAGCGAGGCAGAGTGTCTGGAGCGCCTGGCTAGCGAGGCAGAGTGTCTGGAGATTCTGGGTAGCAAGGCAGAGTGTCTGGAGCGTCTATTTAGCGTGGCAGAGTGTCTGGAGCCTCTGGCTAGCGTAGCAGATAGTCTGGAGCGTCTGGCTAGAATGGCAGAGTGTCTGGAGCGCCTGGCTAGCGAGGCAGAGCTTCTGAAGCGCCTGGCTAACGAGGCAGAGTGTCTGGAGCGTCTGGGGAGCGAGGCAAAGTGTCTTGAACGTCTGGGTAGCGAATCAGAGTGTCTGGAGCGTCTGGCTAGCGTGGCAGAATGTCTGGAGCGCCTGGCTAGCGAGGCAGAGTGTCTGGAGAGTCTGGGTAGCTAGCCAGAGTGTCTGAAGCGTCTGGCTAGCATGGCAGAGTGTCTGGAGCGGCTGGCTAGCGAGGCAGAGTGTCTGGAGCGCCTGGCTAGCATTGCAGAGTGTCTTCAGCCTCTGGCTAGCGTGGCAGAGTGTCTGGAGCGTCTGGCTAGCATTGCAGAGTGTCTGCAGCCTCTGGCTAGCGTGGCAGATAGTCTGGAGCCACTGGCTAGCGTGGCAAATAGTCTGGAGCGTCTGGGTAGCGAGGCAGAGTGTCTGGAGCGCCTGGCTAGCGAGGCAGAGTGTCTGGAGGGTCTAAGTAGCAAGGCAGAGTGTCTGGAGCGTCTAGCTAGCGTGGCAGAGTGTCTGGAGCGTCTAGCTAGCGTAGCAGAGTGTCTGGAATCTCTGGCTAGCATGGCAGAGTGTCTGGAGCGGCTGGCTAGGGAGGCAGAGTGTCTGGATCGTCTAAGTAGCGAGCCAGAGTGTCTGGAGTGCCTGGCTAGTGAGGCAGAGTTTCTGGAGCGTCTAAGTAGCGAGGCAGAGTACCTGGAGCGTCTAGCTAGCGTGGCAGAGTGTCTTGAGCCACTGGCTAGCGTGGCAGATAGTCTAAAGCGTCTGGGTAGCGAGGCAGAGTGTCTGGAGCGCCTGGCTAGCGAGGCAGAGTGTCTGGAGATTCTGGGTAGCAAGGCAGAGTGTCTGGAGCGTCTATTTAGCGTGGCAGAGTGTCTGGAGCCTCTGGCTAGCGTAGCAGATAGTCTGGAGCGTCTGGCTAGAATGGCAGAGTGTCTGGAGCGCCTGGCTAGCGAGGCAGAGCTTCTGAAGCGCCTGGCTAACGAGGCAGAGTGTCTGGAGCGTCTGGCTAGCGAGGCAGAGTGTCTGGAGCGTATGGCTAGCAAGGCAGAAAGTCTGGATTGTCTAACAAGCGTGGCAGAGTGTCTGGAGCCTCTGGCTAGCGTGGCAGATAGTCTGGAGCCACTGGCTAGCGTGGCAGATAGTCTGGAGCGTCTGGGTAGCGAGGCAGAAATTCTTGAGCGCATGGCTAGCGAGACAGAGTGTCTGGAGGGTCTGGGTAGCAAGGCAGAGTGTCTGGAGCGTTTAGCTAGCGAGGCAGAGTGTCTGGTGTGTCTGGGTAGCGAGGCAAGGTGTCTGGAGCGTCTAAGTAGCGAATCAGAGTGTCTGGAGCGTCTAGCTAGCGTGGCAGAGTGTCTGGAGCGTCTGGCTAGCATTGCAGAGTGTCTGGAGCGTCTGAGAAGCGAGGCAGAGTGCCTGGAGCGTCTAGCTAGCGTGGCAGAGTGGCTGGAGCCACTGGCTAGCGTTGCAGATAGTCTGGAGCGTCTGGGTAGCGAGGCAAAGTGTCTGGAGATTCTGGGTAGCAAGGCAGAGTGTCTGGAGCGTCTATTTAGCGTGGCAGAGTGTCTGGAGCCTCTGGCTAGCGTAGCAGATAGTCTGGAGCGTCTGGCTAGAATGGCAGAGTGTCTGGAGCGCCTGGCTAGAAAGGCAGAGCTTCTGAAGTGCCTGGCTAACGAGGCAGAGTGTCTGGAGCGTCTGGCTAGCGAGGCAGAGTGTCTGGAGCGCCTGGCTAGCATGGCAGAAAGTCTGGATTGTCTAACAAGCGTGGCAGAGTGTCTGAAGCCTCTGGCTAGCGTGGCAGATAGTCTGGAGCCACTGGCTAGCGTGGCAGATAGTCTGGAGCGTCTGGGTAGCGAGGCAGAAATTCTTGAGCGCATGGCTAGCGAGACAGAGTGTCTGGAGGGTCTGGGTAGCAAGGCAGAGTGTCTGGAGCGTTTAGCTAGCGAGGCAGAGTGTCTGGTGTGTCTGGGTAGCGAGGCAAGGTGTCTGGAGCGTCTAAGTAGCGAATCAGAGTGTCTGGAGCGTCTAGCTAGCGTGGCAGAGTGTCTGGAGCGTCTGGCTAGCATTGCAGAGTGTCTGGAGCGTCTGAGTAGCGAGGCAGAGTGCCTGGAGCGTCTGGCTAGCGTGGCAGAGTGTCTGGAGCGCCTGGCTAGCGAGGCAGAGTGTCTGGAGAGTCTGGGTTGCTAGCCAGAGTGTCTGAAGCGTCTGGCTAGCATGGCAGAGTGTCTGGAGCGGCTGGCTAGCGAGGCAGAGTGTCTGGAGCGCCTGGCTAGCATTGCAGAGTGTCTTCAGCCTCTGGCTAGCGTGGCAGAGTGTCTGGAGCGTCTGGCTAGCATTGCAGAGTGTCTGCAGCCTCTGGCTAGCGTGGCAGATAGTCTGGAGCCACTGGCTAGCGTGGCAGAAAGTCTGGAGCGTATGGGAGCGAGCCAGAGTGTATGGAACGCCTGGCTAGCGAGGCAGAGTGCCTGGAGCGTCTAGCTTGCGTGGTAGAGTGTCTGGAGTGTCTGGCTAGCGTGGTAGAGTGTCTGGAGCGGCTGGCTAGCGAGGCAGAGTGTCTGGAGCGTCTAAGTAGCGAGGCAAGTGCCTGGAGCGTCTAGCTAGCGTGGCAGAGTGGCTGGAGCCACTGGCTAGCGTGGCAGAGTGTCTTGAGATTCTGGGTAGCAAGGCAGAGTGTCTGGAGCGTCTAGCTAGCGTGGCAGAGTGTCTGGAGCCTCTGGCTAGCGTTGCAGATAGTCTGGAGCGTCTGGGTAGCGATGCAAAGTGTCTGGAACGTCTGGGTAGCGAATCAGAGTGTCTGGAGTGCCTGGCTAGCGAGGCAGAGTGTCTGGAGCGTCTAGCTAGCGTGGCAGAGTGTCTGGAGCCTCTGGCTAGCGTGGCAAATAGTCTGGAGCGTCTGGGTAGCGAGGCAGAGTGTCTGGAGCGCCTGGCTAGCGAGGCAGAGTGTCTGGAGGGTCTAAGTAGCAAGGCAGAGTGTCTGGAGCGTCTAGCTAGCGTGGCAGAGTGTCTGGAGCGTCTAGCTAGCGTAGCAGAGTGTCTGAAATCTCTGGCTAGCATGGCAGAGTGTCTAAAGCGGCTGGCTAGGGAGGCAGAGTGTCTGGATCGTCTGGGTAGCGAGGCAGAGTGTCTGGAGCGCCTGGCTAGTGAGGCAGAGTTTCTGGAGCGTCTAAGTAGCGAGGCAGAGTGCCTGGAGCGTCTAGCTAGCGTGGCAGAGTGTCTGGAGCCACTGGCTAGCGTGGCAGATAGTCTAAAGCGTCTGGGTAGCGAGGCAGAGTGTCTGGAGCGCCTGGCTAGAAAGGCAGAGCTTCTGAAGTGCCTGGCTAACGAGGCAGAGTGTCTGGAGCGTCTGGCTAGCGAGGCAGAGTGTCTGGAGCGCCTGGCTAGCATGGCAGAAAGTCTGGATTGTCTAACAAGCGTGGCAGAGTGTCTGGAGCCTCTGGCTAGCGTGGCAGATAGTCTGGAGCCACTGGCTAGCGTGGCAGATAGTCTGGAGCGTCTGGGTAGCGAGGCAGAAATTCTTGAGCGCATGGCTAGCGAGACAGAGTGTCTGGAGGGTCTGGGTAGCAAGGCAGAGTGTCTGGAGCGTTTAGCTAGCGAGGCAGAGTGTCTGGTGTGTCTGGGTAGCGAGGCAAGGTGTCTGGAGCGTCTAAGTAGCGAATCAGAGTGTCTGGAGCGTCTAGCTAGCGTGGCAGAGTGTCTGGAGCGTCTGGCTAGCATTGCAGAGTGTCTGGAGCGTCTGAGTAGCGAGGCAGAGTGCCTGGAGCGTCTGGCTAGCGTGGCAGAGTGTCTGGAGCGCCTGGCTAGCGAGGCAGAGTGTCTGGAGAGTCTGGGTTGCTAGCCAGAGTGTCTGAAGCGTCTGGCTAGCATGGCAGAGTGTCTGGAGCGGCTGGCTAGCGAGGCAGAGTGTCTGGAGCGCCTGGCTAGCATTGCAGAGTGTCTTCAGCCTCTGGCTAGCGTGGCAGAGTGTCTGGAGCGTCTGGCTAGCATTGCAGAGTGTCTGCAGCCTCTGGCTAGCGTGGCAGATAGTCTGGAGCCACTGGCTAGCGTGGCAGAAAGTCTGGAGCGTATGGGAGCGAGCCAGAGTGTATGGAACGCCTGGCTAGCGAGGCAGAGTGCCTGGAGCGTCTAGCTTGCGTGGTAGAGTGTCTGGAGTGTCTGGCTAGCGTGGTAGAGTGTCTGGAGCGGCTGGCTAGCGAGGCAGAGTGTCTGGAGCGTCTAAGTAGCGAGGCAAGTGCCTGGAGCGTCTAGCTAGCGTGGCAGAGTGGCTGGAGCCACTGGCTAGCGTGGCAGAGTGTCTTGAGATTCTGGGTAGCAAGGCAGAGTGTCTGGAGCGTCTAGCTAGCGTGGCAGAGTGTCTGGAGCCTCTGGCTAGCGTTGCAGATAGTCTGGAGCGTCTGGGTAGCGATGCAAAGTGTCTGGAACGTCTGGGTAGCGAATCAGAGTGTCTGGAGTGCCTGGCTAGCGAGGCAGAGTGTCTGGAGCGTCTAGCTAGCGTGGCAGAGTGTCTGGAGCCTCTGGCTAGCGTGGCAAATAGTCTGGAGCGTCTGGGTAGCGAGGCAGAGTGTCTGGAGCGCCTGGCTAGCGAGGCAGAGTGTCTGGAGGGTCTAAGTAGCAAGGCAGAGTGTCTGGAGCGTCTAGCTAGCGTGGCAGAGTGTCTGGAGCGTCTAGCTAGCGTAGCAGAGTGTCTGAAATCTCTGGCTAGCATGGCAGAGTGTCTAAAGCGGCTGGCTAGGGAGGCAGAGTGTCTGGATCGTCTGGGTAGCGAGGCAGAGTGTCTGGAGCGCCTGGCTAGTGAGGCAGAGTTTCTGGAGCGTCTAAGTAGCGAGGCAGAGTGCCTGGAGCGTCTAGCTAGCGTGGCAGAGTGTCTGGAGCCACTGGCTAGCGTGGCAGATAGTCTAAAGCGTCTGGGTAGCGAGGCAGAGTGTCTGGAGCGCCTGGCTAGAAAGGCAGAGCTTCTGAAGTGCCTGGCTAACGAGGCAGAGTGTCTGGAGCGTCTGGCTAGCGAGGCAGAGTGTCTGGAGCGCCTGGCTAGCATGGCAGAAAGTCTGGATTGTCTAACAAGCGTGGCAGAGTGTCTGGAGCCTCTGGCTAGCGTGGCAGATAGTCTGGAGCCACTGGCTAGCGTGGCAGATAGTCTGGAGCGTCTGGGTAGCGAGGCAGAAATTCTTGAGCGCATGGCTAGCGAGACAGAGTGTCTGGAGGGTCTGGGTAGCAAGGCAGAGTGTCTGGAGCGTTTAGCTAGCGAGGCAGAGTGTCTGGTGTGTCTGGGTAGCGAGGCAAGGTGTCTGGAGCGTCTAAGTAGCGAATCAGAGTGTCTGGAGCGTCTAGCTAGCGTGGCAGAGTGTCTGGAGCGTCTGGCTAGCATTGCAGAGTGTCTGGAGCGTCTGAGTAGCGAGGCAGAGTGCCTGGAGCGTCTGGCTAGCGTGGCAGAGTGTCTGGAGCGCCTGGCTAGCGAGGCAGAGTGTCTGGAGAGTCTGGGTTGCTAGCCAGAGTGTCTGAAGCGTCTGGCTAGCATGGCAGAGTGTCTGGAGCGGCTGGCTAGCGAGGCAGAGTGTCTGGAGCGCCTGGCTAGCATTGCAGAGTGTCTTCAGCCTCTGGCTAGCGTGGCAGAGTGTCTGGAGCGTCTGGCTAGCATTGCAGAGTGTCTGCAGCCTCTGGCTAGCGTGGCAGATAGTCTGGAGCCACTGGCTAGCGTGGCAGAAAGTCTGGAGCGTATGGGAGCGAGCCAGAGTGTATGGAACGCCTGGCTAGCGAGGCAGAGTGCCTGGAGCGTCTAGCTTGCGTGGTAGAGTGTCTGGAGTGTCTGGCTAGCGTGGTAGAGTGTCTGGAGCGGCTGGCTAGCGAGGCAGAGTGTCTGGAGCGTCTAAGTAGCGAGGCAAGTGCCTGGAGCGTCTAGCTAGCGTGGCAGAGTGGCTGGAGCCACTGGCTAGCGTGGCAGAGTGTCTTGAGATTCTGGGTAGCAAGGCAGAGTGTCTGGAGCGTCTAGCTAGCGTGGCAGAGTGTCTGGAGCCTCTGGCTAGCGTTGCAGATAGTCTGGAGCGTCTGGGTAGCGATGCAAAGTGTCTGGAACGTCTGGGTAGCGAATCAGAGTGTCTGGAGTGCCTGGCTAGCGAGGCAGAGTGTCTGGAGCGTCTAGCTAGCGTGGCAGAGTGTCTGGAGCCTCTGGCTAGCGTGGCAAATAGTCTGGAGCGTCTGGGTAGCGAGGCAGAGTGTCTGGAGCGCCTGGCTAGCGAGGCAGAGTGTCTGGAGGGTCTAAGTAGCAAGGCAGAGTGTCTGGAGCGTCTAGCTAGCGTGGCAGAGTGTCTGGAGCGTCTAGCTAGCGTAGCAGAGTGTCTGAAATCTCTGGCTAGCATGGCAGAGTGTCTAAAGCGGCTGGCTAGGGAGGCAGAGTGTCTGGATCGTCTGGGTAGCGAGGCAGAGTGTCTGGAGCGCCTGGCTAGTGAGGCAGAGTTTCTGGAGCGTCTAAGTAGCGAGGCAGAGTGCCTGGAGCGTCTAGCTAGCGTGGCAGAGTGTCTGGAGCCACTGGCTAGCGTGGCAGATAGTCTAAAGCGTCTGGGTAGCGAGGCAGAGTGTCTGGAGCGCCTGGCTAGAAAGGCAGAGCTTCTGAAGTGCCTGGCTAACGAGGCAGAGTGTCTGGAGCGTCTGGCTAGCGAGGCAGAGTGTCTGGAGCGCCTGGCTAGCATGGCAGAAAGTCTGGATTGTCTAACAAGCGTGGCAGAGTGTCTGGAGCCTCTGGCTAGCGTGGCAGATAGTCTGGAGCCACTGGCTAGCGTGGCAGATAGTCTGGAGCGTCTGGGTAGCGAGGCAGAAATTCTTGAGCGCATGGCTAGCGAGACAGAGTGTCTGGAGGGTCTGGGTAGCAAGGCAGAGTGTCTGGAGCGTTTAGCTAGCGAGGCAGAGTGTCTGGTGTGTCTGGGTAGCGAGGCAAGGTGTCTGGAGCGTCTAAGTAGCGAATCAGAGTGTCTGGAGCGTCTAGCTAGCGTGGCAGAGTGTCTGGAGCGTCTGGCTAGCATTGCAGAGTGTCTGGAGCGTCTGAGTAGCGAGGCAGAGTGCCTGGAGCGTCTGGCTAGCGTGGCAGAGTGTCTGGAGCGCCTGGCTAGCGAGGCAGAGTGTCTGGAGAGTCTGGGTTGCTAGCCAGAGTGTCTGAAGCGTCTGGCTAGCATGGCAGAGTGTCTGGAGCGGCTGGCTAGCGAGGCAGAGTGTCTGGAGCGCCTGGCTAGCATTGCAGAGTGTCTTCAGCCTCTGGCTAGCGTGGCAGAGTGTCTGGAGCGTCTGGCTAGCATTGCAGAGTGTCTGCAGCCTCTGGCTAGCGTGGCAGATAGTCTGGAGCCACTGGCTAGCGTGGCAGAAAGTCTGGAGCGTATGGGAGCGAGCCAGAGTGTATGGAACGCCTGGCTAGCGAGGCAGAGTGCCTGGAGCGTCTAGCTTGCGTGGTAGAGTGTCTGGAGTGTCTGGCTAGCGTGGTAGAGTGTCTGGAGCGGCTGGCTAGCGAGGCAGAGTGTCTGGAGCGTCTAAGTAGCGAGGCAAGTGCCTGGAGCGTCTAGCTAGCGTGGCAGAGTGGCTGGAGCCACTGGCTAGCGTGGCAGAGTGTCTTGAGATTCTGGGTAGCAAGGCAGAGTGTCTGGAGCGTCTAGCTAGCGTGGCAGAGTGTCTGGAGCCTCTGGCTAGCGTTGCAGATAGTCTGGAGCGTCTGGGTAGCGATGCAAAGTGTCTGGAACGTCTGGGTAGCGAATCAGAGTGTCTGGAGTGCCTGGCTAGCGAGGCAGAGTGTCTGGAGCGTCTAGCTAGCGTGGCAGAGTGTCTGGAGCCTCTGGCTAGCGTGGCAAATAGTCTGGAGCGTCTGGGTAGCGAGGCAGAGTGTCTGGAGCGCCTGGCTAGCGAGGCAGAGTGTCTGGAGGGTCTAAGTAGCAAGGCAGAGTGTCTGGAGCGTCTAGCTAGCGTGGCAGAGTGTCTGGAGCGTCTAGCTAGCGTAGCAGAGTGTCTGAAATCTCTGGCTAGCATGGCAGAGTGTCTAAAGCGGCTGGCTAGGGAGGCAGAGTGTCTGGATCGTCTGGGTAGCGAGGCAGAGTGTCTGGAGCGCCTGGCTAGTGAGGCAGAGTTTCTGGAGCGTCTAAGTAGCGAGGCAGAGTGCCTGGAGCGTCTAGCTAGCGTGGCAGAGTGTCTGGAGCCACTGGCTAGCGTGGCAGATAGTCTAAAGCGTCTGGGTAGCGAGGCAGAGTGTCTGGAGCGCCTGGCTAGAAAGGCAGAGCTTCTGAAGTGCCTGGCTAACGAGGCAGAGTGTCTGGAGCGTCTGGCTAGCGAGGCAGAGTGTCTGGAGCGCCTGGCTAGCATGGCAGAAAGTCTGGATTGTCTAACAAGCGTGGCAGAGTGTCTGGAGCCTCTGGCTAGCGTGGCAGATAGTCTGGAGCCACTGGCTAGCGTGGCAGATAGTCTGGAGCGTCTGGGTAGCGAGGCAGAAATTCTTGAGCGCATGGCTAGCGAGACAGAGTGTCTGGAGGGTCTGGGTAGCAAGGCAGAGTGTCTGGAGCGTTTAGCTAGCGAGGCAGAGTGTCTGGTGTGTCTGGGTAGCGAGGCAAGGTGTCTGGAGCGTCTAAGTAGCGAATCAGAGTGTCTGGAGCGTCTAGCTAGCGTGGCAGAGTGTCTGGAGCGTCTGGCTAGCATTGCAGAGTGTCTGGAGCGTCTGAGTAGCGAGGCAGAGTGCCTGGAGCGTCTGGCTAGCGTGGCAGAGTGTCTGGAGCGCCTGGCTAGCGAGGCAGAGTGTCTGGAGAGTCTGGGTTGCTAGCCAGAGTGTCTGAAGCGTCTGGCTAGCATGGCAGAGTGTCTGGAGCGGCTGGCTAGCGAGGCAGAGTGTCTGGAGCGCCTGGCTAGCATTGCAGAGTGTCTTCAGCCTCTGGCTAGCGTGGCAGAGTGTCTGGAGCGTCTGGCTAGCATTGCAGAGTGTCTGCAGCCTCTGGCTAGCGTGGCAGATAGTCTGGAGCCACTGGCTAGCGTGGCAGAAAGTCTGGAGCGTATGGGAGCGAGCCAGAGTGTATGGAACGCCTGGCTAGCGAGGCAGAGTGCCTGGAGCGTCTAGCTTGCGTGGTAGAGTGTCTGGAGTGTCTGGCTAGCGTGGTAGAGTGTCTGGAGCGGCTGGCTAGCGAGGCAGAGTGTCTGGAGCGTCTAAGTAGCGAGGCAAGTGCCTGGAGCGTCTAGCTAGCGTGGCAGAGTGGCTGGAGCCACTGGCTAGCGTGGCAGAGTGTCTTGAGATTCTGGGTAGCAAGGCAGAGTGTCTGGAGCGTCTAGCTAGCGTGGCAGAGTTTCTGGAGCCTCTGGCTAGCGTTGCAGATAGTCTGGAGCGTCTGGGTAGCGATGCAAAGTGTCTGGAACGTCTGGGTAGCGAATCAGAGTGTCTGGAGTGCCTGGCTAGCGAGGCAGAGTGTCTGGAGCGTCTAGCTAGCGTGGCAGAGTGTCTGGAGCCTCTGGCTAGCGTGGCAAATAGTCTGGAGCGTCTGGGTAGCGAGGCAGAGTGTCTGGAGCGCCTGGCTAGCGAGGCAGAGTGTCTGGAGGGTCTAAGTAGCAAGGCAGAGTGTCTGGAGCGTCTAGCTAGCGTGGCAGAGTGTCTGGAGCGTCTAGCTAGCGTAGCAGAGTGTCTGAAATCTCTGGCTAGCATGGCAGAGTGTCTAAAGCGGCTGGCTAGGGAGGCAGAGTGTCTGGATCGTCTGGGTAGCGAGGCAGAGTGTCTGGAGCGCCTGGCTAGTGAGGCAGAGTTTCTGGAGCGTCTAAGTAGCGAGGCAGAGTGCCTGGAGCGTCTAGCTAGCGTGGCAGAGTGTCTGGAGCCACTGGCTAGCGTGGCAGATAGTCTAAAGCGTCTGGGTAGCGAGGCAGAGTGTCTGGAGCGCCTGGCTACCGTGGCAGAGTGTCTGGAGCGCCTGGCTAGCGAGGTAGAGCTTCTGAAGCGCCTGGCTAACGAGGCAGAGTGTCTGGAGCGTCTGGGGAGCGAGGCAAAGTGTCTTGAACGTCTGGGTAGCATTGCAGAGTGTCTTCAGCCTCTGGCTAGCGTGGCAGAGTGTCTGGAGCGTCTGGCTAGCATTGCAGAGTGTCTGCAGCCTCTGGCTAGCGTGGCAGATAGTCTGGAGCCACTGGCTAGCGTGGCAGAAAGTCTGGAGCGTATGGGAGCGAGCCAGAGTGTCTGGAACGCCTGGCTAGCGATGCAGAGTGCCTGGAGCGTCTAGCTTGCGTGGTAGAGTGTCTGGAGCGGCTGGCTAGCGAGGCAGAGTGTCTGGAGCGTCTAAGTAGCGAGGCAGAGTGCCTGGAGCGTCTAGCTAGCGTGGCAGAGTGGCTGGAGCCACTGGCTAGCGTGGCAGAGTGTCTGGAGATTCTGGGTAGCAAGGCAGAGTGTCTGGAGCGTCAAGCTAGCGTGGCAGAGTGTCTGGAGCCTCTGGCTAGCGTTGCAGATAGTCTGGAGCGTCTGGGTAGCGAGGAAAAGTGTCTGGAACGTCTGGGTAGCGAATCAGAGTGTCTGGAGTGCCTGGCTAGCGAGGCAGAGTGTCTGGAGCGTCTAGCTAGCGTGGCAGAGTGTCTGGAGCCTCTGGCTAGCGTGGCAAATAGTCTGGAGCGTCTGGGTAGCGAGGTAGAGTGTCTGGAGCGCCTGGCTAGCGAGGCAGAGTGTCTGGAGGGTCTAAGTAGCAAGGCAGAGTGTCTGGAGCGTCTAGCTAGCGTAGCAGAGTGTCTGAAATCTCTGGCTAGCATGGCAGAGTGTCTAAAGCGGCTGGCTAGGGAGGCAGAGTGTCTGGATCGTCTGGGTAGCGAGCCAGAGTGTCTGGAGTGCCTGGCTAGTGAGGCAGAGTTTCTGGAGCGTCTAAGTAGCGAGGCAGAGTGCTTGGAGCGTCTAGCTAGCGTGGCAGAGTGTCTGGAGCCACTGGCTAGCGTGGCAAATAGTCTGGAGCGTCTGGGTAGCGAGGCAGAGTGTCTGGAGCGCCTGGCTAGCGAGGCAGAGTGTCTGGAGCGCCTGGCTAGCGAGGCAGAGTGTCTGGAGGGTCTAAGTAGCAAGGCAGAGTGTCTGGAGCGTCTAGCTAGCGTGGCAGAGTGTCTGGAGCGTCTAGCTAGCGTAGCAGAGTGTCTGAAATCTCTGGCTAGCATGGCAGAGTGTCTAAAGCGGCTGGCTAGGGAGGCAGAGTGTCTGGATCGTCTGGGTAGCGAGCCAGAGTGTCTGGAGTGCCTGGCTAGTGAGGCAGAGTTTCTGGAGCGTCTAAGTAGCGAGGCAGAGTGCTTGGAGCGTCTAGCTAGCGTGGCAGAGTGTCTGGAGCCACTGGCTAGCGTGGCAAATAGTCTGGAGCGTCTGGGTAGCGAGGCAGAGTGTCTGGAGCGCCTGGCTAGCGAGGCAGAGTGTCTGGAGATTCTGGGTAGCAAGGCAGAGTGTCTGGAGCGTCTATTTAGCGTGGCAGAGTGTCTGGAGCCTCTGGCTAGCGTAGCAGATAGTCTGGAGCGTCTGGCTAGAATGGCAGAGTGTCTGGAGCGCCTGGCTAGCGAGGCAGAGCTTCTGAAGCGCCTGGCTAACGAGGCAGAGTGTCTGGAGCGTCTGGGGAGCGAGGCAAAGTGTCTTGAACGTCTGGGTAGCGAATCAGAGTGTCTGGAGCGTCTGGCTAGCGTGGCAGAATGTCTGGAGCGCCTGGCTAGCGAGGCAGAGTGTCTGGAGAGTCTGGGTAGCTAGCCAGAGTGTCTGAAGCGTCTGGCTAGCATGGCAGAGTGTCTGGAGCGGCTGGCTAGCGAGGCAGAGTGTCTGGAGCGCCTGGCTAGCATTGCAGAGTGTCTTCAGCCTCTGGCTAGCGTGGCAGAGTGTCTGGAGCGTCTGGCTAGCATTGCAGAGTGTCTGCAGCCTCTGGCTAGCGTGGCAGATAGTCTGGAGCCACTGGCTAGCGTGGCAAATAGTCTGGAGCGTCTGGGTAGCGAGGCAGAGTGTCTGGAGCGCCTGGCTAGCGAGGCAGAGTGTCTGGAGGGTCTAAGTAGCAAGGCAGAGTGTCTGGAGCGTCTAGCTAGCGTGGCAGAGTGTCTGGAGCGTCTAGCTAGCGTAGCAGAGTGTCTGAAATCTCTGGCTAGCATGGCAGAGTGTCTGGAGCGGCTGGCTAGGGAGGCAGAGTGTCTGGATCGTCTAAGTAGCGAGCCAGAGTGTCTGGAGTGCCTGGCTAGTGAGGCAGAGTTTCTGGAGCGTCTAAGTAGCGAGGCAGAGTACCTGGAGCGTCTAGCTAGCGTGGCAGAGTGTCTTGAGCCACTGGCTAGCGTGGCAGATAGTCTAAAGCGTCTGGGTAGCGAGGCAGAGTGTCTGGAGCGCCTGGCTAGCGAGGCAGAGTGTCTGGAGATTCTGGGTAGCAAGGCAGAGTGTCTGGAGCGTCTATTTAGCGTGGCAGAGTGTCTGGAGCCTCTGGCTAGCGTAGCAGATAGTCTGGAGCGTCTGGCTAGAATGGCAGAGTGTCTGGAGCGCCTGGCTAGCGAGGCAGAGCTTCTGAAGCGCCTGGCTAACGAGGCAGAGTGTCTGGAGCGTCTGGGGAGCGAGGCAAAGTGTCTTGAACGTCTGGGTAGCGAATCAGAGTGTCTGGAGCGTCTGGCTAGCGTGGCAGAATGTCTGGAGCGCCTGGCTAGCGAGGCAGAGTGTCTGGAGAGTCTGGGTAGCTAGCCAGAGTGTCTGAAGCGTCTGGCTAGCATGGCAGAGTGTCTGGAGCGGCTGGCTAGCGAGGCAGAGTGTCTGGAGCGCCTGGCTAGCATTGCAGAGTGTCTTCAGCCTCTGGCTAGCGTGGCAGAGTGTCTGGAGCGTCTGGCTAGCATTGCAGAGTGTCTGCAGCCTCTGGCTAGCGTGGCAGATAGTCTGGAGCCACTGGCTAGCGTGGCAAATAGTCTGGAGCGTCTGGGTAGCGAGGCAGAGTGTCTGGAGCGCCTGGCTAGCGAGGCAGAGTGTCTGGAGGGTCTAAGTAGCAAGGCAGAGTGTCTGGAGCGTCTAGCTAGCGTGGCAGAGTGTCTGGAGCGTCTAGCTAGCGTAGCAGAGTGTCTGAAATCTCTGGCTAGCATGGCAGAGTGTCTGGAGCGGCTGGCTAGGGAGGCAGAGTGTCTGGATCGTCTAAGTAGCGAGCCAGAGTGTCTGGAGTGCCTGGCTAGTGAGGCAGAGTTTCTGGAGCGTCTAAGTAGCGAGGCAGAGTACCTGGAGCGTCTAGCTAGCGTGGCAGAGTGTCTTGAGCCACTGGCTAGCGTGGCAGATAGTCTAAAGCGTCTGGGTAGCGAGGCAGAGTGTCTGGAGCGCCTGGCTAGCGAGGCAGAGTGTCTGGAGATTCTGGGTAGCAAGGCAGAGTGTCTGGAGCGTCTATTTAGCGTGGCAGAGTGTCTGGAGCCTCTGGCTAGCGTAGCAGATAGTCTGGAGCGTCTGGCTAGAATGGCAGAGTGTCTGGAGCGCCTGGCTAGCGAGGCAGAGCTTCTGAAGCGCCTGGCTAACGAGGCAGAGTGTCTGGAGCGTCTGGGGAGCGAGGCAAAGTGTCTTGAACGTCTGGGTAGCGAATCAGAGTGTCTGGAGCGTCTGGCTAGCGTGGCAGAATGTCTGGAGCGCCTGGCTAGCGAGGCAGAGTGTCTGGAGAGTCTGGGTAGCTAGCCAGAGTGTCTGAAGCGTCTGGCTAGCATGGCAGAGTGTCTGGAGCGGCTGGCTAGCGAGGCAGAGTGTCTGGAGCGCCTGGCTAGCATTGCAGAGTGTCTTCAGCCTCTGGCTAGCGTGGCAGAGTGTCTGGAGCGTCTGGCTAGCATTGCAGAGTGTCTGCAGCCTCTGGCTAGCGTGGCAGATAGTCTGGAGCCACTGGCTAGCGTGGCAAATAGTCTGGAGCGTCTGGGTAGCGAGGCAGAGTGTCTGGAGCGCCTGGCTAGCGAGGCAGAGTGTCTGGAGGGTCTAAGTAGCAAGGCAGAGTGTCTGGAGCGTCTAGCTAGCGTGGCAGAGTGTCTGGAGCGTCTAGCTAGCGTAGCAGAGTGTCTGAAATCTCTGGCTAGCATGGCAGAGTGTCTGGAGCGGCTGGCTAGGGAGGCAGAGTGTCTGGATCGTCTAAGTAGCGAGCCAGAGTGTCTGGAGTGCCTGGCTAGTGAGGCAGAGTTTCTGGAGCGTCTAAGTAGCGAGGCAGAGTACCTGGAGCGTCTAGCTAGCGTGGCAGAGTGTCTTGAGCCACTGGCTAGCGTGGCAGATAGTCTAAAGCGTCTGGGTAGCGAGGCAGAGTGTCTGGAGCGCCTGGCTAGCGAGGCAGAGTGTCTGGAGATTCTGGGTAGCAAGGCAGAGTGTCTGGAGCGTCTATTTAGCGTGGCAGAGTGTCTGGAGCCTCTGGCTAGCGTAGCAGATAGTCTGGAGCGTCTGGCTAGAATGGCAGAGTGTCTGGAGCGCCTGGCTAGCGAGGCAGAGCTTCTGAAGCGCCTGGCTAACGAGGCAGAGTGTCTGGAGCGTCTGGCTAGCGAGGCAGAGTGTCTGGAGCGTATGGCTAGCAAGGCAGAAAGTCTGGATTGTCTAACAAGCGTGGCAGAGTGTCTGGAGCCTCTGGCTAGCGTGGCAGATAGTCTGGAGCCACTGGCTAGCGTGGCAGATAGTCTGGAGCGTCTGGGTAGCGAGGCAGAAATTCTTGAGCGCATGGCTAGCGAGACAGAGTGTCTGGAGGGTCTGGGTAGCAAGGCAGAGTGTCTGGAGCGTTTAGCTAGCGAGGCAGAGTGTCTGGTGTGTCTGGGTAGCGAGGCAAGGTGTCTGGAGCGTCTAAGTAGCGAATCAGAGTGTCTGGAGCGTCTAGCTAGCGTGGCAGAGTGTCTGGAGCGTCTGGCTAGCATTGCAGAGTGTCTGGAGCGTCTGAGAAGCGAGGCAGAGTGCCTGGAGCGTCTAGCTAGCGTGGCAGAGTGGCTGGAGCCACTGGCTAGCGTTGCAGATAGTCTGGAGCGTCTGGGTAGCGAGGCAAAGTGTCTGGAGATTCTGGGTAGCAAGGCAGAGTGTCTGGAGCGTCTATTTAGCGTGGCAGAGTGTCTGGAGCCTCTGGCTAGCGTAGCAGATAGTCTGGAGCGTCTGGCTAGAATGGCAGAGTGTCTGGAGCGCCTGGCTAGAAAGGCAGAGCTTCTGAAGTGCCTGGCTAACGAGGCAGAGTGTCTGGAGCGTCTGGCTAGCGAGGCAGAGTGTCTGGAGCGCCTGGCTAGCATGGCAGAAAGTCTGGATTGTCTAACAAGCGTGGCAGAGTGTCTGGAGCCTCTGGCTAGCGTGGCAGATAGTCTGGAGCCACTGGCTAGCGTGGCAGATAGTCTGGAGCGTCTGGGTAGCGAGGCAGAAATTCTTGAGCGCATGGCTAGCGAGACAGAGTGTCTGGAGGGTCTGGGTAGCAAGGCAGAGTGTCTGGAGCGTTTAGCTAGCGAGGCAGAGTGTCTGGTGTGTCTGGGTAGCGAGGCAAGGTGTCTGGAGCGTCTAAGTAGCGAATCAGAGTGTCTGGAGCGTCTAGCTAGCGTGGCAGAGTGTCTGGAGCGTCTGGCTAGCATTGCAGAGTGTCTGGAGCGTCTGAGTAGCGAGGCAGAGTGCCTGGAGCGTCTGGCTAGCGTGGCAGAGTGTCTGGAGCGCCTGGCTAGCGAGGCAGAGTGTCTGGAGAGTCTGGGTTGCTAGCCAGAGTGTCTGAAGCGTCTGGCTAGCATGGCAGAGTGTCTGGAGCGGCTGGCTAGCGAGGCAGAGTGTCTGGAGCGCCTGGCTAGCATTGCAGAGTGTCTTCAGCCTCTGGCTAGCGTGGCAGAGTGTCTGGAGCGTCTGGCTAGCATTGCAGAGTGTCTGCAGCCTCTGGCTAGCGTGGCAGATAGTCTGGAGCCACTGGCTAGCGTGGCAGAAAGTCTGGAGCGTATGGGAGCGAGCCAGAGTGTATGGAACGCCTGGCTAGCGAGGCAGAGTGCCTGGAGCGTCTAGCTTGCGTGGTAGAGTGTCTGGAGTGTCTGGCTAGCGTGGTAGAGTGTCTGGAGCGGCTGGCTAGCGAGGCAGAGTGTCTGGAGCGTCTAAGTAGCGAGGCAAGTGCCTGGAGCGTCTAGCTAGCGTGGCAGAGTGGCTGGAGCCACTGGCTAGCGTGGCAGAGTGTCTTGAGATTCTGGGTAGCAAGGCAGAGTGTCTGGAGCGTCTAGCTAGCGTGGCAGAGTGTCTGGAGCCTCTGGCTAGCGTTGCAGATAGTCTGGAGCGTCTGGGTAGCGATGCAAAGTGTCTGGAACGTCTGGGTAGCGAATCAGAGTGTCTGGAGTGCCTGGCTAGCGAGGCAGAGTGTCTGGAGCGTCTAGCTAGCGTGGCAGAGTGTCTGGAGCCTCTGGCTAGCGTGGCAAATAGTCTGGAGCGTCTGGGTAGCGAGGCAGAGTGTCTGGAGCGCCTGGCTAGCGAGGCAGAGTGTCTGGAGGGTCTAAGTAGCAAGGCAGAGTGTCTGGAGCGTCTAGCTAGCGTGGCAGAGTGTCTGGAGCGTCTAGCTAGCGTAGCAGAGTGTCTGAAATCTCTGGCTAGCATGGCAGAGTGTCTAAAGCGGCTGGCTAGGGAGGCAGAGTGTCTGGATCGTCTGGGTAGCGAGGCAGAGTGTCTGGAGCGCCTGGCTAGTGAGGCAGAGTTTCTGGAGCGTCTAAGTAGCGAGGCAGAGTGCCTGGAGCGTCTAGCTAGCGTGGCAGAGTGTCTGGAGCCACTGGCTAGCGTGGCAGATAGTCTAAAGCGTCTGGGTAGCGAGGCAGAGTGTCTGGAGCGCCTGGCTAGAAAGGCAGAGCTTCTGAAGTGCCTGGCTAACGAGGCAGAGTGTCTGGAGCGTCTGGCTAGCGAGGCAGAGTGTCTGGAGCGCCTGGCTAGCATGGCAGAAAGTCTGGATTGTCTAACAAGCGTGGCAGAGTGTCTGGAGCCTCTGGCTAGCGTGGCAGATAGTCTGGAGCCACTGGCTAGCGTGGCAGATAGTCTGGAGCGTCTGGGTAGCGAGGCAGAAATTCTTGAGCGCATGGCTAGCGAGACAGAGTGTCTGGAGGGTCTGGGTAGCAAGGCAGAGTGTCTGGAGCGTTTAGCTAGCGAGGCAGAGTGTCTGGTGTGTCTGGGTAGCGAGGCAAGGTGTCTGGAGCGTCTAAGTAGCGAATCAGAGTGTCTGGAGCGTCTAGCTAGCGTGGCAGAGTGTCTGGAGCGTCTGGCTAGCATTGCAGAGTGTCTGGAGCGTCTGAGTAGCGAGGCAGAGTGCCTGGAGCGTCTGGCTAGCGTGGCAGAGTGTCTGGAGCGCCTGGCTAGCGAGGCAGAGTGTCTGGAGAGTCTGGGTTGCTAGCCAGAGTGTCTGAAGCGTCTGGCTAGCATGGCAGAGTGTCTGGAGCGGCTGGCTAGCGAGGCAGAGTGTCTGGAGCGCCTGGCTAGCATTGCAGAGTGTCTTCAGCCTCTGGCTAGCGTGGCAGAGTGTCTGGAGCGTCTGGCTAGCATTGCAGAGTGTCTGCAGCCTCTGGCTAGCGTGGCAGATAGTCTGGAGCCACTGGCTAGCGTGGCAGAAAGTCTGGAGCGTATGGGAGCGAGCCAGAGTGTATGGAACGCCTGGCTAGCGAGGCAGAGTGCCTGGAGCGTCTAGCTTGCGTGGTAGAGTGTCTGGAGTGTCTGGCTAGCGTGGTAGAGTGTCTGGAGCGGCTGGCTAGCGAGGCAGAGTGTCTGGAGCGTCTAAGTAGCGAGGCAAGTGCCTGGAGCGTCTAGCTAGCGTGGCAGAGTGGCTGGAGCCACTGGCTAGCGTGGCAGAGTGTCTTGAGATTCTGGGTAGCAAGGCAGAGTGTCTGGAGCGTCTAGCTAGCGTGGCAGAGTTTCTGGAGCCTCTGGCTAGCGTTGCAGATAGTCTGGAGCGTCTGGGTAGCGATGCAAAGTGTCTGGAACGTCTGGGTAGCGAATCAGAGTGTCTGGAGTGCCTGGCTAGCGAGGCAGAGTGTCTGGAGCGTCTAGCTAGCGTGGCAGAGTGTCTGGAGCCTCTGGCTAGCGTGGCAAATAGTCTGGAGCGTCTGGGTAGCGAGGCAGAGTGTCTGGAGCGCCTGGCTAGCGAGGCAGAGTGTCTGGAGGGTCTAAGTAGCAAGGCAGAGTGTCTGGAGCGTCTAGCTAGCGTGGCAGAGTGTCTGGAGCGTCTAGCTAGCGTAGCAGAGTGTCTGAAATCTCTGGCTAGCATGGCAGAGTGTCTAAAGCGGCTGGCTAGGGAGGCAGAGTGTCTGGATCGTCTGGGTAGCGAGGCAGAGTGTCTGGAGCGCCTGGCTAGTGAGGCAGAGTTTCTGGAGCGTCTAAGTAGCGAGGCAGAGTGCCTGGAGCGTCTAGCTAGCGTGGCAGAGTGTCTGGAGCCACTGGCTAGCGTGGCAGATAGTCTAAAGCGTCTGGGTAGCGAGGCAGAGTGTCTGGAGCGCCTGGCTACTGAGGCAGAGTGTCTGGAGATTCTGGGTAGCAAGGCAGAGTGTCTGGAGCGTCTATCTAGCGTGGCAGAGTGTCTGGAGCCTCTGGCTAGCGTAGCAGATAGTCTGGAGCGTCTGGCTAGAATGGCAGAGTGTCTGGAGCGCCTGGCTAGCGAGGCAGAGCTTCTGAAGCGCCTGGCTAACGAGGCAGAGTGTCTGGAGCGTCTGGGGAGCGAGGCAAAGTGTCTTGAACGTCTGGGTAGCGAATCAGAGTGTCTGGAGCGTCTGGCTAGCGTGGCAGAGTGTCTGGAGCGCCTGGCTAGCGAGGCAGAGTGTCTGGAGCGCCTGGCTAGCGAGGCAGAAAGTCTGGATTGTCTAACAAGCGTGGCAGAGTGTCTGGAGCCTCTGGCTAGCGTGGCAGATAGTCTGGAGCCACTGGCTAGCGTGGCAGATAGTCTGGAGCGTCTGGGTAGCAAGGCAGAAATTCTGGAGCGCATGGCTAGCGAGACAGAGGGTCTGGAGGGTCTGGGTAGCAAGGCAGAGTGTCTGGAGCGTTTAGCTAGCGAGGCAGAGTGTCTGGTGTGTCTGGGTAGCGAGGCAAGGTGTCTGGAGCGTCTAAGTAGCGAATCAGAGTGTCTGGAGCGTCTAGCTAGCGTGGCAGAGTGTCTGGAGCGTCTGGCTAGCATTGCTGAGTGTTTTCAGCCTCTGGCTACCGTGGCAGAGTGTCTGGAGCGCCTGGCTAGCGAGGTAGAGCTTCTGAAGCGCCTGGCTAACGAGGCAGAGTGTCTGGAGCGTCTGGGGAGCGAGGCAAAGTGTCTTGAACGTCTGGGTAGCATTGCAGAGTGTCTTCAGCCTCTGGCTAGCGTGGCAGAGTGTCTGGAGCGTCTGGCTAGCATTGCAGAGTGTCTGCAGCCTCTGGCTAGCGTGGCAGATAGTCTGGAGCCACTGGCTAGCGTGGCAGAAAGTCTGGAGCGTATGGGAGCGAGCCAGAGTGTCTGGAACGCCTGGCTAGCGATGCAGAGTGCTTGGAGCGTCTAGCTTGCGTGGTAGAGTGTCTGGAGCGGCTGGCTAGCGAGGCAGAGTGTCTGGAGCGTCTAAGTAGCGAGGCAGAGTGCCTGGAGCGTCTAGCTAGCGTGGCAGAGTGGCTGGAGCCACTGGCTAGCGTGGCAGAGTGTCTGGAGATTCTGGGTAGCAAGGCAGAGTGTCTGGAGCGTCTAGCTAGCGTGGCAGAGTGTCTGGAGCCTCTGGCTAGCGTTGCAGATAGTCTGGAGCGTCTGGGTAGCGAGGCAAAGTGTCTGGAACGTCTGGGTAGCGAATCAGAGTGTCTGGAGTGCCTGGCTAGCGAGGCAGAGTGTCTGGAGCGTCTAGCTAGCGTGGCAGAGTGTCTGGAGCCTCTGGCTAGCGTGGCAAATAGTCTGGAGCGTCTGGGTAGCGAGGTAGAGTGTCTGGAGCGCCTGGCTAGCGAGGCAGAGTGTCTGGAGGGTCTAAGTAGCAAGGCAGAGTGTCTGGAGCGTCTAGCTAGCGTAGCAGAGTGTCTGAAATCTCTGGCTAGCATGGCAGAGTGTCTAAAGCGGCTGGCTAGGGAGGCAGAGTGTCTGGATCGTCTGGGTAGCGAGCCAGAGTGTCTGGAGTGCCTGGCTAGTGAGGCAGAGTTTCTGGAGCGTCTAAGTAGCGAGGCAGAGTGCTTGGAGCGTCTAGCTAGCGTGGCAGAGTGTCTGGAGCCACTGGCTAGCGTGGCAAATAGTCTGGAGCGTCTGGGTAGCGAGGCAGAGTGTCTGGAGCGCCTGGCTAGCGAGGCAGAGTGTCTGGAGCGCCTGGCTAGCGAGGCAGAGTGTCTGGAGGGTCTAAGTAGCAAGGCAGAGTGTCTGGAGCGTCTAGCTAGCGTGGCAGAGTGTCTGGAGCGTCTAGCTAGCGTAGCAGAGTGTCTGAAATCTCTGGCTAGCATGGCAGAGTGTCTAAAGCGGCTGGCTAGGGAGGCAGAGTGTCTGGAGATTCTGGGTAGCAAGGCAGAGTGTCTGGAGCGTCTATTTAGCGTGGCAGAGTGTCTGGAGCCTCTGGCTAGCGTAGCAGATAGTCTGGAGCGTCTGGCTAGAATGGCAGAGTGTCTGGAGCGCCTGGCTAGCGAGGCAGAGCTTCTGAAGCGCCTGGCTAACGAGGCAGAGTGTCTGGAGCGTCTGGGGAGCGAGGCAAAGTGTCTTGAACGTCTGGGTAGCGAATCAGAGTGTCTGGAGCGTCTGGCTAGCGTGGCAGAATGTCTGGAGCGCCTGGCTAGCGAGGCAGAGTGTCTGGAGAGTCTGGGTAGCTAGCCAGAGTGTCTGAAGCGTCTGGCTAGCATGGCAGAGTGTCTGGAGCGGCTGGCTAGCGAGGCAGAGTGTCTGGAGCGCCTGGCTAGCATTGCAGAGTGTCTTCAGCCTCTGGCTAGCGTGGCAGAGTGTCTGGAGCGTCTGGCTAGCATTGCAGAGTGTCTGCAGCCTCTGGCTAGCGTGGCAGATAGTCTGGAGCCACTGGCTAGCGTGGCAAATAGTCTGGAGCGTCTGGGTAGCGAGGCAGAGTGTCTGGAAAGCCTGGCTAGCGAGGCAGAGTGTCTGGAGGGTCTAAGTAGCAAGGCAGAGTGTCTGGAGCGTCTAGCTAGCGTGGCAGAGTGTCTGGAGCGTCTAGCTAGCGTAGCAGAGTGTCTGAAATCTCTGGCTAGCATGGCAGAGTGTCTGGAGCGGCTGGCTAGGGAGGCAGAGTGTCTGGATCGTCTAAGTAGCGAGCCAGAGTGTCTGGAGTGCCTGGCTAGTGAGGCAGAGTTTCTGGAGCGTCTAAGTAGCGAGGCAGAGTACCTGGAGCGTCTAGCTAGCGTGGCAGAGTGTCTTGAGCCACTGGCTAGCGTGGCAGATAGTCTAAAGCGTCTGGGTAGCGAGGCAGAGTGTCTGGAGCGCCTGGCTAGCGAGGCAGAGTGTCTGGAGATTCTGGGTAGCAAGGCAGAGTGTCTGGAGCGTCTATTTAGCGTGGCAGAGTGTCTGGAGCCTCTGGCTAGCGTAGCAGATAGTCTGGAGCGTCTGGCTAGAATGGCAGAGTGTCTGGAGCGCCTGGCTAGCGAGGCAGAGCTTCTGAAGCGCCTGGCTAACGAGGCAGAGTGTCTGGAGCGTCTGGCTAGCGAGGCAGAGTGTCTGGAGCGTATGGCTAGCAAGGCAGAAAGTCTGGATTGTCTAACAAGCGTGGCAGAGTGTCTGGAGCCTCTGGCTAGCGTGGCAGATAGTCTGGAGCCACTGGCTAGCGTGGCAGATAGTCTGGAGCGTCTGGGTAGCGAGGCAGAAATTCTTGAGCGCATGGCTAGCGAGACAGAGTGTCTGGAGGGTCTGGGTAGCAAGGCAGAGTGTCTGGAGCGTTTAGCTAGCGAGGCAGAGTGTCTGGTGTGTCTGGGTAGCGAGGCAAGGTGTCTGGAGCGTCTAAGTAGCGAATCAGAGTGTCTGGAGCGTCTAGCTAGCGTGGCAGAGTGTCTGGAGCGTCTGGCTAGCATTGCAGAGTGTCTGGAGCGTCTGAGAAGCGAGGCAGAGTGCCTGGAGCGTCTAGCTAGCGTGGCAGAGTGGCTGGAGCCACTGGCTAGCGTTGCAGATAGTCTGGAGCGTCTGGGTAGCGAGGCAAAGTGTCTGGAGATTCTGGGTAGCAAGGCAGAGTGTCTGGAGCGTCTATTTAGCGTGGCAGAGTGTCTGGAGCCTCTGGCTAGCGTAGCAGATAGTCTGGAGCGTCTGGCTAGAATGGCAGAGTGTCTGGAGCGCCTGGCTAGAAAGGCAGAGCTTCTGAAGTGCCTGGCTAACGAGGCAGAGTGTCTGGAGCGTCTGGCTAGCGAGGCAGAGTGTCTGGAGCGCCTGGCTAGCATGGCAGAAAGTCTGGATTGTCTAACAAGCGTGGCAGAGTGTCTGGAGCCTCTGGCTAGCGTGGCAGATAGTCTGGAGCCACTGGCTAGCGTGGCAGATAGTCTGGAGCGTCTGGGTAGCGAGGCAGAAATTCTTGAGCGCATGGCTAGCGAGACAGAGTGTCTGGAGGGTCTGGGTAGCAAGGCAGAGTGTCTGGAGCGTTTAGCTAGCGAGGCAGAGTGTCTGGTGTGTCTGGGTAGCGAGGCAAGGTGTCTGGAGCGTCTAAGTAGCGAATCAGAGTGTCTGGAGCGTCTAGCTAGCGTGGCAGAGTGTCTGGAGCGTCTGGCTAGCATTGCAGAGTGTCTGGAGCGTCTGAGTAGCGAGGCAGAGTGCCTGGAGCGTCTAGCTAGCGTGGCAGAGTGGCTGGAGCCACTGGCTAGCGTTGCAGATAGTCTGGAGCGTCTGGGTAGTGAGGCAAAGTGTCTGGAACGTCTGGGTAGCGAATCAGAGTGTCTGGAGTGCCTGGCTAGCGAGGCACAGTGTCTGGAGCGTCTAAGTAGCGAGACAGAGTGCCTGGAGCGTCTAGCTAGCGTGGCAGAGTGTCTGGAGCCACTGATTAGCATGGCAGAGTGTCTAAAGCGGCTGGCTAGGGAGGCAGAGTGTCTGGATCGTCTGGGTAGCGAGCCAGAGTGTCTGGAGTGCCTGGCTAGTGAGGCAGAGTTTCTGGAGCGTCTAAGTAGCGAGGCAGAGTGCTTGGAGCGTCTAGCTAGCGTGGCAGAGTGTCTGGAGCCACTGGCTAGCGTGGCAAATAGTCTGGAGCGTCTGGGTAGCGAGGCAGAGTGTCTGGAGCGCCTGGCTAGCGAGGCAGAGTGTCTGGAGCGCCTGGCTAGCGAGGCAGAGTGTCTGGAGGGTCTAAGTAGCAAGGCAGAGTGTCTGGAGCGTCTAGCTAGCGTGGCAGAGTGTCTGGAGCGTCTAGCTAGCGTAGCAGAGTGTCTGAAATCTCTGGCTAGCATGGCAGAGTGTCTAAAGCGGCTGGCTAGGGAGGCAGAGTGTCTGGATCGTCTGGGTAGCGAGCCAGAGTGTCTGGAGTGCCTGGCTAGTGAGGCAGAGTTTCTGGAGCGTCTAAGTAGCGAGGCAGAGTGCTTGGAGAGTCTAGCTAGCGTGGCAGAGTGTCTGGAGCCACTGGCTAGCGTGGCAAATAGTCTGGAGCGTCTGGGTAGCGAGGCAGAGTGTCTGGAGCGCCTGGCTAGCGAGGCAGAGTGTCTGGAGATTCTGGGTAGCAAGGCAGAGTGTCTGGAGCGTCTATTTAGCGTGGCAGAGTGTCTGGAGCCTCTGGCTAGCGTAGCAGATAGTCTGGAGCGTCTGGCTAGAATGGCAGAGTGTCTGGAGCGCCTGGCTAGCGAGGCAGAGCTTCTGAAGCGCCTGGCTAACGAGGCAGAGTGTCTGGAGCGTCTGGGGAGCGAGGCAAAGTGTCTTGAACGTCTGGGTAGCGAATCAGAGTGTCTGGAGCGTCTGGCTAGCGTGGCAGAATGTCTGGAGCGCCTGGCTAGCGAGGCAGAGTGTCTGGAGAGTCTGGGTAGCTAGCCAGAGTGTCTGAAGCGTCTGGCTAGCATGGCAGAGTGTCTGGAGCGGCTGGCTAGCGAGGCAGAGTGTCTGGAGCGCCTGGCTAGCATTGCAGAGTGTCTTCAGCCTCTGGCTAGCGTGGCAGAGTGTCTGGAGCGTCTGGCTAGCATTGCAGAGTGTCTGCAGCCTCTGGCTAGCGTGGCAGATAGTCTGGAGCCACTGGCTAGCGTGGCAAATAGTCTGGAGCGTCTGGGTAGCGAGGCAGAGTGTCTGGAGCGCCTGGCTAGCGAGGCAGAGTGTCTGGAGGGTCTAAGTAGCAAGGCAGAGTGTCTGGAGCGTCTAGCTAGCGTGGCAGAGTGTCTGGAGCGTCTAGCTAGCGTAGCAGAGTGTCTGAAATCTCTGGCTAGCATGGCAGAGTGTCTGGAGCGGCTGGCTAGGGAGGCAGAGTGTCTGGATCGTCTAAGTAGCGAGCCAGAGTGTCTGGAGTGCCTGGCTAGTGAGGCAGAGTTTCTGGAGCGTCTAAGTAGCGAGGCAGAGTACCTGGAGCGTCTAGCTAGCGTGGCAGAGTGTCTTGAGCCACTGGCTAGCGTGGCAGATAGTCTAAAGCGTCTGGGTAGCGAGGCAGAGTGTCTGGAGCGCCTGGCTAGCGAGGCAGAGTGTCTGGAGATTCTGGGTAGCAAGGCAGAGTGTCTGGAGCGTCTATTTAGCGTGGCAGAGTGTCTGGAGCCTCTGGCTATTGTAGCAGATAGTCTGGAGCGTCTGGCTAGAATGGCAGAGTGTCTGGAGCGCCTGGCTAGCGAGGCAGAGCTTCTGAAGCGCCTGGCTAACGAGGCAGAGTGTCTGGAGCGTCTGGCTAGCGAGGCAGAGTGTCTGGAGCGTATGGCTAGCAAGGCAGAAAGTCTGGATTGTCTAACAAGCGTGGCAGAGTGTCTGGAGCCTCTGGCTAGCGTGGCAGATAGTCTGGAGCCACTGGCTAGCGTGGCAGATAGTCTGGAGCGTCTGGGTAGCGAGGCAGAAATTCTTGAGCGCATGGCTAGCGAGACAGAGTGTCTGGAGGGTCTGGGTAGCAAGGCAGAGTGTCTGGAGCGTTTAGCTAGCGAGGCAGAGTGTCTGGTGTGTCTGGGTAGCGAGGCAAGGTGTCTGGAGCGTCTAAGTAGCGAATCAGAGTGTCTGGAGCGTCTAGCTAGCGTGGCAGAGTGTCTGGAGCGTCTGGCTAGCATTGCAGAGTGTCTGGAGCGTCTGAGAAGCGAGGCAGAGTGCCTGGAGCGTCTAGCTAGCGTGGCAGAGTGGCTGGAGCCACTGGCTAGCGTTGCAGATAGTCTGGAGCGTCTGGGTAGCGAGGCAAAGTGTCTGGAGATTCTGGGTAGCAAGGCAGAGTGTCTGGAGCGTCTATTTAGCGTGGCAGAGTGTCTGGAGCCTCTGGCTAGCGTAGCAGATAGTCTGGAGCGTCTGGCTAGAATGGCAGAGTGTCTGGAGCGCCTGGCTAGAAAGGCAGAGCTTCTGAAGTGCCTGGCTAACGAGGCAGAGTGTCTGGAGCGTCTGGCTAGCGAGGCAGAGTGTCTGGAGCGCCTGGCTAGCATGGCAGAAAGTCTGGATTGTCTAACAAGCGTGGCAGAGTGTCTGGAGCCTCTGGCTAGCGTGGCAGATAGTCTGGAGCCACTGGCTAGCGTGGCAGATAGTCTGGAGCGTCTGGGTAGCGAGGCAGAAATTCTTGAGCGCATGGCTAGCGAGACAGAGTGTCTGGAGGGTCTGGGTAGCAAGGCAGAGTGTCTGGAGCGTTTAGCTAGCGAGGCAGAGTGTCTGGTGTGTCTGGGTAGCGAGGCAAGGTGTCTGGAGCGTCTAAGTAGCGAATCAGAGTGTCTGGAGCGTCTAGCTAGCGTGGCAGAGTGTCTGGAGCGTCTGGCTAGCATTGCAGAGTGTCTGGAGCGTCTGAGTAGCGAGGCAGAGTGCCTGGAGCGTCTAGCTAGCGTGGCAGAGTGGCTGGAGCCACTGGCTAGCGTTGCAGATAGTCTGGAGCGTCTGGGTAGTGAGGCAAAGTGTCTGGAACGTCTGGGTAGCGAATCAGAGTGTCTGGAGTGCCTGGCTAGCGAGGCACAGTGTCTGGAGCGTCTAAGTAGCGAGACAGAGTGCCTGGAGCGTCTAGCTAGCGTGGCAGAGTGTCTGGAGCCACTGATTAGCGTGGCAGATAGTCTGAAGCGTCTAGGTAGCGAGGCAGAGTGTCTGGAGCGTCTGGGTAGCGAGGCAAGGTGTCTGGAGCGTCTAAGTAGCGAATCAGAGTGTCTGGAGCGTCTAGCTAGCGTGGCAGAGTGTCTGGAGCGTCTGGCTAGCATTGCAGAGTGTCTGGAGCGTCTGAGTAGCGAGGCAGAGTGCCTGGAGCGTCTAGCTAGCGTGGCAGAGTGGCTGGAGCCACTGGCTAGCGTTGCAGATAGTCTGGAGCGTCTGGGTAGTGAGGCAAAGTGTCTGGAACGTCTGGGTAGCGAATCAGAGTGTCTGGAGTGCCTGGCTAGCGAGGCACAGTGTCTGGAGCGTCTAAGTAGCGAGACAGAGTGCCTGGAGCGTCTAGCTAGCGTGGCAGAGTGTCTGGAGCCACTGATTAGCATGGCAGAGTGTCTAAAGCGGCTGGCTAGGGAGGCAGAGTGTCTGGATCGTCTGGGTAGCGAGCCAGAGTGTCTGGAGTGCCTGGCTAGTGAGGCAGAGTTTCTGGAGCGTCTAAGTAGCGAGGCAGAGTGCTTGGAGCGTCTAGCTAGCGTGGCAGAGTGTCTGGAGCCACTGGCTAGCGTGGCAAATAGTCTGGAGCGTCTGGGTAGCGAGGCAGAGTGTCTGGAGCGCCTGGCTAGCGAGGCAGAGTGTCTGGAGCGCCTGGCTAGCGAGGCAGAGTGTCTGGAGGGTCTAAGTAGCAAGGCAGAGTGTCTGGAGCGTCTAGCTAGCGTGGCAGAGTGTCTGGAGCGTCTAGCTAGCGTAGCAGAGTGTCTGAAATCTCTGGCTAGCATGGCAGAGTGTCTAAAGCGGCTGGCTAGGGAGGCAGAGTGTCTGGATCGTCTGGGTAGCGAGCCAGAGTGTCTGGAGTGCCTGGCTAGTGAGGCAGAGTTTCTGGAGCGTCTAAGTAGCGAGGCAGAGTGCTTGGAGAGTCTAGCTAGCGTGGCAGAGTGTCTGGAGCCACTGGCTAGCGTGGCAAATAGTCTGGAGCGTCTGGGTAGCGAGGCAGAGTGTCTGGAGCGCCTGGCTAGCGAGGCAGAGTGTCTGGAGATTCTGGGTAGCAAGGCAGAGTGTCTGGAGCGTCTATTTAGCGTGGCAGAGTGTCTGGAGCCTCTGGCTAGCGTAGCAGATAGTCTGGAGCGTCTGGCTAGAATGGCAGAGTGTCTGGAGCGCCTGGCTAGCGAGGCAGAGCTTCTGAAGCGCCTGGCTAACGAGGCAGAGTGTCTGGAGCGTCTGGGGAGCGAGGCAAAGTGTCTTGAACGTCTGGGTAGCGAATCAGAGTGTCTGGAGCGTCTGGCTAGCGTGGCAGAATGTCTGGAGCGCCTGGCTAGCGAGGCAGAGTGTCTGGAGAGTCTGGGTAGCTAGCCAGAGTGTCTGAAGCGTCTGGCTAGCATGGCAGAGTGTCTGGAGCGGCTGGCTAGCGAGGCAGAGTGTCTGGAGCGCCTGGCTAGCATTGCAGAGTGTCTTCAGCCTCTGGCTAGCGTGGCAGAGTGTCTGGAGCGTCTGGCTAGCATTGCAGAGTGTCTGCAGCCTCTGGCTAGCGTGGCAGATAGTCTGGAGCCACTGGCTAGCGTGGCAAATAGTCTGGAGCGTCTGGGTAGCGAGGCAGAGTGTCTGGAGCGCCTGGCTAGCGAGGCAGAGTGTCTGGAGGGTCTAAGTAGCAAGGCAGAGTGTCTGGAGCGTCTAGCTAGCGTGGCAGAGTGTCTGGAGCGTCTAGCTAGCGTAGCAGAGTGTCTGAAATCTCTGGCTAGCATGGCAGAGTGTCTGGAGCGGCTGGCTAGGGAGGCAGAGTGTCTGGATCGTCTAAGTAGCGAGCCAGAGTGTCTGGAGTGCCTGGCTAGTGAGGCAGAGTTTCTGGAGCGTCTAAGTAGCGAGGCAGAGTACCTGGAGCGTCTAGCTAGCGTGGCAGAGTGTCTTGAGCCACTGGCTAGCGTGGCAGATAGTCTAAAGCGTCTGGGTAGCGAGGCAGAGTGTCTGGAGCGCCTGGCTAGCGAGGCAGAGTGTCTGGAGATTCTGGGTAGCAAGGCAGAGTGTCTGGAGCGTCTATTTAGCGTGGCAGAGTGTCTGGAGCCTCTGGCTAGCGTAGCAGATAGTCTGGAGCGTCTGGCTAGAATGGCAGAGTGTCTGGAGCGCCTGGCTAGCGAGGCAGAGCTTCTGAAGCGCCTGGCTAACGAGGCAGAGTGTCTGGAGCGTCTGGCTAGCGAGGCAGAGTGTCTGGAGCGTATGGCTAGCAAGGCAGAAAGTCTGGATTGTCTAACAAGCGTGGCAGAGTGTCTGGAGCCTCTGGCTAGCGTGGCAGATAGTCTGGAGCCACTGGCTAGCGTGGCAGATAGTCTGGAGCGTCTAACAAGCGTGGCAGAGTGTCTGGAGCCTCTGGCTAGCGTGGCAGATAGTCTGGAGCCACTGGCTAGCGTGGCAGATAGTCTGGAGCGTCTGGGTAGCGAGGCAGAAATTCTTGAGCGCATGGCTAGCGAGACAGAGTGTCTGGAGGGTCTGGGTAGCAAGGCAGAGTGTCTGGAGCGTCTAGCTAGCGTGGCAGAGTGTCTGGAGCCACTGGCTAGCGTGGCAGATAGTCTAAAGCGTCTGGGTAGCGAGGCAGAGTGTCTGGAGCGCCTGGCTAGCGAGGCAGAGTGTCTGGAGATTCTGGGTAGCAAGGCAGAGTGTCTGGAGCGTCTATTTAGCGTGGCAGAGTGTCTGGAGCCTCTGGCTAGCGTAGCAGATAGTCTGGAGCGTCTGGCTAGAATGGCAGAGTGTCTGGAGCGCCTGGCTAGCGAGGCAGAGCTTCTGAAGCGCCTGGCTAACGAGGCAGAGTGTCTGGAGCGTCTGGGGAGCGAGGCAAAGTGTCTTGAACGTCTGGGTAGCGAATCAGAGTGTCTGGAGCGTCTGGCTAGCGTGGCAGAGTGTCTGGAGCGCCTGGCTAGCGAGGCAGAGTGTCTGGAGAGTCTGGGTAGCTAGCCAGAGTGTCTGAAGCGTCTGGCTAGCATGGCAGAGTGTCTGTAGCGGCTGGCTAGCGAGGCAGAGTGTCTGGAGCGCCTGGCTAGCATTGCAGAGTGTCTTCAGCCTCTGGCTAGCGTGGCAGATAGTCTGGAGCCACTGGCTAGCGTGGCAAATAGTCTGGAGCGTCTGGGTAGCGAGGCAGAGTGTCTGGAAAGCCTGGCTAGCGAGGCAGAGTGTCTGGAGGGTCTAAGTAGCAAGGCAGAGTGTCTGGAGCGTCTAGCTAGCGTGGCAGAGTGTCTGGAGCGTCTAGCTAGCGTAGCAGAGTGTCTGAAATCACTGGCTAGCATGGCAGAGTGTCTGGAGCGGCTGGCTAGGGAGGCAGAGTGTCTGGATCGTCTGGGTAGCGAGCCAGAGTGTCTGGAGTGCCTGGCTAGTGAGGCAGAGTTTCTGGAGCGTCTAAGTAGCGAGGCAGAGTGCCTGGAGCGTCTAGCTAGCGTGGCAGAGTGTCTGGAGCCACTGGCTAGCGTGGCAGATAGTCTAAAGCGTCTGGGTAGCGAGGCAGAGTGTCTGGAGCGCCTGGCTAGCGAGGCAGAGTGTCTGGAGATTCTGGGTAGCAAGGCAGAGTGTCTGGAGCGTCTATTTAGCGTGGCAGAGTGTCTGGAGCCTCTGGCTAGCGTAGCAGATAGTCTGGAGCGTCTGGCTAGAATGGCAGAGTGTCTGGAGCGCCTGGCTAGCGAGGCAGAGCTTCTGAAGCGCCTGGCTAACGAGGGAGAGTGTCTGGAGCGTCTGGGGAGCGAGGCAAAGTGTCTTGAACGTCTGGGTAGCGAATCAGAGTGTCTGGAGCGTCTGGCTAGCGTGGCAGAGTGTCTGGAGCGGCTGGCTTGCGAGGCAGAGTGTCTGGAGCGCCTGGCTAGCGAGGCAGAAAGTCTGGATTGTCTAACAAGCGTGGCAGAGTGTCTGGAGCCTCTGGCTAGCGTGGCAGATAGTCTGGAGCCACTGGCTAGCGTGGCAGATAGTCTGGAGCGTCTGGGTAGCAAGGCAGAAATTCTGGAGCGCATGGCTAGCGAGACAGAGTGTCTGGAGGGTCTGGGTAGCAAGGCAGAGTGTCTGGAGCGTTTAGCTAGCGAGGCAGAGTGTCTGGTGTGTCTGGGTAGCGAGGCAAGGTGTCTGGAGCGTCTAAGTAGCGAATCAGAGTGTCTGGAGCGTCTAGCTAGCGTGGCAGAGTGTCTGGAGCGTCTGGCTAGCATTGCTGAGTGTTTTCAGCCTCTGGCTACCGTGGCAGAGTGTCTGGAGCGCCTGGCAAGCGAGGCAGAGCTTCTGAAGCGCCTGGCTAACGAGGCAGAGTGTCTGGAGCGTCTGGGGAGCGAGGCAAAGTGTCTTGAACGTCTGGGTAGCGAATCAGAGTGTCTGGAGCGTCTGGCTAGCGTGGCAGAGTGTCTGGAGCGCCTGGCTAGCGAGGCAGAGTGTCTGGAGCGGCTGGCTAGCGAGGCAGAGTGTCTGGAGCGCCTGGCTAGCATTGCAGATTGTCTTCAGCCTCTGGCTAGCGTGGCAGAGTGTCTGGAGCGTCTGGCTAGCATTGCAGAGTGTCTGCAGCCTCTGGCTAGCGTGGCAGATAGTCTGGAGCCACTGGCTAGCGTGGCAGACAGTCTGGAGCGTATGGGAGCGAGCCAGAGTGTCTGGAACGCCTGGCTAGCGATGCAGAGTGCCTGGAGCGTCTAGCTTGCGTGGTAGAGTGTCTGGAGCGGCTGGCTAGCGAGGCAGAGTGTCTGGAGCGTCTAAGTAGCGAGGCAGAGTGTCTGGAGCGTCTAGCTAGCGTGGCAGAGTGTCTGGAGCGTCTGGCTAGCATTGCAGAGTGTCTGGAGCGTCTGAGTAGCGAGGCAGAGTGCCTGGAGCGTCTAGCTAGCGTGGCAGAGTGGCTGGAGCCACTGGCTAGCGTTGCAGATAGTCTGGAGCGTCTGGGTAGCGAGGCAAAGTGTCTGGAGATTCTGGGTAGCAAGGCAGAGTGTCTGGAGCGTCTATTTAGCGTGGCAGAGTGTCTGGAGCCTCTGGCTAGCGTAGCAGATAGTCTGGAGCGTCTGGCTAGAATGGCAGAGTGTCTGGAGCGCCTGGCTAGAAAGGCAGAGCTTCTGAAGTGCCTGGCTAACGAGGCAGAGTGTCTGGAGCGTCTGGCTAGCGAGGCAGAGTGTCTGGAGCGCCTGGCTAGCATGGCAGAAAGTCTGGATTGTCTAACAAGCGTGGCAGAGTGTCTGGAGCCTCTGGCTAGCGTGGCAGATAGTCTGGAGCCACTGGCTAGCGTGGCAGATAGTCTGGAGCGTCTGGGTAGCGAGGCAGAAATTCTTGAGCGCATGGCTAGCGAGACAGAGTGTCTGGAGGGTCTGGGTAGCAAGGCAGAGTGTCTGGAGCGTTTAGCTAGCGAGGCAGAGTGTCTGGTGTGTCTGGGTAGCGAGGCAAGGTGTCTGGAGCGTCTAAGTAGCGAATCAGAGTGTCTGGAGCGTCTAGCTAGCGTGGCAGAGTGTCTGGAGCGTCTGGCTAGCATTGCAGAGTGTCTGGAGCGTCTGAGTAGCGAGGCAGAGTGCCTGGAGCGTCTAGCTAGCGTGGCAGAGTGGCTGGAGCCACTGGCTAGCGTTGCAGATAGTCTGGAGCGTCTGGGTAGCGAGGCAAAGTGTCTGGAACGTCTGGGTAGCGAATCAGAGTGTCTGGAGTGCCTGGCTAGCGAGGCACAGTGTCTGGAGCGTCTAAGTAGCGAGACAGAGTGCCTGGAGCGTCTAGCTAGCGTGGCAGAGTGTCTGGAGCCACTGATTAGCGTGGCAGATAGTCTGAAGCGTCTAGGTAGCGAGGCAGAGTGTCTAGGGGGGCCTGGGTAGCGAGGCAAGGTGTCTGGAGCGTCTAAGTAGCGAATCAGAGTGTCTGGAGCGTCTAGCTAGCGTGGCAGAGTGTCTGGAGCGTCTGGCTAGCATTGCAGAGTGTCTTCAGCCTCTGGCTAGCGTGGCAGAGTGTCTGGAGCGTCTGGCTAGCGTAGCAGAGTGTCTGAAATCTCTGGCTAGGGAGGCAGAGTGTCTGGATCGTCTGGGTAGCGAGCCAGAGTGTCTGGAGTGCCTGGCTAGTGAGGCAGAGTTTCTGGAGCGTCTAAGTAGCGAGGCAGAGTGCCTGGAACGTCTAGCTAGCGTGGCAGAGTGTCTGGAGCCACTGGCTAGCGTGGCAGATAGTCTAAAGCGTCTGGGTAGCGAGGCAGAGTGTCTGGAGCGCCTGGCTAGCGAGGCAGAGTGTCTGGAGATTCTGGGAAGCAAGGCAGAGTGTCTGGAGCGTCTATTTAGCGTGGCAGAGTGTCTGGAGCCTCTGGCTAGCGTAGCAGATAGTCTGGAGCGTCTGGCTAGAATGGCAGAGTGTCTGGAGCGCCTGGCTAGCGAGGCAGAGCTTCTGAAGCGCCTGGCTAACGAGGCAGAGTGTCTGGAGCGTCTGGGGAGCGAGGCAAAGTGTCTTGAACGTCTGGGTAGCGAATCAGAGTGTCTGGAGCGTCTGGCTAGAATGGCAGAGTGTCTGGAGCGCCTGGCTAGCGAGGCAGAGCTTCTGAAGCGCCTGGCTAACGAGGCAGAGTGTCTGGAGCGTCTGGGGAGCGAGGCAAAGTGTCTTGAACGTCTGGGTAGCGAATCAGAGTGTCTGGAGCGTCTGGCTAGCGTGGCAGAGTGTCTGGAGCGGCTGGCTTGCGAGGCAGAGTGTCTGGAGCGCCTGGCTAGCGAGGCAGAAAGTCTGGATTGTCTAACAAGCGTGGCAGAGTGTCTGGAGCCTCTGGCTAGCGTGGCAGATAGTCTGGAGCCACTGGCTAGCGTGGCAGATAGTCTGGAGCGTCTGGGTAGCAAGGCAGAAATTCTGGAGCGCATGGCTAGCGAGACAGAGTGTCTGGAGGGTCTGGGTAGCAAGGCAGAGTGTCTGGAGCGTTTAGCTAGCGAGGCAGAGTGTCTGGTGTGTCTGGGTAGCGAGGCAAGGTGTCTGGAGCGTCTAAGTAGCGAATCAGAGTGTCTGGAGCGTCTAGCTAGCGTGGCAGAGTGACTGGAGCGTCTGGCTAGCATTGCTGAGTGTTTTCAGCCTCTGGCTACCGTGGCAGAGTCTCTGGAGCGCCTGGCTAGCGAGGCAGAGCTTCTGAAGCGCCTGGCTAACGAGGCAGAGTGTCTGGAGCGTCTGGGGAGCGAGGCAAAGTGTCTTGAACGTCTGGGTAGCGAATCAGAGTGTCTGGAGCGTCTGGCTAGCGTGGCAGAGTGTCTGGAGCGCCTGGCTAGCGAGGCAGAGTGTCTGGAGCGGCTGGCTAGCGAGGCAGAGTGTCTGGAGCGCCTGGCTAGCATTGCAGATTGTCTTCAGCCTCTGGCTAGCGTGGCAGAGTGTCTGGAGCGTCTGGCTAGCATTGCAGAGTGTCTGCAGCCTCTGGCTAGCGTGGCAGATAGTCTGGAGCCACTGGCTAGCGTGGCAGAAAGTCTGGAGCGTATGGGAGCGAGCCAGAGTGTCTGGAACGCCTGGCTAGCGATGCAGAGTGCCTGGAGCGTCTAGCTTGCGTGGTAGAGTGTCTGGAGCGGCTGGCTAGCGAGGCAGAGTGTCTGGAGCGTCTAAGTAGCGAGGCAGAGTGCCTGGAGCGTCTAGCTAGCGTGGCAGAGTGGCTGGAGCCACTGGCTAGCGTGGCAGAGTGTCTGGAGATTCTGGGTAGCAAGGCAGAGTGTCTGGAGCGTCTAGCTAGCGTGGCAGAGTGTCTGGAGCCTCTGGCTAGCGTGGCAAATAGTCTGGAGCGTCTGGGTAGCGAGGCAGAGTGTCTGGAGCGCCTGGCTAGCGAGGCAGAGTGTCTGGAGGGTATAAGTAGCAAGGCAGAGTGTCTGGAGCGTCTAGCTAGCGTGGCAGAGTGTCTGGAGCGTCTAGCTAGCGTAGCAGAGTGTCTGAAATCTCTGGCTAGCATGGCAGAGTGTCTAAAGCGCCTGGCTAGGGAGGCAGAGTGTCTGGATCGTCTGGGTAGCGAGCCAGAGTGTCTGGAGTGCCTGGCTGGTGAGGCAGAGTTTCTGGAGCGTCTAAGTAGCGAGGCAGAGTGCTTGGAGCGTCTAGCTAGCGTGGCAGAGTGTCTGGAGCCACTGGCTAGCGTGGCAAATAGTCTGGAGCGTCTGGGTAGCAAGGCAGAGTGTCTGGAGCGCCTGGCTAGCGAGGCAGAGTGTCTGGAGATTCTGGGTAGCAAGGCAGAGTGTCTGGAGCGTCTATTTAGCGTGGCAGAGTGTCTGGAGCCTCTGGCTAGCGTAGCAGATAGTCTGGAGCGTCTGGCTAGAATGGCAGAGTGTCTGGAGCGCCTGGCTAGCGAGGCTGAGCTTCTGAAGCGCCTGGCTAACGAGGCAGAGTGTCTGGAGCGTCTGGGGAGCGAGGCAAAGTGTCTTGAACGTCTGGGTAGCGAATCAGAGTGTCTGGAGCGTCTGGCTAGCGTGGCAGAATGTCTGGAGCGCCTGGCTAGCGAGGCAGAGTGTCTGGAGAGTCTGGGAAGCTAGCCAGAGTGTCTGAAGCGTCTGGCTAGCATGGCAGAGTGTCTGGAGCGGCTGGCTAGCGAGGCAGAGTGTCTGCAGCCTCTGGCTAGCGTGGCAGATAGTCTGGAGCCACTGGCTAGCGTGGCAAATAGTCTGGAGCGTCTGGGTAGCGAGGCAGAGTGTCTGGAGCGCCTGGCTAGCGAGGCAGAGTGTCTGGAGGGTCTAGCTAGCGTGGCAGAGTGTCTGGAGCGTCTGGCTAGCATTGCAGAGTGTCAGGAGCGTCTGAGTAGCGAGGCAGAGTGCCTGGAGCGTCTGGCTAGCATTGCAGAGTGTCAGGAGCGTCTGAGTAGCAAGGCAGAGTGTCTGGAGCGTCTTTTTAGCGTGACAGAGTGTCTGGAGCCTCTGGCTAGCGTAGCAGATAGTCTGGAGCGTCTGGCTAGAATGGCAGAGTGTCTGGAGCGCCTGGCTAGCGAGACAGAGCTTCTGAAGCGCCTGGCTAACGAGGCAGAGTGTCTGGAGCGTCTGGGGAGCGAGGCAAAGTGTCTTGAACGTCTGGGTAGCGAATCAGAGTGTCTGGAGCGTCTGGCTAGCGTGGCAGAGTGTCTGGAGCGGCTGGCTTGCGAGGCAGAGTGTCTGGAGCGCCTGGCTAGCGAGGCAGAAAGTCTGGATTGTCTAACAAGCGTGGCAGAGTGTCTGGAGCCTCTGGCTAGCGTGGCAGATAGTCTGGAGCCACTGGCTAGCGTGGCAGATAGTCTGGAGCGTCTGGGTAGCAAGGCAGAAATTCTGGAGCGCATGGCTAGCGAGACAGAGTGTCTGGAGGGTCTGGGTAGCAAGGCAGAGTGTCTGGAGCGTTTAGCTAGCGAGGCAGAGTGTCTGGTGTGTCTTAGTAGCGAGGCAAGGTGTCTGGAGCGTCTAAGTAGCGAATCAGAGTGTTTGGAGCGTCTAGCTAGCGTGGCAGAGTGTCTGGAGCGTCTGGCTAGCATTGCTGAGTGTTTTCAGCCTCTGGCTACCGTGGCAGAGTGTCTGGAGCGCCTGGCTAGCGAGGCAGAGCTTCTGAAGCGCCTGGCTAACGAGGCAGAGTGTCTGGAGCGTCTGGGGAGCGAGGCAAAGTGTCTTGAACGTCTGGGTAGCGAATCAGAGTGACTGGAGCGTCTGGCTAGCGTGGCAGAGTGTCTGGAGTGCCTGGCTAGTGAGGCAGAGTTTCTGGAGCGTCTAAGTAGCGAGGCAGAGTGCCTGGAGCGTCTAGCTAGCGTGGCAGAGTGTCTTGAGCCACTGGCTAGCGTGGCAGATAGTCTAAAGCGTCTGGGTAGCGAGGCAGAGTGTCTGGAGCGCCTGGCTAGCGAGGCAGAGTGTCTGGAGATTATGGGTAGCAAGGCAGAGTGTCTGGAGCGTCTATTTAGCGTGGCAGAGTGTCTGGAGCCTCTGGCTAGCGTAGCAGAGTGTCTGAAATCTCTGGCTAGCATGGCAGAGTGTCTAAAGCGGCTGGCTAGGGAGGCAGAGTGTCTGGATCGTCTGGGTAGCGAGCCAGAGTGTCTGGAGTGCCTGGCTAGTGAGGCAGAGTTTCTGGAGCGTCTAAGTAGCGAGGCAGAGTGCTTGGAGCGTCTAGCTAGCGTGGCAGAGTGTCTGGAGCCACTGGCTAGCGTGGCAAATAGTCTGGAGCGTCTGGGTAGCAAGGCAGAGTGTCTGGAGCGCCTGGCTAGCGAGGCAGAGTGTCTTGAGATTCTGGGTAGCAAGGCAGAGTGTCTGGAGCGTCTATTTAGCGTGGCAGAGTGTCTGGAGCCTCTGGCTAGCGTAGCAGATAGTCTGGAGCGTCTGGCTAGAATGGCAGAGTGTCTGGAGCGCCTGGCTAGCGAGGCTGAGCTTCTGAAGCGCCTGGCTAACGAGGCAGAGTGTCTGGAGCGTCTGGGGAGCGAGGCAAAGTGTCTTGAACGTCTGGCTAGCGAATCAGAGTGTCTGGAGCGTCTGGCTAGCGTGGCAGAATGTCTGGAGCGCCTGGCATGCGAGGCAGAGTGTCTGGAGAGTCTGGGTAGCTAGCCAGAGTGTCTGAAGCGTCTGGCTAGCATGGCAGAGTGTCTGGAGCGGCTGGCTAGCGAGGCAGAGTGTCTGGAGCACCTGGCTACCATTGCAGAGTGTCTTCAGCCTCTGGCTAGCGTGGCAGAGTGTCTGGAGCGTCTGGCTAGCATTGCAGAGTGTCTGCAGCCTCTGGCTAGCGTGGCAGATAGTCTGGAGCCACTGGCTAGCGTGGCAAATAGTCTGGAGCATCTGGGTAGCGAGGCAGAGTGTCTGGAGCGCCTGGCTAGCGAGGCAGAGTGTCTGGAGGGTCTAGCTAGCGTGGCAGAGTGTCTGGAGCGTCTGGCTAGCATTGCAGAGTGGCTGGAGCCACTGGCTAGCGTTGCAGATAGTCTGGAGCGTCTGGGTAGCGAGGCAAAGTGTCTGAAACGTCTGGGTAGCGAATCAGAGTGTCTGGAGTGCCTGGCTAGCGAGGCACAGTGTCTGGAGCGTCTAAGTAGCGAGACAGAGTGCCTGGAGCGTCTAGCTAGCGTGGCAGAGTGTCTGGAGCCACTGATCAGCGTGGCAGATAGTCTGAAGCGTCTAGGTAGCGAGGCAGAGTGTCTGGAGCGTCTGGGTAGCGAGGCAAGGTGTCTGGAGCGTCTAAGTAGCGAATCAGAGTGTCTGGAGCGTCTAGCTAGCGTGGCAGAGTGTCTGGAGCGTCTGGCTAGCATTGCAGAGTGTCTTCAGCCTCTGGCTAGCGTGGCAGAGTGTCTGGAGCGTCTGGCTAGCGTAGCAGAGTGTCTGAAATCTCTGGCTAGGGAGGCAGAGTGTCTGGATCGTCTGGGTAGCGAGCCAGAGTGTCTGGAGTGCCTGGCTAGTGAGGCAGAGTTTCTGGAGCGTCTAAGTAGCGAGGCAGAGTGTCTGGAACGTCTAGCTAGCGTGGCAGAGTGTCTGGAGCCACTGGCTAGCGTGGCAGATAGTCTAAAGCGTCTGGGTAGCGAGGCAGAGTGTCTGGAGCGCCTGGCTAGCGAGGCAGAGTGTCTGGAGATTCTGGGTAGCAAGGCAGAGTGTCTGGAGCGTCTATTTAGCGTGGCAGAGTGTCTGGAGCCTCTGGCTAGCGTAGCAGATAGTCTGGAGCGTCTGGCTAGAATGGCAGAGTGTCTGGAGCGCCTGGCTAGCGAGGCAGAGCTTCTGAAGCGCCTGGCTAACGAGGCAGAGTGTCTGGAGCGTCTGGGGAGCGAGGCAAAGTGTCTTGAACGTCTGGGTAGCGAATCAGAGTGTCTGGAGCGTCTGGCTAGCGTGGCAGAGTGTCTGGAGCGCCTGGCTAGCGAGGCAGAAAGTCTGGAGAGTCTGGGTAGCTAGCCAGAGTGTCTGAAGCGTCTGGCTAGCATGGCAGAGTGTCTGTAGCGGCTGGCTAGCGAGGCAGAGTGTCTGGAGCGCCTGGCTAGCATTGCAGAGTGTCTTCAGCCTCTGGCTAGCGTGGCAGATAGTCTGGAGCCACTGGCTAGCGTGGCAAATAGTCTGGAGCGTCTGGGTAGCGAGGCAGAGTGTCTGGAAAGCCTGGCTAGCGAGGCAGATTGTCTGGAGGGTCTAAGTAGCAAGGCAGAGTGTCTGGAGCGTCTAGCTAGCGTGGCAGAGTGTCTGGAGCGTCTAGCTAGCGTAGCAGAGTGTCTGAAATCACTGGCTAGCATGGCAGAGTGTCTGGAGCGGCTGGCTAGGGAGGCAGAGTGTCTGGAGCCACTGGCTAGCGTGGCAGATAGTCTAAAGCGTCTGGGTAGCGAGGCAGAGTGTCTGGAGCGCCTGGCTAGCGAGGCAGAGTGTCTGGAGATTCTGGGTAGCAAGGCAGAGTGTCTGGAGCGTCTATTTAGCGTGGCAGAGTGTCTGGAGCCTCTGGCTAGCGTAGCAGAGTGTCTGAAATCTCTGGCTAGCATGGCAGAGTGTCTAAAGCGGCTGGCTAGGGAGGCAGAGTGTCTGGATCGTCTGGGTAGCGAGCCAGAGTGTCTGGAGTGCCTGGCTAGTGAGGCAGAGTTTCTGGAGCGTCTAAGTAGCGAGGCAGAGTGCTTGGAGCGTCTAGCTAGCGTGGCAGAGTGTCTGGAGCCACTGGCTAGCGTGGCAAATAGTCTGGAGCGTCTGGGTAGCAAGGCAGAGTGTCTGGAGCGCCTGGCTAGCGAGGCAGAGTGTCTTGAGATTCTGGGTAGCAAGGCAGAGTGTCTGGAGCGTCTATTTAGCGTGGCAGAGTGTCTGGAGCCTCTGGCTAGCGTAGCAGATAGTCTGGAGCGTCTGGCTAGAATGGCAGAGTGTCTGGAGCGCCTGGCTAGCGAGGCTGAGCTTCTGAAGCGCCTGGCTAACGAGGCAGAGTGTCTGGAGCGTCTGGGGAGCGAGGCAAAGTGTCTTGAACGTCTGGGTAGCGAATCAGAGTGTCTGGAGCGTCTGGCTAGCGTGGCAGAATGTCTGGAGCGCCTGGCTAGCGAGGCAGAGTGTCTGGAGAATCTGGGTAGCTAGCCAGAGTGTCTGAAGCGTCTGGCTAGCATGGCAGAGTGTCTGGAGCGGCTGGCTAGCGAGGCAGAGTGTCTGGAGCACCTGGCTACCATTGCAGAGTGTCTTCAGCCTCTGGCTAGCGTGGCAGAGTGTCTGGAGCGTCTGGCTAGCATTGCAGAGTGTCTGCAGCCTCTGGCTAGCGTGGCAGATAGTCTGGAGCCACTGGCTAGCGTGGCAAATAGTCTGGAGCGTCTGGGTAGCGAGGCAGAGTGTCTGGAGCGCCTGGCTAGCGAGGCAGAGTGTCTGGAGGGTCTAGCTAGCGTGGCAGAGTGTCTGGAGCGTCTGGCTAGCATTGCAGAGTGTCTGGAGCGTCTGAGTAGCGAGGCAGAGTGCCTGGAGCGTCTAGCTAGCGTGGCAGAGTGGCTGGAGCCACTGGCTAGCGTTGCAGATAGTCTGGAGCGTCTGGGTAGCGAGGCAAAGTGTCTGGAACGTCTGGGTAGCGAATCAGAGTGTCTGGAGTGCCTGGCTAGCGAGGCACAGTGTCTGGAGCGTCTAAGTAGCGAGACAGAGTGCCTGGAGCGTCTAGCTAGCGTGGCAGAGTGTCTGGAGCCACTGATTAGCGTGGCAGATAGTCTGAAGCGTCTAGGTAGCGAGGCAGAGTGTCTGGAGCGTCTGGGTAGCGAGGCAAGGTGTCTGGAGCGTCTAAGTAGCGAATCAGAGTGTCTGGAGCGTCTAGCTAGCGTGGCAGAGTGTCTGGAGCGTCTGGCTAGCATTGCAGAGTGTCTTCAGCCTCTGGCTAGCGTGGCAGAGTGTCTGGAGCGTCTGGCTAGCGTAGCAGAGTGTCTGAAATCTCTGGCTAGGGAGGCAGAGTGTCTGGATCGTCTGGGTAGCGAGCCAGAGTGTCTGGAGTGCCTGGCTAGTGAGGCAGAGTTTCTGGAGCGTCTAAGTAGCGAGGCAGAGTGCTTGGAGCGTCTAGCTAGCGTGGCAGAGTGTCTGGAGCCACTGGCTAGCGTGGCAAATAGTCTGGAGCGTCTGGGTAGCAAGGCAGAGTGTCTGGAGCGCCTGGCTAGCGAGGCAGAGTGTCTTGAGATTCTGGGTAGCAAGGCAGAGTGTCTGGAGCGTCTATTTAGCGTGGCAGAGTGTCTGGAGCCTCTGGCTAGCGTAGCAGATAGTCTGGAGCGTCTGGCTAGAATGGCAGAGTGTCTGGAGCGCCTGGCTAGCGAGGCTGAGCTTCTGAAGCGCCTGGCTAACGAGGCAGAGTGTCTGGAGCGTCTGGGGAGCGAGGCAAAGTGTCTTGAACGTCTGGGTAGCGAATCAGAGTGTCTGGAGCGTCTGGCTAGCGTGGCAGAATGTCTGGAGCGCCTGGCTAGCGAGGCAGAGTGTCTGGAGAGTCTGGGTAGCTAGCCAGAGTGTCTGAAGCGTCTGGCTAGCATGGCAGAGTGTCTGGAGCGGCTGGCTAGCGAGGCAGAGTGTCTGGAGCACCTGGCTACCATTGCAGAGTGTCTTCAGCCTCTGGCTAGCGTGGCAGAGTGTCTGGAGCGTCTGGCTAGCATTGCAGAGTGTCTGCAGCCTCTGGCTAGCGTGGCAGATAGTCTGGAGCCACTGGCTAGCGTGGCAAATAGTCTGGAGCGTCTGGGTAGCGAGGCAGAGTGTCTGGAGCGCCTGGCTAGCGAGGCAGAGTGTCTGGAGGGTCTAGCTAGCGTGGCAGAGTGTCTGGAGCGTCTGGCTAGCATTGCAGAGTGTCTGGAGCGTCTGAGTAGCGAGGCAGAGTGCCTGGAGCGTCTAGCTAGCGTGGCAGAGTGGCTGGAGCCACTGGCTAGCGTTGCAGATAGTCTGGAGCGTCTGGGTAGCGAGGCAAAGTGTCTGGAACGTCTGGGTAGCGAATCAGAGTGTCTGGAGTGCCTGGCTAGCGAGGCACAGTGTCTGGAGCGTCTAAGTAGCGAGACAGAGTGCCTGGAGCGTCTAGCTAGCGTGGCAGAGTGTCTGGAGCCACTGATTAGCGTGGCAGATAGTCTGAAGCGTCTAGGTAGCGAGGCAGAGTGTCTGGAGCGTCTGGGTAGCGAGGCAAGGTGTCTGGAGCGTCTAAGTAGCGAATCAGAGTGTCTGGAGCGTCTAGCTAGCGTGGCAGAGTGTCTGGAGCGTCTGGCTAGCATTGCAGAGTGTCTTCAGCCTCTGGCTAACGTGGCAGAGTGTCTGGAGCGTCTGGCTAGCGTAGCAGAGTGTCTGAAATCTCTGGCTAGGGAGGCAGAGTGTCTGGATCGTCTGGGTAGCGAGCCAGAGTGTCTGGAGTGCCTGGCTAGTGAGGCAGAGTTTCTGGAGCGTCTAAGTAGCGAGGCAGAGTGTCTGGAACGTCTAGCTAGCGTGGCAGAGTGTCTGGAGCCACTGGCTAGCGTGGCAGATAGTCTAAAGCGTCTGGGTAGCGAGGCAGAGTGTCTGGAGCGCCTGGCTAGCGAGGCAGAGTGTCTGGAGATTCTGGGTAGCAAGGCAGAGTGTCTGGAGCGTCTATTTAGCGTGGCAGAGTGTCTGGAGCCTCTGGCTAGCGTAGCAGATAGTCTGGAGCGTCTGGCTAGAATGGCAGAGTGTCTGGAGCGCCTGGCTAGCGAGGCAGAGCTTCTGAAGCGCCTGGCTAACGAGGCAGAGTGTCTGGAGCGTCTGAAGAGCGAGGCAAAGTGTCTTGAACGTCTGGGTAGCGAATCAGAGTGTCTGGAGCGTCTGGCTAGCGTGGCAGAGTGTCTGGAGCGCCTGGCTAGCGAGGCAGAGTGTCTGGAGAGTCTGGGTAGCTAGCCAGAGTGTCTGAAGCGTCTGGCTAGCATGGCAGAGTGTCTGTAGCGGCTGGCTAGCGAGGCAGAGTGTCTGGAGCGCCTGGCTAGCATTGCAGAGTGTCTTCAGCCTCTGGCTGGCGTGGCAGATAGTCTGGAGCCACTGGCTAGCGTGGCAAATAGTCTGGAGCGTCTGGGTAGCGAGGCAGAGTGTCTGGAAAGCCTGGCTAGCGAGGCAGAGTGTCTGGAGGGTCTAAGTAGCAAGGCAGAGTGTCTGGAGCGTCTAGCTAGCGTGGCAGAGTGTCTGGAGCGTCTAGCTAGCGTAGCAGAGTGTCTGAAATCACTGGCTAGCATGGCAGAGTGTCTGGAGCGGCTGGCTAGGGAGGCAGAGTGTCTGGATCGTCTGGGTAGCGAGCCAGAGTGTCTGGAGTGCCTGGCTAGCGAGGCAGAGTGTCTGGAGCCACTGGCTAGCGTGGCAGATAGTCTAAAGCGTCTGGGTAGCGAGGCAGAGTGTCTGGAGCGCCTGGCTAGCGAGGCAGAGTGTCTGGAGATTCTGGGTAGCAAGGCAGAGTGTCTGGAGCGTCTATTTAGCGTGGCAGAGTGTCTGGAGCATCTGGCTAGCGTAGCAGATAGTCTGGAGCGTCTGGCTAGAATGGCAGAGTGTCTGGAGCGCCTGGCTAGCGAGGCAGAGCTTCTGAAGCGCCTGGCTAACGAGGCAGAGTGTCTGGAGCGTCTTGGGAGCGAGGCAAAGTGTCTTGAACGTCTGGGTAGCGAATCAGAGTGTCTGGAGCGTCTGGCTAGCGTGGCAGAGTGTCTGGAGCGGCTGGCTTGCGAGGCAGAGTGTCTGGAGCGCCTGGCTAGCGTGGCAGATAGTCTGGAGCGTCTGGGTAGCAAGGCAGAAATTCTGGAGCGCATGGCTAGCGAGACAGAGTGTCTGGAGGGTCTGGGTAGCAAGGCAGAGTGTCTGGAGCGTTTAGCTAGCGAGGCAGAGTGTCTGGAGCGCCTGGCTAGCGAGGCAGAGCTTCTGAAGCGCCTGGCTAACGAGGCAGAGTGTCTGGAGCGTCTGGGGAGCGAGGCAAAGTGTCTTGAACGTCTGGGTAGCGAATCAGAGTGTCTGGAGCGTCTGGCTAGCGTGGCAGAGTGTCTGGAGTGCCTGGCTAGTGAGGCAGAGTTTCTGGAGCGTCTAAGTAGCGAGGCAGAGTGCCTGGAGCGTCTAGCTAGCGTGGCAGAGTGTCTTGAGCTACTGGCTAGCGTGGCAGATAGTCTAAAGCGTCTGGGTAGCGAGGCAGAGTGTCTGGAGCGCCTGGCTAGCGAGGCAGAGTGTCTGGAGATTCTGGGTAGCAAGGCAGAGTGTCTGGAGCGTCTATTTAGCGTGGCAGAGTGTCTGGAGCCTCTGGCTAGCGTAGCAGATAGTCTGGAGCGTCTGGCTAGAATGGCAGAGTGTCTGGAGCGCCTGGCTAGCGAGGCAGAGCTTCTGAAGCGCCTGGCTAACGAGGCAGAGTGTCTGGAGCGTCTGGCTAGCGAGGCAGAGTGTCTGGAGCGCCTGGCTAGCAAGGCAGAAAGTCTGGATTGTCTAACAAGCGTGGCAGAGTGTCTGGAGCCTCTGGCTAGCGTGGCAGATAGTCTGGAGCCACTGGCTAGCGTGGCAGATAGTCTGGAGCGTCTGGGTAGCGAGGCAGAAATTCTTGAGCGCATGGCTAGCGAGACAGAGTGTCTGGAGGGTCTGGGTAGCAAGACAGAGTGTCTGGAGCGTTAAGCTAGCGAGGCAGAGTGTCTGGTGTGTCTGGGTAGCGAGGCAAGGTGTCTGGAGCGTCTAAGTAGCGAATCAGAGTGTCTGGAGCGTCTAGCTAGCGTGGCAGAGTGTCTGGAGCGTCTGGCTAGCATTGCAGAGTGTCTGGAGCGTCTGAGTAGCGAGGCAGAGTGCCTGGAGCGTCTAGCTAGCGTGGCAGAGTGGCTGGAGCCACTGGCTAGCGTTGCAGATAGTCTGGAGCGTCTGGGTAGCGAGGCAAAGTGTCTGGAGATTCTGGGTAGCAAGGCAGAGTGTCTGGAGCGTCTATTTAGCGTGGCAGAGTGTCTGGAGCCTCTGGCTAGCGTAGCAGATAGTCTGGAGCGTCTGGCTAGAATGGCAGAGTGTCTGGAGCGCCTGGCTAACGAGGCAGAGTGTCTGGAGCGTCTGGCTAGCGAGGCAGAGTGTCTGGAGCGCCTGGCTAGCAAGGCAGAAAGTCTGGATTGTCTAACAAGCGTGGCAGAGTGTCTGGAGCCTCTGGCTAGCGTGGCAGATAGTCTGGAGCCACTGGCTAGCGTGGCAGATAGTCTGGAGCGTCTGGGTAGCGAGGCAGAAATTCTTGAGCGCATGGCTAGCGAGACAGAGTGTCTGGAGGGTCTGGGTAGCAAGGCAGAGTGTCTGGAGCGTTTAGCTAGCGAGGCAGAGTGTCTGGTGTGTCTGGGTAGCGAGGCAAGGTGTCTGGAGCGTCTAAGTAGCGAATCAGAGTGTCTGGAGCGTCTAGCTAGCGTGGCAGAGTGTCTGGAGCGTCTGGCTAGCATTGCAGAGTGTCTGGAGCGTCTGAGTAGCGAGGCAGAGTGCCTGGAGCGTCTAGCTTGCGTGGCAGAGTGGCTGGAGCCACTGGCTAGCGTTGCAGATAGTCTGGAGCGTCTGGGTAGCGAGGCAAAGTGTCTGGAACGTCTGGGTAGCGAATCAGAGTGTCTGGAGTGCCTGGCTAGCGAGGCACAGTGTCTGGAGCGTCTAAGTAGCGAGACAGAGTGCCTGGAGTGTCTAGCTAGCGTGGCAGAGTGTCTGGAGCCACTGATTAGCGTGGCAGATAGTCTGAAGCGTCTAGGTAGCGAGGCAGAGTGTCTGGAGCGTCTGGGTAGCGAGGCAAGGTGTCTGGAGCGTCTAAGTAGCGAATCAGAGTGTCTGGAGCGTCTAGCTAGCGTGGCAGAGTGTCTGGAGCGTCTGGCTAGCATTGCAGAGTGTCTTCAGCCTCTGGCTAGCGTGGCAGAGTGTCTGGAGCGTCTGGCTAGCGTAGCAGAGTGTCTGAAATCTCTGGCTAGGGAGGCAGAGTGTCTGGATCGTCTGGTTAGCGAGCCAGAGTGTCTGGAGTGCCTGGCTAGTGAGGCAGAGTTTCTGGAGCGTCTAAGTAGCGAGGCAGAGTGCCTGGAACGTCTAGCTAGCGTGGCAGAGTGTCTGGAGCCACTGGCTAGCGTGGCAGATAGTCTAAAGCGTCTGGGTAGCGAGGCAGAGTGTCTGGAGCGCCTGGCTAGCGAGGCAGAGTGTCTGGAGATTCTGGGTAGCAAGGCAGAGTGTCTGGAGCGTCTATTTAGCGTGGCAGAGTGTCTGGAGCCTCTGGCTAGCGTAGCAGATAGTCTGGAGCGTCTGGCTAGAATGGCAGAGTGTCTGGAGCGCCTGGCTAGCGAGGCAGAGCTTCTGAAGCGCCTGGCTAACGAGGCAGAGTGTCTGGAGCGTCTGGGGAGCGAGGCAAAGTGTCTTGAACGTCTGGGTAGCGAATCAGAGTGTCTGGAGCGTCTGGCTAGCGTGGCAGAGTGTCTGGAGCGCCTGGCTAGCGAGGCAGAGTGTCTGGAGAGTCTGGGTAGCTAGCCAGAGTGTCTGAAGCGTCTGGCTAGCATGGCAGAGTGTCTGTAGCGGCTGGCTAGCGAGGCAGAGTGTCTGGAGCGCCTGGCTAGCATTGCAGAGTGTCTTTAGCCTCTGGCTAGCGTGGCAGATAGTCTGGAGCCACTGGCTAGCGTGGCAAATAGTCTGGAGCGTCTGGGTAGCGAGGCAGAGTGTCTGGAAAGCCTGGCTAGCGAGGCAGAGTGTCTGGAGGGTCTAAGTAGCAAGGCAGAGTGTCTGGAGCGTCTAGCTAGCGTGGCAGAGTGTCTGGAGCGTCTAGCTAGCGTAGCAGAGTGTCTGAAATCACTGGCTAGCATGGCAGAGTGTCTGGAGCGGCTGGCTAGGGAGGCAGAGTGTCTGGATCGTCTGGGTAGCGAGCCAGAGTGTCTGGAGTGCCTGGCTAGTGAGGCAGAGTTTCTGGAGCGTCTAAGTAGCGAGGCAGAGTGCCTGGAGCGTCTAGCTAGCGTGGCAGAGTGTCTGGAGCCACTGGCTAGCGTGGCAGATAGTCTAAAGCGTCTGGGTAGCGAGGCAGAGTGTCTGGAGCGCCTGGCTAGCGAGGCAGAGTGTCTGGAGATTCTGGGTAGCAAGGCAGAGTGTCTGGAGCGTCTAATTAGCGTGGCAGAGTGTCTGGAGCCTCTGGCTAGCGTAGCAGATAGTCTGGAGCGTCTGGCTAGAATGGCAGAGTGTCTGGAGCGCCTGGCTAGCGAGGCAGAGCTTCTGAAGCGCCTGGCTAACGAGGCAGAGTGTCTGGAGCGTCTGGGGAGCGAGGCAAAGTGTCTTGAACGTCTGGGTAGCGAATCAGAGTGTCTGGAGCGTCTGGCTAGCGTGGCAGAGTGTCTGGAGCGGCTGGCTTGCGAGGCAGAGTGTCTGGAGCGCCTGGCTAGCGAGGCAGAAAGTCTGGATTGTCTAACAAGCGTGGCAGAGTGTCTGGAGCCTCTGGCTAGCGTGGCAGATAGTCTGGAGCCACTGGCTAGCGTGGCAGATAGTCTGGAGCGTCTGGGTAGCACGGCAGAAATTCTGGAGCGCATGGCTAGCGAGACAGAGTGTCTGGAGGGTCTGGGTAGCAAGGCAGAGTGTCTGGAGCGTTTAGCTAGCGAGGCAGAGTGTCTGGTGTGTCTGGGTAGCGAGGCAAGGTGTCTGGAGCGTCTAAGTAGCGAATCAGAGTGTCTGGAGCGTCTAGCTAGCGTGGCAGAGTGTCTGGAGCGTCTGGCTAGCATTGCTGAGTGTTTTCAGCCTCTGGCTACCGTGGCAGAGTGTCTGGAGCGCCTGGCTAGCGAGGCAGAGCTTCTAAAGCGCCTGGCTAACGAGGCAGAGTGTCTGGAGCGTCTGGGGAGCGAGGCAAAGTGTCTTGAACGTCTGGGTAGCGAATCAGAGTGTCTGGAGCGTCTGGCTAGCGTGGCAGAGTGTCTGGAGCGCCTGGCTAGCGAGGCAGAGTGTCTGGAGCGGCTGGCTAGCGAGGCAGAGTGTCTGGAGCGCCTGGCTAGCATTGCAGAGTGTCTTCAGCCTCTGGCTAGCGTGGCAGAGTGTCTGGAGCGTCTGGCTAGCATTGCAGAGTGTCTGCAGACTCTGGCTAGCGTGGCAGATAGTCTGGAGCCACTGGCTAGCGTGGCAGAAAGTCTGGAGCGTATGGGAGCGAGCCAGAGTGTCTGGAACGCCTGGCTAGCGATGCAGAGTGCCTGGAGCGTCTAGCTTGCGTGGTAGAGTGTCTGGAGCGGCTGGCTAGCGAGGCAGAGTGTCTGGAGCGTCTAAGTAGCGAGGCAGAGTGCCTGGAGCGTCTAGCTAGCGTGGCAGAGTGGCTGGAGCCACTGGCTAGCGTGGCAGAGTGTCTGGAGATTCTGGGTAGCAAGGCAGAGTGTCTGGAGCGTCTAGCTAGCGTGGCAGAGTGTCTGGAGCCTCTGGCTAGCGTTGCAGATAGTCTGGAGCGTCTGGGTAGCGAGGCAAAGTGTCTGGAACGTCTGGGTAGCGAATCAGAGTGTCTGGAGTGCCTGGCTAGCGAGGCAGAGTGTCTGGAGCGTCTAGCTAGCGTGGCAGAGTGTCTGGAGCCTCTGGCTAGCGTGGCAAATAGTCTGGAGCGTCTGGGTAGCGAGGCAGAGTGTCTGGAGCGCCTGGCTAGCGAGGCAGAGTGTCTGGAGGGTCTAAGTAGCAAGGCAGAGTGTCTGGAGCGTCTATTTAGCGTGGCAGAGTGTCTGGAGCCTCTGGCTAGCGTAGCAGATAGTCTGGAGCGTCTGGCTAGAATGGCAGAGTGTCTGGAGCGCCTGGCTAGCGAGGCAGAGCTTCTGAAGCGCCTGGCTAACGAGGCAGAGTGTCTGGAGCGTCTGGGGAGCGAGGCAAAGTGTCTTGAACGTCTGGGTAGCGAATCAGAGTGTCTGGAGCGTCTGGCTAGCGTGGCAGAGTGTCTGGAGCGCCTGGCTAGCGAGGCAGAGTGTCTGGAGAGTCTGGGTAGCTAGCCAGAGTGTCTGAAGCGTCTGGCTAGCATGGCAGAGTGTCTGTAGCGGCTGGCTAGCGAGGCAGAGTGTCTGGAGCGCCTGGCTAGCATTGCAGAGTGTCTTTAGCCTCTGGCTAGCGTGGCAGATAGTCTGGAGCCACTGGCTAGCGTGGCAAATAGTCTGGAGCGTCTGGGTAGCGAGGCAGAGTGTCTGGAAAGCCTGGCTAGCGAGGCAGAGTGTCTGGAGGGTCTAAGTAGCAAGGCAGAGTGTCTGGAGCGTCTAGCTAGCGTGGCAGAGTGTCTGGAGCGTCTAGCTAGCGTAGCAGAGTGTCTGAAATCACTGGCTAGCATGGCAGAGTGTCTGGAGCGGCTGGCTAGGGAGGCAGAGTGTCTTGATCGTCTGGGTAGCGAGCCAGAGTGTCTGGAGTGCCTGGCTAGTGAGGCAGAGTTTCTGGAGCGTCTAAGTAGCGAGGCAGAGTGCCTGGAGCGTCTAGCTAGCGTGGCAGAGTGTCTGGAGCCACTGGCTAGCGTGGCAGATAGTCTAAAGCGTCTGGGTAGCGAGGCAGAGTGTCTGGAGCGCCTGGCTAGCGAGGCAGAGTGTCTGGAGATTCTGGGTAGCAAGGCAGAGTGTCTGGAGCGTCTATTTAGCGTGGCAGAGTGTCTGGAGCCTCTGGCTAGCGTAGCAGATAGTCTGGAGCGTCTGGCTAGAATGGCAGAGTGTCTGGAGCGCCTGGCTAGCGAGGCAGAGCTTCTGAAGCGCCTGGCTAACGAGGCAGAGTGTCTGGAGCGTCTGGGGAGCGAGGCAAAGTGTCTTGAACGTCTGGGTAGCGAATCAGAGTGTCTGGAGCGTCTGGCTAGCGTGGCAGAGTGTCTGGAGCGGCTGGCTTGCGTGGCAGAGTGTCTGGAGCGTCTGGCTAGCATTGCTGAGTGTTTTCAGCCTCTGGCTACCGTGGCAGAGTGTCTGGAGCGCCTGGCTAGCGAGGCAGAGCTTCTAAAGCGCCTGGCTAACGAGGCAGAGTGTCTGGAGCGTCTGGGGAGCGAGGCAAAGTGTCTTGAACGTCTGGGTAGCGAATCAGAGTGTCTGGAGCGTCTGGCTAGCGTGGCAGAGTGTCTGGAGCGCCTGGCTAGCGAGGCAGAGTGTCTGGAGCGGCTGGCTAGCGAGGCAGAGTGTCTGGAGCGCCTGGCTAGCATTGCAGAGTGTCTTCAGCCTCTGGCTAGCGTGGCAGAGTGTCTGGAGCGTCTGGCTAGCATTGCAGAGTGTCTGCAGACTCTGGCTAGCGTGGCAGATAGTCTGGAGCCACTGGCTAGCGTGGCAGAAAGTCTGGAGCGTATGGGAGCGAGCCAGAGTGTCTGGAACGCCTGGCTAGCGATGCAGAGTGCCTGGAGCGTCTAGCTTGCGTGGTAGAGTGTCTGGAGCGGCTGGCTAGCGAGGCAGAGTGTCTGGAGCGTCTAAGTAGCGAGGCAGAGTGCCTGGAGCGTCTAGCTAGCGTGGCAGAGTGGCTGGAGCCACTGGCTAGCGTGGCAGAGTGTCTGGAGATTCTGGGTAGCAAGGCAGAGTGTCTGGAGCGTCTAGCTAGCGTGGCAGAGTGTCTGGAGCCTCTGGCTAGCGTTGCAGATAGTCTGGAGCGTCTGGGTAGCGAGGCAAAGTGTCTGGAACGTCTGGGTAGCGAATCAGAGTGTCTGGAGTGCCTGGCTAGCGAGGCAGAGTGTCTGGAGCGTCTAGCTAGCGTGGCAGAGTGTCTGGAGCCTCTGGCTAGCGTGGCAAATAGTCTGGAGCGTCTGGGTAGCGAGGCAGAGTGTCTGGAGCGCCTGGCTAGCGAGGCAGAGTGTCTGGAGGGTCTAAGTAGCAAGGCAGAGTGTCTGGAGCGTCTAGCTAGCGTGGCAGAGTGTCTGGAGCGTCTAGCTAGCGTAGCAGAGTGTCTGAAATCACTGGCTAGCATGGCAGAGTGTCTGGAGCGGCTGGCTAGGGAGGCAGAGTGTCTGGATCGTCTGGGTAGCGAGCCAGAGTGTCTGGAGTGCCTGGCTAGTGAGGCAGAGTTTCTGGAGCGTCTAAGTAGCGAGGCAGAGTGCCTGGAGCGTCTAGCTAGCGTGGCAGAGTGTCTGGAGCCACTGGCTAGCGTGGCAGATAGTCTAAAGCGTCTGGGTAGCGAGGCAGAGTGTCTGGAGCGCCTGGCTAGCGAGGCAGAGTGTCTGGAGATTCTGGGTAGCAAGGCAGAGTGTCTGGAGCGTCTATTTAGCGTGGCAGAGTGTCTGGAGCCTCTGGCTAGCGTAGCAGATAGTCTGGAGCGTCTGGCTAGAATGGCAGAGTGTCTGGAGCGCCTGGCTAGCGAGGCAGAGCTTCTGAAGCGCCTGGCTAACGAGGCAGAGTGTCTGGAGCGTCTGAAGAACGAGGCAAAGTGTCTTGAACGTCTGGGTAGCGAATCAGAGTGTCTGGAGCGTCTGGCTAGCGTGGCAGAGTGTCTGGAGCGGCTGGCTTGCGAGGCAGAGTGTCTGGAGCGCCTGGCTAGCGAGGCAGAAAGTCTGGATTGTCTAACAAGCGTGGCAGAGTGTCTGGAGCCTCTGGCTAGCGTGGCAGATAGTCTGGAGCCACTGGCTAGCGTGGCAGATAGTCTGGAGCGTCTGGGTAGCACGGCAGAAATTCTGGAGCGCATGGCTAGCGAGACAGAGTGTCTGGAGGGTCTGGGTAGCAAGGCAGAGTGTCTGGAGCGTTTAGCTAGCGAGGCAGAGTGTCTGGTGTGTCTGGGTAGCGAGGCAAGGTGTCTGGAGCGTCTAAGTAGCGAATCAGAGTGTCTGGAGCGTCTAGCTAGCGTGGCAGAGTGTCTGGAGCGTCTGGCTAGCATTGCTGAGTGTTTTCAGCCTCTGGCTACCGTGGCAGAGTGTCTGGAGCGCCTGGCTAGCGAGGCAGAGCTTCTAAAGCGCCTGGCTAACGAGGCAGAGTGTCTGGAGCGTCTGGGGAGCGAGGCAAAGTGTCTTGAACGTCTGGGTAGCGAATCAGAGTGTCTGGAGCGTCTGGCTAGCGTGGCAGAGTGTCTGGAGCGCCTGGCTAGCGAGGCAGAGTGTCTGGAGCGGCTGGCTAGCGAGGCAGAGTGTCTGGAGCGCCTGGCTAGCATTGCAGAGTGTCTTCAGCCTCTGGCTAGCGTGGCAGAGTGTCTGGAGCGTCTGGCTAGCATTGCAGAGTGTCTGCAGACTCTGGCTAGCGTGGCAGATAGTCTGGAGCCACTGGCTAGCGTGGCAGAAAGTCTGGAGCGTATGGGAGCGAGCCAGAGTGTCTGGAACGCCTGGCTAGCGATGCAGAGTGCCTGGAGCGTCTAGCTTGCGTGGTAGAGTGTCTGGAGCGGCTGGCTAGCGAGGCAGAGTGTCTGGAGCGTCTAAGTAGCGAGGCAGAGTGCCTGGAGCGTCTAGCTAGCGTGGCAGAGTGGCTGGAGCCACTGGCTAGCGTGGCAGAGTGTCTGGAGATTCTGGGTAGCAAGGCAGAGTGTCTGGAGCGTCTAGCTAGCGTGGCAGAGTGTCTGGAGCCTCTGGCTAGCGTTGCAGATAGTCTGGAGCGTCTGGGTAGCGAGGCAAAGTGTCTGGAACGTCTGGGTAGCGAATCAGAGTGTCTGGAGTGCCTGGCTAGCGAGGCAGAGTGTCTGAAGCGTCTAGCTAGCGTGGCAGAGTGTCTGGAGCCTCTGGCTAGCGTGGCAAATAGTCTGGAGCGTCTGGGTAGCGAGGCAGAGTGTCTGGAGCGCCTGGCTAGCGAGGCAGAGTGTCTGGAGGGTCTAAGTAGCAAGGCAGAGTGTCTGGAGCGTCTATTTAGCGTGGCTGAGTGTCTGGAGCCTCTGGCTAGCGTAGCAGATAGTCTGGAGCGTCTGGCTAGAATGGCAGAGTGTCTGGAGCGCCTGGCTAGCGAGGCAGAGCTTCTGAAGCGCCTGGCTAACGAGGCAGAGTGTCTGGAGCGTCTGGGGAGCGAGGCAAAGTGTCTTGAACGTCTGGGTAGCGAATCACAGTGTCTGGAGCGTCTGGCTAGCGTGGCAGAGTGTCTGGAGCGCCTGGCTAGCGAGGCAGAGTGTCTGGAGAGTCTGGGTAGCTAGCCAGAGTGTCTGAAGCGTCTGGCTAGCATGGCAGAGTGTCTGTAGCGGCTGGCTAGCGAGGCAGAGTGTCTGGAGCGCCTGGCTAGCATTGCAGAGTGTCTTTAGCCTCTGGCTAGCGTGGCAGATAGTCTGGAGCCACTGGCTAGCGTGGCAAATAGTCTGGAGCGTCTGGGTAGCGAGGCAGAGTGTCTGGAAAGCCTGGCTAGCGAGGCAGAGTGTCTGGAGGGTCTAAGTAGCAAGGCAGAGTGTCTGGAGCGTCTAGCTAGCGTGGCAGAGTGTCTGGAGCGTCTAGCTAGCGTAGCAGAGTGTCTGAAATCACTGGCTAGCATGGCAGAGTGTCTGGAGCGGCTGGCTAGGGAGGCAGAGTGTCTGGATCGTCTGGGTAGCGAGCCAGAGTGTCTGGAGTGCCTGGCTAGTGAGGCAGAGTTTCTGGAGCGTCTAAGTAGCGAGGCAGAGTGCCTGGAGCGTCTAGCTAGCGTGGCAGAGTGTCTGGAGCCACTGGCTAGCGTGGCAGATAGTCTAAAGCGTCTGGGTAGCGAGGCAGAGTGTCTGGAGCGCCTGGCTAGCGAGGCAGAGTGTCTGGAGATTCTGGGTAGCAAGGCAGAGTGTCTGGAGCGTCTATTTAGCGTGGCAGAGTGTCTGGAGCCTCTGGCTAGCGTAGCAGATAGTCTGGAGCGTCTGGCTAGAATGGCAGAGTGTCTGGAGCGCCTGGCTAGCGAGGCAGAGCTTCTGAAGCGCCTGGCTAACGAGGCAGAGTGTCTGGAGCGTCTGGGGAGCGAGGCAAAGTGTCTTGAACGTCTGGGTAGCGAATCAGAGTGTCTGGAGCGTCTGGCTAGCGTGGCAGAGTGTCTGGAGCGGCTGGCTTGCGAGGCAGAGTGTCTGGAGCGCCTGGCTAGCGAGGCAGAAAGTCTGGATTGTCTAACAAGCGTGGCAGAGTGTCTGGAGCCTCTGGCTAGCGTGGCAGATAGTCTGGAGCCACTGGCTAGCGTGGCAGATAGTCTGGAGCGTCTGGGTAGCACGGCAGAAATTCTGGAGCGCATGGCTAGCGAGACAGAGTGTCTGGAGGGTCTGGGTAGCAAGGCAGAGTGTCTGGAGCGTTTAGCTAGCGAGGCAGAGTGTCTGGTGTGTCTGGGTAGCGAGGCAAGGTGTCTGGAGCGTCTAAGTAGCGAATCAGAGTGTCTGGAGCGTCTAGCTAGCGTGGCAGAGTGTCTGGAGCGTCTGGCTAGCATTGCTGAGTGTTTTCAGCCTCTGGCTACCGTGGCAGAGTGTCTGGAGCGCCTGGCTAGCGAGGCAGAGCTTCTAAAGCGCCTGGCTAACGAGGCAGAGTGTCTGGAGCGTCTGGGGAGCGAGGCAAAGTGTCTTGAACGTCTGGGTAGCGAATCAGAGTGTCTGGAGCGTCTGGCTAGCGTGGCAGAGTGTCTGGAGCGCCTGGCTAGCGAGGCAGAGTGTCTGGAGCGGCTGGCTAGCGAGGCAGAGTGTCTGGAGCGCCTGGCTAGCATTGCAGAGTGTCTTCAGCCTCTGGCTAGCGTGGCAGAGTGTCTGGAGCGTCTGGCTAGCATTGCAGAGTGTCTGCAGACTCTGGCTAGCGTGGCAGATAGTCTGGAGCCACTGGCTAGCGTGGCAGAAAGTCTGGAGCGTATGGGAGCGAGCCAGAGTGTCTGGAACGCCTGGCTAGCGATGCAGAGTGCCTGGAGCGTCTAGCTTGCGTGGTAGAGTGTCTGGAGCGGCTGGCTAGCGAGGAAGAGTGTCTGGAGCGTCTAAGTAGCGAGGCAGAGTGCCTGGAGCGTCTAGCTAGCGTGGCAGAGTGGCTGGAGCCACTGGCTAGCGTGGCAGAGTGTCTGGAGATTCTGGGTAGCAAGGCAGAGTGTCTGGAGCGTCTAGCTAGCGTGGCAGAGTGTCTGGAGCCTCTGGCTAGCGTTGCAGATAGTCTGGAGCGTCTGGGTAGCGAGGCAAAGTGTCTGGAACGTCTGGGTAGCGAATCAGAGTGTCTGGAGTGCCTGGCTAGCGAGGCAGAGTGTCTGGAGCGTCTAGCTAGCGTGGCAGAGTGTCTGGAGCCTCTGGCTAGCGTGGCAAATAGTCTGGAGCGTCTGGGTAGCGAGGCAGAGTGTCTGGAGCGCCTGGCTAGCGAGGCAGAGTGTCTGGAGGGTCTAAGTAGCAAGGCAGAGTGTCTGGAGCGTCTAGCTAGCGTGGCAAAGTGTCTGGAGCGTCTAGCTAGCGTAGCAGAGTGTCTGAAATCTCTGGCTAGCATGGCAGAGTGTCTAAAGCGGCTGGCTAGGGAGGCAGAGTGTCTGGATCGTCTGGGTAGCGAGCCAGAGTGTCTGGAGTGCCTGGCTAGTGAGGCAGAGTTTCTGGAGCGTCTAAGTAGCGAGGCAGAGTGCTTGGAGCGTCTATTTAGCGTGGCAGAGTGTCTGGAGCCTCTGGCTAGCGTAGCAGATAGTCTGGAGCGTCTGGCTAGAATGACAGAGTGTCTGGAGCGCCTGGCTAGCGAGGCAGAGCTTCTGAAGCGCCTGGCTAACGAGGCAGAGTGTCTGGAGCGTCTGGCTAGCGAGGCAGAATGTCTGGAGCGCCTGGCTAGCAAGGCAGAAAGTCTGGATTGTCTAACAAGCGTGGCAGAGTGTCTGGAGCCTCTGGCTAGCGTGGCAGATAGTCTGGAGCCACTGGCTAGCGTGGCAGATAGTCTGGAGCGTCTGGGTAGCGAGGCAGAAATTCTTGAGCGCATGGCTAGCGAGACAGAGTGTCTGGAGGGTCTGGGTAGCAAGGCAGAGTGTCTGGAGCGTTTAGCTAGCGAGCCAGAGTGTCTGGTGTGTCTGGGTAGCGAGGCAAGGTGTCTGGAGCGTCTAAGTAGCGAATCAGAGTGTCTGGAGCGTCTAGCTAGCGTGGCAGAGTGTCTGGAGCGTCTGGCTAGCATTGCAGAGTGTCTGGAGCGTCTGAGTAGCGAGGCAGAGTGCCTGGAGCGTCTAGCTAGCGTGGCAGAGTGGCTGGAGCCACTGGCTAGCGTTGCAGATAGTCTGGAGCGTCTGGGTAGCGAGGCAAAGTGTCTGGAGATTCTGGGTAGCAAGGCAGAGTGTCTGGAGCGTCTATTTAGCGTGGCAGAGTGTCTGGAGCCTCTGGCTAGCGTAGCAGATAGTCTGGAGCGTCTGGCTAGAATGGCAGAGTGTCTGGAGCGCCTGGCTAGCGAGGCAGAGCTTCTGAAGCGCCTGGCTAACGAGGCAGAGTGTCTGGAGCGTCTGGCTAGCGAGGCAGAGTGTCTGGAGCGCCTGGCTAGCAAGGCAGAAAGTCTGGATTGTCTAACAAGCGTGGCAGAGTGTCTGGAGCCTCTGGCTAGCGTGGCAGATAGTCTGGAGCCACTGGCTAGCGTGGCAGATAGTCTGGAGCGTCTGGGTAGCGAGGCAGAAATTCTTGAGCGCATGGCTAGCGAGACAGAGTGTCTGGAGGGTCTGGGTAGCAAGGCAGAGTGTCTGGAGCGTTAAGCTAGCGAGGCAGAGTGTCTGGTGTGTCTGGGTAGCGAGGCAAGGTGTCTGGAGCGTCTAAGTAGCGAATCAGAGTGTCTGGAGCGTCTAGCTAGCGTGGCAGAGTCTCTGGAGCGTCTGGCTAGCATTGCAGAGTGTCTGGAGCGTCTGAGTAGCGAGGCAGAGTGCCTGGAGCGTCTAGCTAGCGTGGCAGAGTGGCTGGAGCCACTGGCTAGCGTTGCAGATAGTCTGGAGCGTCTGGGTAGCGAGGCAAAGTGTCTGGAACGTCTGGGTAGTGAATCAGAGTGTCTGGAGTGCCTGGCTAGCGAGGCACAGTGTCTGGAGCGTCTAAGTAGCGAGACAGAGTGCCTGGAGCGTCTAGCTAGCGTGGCAGAGTGTCTGGAGCCACTGATTAGCGTGGCAGATAGTCTGAAGCGTCTAGGTAGCGAGGCAGAGTGTCTGGAGCGTCTGGGTAGCGAGGCAAGGTGTCTGGAGCGTCTAAGTAGCGAATCAGAGTGTCTGGAGCGTCTAGCTAGCGTGGCAGAGTGTCTGGAGCGTCTGGCTAGCATTGCAGAGTGTCTTCAGCCTCTGGCTAGCGTGGCAGAGTGTCTGGAGCGTCTGGCTAGCGTAGCAGAGTGTCTGAAATCTCTGGCTAGCATGGCAGAGTGTCTGGAGCGGCTGGCTAGGGAGGCAGAGTGTCTGGATCGTCTGGGTAGCGAGACAGAGTGTCTGGAGTGCCTGGCTAGTGAGGCAAATAGTCTGGAGCGTCTGGGTAGCGAGGCAGAGTGTCTGGAGCGCCTGGCTAGCGAGGCAGAGTGTCTGGAGGGTCTAAGTAGCAAGGCAGAGTGTCTGGAGCGTCTAGCTAGCGTGGCAGAGTGTCTGGAGCGTCTAGCTAGCGTAGCAGAGTGTCTGAAATCTCTGGCTAGCATGGCAGAGTGTCTGGAGCGGCTGGCTAGGGAGGCAGAGTGTCTGGATCGTCTGGGTAGCGAGCCAGAGTGTCTGGAGTGCCTGGCTAGTGAGGCAGAGTTTCTGGAGCGTCTAAGTAGCGAGGCAGAGTGCCTGGAGCGTCTAGCTAGCGTGTCTGGGTAGCGAGGCAAGGTGTCTGGAGCGTCTAAGTAGCGAATCAGAGTGTCTGGAGCGTCTAGCTAGCGTGGCAGAGTGTCTGGAGCGTCTGGCTAGCATTGCAGAGTGTCTGGAGCGTCTGAGTAGCGAGGCAGAGTGCCTGGAGCGTCTAGCTAGCGTGGCAGAGTGGCTGGAGCCATTGGCTAGCGTTGCAGATAGTCTGGAGCGTCTGGGTAGCGAGGCAAAGTGTCTGGAACGTCTGGGTAGCGAATCAGAGTGTCTGGAGTGCCTGGCTAGCGAGGCACAGTGTCTGGAGCGTCTAAGTAGCGAGACAGAGTGCCTGGAGCGTCTAGCTAGCGTGGCAGAGTGTCTGGAGCCACTGATTAGCGTGGCAGATAGTCTGAAGCGTCTAGGTAGCGAGGCAGAGTGTCTGGAGCGTCTGGGTAGCGAGGCAAGGTGTCTGGGGCGTCTAAGTAGCGAATCAGAGTGTCTGGAGCGTCTAGCTAGCGTGGCAGAGTGTCTGGAGCGTCTGGCTAGCATTGCAGAGTGTCTTCAGCCTCTGGCTAGCGTGGCAGAGTGTCTGGAGCGTCTGGCTAGCATTGCAGAGTGTCTGCAGCCTCTGGCTAGCGTGGCAGATAGTCTGGAGCCACTGGCTAGCGTGGCAGAAAGTCTGGAGCGTATGGGAGCGAGCCAGAGTGTCTGGAACGCCTGGCTAGCGATGCAGAGTGCCTGGAGCGTCTAGCTTGCGTGGTAGAGTGTCTGGAGCGGCTGGCTAGCGAGGCAGAGTGTCTGGAGCGTCTAAGTAGCGAGGCAGAGTGCCTGGAGCGTCTAGCTAGCGTGGCAGAGTGGCTGGAGCCACTGGCTAGCGTGGCAGAGTGTCTGGAGATTCTGGGTAGCAAGGCAGAGTGTCTGGAGCGTCTAGCTAGCGTGGCAGAGTGTCTGGAGCCTCTGGCTAGCGTTGCAGATAGTCTGGAGCGTCTGGGTAGCGAGGCAAAGTGTCTGGAACGTCTGGGTAGCGAATCAGAGTGTCTGGAGTGCCTGGCTAGCGAGGCAGAGTGTCTGGAGCGTCTAGCTAGCGTGGCAGAGTGTCTGGAGCCTCTGGCTAGCGTGGCAAATAGTCTGGAGCGTCTGGGTAGCGAGGCAGAGTGTCTGGAGCGCCTGGCTAGCGAGGCAGAGTGTCTGGAGGGTCTAAGTAGCAAGGCAGAGTGTCTGGAGCGTCTAGCTAGCGTGGCAGAGTGTCTGGAGCGTCTAGCTAGCGTAGCAGAGTGTCTGAAATCTCTGGCTAGCATGGCAGAGTGTCTAAAGCGGCTGGCTAGGGAGGCAGAGTGTCTGGATCGTCTGGGTAGCGAGCCAGAGTGTCTGGAGTGCCTGGCTAGTGAGGCAGAGTTTCTGGAGCGTCTAAGTAGCGAGGCAGAGTGCCTGGAACGTCTAGCTAGCGTGGCAGAGTGTCTGGAGCCACTGGCTAGCGTGGCAGATAGTCTAAAGCGTCTGGGTAGCGAGGCAGAGTGTCTGGAGCGCCTGGCTAGCGAGGCAGAGTGTCTGGAGATTCTGGGTAGCAAGGCAGAGTGTCTGGAGCGTCTATTTAGCGTGGCAGAGTGTCTGGAGCCTCTGGCTAGCGTAGCAGATAGTCTGGAGCGTCTGGCTAGAATGGCAGAGTGTCTGGAGCGCCTGGCTAGCGAGGCAGAGCTTCTGAAGCGCCTGGCTAACGAGGCAGAGTGTCTGGAGCGTCTGGGGAGCGAGGCAAAGTGTCTTGAACGTCTGGGTAGCGAATCAGAGTGTCTGGAGCGTCTGGCTAGCGTGGCAGAATGTCTGGAGCGCCTGGCTAGCGAGGCAGAGTGTCTGGAGAGTCTTGGTAGCTAGCCAGAGTGTCTGAAGCGTCTGGCTAGCATGGCAGAGTGTCTGGAGCGGCTGGCTAGCGAGGCAGAGTGTCTGGAGCGCCTGGCTAGCATTGCAGAGTGTCTTCAGCCTCTGGCTAGCGTGGCAGAGTGTCTGGAGCGTCTGGCTAGCATTGCAGAGTGTCTGCAGCCTCTGGCTAGCGTGGCAGATAGTCTGGAGCCACTGGCTAGCGTGGCAAATAGTCTGGAGCGTCTGGGTAGCGAGGCAGAGTGTCTGGAGCGCCTGGCTAGCGGGGCAGAGTGTCTGGAGGGTCTAAGTAGCAAGGCAGAGTGTCTGGAGCGTCTAGCTAGCGTGGCAGAGTGTCTGGAGCGTCTAGCTAGCGTAGCAGAGTGTCTGAAATCTCTGGCTAGCATGGCAGAGTGTCTGGAGCGGCTGGCTAGGGAGGCAGAGTGTCTGGATCGTCTAAGTAGCGAGCCAGAGTGTCTGGAGTGCCTGGCTAGTGAGGCAGAGTTTCTGGAGCGTCTAAGTAGCGAGGCAGAGTGCCTGGAGCGTCTAGCTAGCGTGGCAGAGTGTCTTGAGCCACTGGCTAGCGTGGCAGATAGTCTAAAGCGTCTGGGTAGAGAGGCAGAGTGTCTGGAGCGCCTGGCTAGCGAGGCAGAGTGTCTGGAGATTCTGGGTAGCAAGGCAGAGTGTCTAGAGCGTCTATTTAGCGTGGCAGAGTGTCTGGAGCCTCTGGCTAGCGTAGCAGATAGTCTGGAGCGTCTGGCTAGAATGGCAGAGTGTCTGGAGCGCCTGGCTAGCGAGGCAGAGCTTCTGAAGCGCCTGGCTAACGAGGCAGAGTGTCTGGAGCGTCTGGCTAGCGAGGCAGAGTGTCTGGAGCGCCTGGCTAGCGAGGCAGAAAGTCTGGATTGTCTAACAAGCGTGGCAGAGTGTCTGGAGCCTCTGGCTAGCGTGGCAGATAGTCTGGAGCCCCTGGCTAGCGTGGCAGATGGTCTGGAGCGTCTGGGTAGCGAGGCAGAAATTCTGGAGCGCATGGCTAGCGAGACAGAGTGTCTGGAGGGTCTGGGTAGCAAGGCAGAGTGTCTGGAGCGTTTAGCTAGCGAGGCAGAGTGTCTGGTGTGTCTGGGTAGCGAGGCAAGGTGTCTGGAGCGTCTAAGTAGCGAATCAGAGTGTCTGGAGCGTCTAGCTAGCGTGGCAGAGTGTCTGGAGCGTCTGGCTAGCATTGCAGAGTGTCTTCAGCCTCTGGCTAGCGTGGCAGAGTGTCTGGAGCGTCTGGCTAGCATTGCAGAGTGTCTGCAGCCTCTGGCTAGCGTGGCAGATAGTCTGGAGCCACTGGCTAGCGTGGCAGAAAGTCTGGAGCGTATGGGAGCGAGCCAGAGTGTCTGGAACGCCTGGCTAGCGATGCAGAGTTCCTGGAGCGTCTAGCTTGCGTGGTAGAGTGTCTGGAGCGGCTGGCTAGCGAGGCAGAGTGTCTGGAGCGTCTAAGTAGCGAGGCAGAGTGCCTGGAGCGTCTAGCTAGCGTAGCAGAGTGGCTGGAGCCACTGGCTAGCGTGGCAGAGTGTCTGGAGATTCTGGGTAGCAAGGCAGAGTGTCTGGAGCGTCTAGCTAGCGTGGCAGAGTGTCTGGAGCCTCTGGCTAGCGTTGCAGATAGTCTGGAGCGTCTGGGTAGCGAGGCAAAGTGTCTGGAACGTCTGGGTAGCGAATCAGAGTGTCTGGAGTGCCTGGCTAGCGAGGCAGAGTGTCTGGAGCGTCTAGCTAGCGTGGCAGAGTGTCTGGAGCCTCTGGCTAGCGTGGCAAATAGTCTGGAGCGTCTGGGTAGCGAGGCAGAGTGTCTGTAACGCCTGGCTAGCGAGGCAGAGTGTCTGGAGGGTCTAAGTAGCAAGGCAGAGTGTCTGGAGCGTCTAGCTAGCGTGGCAGAGTGTCTGGAGCGTCTAGCTAGCGTAGCAGAGTGTCTGAAATCTCTGGCTAGCATGGCAGAGTGTCTAAAGCGGCTGGCTAGGGAGGCAGAGTGTCTGGATCGTCTGGGTAGCGAGCCAGAGTGTCTGGAGTGCCTGGCTAGTGAGGCAAAGTTTCTGGAGCGTCTAAGTAGCGAGGCAGAGTGCTTGGAGCGTCTAGCTAGCGTGGCAGAGTGTCTGGAGCCACTGGCTAGCGTGGCAAATAGTCTGGAGCGTCTGGGTAGCGAGGCAGAGTGTCTGGAGCGCCTGGCTAGCGAGGCAGAGTGTCTGGAGATTCTGGGTAGCAAGGCAGAGTGTCTGGAGCGTCTATTTAGCGTGGCAGAGTGTCTGGAGCCTCTGGCTAGCGTAGCAGATAGTCTGGAGCGTCTGGCTAGAATGGCAGAGTGTCTGGAGCGCCTGGCTAGCGAGGCAGAGCTTCTGAAGCGCCTGGCTAACGAGGCAGAGTGTCTGGAGCGTCTGGGGAGCGAGGCAAAGTGTCTTGAACGTCTGGGTAGCGAATCAGAGTGTCTGGAGCGTCTGGCTAGCGTGGCAGAATGTCTGGAGCGCCTGGCTAGCGAGGCAGAGTGTCTGGAGAGTCTGGGTAGCTAGCCAGAGTGTCTGAAGCGTCTGGCTAGCATGGCAGAGTGTCTGGAGCGGCTGGCTAGCGAGGCAGAGTGTCTGGAGCGCCTGGCTAGCATTGCAGAGTGTCTTCAGCCTCTGGCTAGCGTGGCAGATAGTCTGGAGCCACTGGCTAGCGTGGCAGAAAGTCTGGAGCGTATGGGAGCGAGCCAGAGTGTCTGGAACGCCTGGCTAGCGATGCAGAGTGCCTGGAGCGTCTAGCTTGCGTGGTAGAGTGTCTGGAGCGGCTGGCTAGCGAGGCAGAGTGTCTGGAGCGTCTAAGTAGCGAGGCAGAGTGCCTGGAGCGTCTAGCTAGCGTGGCAGAGTGGCTGGAGCCACTGGCTAGCGTGGCAGAGTGTCTGGAGATTCTGGGTAGCAAGGCAGAGTGTCTGGAGCGTCTAGCTAGCGTGGCAGAGTGTCTGGAGCCTCTGGCTAGCGTTGCAGATAGTCTGGAGCGTCTGGGTAGCAAGGCAAAGTGTCTGGAACGTCTGGGTAGCGAATCAGAGTGTCTGGAGTGCCTGGCTAGCGAGGCAGAGTGTCTGGAGCGTCTAGCTAGCGTGGCAGAGTGTCTGGAGCCTCTGGCTAGCGTGGCAAATAGTCTGGAGCGTCTGGGTAGCGAGGCAGAGTGTCTGGAGCGCCTGGCTAGCGAGGCAGAGTGTCTGGAGGGTCTAAGTAGCAAGGCAGAGTGTCTGGAGCGTCTAGCTAGCGTAGCAGAGTGTCTGAAATCTCTGGCTAGCATGGCAGAGTGTCTAAAGCGGCTGGCTAGGGAGGCAGAGTGTCTGGATCGTCTGGGTAGCGAGCCAGAGTGTCTGGAGTGCCTGGCTAGTGAGGCAGAGTTTCTGGAGCGTCTAAGTAGCGAGGCAGAGTGCCTGGAACGTCTAGCTAGCGTGGCAGAGTGTCTGGAGCCACTGGCTAGCGTGGCAGATAGTCTAAAGCGTCTGGGTAGCGAGGCAGAGTGTCTGGAGCGCCTGGCTAGCGAGGCAGAGTGTCTGGAGATTCTGGGTAGCAAGGCAGAGTGTCTGGAGCGTCTATTTAGCGTGGCAGAGTGTCTGGAGCCTCTGGCTAGCGTAGCAGATAGTCTGGAGCGTCTGGCTAGAATGGCAGAGTGTCTGGAGCGCCTGGCTAGCGAGGCAGAGCTTCTGAAGCGCCTGGCTAACGAGGCAGAGTGTCTGGAGCGTCTGGGGAGCGAGGCAAAGTGTCTTGAACGTCTGGGTAGCGAATCAGAGTGTCTGGAGCGTCTGGCTAGCGTGGCAGAATGTCTGGAGCGCCTGGCTAGCGAGGCAGAGTGTCTGGAGAGTCTGGGTAGCTAGCCAGAGTGTCTGAAGCGTCTGGCTAGCATGGCAGAGTGTCTGGAGCGGCTGGCTAGCGAGGCAGAGTGTCTGGAGCGCCTGGCTAGCATTGCAGAGTGTCTTCAGCCTCTGGCTAGCGTGGCAGAGTGTCTGGAGCGTCTGGCTAGCATTGCAGAGTGTCTGCAGCCTCTGGCTAGCGTGGCAGATAGTCTGGAGCCACTGGCTAGCGTGGCAAATAGTCTGGAGCGTCTGGGTAGCGAGGCAGAGTGTCTGGAGCGCCTGGCTAGCGGGGCAGAGTGTCTGGAGGGTCTAAGTAGCAAGGCAGAGTGTCTGGAGCGTCTAGCTAGCGTGGCAGAGTGTCTGGAGCGTCTAGCTAGCGTAGCAGAGTGTCTGAAATCTCTGGCTAGCATGGCAGAGTGTCTGGAGCGGCTGGCTAGGGAGGCAGAGTGTCTGGATCGTCTAAGTAGCGAGCCAGAGTGTCTGGAGTGCCTGGCTAGTGAGGCAGAGTTTCTGGAGCGTCTAAGTAGCGAGGCAGAGTGCCTGGAGCGTCTAGCTAGCGTGGCAGAGTGTCTTGAGCCACTGGCTAGCGTGGCAGATAGTCTAAAGCGTCTGGGTAGAGAGGCAGAGTGTCTGGAGCGCCTGGCTAGCGAGGCAGAGTGTCTGGAGATTCTGGGTAGCAAGGCAGAGTGTCTGGAGCGTCTATTTAGCGTGGCAGAGTGTCTGGAGCCTCTGGCTAGCGTAGCAGATAGTCTGGAGCGTCTGGCTAGAATGGCAGAGTGTCTGGAGCGCCTGGCTAGCGAGGCAGAGCTTCTGAAGCGCCTGGCTAACGAGGCAGAGTGTCTGGAGCGTCTGGCTAGCGAGGCAGAGTGTCTGGAGCGCCTGGCTAGCGAGGCAGAAAGTCTGGATTGTCTAACAAGCGTGGCAGAGTGTCTGGAGCCTCTGGCTAGCGTGGCAGATAGTCTGGAGCCCCTGGCTAGCGTGGCAGATAGTCTGGAGCGTCTGGGTAGCGAGGCAGAAATTCTGGAGCGCATGGCTAGCGAGACAGAGTGTCTGGAGGGTCTGGGTAGCAAGGCAGAGTGTCTGGAGCGTTTAGCTAGCGAGGCAGAGTGTCTGGTGTGTCTGGGTAGCGAGGCAAGGTGTCTGGAGCGTCTAAGTAGCGAATCAGAGTGTCTGGAGCGTCTAGCTAGCGTGGCAGAGTGTCTGGAGCGTCTGGCTAGCATTGCAGAGTGTCTTCAGCCTCTGGCTAGCGTGGCAGAGTGTCTGGAGCGTCTGGCTAGCATTGCAGAGTGTCTGCAGCCTCTGGCTAGCGTGGCAGATAGTCTGGAGCCACTGGCTAGCGTGGCAGAAAGTCTGGAGCGTATGGGAGCGAGCCAGAGTGTCTGGAACGCCTGGCTAGCGATGCAGAGTGCCTGGAGCGTCTAGCTTGCGTGGTAGAGTGTCTGGAGCGGCTGGCTAGCGAGGCAGAGTGTCTGGAGCGTCTAAGTAGCGAGGCAGAGTGCCTGGAGCGTCTAGCTAGCGTGGCAGAGTGGCTGGAGCCACTGGCTAGCGTGGCAGAGTGTCTGGAGATTCTGGGTAGCAAGGCAGAGTGTCTGGAGCGTCTAGCTAGCGTGGCAGAGTGTCTGGAGCCTCTGGCTAGCGTGGCAAATAGTCTGGAGCGTCTGGGTAGCGAGGCAGAGTGTCTGGAGCGCCTGGCTAGCGAGGCAGAGTGTCTGGAGGGTCTAAGTAGCAAGGCAGAGTGCCTGGAGCGTCTAGCTAGCGTGGCAGAGTGGCTGGAGCCACTGGCTAGCGTGGCAGAGTGTCTGGAGATTCTGGGTAGCAAGGCAGAGTGTCTGCAGCCTCTGGCTAGCGTGGCAGATAGTCTGGAGCCACTGGCTAGCGTGGCAAATAGTCTGGAGCGTCTGGGTAGCGAGGCAGAGTGTCTGGAGCGCCTGGCTAGCGAGGCAGAGTGTCTGGAGGGTCTAAGTAGCAAGGCAGAGTGTCTGGAGCGTCTAGCTAGCGTGGCAGAGTGTCTGGAGCGTCTAGCTAGCGTAGCAGAGTGTCTGAAATCTCTGGCTAGCATGGCAGAGTGTCTGGAGCGGCTGGCTAGGGAGGCAGAGTGTCTGGATCGTCTAAGTAGCGAGCCAGAGTGTCTGGAGTGCCTGGCTAGTGAGGCAGAGTTTCTGGAGCGTCTAAGTAGCGAGGCAGAGTGCCTGGAGCGTCTAGCTAGCGTGGCAGAGTGTCTTGAGCCACTGGCTAGCGTGGCAGATAGTCTAAAGCGTCTGGGTAGCGAGGCAGAGTGTCTGGAGCGCCTGTCTAGCGAGGCAGAGTGTCTGGAGATTCTGGGTAGCAAGGCAGAGTGTCTGGAGCGTCTATTTAGCGTGGCAGAGTGTCTGGAGCCTCTGGCTAGCGTAGCAGATAGTCTGGAGCGTCTGGCTAGAATGGCAGAGTGTCTGGAGCGCCTGGCTAGCGAGACAGAGCTTCTGAAGCGCCTGGCTAACGAGGCAGAGTGTCTGGAGCGTCTGGCTAGCGAGGCAGAGTGTCTGGAGCGCCTGGCTAGCAAGGCAGAAAGTCTGGATTGTCTAACAAGCGTGGCAGAGTGTCTGGAGCCTCTGGCTAGCGTGGCAGATAGTCTGGAGCCACTGGCTAGCGTGGCAGATAGTCTGGAGCGTCTGGGTAGCGAGGCAGAAATTCTTGAGCGCATGGCTAGCGAGACAGAGTGTCTGGAGGGTCTGGGTAGCAAGGCAGAGTGTCTGGAGCGTTTAGCTAGCGAGGCAGAGTGTCTGGTGTGTCTGGGTAGCGAGGCAAGGTGTCTGGAGCGTCTAAGTAGCGAATCAGAGTGTCTGGAGCGTCTAGCTAGCGTGGCAGAGTGTCTGGAGCGTCTGGCTAGCATTGCAGAGTGTCTGGAGCGTCTGAGTAGCGAGGCAGAGTGCCTGGAGCGTCTAGCTAGCGTGGCAGAGTGGCTGGAGCCACTGGCTAGCGTTGCAGATAGTCTGGAGCGTCTGGGTAGCGAGGCAAAGTGTCTGGAGATTCTGGGTAGCAAGGCAGAGTGTCTGGAGCGTCTATTTAGCGTGGCAGAGTGTCTGGAGCCTCTGGCTAGCGTAGCAGATAGTCTGGAGCGTCTGGCTAGAATGGCAGAGTGTCTGGAGCGCCTGGCTAGAAAGGCAGAGCTTCTGAAGTGCCTGGCTAACGAGGCAGAGTGTCTGGAGCGTCTGGCTAGCGAGGCAGAGTGTCTGGAGCGCCTGGCTAGCAAGGCAGAAAGTCTGGATTGTCTAACAAGCGTGGCAGAGTGTCTGGAGCCTCTGGCTAGCGTGGCAGATAGTCTGGAGCCACTGGCTAGCGTGGCAGATAGTCTGGAGCGTCTGGGTAGCGAGGCAGAAATTCTTGAGCGCATGGCTAGCGAGACAGAGTGTCTGGAGGGTCTGGGTAGCAAGGCAGAGTGTCTGGAGCGTTTAGCTAGCGAGGCAGAGTGTCTGGTGTGTCTAGGTAGCGAGGCAAGGTGTCTGGAGCGTCTAAGTAGCGAATCAGAGTGTCTGGAGCGTCTAGCTAGCGTGGCAGAGTGTCTGGAGCGTCTGGCTAGCATTGCAGAGTGTCTGGAGCGTCTGAGTAGCGAGGCAGAGTGCCTGGAGCGTCTAGCTAGCGTGGCAGAGTGGCTGGAGCCACTGGCTAGCGTTGCAGATAGTCTGGAGCGTCTGGGTAGCGAGGCAAAGTGTCTGGAACGTCTGGGTAGCGAATCAGAGTGTCTGGAGTGCCTGGCTAGCGAGGCACAGTGTCTGGAGCGTCTAAGTTGCGAGACAGAGTGCCTGGAGCGTCTAGCTAGCGTGGCAGAGTGTCTGGAGCCACTGATTAGCGTGGCAGATAGTCTGAAGCGTCTAGGTAGCGAGGCAGAGTGTCTGGAGCGTCTGGGTAGCGAGGCAAGGTGTCTGGAGCGTCTAAGTAGCGAATCAGAGTGTCTGGAGCGTCTAGCTAGCGTGGCAGAGTGTCTGGAGCGTCTGGCTAGCATTGCAGAGTGTCTTCAGCCTCTGGCTAGCGTGGCAGAGTGTCTGGAGCGCCTGGCTAGCGAGGCAGAGCTTCTGAAGCGCCTGGCTAACGAGGCAGAGTGTCTGGAGCGCCTGGCTAGCGAGGCAGAGTGTCTGGAGAGTCTGGGTAGCTAGCCAGAGTGTCTGAAGCGTCTGGCTAGCATGGCAGAGTGTCTGTAGCGGCTGGCTAGCGAGGCAGAGTGTCTGGAGCGCCTGGCTAGCATTGCAGAGTGTCTTCAGCCTCTGGCTAGCGTGGCAGATAGTCTGGAGCCACTGGCTAGCGTGGCAAATAGTCTGGAGCGTCTGGGTAGCGAGGCAGAGTGTCTGGAAAGCCTGGCTAGCGTAGCAGAGTGTCTGAAATCACTGGCTAGCATGGCAGAGTGTCTGGAGCGGCTGGCTAGGGAGGCAGAGTGTCTGGATCGTCTGGGTAGCGAGCCAGAGTGTCTGGAGTGCCTGGCTAGTGAGGCAGAGTTTCTGGAGCGTCTAAGTAGCGAGGCAGAGTGCCTGGAGCGTCTAGCTAGCGTGGCAGAGTGTCTGGAGCCACTGGCTAGCGTGGCAGATAGTCTAAAGCGTCTGGGTAGCGAGGCAGAGTGTCTGGAGCGCCTGGCTAGCGAGGCAGAGTGTCTGGAGATTCTGGGTAGCAAGGCAGAGTGTCTGGAGCGTCTATTTAGCGTGGCAGAGTGTCTGGAGCCTCTGGCTAGCGTAGAAGATAGTCTGGAGCGTCTGGCTAGAATGGCAGAGTGTCTGGAGCGCCTGGCTAGCGAGGCAGAGCTTCTGAAGCGCCTGGCTATTGAGGCAGAGTGTCTGGAGCGTCTGGGGAGCGAGGCAAAGTGTCTTGAACGTCTGGGTAGCGAATCAGAGTGTCTGGAGCGTCTGGCTAGCGTGGCAGAGTGTCTGGAGCGGCTGGCTTGCGAGGCAGAGTGTCTGGAGCGCCTGGCTAGCGAGGCAGAAAGTCTGGATTGTCTAACAAGCGTGGCAGAGTGTCTGGAGCCTCTGGCTAGCGTGGCAGATAGTCTGGAGCCACTGGCTAGCGTGGCAGATAGTCTGGAGCGTCTGGTTAGCAAGGCAGAAATTCTGGAGCGCATGGCTAGCGAGACAGAGTGTCTGGAGGGTCTGGGTAGCAAGGCAGAGTGTCTGGAGCGTTTAGCTAGCGAGGCAGAGTGTCTGGTGTGTCTGGGTAGCGAGGCAAGGTGTCTGGAGCGTCTAAGTAGCGAATCAGAGTGTCTGGAGCGTCTAGCTAGCGTGGCAGAGTGTCTGGAGCGTCTGGCTAGCATTGCTGAGTGTTTTCAGCCTCTGGCTACCGTGGCAGAGTGTCTGGAGCGCCTGGCTAGCGAGGCAGAGCTTCTGAAGCGCCTGGCTAACGAGGCAGAGTGTCTGGAGCGTCTGGGGAGCGAGGCAAAGTGTCTTGAACGTCTGGGTAGCGAATCAGAGTGTCTGGAGCTACTGGCTAGCGTGGCAGAGTGTCTGGAGCGCCTGGCTAGCGAGGCAGAGTGTCTGGAGCGGCTGGCTAGCGAGGCAGAGTGTCTGGAGCGCCTGGCTAGCATTGCAGAGTGTCTTCAGCCTCTGGCTAGCGTGGCAGAGTGTCTGGAGCGTCTGGCTAGCATTGCAGAGTGTCTGCAGCCTCTGGCTAGCGTGGCAGATAGTCTGGAGCCACTGGCTAGCGAAGCAGGAAGTCTGGAGCGTATGGGAGCGAGCCAGAGTGTCTGGAACGCCTGGCTAGCGATGCAGAGTGCCTGGAGCGTCTAGCTTGCGTGGTAGAGTGTCTGGAGCGGCTGGCTAGCGAGGCAGAGTGTCTGGAGCGTCTAAATAGCGAGGCAGAGTGCCTGGAGCGTCTAGCTAGCGTGGCAGAGTGGCTGGAGCCACTGGCTAGCGTGGCAGAGTGTCTGGAGATTCTGGGTAGCAAGGCAGAGTGTCTGGAGCGTCTAGCTAGCGTGGCAGAGTGTCTGGAGCCTCTGGCTAGCGTTGCAGATAGTCTGGAGCGTCTGGGTAGCGAGGCAAAGTGTCTGGAACGTCTGGGTAGCGAATCAGAGTGTCTGGAGTGCCTGGCTAGCGAGGCAGAGTGTCTGGAGCGTCTAGCTAGCGTGGCAGAGTGTCTGGAGCCTCTGGCTAGCGTGGCAAATAGTCTGGAGCGTCTGGGTAGCGAGGCAGAGTGTCTGGAGCGCCTGGCTAGCGAGGCAGAGTGTCTGGAGGGTCTAAGTAGCAAGGCAGAGTGTCTGGAGCGTCTAGCTAGCGCGGCAGAGTGTCTGGAGCGTCTAGCTAGCGTAGCAGAGTGTCTGAAATCTCTGGCTAGCATGGCAGAGTGTCTAAAGCGGCTGGCTAGGGAGGCAGAGTGTCTGGATCGTCTGGGTAGCGAGCCAGAGTGTCTGGAGTGCCTGGCTAGTGAGGCAGAGTTTCTGGAGCGTCTAAGTAGCGAGGCAGAGTGCTTGGAGCGTCTAGCTAGCGTGGCAGAGTGTCTGGAGCCACTGGCTAGCGTGGCAAATAGTCTGGAGCGTCTGGGTAGCGAGGCAGAGTGTCTGGAGCGCCTGGCTAGCGAGGCAGAGTGTCTGGAGATTCTGGGTAGCAAGGCAGAGTGTCTGGAGCGTCTATTTAGCGTGGCAGAGTGTCTGGAGCCTCTGGCTAGCGTAGCAGATAGTCTGGAGCGTCTGGCTAGAATGGCAGAGTGTCTGGAGCGCCTGGCTAGCGAGGCTGAGCTTCTGAAGCGCCTGGCTAACGAGGCAGAGTGTCTGGAGCGTCTGGGGAGCGAGGCAAAGTGTCTTGAACGTCTGGGTAGCGAATCAGAGTGTCTGGAGCGTCTGGCTAGCGTGGCAGAATGTCTGGAGCGCCTGGCTAGCGAGGCAGAGTGCCTGGAGAGTCTGGGTAGCTAGCCAGAGTGTCTGAAGCGTCTGGCTAGCATGGCAGAGTGTCTGGAGCGGCTGGCTAGCGAGGCAGAGTGTCTGGAGCGCCTGGCTAGCATTGCAGAGTGTCTTCAGCCTCTGGCTAGCGTGGCAGAGTGTCTGGAGCGTCTGGCTAGCATTGCAGAGTGTCTGCAGCCTCTGGCTAGCGTGGCAGATAGTCTGGAGCCACTGGCTAGCGTGGCAAATAGTCTGGAGCGTCTGGGTAGCGAGGCAGAGTGTCTGGAGCGCCTGGCTAGCGAGGCAGAGTGTCTGGAGGGTCTAAGTAGCAAGGCAGAGTGTCTGGAGCGTCTAGCTAGCGTGGCAGAGTGTCTGGAGCGCCTAGCTAGCGTAGCAGAGTGTCTGAAATCTCTGGCTAGCATGGCAGAGTGTCTGGAGCGGCTGGCTAGGGAGGCAGAGTGTCTGGATCGTCTAAGTAGCGAGCCAGAGTGTCTGGAGTGCCTGGCTAGTGAGGCAGAGTTTCTGGAGCGTCTAAGTAGCGAGGCAGAGTGCCTGGAGCGTCTAGCTAGCGTGGCAGAGTGTCTTGAGCCACTGGCTAGCGTGGCAGATAGTCTAAAGCGTCTGGGTAGCGAGGCAGAGTGTCTGGAGCGCCTGGCTAGCGAGGCAGAGTGTCTGGAGATTCTGGGTAGCAAGGCAGAGTGTCTGGAGCGTCTATTTAGCGTGGCAGAGTGTCTGGAGCCTCTGGCTAGCGTAGCAGATAGTCTGGAGCGTCTGGCTAGAATGGCAGAGTGTCTGGAGCGCCTGGCTAGCGAGGCAGAGCTTCTGAAGCGCCTGGCTAACGAGGCAGAGTGTCTGGAGCGTCTGGCTAGCGAGGCAGAGTGTCTGGAGCGCCTGGCTAGCAAGGCAGAAAGTCTGGATTGTCTAACAAGCGTGGCAGAGTGTCTGGAGCCTCTGGCTAGCGTGGCAGATAGTCTGGAGCCACTGGCTAGCGTGGCAGATAGTCTGGAGCGTCTGGGTAGCGAGGCAGAAATTCTTGAGCGCATGGCTAGCGAGACAGAGTGTCTGGAGGGTCTGGGTAGCAAGGCAGAGTGTCTGGAGCGTTTAGCTAGCGAGCCAGAGTGTCTGGTGTGTCTGGGTAGCGAGGCAAGGTGTCTTGAGCGTCTAAGTAGCGAATCAGAGTGTCTGGAGCGTCTAGCTAGCGTGGCAGAGTGTCTGGAGCGTCTGGCTAGCATTGCAGAGTGTCTGGAGCGTCTGAGTAGCGAGGCAGAGTGCCTGGAGCGTCTAGCTAGCGTGGCAGAGTGGCTGGAGCCACTGGCTAGCGTTGCAGATAGTCTGGAGCGTCTGGGTAGCGAGGCAAAGTGTCTGGAGATTCTGGGTAGCAAGGCAGAGTGTCTGGAGCGTCTATTTAGCGTGGCAGAGTGTCTGGAGCCTCTGGCTAGCGTAGCAGATGGTCTGGAGCGTCTGGCTAGAATGGCAGAGTGTCTGGAGCGCCTGGCTAGCGAGGCAGAGCTTCTGAAGCGCCTGGCTAACGAGGCAGAGTGTCTGGAGCGTCTGGCTAGCGAGGCAGAGTGTCTGGAGCGCCTGGCTAGCAAGGCAGAAAGTCTGGATTGTCTAACAAGCGTGGCAGAGTGTCTGGAGCCTCTGGCTAGCGTGGCAGATAGTCTGGAGCCACTGGCTAGCGAGACAGAGTGTCTGGAGGGTCTGGGTAGCAAGGTAGATTGTCTGGAGCGTTTAGCTAGCGAGGCAGAGTGTCTGGTGTGTCTGGGTAGCGAGGCAAGGTGTCTGGAGCGTCTGGCTAGCATTGCAGAGTGTCTGGAGCGTCTGAGTAGCGAGGCAGAGTGCCTGGAGCGTCTAGCTAGCGTGGCAGAGTGGCTGGAGCCACTGGCTAGCGTTGCAGATAGTCTGGAGCGTCTGGGTAGCGAGGCAAAGTGTCTGGAACGTCTGGGTAGCGAATCAGAGTGTCTGGAGTGCCTGGCTAGCGAGGCACAGTGTCTGGAGCGTCTAAGTAGCGAGACAGAGTGCCTGGAGCGTCTAGCTAGCGTGGCAGAGTGTCTGGAGCCACTGATTAGCGTGGCAGATAGTCTGAAGCGTCTAGGTAGCGAGGCAGAGTGTCTGGAGCGTCTGGGTAGCAAGGCAAGGTGTCTGGAGCGTCTAAGTAGCGAATCAGAGTGTCTGGAGCGTCTAGCTAGCGTGGCAGAGTGTCTGGAGCGTCTGGCTAGCATTGCAGAGTGTCTTCAGCCTCTGGCTAGCGTGGCAGAGTGTCTGGAGCGTCTGGCTAGCGTAGCAGAGTGTCTGAAATCTCTGGCTAGCATGGCAGAGTGTCTGGAGCGGCTGGCTAGGGAGGCAGAGTGTCTGGATCGTCTGGGTAGCGAGCCAGAGTGTCTGGAGTGCCTGGCTAGTGAGGCAGAGTTTCTGGAGCGTCTAAGTAGCGAGGCAGAGTGCCTGGAACGTCTAGCTAGCGTGGCAGAGTGTCTGGAGCCACTGGCTAGCGTGGCAGATAGTCTAAAGCGTCTGGGTAGCGAGGCAGAGTGTCTGGAGCGCCTGGCTAGCGAGGCAGAGTGTCTGGAGATTCTGGGTAGCAAGGCAGAGTGTCTGGAGCGTCTATTTAGCGTGGCAGAGTGTCTGGAGCCTCTGGCTAGCGTAGCAGATAGTCTGGAGCGTCTGGCTAGAATGGAAGAGTGTCTGGAGCGCCTGGCTAGCGAGGCAGAGCTTCTGAAGCGCCTGGCTAACGAGGCAGAGTGTCTGGAGCGTCTGGGGAGCGAGGCAAAGTGTCTTGAACGTCTGGGTAGCGAATCAGAGTGTCTGGAGCGTCTGGCTAGCGTGGCAGAGTGTCTGGAGCGCCTGGCTAGCGAGGCAGAGTGTCTGGAGAGTCTGGGTAGCTAGCCAGAGTGTCTGAAGCGTCTGGCTAGCATGGCAGAGTGTCTGGAGCGGCTGGCTAGCGAAGCAGAGTGTCTGGAGCGCCTGGCTAGCATTGCAGAGTGTCTTCAGCCTCTGGCTAGCGTGGCAGAGTGTCTGGAGCGTCTGGCTAGCATTGCAGAGTGTCTGCAGCCTCTGGCTAGCGTGGCAGATAGTCTGGAGCCACTGGCTAGCGTGGCAAATAGTCTGGAGCGTCTGGGTAGCGAGGCAGAGTGTCTGGAGCGCCTGGCTAGCGAGGCAGAGTGTCTGGAGGGTCTAAGTAGCAAGGCAGAGTGTCTGGAGCGTCTAGCTAGCGTGGCAGAGTGTCTGGAGCGTCTAGCTAGCGTAGCAGAGTGTCTGAAATCTCTGGCTAGCATGGCAGAGTGTCTGGAGCGGCTGGCTAGGGAGGCAGAGTGTCTGGATCGTCTGGGTAGCGAGCCAGAGTGTCTGGAGTGCCTGGCTAGTGAGGCAGAGTTTCTGGAGCGTCTAAGTAGCGAGGCAGAGTGCCTGGAGCGTCTAGCTAGCGTGGCAGAGTGTCTGGAGCCACTGGCTAGCGTGGCAGATAGTCTAATGCGTCTGGGTAGCGAGGCAGAGTGTCTGGAGCGCCTGGCTAGCGAGGCAGAGTGTCTGGAGATTCTGGGTAGCAAGGCAGAGTGTCTGGAGCGTCTATTTAGCGTGGCAGAGTGTCTGGAGCCTCTGGCTAGCGTAGCAGATAGTCTGGAGCGTCTGGCTAGAATGGCAGAGTGTCTGGAGCGCCTGGCTAGCGAGGCAGAGCTTCTGAAGCGCCTGGCTAACGAGGCAGAGTGTCTGGAGCGTCTGGCTAGCGAGGCAGAGTGTCTGGAGCGCCTGGCTAGCGAGGCAGAAAGTCTGGATTGTCTAACAAGCGTGGCAGAGTGTCTGGATCGTCTGGGTAGCGAGCCAGAGTGTCTGGAGTGCCTGGCTAGTGAGGCAGAGTTTCTGGAGCGTCTAAGTAGCGAGGCAGAGTGCCTGGAGCGTCTAGCTAGCGTGGCAGAGTGTCTGGAGCCTCTGGCTAGCGTGGCAGATAGTCTGGAGCCACTGGCTAGCGTGGCAGATAGTCTGGAGCGTCTGGGTAGCGAGGCAGAAATTCTTGAGCGCATGGCTAGCGAGACAGAGTGTCTGGAGGGTCTGGGTAGCAAGGCAGAGTGTCTGGAGCGTTTAGCTAGCGAGCCAGAGTGTCTGGTGTGTCTGGGTAGCGAGGCAAGGTGTCTGGAGCGTCTAAGTAGCGAATCAGAGTGTCTGGAGCGTCTAGCTAGCGTGGCAGAGTGTCTGGAGCGTCTGGCTAGCATTGCAGAGTGTCTGGAGCGTCTGAGTAGCGAGGCAGAGTGCCTGGAGCGTCTAGCTAGCGTGGCAGAGTGGCTGGAGCCACTGGCTAGCGTTGCAGATAGTCTGGAGCGTCTGGGTAGCGAGGCAAAGTGTCTGGAGATTCTGGGTAGCAAGGCAGAGTGTCTGGAGCGTCTATTTAGCGTGGCAGAGTGTCTGGAGCCTCTGGCTAGCGTAGCAGATGGTCTGGAGCGTCTGGCTAGAATGGCAGAGTGTCTGGAGCGCCTGGCTAGCGAGGCAGAGCTTCTGAAGCGCCTGGCTAACGAGGCAGAGTGTCTGGAGCGTCTGGCTAGCGAGGCAGAGTGTCTGGAGCGCCTGGCTAGCAAGGCAGAAAGTCTGGATTGTCTAACAAGCGTGGCAGAGTGTCTGGAGCCTCTGGCTAGCGTGGCAGATAGTCTGGAGCCACTGGCTAGCGAGACAGAGTGTCTGGAGGGTCTGGGTAGCAAGGCAGATTGTCTGGAGCGTTTAGCTAGCGAGGCAGAGTGTCTGGTGTGTCTGGGTAGCGAGGCAAGGTGTCTGGAGCGTCTGGCTAGCATTGCAGAGTGTCTGGAGCGTCTGAGTAGCGAGGCAGAGTGCCTGGAGCGTCTAGCTAGCGTGGCAGAGTGGCTGGAGCCACTGGCTAGCGTTGCAGATAGTCTGGAGCGTCTGGGTAGCGAGGCAAAGTGTCTGGAACGTCTGGGTAGCGAATCAGAGTGTCTGGAGTGCCTGGCTAGCGAGGCACAGTGTCTGGAGCGTCTAAGTAGCGAGACAGAGTGCCTGGAGCGTCTAGCTAGCGTGGCAGAGTGTCTGGAGCCACTGATTAGCGTGGCAGATAGTCTGAAGCGTCTAGGTAGCGAGGCAGAGTGTCTGGAGCGTCTGGGTAGCGAGGCAAGGTGTCTGGAGCGTCTAAGTAGCGAATCAGAGTGTCTGGAGCGTCTAGCTAGCGTGGCAGAGTGTCTGGAGCGTCTGGCTAGCATTGCAGAGTGTCTTCAGCCTCTGGCTAGCGTGGCAGAGTGTCTGGAGCGTCTGGCTAGCGTAGCAGAGTGTCTGAAATCTCTGGCTAGCATGGCAGAGTGTCTGGAGCGGCTGGCTAGGGAGGCAGAGTGTCTGGATCGTCTGGGTAGCGAGCCAGGGTGTCTGGAGTGCCTGGCTAGTGAGGCAGAGTTTCTGGAGCGTCTAAGTAGCGAGGCAGAGTGCCTGGAACGTCTAGCTAGCGTGGCAGAGTGTCTGGAGCCACTGGCTAGCGTGGCAGATAGTCTAAAGCGTCTGGGTAGCGAGGCAGAGTGTCTGGAGCGCCTGGCTAGCGAGGCAGAGTGTCTGGAGATTCTGGGTAGCAAGGCAGAGTGTCTGGAGCGTCTATTTAGCGTGGCAGAGTGTCTGGAGCCTCTGGCTAGCGTAGCAGATAGTCTGGAGCGTCTGGCTAGAATGGAAGAGTGTCTGGAGCGCCTGGCTAGCGAGGCAGAGCTTCTGAAGCGCCTGGCTAACGAGGCAGAGTGTCTGGAGCGTCTGGGGAGCGAGGCAAAGTGTCTTGAACGTCTGGGTAGCGAATCAGAGTGTCTGGAGCGTCTGGCTAGCGTGGCAGAGTGTCTGGAGCGCCTGGCTAGCGAGGCAGAGTGTCTGGAGAGTCTGGGTAGCTAGCCAGAGTGTCTGAAGCGTCTGGCTAGCATGGCAGAGTGTCTGGAGCGGCTGGCTAGCGAAGCAGAGTGTCTGGAGCGCCTGGCTAGCATTGCAGAGTGTCTTCAGCCTCTGGCTAGCGTGGCAGAGTGTCTGGAGCGTCTGGCTAGCATTGCAGAGTGTCTGCAGCCTCTGGCTAGCGTGGCAGATAGTCTGGAGCCACTGGCTAGCGTGGCAAATAGTCTGGAGCGTCTGGGTAGCGAGGCAGAGTGTCTGGAGCGCCTGGCTAGCGAGGCAGAGTGTCTGGAGGGTCTAAGTAGCAAGGCAGAGTGTCTGGAGCGTCTAGCTAGCGTGGCAGAGTGTCTGGAGCGTCTAGCTAGCGTAGCAGAGTGTCTGAAATCTCTGGCTAGCATGGCAGAGTGTCTGGAGCGGCTGGCTAGGGAGGCAGAGTGTCTGGATCGTCTGGGTAGCGAGCCAGAGTGTCTGGAGTGCCTGGCTAGTGAGGCAGAGTTTCTGGAGCGTCTAAGTAGCGAGGCAGAGTGCCTGGAGCGTCTAGCTAGCGTGGCAGAGTGTCTGGAGCCACTGGCTAGCGTGGCAGATAGTCTAAAGCGTCTGGGTAGCGAGGCAGAGTGTCTGGAGCGCCTGGCTAGCGAGGCAGAGTGTCTGGAGATTCTGGGTAGCAAGGCAGAGTGTCTGGAGCGTCTATTTAGCGTGGCAGAGTGTCTGGAGCCTCTGGCTAGCGTAGCAGATAGTCTGGAGCGTCTGGCTAGAATGGCAGAGTGTCTGGAGCGCCTGGCTAGCGAGGCAGAGCTTCTGAAGCGCCTGGCTAACGAGGCAGAGTGTCTGGAGCGTCTGGCTAGCGAGGCAGAGTGTCTGGAGCGCCTGGCTAGCGAGGCAGAAAGTCTGGATTGTCTAACAAGCGTGGCAGAGTGTCTGGAGCCTCTGGCTAGCGTGGCAGATAGTCTGGAGCCCCTGGCTAGCGTGGCAGATAGTCTGGAGCGTCTGGGTAGCGAGGCAGAAATTCTGGAGCGCATGGCTAGCGAGACAGAGTGTCTGGAGGGTCTGGGTAGCAAGGCAGAGTGTCTGGAGCGTTTAGCTAGCGAGGCAGAGTGTCTGGTGTGTCTGGGTAGCGAGGCAAGGTGTCTGGAGCGTCTAAGTAGCGAATCAGAGTGTCTGGAGCGTCTAGCTAGCGTGGCAGAGTGTCTGGAGCGTCTGGCTAGCATTGCAGAGTGTCTTCAGCCTCTGGCTAGCGTGGCAGAGTGTCTGGAGCGTCTGGCTAGCATTGCAGAGTGTCTGCAGCCTCTGGCTAGCGTGGCAGATATTCTGGAGCCACTGGCTAGCGAGGCAGTGTGTCTGGAGCGTCTGGGTTGCCAGCCAGAGTGTCTGAAGCGCCTGGCTAGCGAGGCAGAGTGTCTGGAGCGTCTAAGTAGCGAGGCAGAGTGCCTGGAGCGTCGAGCTAGCCTGGCAGAGTGGCTGGAGCCACTAACTAGCGTGGCAGAGTGTCTGGAGCCTCTGGCTAGCGTAGCAGATAGTCTGGAGCGTCTGGCTAGAATGGCAGAGTGTCTGGAGCGCCTGGCTAGCGAGGCAGAGCTTCTGAAGCGCCTGGCTAACGAGGCAGAGTGTCTGGAGCGTCTCAGGAGCGAGGCAAAGTGTCTTGAACGTCTGGGTAGCGAATCAGAGTGTCTGGAGCGTCTGGCTAGCGTGGCAGAGTGTCTGGAGCGCCTGGCTAGCGAGGCAGAGAGTCTGGAGCCACTGGCTAGCGTTGCAGATAGTCTGGAGCGTCTGGGTAGCGAGGCAAAGTGTCTGGAACGTCTGGGTAGTGAATCAGAGTGTCTGGAGTGCCTGGCTAGCGTGGCAGAGTGTCTGGAGCGTCTGGCTAGCATTGCAGAGTGTCTGGAGCGTCTGAGTAGCGAGGCAGAGTGCCTGGAGCGTCTAGCTAGCGTGGCAGAGTGGCTGGAGCCACTGGCTAGCGTTGCAGATAGTCTGGAGCGTCTGGGTAGCGAGGCAAAGTGTCTGGAACGTCTGGGTAGTGAATCAGAGTGTCTGGAGTGCCTGGCTAGCGAGGCACAGTGTCTGGAGCGTCTAAGTAGCGAGACAGAGTGCCTGGAGCGTCTAGCTAGCGTGGCAGAGTGTCTGGAGCCACTGATTAGCGTGGCAGATAGTCTGAAGCGTCTAGGTAGCGAGGCAGAGTGTCTGGAGCGTCTGGGTAGCGAGGCAAGGTGTCTGGAGCGTCTAAGTAGCGAATCAGAGTGTCTGGAGCGTCTAGCTAGCGTGGCAGAGTGTCTGGAGCGTCTGGCTAGCATTGCAGAGTGTCTTCAGCCTCTGGCTAGCGTGGCAGAGTGTCTGGAGCGTCTGGCTAGCGTAGCAGAGTGTCTGAAATCTCTGGCTAGCATGGCAGAGTGTCTGGAGCGGCTGGCTAGGGAGGCAGAGTGTCTGGATCGTCTGGGTAGCGAGCCAGAGTGTCTGGAGTGCCTGGCTAGTGAGGCAGAGTTTCTGGAGCGTCTAAGTAGCGAGGCAGAGTGCCTGGAACGTCTAGCTAGCGTGGCAGAGTGTCTGGAGCCACTGGCTAGCGTGGCAGATAGTCTAAAGCGTCTGGGTAGCGAGGCAGAGTGTCTGGAGCGCCTGGCTAGCGAGGCAGAGTGTCTGGAGATTCTGGGTAGCAAGGCAGAGTGTCTGGAGCGTCTATTTAGCGTGGCAGAGTGTCTGGAGCCTCTGGCTAGCGTAGCAGATAGTCTGGAGCGTCTGGCTAGAATGGCAGAGTGTCTGGAGCGCCTGGCTAGCGAGGCAGAGCTTCTGAAGCGCCTGGCTAGCGAGGCAGAGTGTCTGGAGATTCTGGGTAGCAAGGCAGAGTGTCTGGAGCGTCTATTTAGCGTGGCAGAGTGGCTGGAGCCACTGGCTAGCGTTGCAGATAGTCTGGAGCGTCTGGGTAGCGAGGCAAAGTGTCTGGAGATTCTGGGTAGCAAGGCAGAGTGTCTGGAGCGTCTATTTAGCGTGGCAGAGTGTCTGGAGCCTCTGGCTAGCGTAGCAGATGGTCTGGAGCGTCTGGCTAGAATGGCAGAGTGTCTGGAGCGCCTGGCTAGCGAGGCAGAGCTTCTGAAGCGCCTGGCTAACGAGGCAGAGTGTCTGGAGCGTCTGGCTAGCGAGGCAGAGTGTCTGGAGCGCCTGGCTAGCAAGGCAGAAAGTCTGGATTGTCTAACAAGCGTGGCAGAGTGTCTGGAGCCTCTGGCTAGCGTGGCAGATAGTCTGGAGCCACTGGCTAGCGTGGCAGATAGTCTGGAGCGTCTGGGTAGCGAGGCAGAAATTCTTGAGCGCATGGCTAGCGAGACAGAGTGTCTGGAGGGTCTGGGTAGCAAGGCAGATTGTCTGGAGCGTTTAGCTAGCGAGGCAGAGTGTCTGGTGTGTCTGGGTAGCGAGGCAAGGTGTCTGGAGCGTCTAAGTAGCGAATCAGAGTGTCTGGAGCGTCTAGCTAGCGTGGCAGAGTGTCTTGAGCGTCTGGCTAGCATTGCAGAGTGTCTGGAGCGTCTGAGTAGCGAGGCAGAGTGCCTGGAGCGTCTAGCTAGCGTGGCAGAGTGGCTGGAGCCACTGGCTAGCGTTGCAGATAGTCTGGAGCGTCTGGGTAGCGAGGCAAAGTGTCTGGAACGTCTGGGTAGCGAATCAGAGTGTCTGGAGTGCCTGGCTAGCGAGGCACAGTGTCTGGAGCGTCTAAGTAGCGAGACAGAGTGCCTGGAGCGTCTAGCTAGCGTGGCAGAGTGTCTGGAGCCACTGATTAGCGTGGCAGATAGTCTGAAGCGTCTAGGTAGCGAGGCAGAGTGTCTGGAGCGTCTGGGTAGCGAGGCAAGGTGTCTGGAGCGTCTAAGTAGCGAATCAGAGTGTCTGGAGCGTCTAGCTAGCGTGGCAGAGTGTCTGGAGCGTCTGGCTAGCATTGCGGAGTGTCTTCAGCCTCTGGCTAGCGTGGCAGAGTGTCTGGAGCGTCTGGCTAGCGTAGCAGAGTGTCTGAAATCTCTGGCTAGCATGGCAGAGTGTCTGGAGCGGCTGGCTAGGGAGGCAGAGTGTCTGGATCGTCTGGGTAGCGAGCCAGAGTGTCTGGAGTGCCTGGCTAGTGAGGCAGAGTTTCTGGAGCGTCTAAGTAGCGAGGCAGAGTGCCTGGAACGTCTAGCTAGCGTGGCAGAGTGTCTAAAGCGTCTGGGTAGCGAGGCAGAGTGTCTGGAGCGCCTGGCTAGCGAGGCAGAGTGTCTGGAGATTCTGGGTAGCAAGGCAGAGTGTCTGGAGCGTCTATTTAGCGTGGCAGAGTGTCTGGAGCCTCTGGCTAGCGTAGCAGATAGTCTGGAGCGTCTGGCTAGAATGGCAGAGTGTCTGGAGCGCCTGGCTAGCGAGGCAGAGCTTCTGAAGCGCCTGGCTAACGAGGCAGAGTGTCTGGAGCGTCTGGGGAGCGAGGCAAAGTGTCTTGAACGTCTGGGTAGCGAATCAGAGTGTCTGGAGCGTCTGGCTAGCGTGGCAGAGTGTCTGGAGCGCCTGGCTAGCGAGGCAGAGTGTCTGGAGAGTCTGGGTAGCTAGCCAGAGTGTCTGAAGCGTCTGGCTAGCATGGCAGAGTGTCTGGAGCGGCTGGCTAGCGAAGCAGAGTGTCTGGAGCGCCTGGCTAGCATTGCAGAGTGTCTTCAGCCTCTGGCTAGCGTGGCAGAGTGTCTGGATTGTCTAACAAGCGTGGCAGAGTGTCTGGAGCCTCTGGCTAGCGTGGCAGATAGTCTGGAGCCACTGGCTAGCGTGGCAGATAGTCTGGAGCGTCTGGGTAGCGAGGCAGAAATTCTTGAGCGCATGGCTAGCGAGACAGAGTGTCTGGAGGGTCTGGGTAGCAAGGCAGAGTGTCTGGAGCGTTTAGCTAGCGAGCCAGAGTGTCTGGTGTGTCTGGGTAGCGAGGCAAGGTGTCTGGAGCGTCTAAGTAGCGAATCAGAGTGTCTGGAGCGTCTAGCTAGCGTGGCAGAGTGTCTGGAGCGTCTGGCTAGCATTGCAGAGTGTCTGGAGCGTCTGAGTAGCGAGGCAGAGTGCCTGGAGCGTCTAGCTAGCGTGGCAGAGTGGCTGGAGCCACTGGCTAGCGTTGCAGATAGTCTGGAGCGTCTGGGTAGCGAGGCAAAGTGTCTGGAGATTCTGGGTAGCAAGGCAGAGTGTCTGGAGCGTCTATTTAGCGTGGCAGAGTGTCTGGAGCCTCTGGCTAGCGTAGCAGATGGTCTGGAGCGTCTGGCTAGAATGGCAGAGTGTCTGGAGCGCCTGGCTAGCGAGGCAGAGCTTCTGAAGCGCCTGGCTAACGAGGCAGAGTGTCTGGAGCGTCTGGCTAGCGAGGCAGAGTGTCTGGAGCGCCTGGCTAGCAAGGCAGAAAGTCTGGATTGTCTAACAAGCGTGGCAGAGTGTCTGGAGCCTCTGGCTAGCGTGGCAGATAGTCTGGAGCCACTGGCTAGCGAGACAGAGTGTCTGGAGGGTCTGGGTAGCAAGGCAGATTGTCTGGAGCGTTTAGCTAGCGAGGCAGAGTGTCTGGTGTGTCTGGGTAGCGAGGCAAGGTGTCTGGAGCGTCTGGCTAGCATTGCAGAGTGTCTGGAGCGTCTGAGTAGCGAGGCAGAGTGCCTGGAGCGTCTAGCTAGCGTGGCAGAGTGGCTGGAGCCACTGGCTAGCGTTGCAGATAGTCTGGAGCGTCTGGGTAGCGAGGCAAAGTGTCTGGAACGTCTGGGTAGCGAATCAGAGTGTCTGGAGTGCCTGGCTAGCGAGGCACAGTGTCTGGAGCGTCTAAGTAGCGAGACAGAGTGCCTGGAGCGTCTAGCTAGCGTGGCAGAGTGTCTGGAGCCACTGATTAGCGTGGCAGATAGTCTGAAGCGTCTAGGTAGCGAGGCAGAGTGTCTGGAGCGTCTGGGTAGCGAGGCAAGGTGTCTGGAGCGTCTAAGTAGCGAATCAGAGTGTCTGGAGCGTCTAGCTAGCGTGGCAGAGTGTCTGGAGCGTCTGGCTAGCATTGCAGAGTGTCTTCAGCCTCTGGCTAGCGTGGCAGAGTGTCTGGAGCGTCTGGCTAGCGTAGCAGAGTGTCTGAAATCTCTGGCTAGCATGGCAGAGTGTCTGGAGCGGCTGGCTAGGGAGGCAGAGTGTCTGGATCGTCTGGGTAGCGAGCCAGAGTGTCTGGAGTGCCTGGCTAGTGAGGCAGAGTTTCTGGAGCGTCTAAGTAGCGAGGCAGAGTGCCTGGAACGTCTAGCTAGCGTGGCAGAGTGTCTGGAGCCACTGGCTAGCGTGGCAGATAGTCTAAAGCGTCTGGGTAGCGAGGCAGAGTGTCTGGAGCGCCTGGCTAGCGAGGCAGAGTGTCTGGAGATTCTGGGTAGCAAGGCAGAGTGTCTGGAGCGTCTATTTAGCGTGGCAGAGTGTCTGGAGCCTCTGGCTAGCGTAGCAGATAGTCTGGAGCGTCTGGCTAGAATGGAAGAGTGTCTGGAGCGCCTGGCTAGCGAGGCAGAGCTTCTGAAGCGCCTGGCTAACGAGGCAGAGTGTCTGGAGCGTCTGGGGAGCGAGGCAAAGTGTCTTGAACGTCTGGGTAGCGAATCAGAGTGTCTGGAGCGTCTGGCTAGCGTGGCAGAGTGTCTGGAGCGCCTGGCTAGCGAGGCAGAGTGTCTGGAGAGTCTGGGTAGCTAGCCAGAGTGTCTGAAGCGTCTGGCTAGCATGGCAGAGTGTCTGGAGCGGCTGGCTAGCGAAGCAGAGTGTCTGGAGCGCCTGGCTAGCATTGCAGAGTGTCTTCAGCCTCTGGCTAGCGTGGCAGAGTGTCTGGAGCGTCTGGCTAGCATTGCAGAGTGTCTGCAGCCTCTGGCTAGCGTGGCAGATAGTCTGGAGCCACTGGCTAGCGTGGCAAATAGTCTGGAGCGTCTGGGTAGCGAGGCAGAGTGTCTGGAGCGCCTGGCTAGCGAGGCAGAGTGTCTGGAGGGTCTAAGTAGCAAGGCAGAGTGTCTGGAGCGTCTAGCTAGCGTGGCAGAGTGTCTGGAGCGTCTAGCTAGCGTAGCAGAGTGTCTGAAATCTCTGGCTAGCATGGCAGAGTGTCTGGAGCGGCTGGCTAGGGAGGCAGAGTGTCTGGATCGTCTGGGTAGCGAGCCAGAGTGTCTGGAGTGCCTGGCTAGTGAGGCAGAGTTTCTGGAGCGTCTAAGTAGCGAGGCAGAGTGCCTGGAGCGTCTAGCTAGCGTGGCAGAGTGTCTGGAGCCACTGGCTAGCGTGGCAGATAGTCTAAAGCGTCTGGGTAGCGAGGCAGAGTGTCTGGAGCGCCTGGCTAGCGAGGCAGAGTGTCTGGAGATTCTGGGTAGCAAGGCAGAGTGTCTGGAGCGTCTATTTAGCGTGGCAGAGTGTCTGGAGCCTCTGGCTAGCGTAGCAGATAGTCTGGAGCGTCTGGCTAGAATGGCAGAGTGTCTGGAGCGCCTGGCTATCGAGGCAGAGCTTCTGAAGCGCCTGGCTAACGAGGCAGAGTGTCTGGAGCGTCTGGCTAGCGAGGCAGAGTGTCTGGAGCGCCTGGCTAGCGAGGCAGAAAGTCTGGATTGTCTAACAAGCGTGGCAGAGTGTCTGGAGCCTCTGGCTAGCGTGGCAGATAGTCTGGAGCCCCTGGCTAGCGTGGCAGATAGTCTGGAGCGTCTGGGTAGCGAGGCAGAAATTCTGGAGCGCATGGCTAGCGAGACAGAGTGTCTGGAGGGTCTGGGTAGCAAGGCAGAGTGTCTGGAGCGTTTAGCTAGCGAGGCAGAGTGTCTGGTGTGTCTGGGTAGCGAGGCAAGGTGTCTGGAGCGTCTAAGTAGCGAATCAGAGTGTCTGGAGCGTCTAGCTAGCGTGGCAGAGTGTCTGGAGCGTCTGGCTAGCATTGCAGAGTGTCTTCAGCCTCTGGCTAGCGTGGCAGAGTGTCTGGAGCGTCTGGCTAGCATTGCAGAGTGTCTGCAGCCTCTGGCTAGCGTGGCAGATATTCTGGAGCCACTGGCTAGCGAGGCAGTGTGTCTGGAGCGTCTGGGTTGCCAGCCAGAGTGTCTGAAGCGCCTGGCTACCGAGGCAGAGTGTCTGGAGCGTCTAAGTAGCGAGGCAGAGTGCCTGGAGCGTCGAGCTAGCCTGGCAGAGTGGCTGGAGCCACTAACTAGCGTGGCAGAGTGTCTGGAGCCTCTGGCTAGCGTAGCAGATAGTCTGGAGCGTCTGGCTAGAATGGCAGAGTGTCTGGAGCGCCTGGCTAGCGAGGCAGAGCTTCTGAAGCGCCTGGCTAACGAGGCAGAGTGTCTGGAGCGTCTCAGGAGCGAGGCAAAGTGTCTTGAACGTCTGGGTAGCGAATCAGAGTGTCTGGAGCGTCTGGCTAGCGTGGCAGAGTGTCTGGAGCGCCTGGCTAGCGAGGCAGAGAGTCTGGAGCCACTGGCTAGCGTTGCAGATAGTCTGGAGCGTCTGGGTAGCGAGGCAAAGTGTCTGGAACGTCTGGGTAGTGAATCAGAGTGTCTGGAGTGCCTGGCTAGCGTGGCAGAGTGTCTGGAGCGTCTGGCTAGCATTGCAGAGTGTCTGGAGCGTCTGAGTAGCGAGGCAGAGTGCCTGGAGCGTCTAGCTAGCGTGGCAGAGTGGCTGGAGCCACTGGCTAGCGTTGCAGATAGTCTGGAGCGTCTGGGTAGCGAGGCAAAGTGTCTGGAACGTCTGGGTAGTGAATCAGAGTGTCTGGAGTGCCTGGCTAGCGAGGCACAGTGTCTGGAGCGTCTAAGTAGCGAGACAGAGTGCCTGGAGCGTCTAGCTAGCGTGGCAGAGTGTCTGGAGCCACTGATTAGCGTGGCAGATAGTCTGAAGCGTCTAGGTAGCGAGGCAGAGTGTCTGGAGCGTCTGGGTAGCGAGGCAAGGTGTCTGGAGCGTCTAAGTAGCGAATCAGAGTGTCTGGAGCGTCTAGCTAGCGTGGCAGAGTGTCTGGAGCGTCTGGCTAGCATTGCAGAGTGTCTTCAGCCTCTGGCTAGCGTGGCAGAGTGTCTGGAGCGTCTGGCTAGCGTAGCAGAGTGTCTGAAATCTCTGGCTAGCATGGCAGAGTGTCTGGAGCGGCTGGCTAGGGAGGCAGAGTGTCTGGATCGTCTGGGTAGCGAGCCAGAGTGTCTGGAGTGCCTGGCTAGTGAGGCAGAGTTTCTGGAGCGTCTAAGTAGCGAGGCAGAGTGCCTGGAACGTCTAGCTAGCGTGGCAGAGTGTCTGGAGCCACTGGCTAGCGTGGCAGATAGTCTAAAGCGTCTGGGTAGCGAGGCAGAGTGTCTGGAGCGCCTGGCTAGCGAGGCAGAGTGTCTGGAGATTCTGGGTAGCAAGGCAGAGTGTCTGGAGCGTCTATTTAGCGTGGCAGAGTGTCTGGAGCCTCTGGCTAGCGTAGCAGATAGTCTGGAGCGTCTGGCTAGAATGCCCCCTCGAGGACTATCACCTTACCGTGGTGAGGGGGTTTGTGTGATCCAATGACCCGGGAGGCTCTGCCGGTGGGGAGGTTTCGCTCCCCATAAGGTCTCCTATACCGGACAGGCTCCCGGCGAGGATCCAGACAAAGAATGGTCCGGCCGCGCCGCTGTCGCGGGACACGGACTTTGGTCTTAGGAGGATCTGTGCGCTCTTTTTCTCTCCTCTCTTCATTTCACTATCTTCTCTTCGCCTCGCTTCTTGTTTCATTCCTTGCCACCTCCTGAAGCCCCCGTCTGCCTTCTGCGACAGCGGTGTGGCGCCCTCCCTTATGACGACCTGGCAACGAAACTGGAACAGATTTGGTTGAATGTCGAGTCGATGCAAGCTCCAGTACCCTGGTGACTTGGATCTGTGCAGGGAGTCCTCGAGTCTGCTTCCTTACCTCTTTACCTTCACTATCCTATATTCTTCTGTCTTCTCTTTCGGCCGACCCCCTGTACAGATCAGAACACTTGCCTGCGTGTTTGCCGTGCGCGGTCACCTGTACGGGTGGAAAAGTTTTTCTTGGGGGTTGAGGAGCTACCTCTCTAGTTCATAATGTGGAACAAATAGAGGGTAGCAACAACACACTTCTTTAGTTACCGCTTCACCTTAAACAGGAGGCTGGGGGCTAATCCACCCCCAGTCAATCGGCTTGCCTGAAACATTAACCTTTCACGCGTGGATGAGGATGGGGGCACCGGTGGCGTGATGGCCGTACCTGAGTCCCATCATTTACGGTCACTCGCGGCTACTGGTGTCCACTGACTATATCGTCCGGACAACCCCGGCGTTGAAGTTCAACGTCCCCCTGGTTGGGCTCCGTGGTGGGCAGGGCTCCAGACGACGAAATTTTCTCCAAACTGTATGGAAAACCCCAAAGAAAACCCTTCCCCCCCCCCTAACTATTTACCAGGCCTCTTAGATAAGGCCATCAACGTTCATAACGTTCAATCGAACAATGCTAACTTTATTAATGCCTTTGACTCGTTTTTCATTATCACCCGACAAGACTCCAACAAAGACCTCACCTTCTCTGGCGTGAGCCCATTCAAGATTGAGAGGTTCCTGTCTGCAGACGTGGGAGAGCTTCGCTCTACCAAACGCCTCCGTGACGGAACCCTTCTTGTGGAAACAAACAAAAAAGAAATTTCAGATAGACTCACTAAACTAACTCTTCTGGGAACATTCAAGGTCTCCACCCTTGCCCACAAAACTCTGAACTCCTGCAAAGGAGTCGTGTTCAGCCACGACCTGCTTCAGATGGGCGAGGAGGAGGCCTTGTCTGAGTTAAAAAACCAAAGAGTCGTTGAAATAAAGTCGATCATTACCCGGAAGAGCAATATTCCCGAACCATCACCTCTTCACATACTCACTTTTAACACTACCGTTTTGCCCCGGTTCATCTTTGTCGGATTTATCCGTGTTGAAGTAAAGCCCAGCATCCCGAATCCTCTTCGATGCCTTAACTGCCAACGCTTTGGCCACGGCCAGCAGTCTTGTCGGCGGAGCCGGATGTGCGACAGGTGTGGCAGGTCTGACGCCCATCCAGACGCCCCGTGCGACCAGGACGCTCATTGTGCGAACTGCGAAGCTCCGCACCCATCCTGGTCCCGGGAGTGTCCCGTCTGGAAAAAAGAAAAAAAAAATTTGCGAAATTAAAACCCTAGAAAATATCTCCTACCCTGAGGCAAGGAGAAAGTACAGTCTCCTCTGTCCAAGTCTGCCCAAAATAAGATCCTTTGCCCAAGTCGCCGCTCCACCTCCTGTCCCCGGTCCTGAGGAGGGTCATCCCTCGCGTTCATCAGAACTCAAGACTCTGATGGACATGATGACCCTTCTTCTCTCTGGGCAGGAGGAGAACAAGCGGAGGCTTGAGGAACAGACCAAAAAAATAGATGAACAGACGGAGCAGATTAAAATACTAAGGAGGGAGAATGAAGAATTGAAGGAAAAGAACAGAAAAATGGAAGAAGAAATGGCAACCTACCAAAAAACACCCACGGCGGCTCCGGGCCCTTCCCGGACACCTGGGTCTACCCAGGCAAAACAATCTGAGAGGAGAGAGGTGAGCGAGCGGAAAAGTCGGGAGGCAGGAGGTCGCTCGGTCAGTATGGAGTCCATTGATTCCCGAAATGACGAGATGGACTGCAGCCTCAGTGATGCCTCAGTGGTGTCCAGGAAGGGATCAAAAAAACAAAAGATCACCTATACTGGGAATTCTGGCTCCGCTAGTGACTTTTTAAAAAAGAAATAAGATTTATCTGTGATACTTTCTAGTCAATACTTAGCGACACCTGTGATATTTAACCATAGTTTTTTCCTCTGTGATATTAGCATTATGACTTTTATTTCATGGAATTCTAATGGTTTTAAAATTCGAAAGGACGAAGTTCGCTTATTAGCCTCAAATTTTAATCCCTTGTGTATCTTCATGCAAGAGACACATTTTACACCAAATGACTCGCCTGTTTTAAAAAACTATACATTTCATCGTTTAGACGACCTGACTGGGAATAGGGCGCATGGTGGAGTGGCTACGTTGGTCTCGGATACATTGGTGTCAAGTCCACTGCCACTCTTAACACCCCTCCAGGCAGTGGCAATCCGAGTCCACGTACCACGACCAATTACCTTTTGTAATATCTATTTACCAGAATGGGCACCAGCAACGCCCCCCAACTTACAAGACCTTATATCCCAACTGCCCCACCCCTTTGTACTGGTGGGCGACTTCAACGCTCACAGCCCCCTGTGGGGCGATTCAACAGTTGACGGTAGGGGCCGTATGTTGGAAACTTTTATCGATGACAACGTTTTAGTTATTTTAAATAATGGACAACACACCAGATTCAACTCTTTTAACGGGAGCTTCTCTGCAATTGACCTGTGTCTGTGTTCGCCCTCAGTGGCCCCTCTGTTTGAATTTTCGATTCACGATGATCTCTGCAACAGTGACCACTTTCCCATCATTTTAACTATCATGACCGACTTTCAACCCCCTACCTGCCCCGCTCAATGGAGCTTGAAACGGGCGGACTGGAAGCGGTTCGCTGGGCTTGCAAACCTCAATGCTTCACTCATGGAAACTGATGTGCTTAGTAAAATCAGAAAGATCACGGAGATTATTGTTAATGCAGCGGAGGAAACCATTCCACAAACATCCACTAAACCACGTCGCATTCCCGTTCCTTGGTGGAATGCAAACTGTGACGAGGCACTGAAGGCAAGGAAAAAGGCCCTACGTGTGTTTTCCAAAAGACCTACAGCCGAAAACCTGGAACGTTTTCGGCAGCTTCGTGCCAAGGCACGGCAGGTGATCAGGAACTCACAACGTCAATCCTGGCAAAATTATGTGTCGTCACTCACCCGTGTCACCCCCATCACGAAAGTATGGCACCGGGTTAATAAAATCGCTGGAAAGGGAAAGTCCACGACGATTGCGGGAATTGAAAGAAACGGACACCTGTTTACAGCCCCCATAGAGATAGCAAACTGTATTGGGCAACATTTCGCAGATGTCTCTGACTCTCACCACTACTCGGCATCATTCCAGTCCATTAAGCTCTCGGCGGAGCGCAGGCAACTGTCGTTTGCCTCTGCTAACAACTTGGAGAGTTACAACATGCCGTTTAGTGAGTGGGAGCTTGACAATGCCATTCGGACATCCAAGAACACATCTCCGGGGGCTGACAGGGTCCACAACTCGTTTCTTAAAAATCTTACACCTGATTCTCGTTCTATTCTCCTTTCTACCTTTAATGAACTCTGGACCTCTCAATCCTTTCCGGCTGAGTGGCGGCATGCAATCAAAGTGCCCATTCACAAAGCTGGCAAGGAAAGAAAACACGCCTCAAGCTACCGTCCTATATCTCTTACTAGCTGTTTGTGCAAAATAATGGAGCGGATGGTCAATAACCGTCTCATTTGGTGGCTGGAACATAAGAAGCTTCTCTCTAACCTTCAGTGCGGGTTTAGGAAGAACCGAAGCACACTTGACCATCTTGTTAGAATGGAGGCCGTGATCCAGAATGCATTCCTCATGAAACAACATGCAATCGGAGTCTTTTTCGATTTAGAAAAGGCGTACGATACTACCTGGAGATACAACATCTTAAAGAATTTACACCATTGGGGTTTTAAAGGACGACTTCCTACTTTTATTCTCAATTTTATGGCTGACAGAACATTTAACGTCCGCAATGGCAACGTTTTATCCAACAATTTTATCCAGGAAAACGGTGTTCCACAAGGCTCCGTCCTTAGCGTAACCCTCTTCGCAATCGCTATTAATAGTATAACAGACTGTGTCCGGTCCCCTGTTAATGCCTCCCTGTTCGTTGACGATCTGGCTATTATCTGTTCATCCAAAATCCTTAGCTCTGCCTCTCGGCAGATTCAACTGACTGTAAACCGACTTGTAAAGTGGGCTGACACCATGGGGTTCACGTTTTCAACTCTAAAAACCAAGTGTATGCACTTCTCCCGTCTTAGAGGGGTTTTTCCCGACCCAGAGATTGCCCTCTACGGTGATCCTCTACCAGTTGTTGAAAGTTTTAAATTTCTTGGACTGGTCCTGGACCGAAAACTTAATTGGAAGGAACATTTTAAGCAACTTCGTGTCAAAGGTTTTAAATGTCTTAATCTCTTACGCTATCTGACCAACACCCAATGGGGAGCAGACCGAAAGGTCATGTTGCGGGTCTATCGTGCTTTGATTAGATCCAAACTGGACTACGGATGCGTTGTATATGACTCTGCAAGGGAGAGCTACAAGAGGACCATAAATACCATCCACAACTCAGGCATCCGGCTGGCGACCGGTGCCCTCCGAACCAGCCGGATTGAAAGCATTTACTGCGAGTCTGGTGAACCACCCTTGGATCTCCGCAGGCAATACCTCCTCACGGCATATGCCTCCAAGATGGTGTGCATGAGAAGGCATCCTACATATCAGCCTCTTTTAAATCCGCGATTTCAGGCTATTTACGACGCTCACCCCAATGCCACAATGCCTGCAGGCATCCGTCTAAATCATGTGCTGGTGGACGCCTCCTTCCACTTACCTAGGACGATGTATCCACATGGCTTCAGTGCCACTCCTCCGTGGATCACTGGGAGACCTACTTGCCTCACCGGTCTGGCGTCGGATGGCAAAAACACGACAAGTCCACTTGTATACAGAAAAAGATTTGCTGAGCTCTGCAGAGAATACGAGGATTTTACCAAGATTTTTACTGACGGATCCAAAGACAACAACACAGTTGGCAGTGCTTTTATCTTAGATAAAGACGTTTCATACGGTTTTAAACTAAATGACAAATGTAGTATTTTAACCGCAGAACTTTATGCACTTTTACAATCTCTTAAATACGTCGAGTCAAATCAACGCGAGAAGCGTTTTTTAATCTGCTCCGACTCTCTTAGCTCCTTGCAAGCAATAGACACCCTGTATTCCCCACACACTCTCGTCCAGGGCATTCACTCACTCCTGGCGTCCCTATCTTCAAAGGGCATCAGGGTGGTGTTCTGTTGGGTCCCTGGACACGTGGGGATACAGGGAAATGAGCTCGCTGATAGGGCGGCCAAGGCTGCGACTGAGAAAAATGCTGTAGACAACGACAGGCTCTGTTTTAACGATTTAAAAAACAGCTTTAAATCATATTTTAAAAAGAAATTCCAAGAAATCTGGGATCTGGAAACAAACAACAAGTTAAAAGATATCAAACCTACCATTGCTCCATGGGACTCGTCTATCAGGTCCACGAGACGGGAGGAGGTCGTCCTCACACGCCTGAGGATCGGGCACACACTCCTAACCCACTCGTTTTTATTCTCACCTGACAAGATCCTACCTCGATGTGAGGCCTGCAATGATGTTTTAACCGTCCGACACATTTTAATCGAATGCACTAAATACGTAGGGATGCGCAGGCGGCTTAAGATCGAAAGCACCATCAGCCAAATCTTGGACGACGATCCCAAAGAAATAGACAAACTATTTGAGTTTTTAAAAGCCGCAAACATTTTACACAACATCTAGTCACTACTGTTACTTAACTTCATTTTTCTTTATTATTCATTTTTTAATCACAACTTATTATCAGGCGCAAAATGACCATGATGTTGACGCGCCTATAAACCCTACTATTCATTCATTCATTCTGGCTAGAATGGCAGAGTGTCTGGAGCGCCTGGCTAGCGAGGCAGAGCTTCTGAAGCGCCTGGCTAGCGAGGCAGAGTGTCTGGAGATTCTGGGTAGCAAGGCAGAGTGTCTGGAGCGTCTATTTAGCGTGGCAGAGTGGCTGGAGCCACTGGCTAGCGTTGCAGATAGTCTGGAGCGTCTGGGTAGCGAGGCAAAGTGTCTGGAGATTCTGGGTAGCAAGGCAGAGTGTCTGGAGCGTCTATTTAGCGTGGCAGAGTGTCTGGAGCCTCTGGCTAGCGTAGCAGATGGTCTGGAGCGTCTGGCTAGAATGGCAGAGTGTCTGGAGCGCCTGGCTAGCGAGGCAGAGCTTCTGAAGCGCCTGGCTAACGAGGCAGAGTGTCTGGAGCGTCTGGCTAGCGAGGCAGAGTGTCTGGAGCGCCTGGCTAGCAAGGCAGAAAGTCTGGATTGTCTAACAAGCGTGGCAGAGTGTCTGGAGCCTCTGGCTAGCGTGGCAGATAGTCTGGAGCCACTGGCTAGCGTGGCAGATAGTCTGGAGCGTCTGGGTAGCGAGGCAGAAATTCTTGAGCGCATGGCTAGCGAGACAGAGTGTCTGGAGGGTCTGGGTAGCAAGGCAGATTGTCTGGAGCGTTTAGCTAGCGAGGCAGAGTGTCTGGTGTGTCTGGGTAGCGAGGCAAGGTGTCTGGAGCGTCTAAGTAGCGAATCAGAGTGTCTGGAGCGTCTAGCTAGCGTGGCAGAGTGTCTTGAGCGTCTGGCTAGCATTGCAGAGTGTCTGGAGCGTCTGAGTAGCGAGGCAGAGTGCCTGGAGCGTCTAGCTAGCGTGGCAGAGTGGCTGGAGCCACTGGCTAGCGTTGCAGATAGTCTGGAGCGTCTGGGTAGCGAGGCAAAGTGTCTGGAACGTCTGGGTAGCGAATCAGAGTGTCTGGAGTGCCTGGCTAGCGAGGCACAGTGTCTGGAGCGTCTAAGTAGCGAGACAGAGTGCCTGGAGCGTCTAGCTAGCGTGGCAGAGTGTCTGGAGCCACTGATTAGCGTGGCAGATAGTCTGAAGCGTCTAGGTAGCGAGGCAGAGTGTCTGGAGCGTCTGGGTAGCGAGGCAAGGTGTCTGGAGCGTCTAAGTAGCGAATCAGAGTGTCTGGAGCGTCTAGCTAGCGTGGCAGAGTGTCTGGAGCGTCTGGCTAGCATTGCGGAGTGTCTTCAGCCTCTGGCTAGCGTGGCAGAGTGTCTGGAGCGTCTGGCTAGCGTAGCAGAGTGTCTGAAATCTCTGGCTAGCATGGCAGAGTGTCTGGAGCGGCTGGCTAGGGAGGCAGAGTGTCTGGATCGTCTGGGTAGCGAGCCAGAGTGTCTGGAGTGCCTGGCTAGTGAGGCAGAGTTTCTGGAGCGTCTAAGTAGCGAGGCAGAGTGCCTGGAACGTCTAGCTAGCGTGGCAGAGTGTCTGGAGCCACTGGCTAGCGTGGCAGATAGTCTAAAGCGTCTGGGTAGCGAGGCAGAGTGTCTGGAGCGCCTGGCTAGCGAGGCAGAGTGTCTGGAGATTCTGGGTAGCAAGGCAGAGTGTCTGGAGCGTCTATTTAGCGTGGCAGAGTGTCTGGAGCCTCTGGCTAGCGTAGCAGATAGTCTGGAGCGTCTGGCTAGAATGGCAGAGTGTCTGGAGCGCCTGGCTAGCGAGGCAGAGCTTCTGAAGCGCCTGGCTAACGAGGCAGAGTGTCTGGAGCGTCTGGGGAGCGAGGCAAAGTGTCTTGAACGTCTGGGTAGCGAATCAGAGTGTCTGGAGCGTCTGGCTAGCGTGGCAGAGTGTCTGGAGCGCCTGGCTAGCGAGGCAGAGTGTCTGGAGAGTCTGGGTAGCTAGCCAGAGTGTCTGAAGCGTCTGGCTAGCATGGCAGAGTGTCTGGAGCGGCTGGCTAGCGAAGCAGAGTGTCTGGAGCGCCTGGCTAGCATTGCAGAGTGTCTTCAGCCTCTGGCTAGCGTGGCAGAGTGTCTGGAGCGTCTGGCTAGCATTGCAGAGTGTCTGCAGCCTCTGGCTAGCGTGGCAGATAGTCTGGAGCCACTGGCTAGCGTGGCAAATAGTCTGGAGCGTCTGGGTAGCGAGGCAGAGTGTCTGGAGCGCCTGGCTAGCGAGGCAGAGTGTCTGGAGGGTCTAAGTAGCAAGGCAGAGTGTCTGGAGCGTCTAGCTAGCGTGGCAGAGTGTCTGGAGCGTCTAGCTAGCGTAGCAGAGTGTCTGAAATCTCTGGCTAGCATGGCAGAGTGTCTGGAGCGGCTGGCTAGGGAGGCAGAGTGTCTGGATCGTCTGGGTAGCGAGCCAGAGTGTCTGGAGTGCCTGGCTAGTGAGGCAGAGTTTCTGGAGCGTCTAAGTAGCGAGGCAGAGTGCCTGGAGCGTCTAGCTAGCGTGGCAGAGTGTCTGGAGCCACTGGCTAGCGTGGCAGATAGTCTAAAGCGTCTGGGTAGCGAGGCAGAGTGTCTGGAGCGCCTGGCTAGCGAGGCAGAGTGTCTGGAGATTCTGGGTAGCAAGGCAGAGTGTCTGGAGCGTCTATTTAGCGTGGCAGAGTGTCTGGAGCCTCTGGCTAGCGTAGCAGATAGTCTGGAGCGTCTGGCTAGAATGGCAGAGTGTCTGGAGCGCCTGGCTATCGAGGCAGAGCTTCTGAAGCGCCTGGCTAACGAGGCAGAGTGTCTGGAGCGTCTGGCTAGCGAGGCAGAGTGTCTGGAGCGCCTGGCTAGCGAGGCAGAAAGTCTGGATTGTCTAACAAGCGTGGCAGAGTGTCTGGAGCCTCTGGCTAGCGTGGCAGATAGTCTGGAGCCCCTGGCTAGCGTGGCAGATAGTCTGGAGCGTCTGGGTAGCGAGGCAGAAATTCTGGAGCGCATGGCTAGCGAGACAGAGTGTCTGGAGGGTCTGGGTAGCAAGGCAGAGTGTCTGGAGCGTTTAGCTAGCGAGGCAGAGTGTCTGGTGTGTCTGGGTAGCGAGGCAAGGTGTCTGGAGCGTCTAAGTAGCGAATCAGAGTGTCTGGAGCGTCTAGCTAGCGTGGCAGAGTGTCTGGAGCGTCTGGCTAGCATTGCAGAGTGTCTTCAGCCTCTGGCTAGCGTGGCAGAGTGTCTGGAGCGTCTGGCTAGCATTGCAGAGTGTCTGCAGCCTCTGGCTAGCGTGGCAGATATTCTGGAGCCACTGGCTAGCGAGGCAGTGTGTCTGGAGCGTCTGGGTTGCCAGCCAGAGTGTCTGAAGCGCCTGGCTAGCGAGGCAGAGTGTCTGGAGCGTCTAAGTAGCGAGGCAGAGTGCCAGGAGCGTCGAGCTAGCCTGGCAGAGTGGCTGGAGCCACTAACTAGCGTGGCAGAGTGTCTGGAGCCTCTGGCTAGCGTAGCAGATAGTCTGGAGCGTCTGGCTAGAATGTCAGAGTGTCTGGAGCGCCTGGCTAGCGAGGCAGAGCTTCTGAAGCGCCTGGCTAACGAGGCAGAGTGTCTGGAGCGTCTCAGGAGCGAGGCAAAGTGTCTTGAACGTCTGGGTAGCGAATCAGAGTGTCTGGAGCGTCTGGCTAGCGTGGCAGAGTGTCTTGAGCGCCTGGCTAGCGAGGCAGAGAGTCTGGAGCCACTGGCTAGCGTTGCAGATAGTCTGGAGCGTCTGGGTAGCGAGGCAAAGTGTCTGGAACGTCTGGGTAGTGAATCAGAGTGTCTGGAGTGCCTGGCTAGCGTGGCAGAGTGTCTGGAGCGTCTGGCTAGCATTGCAGAGTGTCTGGAGCGTCTGAGTAGCGAGGCAGAGTGCCTGGAGCGTCTAGCTAGCGTGGCAGAGTGGCTGGAGCCACTGGCTAGCGTTGCAGATAGTCTGGAGCGTCTGGGTAGCGAGGCAAAGTGTCTGGAACGTCTGGGTAGTGAATCAGAGTGTCTGGAGTGCCTGGCTAGCGAGGCACAGTGTCTGGAGCGTCTAAGTAGCGAGACAGAGTGCCTGGAGCGTCTAGCTAGCGTGGCAGAGTGTCTGGAGCCACTGATTAGCGTGGCAGATAGTCTGAAGCGTCTAGGTAGCGAGGCAGAGTGTCTGGAGCGTCTGGGTAGCGAGGCAAGGTGTCTGGAGCGTCTAAGTAGCGAATCAGAGTGTCTGGAGCGTCTAGCTAGCGTGGCAGAGTGTCTGGAGCGTCTGGCTAGCATTGCAAAGTGTCTTCAGCCTCTGGCTAGCGTGGCAGAGTGTCTGGAGCGTCTGGCTAGCGTAGCAGAGTGTCTGAAATCTCTGGCTAGCATGGCAGAGTGTCTGGAGCGGCTGGCTAGGGAGGCAGAGTGTCTGGATCGTCTGGGTAGCGAGCCAGAGTGTCTGGAGTGCCTGGCTAGTGAGGCAGAGTTTCTGGAGCGTCTAAGTAGCGAGGCAGAGTGCCTGGAACGTCTAGCTAGCGTGGCAGAGTGTCTGGAGCCACTGGCTAGCGTGGCAGATAGTCTAAAGCGTCTGGGTAGCGAGGCAGAGTGTCTGGAGCGCCTGGCTAGCGAGGCAGAGTGTCTGGAGATTCTGGGTAGCAAGGCAGAGTGTCTGGAGCGTCTATTTAGCGTGGCAGAGTGTCTGGAGCCTCTGGCTAGCGTAGCAGATAGTCTGGAGCGTCTGGCTAGAATGGCAGAGTGTCTGGAGCGCCTGGCTAGCGAGGCAGAGCTTCTGAAGCGCCTGGCTAACGAGGCAGAGTGTCTGGAGCGTCTGGGGAGCGAGGCAAAGTGTCTTGAACGTCTGGGTAGCGAATCAGAGTGTCTGGAGCGTCTGGCTAGCGTGGCAGAGTGTCTGGAGCGCCTGGCTTGCGAGGCAGAGTGTCTGGAGAGTCTGGGTAGCTAGCCAGAGTGTCTGAAGCGTCTGGCTAGCATGGCAGAGTGTCTGGAGCGGCTGGCTAGCGAAGCAGAGTGTCTGGAGCGCCTGGCTAGCATTGCAGAATGTCTTCAGCCTCTGGCTAGCGTGGCAGAGTGTCTGGAGCGTCTGGCTAGCGTGGCAGAGTGTCTGGAGCGCCTGGCTAGCGAGGCAGAGTGTCTGGAGAGTCTGGGTAGCTAGCCAGAGTGTCTGAAGCGTCTGGCTAGCATGGCAGAGTGTCTGGAGCGGCTGGCTAGCGAAGCAGAGTGTCTGGAGCGCCTGGCTAGCATTGCAGAGTGTCTTCAGCCTCTGGCTAGCGTGGCAGAGTGTCTGGAGCGTCTGGCTAGCATTGCAGAGTGTCTGCAGCCTCTGGCTAGCGTGGCAGATAGTCTGGAGCCACTGGCTAGCGTGGCAAATAGTCTGGAGCGTCTGGGTAGCGAGGCAGAGTGTCTGGAGCGCCTGGCTAGCGAGGCAGAGTGTCTGGAGGGTCTAAGTAGCAAGGCAGAGTGTCTGGAGCGTCTAGCTAGCGTGGCAGAGTGTCTGGAGCGTCTAGCTAGCGTAGCAGAGTGTCTGAAATCTCTGGCTAGCATGGCAGAGTGTCTGGAGCGGCTGGCTAGGGAGGCAGAGTGTCTGGATCGTCTGGGTAGCGAGCCAGAGTGTCTGGAGTGCCTGGCTAGTGAGGCAGAGTTTCTGGAGCGTCTAAGTAGCGAGGCAGAGTGCCTGGAGCGTCTAGCTAGCGTGGCAGAGTGTCTGGAGCCACTGGCTAGCGTGGCAGATAGTCTAAAGCGTCTGGGTAGCGAGGCAGAGTGTCTGGAGCGCCTGGCTAGCGAGGCAGAGTGTCTGGAGATTCTGGGTAGCAAGGCAGAGTGTCTGGAGCGTCTATTTAGCGTGGCAGAGTGTCTGGAGCCTCTGGCTAGCGTAGCAGATAGTCTGGAGCGTCTGGCTAGAATGGCAGAGTGTCTGGAGCGCCTGGCTATCGAGGCAGAGCTTCTGAAGCGCCTGGCTAACGAGGCAGAGTGTCTGGAGCGTCTGGCTAGCGAGGCAGAGTGTCTGGAGCGCCTGGCTAGCGAGGCAGAAAGTCTGGATTGTCTAACAAGCGTGGCAGAGTGTCTGGAGCCTCTGGCTAGCGTGGCAGATAGTCTGGAGCCCCTGGCTAGCGTGGCAGATAGTCTGGAGCGTCTGGGTAGCGAGGCAGAAATTCTGGAGCGCATGGCTAGCGAAACAGAGTGTCTGGAGGGTCTGGGTAGCAAGGCAGAGTGTCTGGAGCGTTTAGCTAGCGAGGCAGAGTGTCTGGTGTGTCTGGGTAGCGAGGCAAGGTGTCTGGAGCGTCTAAGTAGCGAATCAGAGTGTCTGGAGCGTCTAGCTAGCGTGGCAGAGTGTCTGGAGCGTCTGGCTAGCATTGCAGAGTGTCTTCAGCCTCTGGCTAGCGTGGCAGAGTGTCTGGAGCGTCTGGCTAGCATTGCAGAGTGTCTGCAGCCTCTGGCTAGCGTGGCAGATATTCTGGAGCCACTGGCTAGCGAGGCAGTGTGTCTGGAGCGTCTGGGTTGCCAGCCAGAGTGTCTGAAGCGCCTGGCTAGCGAGGCAGAGTGTCTGGAGCGTCTAAGTAGCGAGGCAGAGTGCCAGGAGCGTCGAGCTAGCCTGGCAGAGTGGCTGGAGCCACTAACTAGCGTGGCAGAGTGTCTGGAGCCTCTGGCTAGCGTAGCAGATAGTCTGGAGCGTCTGGCTAGAATGTCAGAGTGTCTGGAGCGCCTGGCTAGCGAGGCAGAGCTTCTGAAGCGCCTGGCTAACGAGGCAGAGTGTCTGGAGCGTCTCAGGAGCGAGGCAAAGTGTCTTGAACGTCTGGGTAGCGAATCAGAGTGTCTGGAGCGTCTGGCTAGCGTGGCAGAGTGTCTTGAGCGCCTGGCTAGCGAGGCAGAGAGTCTGGAGCCACTGGCTAGCGTTGCAGATAGTCTGGAGCGTCTGGGTAGCTAGGCAAAGTGTCTGGAACGTCTGGGTAGTGAATCAGAGTGTCTGGAGTGCCTGGCTAGCGTGGCAGAGTGTCTGGAGCGTCTGGCTAGCATTGCAGAGTGTCTGGAGCGTCTGAGTAGCGAGGCAGAGTGCCTGGAGCGTCTAGCTAGCGTGGCAGAGTGGCTGGAGCCACTGGCTAGCGTTGCAGATAGTCTGGAGCGTCTGGGTAGCGAGGCAAAGTGTCTGGAACGTCTGGGTAGTGAATCAGAGTGTCTGGAGTGCCTGGCTAGCGAGGCACAGTGTCTGGAGCGTCTAAGTAGCGAGACAGAGTGCCTGGAGCGTCTAGCTAGCGTGGCAGAGTGTCTGGAGCCACTGATTAGCGTGGCAGATAGTCTGAAGCGTCTAGGTAGCGAGGCAGAGTGTCTGGAGCGTCTGGGTAGCGAGGCAAGGTGTCTGGAGCGTCTAAGTAGCGAATCAGAGTGTCTGGAGCGTCTAGCTAGCGTGGCAGAGTGTCTGGAGCGTCTGGCTAGCATTGCAAAGTGTCTTCAGCCTCTGGCTAGCGTGGCAGAGTGTCTGGAGCGTCTGGCTAGCGTAGCAGAGTGTCTGAAATCTCTGGCTAGCATGGCAGAGTGTCTGGAGCGGCTGGCTAGGGAGGCAGAGAGTCTGGATCGTCTGGGTAGCGAGCCAGAGTGTCTGGAGTGCCTGGCTAGTGAGGCAGAGTTTCTGGAGCGTCTAAGTAGCGAGGCAGAGTGCCTGGAACGTCTAGCTAGCGTGGCAGAGTGTCTGGAGCCACTGGCTAGCGTGGCAGATAGTCTAAAGCGTCTGGGTAGCGAGGCAGAGTGTCTGGAGCGCCTGGCTAGCGAGGCAGAGTGTCTGGAGATTCTGGGTAGCAAGGCAGAGTGTCTGGAGCGTCTATTTAGCGTGGCAGAGTGTCTGGAGCCTCTGGCTAGCGTAGCAGATAGTCTGGAGCGTCTGGCTAGAATGGCAGAGTGTCTGGAGCGCCTGGCTAGCGAGGCAGAGCTTCTGAAGCGCCTGGCTAACGAGGCAGAGTGTCTGGAGCGTCTGGGGAGCGAGGCAAAGTGTCTTGAACGTCTGGGTAGCGAATCAGAGTGTCTGGAGCGTCTGGCTAGCGTGGCAGAGTGTCTGGAGCGCCTGGCTTGCGAGGCAGAGTGTCTGGAGAGTCTGGGTAGCTAGCCAGAGTGTCTGAAGCGTCTGGCTAGCATGGCAGAGTGTCTGGAGCGGCTGGCTAGCGAAGCAGAGTGTCTGGAGCGCCTGGCTAGCATTGCAGAGTGTCTTCAGCCTCTGGCTAGCGTGGCAGAGTGTCTGGAGCGTCTGGCTAGCGTGGCAGAGTGTCTGGAGCGCCTGGCTAGCGAGGCAGAGTGTCTGGAGAGTCTGGGTAGCTAGCCAGAGTGTCTGAAGCGTCTGGCTAGCATGGCAGAGTGTCTGGAGCGGCTGGCTAGCGAAGCAGAGTGTCTGGAGCGCCTGGCTAGCATTGCAGAGTGTCTTCAGCCTCTGGCTAGCGTGGCAGAGTGTCTGGAGCGTCTGGCTAGCATTGCAGAGTGTCTGCAGCCTCTGGCTAGCGTGGCAGATAGTCTGGAGCCACTGGCTAGCGTGGCAAATAGTCTGGAGCGTCTGGGTAGCGAGGCAGAGTGTCTGGAGCGCCTGGCTAGCGAGGCAGAGTGTCTGGAGTGTCTAAGTAGCAAGGCAGAGTGTCTGGAGCGTCTAGCTAGCGTGGCAGAGTGTCTGGAGCGTCTAGCTAGCGAAGCAGAGTGTCTGAAATCTCTGGCTAGCATGGCAGAGTGTCTGGAGCGGCTGGCTAGGGAGGCAGAGTGTCTGGATCGTCTGGGTAGCGAGCCAGAGTGTCTGGAGTGCCTGGCTAGTGAGGCAGAGTTTCTGGAGCGTCTAAGTAGCGAGGCAGAGTGCCTGGAGCGTCTAGCTAGCGTGGCAGAGTGTCTGGAGCCACTGGCTAGCGTGGCAGATAGTCTAAAGCGTCTGGGTATTGAGGCAGAGTGTCTGGAGCGCCTGGCTAGCGAGGCAGAGTGTCTGGAGATTCTGGGTAGCAAGGCAGAGTGTCTGGAGCGTCTATTTAGCGTGGCAGAGTGTCTGGAGCCTCTGGCTAGCGTAGCAGATAGTCTGGAGCGTCTGGCTAGAATGGCAGAGTGTCTGGAGCGCCTGGCTAGCGAGGCAGAGCTTCTGAAGCGCCTGGCTAACGAGGCAGAGTGTCTGGAGCGTCTGGCTAGCGAGGCAGAGTGTCTGGAGCGCCTGGCTAGCGAGGCAGAAAGTCTGGATTGTCTAACAAGCGTGGCAGAGTGTCTGGAGCCTCTGGCTAGCGTGGCAGATAGTCTGGAGCCCCTGGCTAGCGTGGCAGATAGTCTGGAGCGTCTGGGTAGCGAGGCAGAAATTCTGGAGCGTTTAGCTAGCGAGGCAGAGTGTCTGGTGTGTCTGGGTAGCGAGGCAAGGTGTCTGGAGCGTCTAAGTAGCGAATCAGAGTGTCTGGAGCGTCTAGCTAGCGTGGCAGAGTGTCTGGAGCGTCTGGCTAGCATTGCAGAGTGTCTTCAGCCTCTGGCTAGCGTGGCAGAGTGTCTGGAGCGTCTGGCTAGCATTGCAGAGTGTCTGCAGCCTCTGGCTAGCGTGGCAGATATTCTGGAGCCACTGGCTAGCGAGGCAGTGTGTCTGGAGCGTCTGGGTTGCCAGCCAGAGTGTCTGAAGCGCCTGGCTAGCGAGGCAGAGTGTCTGGAGCGTCTAAGTAGCGAGGCAGAGTGCCTGGAGCGTCGAGCTAGCCTGGCAGAGTGGCTGGAGCCACTAACTAGCGTGGCAGAGTGTCTGGAGCCTCTGGCTAGCGTAGCAGATAGTCTGGAGCGTCTGGCTAGAATGGCAGAGTGTCTGGAGCGCCTGGCTAGCGAGGCAGAGCTTCTGAAGCGCCTGGCTAACGAGGCAGAGTGTCTGGAGCGTCTCAGGAGCGAGGCAAAGTGTCTTGAACGTCTGGGTAGCGAATCAGAGTGTCTGGAGCGTCTGGCTAGCGTGGCAGAGTGTCTGGAGCGCCTGGCTAGCGAGGCAGAGAGTCTGGAGCCACTGGCTAGCGTTGCAGATAGTCTGGAGCGTCTGGGTAGCGAGGCAAAGTGTCTGGAACGTCTGGGTAGTGAATCAGAGTGTCTGGAGTGCCTGGCTAGCGTGGCAGAGTGTCTGGAGCGTCTGGCTAGCATTGCAGAGTGTCTGGAGCGTCTGAGTAGCGAGGCAGAGTGCCTGGAGCGTCTAGCTAGCGTGGCAGAGTGGCTGGAGCCACTGGCTAGCGTTGCAGATAGTCTGGAGCGTCTGGGTAGCGAGGCAAAGTGTCTGGAACGTCTGGGTAGTGAATCAGAGTGTCTGGAGTGCCTGGCTAGCGAGGCACAGTGTCTGGAGCGTCTAAGTAGCGAGACAGAGTGCCTGGAGCGTCTAGCTAGCGTGGCAGAGTGTCTGGAGCCACTGATTAGCGTGGCAGATAGTCTGAAGCGTCTAGGTAGCGAGGCAGAGTGTCTGGAGCGTCTGGGTAGCGAGGCAAGGTGTCTGGAGCGTCTAAGTAGCGAATCAGAGTGTCTGGGGCGTCTAGCTAGCGTGGCAGAGTGTCTGGAGCGTCTGGCTAGCATTGCAGAGTGTCTTCAGCCTCTGGCTAGCGTGGCAGAGTGTCTGGAGCGTCTGGCTAGCGTAGCAGAGTGTCTGAAATCTCTGGCTAGCATGGCAGAGTGTCTGGAGCGGCTGGCTAGGGAGGCAGAGTGTCTGGATCGTCTGGGTAGCGAGCCAGAGTGTCTGGAGTGCCTGGCTAGTGAGGCAGAGTTTCTGGAGCGTCTAAGTAGCGAGGCAGAGTGCCTGGAACGTCTAGCTAGCGTGGCAGAGTGTCTGGAGCCACTGGCTAGCGTGGCAGATAGTCTAAAGCGTCTGGGTAGCGAGGCAGAGTGTCTGGAGCGCCTGGCTAGCGAGGCAGAGTGTCTGGAGATTCTGGGTAGCAAGGCAGAGTGTCTGGAGCGTCTATTTAGCGTGGCAGAGTGTCTGGAGCCTCTGGCTAGCGTAGCAGATAGTCTGGAGCGTCTGGCTAGAATGGCAGAGTGTCTGGAGCGCCTGGCTAGCGAGGCAGAGCTTCTGAAGCGCCTGGCTAACGAGGCAGAGTGTCTGGAGCGTCTGGGGAGCGAGGCAAAGTGTCTTGAACGTCTGGGTAGCGAATCAGAGTGTCTGGAGCGTCTGGCTAGCGTGGCAGAGTGTCTGGAGCGCCTGGCTTGCGAGGCAGAGTGTCTGGAGAGTCTGGGTAGCTAGCCAGAGTGTCTGAAGCGTCTGGCTAGCATGGCAGAGTGTCTGGAGCGGCTGGCTAGCGAAGCAGAGTGTCTGGAGCGCCTGGCTAGCATTGCAGAGTGTCTTCAGCCTCTGGCTAGCGTGGCAGAGTGTCTGGAGCGTCTGGCTAGCATTGCAGAGTGTCTGCAGCCTCTGGCTAGCGTGGCAGATAGTCTGAAGCCACTGGCTAGCGTGGCAAATAGTCTGGAGCGTCTGGGTAGCGAGGCAGAGTGTCTGGAGCGCCTGGCTAGCGAGGCAGAGTGTCTGGAGGGTCTAAGTAGCAAGGCAGAGTGTCTGGAGCGTCTAGCTAGCGTGGCAGAGTGTCTGGAGCGTCTAGCTAGCGTAGCAGAGTGTCTGAAATCTCTGGCTAGCATGGCAGAGTGTCTGGAGCGGCTGGCTAGGGAGGCAGAGTGTCTGGATCGTCTGGGTAGCGAGCCAGAGTGTCTGGAGTGCCTGGCTAGTGAGGCAGAGTTTCTGGAGCGTCTAAGTAGCGTGGCAGAGTGTCTGGAGCCACTGGCTAGCGTGGCAGATAGTCTAAAGCGTCTGGGTAGCGAGGCAGAGTGTCTGGAGCGATTAGCTAGCGAGGCAGAGTGTCTGGTGTGTCTGGGTAGCGAGGCAAGGTGTCTGGAGCGTCTAAGTAGCGAATCAGAGTGTCTGGAGCGTCTAGCTAGCGTGGCAGAGTGTCTGGAGCGTCTGGCTAGCATTGCAGAGTGTCTGGAGCGTCTGAGTAGCGAGGCAGAGTGCCTGGAGCGTCTAGCTAGCGTGGCAGAGTGGCTGGAGCCACTGGCTAGCGTTGCAGATAGTCTAGAGCGTCTGGGTAGCGAGGCAAAGTGTCTGGAACGTCTGGGTAGCGAATCAGAGTTTCTGGAGTGCCTGGCTAGCGAGGCACAGTGTCTGGAGCGTCTAAGTAGCGAGACAGAGTGCCTGGAGCGTCTAGCTAGCGTGGCAGAGTGTCTGGAGCCACTGATTAGCGTGGCAGATAGTCTGAAGCGTCTAGGTAGCGAGGCAGAGTGTCTGGAGCGTCTGGGTAGCGAGGCAAGGTGTCTGGAGCGTCTAAGTAGCGAATCAGAGTGTCTGGAGCGTCTAGCTAGCGTGGCAGATAGTCTGGAGCCACTGGCTAGCGTGGCAGATAGTCTGGAGCGTCTGGGTAGCGAGGCAGAAATTCTTGAGCGCATGGCTAGCGAGACAGAGTGTCTGGAGGGTCTGGGTAGCAAGGCAGATTGTCTGGAGCGTTTAGCTAGCGAGGCAGAGTGTCTGGTATGTCTGGGTAGCGAGGCAAGGTGTCTGGAGCGTCTAAGTAGCGAATCAGAGTGTCTGGAGCGTCTAGCTAGCGTGGCAGAGTGTCTGGAGCGTCTGGCTAGCATTGCAGAGTGTCTGGAGCGTCTGAGTAGCGAGGCAGAGTGCCTGGAGCGTCTAGCTAGCGTGGCAGAGTGGCTGGAGCCACTGGCTAGCGTTGCAGATAGTCTGGAGCGTCTGGGTAGCGAGGCAAAGTGTCTGGAACGTCTGGGTAGCGAATCAGAGTGTCTGGAGTGCCTGGCTAGCGAGGCACAGTGTCTGGAGCGTCTAAGTAGCGAGACAGAGTGCCTGGAGCGTCTAGCTAGCGTGGCAGAGTGTCTGGAGCCACTGATTAGCGTGGCAGATAGTCTGAAGCGTCTAGGTAGCGAGGCAGAGTGTCTGGAGCGTCTAGGTAGCGAGGCAAGGTGTCTGGAGCGTCTAAGTAGCGAATCAGAGTGTCTGGAGCGTCTAGCTAGCGTGGCAGAGTGTCTGGAGCGTCTGGCTAGCATTGCAGAGTGTCTTCAGCCTCTGGCTAGCGTGGCAGAGTGTCTGGAGCGTCTGGCTAGCGTAGCAGAGTGTCTGAAATCTCTGGCTAGCATGGCAGAGTGTCTGGAGCGGCTGGCTAGGGAGGCAGAGTGTCTGGATCGTCTGGGTAGCGAGCCAGAGTGTCTGGAGTGCCTGGCTAGTGAGGCAGAGTTTCTGGAGCGTCTAAGTAGCGAGGCAGAGTGCCTGGAACGTCTAGCTAGCGTGGCAGAGTGTCTGGAGCCACTGGCTAGCGTAGCAGATAGTCTGGAGCGTCTGGCTAGAATGGCAGAGTGTCTGGAGCGCCTGGCTAGCGAGGCAGAGTGTCTGGAGATTCTGGGTAGCAAGGCAGAGTGTCTGGAGCGTCTATTTAGCGTGGCAGAGTGTCTGGAGCCTCTGGCTAGCGTAGCAGATAGTCTGGAGCGTCTGGCTAGAATGGCAGAGTGTCTGGAGCGCCTGGCTAGCGAGGCAGAGCTTCTGAAGCGCCTGGCTAACGAGGCAGAGTGTCTGGAGCGTCTGGGGAGCGAGGCAAAGTGTCTTGAACGTCTGGGTAGCGAATCAGAGTGTCTGGAGCGTCTGGCTAGCGTGGCAGAGTGTCTGGAGCGCCTGGCTTGCGAGGCAGAGTGTCTGGAGAGTCTGGGTAGCTAGCCAGAGTGTCTGAAGCGTCTGGCTAGCATGGCAGAGTGTCTGGAGCGGCTGGCTAGCGAAGCAGAGTGTCTGGAGCGCCTGGCTAGCATTGCAGAGTGTCTTCAGCCTCTGGCTAGCGTGGCAGAGTGTCTGGAGCGTCTGGCTAGCGTGGCAGAGTGTCTGGAGCGCCTGGCTAGCGAGGCAGAGTGTCTGGAGAGTCTGGGTAGCTAGCCAGAGTGTCTGAAGCGTCTGGCTAGCATGGCAGAGTGTCTGGAGCGGCTGGCTAGCGAAGCAGAGTGTCTGGAGCGCCTGGCTAGCATTGCAGAGTGTCTTCAGCCTCTGGCTAGCGTGGCAGAGTGTCTGGAGCGTCTGGCTAGCATTGCAGAGTGTCTGCAGCCTCTGGCTAGCGTGGCAGATAGTCTGGAGCCACTGGCTAGCGTGGCAAATAGTCTGGAGCGTCTGGGTAGCGAGGCAGAGTGTCTGGAGCGCCTGGCTAGCGAGGCAGAGTGTCTGGAGGGTCTAAGTAGCAAGGCAGAGTGTCTGGAGCGTCTAGCTAGCGTGGCAGAGTGTCTGGAGCGTCTAGCTAGCGAAGCAGAGTGTCTGAAATCTCTGGCTAGCATGGCAGAGTGTCTGGAGCGGCTGGCTAGGGAGGCAGAGTGTCTGGATCGTCTGGGTAGCGAGCCAGAGTGTCTGGAGTGCCTGGCTAGTGAGGCAGAGTTTCTGGAGCGTCTAAGTAGCGAGGCAGAGTGCCTGGAGCGTCTAGCTAGCGTGGCAGAGTGTCTGGAGCCACTGGCTAGCGTGGCAGATAGTCTAAAGCGTCTGGGTATTGAGGCAGAGTGTCTGGAGCGCCTGGCTAGCGAGGCAGAGTGTCTGGAGATTCTGGGTAGCAAGGCAGAGTGTCTGGAGCGTCTATTTAGCGTGGCAGAGTGTCTGGAGCCTCTGGCTAGCGTAGCAGATAGTCTGGAGCGTCTGGCTAGAATGGCAGAGTGTCTGGAGCGCCTGGCTAGCGAGGCAGAGCTTCTGAAGCGCCTGGCTAACGAGGCAGAGTGTCTGGAGCGTCTGGCTAGCGAGGCAGAGTGTCTGGAGCGCCTGGCTAGCGAGGCAGAAAGTCTGGATTGTCTAACAAGCGTGGCAGAGTGTCTGGAGCCTCTGGCTAGCGTGGCAGATAGTCTGGAGCCCCTGGCTAGCGTGGCAGATAGTCTGGAGCGTCTGGGTAGCGAGGCAGAAATTCTGGAGCGTTTAGCTAGCGAGGCAGAGTGTCTGGTGTGTCTGGGTAGCGAGGCAAGGTGTCTGGAGCGTCTAAGTAGCGAATCAGAGTGTCTGGAGCGTCTAGCTAGCGTGGCAGAGTGTCTGGAGCGTCTGGCTAGCATTGCAGAGTGTCTTCAGCCTCTGGCTAGCGTGGCAGAGTGTCTGGAGCGTCTGGCTAGCATTGCAGAGTGTCTGCAGCCTCTGGCTAGCGTGGCAGATATTCTGGAGCCACTGGCTAGCGAGGCAGTGTGTCTGGAGCGTCTGGGTTGCCAGCCAGAGTGTCTGAAGCGCCTGGCTAGCGAGGCAGAGTGTCTGGAGCGTCTAAGTAGCGAGGCAGAGTGCCTGGAGCGTCGAGCTAGCCTGGCAGAGTGGCTGGAGCCACTAACTAGCGTGGCAGAGTGTCTGGAGCCTCTGGCTAGCGTAGCAGATAGTCTGGAGCGTCTGGCTAGAATGGCAGAGTGTCTGGAGCGCCTGGCTAGCGAGGCAGAGCTTCTGAAGCGCCTGGCTAACGAGGCAGAGTGTCTGGAGCGTCTCAGGAGCGAGGCAAAGTGTCTTGAACGTCTGGGTAGCGAATCAGAGTGTCTGGAGCGTCTGGCTAGCGTGGCAGAGTGTCTGGAGCGCCTGGCTAGCGAGGCAGAGAGTCTGGAGCCACTGGCTAGCGTTGCAGATAGTCTGGAGCGTCTGGGTAGCGAGGCAAAGTGTCTGGAACGTCTGGGTAGTGAATCAGAGTGTCTGGAGTGCCTGGCTAGCGTGGCAGAGTGTCTGGAGCGTCTGGCTAGCATTGCAGAGTGTCTGGAGCGTCTGAGTAGCGAGGCAGAGTGCCTGGAGCGTCTAGCTAGCGTGGCAGAGTGGCTGGAGCCACTGGCTAGCGTTGCAGATAGTCTGGAGCGTCTGGGTAGCGAGGCAAAGTGTCTGGAACGTCTGGGTAGTGAATCAGAGTGTCTGGAGTGCCTGGCTAGCGAGGCACAGTGTCTGGAGCGTCTAAGTAGCGAGACAGAGTGCCTGGAGCGTCTAGCTAGCGTGGCAGAGTGTCTGGAGCCACTGATTAGCGTGGCAGATAGTCTGAAGCGTCTAGGTAGCGAGGCAGAGTGTCTGGAGCGTCTGGGTAGCGAGGCAAGGTGTCTGGAGCGTCTAAGTAGCGAATCAGAGTGTCTGGGGCGTCTAGCTAGCGTGGCAGAGTGTCTGGAGCGTCTGGCTAGCATTGCAGAGTGTCTTCAGCCTCTGGCTAGCGTGGCAGAGTGTCTGGAGCGTCTGGCTAGCGTAGCAGAGTGTCTGAAATCTCTGGCTAGCATGGCAGAGTGTCTGGAGCGGCTGGCTAGGGAGGCAGAGTGTCTGGATCGTCTGGGTAGCGAGCCAGAGTGTCTGGAGTGCCTGGCTAGTGAGGCAGAGTTTCTGGAGCGTCTAAGTAGCGAGGCAGAGTGCCTGGAACGTCTAGCTAGCGTGGCAGAGTGTCTGGAGCCACTGGCTAGCGTGGCAGATAGTCTAAAGCGTCTGGGTAGCGAGGCAGAGTGTCTGGAGCGCCTGGCTAGCGAGGCAGAGTGTCTGGAGATTCTGGGTAGCAAGGCAGAGTGTCTGGAGCGTCTATTTAGCGTGGCAGAGTGTCTGGAGCCTCTGGCTAGCGTAGCAGATAGTCTGGAGCGTCTGGCTAGAATGGCAGAGTGTCTGGAGCGCCTGGCTAGCGAGGCAGAGCTTCTGAAGCGCCTGGCTAACGAGGCAGAGTGTCTGGAGCGTCTGGGGAGCGAGGCAAAGTGTCTTGAACGTCTGGGTAGCGAATCAGAGTGTCTGGAGCGTCTGGCTAGCGTGGCAGAGTGTCTGGAGCGCCTGGCTTGCGAGGCAGAGTGTCTGGAGAGTCTGGGTAGCTAGCCAGAGTGTCTGAAGCGTCTGGCTAGCATGGCAGAGTGTCTGGAGCGGCTGGCTAGCGAAGCAGAGTGTCTGGAGCGCCTGGCTAGCATTGCAGAGTGTCTTCAGCCTCTGGCTAGCGTGGCAGAGTGTCTGGAGCGTCTGGCTAGCATTGCAGAGTGTCTGCAGCCTCTGGCTAGCGTGGCAGATAGTCTGAAGCCACTGGCTAGCGTGGCAAATAGTCTGGAGCGTCTGGGTAGCGAGGCAGAGTGTCTGGAGCGCCTGGCTAGCGAGGCACAGTGTCTGGAGGGTCTAAGTAGCAAGGCAGAGTGTCTGGAGCGTCTAGCTAGCGTGGCAGAGTGTCTGGAGCGTCTAGCTAGCGTAGCAGAGTGTCTGAAATCTCTGGCTAGCATGGCAGAGTGTCTGGAGCGGCTGGCTAGGGAGGCAGAGTGTCTGGATCGTCTGGGTAGCGAGCCAGAGTGTCTGGAGTGCCTGGCTAGTGAGGCAGAGTTTCTGGAGCGTCTAAGTAGCGTGGCAGAGTGTCTGGAGCCACTGGCTAGCGTGGCAGATAGTCTAAAGCGTCTGGGTAGCGAGGCAGAGTGTCTGGAGCGATTAGCTAGCGAGGCAGAGTGTCTGGTGTGTCTGGGTAGCGAGGCAAGGTGTCTGGAGCGTCTAAGTAGCGAATCAGAGTGTCTGGAGCGTCTAGCTAGCGTGGCAGAGTGTCTGGAGCGTCTGGCTAGCATTGCAGAGTGTCTGGAGCGTCTGAGTAGCGAGGCAGAGTGCCTGGAGCGTCTAGCTAGCGTGGCAGAGTGGCTGGAGCCACTGGCTAGCGTTGCAGATAGTCTAGAGCGTCTGGGTAGCGAGGCAAAGTGTCTGGAACGTCTGGGTAGCGAATCAGAGTTTCTGGAGTGCCTGGCTAGCGAGGCACAGTGTCTGGAGCGTCTAAGTAGCGAGACAGAGTGCCTGGAGCGTCTAGCTAGCGTGGCAGAGTGTCTGGAGCCACTGATTAGCGTGGCAGATAGTCTGAAGCGTCTAGGTAGCGAGGCAGAGTGTCTGGAGCGTCTGGGTAGCGAGGCAAGGTGTCTGGAGCGTCTAAGTAGCGAATCAGAGTGTCTGGAGCGTCTAGCTAGCGTGGCAGATAGTCTGGAGCCACTGGCTAGCGTGGCAGATAGTCTGGAGCGTCTGGGTAGCGAGGCAGAAATTCTTGAGCGCATGGCTAGCGAGACAGAGTGTCTGGAGGGTCTGGGTAGCAAGGCAGATTGTCTGGAGCGTTTAGCTAGCGAGGCAGAGTGTCTGGTATGTCTGGGTAGCGAGGCAAGGTGTCTGGAGCGTCTAAGTAGCGAATCAGAGTGTCTGGAGCGTCTAGCTAGCGTGGCAGAGTGTCTGGAGCGTCTGGCTAGCATTGCAGAGTGTCTGGAGCGTCTGAGTAGCGAGGCAGAGTGCCTGGAGCGTCTAGCTAGCGTGGCAGAGTGGCTGGAGCCACTGGCTAGCGTTGCAGATAGTCTGGAGCGTCTGGGTAGCGAGGCAAAGTGTCTGGAACGTCTGGGTAGCGAATCAGAGTGTCTGGAGTGCCTGGCTAGCGAGGCACAGTGTCTGGAGCGTCTAAGTAGCGAGACAGAGTGCCTGGAGCGTCTAGCTAGCGTGGCAGAGTGTCTGGAGCCACTGATTAGCGTGGCAGATAGTCTGAAGCGTCTAGGTAGCGAGGCAGAGTGTCTGGAGCGTCTAGGTAGCGAGGCAAGGTGTCTGGAGCGTCTAAGTAGCGAATCAGAGTGTCTGGAGCGTCTAGCTAGCGTGGCAGAGTGTCTGGAGCGTCTGGCTAGCATTGCAGAGTGTCTTCAGCCTCTGGCTAGCGTGGCAGAGTGTCTGGAGCGTCTGGCTAGCGTAGCAGAGTGTCTGAAATCTCTGGCTAGCATGGCAGAGTGTCTGGAGCGGCTGGCTAGGGAGGCAGAGTGTCTGGATCGTCTGGGTAGCGAGCCAGAGTGTCTGGAGTGCCTGGCTAGTGAGGCAGAGTTTCTGGAGCGTCTAAGTAGCGAGGCAGAGTGCCTGGAACGTCTAGCTAGCGTGGCAGAGTGTCTGGAGCCACTGGCTAGCGTAGCAGATAGTCTGGAGCGTCTGGCTAGAATGGCAGAGTGTCTGGAGCGCCTGGCTAGCGAGGCAGAGTGTCTGGAGATTCTGGGTAGCAAGGCAGAGTGTCTGGAGCGTCTATTTAGCGTGGCAGAGTGTCTGGAGCCTCTGGCTAGCGTAGCAGATAGTCTGGAGCGTCTGGCTAGAATGGCAGAGTGTCTGGAGCGCCTGGCTAGCGAGGCAGAGCTTCTGAAGCGCCTGGCTAACGAGGCAGAGTGTCTGGAGCGTCTGGGGAGCGAGGCAAAGTGTCTTGAACGTCTGGGTAGCGAATCAGAGTGTCTGGAGCGTCTGGCTAGCGTGGCAGAGTGTCTGGAGAGTCTGGGTAGCTAGCCAGAGTGTCTGAAGCGTCTGGGTAGCTAGCCAGAGTGTCTGAAGCGTCTGGCTAGCATGGCAGAGTGTCTGGAGCGGCTGGCTAGCGAAGCAGAGTGTCTGGAGCGCCTGGCTAGCATTGCAGAGTGTCTTCAGCCTCTGGCTAGCGTGGCAGAGTGTCTGGAGCGTCTGGCTAGCATTGCAGAGTGTCTGCAGCCTCTGGCTAGCGTGGCAGATAGTCTGGAGCCACTGGCTAGCGTGGCAAATAGTCTGGAGCGTCTGGGTAGCGAGGCAGAGTGTCTGGAGCGCCTGGCTAGCGAGGCAGAGTGTCTGGAGGGTCTAAGTAGCAAGGCAGAGTGTCTGGAGCGTCTAGCTAGCGTGGCAGAGTGTCTGGAGCGTCTAGCTAGCGTAGCAGAGTGTCTGAAATCTCTGGCTAGCATGGCAGAGTGTCTGGAGCGGCTGGCTAGGGAGGCAGAGTGTCTGGATCGTCTGGGTAGCGAGCCAGAGTGTCTGGAGTGCCTGGCTAGTGAGGCAGAGTTTCTGGAGCGTCTAAGTAGCGAGGCAGAGTGCCTGGAGCGTCTAGCTAGCGTGGCAGAGTGTCTGGAGCCACTGGCTAGCGTGGCAGATAGTCTAAAGCGTCTGGGTAGCGAGGCAGAGTGTCTGGAGCGCCTGGCTAGCGAGGCAGAGTGTCTGGAGATTCTGGGTAGCAAGGCAGAGTGTCTGGAGCGTCTATTTAGCGTGGCAGAGTGTCTGGAGCCTCTGGCTAGCGTAGCAGATAGTCTGGAGCGTCTGGCTAGAATGGCAGAGTGTCTGGAGCGCCTGGCTAGCGAGGCAGAGCTTCTGAAGCGCCTGGCTAACGAGGCAGAGTGTCTGGAGCGTCTGGCTAGCGAGGCAGAGTGTCTGGAGCGCCTGGCTAGCGAGGCAGAAAGTCTGGATTGTCTAACAAGCGTGGCAGAGTGTCTGGAGCCTCTGGCTAGCGTGGCAGATAGTCTGGAGCCCCTGGCTAGCGTGGCAGATAGTCTGGAGCGTCTGGGTAGCGAGGCAGAAATTCTGGAGCGCATGGCTAGCGAGACAGAGTGTCTGGAGGGTCTGGGTAGCAAGGCAGAGTGTCTGGAGCGTTTAGCTAGCGAGGCAGAGTGTCTGGTGTGTCTGGGTAGCGAGGCAAGGTGTCTGGAGCGTCTAAGTAGCGAATCAGAGTGTCTGGAGCGTCTAGCTAGCGTGGCAGAGTGTCTGGAGCGTCTGGCTAGCATTGCAGAGTGTCTTCAGCCTCTGGCTAGCGTGGCAGAGTGTCTGGAGCGTCTGGCTAGCATTGCAGAGTGTCTGCAGCCTCTGGCTAGCGTGGCAGATATTCTGGAGCCACTGGCTAGCGAGGCAGTGTGTCTGGAGCGTCTGGGTTGCCAGCCAGAGTGTCTGAAGCGCCTGGCTAGCGAGGCAGAGTGTCTGGAGCGTCTAAGTAGCGAGGCAGAGTGCCTGGAGCGTCGAGCTAGCCTGGCAGAGTGGCTGGAGCCACTAACTAGCGTGGCAGAGTGTCTGGAGCCTCTGGCTAGCGTTGCAGATAGTCTGGAGCGTCTGGGTAGCGAGGCAAAGTGTCTGGAACGTCTGGGTAGCGAATCAGAGTGTCTGGAGTGCCTGGCTAGCGAGGCACAGTGTCTGGAGCGTCTAAGTTTCGAGACAGAGTGCCTGGAGCGTCTAGCTAGCGTGGCAGAGTGTCTGGAGCCACTGATTAGCGTGGCAGATAGTCTGAAGCGTCTAGGTAGCGAGGCAGAGTGTCTGGAGCGTCTAGGTAGCGAGGCAAGGTGTCTGGAGCGTCTAAGTAGCGAATCAGAGTGTCTGGAGCGTCTAGCTAGCGTGGCAGAGTGTCTGGAGCGTCTGGCTAGCATTGCAGAGTGTCTTCAGCCTCTGGCTAGCGTGGCAGAGTGTCTGGAGCGTCTGGCTAGCGTAGCAGAGTGTCTGAAATCTCTGGCTAGCATGGCAGAGTGTCTGGAGCGGCTGGCTAGGGAGGCAGAGTGTCTGGATCGTCTGGGTAGCGAGCCAGAGTGTCTGGAGTGCCTGGCTAGTGAGGCAGAGTTTCTGGAGCGTCTAAGTAGCGAGGCAGAGTGCCTGGAACGTCTAGCTAGCGTGGCAGAGTGTCTGGAGCCACTGGCTAGCGTAGCAGATAGTCTGGAGCGTCTGGCTAGAATGGCAGAGTGTCTGGAGCGCCTGGCTAGCGAGGCAGAGTGTCTGGAGATTCTGGGTAGCAAGGCAGAGTGTCTGGAGCGTCTATTTAGCGTGGCAGAGTGTCTGGAGCCTCTGGCTAGCGTAGCAGATAGTCTGGAGCGTCTGGCTAGAATGGCAGAGTGTCTGGAGCGCCTGGCTAGCGAGGCAGAGCTTCTGAAGCGCCTGGCTAACGAGGCAGAGTGTCTGGAGCGTCTGGGGAGCGAGGCAAAGTGTCTTGAACGTCTGGGTAGCGAATCAGAGTGTCTGGAGCGTCTGGCTAGCGTGGCAGAGTGTCTGGAGAGTCTGGGTAGCTAGCCAGAGTGTCTGAAGCGTCTGGGTAGCTAGCCAGAGTGTCTGAAGCGTCTGGCTAGCATGGCAGAGTGTCTGGAGCGGCTGGCTAGCGAAGCAGAGTGTCTGGAGCGCCTGGCTAGCATTGCAGAGTGTCTTCAGCCTCTGGCTAGCGTGGCAGAGTGTCTGGAGCGTCTGGCTAGCATTGCAGAGTGTCTGCAGCCTCTGGCTAGCGTGGCAGATAGTCTGGAGCCACTGGCTAGCGTGGCAAATAGTCTGGAGCGTCTGGGTAGCGAGGCAGAGTGTCTGGAGCGCCTGGCTAGCGAGGCAGAGTGTCTGGAGGGTCTAAGTAGCAAGGCAGAGTGTCTGGAGCGTCTAGCTAGCGTGGCAGAGTGTCTGGAGCGTCTAGCTAGCGTAGCAGAGTGTCTGAAATCTCTGGCTAGCATGGCAGAGTGTCTGGAGCGGCTGGCTAGGGAGGCAGAGTGTCTGGATCGTCTGGGTAGCGAGCCAGAGTGTCTGGAGTGCCTGGCTAGTGAGGCAGAGTTTCTGGAGCGTCTAAGTAGCGAGGCAGAGTGCCTGGAGCGTCTAGCTAGCGTGGCAGAGTGTCTGGAGCCACTGGCTAGCGTGGCAGATAGTCTAAAGCGTCTGAGTAGCGAGGCAGAGTGTCTGGAGCGCCTGGCTAGCGAGGCAGAGTGTCTGGAGATTCTGGGTAGCAAGGCAGAGTGTCTGGAGCGTCTATTTAGCGTGGCAGAGTGTCTGGAGCCTCTGGCTAGCGTAGCAGATAGTCTGGAGCGTCTGGCTAGAATGGCAGAGTGTCTGGAGCGCCTGGCTAGCGAGGCAGAGCTTCTGAAGCGCCTGGCTAACGAGGCAGAGTGTCTGGAGCGTCTGGCTAGCGAGGCAGAGTGTCTGGAGCGCCTGGCTAGCGAGGCAGAAAGTCTGGATTGTCTAACAAGCGTGGCAGAGTGTCTGGAGCCTCTGGCTAGCGTGGCAGATAGTCTGGAGCCCCTGGCTAGCGTGGCAGATAGTCTGGAGCGTCTGGGTAGCGAGGCAGAAATTCTGGAGCGCATGGCTAGCGAGACAGAGTGTCTGGAGGGTCTGGGTAGCAAGGCAGAGTGTCTGGAGCGTTTAGCTAGCGAGGCAGAGTGTCTGGTGTGTCTGGGTAGCGAGGCAAGGTGTCTGGAGCGTCTAAGTAGCGAATCAGAGTGTCTGGAGCGTCTAGCTAGCGTGGCAGAGTGTCTGGAGCGTCTGGCTAGCATTGCAGAGTGTCTTCAGCCTCTGGCTAGCGTGGCAGAGTGTCTGGAGCGTCTGGCTAGCATTGCAGAGTGTCTGCAGCCTCTGGCTAGCGTGGCAGATATTCTGGAGCCACTGGCTAGCGAGGCAGTGTGTCTGGAGCGTCTGGGTTGCCAGCCAGAGTGTCTGAAGCGCCTGGCTAGCGAGGCAGAGTGTCTGGAGCGTCTAAGTAGCGAGGCAGAGTGCCTGGAGCGTCGAGCTAGCCTGGCAGAGTGGCTGGAGCCACTAACTAGCGTGGCAGAGTGTCTGGAGCCTCTGGCTAGCGTTGCAGATAGTCTGGAGCGTCTGGGTAGCGAGGCAAAGTGTCTGGAACGTCTGGGTAGCGAATCAGAGTGTCTGGAGTGCCTGGCTAGCGAGGCACAGTGTCTGGAGCGTCTAAGTAGCGAGACAGAGTGCCTGGAGCGTCTAGCTAGCGTGGCAGAGTGTCTGGAGCCACTGATTAGCGTGGCAGATAGTCTGAAGCGTCTAGGTAGCGAGGCAGAGTGTCTGGAGCGTCTAGGTAGCGAGGCAAGGTGTCTGGAGCGTCTAAGTAGCGAATCAGAGTGTCTGGAGCGTCTAGCTAGCGTGGCAGAGTGTCTGGAGCGTCTGGCTAGCATTGCAGAGTGTCTTCAGCCTCTGGCTAGCGTGGCAGAGTGTCTGGAGCGTCTGGCTAGCGTAGCAGAGTGTCTGAAATCTCTGGCTAGCATGGCAGAGTGTCTGGAGCGGCTGGCTAGGGAGGCAGAGTGTCTGGATCGTCTGGGTAGCGAGCCAGAGTGTCTGGAGTGCCTGGCTAGTGAGGCAGAGTTTCTGGAGCGTCTAAGTAGCGAGGCAGAGTGCCTGGAACGTCTAGCTAGCGTGGCAGAGTGTCTGGAGCCACTGGCTAGCGTAGCAGATAGTCTGGAGCGTCTGGCTAGAATGGCAGAGTGTCTGGAGCGCCTGGCTAGCGAGGCAGAGTGTCTGGAGATTCTGGGTAGCAAGGCAGAGTGTCTGGAGCGTCTATTTAGCGTGGCAGAGTGTCTGGAGCCTCTGGCTAGCGTAGCAGATAGTCTGGAGCGTCTGGCTAGAATGGCAGAGTGTCTGGAGCGCCTGGCTAGCGAGGCAGAGCTTCTGAAGCGCCTGGCTAACGAGGCAGAGTGTCTGGAGCGTCTGGGGAGCGAGGCAAAGTGTCTTGAACGTCTGGGTAGCGAATCAGAGTGTCTGGAGCGTCTGGCTAGCGTGGCAGAGTGTCTGGAGAGTCTGGGTAGCTAGCCAGAGTGTCTGAAGCGTCTGGGTAGCTAGCCAGAGTGTCTGAAGCGTCTGGCTAGCATGGCAGAGTGTCTGGAGCGGCTGGCTAGCGAAGCAGAGTGTCTGGAGCGCCTGGCTAGCATTGCAGAGTGTCTTCAGCCTCTGGCTAGCGTGGCAGAGTGTCTGGAGCGTCTGGCTAGCATTGCAGAGTGTCTGCAGCCTCTGGCTAGCGTGGCAGATAGTCTGGAGCCACTGGCTAGCGTGGCAAATAGTCTGGAGCGTCTGGGTAGCGAGGCAGAGTGTCTGGAGCGCCTGGCTAGCGAGGCAGAGTGTCTGGAGGGTCTAAGTAGCAAGGCAGAGTGTCTGGAGCGTCTAGCTAGCGTGGCAGAGTGTCTGGAGCGTCTAGCTAGCGTAGCAGAGTGTCTGAAATCTCTGGCTAGCATGGCAGAGTGTCTGGAGCGGCTGGCTAGGGAGGCAGAGTGTCTGGATCGTCTGGGTAGCGAGCCAGAGTGTCTGGAGTGCCTGGCTAGTGAGGCAGAGTTTCTGGAGCGTCTAAGTAGCGAGGCAGAGTGCCTGGAGCGTCTAGCTAGCGTGGCAGAGTGTCTGGAGCCACTGGCTAGCGTGGCAGATAGTCTAAAGCGTCTGGGTAGCGAGGCAGAGTGTCTGGAGCGCCTGGCTAGCGAGGCAGAGTGTCTGGAGATTCTGGGTAGCAAGGCAGAGTGTCTGGAGCGTCTATTTAGCGTGGCAGAGTGTCTGGAGCCTCTGGCTAGCGTAGCAGATAGTCTGGAGCGTCTGGCTAGAATGGCAGAGTGTCTGGAGCGCCTGGCTAGCGAGGCAGAGCTTCTGAAGCGCCTGGCTAACGAGGCAGAGTGTCTGGAGCGTCTGGCTAGCGAGGCAGAGTGTCTGGAGCGCCTGGCTAGCGAGGCAGAAAGTCTGGATTGTCTAACAAGCGTGGCAGAGTGTCTGGAGCCTCTGGCTAGCGTGGCAGATAGTCTGGAGCCCCTGGCTAGCGTGGCAGATAGTCTGGAGCGTCTGGGTAGCGAGGCAGAAATTCTGGAGCGCATGGCTAGCGAGACAGAGTGTCTGGAGGGTCTGGGTAGCAAGGCAGAGTGTCTGGAGCGTTTAGCTAGCGAGGCAGAGTGTCTGGTGTGTCTGGGTAGCGAGGCAAGGTGTCTGGAGCGTCTAAGTAGCGAATCAGAGTGTCTGGAGCGTCTAGCTAGCGTGGCAGAGTGTCTGGAGCGTCTGGCTAGCATTGCAGAGTGTCTTCAGCCTCTGGCTAGCGTGGCAGAGTGTCTGGAGCGTCTGGCTAGCATTGCAGAGTGTCTGCAGCCTCTGGCTAGCGTGGCAGATATTCTGGAGCCACTGGCTAGCGAGGCAGTGTGTCTGGAGCGTCTGGGTTGCCAGCCAGAGTGTCTGAAGCGCCTGGCTAGCGAGGCAGAGTGTCTGGAGCGTCTAAGTAGCGAGGCAGAGTGCCTGGAGCGTCGAGCTAGCCTGGCAGAGTGGCTGGAGCCACTAACTAGCGTGGCAGAGTGTCTGGAGCCTCTGGCTAGCGTAGCAGATAGTCTGGAGCGTCTGGCTAGAATGTCAGAGTGTCTGGAGCGCCTGGCTAGCGAGGCAGAGCTTCTGAAGCGCCTGGCTAACGAGGCAGAGTGTCTGGAGCGTCTCAGGAGCGAGGCAAAGTGTCTTGAACGTCTGGGTAGCGAATCAGAGTGTCTGGAGCGTCTGGCTAGCGTGGCAGAGTGTCTGGAGCGCCTGGCTAGCGAGGCAGAGAGTCTGGAGCCACTGGCTAGCGTTGCAGATAGTCTGGAGCGTCTGGGTAGCGAGGCAAAGTGTCTGGAACGTCTGGGTAGTGAATCAGAGTGTCTGGAGTGCCTGGCTAGCGTGGCAGAGTGTCTGGAGCGTCTGGCTAGCATTGCAGAGTGTCTGGAGCGTCTGAGTAGCGAGGCAGAGTGCCTGGAGCGTCTAGCTAGCGTGGCAGAGTGGCTGGAGCCACTGGCTAGCGTTGCAGATAGTCTGGAGCGTCTGGGTAGCGAGGCAAAGTGTCTGGAACGTCTGGGTAGTGAATCAGAGTGTCTGGAGTGCCTGGCTAGCGAGGCACAGTGTCTGGAGCGTCTAAGTAGCGAGACAGAGTGCCTGGAGCGTCTAGCTAGCGTGGCAGAGTGTCTGGAGCCACTGATTAGCGTGGCAGATAGTCTGAAGCGTCTAGGTAGCGAGGCAGAGTGTCTGGAGCGTCTGGGTAGCGAGGCAAGGTGTCTGGAGCGTCTAAGTAGCGAATCAGAGTGTCTGGGGCGTCTAGCTAGCGTGGCAGAGTGTCTGGAGCGTCTGGCTAGCATTGCAGAGTGTCTTCAGCCTCTGGCTAGCGTGGCAGAGTGTCTGGAGCGTCTGGCTAGCGTAGCAGAGTGTCTGAAATCTCTGGCTAGCATGGCAGAGTGTCTGGAGCGGCTGGCTAGGGAGGCAGAGTGTCTGGATCGTCTGGGTAGCGAGCCAGAGTGTCTGGAGTGCCTGGCTAGTGAGGCAGAGTTTCTGGAGCGTCTAAGTAGCGAGGCAGAGTGCCTGGAACGTCTAGCTAGCGTGGCAGAGTGTCTGGAGCCACTGGCTAGCGTGGCAGATAGTCTAAAGCGTCTGGGTAGCGAGGCAGAGTGTCTGGAGCGCCTGGCTAGCGAGGCAGAGTGTCTGGAGATTCTGGGTAGCAAGGCAGAGTGTCTGGAGCGTCTATTTAGCGTGGCAGAGTGTCTGGAGCCTCTGGCTAGCGTAGCAGATAGTCTGGAGCGTCTGGCTAGAATGGCAGAGTGTCTGGAGCGCCTGGCTAGCGAGGCAGAGCTTCTGAAGCGCCTGGCTAACGAGGCAGAGTGTCTGGAGCGTCTGGGGAGCGAGGCAAAGTGTCTTGAACGTCTGGGTAGCGAATCAGAGTGTCTGGAGCGTCTGGCTAGCGTGGCAGAGTGTCTGGAGCGCCTGGCTTGCGAGGCAGAGTGTCTGGAGAGTCTGGGTAGCTAGCCAGAGTGTCTGAAGCGTCTGGCTAGCATGGCAGAGTGTCTGGAGCGGCTGGCTAGCGAAGCAGAGTGTCTGGAGCGCCTGGCTAGCATTGCAGAGTGTCTTCAGCCTCTGGCTAGCGTGGCAGAGTGTCTGGAGCGTCTGGCTAGCATTGCAGAGTGTCTGCAGCCTCTGGCTAGCGTGGCAGATAGTCTGAAGCCACTGGCTAGCGTGGCAAATAGTCTGGAGCGTCTGGGTAGCGAGGCAGAGTGTCTGGAGCGCCTGGCTAGCGAGGCACAGTGTCTGGAGGGTCTAAGTAGCAAGGCAGAGTGTCTGGAGCGTCTAGCTAGCGTGGCAGAGTGTCTGGAGCGTCTAGCTAGCGTAGCAGAGTGTCTGAAATCTCTGGCTAGCATGGCAGAGTGTCTGGAGCGGCTGGCTAGGGAGGCAGAGTGTCTGGATCGTCTGGGTAGCGAGCCAGAGTGTCTGGAGTGCCTGGCTAGTGAGGCAGAGTTTCTGGAGCGTCTAAGTAGCGTGGCAGAGTGTCTGGAGCCACTGGCTAGCGTGGCAGATAGTCTAAAGCGTCTGGGTAGCGAGGCAGAGTGTCTGGAGCGATTAGCTAGCGAGGCAGAGTGTCTGGTGTGTCTGGGTAGCGAGGCAAGGTGTCTGGAGCGTCTAAGTAGCGAATCAGAGTGTCTGGAGCGTCTAGCTAGCGTGGCAGAGTGTCTGGAGCGTCTGGCTAGCATTGCAGAGTGTCTGGAGCGTCTGAGTAGCGAGGCAGAGTGCCTGGAGCGTCTAGCTAGCGTGGCAGAGTGGCTGGAGCCACTGGCTAGCGTTGCAGATAGTCTAGAGCGTCTGGGTAGCGAGGCAAAGTGTCTGGAACGTCTGGGTAGCGAATCAGAGTTTCTGGAGTGCCTGGCTAGCGAGGCACAGTGTCTGGAGCGTCTAAGTAGCGAGACAGAGTGCCTGGAGCGTCTAGCTAGCGTGGCAGAGTGTCTGGAGCCACTGATTAGCGTGGCAGATAGTCTGAAGCGTCTAGGTAGCGAGGCAGAGTGTCTGGAGCGTCTGGGTAGCGAGGCAAGGTGTCTGGAGCGTCTAAGTAGCGAATCAGAGTGTCTGGAGCGTCTAGCTAGCGTGGCAGATAGTCTGGAGCCACTGGCTAGCGTGGCAGATAGTCTGGAGCGTCTGGGTAGCGAGGCAGAAATTCTTGAGCGCATGGCTAGCGAGACAGAGTGTCTGGAGGGTCTGGGTAGCAAGGCAGATTGTCTGGAGCGTTTAGCTAGCGAGGCAGAGTGTCTGGTATGTCTGGGTAGCGAGGCAAGGTGTCTGGAGCGTCTAAGTAGCGAATCAGAGTGTCTGGAGCGTCTAGCTAGCGTGGCAGAGTGTCTGGAGCGTCTGGCTAGCATTGCAGAGTGTCTGGAGCGTCTGAGTAGCGAGGCAGAGTGCCTGGAGCGTCTAGCTAGCGTGGCAGAGTGGCTGGAGCCACTGGCTAGCGTTGCAGATAGTCTGGAGCGTCTGGGTAGCGAGGCAAAGTGTCTGGAACGTCTGGGTAGCGAATCAGAGTGTCTGGAGTGCCTGGCTAGCGAGGCACAGTGTCTGGAGCGTCTAAGTAGCGAGACAGAGTGCCTGGAGCGTCTAGCTAGCGTGGCAGAGTGTCTGGAGCCACTGATTAGCGTGGCAGATAGTCTGAAGCGTCTAGGTAGCGAGGCAGAGTGTCTGGAGCGTCTAGGTAGCGAGGCAAGGTGTCTGGAGCGTCTAAGTAGCGAATCAGAGTGTCTGGAGCGTCTAGCTAGCGTGGCAGAGTGTCTGGAGCGTCTGGCTAGCATTGCAGAGTGTCTTCAGCCTCTGGCTAGCGTGGCAGAGTGTCTGGAGCGTCTGGCTAGCGTAGCAGAGTGTCTGAAATCTCTGGCTAGCATGGCAGAGTGTCTGGAGCGGCTGGCTAGGGAGGCAGAGTGTCTGGATCGTCTGGGTAGCGAGCCAGAGTGTCTGGAGTGCCTGGCTAGTGAGGCAGAGTTTCTGGAGCGTCTAAGTAGCGAGGCAGAGTGCCTGGAACGTCTAGCTAGCGTGGCAGAGTGTCTGGAGCCACTGGCTAGCGTAGCAGATAGTCTGGAGCGTCTGGCTAGAATGGCAGAGTGTCTGGAGCGCCTGGCTAGCGAGGCAGAGTGTCTGGAGATTCTGGGTAGCAAGGCAGAGTGTCTGGAGCGTCTATTTAGCGTGGCAGAGTGTCTGGAGCCTCTGGCTAGCGTAGCAGATAGTCTGGAGCGTCTGGCTAGAATGGCAGAGTGTCTGGAGCGCCTGGCTAGCGAGGCAGAGCTTCTGAAGCGCCTGGCTAACGAGGCAGAGTGTCTGGAGCGTCTGGGGAGCGAGGCAAAGTGTCTTGAACGTCTGGGTAGCGAATCAGAGTGTCTGGAGCGTCTGGCTAGCGTGGCAGAGTGTCTGGAGAGTCTGGGTAGCTAGCCAGAGTGTCTGAAGCGTCTGGGTAGCTAGCCAGAGTGTCTGAAGCGTCTGGCTAGCATGGCAGAGTGTCTGGAGCGGCTGGCTAGCGAAGCAGAGTGTCTGGAGCGCCTGGCTAGCATTGCAGAGTGTCTTCAGCCTCTGGCTAGCGTGGCAGAGTGTCTGGAGCGTCTGGCTAGCATTGCAGAGTGTCTGCAGCCTCTGGCTAGCGTGGCAGATAGTCTGGAGCCACTGGCTAGCGTGGCAAATAGTCTGGAGCGTCTGGGTAGCGAGGCAGAGTGTCTGGAGCGCCTGGCTAGCGAGGCAGAGTGTCTGGAGGGTCTAAGTAGCAAGGCAGAGTGTCTGGAGCGTCTAGCTAGCGTGGCAGAGTGTCTGGAGCGTCTAGCTAGCGTAGCAGAGTGTCTGAAATCTCTGGCTAGCATGGCAGAGTGTCTGGAGCGGCTGGCTAGGGAGGCAGAGTGTCTGGATCGTCTGGGTAGCGAGCCAGAGTGTCTGGAGTGCCTGGCTAGTGAGGCAGAGTTTCTGGAGCGTCTAAGTAGCGAGGCAGAGTGCCTGGAGCGTCTAGCTAGCGTGGCAGAGTGTCTGGAGCCACTGGCTAGCGTGGCAGATAGTCTAAAGCGTCTGGGTAGCGAGGCAGAGTGTCTGGAGCGCCTGGCTAGCGAGGCAGAGTGTCTGGAGATTCTGGGTAGCAAGGCAGAGTGTCTGGAGCGTCTATTTAGCGTGGCAGAGTGTCTGGAGCCTCTGGCTAGCGTAGCAGATAGTCTGGAGCGTCTGGCTAGAATGGCAGAGTGTCTGGAGCGCCTGGCTAGCGAGGCAGAGCTTCTGAAGCGCCTGGCTAACGAGGCAGAGTGTCTGGAGCGTCTGGCTAGCGAGGCAGAGTGTCTGGAGCGCCTGGCTAGCGAGGCAGAAAGTCTGGATTGTCTAACAAGCGTGGCAGAGTGTCTGGAGCCTCTGGCTAGCGTGGCAGATAGTCTGGAGCCCCTGGCTAGCGTGGCAGATAGTCTGGAGCGTCTGGGTAGCGAGGCAGAAATTCTGGAGCGCATGGCTAGCGAGACAGAGTGTCTGGAGGGTCTGGGTAGCAAGGCAGAGTGTCTGGAGCGTTTAGCTAGCGAGGCAGAGTGTCTGGTGTGTCTGGGTAGCGAGGCAAGGTGTCTGGAGCGTCTAAGTAGCGAATCAGAGTGTCTGGAGCGTCTAGCTAGCGTGGCAGAGTGTCTGGAGCGTCTGGCTAGCATTGCAGAGTGTCTTCAGCCTCTGGCTAGCGTGGCAGAGTGTCTGGAGCGTCTGGCTAGCATTGCAGAGTGTCTGCAGCCTCTGGCTAGCGTGGCAGATATTCTGGAGCCACTGGCTAGCGAGGCAGTGTGTCTGGAGCGTCTGGGTTGCCAGCCAGAGTGTCTGAAGCGCCTGGCTAGCGAGGCAGAGTGTCTGGAGCGTCTAAGTAGCGAGGCAGAGTGCCTGGAGCGTCGAGCTAGCCTGGCAGAGTGGCTGGAGCCACTAACTAGCGTGGCAGAGTGTCTGGAGCCTCTGGCTAGCGTTGCAGATAGTCTGGAGCGTCTGGGTAGCGAGGCAAAGTGTCTGGAACGTCTGGGTAGCGAATCAGAGTGTCTGGAGTGCCTGGCTAGCGAGGCACAGTGTCTGGAGCGTCTAAGTTTCGAGACAGAGTGCCTGGAGCGTCTAGCTAGCGTGGCAGAGTGTCTGGAGCCACTGATTAGCGTGGCAGATAGTCTGAAGCGTCTAGGTAGCGAGGCAGAGTGTCTGGAGCGTCTAGGTAGCGAGGCAAGGTGTCTGGAGCGTCTAAGTAGCGAATCAGAGTGTCTGGAGCGTCTAGCTAGCGTGGCAGAGTGTCTGGAGCGTCTGGCTAGCATTGCAGAGTGTCTTCAGCCTCTGGCTAGCGTGGCAGAGTGTCTGGAGCGTCTGGCTAGCGTAGCAGAGTGTCTGAAATCTCTGGCTAGCATGGCAGAGTGTCTGGAGCGGCTGGCTAGGGAGGCAGAGTGTCTGGATCGTCTGGGTAGCGAGCCAGAGTGTCTGGAGTGCCTGGCTAGTGAGGCAGAGTTTCTGGAGCGTCTAAGTAGCGAGGCAGAGTGCCTGGAACGTCTAGCTAGCGTGGCAGAGTGTCTGGAGCCACTGGCTAGCGTAGCAGATAGTCTGGAGCGTCTGGCTAGAATGGCAGAGTGTCTGGAGCGCCTGGCTAGCGAGGCAGAGTGTCTGGAGATTCTGGGTAGCAAGGCAGAGTGTCTGGAGCGTCTATTTAGCGTGGCAGAGTGTCTGGAGCCTCTGGCTAGCGTAGCAGATAGTCTGGAGCGTCTGGCTAGAATGGCAGAGTGTCTGGAGCGCCTGGCTAGCGAGGCAGAGCTTCTGAAGCGCCTGGCTAACGAGGCAGAGTGTCTGGAGCGTCTGGGGAGCGAGGCAAAGTGTCTTGAACGTCTGGGTAGCGAATCAGAGTGTCTGGAGCGTCTGGCTAGCGTGGCAGAGTGTCTGGAGAGTCTGGGTAGCTAGCCAGAGTGTCTGAAGCGTCTGGGTAGCTAGCCAGAGTGTCTGAAGCGTCTGGCTAGCATGGCAGAGTGTCTGGAGCGGCTGGCTAGCGAAGCAGAGTGTCTGGAGCGCCTGGCTAGCATTGCAGAGTGTCTTCAGCCTCTGGCTAGCGTGGCAGAGTGTCTGGAGCGTCTGGCTAGCATTGCAGAGTGTCTGCAGCCTCTGGCTAGCGTGGCAGATAGTCTGGAGCCACTGGCTAGCGTGGCAAATAGTCTGGAGCGTCTGGGTAGCGAGGCAGAGTGTCTGGAGCGCCTGGCTAGCGAGGCAGAGTGTCTGGAGGGTCTAAGTAGCAAGGCAGAGTGTCTGGAGCGTCTAGCTAGCGTGGCAGAGTGTCTGGAGCGTCTAGCTAGCGTAGCAGAGTGTCTGAAATCTCTGGCTAGCATGGCAGAGTGTCTGGAGCGGCTGGCTAGGGAGGCAGAGTGTCTGGATCGTCTGGGTAGCGAGCCAGAGTGTCTGGAGTGCCTGGCTAGTGAGGCAGAGTTTCTGGAGCGTCTAAGTAGCGAGGCAGAGTGCCTGGAGCGTCTAGCTAGCGTGGCAGAGTGTCTGGAGCCACTGGCTAGCGTGGCAGATAGTCTAAAGCGTCTGAGTAGCGAGGCAGAGTGTCTGGAGCGCCTGGCTAGCGAGGCAGAGTGTCTGGAGATTCTGGGTAGCAAGGCAGAGTGTCTGGAGCGTCTATTTAGCGTGGCAGAGTGTCTGGAGCCTCTGGCTAGCGTAGCAGATAGTCTGGAGCGTCTGGCTAGAATGGCAGAGTGTCTGGAGCGCCTGGCTAGCGAGGCAGAGCTTCTGAAGCGCCTGGCTAACGAGGCAGAGTGTCTGGAGCGTCTGGCTAGCGAGGCAGAGTGTCTGGAGCGCCTGGCTAGCGAGGCAGAAAGTCTGGATTGTCTAACAAGCGTGGCAGAGTGTCTGGAGCCTCTGGCTAGCGTGGCAGATAGTCTGGAGCCCCTGGCTAGCGTGGCAGATAGTCTGGAGCGTCTGGGTAGCGAGGCAGAAATTCTGGAGCGCATGGCTAGCGAGACAGAGTGTCTGGAGGGTCTGGGTAGCAAGGCAGAGTGTCTGGAGCGTTTAGCTAGCGAGGCAGAGTGTCTGGTGTGTCTGGGTAGCGAGGCAAGGTGTCTGGAGCGTCTAAGTAGCGAATCAGAGTGTCTGGAGCGTCTAGCTAGCGTGGCAGAGTGTCTGGAGCGTCTGGCTAGCATTGCAGAGTGTCTTCAGCCTCTGGCTAGCGTGGCAGAGTGTCTGGAGCGTCTGGCTAGCATTGCAGAGTGTCTGCAGCCTCTGGCTAGCGTGGCAGATATTCTGGAGCCACTGGCTAGCGAGGCAGTGTGTCTGGAGCGTCTGGGTTGCCAGCCAGAGTGTCTGAAGCGCCTGGCTAGCGAGGCAGAGTGTCTGGAGCGTCTAAGTAGCGAGGCAGAGTGCCTGGAGCGTCGAGCTAGCCTGGCAGAGTGGCTGGAGCCACTAACTAGCGTGGCAGAGTGTCTGGAGCCTCTGGCTAGCGTTGCAGATAGTCTGGAGCGTCTGGGTAGCGAGGCAAAGTGTCTGGAACGTCTGGGTAGCGAATCAGAGTGTCTGGAGTGCCTGGCTAGCGAGGCACAGTGTCTGGAGCGTCTAAGTAGCGAGACAGAGTGCCTGGAGCGTCTAGCTAGCGTGGCAGAGTGTCTGGAGCCACTGATTAGCGTGGCAGATAGTCTGAAGCGTCTAGGTAGCGAGGCAGAGTGTCTGGAGCGTCTAGGTAGCGAGGCAAGGTGTCTGGAGCGTCTAAGTAGCGAATCAGAGTGTCTGGAGCGTCTAGCTAGCGTGGCAGAGTGTCTGGAGCGTCTGGCTAGCATTGCAGAGTGTCTTCAGCCTCTGGCTAGCGTGGCAGAGTGTCTGGAGCGTCTGGCTAGCGTAGCAGAGTGTCTGAAATCTCTGGCTAGCATGGCAGAGTGTCTGGAGCGGCTGGCTAGGGAGGCAGAGTGTCTGGATCGTCTGGGTAGCGAGCCAGAGTGTCTGGAGTGCCTGGCTAGTGAGGCAGAGTTTCTGGAGCGTCTAAGTAGCGAGGCAGAGTGCCTGGAACGTCTAGCTAGCGTGGCAGAGTGTCTGGAGCCACTGGCTAGCGTAGCAGATAGTCTGGAGCGTCTGGCTAGAATGGCAGAGTGTCTGGAGCGCCTGGCTAGCGAGGCAGAGTGTCTGGAGATTCTGGGTAGCAAGGCAGAGTGTCTGGAGCGTCTATTTAGCGTGGCAGAGTGTCTGGAGCCTCTGGCTAGCGTAGCAGATAGTCTGGAGCGTCTGGCTAGAATGGCAGAGTGTCTGGAGCGCCTGGCTAGCGAGGCAGAGCTTCTGAAGCGCCTGGCTAACGAGGCAGAGTGTCTGGAGCGTCTGGGGAGCGAGGCAAAGTGTCTTGAACGTCTGGGTAGCGAATCAGAGTGTCTGGAGCGTCTGGCTAGCGTGGCAGAGTGTCTGGAGAGTCTGGGTAGCTAGCCAGAGTGTCTGAAGCGTCTGGGTAGCTAGCCAGAGTGTCTGAAGCGTCTGGCTAGCATGGCAGAGTGTCTGGAGCGGCTGGCTAGCGAAGCAGAGTGTCTGGAGCGCCTGGCTAGCATTGCAGAGTGTCTTCAGCCTCTGGCTAGCGTGGCAGAGTGTCTGGAGCGTCTGGCTAGCATTGCAGAGTGTCTGCAGCCTCTGGCTAGCGTGGCAGATAGTCTGGAGCCACTGGCTAGCGTGGCAAATAGTCTGGAGCGTCTGGGTAGCGAGGCAGAGTGTCTGGAGCGCCTGGCTAGCGAGGCAGAGTGTCTGGAGGGTCTAAGTAGCAAGGCAGAGTGTCTGGAGCGTCTAGCTAGCGTGGCAGAGTGTCTGGAGCGTCTAGCTAGCGTAGCAGAGTGTCTGAAATCTCTGGCTAGCATGGCAGAGTGTCTGGAGCGGCTGGCTAGGGAGGCAGAGTGTCTGGATCGTCTGGGTAGCGAGCCAGAGTGTCTGGAGTGCCTGGCTAGTGAGGCAGAGTTTCTGGAGCGTCTAAGTAGCGAGGCAGAGTGCCTGGAGCGTCTAGCTAGCGTGGCAGAGTGTCTGGAGCCACTGGCTAGCGTGGCAGATAGTCTAAAGCGTCTGGGTAGCGAGGCAGAGTGTCTGGAGCGCCTGGCTAGCGAGGCAGAGTGTCTGGAGATTCTGGGTAGCAAGGCAGAGTGTCTGGAGCGTCTATTTAGCGTGGCAGAGTGTCTGGAGCCTCTGGCTAGCGTAGCAGATAGTCTGGAGCGTCTGGCTAGAATGGCAGAGTGTCTGGAGCGCCTGGCTAGCGAGGCAGAGCTTCTGAAGCGCCTGGCTAACGAGGCAGAGTGTCTGGAGCGTCTGGCTAGCGAGGCAGAGTGTCTGGAGCGCCTGGCTAGCGAGGCAGAAAGTCTGGATTGTCTAACAAGCGTGGCAGAGTGTCTGGAGCCTCTGGCTAGCGTGGCAGATAGTCTGGAGCCCCTGGCTAGCGTGGCAGATAGTCTGGAGCGTCTGGGTAGCGAGGCAGAAATTCTGGAGCGCATGGCTAGCGAGACAGAGTGTCTGGAGGGTCTGGGTAGCAAGGCAGAGTGTCTGGAGCGTTTAGCTAGCGAGGCAGAGTGTCTGGTGTGTCTGGGTAGCGAGGCAAGGTGTCTGGAGCGTCTAAGTAGCGAATCAGAGTGTCTGGAGCGTCTAGCTAGCGTGGCAGAGTGTCTGGAGCGTCTGGCTAGCATTGCAGAGTGTCTTCAGCCTCTGGCTAGCGTGGCAGAGTGTCTGGAGCGTCTGGCTAGCATTGCAGAGTGTCTGCAGCCTCTGGCTAGCGTGGCAGATATTCTGGAGCCACTGGCTAGCGAGGCAGTGTGTCTGGAGCGTCTGGGTTGCCAGCCAGAGTGTCTGAAGCGCCTGGCTAGCGAGGCAGAGTGTCTGGAGCGTCTAAGTAGCGAGGCAGAGTGCCTGGAGCGTCGAGCTAGCCTGGCAGAGTGGCTGGAGCCACTAACTAGCGTGGCAGAGTGTCTGGAGCCTCTGGCTAGCGTAGCAGATAGTCTGGAGCGTCTGGCTAGAATGTCAGAGTGTCTGGAGCGCCTGGCTAGCGAGGCAGAGCTTCTGAAGCGCCTGGCTAACGAGGCAGAGTGTCTGGAGCGTCTCAGGAGCGAGGCAAAGTGTCTTGAACGTCTGGGTAGCGAATCAGAGTGTCTGGAGCGTCTGGCTAGCGTGGCAGAGTGTCTGGAGCGCCTGGCTAGCGAGGCAGAGAGTCTGGAGCCACTGGCTAGCGTTGCAGATAGTCTGGAGCGTCTGGGTAGCGAGGCAAAGTGTCTGGAACGTCTGGGTAGTGAATCAGAGTGTCTGGAGTGCCTGGCTAGCGTGGCAGAGTGTCTGGAGCGTCTGGCTAGCATTGCAGAGTGTCTGGAGCGTCTGAGTAGCGAGGCAGAGTGCCTGGAGCGTCTAGCTAGCGTGGCAGAGTGGCTGGAGCCACTGGCTAGCGTTGCAGATAGTCTGGAGCGTCTGGGTAGCGAGGCAAAGTGTCTGGAACGTCTGGGTAGTGAATCAGAGTGTCTGGAGTGCCTGGCTAGCGAGGCACAGTGTCTGGAGCGTCTAAGTAGCGAGACAGAGTGCCTGGAGCGTCTAGCTAGCGTGGCAGAGTGTCTGGAGCCACTGATTAGCGTGGCAGATAGTCTGAAGCGTCTAGGTAGCGAGGCAGAGTGTCTGGAGCGTCTGGGTAGCGAGGCAAGGTGTCTGGAGCGTCTAAGTAGCGAATCAGAGTGTCTGGAGCGTCTAGCTAGCGTGGCAGAGTGTCTGGAGCGTCTGGCTAGCATTGCAGAGTGTCTTCAGCCTCTGGCTAGCGTGGCAGAGTGTCTGGAGCGTCTGGCTAGCGTAGCAGAGTGTCTGAAATCTCTGGCTAGCATGGCAGAGTGTCTGGAGCGGCTGGCTAGGGAGGCAGAGTGTCTGGATCGTCTGGGTAGCGAGCCAGAGTGTCTGGAGTGCCTGGCTAGTGAGGCAGAGTTTCTGGAGCGTCTAAGTAGCGAGGCAGAGTGCCTGGAACGTCTAGCTAGCGTGGCAGAGTGTCTGGAGCCACTGGCTAGCGTGGCAGATAGTCTAAAGCGTCTGGGTAGCGAGGCAGAGTGTCTGGAGCGCCTGGCTAGCGAGGCAGAGTGTCTGGAGATTCTGGGTAGCAAGGCAGAGTGTCTGGAGCGTCTATTTAGCGTGGCAGAGTGTCTGGAGCCTCTGGCTAGCGTAGCAGATAGTCTGGAGCGTCTGGCTAGAATGGCAGAGTGTCTGGAGCGCCTGGCTAGCGAGGCAGAGCTTCTGAAGCGCCTGGCTAACGAGGCAGAGTGTCTGGAGCGTCTGGGGAGCGAGGCAAAGTGTCTTGAACGTCTGGGTAGCGAATCAGAGTGTCTGGAGCGTCTGGCTAGCGTGGCAGAGTGTCTGGAGCGCCTGGCTTGCGAGGCAGAGTGTCTGGAGAGTCTGGGTAGCTAGCCAGAGTGTCTGAAGCGTCTGGCTAGCATGGCAGAGTGTCTGGAGCGGCTGGCTAGCGAAGCAGAGTGTCTGGAGCGCCTGGCTAGCATTGCAGAGTGTCTTCAGCCTCTGGCTAGCGTGGCAGAGTGTCTGGAGCGTCTGGCTAGCGTGGCAGAGTGTCTGGAGCGCCTGGCTAGCGAGGCAGAGTGTCTGGAGAGTCTGGGTAGCTAGCCAGAGTGTCTGAAGCGTCTGGCTAGCATGGCAGAGTGTCTGGAGCGCCTGGCTAGCATTGCAGAGTGTCTTCAGCCTCTGGCTAGCGTGGCAGAGTGTCTGGAGCGTCTGGCTAGCATTGCAGAGTGTCTGCAGCCTCTGGCTAGCGTGGCAGATAGTCTGGAGCCACTGGCTAGCGTGGCAAATAGTCTGGAGCGTCTGGGTAGCGAGGCAGAGTGTCTGGAGCGCCTGGCTAGCGAGGCAGAGTGTCTGGAGGGTCTAAGTAGCAAGGCAGAGTGTCTGGAGCGTCTAGCTAGCGTGGCAGAGTGTCTGGAGCGTCTAGCTAGCGTAGCAGAGTGTCTGAAATCTCTGGCTAGCATGGCAGAGTGTCTGGAGCGGCTGGCTAGGGAGGCAGAGTGTCTGGATCGTCTGGGTAGCGAGCCAGAGTGTCTGGAGTGCCTGGCTAGTGAGGCAGAGTTTCTGGAGCGTCTAAGTAGCGAGGCAGAGTGCCTGGAGCGTCTAGCTAGCGTGGCAGAGTGTCTGGAGCCACTGGCTAGCGTGGCAGATAGTCTAAAGCGTCTGGGTAGCGAGGCAGAGTGTCTGGAGCGCCTGGCTAGCGAGGCAGAGTGTCTGGAGATTCTGGGTAGCAAGGCAGAGTGTCTGGAGCGTCTATTTAGCGTGGCAGAGTGTCTGGAGCCTCTGGCTAGCGTAGCAGATAGTCTGGAGCGTCTGGCTAGAATGGCAGAGTGTCTGGAGCGCCTGGCTAGCGAGGCAGAGCTTCTGAAGCGCCTGGCTAACGAGGCAGAGTGTCTGGAGCGTCTGGCTAGCGAGGCAGAGTGTCTGGAGCGCCTGGCTAGCGAGGCAGAAAGTCTGGATTGTCTAACAAGCGTGGCAGAGTGTCTGGAGCCTCTGGCTAGCGTGGCAGATAGTCTGGAGCCCCTGGCTAGCGTGGCAGATAGTCTGGAGCGTCTGGGTAGCGAGGCAGAAATTCTGGAGCGTTTAGCTAGCGAGGCAGAGTGTCTGGTGTGTCTGGGTAGCGAGGCAAGGTGTCTGGAGCGTCTAAGTAGCGAATCAGAGTGTCTGGAGCGTCTAGCTAGCGTGGCAGAGTGTCTGGAGCGTCTGGCTAGCATTGCAGAGTGTCTTCAGCCTCTGGCTAGCGTGGCAGAGTGTCTGGAGCGTCTGGCTAGCATTGCAGAGTGTCTGCAGCCTCTGGCTAGCGTGGCAGATATTCTGGAGCCACTGGCTAGCGAGGCAGTGTGTCTGGAGCGTCTGGGTTGCCAGCCAGAGTGTCTGAAGCGCCTGGCTAGCGAGGCAGAGTGTCTGGAGCGTCTAAGTAGCGAGGCAGAGTGCCTGGAGCGTCGAGCTAGCCTGGCAGAGTGGCTGGAGCCACTAACTAGCGTGGCAGAGTGTCTGGAGCCTCTGGCTAGCGTAGCAGATAGTCTGGAGCGTCTGGCTAGAATGGCAGAGTGTCTGGAGCGCCTGGCTAGCGAGGCAGAGCTTCTGAAGCGCCTGGCTAACGAGGCAGAGTGTCTGGAGCGTCTCAGGAGCGAGGCAAAGTGTCTTGAACGTCTGGGTAGCGAATCAGAGTGTCTGGAGCGTCTGGCTAGCGTGGCAGAGTGTCTGGAGCGCCTGGCTAGCGAGGCAGAGAGTCTGGAGCCACTGGCTAGCGTTGCAGATAGTCTGGAGCGTCTGGGTAGCGAGGCAAAGTGTCTGGAACGTCTGGGTAGTGAATCAGAGTGTCTGGAGTGCCTGGCTAGCGTGGCAGAGTGTCTGGAGCGTCTGGCTAGCATTGCAGGGTGTCTGGAGCGTCTGAGTAGCGAGGCAGAGTGCCTGGAGCGTCTAGCTAGCGTGGCAGAGTGGCTGGAGCCACTGGCTAGCGTTGCAGATAGTCTAGAGCGTCTGGGTAGCGAGGCAAAGTGTCTGGAACGTCTGGGTAGTGAATCAGAGTGTCTGGAGTGCCTGGCTAGCGAGGCACAGTGTCTGGAGCGTCTAAGTAGCGAGACAGAGTGCCTGGAGCGTCTAGCTAGCGTGGCAGAGTGTCTGGAGCCACTGATTAGCGTGGCAGATAGTCTGAAGCGTCTAGGTAGCGAGGCAGAGTGTCTGGAGCGTCTGGGTAGCGAGGCAAGGTGTCTGGAGCGTCTAAGTAGCGAATCAGAGTGTCTGGAGCGTCTAGCTAGCGTGGCAGAGTGTCTGGAGCGTCTGGCTAGCATTGCAGAGTGTCTTCAGCCTCTGGCTAGCGTGGCAGAGTGTCTGGAGCGTCTGGCTAGCGTAGCAGAGTGTCTGAAATCTCTGGCTAGCATGGCAGAGTGTCTGGAGCGGCTGGCTAGGGAGGCAGAGTGTCTGGATCGTCTGGGTAGCGAGCCAGAGTGTCTGGAGTGCCTGGCTAGTGAGGCAGAGTTTCTGGAGCGTCTAAGTAGCGAGGCAGAGTGCCTGGAGCGTCTAGCTAGCGTGGCAGAGTGTCTGGAGCCACTGGCTAGCGTGGCAGATAGTCTAAAGCGTCTGGGTAGCGAGGCAGAGTGTCTGGAGCGCCTGGCTAGCGAGGCAGAGTGTCTGGAGATTCTGGGTAGCAAGGCAGAGTGTCTGGAGCGTCTATTTAGCGTGGCAGAGTGTCTGGAGCCTCTGGCTAGCGTAGCAGATAGTCTGGAGCGTCTGGCTAGAATGGCAGAGTGTCTGGAGCGCCTGGCTAGCGAGGCAGAGCTTCTGAAGCGCCTGGCTAACGAGGCAGAGTGTCTGGAGCGTCTGGCTAGCGAGGCAGAGTGTCTGGAGCGCCTGGCTAGCGAGGCAGAAAGTCTGGATTGTCTAACAAGCGTGGCAGAGTGTCTGGAGCCTCTGGCTAGCGTGGCAGATAGTCTGGAGCCCCTGGCTAGCGTGGCAGATAGTCTGGAGCGTCTGGGTAGCGAGGCAGAAATTCTGGAGCGCATGGCTAGCGAGACAGAGTGTCTGGAGGGTCTGGGTAGCAAGGCAGAGTGTCTGGAGCGTTTAGCTAGCGAGGCAGAGTGTCTGGTGTGTCTGGGTAGCGAGGCAAGGTGTCTGGAGCGTCTAAGTAGCGAATCAGAGTGTCTGGAGCGTCTAGCTAGCGTGGCAGAGTGTCTGGAGCGTCTGGCTAGCATTGCAGAGTGTCTTCAGCCTCTGGCTAGCGTGGCAGAGTGTCTGGAGCGTCTGGCTAGCATTGCAGAGTGTCTGCAGCCTCTGGCTAGCGTGGCAGATATTCTGGAGCCACTGGCTAGCGAGGCAGTGTGTCTGGAGCGTCTGGGTTGCCAGCCAGAGTGTCTGAAGCGCCTGGCTAGCGAGGCAGAGTGTCTGGAGCGTCTAAGTAGCGAGGCAGAGTGCCTGGAGCGTCGAGCTAGCCTGGCAGAGTGGCTGGAGCCACTAACTAGCGTGGCAGAGTGTCTGGAGCCTCTGGCTAGCGTAGCAGATAGTCTGGAGCGTCTGGCTAGAATGGCAGAGTGTCTGGAGCGCCTGGCTAGCGAGGCAGAGCTTCTGAAGCGCCTGGCTAACGAGGCAGAGTGTCTGGAGCGTCTCAGGAGCGAGGCAAAGTGTCTTGAACGTCTGGGTAGCGAATCAGAGTGTCTGGAGCGTCTGGCTAGCGTGGCAGAGTGTCTGGAGCGCCTGGCTAGCGAGGCAGAGAGTCTGGAGAGTCTGGGTGGCTAGCCAGAGTGTCTGAAGCGTCTGGCTAGCATGGCAGAGTGTCTGGAGCGCCTGGCTAGCGAGGCAGAGTGTCTGGAGAGTCTGGGTAGCGTGGCAGAGTGTCTGGAGCGCCTGGCTAGCGAGGCAGAGTGTCTGGAGAGTCTGAGTAGCGAGGCAGAGTGTCTGGAGAGTCTGAGTAGCGAGGCAGAGTGTCTGAAGCGCCTGGCTAGCGAGGCAGAGTGTCTGGAGCGTCCAAGTAGCGAGGCAGAGTGCCTGGAGCGTCTAGCTTGCGTGGTAGAGTGTCTGGAGTGTCTGGCTAGCGTGGTAGAGTGTCTGGAGCGGCTGGCTAGCGAGGCAGAGTGTCTGGAGCGCCTGGCTAGCGAGGCAGAGTGTCTGGAGCGTCTGGGTAGCAGGCAGAGTGTCTGGAGGGTCTGGGTAGCAAGGCAGAGTGTCTGAGGCGTCAAGCTAGCGTGGCATAGTGTCTTGAGCGTCTGGCTAGCGTAGCAGAAAGTCTGGAGCGTTAAGCTAGCGTAGCAGAGTGTCTGAAACCTCTGGCTAGCGTGGCAGAAAGTCTGGAGCGTCTGGCTAGGGAGGCAGAGTGTCTGGAGCGTCTAGCTAGCGTGGCAGAGTGTCTGGAGCCTCTGGCTAGCGTGGCAGATAATCTGGAGCCACTGGCTAGCGTGGCTGATAGTCTGGAGCGTCAGGGTAGCGTAGCAGAGTGTCTGAAGCGGCTGGCTAGCGAGGCAGAGTGTCTGGAGCGCCTGGCTAGCAAGGCAGAGTGTCTGGAGCGTCTAGCTAGCGTCGCAGAGTGTCTGGGGCCTTTGGCTAGCGTAGCAGATAGTCTGGAGCGTCTGGGTAGCGAGGCAGAGTGTCTGGAGCGTCTAGGTCGCGAGGCAGAGGGTCTGGAGCGCCAGGCTAGCGGGGCAGAGTGTCTGGAGGGTCTGGGTAGCAAGGCAGAGTGTCTGGAGCGTCAAGCTAGCGACGCAGAGTGTCTGGAGCGTCTAGCTAGCGTAGCAGAGTGTCTAAAACCTCTGGCTAGCGTGGCAGAAAGTCTGGAGCGTCTGGCTAGCGAGGCAGAGTGTCTGGAGCGTCTGGCTAGCGTGGCAGATAATCTGGAGCCACTGGCTAGCGTGGCTGATAGTCTGGAGCGTCTGGGTAGCGAGGCAGCGTGTCTGGAGCGCCTGGCTAGCGAGGCAGAGTGTCTGGAGGGTCTGGGTAGCAAGGCAGAGTGTCTGGAGGGTCTGGGTAGCAAGGCAGAGTGTCTGGAGCGTCTAGCTAGCGTAGCAGAGTGTCTAAAACCTCTGGCTAGCGTGGCAGAAAGTCTGGAGCGTCTGGCTAGCATTGCAGAGTGTCTGGAGAGGCTGGCTAGCGAGGCAGAGTGTCTGGAGCGTCTGGATAGCGAGGCAGAGTGTCTGGAGCGCCTGGCTAGCGAGGCAGAGTGTCTGGAGCGTCTGGCTAGCGTGGCAGAGTGTCTGGAGCCTCTGGCTAGCGTGGCAAATAGTCTGGAGCGTCTGGGTAGCGAGGAAGAGTGTCTGGAGCGCCTGGCTAGCGAGGCAGAGTGTCTGGAGGGTCTTAGTAGCAAGGCAGAGTGTCTGGAGCGTCTAGCTAGCGTGGCAGAGTGTCTGGAGCGTCTAGCTAGCGTAGCAGAGTGTCTGAAATCTCTGGCTAGCATGGCAGAGTGTCTGGAGCGGCTGGCTAGGGAGGCAGAGTGTCTGGATCGTCTGGGTAGCGAGCCAGAGTGTCTGGAGTGCCTGGCTAGTGAGGCAGAGTTTCTGGAGCGTCTAAGTAGCGAGGCAGAGTGCCTGGAGCGTCTAGCTAGCGTGGCAGAGTGTCTTGAGCCACTGGCTAGCGTTGCAGATAGTCTAAAGCGTCTGGGTAGCGAGGCAGAGTGTCTGGAGCGCCTGGCTAGCGAGGCAGAGTGTCTGGAGATTCTGGGTAGCAAGGCAGAGTGTCTGGAGCGTCTATCTAGCGTGGCAGAGTGTCTGGAGCCTCTGGCTAGCGTAGCAGATAGTCTGGAGCGTCTGGCTAGAATGGCAGAGTGTCTGGAGCGCCTGGCTAGCGAGGCAGAGCTTCTAAAGCGCCTGGCTAACGAGGCAAAGTGTCTGGAGCGTCTGGGGAGCGAGGCAAAGTGTCTTGAACGTCTGGGTAGCGAATCAGAGTGTCTGGAGCGTCTGGCTAGCGTGGCAGAATGTCTGGAGCGCCTGGCTAGCGAGGCAGAGTGTCTGGAGAGTCTGGGTAGCTAGCCAGAGTGTCTGAAGCGTCTGGCTAGCATGGCAGAGTGTCTGGAGCGGCTGGCTAGCGAGGCAGAGTGTCTGGAGCGCCTGGCTAGCATTGCAGAGTGTCTTCAGCCTCTGGCTAGCGTGGCAGAGTGTCTGGAGCGTCTGGCTAGCGTTGCAGAGTGTCTGCAGCCTCTGGCTAGCGTGGCAGATAGTCTGGAGCCACTGGCTAGCGTGGCAAATAGTCTGGAGCGTCTGGGTAGCGAGGCAGAGTGTCTGGAGCGCCTGGCTAGCGAGGCAGAGTGTCTGGAGGGTCTAAGTAGCAAGGCAGAGTGTCTGGAGCGTCTAGCTAGCGTGGCAGAGTGTCTGGAGCGTCTAGCTAGCGTAGCAGAGTGTCTGAAATCTCTGGCTAGCATGGCAGAGTGTCTGGAGCGGCTGGCTAGGGAGGCAGAGTGTCTGGATCGTCTAAGTAGCGAGCCAGAGTGTCTGGAGTGCCTGGCTAGTGAGGCAGAGTTTCTGGAGCGTCTAAGTAGCGAGGCAGAGTGCCTGGAGCGTCTAGCTAGCGTGGCAGAGTGTCTGGAGCCACTGGCTAGCGTGGCAGATAGTCTAAAGCGTCTGGGTAGCGAGGCAGAGTGTCTGGAGCGCCTGGCTAGCGAGGCAGAGTGTCTGGAGATTCTGGGTAGCAAGGCAGAGTGTCTGGAGCGTCTATTTAGCGTGGCAGAGTGTCTGGAGCCTCTGGCTAGCGTAGCAGATAGTCTGGAGCGTCTGGCTAGAATGGCAGAGTGTCTGGAGCGCCTGGCTAGCGAGGCAGAGCTTCTGAAGCGCCTGGCTAACGAGGCAGAGTGTCTGGAGCGTCTGGCTAGCGAGGCAGAGTGTCTGGAGCGCCTGGCTAGCAAGGCAGAAAGTCTGGATTGTCTAACAAGCGTGGCAGAGTGTCTGGAGCCTCTGGCTAGCGTGGCAGATAGTCTGGAGCCACTGGCTAGCGTGGCAGATAGTCTGGAGCGTCTGGGTAGCGAGGCAGAAATTCTTGAGCGCATGGCTAGCGAGACAGAGTGTCTGGAGGGTCTGGGTAGCAAGGCAGAGTGTCTGGAGCGTTTAGCTAGCGAGGCAGAGTGTCTGGTGTGTCTGGGTAGCGAGGCAAGGTGTCTGGAGCGTCTAAGTAGCGAATCAGAGTGTCTGGAGCATCTAGCTAGCGTGGCAGAGTGTCTGGAGCGTCTGGCTAGCATTGCAGAGTGTCTGGAGCGTCTGAGTAGCGAGGCAGAGTGCCTGGAGCGTCTAGCTAGCGTGGCAGAGTGGCTGGAGCCACTGGCTAGCGTTGCAGATAGTCTGGAGCGTCTGGGTAGCGAGGCAAAGTGTCTGGAACGTCTGGGTAGTGAATCAGAGTGTCTGGAGTGCCTGGCTAGCGAGGCACAGTGTCTGGAGCGTCTGGGGAGCGAGGCAAAGTGTCTTGAACGTCTGGGTAGCGAATCAGAGTGTCTGGAGCGTCTGGCTAGCGTGGCAGAATGTCTGGAGCGCCTGGCTAGCGAGGCAGAGTGTCTGGAGAGTCTGGGTAGCTAGCCAGAGTGTCTGAAGCGTCTGGCTAGCATGGCAGAGTGTCTGGAGCGGCTGGCTAGCGAGGCAGAGTGTCTGGAGCGCCTGGCTAGCATTGCAGAGTGTCTTCAGCCTCTGGCTAGCGTGGCAGAGTGTCTGGAGCGTCTGGCTAGCGTTGCAGAGTGTCTGCAGCCTCTGGCTAGCGTGGCAGATAGTCTGGAGCCACTGGCTAGCGTGGCAAATAGTCTGGAGCGTCTGGGTAGCGAGGCAGAGTGTCTGGAGCGCCTGGCTAGCGAGGCAGAGTGTCTGGAGGGTCTAAGTAGCAAGGCAGAGTGTCTGGAGCGTCTAGCTAGCGTGGCAGAGTGTCTGGAGCGTCTAGCTAGCGTAGCAGAGTGTCTGAAATCTCTGGCTAGCATGGCAGAGTGTCTGGAGCGGCTGGCTAGGGAGGCAGAGTGTCTGGATCGTCTAAGTAGCGAGCCAGAGTGTCTGGAGTGCCTGGCTAGTGAGGCAGAGTTTCTGGAGCGTCTAAGTAGCGAGGCAGAGTGCCTGGAGCGTCTAGCTAGCGTGGCAGAGTGTCTTGAGCCACTGGCTAGCGTGGCAGATAGTCTAAAGCGTCTGGGTAGCGAGGCAGAGTGTCTGGAGCGCCTGGCTAGCGAGGCAGAGTGTCTGGAGATTCTGGGTAGCAAGGCAGAGTGTCTGGAGCGTCTATTTAGCGTGGCAGAGTGTCTGGAGCCTCTGGCTAGCGTAGCAGATAGTCTGGAGCGTCTGGCTAGAATGGCAGAGTGTCTGGAGCGCCTGGCTAGCGAGGCAGAGCTTCTGAAGCGCCTGGCTAACGAGGCAGAGTGTCTGGAGCGTCTGGCTAGCGAGGCAGAGTGTCTGGAGCGCCTGGCTAGCAAGGCAGAAAGTCTGGATTGTCTAACAAGCGTGGCAGAGTGTCTGGAGCCTCTGGCTAGCGTGGCAGATAGTCTGGAGCCACTGGCTAGCGTGGCAGATAGTCTGGAGCGTCTGGGTAGCGAGGCAGAAATTCTTGAGCGCATGGCTAGCGAGACAGAGTGTCTGGAGGGTCTGGGTAGCAAGGCAGAGTGTCTGGAGCGTTTAGCTAGCGAGCTAGAGTGTCTGGTGTGTCTGGGTAGCGAGGCAAGGTGTCTGGAGCGTCTAAGTAGCGAATCAGAGTGTCTGGAGCGTCTAGCTAGCGTGGCAGAGTGTCTGGAGCGTCTGGCTAGCATTGCAGAGTGTCTGGAGCGTCTGAGTAGCGAGGCAGAGTGCCTGGAGCGTCTAGCTAGCGTGGCAGAGTGGCTGGAGCCACTGGCTAGCGTTGCAGATAGTCTGGAGCGTCTGGGTAGCGAGGCAAAGTGTCTGGAGATTCTGGGTAGCAAGGCAGAGTGTCTGGAGCGTCTATTTAGCGTGGCAGAGTGTCTGGAGCCTCTGGCTAGCGTAGCAGATAGTCTGGAGCGTCTGGCTAGAATGGCAGAGTGTCTGGAGCGCCTGGCTAGCGAGGCAGAGCTTCTGAAGCGCCTGGCTAACGAGGCAGAGTGTCTGGAGCGTCTGGCTAGCGAGGCAGAGTGTCTGGAGCGCCTGGCTAGCAAGGCAGAAAGTCTGGATTGTCTAACAAGCGTGGCAGAGTGTCTGGAGCCTCTGGCTAGCGTGGCAGATAGTCTGGAGCCACTGGCTAGCGTGGCAGATAGTCTGGAGCGTCTGGGTAGCGAGGCAGAAATTCTTGAGCGCATGGCTAGCGAGACAGAGTGTCTGGAGGGTCTGGGTAGCAAGGCAGAGTGTCTGGAGCGTTTAGCTAGCGAGGCAGAGTGTCTGGTGTGTCTGGGTAGCGAGGCAAGGTGTCTGGAGCGTCTAAGTAGCGAATCAGAGTGTCTGGAGCATCTAGCTAGCGTGGCAGAGTGTCTGGAGCGTCTGGCTAGCATTGCAGAGTGTCTGGAGCGTCTGAGTAGCGAGGCAGAGTGCCTGGAGCGTCTAGCTAGCGTGGCAGAGTGGCTGGAGCCACTGGCTAGCGTTGCAGATAGTCTGGAGCGTCTGGGTAGCGAGGCAAAGTGTCTGGAACGTCTGGGTAGTGAATCAGAGTGTCTGGAGTGCCTGGCTAGCGAGGCACAGTGTCTGGAGCGTCTAAGTAGCGAGACAGAGTGCCTGGAGCGTCTAGCTAGCGTGGCAGAGTGTCTGGAGCCACTGATTAGCGTGGCAGATAGTCTGAAGCGTCTAGGTAGCGAGGCAGAGTGTCTGGAGCGTCTGGGTAGCGAGGCAAGGTGTCTGGAGCGTCTAAGTAGCGAATCAGAGTGTCTGGAGCGTCTAGCTAGCGTGGCAGAGTGTCTGGAGCGTCTGGCTAGCATTGCAGAGTGTCTTCAGCCTCTGGCTAGCGTGGCAGAGTGTCTGGAGCGTCTGGCTAGCGTAGCAGAGTGTCTGAAATCTCTGGCTAGCATGGCAGAGTGTCTGGAGCGGCTGGCTAGGGAGGCAGAGTGTCTGGATCGTCTGGGTAGCGAGCCAGAGTGTCTGGAGTGCCTGGCTAGTGAGGCAGAGTTTCTGGAGCGTCTAAGTAGCGAGGCAGAGTGCCTGGAACGTCTAGCTAGCGTGGCAGAGTGTCTGGAGCCACTGGCTAGCGTGGCAGATAGTCTAAAGCGTCTGGGTAGCGAGGCAGAGTGTCTGGAGCGCCTGGCTAGCGAGGCAGAGTGTCTGGAGATTCTGGGTAGCAAGGCAGAGTGTCTGGAGCGTCTATTTAGCGTGGCAGAGTGTCTGGAGCCTCTGGCTAGCGTGGCAGATAATCTGGAGCCACTGGCTAGCGTGGCTGATAGTCTGGAGCGTCAGGGTAGCGTAGCAGAGTGTCTGAAGCGGCTGGCTAGCGAGGCAGAGTGTCTGGAGCGCCTGGCTAGCAAGGCAGAGTGTCTGGAGCGTCTAGCTAGCGTCGCAGAGTGTCTGGGGCCTTTGGCTAGCGTAGCAGATAGTCTGGAGCGTCTGGGTAGCGAGGCAGAGTGTCTGGAGCGTCTGGGTCGCGAGGCAGAGTGTCTGGAGCGCCAGGCTAGCGGGGCAGAGTGTCTGGAGGGTCTGGGTAGCAAGGCAGAGTGTCTGGAGCGTCAAGCTAGCGACGCAGAGTGTCTGGAGCGTCTAGCTAGCGTAGCAGAGTGTCTAAAACCTCTGGCTAGCGTGGCAGAAAGTCTGGAGCGTCTGGCTAGCGAGGCAGAGTGTCTGGAGCGTCTGGCTAGCGTGGCAGATAATCTGGAGCCACTGGCTAGCGTGGCTGATAGTCTGGAGCGTCTGGGTAGCGAGGCAGCGTGTCTGGAGCGCCTGGCTAGCGAGGCAGAGTGTCTGGAGGGTCTGGGTAGCAAGGCAGAGTGTCTGGAGGGTCTGGGTAGCAAGGCAGAGTGTCTGGAGCGTCTAGCTAGCGTAGCAGAGTGTTTTAAACCTCTGGCTAGCGTGGCAGAAAGTCTGGAGCGTCTGGCTAGCATTGCAGAGTGTCTGGAGAGGCTGGCTAGCGAGGCAGAGTGTCTGGAGCGTCTGGATAGCGAGGCAGAGTGTCTGGAGCGCCTGGCTAGCGAGGCAGAGTGTCTGGAGCGTCTGGCTAGCGTGGCAGAGTGTCTGGAGCCTCTGGCTAGCGTGGCAAATAGTCTGGAGCGTCTGGGTAGCGAGGAAGAGTGTCTGGAGCGCCTGGCTAGCGAGGCAGAGTGTCTGGAGGGTCTTAGTAGCAAGGCAGAGTGTCTGGAGCGTCTAGCTAGCGTGGCAGAGTGTCTGGAGCGTCTAGCTAGCGTAGCAGAGTGTCTGAAATCTCTGGCTAGCATGGCAGAGTGTCTGGAGCGGCTGGCTAGGGAGGCAGAGTGTCTGGAGGGTCTGGGTAGCAAGGCAGAGTGTCTGGAGCGTTTAGCTAGCGAGCTAGAGTGTCTGGTGTGTCTGGGTAGCGAGGCAAGGTGTCTGGAGCGTCTAAGTAGCGAATCAGAGTGTCTGGAGCGTCTAGCTAGCGTGGCAGAGTGTCTGGAGCGTCTGGCTAGCATTGCAGAGTGTCTGGAGCGTCTGAGTAGCGAGGCAGAGTGCCTGGAGCGTCTAGCTAGCGTGGCAGAGTGGCTGGAGCCACTGGCTAGCGTTGCAGATAGTCTGGAGCGTCTGGGTAGCGAGGCAAAGTGTCTGGAGATTCTGGGTAGCAAGGCAGAGTGTCTGGAGCGTCTATTTAGCGTGGCAGAGTGTCTGGAGCCTCTGGCTAGCGTAGCAGATAGTCTGGAGCGTCTGGCTAGAATGGCAGAGTGTCTGGAGCGCCTGGCTAGCGAGGCAGAGCTTCTGAAGCGCCTGGCTAACGAGGCAGAGTGTCTGGAGCGTCTGGCTAGCGAGGCAGAGTGTCTGGAGCGCCTGGCTAGCAAGGCAGAGTGTCTGGAGAGTCTGGGTAGCTAGCCAGAGTGTCTGAAGCGTCTGGCTAGCATGGCAGAGTGTCTGGAGCGGCTGGCTAGCGAGGCAGAGTGTCTGGAGCGCCTGGCTAGCATTGCAGAGTGTCTTCAGCCTCTGGCTAGCGTGGCAGAGTGTCTGGAGCGTCTGGCTAGCGTTGCAGAGTGTCTGCAGCCTCTGGCTAGCGTGGCAGATAGTCTGGAGCCACTGGCTAGCGTGGCAAATAGTCTGGAGCGTCTGGGTAGCGAGGCAGAGTGTCTGGAGCGCCTGGCTAGCGAGGCAGAGTGTCTGGAGGGTCTAAGTAGCAAGGCAGAGTGTCTGGAGCGTCTAGCTAGCGTGGCAGAGTGTCTGGAGCGTCTAGCTAGCGTAGCAGAGTGTCTGAAATCTCTGGCTAGCATGGCAGAGTGTCTGGAGCGGCTGGCTAGGGAGGCAGAGTGTCTGGATCGTCTAAGTAGCGAGCCAGAGTGTCTGGAGTGCCTGGCTAGTGAGGCAGAGTTTCTGGAGCGTCTAAGTAGCGAGGCAGAGTGCCTGGAGCGTCTAGCTAGCGTGGCAGAGTGTCTTGAGCCACTGGCTAGCGTGGCAGATAGTCTAAAGCGTCTGGGTAGCGAGGCAGAGTGTCTGGAGCGCCTGGCTAGCGAGGCAGAGTGTCTGGAGATTCTGGGTAGCAAGGCAGAGTGTCTGGAGCGTCTATTTAGCGTGGCAGAGTGTCTGGAGCCTCTGGCTAGCGTAGCAGATAGTCTGGAGCGTCTGGCTAGAATGGCAGAGTGTCTGGAGCGCCTGGCTAGCGAGGCAGAGCTTCTGAAGCGCCTGGCTAACGAGGCAGAGTGTCTGGAGCGTCTGGCTAGCGAGGCAGAGTGTCTGGAGCGCCTGGCTAGCAAGGCAGAAAGTCTGGATTGTCTAACAAGCGTGGCAGAGTGTCTGGAGCCTCTGGCTAGCGTGGCAGATAGTCTGGAGCCACTGGCTAGCGTGGCAGATAGTCTGGAGCGTCTGGGTAGCGAGGCAGAAATTCTTGAGCGCATGGCTAGCGAGACAGAGTGTCTGGAGGGTCTGGGTAGCAAGGCAGAGTGTCTGGAGCGTTTAGCTAGCGAGGCAGAGTGTCTGGTGTGTCTGGGTAGCGAGGCAAGGTGTCTGGAGCGTCTAAGTAGCGAATCAGAGTGTCTGGAGCATCTAGCTAGCGTGGCAGAGTGTCTGGAGCGTCTGGCTAGCATTGCAGAGTGTCTGGAGCGTCTGAGTAGCGAGGCAGAGTGCCTGGAGCGTCTAGCTAGCGTGGCAGAGTGGCTGGAGCCACTGGCTAGCGTTGCAGATAGTCTGGAGCGTCTGGGTAGCGAGGCAAAGTGTCTGGAACGTCTGGGTAGTGAATCAGAGTGTCTGGAGTGCCTGGCTAGCGAGGCACAGTGTCTGGAGCGTCTGGGGAGCGAGGCAAAGTGTCTTGAACGTCTGGGTAGCGAATCAGAGTGTCTGGAGCGTCTGGCTAGCGTGGCAGAATGTCTGGAGCGCCTGGCTAGCGAGGCAGAGTGTCTGGAGAGTCTGGGTAGCTAGCCAGAGTGTCTGAAGCGTCTGGCTAGCATGGCAGAGTGTCTGGAGCGGCTGGCTAGCGAGGCAGAGTGTCTGGAGCGCCTGGCTAGCATTGCAGAGTGTCTTCAGCCTCTGGCTAGCGTGGCAGAGTGTCTGGAGCGTCTGGCTAGCGTTGCAGAGTGTCTGCAGCCTCTGGCTAGCGTGGCAGATAGTCTGGAGCCACTGGCTAGCGTGGCAAATAGTCTGGAGCGTCTGGGTAGCGAGGCAGAGTGTCTGGAGCGCCTGGCTAGCGAGGCAGAGTGTCTGGAGGGTCTAAGTAGCAAGGCAGAGTGTCTGGAGCGTCTAGCTAGCGTGGCAGAGTGTCTGGAGCGTCTAGCTAGCGTAGCAGAGTGTCTGAAATCTCTGGCTAGCATGGCAGAGTGTCTGGAGCGGCTGGCTAGGGAGGCAGAGTGTCTGGATCGTCTAAGTAGCGAGCCAGAGTGTCTGGAGTGCCTGGCTAGTGAGGCAGAGTTTCTGGAGCGTCTAAGTAGCGAGGCAGAGTGCCTGGAGCGTCTAGCTAGCGTGGCAGAGTGTCTTGAGCCACTGGCTAGCGTGGCAGATAGTCTAAAGCGTCTGGGTAGCGAGGCAGAGTGTCTGGAGCGCCTGGCTAGCGAGGCAGAGTGTCTGGAGATTCTGGGTAGCAAGGCAGAGTGTCTGGAGCGTCTATTTAGCGTGGCAGAGTGTCTGGAGCCTCTGGCTAGCGTAGCAGATAGTCTGGAGCGTCTGGCTAGAATGGCAGAGTGTCTGGAGCGCCTGGCTAGCGAGGCAGAGCTTCTGAAGCGCCTGGCTAACGAGGCAGAGTGTCTGGAGCGTCTGGCTAGCGAGGCAGAGTGTCTGGAGCGCCTGGCTAGCAAGGCAGAAAGTCTGGATTGTCTAACAAGCGTGGCAGAGTGTCTGGAGCCTCTGGCTAGCGTGGCAGATAGTCTGGAGCCACTGGCTAGCGTGGCAGATAGTCTGGAGCGTCTGGGTAGCGAGGCAGAAATTCTTGAGCGCATGGCTAGCGAGACAGAGTGTCTGGAGGGTCTGGGTAGCAAGGCAGAGTGTCTGGAGCGTTTAGCTAGCGAGGCAGAGTGTCTGGTGTGTCTGGGTAGCGAGGCAAGGTGTCTGGAGCGTCTAAGTAGCGAATCAGAGTGTCTGGAGCATCTAGCTAGCGTGGCAGAGTGTCTGGAGCGTCTGGCTAGCATTGCAGAGTGTCTGGAGCGTCTGAGTAGCGAGGCAGAGTGCCTGGAGCGTCTAGCTAGCGTGGCAGAGTGGCTGGAGCCACTGGCTAGCGTTGCAGATAGTCTGGAGCGTCTGGGTAGCGAGGCAAAGTGTCTGGAACGTCTGGGTAGTGAATCAGAGTGTCTGGAGTGCCTGGCTAGCGAGGCACAGTGTCTGGAGCGTCTGGGGAGCGAGGCAAAGTGTCTTGAACGTCTGGGTAGCGAATCAGAGTGTCTGGAGCGTCTGGCTAGCGTGGCAGAATGTCTGGAGCGCCTGGCTAGCGAGGCAGAGTGTCTGGAGAGTCTGGGTAGCTAGCCAGAGTGTCTGAAGCGTCTGGCTAGCATGGCAGAGTGTCTGGAGCGGCTGGCTAGCGAGGCAGAGTGTCTGGAGCGCCTGGCTAGCATTGCAGAGTGTCTTCAGCCTCTGGCTAGCGTGGCAGAGTGTCTGGAGCGTCTGGCTAGCGTTGCAGAGTGTCTGCAGCCTCTGGCTAGCGTGGCAGATAGTCTGGAGCCACTGGCTAGCGTGGCAAATAGTCTGGAGCGTCTGGGTAGCGAGGCAGAGTGTCTGGAGCGCCTGGCTAGCGAGGCAGAGTGTCTGGAGGGTCTAAGTAGCAAGGCAGAGTGTCTGGAGCGTCTAGCTAGCGTGGCAGAGTGTCTGGAGCGTCTAGCTAGCGTAGCAGAGTGTCTGAAATCTCTGGCTAGCATGGCAGAGTGTCTGGAGCGGCTGGCTAGGGAGGCAGAGTGTCTGGATCGTCTAAGTAGCGAGCCAGAGTGTCTGGAGTGCCTGGCTAGTGAGGCAGAGTTTCTGGAGCGTCTAAGTAGCGAGGCAGAGTGCCTGGAGCGTCTAGCTAGCGTGGCAGAGTGTCTTGAGCCACTGGCTAGCGTGGCAGATAGTCTAAAGCGTCTGGGTAGCGAGGCAGAGTGTCTGGAGCGCCTGGCTAGCGAGGCAGAGTGTCTGGAGATTCTGGGTAGCAAGGCAGAGTGTCTGGAGCGTCTATTTAGCGTGGCAGAGTGTCTGGAGCCTCTGGCTAGCGTAGCAGATAGTCTGGAGCGTCTGGCTAGAATGGCAGAGTGTCTGGAGCGCCTGGCTAGCGAGGCAGAGCTTCTGAAGCGCCTGGCTAACGAGGCAGAGTGTCTGGAGCGTCTGGCTAGCGAGGCAGAGTGTCTGGAGCGCCTGGCTAGCAAGGCAGAAAGTCTGGATTGTCTAACAAGCGTGGCAGAGTGTCTGGAGCCTCTGGCTAGCGTGGCAGATAGTCTGGAGCCACTGGCTAGCGTGGCAGATAGTCTGGAGCGTCTGGGTAGCGAGGCAGAAATTCTTGAGCGCATGGCTAGCGAGACAGAGTGTCTGGAGGGTCTGGGTAGCAAGGCAGAGTGTCTGGAGCGTTTAGCTAGCGAGCTAGAGTGTCTGGTGTGTCTGGGTAGCGAGGCAAGGTGTCTGGAGCGTCTAAGTAGCGAATCAGAGTGTCTGGAGCGTCTAGCTAGCGTGGCAGAGTGTCTGGAGCGTCTGGCTAGCATTGCAGAGTGTCTGGAGCGTCTGAGTAGCGAGGCAGAGTGCCTGGAGCGTCTAGCTAGCGTGGCAGAGTGGCTGGAGCCACTGGCTAGCGTTGCAGATAGTCTGGAGCGTCTGGGTAGCGAGGCAAAGTGTCTGGAGATTCTGGGTAGCAAGGCAGAGTGTCTGGAGCGTCTATTTAGCGTGGCAGAGTGTCTGGAGCCTCTGGCTAGCGTAGCAGATAGTCTGGAGCGTCTGGCTAGAATGGCAGAGTGTCTGGAGCGCCTGGCTAGCGAGGCAGAGCTTCTGAAGCGCCTGGCTAACGAGGCAGAGTGTCTGGAGCGTCTGGCTAGCGAGGCAGAGTGTCTGGAGCGCCTGGCTAGCAAGGCAGAAAGTCTGGATTGTCTAACAAGCGTGGCAGAGTGTCTGGAGCCTCTGGCTAGCGTGGCAGATAGTCTGGAGCCACTGGCTAGCGTGGCAGATAGTCTGGAGCGTCTGGGTAGCGAGGCAGAAATTCTTGAGCGCATGGCTAGCGAGACAGAGTGTCTGGAGGGTCTGGGTAGCAAGGCAGAGTGTCTGGAGCGTTTAGCTAGCGAGGCAGAGTGTCTGGTGTGTCTGGGTAGCGAGGCAAGGTGTCTGGAGCGTCTAAGTAGCGAATCAGAGTGTCTGGAGCATCTAGCTAGCGTGGCAGAGTGTCTGGAGCGTCTGGCTAGCATTGCAGAGTGTCTGGAGCGTCTGAGTAGCGAGGCAGAGTGCCTGGAGCGTCTAGCTAGCGTGGCAGAGTGGCTGGAGCCACTGGCTAGCGTTGCAGATAGTCTGGAGCGTCTGGGTAGCGAGGCAAAGTGTCTGGAACGTCTGGGTAGTGAATCAGAGTGTCTGGAGTGCCTGGCTAGCGAGGCACAGTGTCTGGAGCGTCTGGGGAGCGAGGCAAAGTGTCTTGAACGTCTGGGTAGCGAATCAGAGTGTCTGGAGCGTCTGGCTAGCGTGGCAGAATGTCTGGAGCGCCTGGCTAGCGAGGCAGAGTGTCTGGAGAGTCTGGGTAGCTAGCCAGAGTGTCTGAAGCGTCTGGCTAGCATGGCAGAGTGTCTGGAGCGGCTGGCTAGCGAGGCAGAGTGTCTGGAGCGCCTGGCTAGCATTGCAGAGTGTCTTCAGCCTCTGGCTAGCGTGGCAGAGTGTCTGGAGCGTCTGGCTAGCGTTGCAGAGTGTCTGCAGCCTCTGGCTAGCGTGGCAGATAGTCTGGAGCCACTGGCTAGCGTGGCAAATAGTCTGGAGCGTCTGGGTAGCGAGGCAGAGTGTCTGGAGCGCCTGGCTAGCGAGGCAGAGTGTCTGGAGGGTCTAAGTAGCAAGGCAGAGTGTCTGGAGCGTCTAGCTAGCGTGGCAGAGTGTCTGGAGCGTCTAGCTAGCGTAGCAGAGTGTCTGAAATCTCTGGCTAGCATGGCAGAGTGTCTGGAGCGGCTGGCTAGGGAGGCAGAGTGTCTGGATCGTCTAAGTAGCGAGCCAGAGTGTCTGGAGTGCCTGGCTAGTGAGGCAGAGTTTCTGGAGCGTCTAAGTAGCGAGGCAGAGTGCCTGGAGCGTCTAGCTAGCGTGGCAGAGTGTCTTGAGCCACTGGCTAGCGTGGCAGATAGTCTAAAGCGTCTGGGTAGCGAGGCAGAGTGTCTGGAGCGCCTGGCTAGCGAGGCAGAGTGTCTGGAGATTCTGGGTAGCAAGGCAGAGTGTCTGGAGCGTCTATTTAGCGTGGCAGAGTGTCTGGAGCCTCTGGCTAGCGTAGCAGATAGTCTGGAGCGTCTGGCTAGAATGGCAGAGTGTCTGGAGCGCCTGGCTAGCGAGGCAGAGCTTCTGAAGCGCCTGGCTAACGAGGCAGAGTGTCTGGAGCGTCTGGCTAGCGAGGCAGAGTGTCTGGAGCGCCTGGCTAGCAAGGCAGAAAGTCTGGATTGTCTAACAAGCGTGGCAGAGTGTCTGGAGCCTCTGGCTAGCGTGGCAGATAGTCTGGAGCCACTGGCTAGCGTGGCAGATAGTCTGGAGCGTCTGGGTAGCGAGGCAGAAATTCTTGAGCGCATGGCTAGCGAGACAGAGTGTCTGGAGGGTCTGGGTAGCAAGGCAGAGTGTCTGGAGCGTTTAGCTAGCGAGGCAGAGTGTCTGGTGTGTCTGGGTAGCGAGGCAAGGTGTCTGGAGCGTCTAAGTAGCGAATCAGAGTGTCTGGAGCATCTAGCTAGCGTGGCAGAGTGTCTGGAGCGTCTGGCTAGCATTGCAGAGTGTCTGGAGCGTCTGAGTAGCGAGGCAGAGTGCCTGGAGCGTCTAGCTAGCGTGGCAGAGTGGCTGGAGCCACTGGCTAGCGTTGCAGATAGTCTGGAGCGTCTGGGTAGCGAGGCAAAGTGTCTGGAACGTCTGGGTAGTGAATCAGAGTGTCTGGAGTGCCTGGCTAGCGAGGCACAGTGTCTGGAGCGTCTGGGGAGCGAGGCAAAGTGTCTTGAACGTCTGGGTAGCGAATCAGAGTGTCTGGAGCGTCTGGCTAGCGTGGCAGAATGTCTGGAGCGCCTGGCTAGCGAGGCAGAGTGTCTGGAGAGTCTGGGTAGCTAGCCAGAGTGTCTGAAGCGTCTGGCTAGCATGGCAGAGTGTCTGGAGCGGCTGGCTAGCGAGGCAGAGTGTCTGGAGCGCCTGGCTAGCATTGCAGAGTGTCTTCAGCCTCTGGCTAGCGTGGCAGAGTGTCTGGAGCGTCTGGCTAGCGTTGCAGAGTGTCTGCAGCCTCTGGCTAGCGTGGCAGATAGTCTGGAGCCACTGGCTAGCGTGGCAAATAGTCTGGAGCGTCTGGGTAGCGAGGCAGAGTGTCTGGAGCGCCTGGCTAGCGAGGCAGAGTGTCTGGAGGGTCTAAGTAGCAAGGCAGAGTGTCTGGAGCGTCTAGCTAGCGTGGCAGAGTGTCTGGAGCGTCTAGCTAGCGTAGCAGAGTGTCTGAAATCTCTGGCTAGCATGGCAGAGTGTCTGGAGCGGCTGGCTAGGGAGGCAGAGTGTCTGGATCGTCTAAGTAGCGAGCCAGAGTGTCTGGAGTGCCTGGCTAGTGAGGCAGAGTTTCTGGAGCGTCTAAGTAGCGAGGCAGAGTGCCTGGAGCGTCTAGCTAGCGTGGCAGAGTGTCTTGAGCCACTGGCTAGCGTGGCAGATAGTCTAAAGCGTCTGGGTAGCGAGGCAGAGTGTCTGGAGCGCCTGGCTAGCGAGGCAGAGTGTCTGGAGATTCTGGGTAGCAAGGCAGAGTGTCTGGAGCGTCTATTTAGCGTGGCAGAGTGTCTGGAGCCTCTGGCTAGCGTAGCAGATAGTCTGGAGCGTCTGGCTAGAATGGCAGAGTGTCTGGAGCGCCTGGCTAGCGAGGCAGAGCTTCTGAAGCGCCTGGCTAACGAGGCAGAGTGTCTGGAGCGTCTGGCTAGCGAGGCAGAGTGTCTGGAGCGCCTGGCTAGCAAGGCAGAAAGTCTGGATTGTCTAACAAGCGTGGCAGAGTGTCTGGAGCCTCTGGCTAGCGTGGCAGATAGTCTGGAGCCACTGGCTAGCGTGGCAGATAGTCTGGAGCGTCTGGGTAGCGAGGCAGAAATTCTTGAGCGCATGGCTAGCGAGACAGAGTGTCTGGAGGGTCTGGGTAGCAAGGCAGAGTGTCTGGAGCGTTTAGCTAGCGAGCTAGAGTGTCTGGTGTGTCTGGGTAGCGAGGCAAGGTGTCTGGAGCGTCTAAGTAGCGAATCAGAGTGTCTGGAGCGTCTAGCTAGCGTGGCAGAGTGTCTGGAGCGTCTGGCTAGCATTGCAGAGTGTCTGGAGCGTCTGAGTAGCGAGGCAGAGTGCCTGGAGCGTCTAGCTAGCGTGGCAGAGTGGCTGGAGCCACTGGCTAGCGTTGCAGATAGTCTGGAGCGTCTGGGTAGCGAGGCAAAGTGTCTGGAGATTCTGGGTAGCAAGGCAGAGTGTCTGGAGCGTCTATTTAGCGTGGCAGAGTGTCTGGAGCCTCTGGCTAGCGTAGCAGATAGTCTGGAGCGTCTGGCTAGAATGGCAGAGTGTCTGGAGCGCCTGGCTAGCGAGGCAGAGCTTCTGAAGCGCCTGGCTAACGAGGCAGAGTGTCTGGAGCGTCTGGCTAGCGAGGCAGAGTGTCTGGAGCGCCTGGCTAGCAAGGCAGAAAGTCTGGATTGTCTAACAAGCGTGGCAGAGTGTCTGGAGCCTCTGGCTAGCGTGGCAGATAGTCTGGAGCCACTGGCTAGCGTGGCAGATAGTCTGGAGCGTCTGGGTAGCGAGGCAGAAATTCTTGAGCGCATGGCTAGCGAGACAGAGTGTCTGGAGGGTCTGGGTAGCAAGGCAGAGTGTCTGGAGCGTTTAGCTAGCGAGGCAGAGTGTCTGGTGTGTCTGGGTAGCGAGGCAAGGTGTCTGGAGCGTCTAAGTAGCGAATCAGAGTGTCTGGAGCATCTAGCTAGCGTGGCAGAGTGTCTGGAGCGTCTGGCTAGCATTGCAGAGTGTCTGGAGCGTCTGAGTAGCGAGGCAGAGTGCCTGGAGCGTCTAGCTAGCGTGGCAGAGTGGCTGGAGCCACTGGCTAGCGTTGCAGATAGTCTGGAGCGTCTGGGTAGCGAGGCAAAGTGTCTGGAACGTCTGGGTAGTGAATCAGAGTGTCTGGAGTGCCTGGCTAGCGAGGCACAGTGTCTGGAGCGTCTTAGTAGCGAGACAGAGTGCCTGGAGCGTCTAGCTAGCGTGGCAGAGTGTCTGGAGCCACTGATTAGCGTGGCAGATAGTCTGAAGCGTCTAGGTAGCGAGGCAGAGTGTCTGGAGCGTCTGGGTAGCGAGGCAAGGTGTCTGGAGCGTCTAAGTAGCGAATCAGAGTGTCTGGAGCGTCTAGCTAGCGTGGCAGAGTGTCTGGAGCGTCTGGCTAGCATTGCAGAGTGTCTTCAGCCTCTGGCTAGCGTGGCAGAGTGTCTGGAGCGTCTGGCTAGCGTAGCAGAGTGTCTGAAATCTCTGGCTAGCATGGCAGAGTGTCTGGAGCGGCTGGCTAGGGAGGCAGAGTGTCTGGATCGTCTGGGTAGCGAGCCAGAGTGTCTGGAGTGCCTGGCTAGTGAGGCAGAGTTTCTGGAGCGTCTAAGTAGCGAGGCAGAGTGCCTGGAACGTCTAGCTAGCGTGGCAGAGTGTCTGGAGCCACTGGCTAGCGTGGCAGATAGTCTAAAGCGTCTGGGTAGCGAGGCAGAGTGTCTGGAGCGCCTGGCTAGCGACGCAGAGTGTCTGGAGATTCTGGGTAGCAAGGCAGAGTGTCTGGAGCGTCTATTTAGCGTGGCAGAGTGTCTGGAGCCTCTGGCTAGCGTGGCAGATAATCTGGAGCCACTGGCTAGCGTGGCTGATAGTCTGGAGCGTCAGGGTAGCGTAGCAGAGTGTCTGAAGCGGCTGGCTAGCGAGGCAGAGTGTCTGGAGCGCCTGGCTAGCAAGGCAGAGTGTCTGGAGCGTCTAGCTAGCGTCGCAGAGTGTCTGGGGCCTTTGGCTAGCGTAGCAGATAGTCTGGAGCGTCTGGGTAGCGAGGCAGAGTGTCTGGAGCGTCTGGGTCGCGAGGCAGAGTGTCTGGAGCGCCAGGCTAGCGGGGCAGAGTGTCTGGAGGGTCTGGGTAGCAAGGCAGAGTGTCTGGAGCGTCAAGCTAGCGACGCAGAGTGTCTGGAGCGTCTAGCTAGCGTAGCAGAGTGTCTAAAACCTCTGGCTAGCGTGGCAGAAAGTCTGGAGCGTCTGGCTAGCGAGGCAGAGTGTCTGGAGCGTCTGGCTAGCGTGGCAGATAATCTGGAGCCACTGGCTAGCGTGGCTGATAGTCTGGAGCGTCTGGGTAGCGAGGCAGCGTGTCTGGAGCGCCTGGCTAGCGAGGCAGAGTGTCTGGAGGGTCTGGGTAGCAAGGCAGAGTGTCTGGAGGGTCTGGGTAGCAAGGCAGAGTGTCTGGAGCGTCTAGCTAGCGTAGCAGAGTGTCTAAAACCTCTGGCTAGCGTGGCAGAAAGTCTGGAGCGTCTGGCTAGCATTGCAGAGTGTCTGGAGAGGCTGGCTAGCGAGGCAGAGTGTCTGGAGCGTCTGGATAGCGAGGCAGAGTGTCTGGAGCGCCTGGCTAGCGAGGCAGAGTGTCTGGAGCGTCTGGCTAGCGTGGCAGAGTGTCTGGAGCCTCTGGCTAGCGTGGCAAATAGTCTGGAGCGTCTGGGTAGCGAGGAAGAGTGTCTGGAGCGCCTGGCTAGCGAGGCAGAGTGTCTGGAGGGTCTTAGTAGCAAGGCAGAGTGTCTGGAGCGTCTAGCTAGCGTGGCAGAGTGTCTGGAGCGTCTAGCTAGCGTAGCAGAGTGTCTGAAATCTCTGGCTAGCATGGCAGAGTGTCTGGAGCGGCTGGCTAGGGAGGCAGAGTGTCTGGAGGGTCTGGGTAGCAAGGCAGAGTGTCTGGAGCGTTTAGCTAGCGAGCTAGAGTGTCTGGTGTGTCTGGGTAGCGAGGCAAGGTGTCTGGAGCGTCTAAGTAGCGAATCAGAGTGTCTGGAGCGTCTAGCTAGCGTGGCAGAGTGTCTGGAGCGTCTGGCTAGCATTGCAGAGTGTCTGGAGCGTCTGAGTAGCGAGGCAGAGTGCCTGGAGCGTCTAGCTAGCGTGGCAGAGTGGCTGGAGCCACTGGCTAGCGTTGCAGATAGTCTGGAGCGTCTGGGTAGCGAGGCAAAGTGTCTGGAGATTCTGGGTAGCAAGGCAGAGTGTCTGGAGCGTCTATTTAGCGTGGCAGAGTGTCTGGAGCCTCTGGCTAGCGTAGCAGATAGTCTGGAGCGTCTGGCTAGAATGGCAGAGTGTCTGGAGCGCCTGGCTAGCGAGGCAGAGCTTCTGAAGCGCCTGGCTAACGAGGCAGAGTGTCTGGAGCGTCTGGCTAGCGAGGCAGAGTGTCTGGAGCGCCTGGCTAGCAAGGCAGAGTGTCTGGAGAGTCTGGGTAGCTAGCCAGAGTGTCTGAAGCGTCTGGCTAGCATGGCAGAGTGTCTGGAGCGGCTGGCTAGCGAGGCAGAGTGTCTGGAGCGCCTGGCTAGCATTGCAGAGTGTCTTCAGCCTCTGGCTAGCGTGGCAGAGTGTCTGGAGCGTCTGGCTAGCGTTGCAGAGTGTCTGCAGCCTCTGGCTAGCGTGGCAGATAGTCTGGAGCCACTGGCTAGCGTGGCAAATAGTCTGGAGCGTCTGGGTAGCGAGGCAGAGTGTCTGGAGCGCCTGGCTAGCGAGGCAGAGTGTCTGGAGGGTCTAAGTAGCAAGGCAGAGTGTCTGGAGCGTCTAGCTAGCGTGGCAGAGTGTCTGGAGCGTCTAGCTAGCGTAGCAGAGTGTCTGAAATCTCTGGCTAGCATGGCAGAGTGTCTGGAGCGGCTGGCTAGGGAGGCAGAGTGTCTGGATCGTCTAAGTAGCGAGCCAGAGTGTCTGGAGTGCCTGGCTAGTGAGGCAGAGTTTCTGGAGCGTCTAAGTAGCGAGGCAGAGTGCCTGGAGCGTCTAGCTAGCGTGGCAGAGTGTCTTGAGCCACTGGCTAGCGTGGCAGATAGTCTAAAGCGTCTGGGTAGCGAGGCAGAGTGTCTGGAGCGCCTGGCTAGCGAGGCAGAGTGTCTGGAGATTCTGGGTAGCAAGGCAGAGTGTCTGGAGCGTCTATTTAGCGTGGCAGAGTGTCTGGAGCCTCTGGCTAGCGTAGCAGATAGTCTGGAGCGTCTGGCTAGAATGGCAGAGTGTCTGGAGCGCCTGGCTAGCGAGGCAGAGCTTCTGAAGCGCCTGGCTAACGAGGCAGAGTGTCTGGAGCGTCTGGCTAGCGAGGCAGAGTGTCTGGAGCGCCTGGCTAGCAAGGCAGAAAGTCTGGATTGTCTAACAAGCGTGGCAGAGTGTCTGGAGCCTCTGGCTAGCGTGGCAGATAGTCTGGAGCCACTGGCTAGCGTGGCAGATAGTCTGGAGCGTCTGGGTAGCGAGGCAGAAATTCTTGAGCGCATGGCTAGCGAGACAGAGTGTCTGGAGGGTCTGGGTAGCAAGGCAGAGTGTCTGGAGCGTTTAGCTAGCGAGGCAGAGTGTCTGGTGTGTCTGGGTAGCGAGGCAAGGTGTCTGGAGCGTCTAAGTAGCGAATCAGAGTGTCTGGAGCATCTAGCTAGCGTGGCAGAGTGTCTGGAGCGTCTGGCTAGCATTGCAGAGTGTCTGGAGCGTCTGAGTAGCGAGGCAGAGTGCCTGGAGCGTCTAGCTAGCGTGGCAGAGTGGCTGGAGCCACTGGCTAGCGTTGCAGATAGTCTGGAGCGTCTGGGTAGCGAGGCAAAGTGTCTGGAACGTCTGGGTAGTGAATCAGAGTGTCTGGAGTGCCTGGCTAGCGAGGCACAGTGTCTGGAGCGTCTGGGGAGCGAGGCAAAGTGTCTTGAACGTCTGGGTAGCGAATCAGAGTGTCTGGAGCGTCTGGCTAGCGTGGCAGAATGTCTGGAGCGCCTGGCTAGCGAGGCAGAGTGTCTGGAGAGTCTGGGTAGCTAGCCAGAGTGTCTGAAGCGTCTGGCTAGCATGGCAGAGTGTCTGGAGCGGCTGGCTAGCGAGGCAGAGTGTCTGGAGCGCCTGGCTAGCATTGCAGAGTGTCTTCAGCCTCTGGCTAGCGTGGCAGAGTGTCTGGAGCGTCTGGCTAGCGTTGCAGAGTGTCTGCAGCCTCTGGCTAGCGTGGCAGATAGTCTGGAGCCACTGGCTAGCGTGGCAAATAGTCTGGAGCGTCTGGGTAGCGAGGCAGAGTGTCTGGAGCGCCTGGCTAGCGAGGCAGAGTGTCTGGAGGGTCTAAGTAGCAAGGCAGAGTGTCTGGAGCGTCTAGCTAGCGTGGCAGAGTGTCTGGAGCGTCTAGCTAGCGTAGCAGAGTGTCTGAAATCTCTGGCTAGCATGGCAGAGTGTCTGGAGCGGCTGGCTAGGGAGGCAGAGTGTCTGGATCGTCTAAGTAGCGAGCCAGAGTGTCTGGAGTGCCTGGCTAGTGAGGCAGAGTTTCTGGAGCGTCTAAGTAGCGAGGCAGAGTGCCTGGAGCGTCTAGCTAGCGTGGCAGAGTGTCTTGAGCCACTGGCTAGCGTGGCAGATAGTCTAAAGCGTCTGGGTAGCGAGGCAGAGTGTCTGGAGCGCCTGGCTAGCGAGGCAGAGTGTCTGGAGATTCTGGGTAGCAAGGCAGAGTGTCTGGAGCGTCTATTTAGCGTGGCAGAGTGTCTGGAGCCTCTGGCTAGCGTAGCAGATAGTCTGGAGCGTCTGGCTAGAATGGCAGAGTGTCTGGAGCGCCTGGCTAGCGAGGCAGAGCTTCTGAAGCGCCTGGCTAACGAGGCAGAGTGTCTGGAGCGTCTGGCTAGCGAGGCAGAGTGTCTGGAGCGCCTGGCTAGCAAGGCAGAAAGTCTGGATTGTCTAACAAGCGTGGCAGAGTGTCTGGAGCCTCTGGCTAGCGTGGCAGATAGTCTGGAGCCACTGGCTAGCGTGGCAGATAGTCTGGAGCGTCTGGGTAGCGAGGCAGAAATTCTTGAGCGCATGGCTAGCGAGACAGAGTGTCTGGAGGGTCTGGGTAGCAAGGCAGAGTGTCTGGAGCGTTTAGCTAGCGAGGCAGAGTGTCTGGTGTGTCTGGGTAGCGAGGCAAGGTGTCTGGAGCGTCTAAGTAGCGAATCAGAGTGTCTGGAGCATCTAGCTAGCGTGGCAGAGTGTCTGGAGCGTCTGGCTAGCATTGCAGAGTGTCTGGAGCGTCTGAGTAGCGAGGCAGAGTGCCTGGAGCGTCTAGCTAGCGTGGCAGAGTGGCTGGAGCCACTGGCTAGCGTTGCAGATAGTCTGGAGCGTCTGGGTAGCGAGGCAAAGTGTCTGGAACGTCTGGGTAGTGAATCAGAGTGTCTGGAGTGCCTGGCTAGCGAGGCACAGTGTCTGGAGCGTCTAAGTAGCGAGACAGAGTGCGTGGAGCGTCTAGCTAGCGTGGCAGAGTGTCTGGAGCCACTGATTAGCGTGGCAGATAGTCTGAAGCGTCTAGGTAGCGAGGCAGAGTGTCTGGAGCGTCTGGGTAGCGAGGCAAGGTGTCTGGAGCGTCTAAGTAGCGAATCAGAGTGTCTGGAGCGTCTAGCTAGCGTGGCAGAGTGTCTGGAGCGTCTGGCTAGCATTGCAGAGTGTCTTCAGCCTCTGGCTAGCGTGGCAGAGTGTCTGGAGCGTCTGGCTAGCGTAGCAGAGTGTCTGAAATCTCTGGCTAGCATGGCAGAGTGTCTGGAGCGGCTGGCTAGGGAGGCAGAGTGTCTGGATCGTCTGGGTAGCGAGCCAGAGTGTCTGGAGTGCCTGGCTAGTGAGGCAGAGTTTCTGGAGCGTCTAAGTAGCGAGGCAGAGTGCCTGGAACGTCTAGCTAGCGTGGCAGAGTGTCTGGAGCCACTGGCTAGCGTGGCAGATAGTCTAAAGCGTCTGGGTAGAGAGGCAGAGTGTCTGGAGCGCCTGGCTAGCGAGGCAGAGTGTCTGGAGATTCTGGGTAGCAAGGCAGAGTGTCTGGAGCGTCTATTTAGCGTGGCAGAGTGTCTGGAGCCTCTGGCTAGCGTAGCAGATAGTCTGGAGCGTCTGGCTAGAATGGCAGAGTGTCTGGAGCGCCTGGCTAGCGAGGCAGAGCTTCTGAAGCGCCTGGCTAACGAGGCAGAGTGTCTGGAGCGTCTGGGGAGCGAGGCAAAGTGTCTTGAACGTCTGGGTAGCGAATCAGAGTGTCTGGAGCGTCTGGCTAGCGTGGCAGAGTGTCTGGAGAGTCTGGGTAGCTAGCCAGAGTGTCTGAAGCGTCTGGGTAGCTAGCCAGAGTGTCTGAAGCGTCTGGCTAGCATGGCAGAGTGTCTGGAGCGGCTGGCTAGCGAAGCAGAGTGTCTGGAGCGCCTGGCTAGCATTGCAGAGTGTCTTCAGCCTCTGGCTAGCGTGGCAGAGTGTCTGGAGCGTCTGGCTAGCATTGCAGAGTGTCTGCAGCCTCTGGCTAGCGTGGCAGATAGTCTGGAGCCACTGGCTAGCGTGGCAAATAGTCTGGAGCGTCTGGGTAGCGAGGCAGAGTGTCTGGAGCGCCTGGCTAGCGAGGCAGAGTGTCTGGAGGGTCTAAGTAGCAAGGCAGAGTGTCTGGAGCGTCTAGCTAGCGTGGCAGAGTGTCTGGAGCGTCTAGCTAGCGTAGCAGAGTGTCTGAAATCTCTGGCTAGCATGGCAGAGTGTCTGGAGCGGCTGGCTAGGGAGGCAGAGTGTCTGGATCGTCTGGGTAGCGAGCCAGAGTGTCTGGAGTGCCTGGCTAGTGAGGCAGAGTTTCTGGAGCGTCTGGCTAGCATTGCAGAGTGTCTGGAGCGTCTGAGTAGCGAGGCAGAGTGCCTGGAGCGTCTAGCTAGCGTGGCAGAGTGGCTGGAGCCACTGGCTAGCGTTGCAGATAGTCTGGAGCGTCTGGGTAGCGAGGCAAAGTGTCTGGAACGTCTGGGTAGTGAATCAGAGTGTCTGGAGTGCCTGGCTAGCGAGGCACAGTGTCTGGAGCGTCTAAGTAGCGAGACAGAGTGCCTGGAGCGTCTAGCTAGCGTGGCAGAGTGTCTGGAGCCACTGATTAGCGTGGCAGATAGTCTGAAGCGTCTAGGTAGCGAGGCAGAGTGTCTGGAGCGTCTGGGTAGCGAGGCAAGGTGTCTGGAGCGTCTAAGTAGCGAATCAGAGTGTCTGGAGCGTCTAGCTAGCGTGGCAGAGTGTCTGGAGCGTCTGGCTAGCATTGCAGAGTGTCTTCAGCCTCTGGCTAGCGTGGCAGAGTGTCTGGAGCGTCTGGCTAGCGTAGCAGAGTGTCTGAAATCTCTGGCTAGCATGGCAGAGTGTCTGGAGCGGCTGGCTAGGGAGGCAGAGTGTCTGGATCGTCTGGGTAGCGAGCCAGAGTGTCTGGAGTGCCTGGCTAGTGAGGCAGAGTTTCTGGAGCGTCTAAGTAGCGAGGCAGAGTGCCTGGAACGTCTAGCTAGCGTGGCAGAGTGTCTGGAGCCACTGGCTAGCGTGGCAGATAGTTTAAAGCGTCTGGGTAGCGAGGCAGAGTGTCTGGAGCGCCTGGCTAGCGAGGCAGAGTGTCTGGAGATTCTGGGTAGCAAGGCAGAGTGTCTGGAGCGTCTATTTAGCGTGGCAGAGTGTCTGGAGCCTCTGGCTAGCGTAGCAGATAGTCTGGAGCGTCTGGCTAGAATGGCAGAGTGTCTGGAGCGCCTGGCTAGCGAGGCAGAGCTTCTGAAGCGCCTGGCTAACGAGGCAGAGTGTCTGGAGCGTCTGGGGAGCGAGGCAAAGTGTCTTGAACGTCTGGGTAGCGAATCAGAGTGTCTGGAGCGTCTGGCTAGCGTGGCAGAGTGTCTGGAGAGTCTGGGTAGCTAGCCAGAGTGTCTGAAGCGTCTGGGTAGCTAGCCAGAGTGTCTGAAGCGTCTGGCTAGCATGGCAGAGTGTCTGGAGCGGCTGGCTAGCGAAGCAGAGTGTCTGGAGCGCCTGGCTAGCATTGCAGAGTGTCTTCAGCCTCTGGCTAGCGTGGCAGAGTGTCTGGAGCGTCTGGCTAGCATTGCAGAGTGTCTGCAGCCTCTGGCTAGCGTGGCAGATAGTCTGGAGCCACTGGCTAGCGTGGCAAATAGTCTGGAGCGTCTGGGTAGCGAGGCAGAGTGTCTGGAGCGCCTGGCTAGCGAGGCAGAGTGTCTGGAGGGTCTAAGTAGCAAGGCAGAGTGTCTGGAGCGTCTAGCTAGCGTGGCAGAGTGTCTGGAGCGTCTAGCTAGCGTAGCAGAGTGTCTGAAATCTCTGGCTAGCATGGCAGAGTGTCTGGAGCGGCTGGCTAGGGAGGCAGAGTGTCTGGATCGTCTGGGTAGCGAGCCAGAGTGTCTGGAGTGCCTGGCTAGTGAGGCAGAGTTTCTGGAGCGTCTAAGTAGCGAGGCAGAGTGCCTGGAGCGTCTAGCTAGCGTGGCAGAGTGTCTGGAGCCACTGGCTAGCGTGGCAGATAGTCTAAAGCGTCTGGGTAGCGAGGCAGAGTGTCTGGAGCGTTTAGCTAGCGAGGCAGATTGTCTGGTGTGTCTGGGTAGCGAGGCAAGGTGTCTGGAGCGTCTAAGTAGCGAATCAGAGTGTCTGGAGCGTCTAGCTAGCGTGGCAGAGTGTCTGGAGCGTCTGGCTAGCATTGCAGAGTGTCTGGAGCGTCTGAGTAGCGAGGCAGAGTGCCTCGAGCGTCTATCTAGCGTGGCAGAGTGGCTGGAGCCACTGGCTAGCGTTGCAGATAGTCTGGAGCGTCTGGGTAGCGAGGCAAAGTGTCTGGAACGTCTGGGTAGCGAATCAGAGTGTCTGGAGTGCCTGGCTAGCGAGGCACAGTGTCTGGAGCGTCTTAGTAGCGAGACAGAGTGCCTGGAGCGTCTAGCTAGCGTGGCAGAGTGTCTGGAGCCACTGATTAGCGTGGCAGATAGTCTGAAGCGTCTAGGTAGCGAGGCAGAGTGTCTGGAGCGTCTGGGTAGCGAGGCAAGGTGTCTGGAGCGTCTAAGTAGCGAATCAGAGTGTCTGGAGCGTCTAGCTAGCGTGGCAGAGTGTCTGGAGCGTCTGGCTAGCATTGCAGAGTGTCTTCAGCCTCTGGCTAGCGTGGCAGAGTGTCTGGAGCGTCTGGCTAGCGTAGCAGAGTGTCTGAAATCTCTGGCTAGCATGGCAGAGTGTCTGGAGCGGCTGGCTAGGGAGGCAGAGTGTCTGGATCGTCTGGGTAGCGAGCCAGAGTGTCTGGAGTGCCTGGCTAGTGAGGCAGAGTTTCTGGAGCGTCTAAGTAGCGAGGCAGAGTGCCTGGAACGTCTAGCTAGCGTGGCAGAGTGTCTGGAGCCACTGGCTAGCGTGGCAGATAGTCTAAAGCGTCTGGGTAGCGAGGCAGAGTGTCTGGAGCGCCTGGCTAGCAAGGCAGAGTGTCTGGAGATTCTGGGTAGCAAGGCAGAGTGTCTGGAGCGTCTATTTAGCGTGGCAGAGTGTCTGGAGCCTCTGGCTAGCGTAGCAGATAGTCTGGAGCGTCTGGCTAGAATGGCAGAGTGTCTGGAGCGCCTGGCTAGCGAGGCAGAGCTTCTGAAGCGCCTGGCTAACGAGGCAGAGTGTCTGGAGCGTCTGGGGAGCGAGGCAAAGTGTCTTGAACGTCTGGGTAGCGAATCAGAGTGTCTGGAGCGTCTGGCTAGCGTGGCAGAGTGTCTGGAGCGCCTGGCTAGCGAGGCAGAGTGTCTGGAGAGTCTGGGTAGCTAGCCAGAGTGTCTGAAGCGTCTGGCTAGCGAAGCAGAGTGTCTGGAGCGCCTGGCTAGCATTGCAGAGTGTCTTCAGCCTCTGGCTAGCGTGGCAGAGTGTCTGGAGCGTCTGGCTAGCTTTGCAGAGTGTCTGCAGCCTCTGGCTAGCGTGGCAGATAGTCTGGAGCCACTGGCTAGCGTGGCAAATAGTCTGGAGCGTCTGGGTAGCGAGGCAGAGTGTCTGGAGCGCCTGGCTAGCGAGGCAGAGTGTCTGGAGGGTCTAAGTAGCAAGGCAGAGTGTCTAGAGCGTCTAGCTAGCGTGGCAGAGTGTCTGGAGCGTCTAGCTAGCGTAGCAGAGTGTCTGAAATCTCTGGCTAGCATGGCAGAGTGTCTGGAGCGGCTGGCTAGGGAGGCAGAGTGTCTGGATCGTCTGGGTAGCGAGCCAGAGTGTCTGGAGTGCCTGGCTAGTGAGGCAGAGTTTCTGGAGCGTCTAAGTAGCGAGGCAGAGTGCCTGGAGCGTCTAGCTAGCGTGGCAGAGTGTCTGGAGCCACTGGCTAGCGTGGCAGATAGTCTAAAGCGTCTGGGTAGCGAGGCAGAGTGTCTGGAGCGCCTGGCTAGCGAGGCAGAGTGTCTGGAGATTCTGGGTAGCAAGGCAGAGTGTCTGGAGCGTCTATTTAGCGTGGCAGAGTGTCTGGAGCCTCTGGCTAGCGTAGCAGATAGTCTGGAGCGTCTGGCTAGAATGGCAGAGTGTCTGGAGCGCCTGGCTAGCGAGGCAGAGCTTCTGAAGCGCCTGGCTAACGAGGCAGAGTGTCTGGAGCGTCTGGCTAGCGAGGCAGAGTGTCTGGAGCGCCTGGCTAGCGAGGCAGAAAGTCTGGATTGTCTAACAAGCGTGGCAGAGTGTCTGGAGCCTCTGGCTAGCGTGGCAGATAGTCTGGAGCCCCTGGCTAGCGTGGCAGATAGTCTGGAGCGTCTGGGTAGCGAGGCAGAAATTCTGGAGCGCATGGCTAGCGAGACAGAGTGTCTGGAGGGTCTGGGTAGCAAGGCAGAGTGTCTGGAGCGTTTAGCTAGCGACTCAGAGTGTCTGGTGTGTCTGGGTAGCGAGGCAAGGTGTCTGGAGCGTCTAAGTAGCGAATCAGAGTGTCTGGAGCGTCTAGCTAGCGTGGCAGAGTGTCTGGAGCGTCTGGCTAGCATTGCAGAGTGTCTTCAGCCTCTGGCTAGCGTGGCAGAGTGTCTGGAGCGTCTGGCTAGCATTGCAGAGTGTCTGCAGCCTCTGGCTAGCGTGGCAGATATTCTGGAGCCACTGGTTAGCGAGGCAGTGTGTCTGGAGCGTCTGGGTTGCCAGCCAGAGTGTCTGAAGCGCCTGGCTAGCGAGGCAGAGTGTCTGGAGCGTCTAAGTAGCGAGGCAGTGTGCCTGGAGCGTCGAGCTAGCCTGGCAGAGTGGCTGGAGCCACTAACTAGCGTGGCAGAGTGTCTGGAGCCTCTGGCTAGCGAGGCAGAGCTTCTGAAGCGCCTGGCTAACGAGGCAGAGTGTCTGGAGCGTCTCAGGAGCGAGGCAAAGTGTCTTGAACGTCTGGGTAGCGAATCAGAGTGTCTGGAGCGTCTGGCTAGCGTGGCAGAGTGTCTGGAGCGCCTGGCTAGCGAGGCAGAGAGTCTGGAGAGTCTGGGTAGCTAGCCAGAGTGTCTGAAGCGTCTGGCTAGCATGGCAGAGTGTCTGGAGCGCCTGGCTAGCCTGGCAGAGTGGCTGGAGCGTCTGGCTAGAATGGCAGAGTGTCTGGAGCGCCTGGCTAGCGAGGCAGAGCTTCTGAAGCGCCTGGCTAACGAGGCAGAGTGTCTGGAGCGTCTCAGGAGCGAGGCAAAGTGTCTTGAACGTCTGGGTAGCGAATCAGAGTGTCTGGAGCGTCTGGCTAGCGTGGCAGAGTGTCTGGAGCGCCTGGCTAGCGAGGCAGAGAGTCTGGAGAGTCTGGGTAGCTAGCCAGAGTGTCTGAAGCGTCTGGCTAGCATGGCAGAGTGTCTGGAGCGCCTGGCTAGCGAGGCAGAGTGTCTGGAGAGTCTGGGTAGCGTGGCAGAGTGTCTGGAGCGCCTAACTAGCGAGGCAGAGTGTCTGGAGAGTCTGAGTAGCGAGGCAGAGTGTCTGGAGAGTCTGAGTAGCGAGGCAGAGTGTCTGAAGCGCCTGGCTAGCGAGGCAGAGTGTCTGGAGCGTCCAAGTAGCGAGGCAGAGTGCCTGGAGCGTCTAGCTTGCGTGGTAGAGTGTCTGGAGTGTCTGGCTAGCGTGGTAGAGTGTCTGGAGCGGCTGGCTAGCGAGGCAGAGTGTCTGGAGCGTCTAAGTAGCGAGGCAGAGTGCCTGGAGCGTCTAGCTAGCGTGGCAGAGTGTCTGGAGCGCCTGGCTAGCGAGGCAGAGTGTCTGGAGCGTCTGGGTAGCAGGCAGAGTGTCTGGAGGGTCTGGGTAGCAAGGCAGAGTGTCTGAGGCGTCAAGCTAGCGTGGCATAGTGTCTTGAGCGTCTGGCTAGCGTAGCAGAAAGTGTGGAGCGTTAAGCTAGCGTAGCAGAGTGTCTGAAACCTCTGGCTAGCGTGGCAGAAAGTCTGGAGCGTCTGGCTAGGGAGGCAGAGTGTCTGGAGCGTCTAGCTAGCGTGGCAGAGTGTCTGGAGCCTCTGGCTAGCGTGGCAGATAATCTGGAGCCACTGGCTAGCGTGGCTGATAGTCTGGAGCGTCAGGGTAGCGTAGCAGAGTGTCTGAAGCGGCTGGCTAGCGAGGCAGAGTGTCTAGAGAGTCTTGGTAGCGAGGCAGAGTGTCTGGAGCGCCTGGCTAGCGAGGCAGAGTGTCTGGAGCGTCTAGCTAGCGTGGCAGAGTGTCTGGGGCCTTTGGCTAGCGTAGCAGATAGTCTGGAGCGTCTGGGTAGCGAGGCAGAGTGTCTGGAGCGTCTGGGTCGCGAGGCAGAGTGTCTGGAGCGCCAGGCTAGCGGAACAGAGTGTCTGGAGGGTCTGGGTAGCAAGGCAGAGTGTCTGGAGCGTCAAGCTAGCGACGCAGAGTGTCTGGAGCGTCTAGCTAGCGTAGCAGAGTGTCTAAAACCTCTGGCTAGCGTGGCAGAAAGTCTGGAGCGTCTGGCTAGCGAGGCAGAGTGTCTGGAGCGTCTGGCTAGCGTGGCAGATAATCTGGAGCCACTGGCTAGCGTGGCTGATAGTCTGGAGCGTCTGGGTAGCGAGGCAGCGTGTCTGGAGCGCCTGGCTAGCGAGGCAGAGTGTCTGGAGGGTCTGGGTAGCAAGGCAGAGTGTCTGGAGGGTCTGGGTAGCAAGGCAGAGTGTCTGGAGCGTCTAGCTAGCGTAGCAGAGTGTCTAAAACCTCTGGCTAGCGTGGCAGAAAGTCTGGAGCGTCTGGCTAGCATTGCAGAGTGTCTGGAGAGGCTGGCTAGCGAGGCAGAGTGTCTGGAGCGTCTGGATAGCGAGGCAGAGTGTCTGGAGCGCCTGGCTAGCGAGGCAGAGTGTCTGGAGCGTCTGGCTAGCGTGGCAGAGTGTCTGGAGCCTCTGGCTAGCGTGGCAAATAGTCTGGAGCGTCTGGGTAGCGAGGAAGAGTGTCTGGAGCGCCTGGCTAGCGAGGCAGAGTGTCTGGAGGGTCTTAGTAGCAAGGCAGAGTGTCTGGAGCGTCTAGCTAGCGTGGCAGAGTGTCTGGAGCGTCTAGCTAGCGTAGCAGAGTGTCTGAAATCTCTGGCTAGCATGGCAGAGTGTCTGGAGCGGCTGGCTAGGGAGGCAGAGTGTCTGGATCGTCTGGGTAGCGAGCCAGAGTGTCTGGAGTGCCTGGCTAGTGAGGCAGAGTTTCTGGAGCGTCTAAGTAGCGAGGCAGAGTGCCTGGAGCGTCTAGCTAGCGTGGCAGAGTGTCTTGAGCCACTGGCTAGCGTTGCAGATAGTCTAAAGCGTCTGGGTAGCGAGGCAGAGTGTCTGGAGCGCCTGGCTAGCGAGGCAGAGTGTCTGGAGATTCTGGGTAGCAAGGCAGAGTGTCTGGAGCGTCTATCTAGCGTGGCAGAGTGTCTGGAGCCTCTGGCTAGCGTAGCAGATAGTCTGGAGCGTCTGGCTAGAATGGCAGAGTGTCTGGAGCGCCTGGCTAGCGAGGCAGAGCTTCTAAAGCGCCTGGCTAACGAGGCAGAGTGTCTAGAGCGTCTGGGGAGCGAGGCAAAGTGTCTTGAACGTCTGGGTAGCGAATCAGAGTGTCTGGAGCGTCTGGCTAGCGTGGCAGAGTGTCTGGAGCGCCTGGCTAGCGAGGCAGAGTGTCTGGAGAGTCTGGGTTGCTAGCCAGAGTGTCTGAAGCGTCTGGCTAGCATGGCAGAGTGTCTGGAGCGGCTGGCTAGCGAGGCAGAGTGTCTGGAGCGCCTGGCTAGCATTGCAGAGTGTCTCTAGCCTCTGGCTAGCGTAACAGAGTGTCTGGAGCGTCTGGCTAGCATTGCAGAGTGTCTGCAGCCTCTGGCTAGCGTGGCAGATAGTCTGGAGCCACTGGCTAGCGTGGCAGAAAGTCTGGAGCGTATGGGAGCGAGCCAGAGTGTATGGAACGCCTGGCTAGCGAGGCAGAGTGCCTGGAGCGTCTAGCTTGCGTGGTAGAGTGTCTGGAGTGTCTGGCTAGCGTGGTAGAGTGTCTGGAGCGGCTGGCTAGCGAGGCAGAGTGTCTGGAGCGTCTAAGTAGCGAGGCAAGTGCCTGGAGCGTCTAGCTAGCGTGGCAGAGTGGCTGGAGCCACTGGCTAGCGTGGCAGAGTGTCTTGAGATTCTGGGTAGCAAGGCAGAGTGTCTGGAGCGTCTAGCTAGCGTGGCAGAGTGTCTGGAGCGTCTGGCTAGCATTGCAGAGTGTCTTCAGCCTCTGGCTAGCGTGGCAGAGTGTCTGGAGCGTCTGGCTAGCATTGCAGAGTGTCTGCAGCCTCTGGCTAGCGTGGCAGATATTCTGGAGCCACTGGCTAGCGAGGCAGTGTGTCTGGAGCGTCTGGGTTGCCAGCCAGAGTGTCTGAAGCGCATGGCTAGCGAGGCAGAGTGTCTGGAGCGTCTAAGTAGCGAGGCAGAGTGCCTGGAGCGTCGAGCTAGCCTGGCAGAGTGGCTGGAGCCACTAACTAGCGTGGCAGAGTGTCTGGAGCCTCTGGCTAGCGTAGCAGATAGTCTGGAGCGTCTGGCTAGAATGGCAGAGTGTCTGGAGCGCCTGGCTAGCGAGGCAGAGCTTCTGAAGCGCCTGGCTAACGAGGCAGAGTGTCTGGAGCGTCTCAGGAGCGAGGCAAAGTGTCTTGAACGTCTGGGTAGCGAATCAGAGTGTCTGGAGCGTCTGGCTAGCGTGGCAGAGTGTCTGGAGCGCCTGGCTAGCGAGGCAGAGAGTCTGGAGAGTCTGGGTAGCTAGCCAGAGTGTCTGAAGCGTCTGGCTAGCATGGCAGAGTGTCTGGAGCGCCTGGCTAGCGAGGCAGAGTGTCTGGAGAGTCTGGGTAGCGTGGCAGAGTGTCTGGAGCGCCTGGCTAGCGAGGCAGAGTGTCTGGAGCGTCCAAGTAGCGAGGCAGAGTGCCTGGAGCGTCTAGCTTGCGTGGTAGAGTGTCTGGAGTGTCTGGCTAGCGTGGTAGAGTGTCTGGAGCGGCTGGCTAGCGAGGCAGAGTGTCTGGAGCGTCTTAGTAGCGAGGCAGAGTGCCTGGAGCGTCTAGCTAGCGTGGCAGAGTGTCTGGAGCGCCTGGCTAGCGAGGCAGAGTGTCTGGAGCGTCTGGGTAGCAGGCAGAGTGTCTGGAGGGTCTGGGTAGCAAGGCAGAGTGTCTGAGGCGTCAAGCTAGCGTGGCATAGTGTCTTGAGCGTCTGGCTAGCGTAGCAGAAAGTCTGGAGCGTTAAGCTAGCGTAGCAGAGTGTCTGAAACCTCTGGCTAGCGTGGAAGAAAGTCTGGAGCGTCTGGCTAGGGAGGCAGAGTGTCTGGAGCGTCTAGCTAGCGTGGCAGAGTGTCTGGAGCCTCTGGCTAGCGTGGCAGATAATCTGGAGCCACTGGCTAGCGTGGCTGATAGTCTGGAGCGTCAGGGTAGCGTAGCAGAGTGTCTGAAGCGGCTGGCTAGCGAGGCAGAGTGTCTAGAGAGTCTTGGTAGCGAGGCAGAGTGTCTGGAGCGCCTGGCTAGCGAGGCAGAGTGTCTGGAGCGTCTAGCTAGCGTGGCAGAGTGTCTGGGGCCTTTGGCTAGCGTAGCAGATAGTCTGGAGCGTCTGGGTAGCGAGGCAGAGTGTCTGGAGCGTCTGGGTCGCGAGGCAGAGTGTCTGGAGCGCCAGGCTAGCGGAACAGAGTGTCTGGAGGGTCTGGGTAGCAAGGCAGAGTGTCTGGAGCGTCAAGCTAGCGACGCAGAGTGTCTGGAGCGTCTAGCTAGCGTAGCAGAGTGTCTAAAACCTCTGGCTAGCGTGGCAGAAAGTCTGGAGCGTCTGGCTAGCGAGGCAGAGTGTCTGGAGCGTCTGGCTAGCGTGGCAGATAATCTGGAGCCACTGGCTAGCGTGGCTGATAGTCTGGAGCGTCTGGGTAGCGAGGAAGCGTGTCTGGAGCGCCTGGCTAGCGAGGCAGAGTGTCTGGAGGGTCTGGGTAGCAAGGCAGAGTGTCTGGAGGGTCTGGGTAGCAAGGCAGAGTGTCTGGAGCGTCTAGCTAGCGTAGCAGAGTGTCTAAAACCTCTGGCTAGCGTGGCAGAAAGTCTGGAGCGTCTGGCTAGCATTGCAGAGTGTCTGGAGAGGCTGGCTAGCGAGGCAGAGTGTCTGGAGCGTCTGGATAGCGAGGCAGAGTGTCTGGAGCGCCTGGCTAGCGAGGCAGAGTGTCTGGAGCGTCTGGCTAGCGTGGCAGAGTGTCTGGAGCCTCTGGCTAGCGTGGCAAATAGTCTGGAGCGTCTGGGTAGCGAGGAAGAGTGTCTGGAGCGCCTGGCTAGCGAGGCAGAGTGTCTGGAGGGTCTTAGTAGCAAGGCAGAGTGTCTGGAGCGTCTAGCTAGCGTGGCAGAGTGTCTGGAGCGTCTAGCTAGCGTAGCAGAGTGTCTGAAATCTCTGGCTAGCATGGCAGAGTGTCTGGAGCGGCTGGCTAGGGAGGCAGAGTGTCTGGATCGTCTGGGTAGCGAGCCAGAGTGTCTGGAGTGCCTGGCTAGTGAGGCAGAGTTTCTGGAGCGTCTAAGTAGCGAGGCAGAGTGCCTGGAGCGTCTAGCTAGCGTGGCAGAGTGTCTTGAGCCACTGGCTAGCGTTGCAGATAGTCTAAAGCGTCTGGGTAGCGAGGCAGAGTGTCTGGAGCGCCTGGCTAGCGAGGCAGAGTGTCTGGAGATTCTGGGTAGCAAGGCAGAGTGTCTGGAGCGTCTATCTAGCGTGGCAGAGTGTCTGGAGCCTCTGGCTAGCGTAGCAGATAGTCTGGAGCGTCTGGCTAGAATGGCAGAGTGTCTGGAGCGCCTGGCTAGCGAGGCAGAGCTTCTAAAGCGCCTGGCTAACGAGGCAGAGTGTCTGGAGCGTCTGGGGAGCGAGGCAAAGTGTCTTGAACGTCTGGGTAGCGAATCAGAGTGTCTGGAGCGTCTGGCTAGCGTGGCAGAGTGTCTGGAGCGCCTGGCTAGCGAGGCAGAGTGTCTGGAGAGTCTGGGTTGCTAGCCAGAGTGTCTGAAGCGTCTGGCTAGCATGGCAGAGTGTCTGGAGCGGCTGGCTAGCGAGGCAGAGTGTCTGGAGCGCCTGGCTAGCATTGCAGAGTGTCTTCAGCCTCTGGCTAGCGTGGCAGAGTGTCTGGAGCGTCTGGCTAGCATTGCAGAGTGTCTGCAGCCTCTGGCTAGCGTGGCAGATAGTCTGGAGCCACTGGCTAGCGTGGCAGAAAGTCTGGAGCGTATGGGAGCGAGCCAGAGTGTATGGAACGCCTGGCTAGCGAGGCAGAGTGCCTGGAGCGTCTAGCTTGCGTGGTAGAGTGTCTGGAGTGTCTGGCTAGCGTGGTAGAGTGTCTGGAGCGGCTGGCTAGCGAGGCAGAGTGTCTGGAGCGTCTAAGTAGCGAGGCAAGTGCCTGGAGCGTCTAGCTAGCGTGGCAGAGTGGCTGGACCCACTGGCTAGCGTGGCAGAGTGTCTTGAGATTCTGGGTAGCAAGGCAGAGTGTCTGGAGCGTCTAGCTTGCGTGGCAGAGTGTCTGGAGCCTCTTGCTAGCGTTGCAGATAGTCTGGATTGTCTGGGTAGCGAGGCAAAGTGTCTGGAACGTCTGGGTAGCGAATCAGAGTGTCTGGAGTGCCTGGCTAGCGAGGCAGAGTGTCTGGAGCGTCTAGCTAGCGTGGCAGAGTGTCTGGAGCCTCTGGCTAGCGTGGCAAATAGTCTGGAGCCTCTGGCTAGCGTGGCAGAGTGTCTGGAGCGTCTGGCTAGCATTGCAGAGTGTCTGCAGCCTCTGGCTAGCGTGGCAGATATTCTGGAGCCACTGGCTAGCGAGGCAGTGTGTCTGGAGCGTCTGGGTTGCCAGCCAGAGTGTCTGAAGCGCATGGCTAGCGAGGCAGAGTGTCTGGAGCGTCTAAGTAGCGAGGCAGAGTGCCTGGAGCGTCGAGCTAGCCTGGCAGAGTGGCTGGAGCCACTAACTAGCGTGGCAGAGTGTCTGGAGCCTCTGGCTAGCGTAGCAGATAGTCTGGAGCGTCTGGCTAGAATGGCAGAGTGTCTGGAGCGCCTGGCTAGCGAGGCAGAGCTTCTGAAGCGCCTGGCTAACGAGGCAGAGTGTCTGGAGCGTCTCAGGAGCGAGGCAAAGTGTCTTGAACGTCTGGGTAGCGAATCAGAGTGTCTGGAGCGTCTGGCTAGCGTGGCAGAGTGTCTGGAGCGCCTGGCTAGCGAGGCAGAGAGTCTGGAGAGTCTGGGTAGCTAGCCAGAGTGTCTGAAGCGTCTGGCTAGCATGGCAGAGTGTCTGGAGCGCCTGGCTAGCGAGGCAGAGTGTCTGGAGAGTCTGGGTAGCGTGGCAGAGTGTCTGGAGCGCCTGGCTAGCGAGGCAGAGTGTCTGGAGAGTCTGAGTAGCGAGGCAGAGTGTCTGGAGAGTCTGAGTAGCGAGGCAGAGTGTCTGAAGCGCCTGGCTAGCGAGGCAGAGTGTCTGGAGCGTCCAAGTAGCGAGGCAGAGTGCCTGGAGCGTCTAGCTTGCGTGGTAGAGTGTCTGGAGTGTCTGGCTAGCGTGGTAGAGTGTCTGGAGCGGCTGGCTAGCGAGGCAGAGTGTCTGGAGCGTCTTAGTAGCGAGGCAGAGTGCCTGGAGCGTCTAGCTAGCGTGGCAGAGTGTCTGGAGCGCCTGGCTAGCGAGGCAGAGTGTCTGGAGCGTCTGGGTAGCAGGCAGAGTGTCTGGAGGGTCTGGGTAGCAAGGCAGAGTGTCTGAGGCGTCAAGCTAGCGTGGCATAGTGTCTTGAGCGTCTGGCTAGCGTAGCAGAAAGTCTGGAGCGTTAAGCTAGCGTAGCAGAGTGTCTGAAACCTCTGGCTAGCGTGGAAGAAAGTCTGGAGCGTCTGGCTAGGGAGGCAGAGTGTCTGGAGCGTCTAGCTAGCGTGGCAGAGTGTCTGGAGCCTCTGGCTAGCGTGGCAGATAATCTGGAGCCACTGGCTAGCGTGGCTGATAGTCTGGAGCGTCAGGGTAGCGTAGCAGAGTGTCTGAAGCGGCTGGCTAGCGAGGCAGAGTGTCTAGAGAGTCTTGGTAGCGAGGCAGAGTGTCTGGAGCGCCTGGCTAGCGAGGCAGAGTGTCTGGAGCGTCTAGCTAGCGTGGCAGAGTGTCTGGGGCCTTTGGCTAGCGTAGCAGATAGTCTGGAGCGTCTGGGTAGCGAGGCAGAGTGTCTGGAGCGTCTGGGTCGCGAGGCAGAGTGTCTGGAGCGCCAGGCTAGCGGAACAGAGTGTCTGGAGGGTCTGGGTAGCAAGGCAGAGTGTCTGGAGCGTCAAGCTAGCGACGCAGAGTGTCTGGAGCGTCTAGCTAGCGTAGCAGAGTGTCTAAAACCTCTGGCTAGCGTGGCAGAAAGTCTGGAGCGTCTGGCTAGCGAGGCAGAGTGTCTGGAGCGTCTGGCTAGCGTGGCAGATAATCTGGAGCCACTGGCTAGCGTGGCTGATAGTCTGGAGCGTCTGGGTAGCGAGGAAGCGTGTCTGGAGCGCCTGGCTAGCGAGGCAGAGTGTCTGGAGGGTCTGGGTAGCAAGGCAGAGTGTCTGGAGGGTCTGGGTAGCAAGGCAGAGTGTCTGGAGCGTCTAGCTAGCGTAGCAGAGTGTCTAAAACCTCTGGCTAGCGTGGCAGAAAGTCTGGAGCGTCTGGCTAGCATTGCAGAGTGTCTGGAGAGGCTGGCTAGCGAGGCAGAGTGTCTGGAGCGTCTGGATAGCGAGGCAGAGTGTCTGGAGCGCCTGGCTAGCGAGGCAGAGTGTCTGGAGCGTCTGGCTAGCGTGGCAGAGTGTCTGGAGCCTCTGGCTAGCGTGGCAAATAGTCTGGAGCGTCTGGGTAGCGAGGAAGAGTGTCTGGAGCGCCTGGCTAGCGAGGCAGAGTGTCTGGAGGGTCTTAGTAGCAAGGCAGAGTGTCTGGAGCGTCTAGCTAGCGTGGCAGAGTGTCTGGAGCGTCTAGCTAGCGTAGCAGAGTGTCTGAAATCTCTGGCTAGCATGGCAGAGTGTCTGGAGCGGCTGGCTAGGGAGGCAGAGTGTCTGGATCGTCTGGGTAGCGAGCCAGAGTGTCTGGAGTGCCTGGCTAGTGAGGCAGAGTTTCTGGAGCGTCTAAGTAGCGAGGCAGAGTGCCTGGAGCGTCTAGCTAGCGTGGCAGAGTGTCTTGAGCCACTGGCTAGCGTTGCAGATAGTCTAAAGCGTCTGGGTAGCGAGGCAGAGTGTCTGGAGCGCCTGGCTAGCGAGGCAGAGTGTCTGGAGATTCTGGGTAGCAAGGCAGAGTGTCTGGAGCGTCTATCTAGCGTGGCAGAGTGTCTGGAGCCTCTGGCTAGCGTAGCAGATAGTCTGGAGCGTCTGGCTAGAATGGCAGAGTGTCTGGAGCGCCTGGCTAGCGAGGCAGAGCTTCTAAAGCGCCTGGCTAACGAGGCAGAGTGTCTGGAGCGTCTGGGGAGCGAGGCAAAGTGTCTTGAACGTCTGGGTAGCGAATCAGAGTGTCTGGAGCGTCTGGCTAGCGTGGCAGAGTGTCTGGAGCGCCTGGCTAGCGAGGCAGAGTGTCTGGAGAGTCTGGGTTGCTAGCCAGAGTGTCTGAAGCGTCTGGCTAGCATGGCAGAGTGTCTGGAGCGGCTGGCTAGCGAGGCAGAGTGTCTGGAGCGCCTGGCTAGCATTGCAGAGTGTCTTCAGCCTCTGGCTAGCGTGGCAGAGTGTCTGGAGCGTCTGGCTAGCATTGCAGAGTGTCTGCAGCCTCTGGCTAGCGTGGCAGATAGTCTGGAGCCACTGGCTAGCGTGGCAGAAAGTCTGGAGCGTATGGGAGCGAGCCAGAGTGTATGGAACGCCTGGCTAGCGAGGCAGAGTGCCTGGAGCGTCTAGCTTGCGTGGTAGAGTGTCTGGAGTGTCTGGCTAGCGTGGTAGAGTGTCTGGAGCGGCTGGCTAGCGAGGCAGAGTGTCTGGAGCGTCTAAGTAGCGAGGCAAGTGCCTGGAGCGTCTAGCTAGCGTGGCAGAGTGGCTGGACCCACTGGCTAGCGTGGCAGAGTGTCTTGAGATTCTGGGTAGCAAGGCAGAGTGTCTGGAGCGTCTAGCTTGCGTGGCAGAGTGTCTGGAGCCTCTTGCTAGCGTTGCAGATAGTCTGGATTGTCTGGGTAGCGAGGCAAAGTGTCTGGAACGTCTGGGTAGCGAATCAGAGTGTCTGGAGTGCCTGGCTAGCGAGGCAGAGTGTCTGGAGCGTCTAGCTAGCGTGGCAGAGTGTCTGGAGCCTCTGGCTAGCGTGGCAAATAGTCTGGAGCGTCTGGGTAGCGAGGCAGAGTGTCTGGAGCGCCTGGCTAGCGAGGCAGAGTGTCTGGAGGGTCTAAGTAGCAAGGCAGAGTGTCTGGAGCGTCTAGCTAGCGTGGCAGAGTGTCTGGAGCGTCTAGCTAGCGTAGCAGAGTGTCTGAAATCTCTGGCTAGCATGGCAGAGTGTCTAAAGCGGTCGGCTAGGGAGGCAGAGTGTCTGGATCGTCTGGGTAGCGAGCCAGAGTGTCTGGAGTGCCTGGCTAGTGAGGCAGAGTTTCTGGAGCGTCTAAGTAGCGAGGCAGAGTGCCTGGAGCGTCTAGCTAGCGTGGCAGAGTGTCTGGAGCCACTGGCTAGCGTGGCAGATAGTCTAAAGCGTCTGGGTAGCGAGGCAGAGTGTCTGGAGCGCCTGGCTACTGAGGCAGAGTGTCTGGAGATTCTGGGTAGCAAGGCAGAGTGTCTGGAGCGTCTATCTAGCGTGGCAGAGTGTCTGGAGCCTCTGGCTAGCGTAGCAGATAGTCTGGAGCGTCTGGCTAGAATGGCAGAGTGTCTGGAGCGCCTGGCTAGCGAGGCAGAGCTTCTGAAGCGCCTGGCTAACGAGGCAGAGTGTCTGGAGCGTCTGGGGAGCGAGGCAAAGTGTCTTGAACGTCTGGGTAGCGAATCAGAAAGTCTGGAGCGTCTGGCTAGCGTGGCAGAGTGTCTGGAGCGCCTGGCTAGCGAGGCAGAAAGTCTGGATTGTCTAACAAGCGTGGCAGAGTGTCTGGAGCCTCTGGCTAGCGTGGCAGATAGTCTGGAGCCCCTGGCTAGCGTGGCAGATAGTCTGGAGCGTCTGGGTAGCGAGGCAGAAATTCTGGAGCGCATGGCTAGCGAGACAGAGTGTCTGGAGGGTCTGGGTAGCAAGGCAGAGTGTCTGGAGCGTTTAGCTAGCGAGGCAGAGTGTCTGGTGTGTCTGGGTAGCGAGGCAAGGTGTCTGGAGCGTCTAAGTAGCGAATCAGAGTGTCTTCAGCCTCTGGCTAGCGTGGCAGAGTGTCTGGAGCGTCTGGCTAGCATTGCAGAGTGTCTGCAGCCTCTGGCTAGCGTGGCAGATATTCTGGAGCCACTGGCTAGCGAGGCAGTGTGTCTGGAGCGTCTGGGTTGCCAGCCAGAGTGTCTGAAGCGCCTGGCTATTGAGGCAGAGTGTCTGGAGCGTCTAAGTAGCGAGGCAGAGTGCCTGGAGCGTCGAGCTAGCCTGGCAGAGTGGCTGGAGCCACTAACTAGCGTGGCAGAGTGTCTGGAGCCTCTGGCTAGCGTAGCAGATAGTCTGGAGCGTCTGGCTAGAATGGCAGAGTGTCTGGAGCGCCTGGCTAGCGAGGCAGAGCTTCTGAAGCGCCTGGCTAACGAGGCAGAGTGTCTGGAGCGTCTCAGGAGCGAGGCAAAGTGTCTTGAACGTCTGGGTAGCGAATCAGAGTGTCTGGAGCGTCTGGCTAGCGTGGCAGAGTGTCTGGAGCGCCTGGCTAGCGAGGCAGAGAGTCTGGAGAGTCTGGGTAGCTAGCCAGAGTGTCTGAAGCGTCTGGCTAGCATGGCAGAGTGTCTGGAGCGCCTGGCTAGCGAGGCTGAGTGTCTGGAGAGTCTGGGTAGCGTGGCAGAGTGTCTGGAGCGCCTGGCTAGCGAGGCAGAGTGTCTGGAGAGTCTGAGTAGCGAGGCAGAGTGTCTGGAGCGGCTGACTAGCGAGGCAGAGTGTCTGGAGCGCCTGGCTAGCGAGGCAGAAAGTCTGGAGAGTCTGGGTAGTGTGGCAGAGTGTCTGGAGAGCCTGGCTAGCGAGGCAGAGTGTCTGGAGAGTCTGAGTAGCGAGGCAGAGTGTCTGAAGCGCCTGGCTAGCGAGGCAGAGTGTCTGGAGCGTCCAAGTAGCGAGGCAGAGTGCCTGGAGCGTCTAGCTTGCGCGGTAGAGTGTCTGGAGTGTCTGGCTAGCGTGGTAGAGTGTCTGGAGCGGCTGGCTAGCGAGGCAGAGTGTCTGGAGCGTCTAAGTAGCGAGGCAGAGTGCCTGGAGCGTCTAGCTAGCGTGGCAGAGTGTCTGGAGCGCCTGGCTAGCGAGGCAGAGTGTCTGGAGCGTCTGGGTAGCAGGCAGAGTGTCTGGAGGGTCTGGGTAGCAAGGCAGAGTGTCTGAGGCGTCAAGCTAGCGTGGCATAGTGTCTTGAGCGTCTGGCTAGCGTAGCAGAAAGTCTGGAGCGTTAAGCTAGCGTAGCAGAGTGTCTGAAACCTCTGGCTAGCGTGGCAGAAAGTCTGGAGCGTCTGGCTAGGGAGGCAGAGTGTCTGGAGCGTCTAGCTAGCGTGGCAGAGTGTCTGGAGCCTCTGGCTAGCGTGGCAGATAATCTGGAGCCACTGGCTAGCGTGGCTGATAGTCTGGAGCGTCAGGGTAGCGTAGCAGAGTGTCTGAAGCGGCTGGCTAGCGAGGCAGAGTGTCTAGAGAGTCTTGGTAGCGAGGCAGAGTGTCTGGAGCGCCTGGCTAGCGAGGCAGAGTGTCTGGAGCGTCTAGCTAGCGTGGCAGAGTGTCTGGGGCCTTTGGCTAGCGTAGCAGATAGTCTGGAGCGTCTGGGTAGCGAGGCAGAGTGTCTGGAGCGTCTGGGTCGCGAGCCAGAGTGTCTGGAGCGCCAGGCTAGCGGGGCAGAGTGTCTGGAAGGTCTGGGTAGCAAGGCAGAGTGTCTGGAGCGTCAAGCTAGCGACGCAGAGTGTCTGGAGCGTCTAGCTAGCGTAGCAGAGTGTCTAAAACCTCTGGCTAGCGTGGCAGAAAGTCTAAAGCGTCTGGCTAGCGAGGCAGAGTGTCTGGAGCGTCTGGCTAGCGTGGCAGATAATCTGGAGCCACTGGCTAGCGTGGCTGATAGTCTGGAGCGTCTGGGTAGCGAGGCAGCGTGTCTGGAGCGCCTGGCTAGCGAGGCAGAGTGTCTGGAGGGTCTGGGTAGCAAGGCAGAGTGTCTGGAGGGTCTGGGTAGCAAGGCAGAGTGTCTGGAGCGTCTAGCTAGCGTAGCAGAGTGTCTAAAACCTCTGGCTAGCGTGGCAGAAAGTCTGGAGCGTCTGGCTAGCATTGCAGAGTGTCTGGAGAGGCTGGCTAGCGAGGCAGAGTGTCTGGAGCGTCTGGATAGCGAGGCAGAGTGTCTGGAGCGCCTGGCTAGCGAGGCAGAGTGTCTGGGGCGTCATGCTAGCGAGGCAGAGTGTCTGGAGCGTCTGGATAGCGAGGCAGAGTGTCTGGAGCGCCTGGTTAGCGATGCAGAGTGTCTGGAGCGTCTAGCTAGCGTGGCAGAGTGTCTGGAGCCTCTGGCTAGCGTGGCAAATATTCTGGAGCCACTGGCTAGCGTGGCAGATAGTCTGGAGCGTCTGGGTAGCGAGGCAGAGTGTCTGGAGCGCCTGGCTAGCGAGGCAGAGTGTCTGAAGGGTCTAAGTAGCAAGGCAGAGTGTCTGGAGCTTCTAGCTAGCGTGGCAGAGTGTCTGGAGCGTCTAGCTAGCGTAGCAGAGTGTCTGAAATCTCTGGCTAGCATGGCAGAGTGTCTGGAGCGGCTGGCTAGGAAGGCAGAGTGTCTGGAGCGTCCTGGAAGCGAGCCAGAGTGTCTGGAGTGCCTGGCTAGCGAGGCAGAGTTTCTGGAGCGTCTAAATAGCGAGGCAGAGTGCCTAGAGCGTCAAGCTAGCGTGGCAGAGTGTCTGGAGCCACTGGCTAGCGTAGCAGAGTGTTTAAAGCATTAAAATATTAAAGCAAAGCGTCTGGAGCGCCTGGATAGCGATGCAGAGTGTCTGGAGCTTTTTGCTAGTGAGGCAGAGTGTCTGCAGCGTCTGGCTAGCATGGCAGAGTGTCTGGAGCGTCTGGATAGTTAAGCAGAGTGTCTGGATCGTCTTGCTAGCGAGGCAGAGTTTCTTGAGCGTGTTATTACCGAGGCAAAGTGTCTGAAGCGATTTGCAATAAAACGAGAGTGTATGGAGCGTCTGTCTAGCAAGGCAAAGTGTCTGACGCCAATCTAGCGAGGCAGAGTTTCTGGAGCGTCTGGGTAGCGAGGCAGAGTGTCTGGAGCGTCTAGCTAGCGTGGCAGATAGTCTGGAGCATCTAACTACCAATGCAGAGTGTCTGGAGCGTCTAGCTAGCGTGGCAGATAGTCTGGAGCATCTTACTTCCAAGGCAGAGTGTCTGGGGCGTCTAGCTAGCGAGGAAGAGTGTCTGAAACGTCTTGCTAGCAAAGCAGAGTGTCTAGAGCGTCTTGTTAGCGAGGCAGCGTGTCTGAAGCGTCTTTTTAGCGAGGCAGCGTGTCTGGAGCGTCTGGCTAGCATGGATGAGTGTCTGGAGCGTCTGGCAAGCAAAGCAGAGTGCCTGGAGCTTCTTGCTAGTGAGGCAAAGTGTCTGGAGCGAATTGCTAGCATGGCAGAGCTTCTGAAGAGTCTGGCTAGGAAGGCAGATAGTCTGGAGCGTCTTGCAAGCGAGGCAGAGTTTCTGGAGCGTTTTATTACCGAGGTAGAGTGTCTAAAGCGTCTTCCTAGCAAAGTAGAGTGTCTGTAGCTTCTGGCTAGCGTGGTAGAGTGTCTGGAGCGTCTGGCAAGCAAAGCAGAGTATCTGGAGCGTCGGGCATGCCAAACAGGGTGTCTGGAGCGTCTTGCTTCTAAGACAGAGTGTTTGGAGCGTCTGGCAAGCGAGACAGGGTGTCTGGAGCGTCTTGCTTCTTAGACAGAGTGTTTAGAGCGTCTAGCAAGTGAGGCAGAATGTCTGGAGCGTCTTGCTTCTAAGGCAGACTGTCTGGAGAGTCTGGCAAGCGGGGAAAAGTGTCTGGAGTGTCTTTTTACCGAGGCTTAGTGTCTAGAGCGACTAGCTAGCAAGACAGAGAGTCTGGAGCGTCTGGGTAGCGAGGCAGCGTGTCTGGAGCGCCTGGCTAGCGAGGCAGAGTGTCTGGAGCGTCTAGCTAGCGTAGCAGAGTGTCTGGAGCCTCTGGCTAGCGTGGCAGATAATCTGGAGCCACTGGCTAGCGTGGCAGATAGTCTGGAGCGTCTGGGTAGCGAGGCAGCGTGTCTGGAGCGCCTGGCTAGCGAGGTAGAGTGTCTGGAGGGTCTGGGTAGCAAGGCAGAGTGTCTGGAGCATCTAGCTAGCGAGGCAGAGAGTCTGGAGAGTCTAGCTAGCGTAGCAGAGTGTCTGAAACCTCTGGCTAGCGTGGCAGTAAGTCTGAAACGTCTGGCTGTCATGGCAGAGTGTCTGGAGCGGCTGGCTAGCGAGGCAGAGTGTCTAGAGCGTCTGGGTAGCGAGGCAGAGTGTCTGGAGCGCCTGGCTAGCGAGGCAGAGTGTCTGAAATCTCTGGCTAGCATGGCAGAGTGTCTGGAGCGGCTGGCTAGCGAGGCAGAGTGTCTGGAGATTTTGGGTAGCAAGGCAGAGTGTCTGGAGCGCCTGGCTAGCGAGGCAGAGTGTCTGGAGCGTCTTGCTAGCGTGGCAGAGTGTCTGGAGCCTCTGGCTAGCGTGGCAGATAATCTGGAGCCACTGGCTAGCGTGGCAGATAGTCTGGAGCGTCTCAGTAGCAAGGCAAAGTGTCTGGAACGTCTAGGTAGCGAATCAGAGTGTCTGGAGCGTCTGGCTAGCGTGGCAGAGTGTCTGGAGCGTTTGGCTAGCGTGGCAGAAAGTCTGAAGCGTCTGGCTAGAATGGCAGAGTGTCTGGAGCGCCTGGCTAGCGAGGCAGAGCTTCTGAAGCGCCTGGCTAACGAGGCAGAGTGTCTGGAGCGTCTCAGGAGCGAGGCAAAGTGTCTTGAACGTCTGGGTAGCGAATCAGAGTGTCTGGAGCGTCTGGCTAGCGTGGCAGAGTGTCTGGAGCGCCTGGCTAGCGAGGCAGAGAGTCTGGAGAGTCTGGGTAGCTAGCCAGAGTGTCTGAAGCGTCTGGCTAGCATGGCAGAGTGTCTGGAGCGCCTGGCTAGCGAGGCAGAGTGTCTGGAGAGTCTGGGTAGCGTGGCAGAGTGTCTGGAGCGCCTAACTAGCGAGGCAGAGTGTCTGGAGAGTCTGAGTAGCGAGGCAGAGTGTCTGGAGAGTCTGAGTAGCGAGGCAGAGTGTCTGAAGCGCCTGGCTAGCGAGGCAGAGTGTCTGGAGCGTCCAAGTAGCGAGGCAGAGTGCCTGGAGCGTCTAGCTTGCGTGGTAGAGTGTCTGGAGTGTCTGGCTAGCGTGGTAGAGTGTCTGGAGCGGCTGGCTAGCGAGGCAGAGTGTCTGGAGCGTCTAAGTAGCGAGGCAGAGTGCCTGGAGCGTCTAGCTAGCGTGGCAGAGTGTCTGGAGCGCCTGGCTAGCGAGGCAGAGTGTCTGGAGCGTCTGGGTAGCAGGCAGAGTGTCTGGAGGGTCTGGGTAGCAAGGCAGAGTGTCTGAGGCGTCAAGCTAGCGTGGCATAGTGTCTTGAGCGTCTGGCTAGCGTAGCAGAAAGTCTGGAGCGTTAAGCTAGCGTAGCAGAGTGTCTGAAACCTCTGGCTAGCGTGGCAGAAAGTCTGGAGCGTCTGGCTAGGGAGGCAGAGTGTCTGGAGCGTCTAGCTAGCGTGGCAGAGTGTCTGGAGCCTCTGGCTAGCGTGGCAGATAATCTGGAGCCACTGGCTAGCGTGGCTGATAGTCTGGAGCGTCAGGGTAGCGTAGCAGAGTGTCTGAAGCGGCTGGCTAGCGAGGCAGAGTGTCTAGAGAGTCTTGGTAGCGAGGCAGAGTGTCTGGAGCGCCTGGCTAGCGAGGCAGAGTGTCTGGAGCGTCTAGCTAGCGTGGCAGAGTGTCTGGGGCCTTTGGCTAGCGTAGCAGATAGTCTGGAGCGTCTGGGTAGCGAGGCAGAGTGTCTGGAGCGTCTGGGTCGCGAGGCAGAGTGTCTGGAGCGCCAGGCTAGCGGAACAGAGTGTCTGGAGGGTCTGGGTAGCAAGGCAGAGTGTCTGGAGCGTCAAGCTAGCGACGCAGAGTGTCTGGAGCGTCTAGCTAGCGTAGCAGAGTGTCTAAAACCTCTGGCTAGCGTGGCAGAAAGTCTGGAGCGTCTGGCTAGCGAGGCAGAGTGTCTGGAGCGTCTGGCTAGCGTGGCAGATAATCTGGAGCCACTGGCTAGCGTGGCTGATAGTCTGGAGCGTCTGGGTAGCGAGGCAGCGTGTCTGGAGCGCCTGGCTAGCGAGGCAGAGTGTCTGGAGGGTCTGGGTAGCAAGGCAGAGTGTCTGGAGGGTCTGGGTAGCAAGGCAGAGTGTCTGGAGCGTCTAGCTAGCGTAGCAGAGTGTCTAAAACCTCTGGCTAGCGTGGCAGAAAGTCTGGAGCGTCTGGCTAGCATTGCAGAGTGTCTGGAGAGGCTGGCTAGCGAGGCAGAGTGTCTGGAGCGTCTGGATAGCGAGGCAGAGTGTCTGGAGCGCCTGGCTAGCGAGGCAGAGTGTCTGGAGCGTCTGGCTAGCGTGGCAGAGTGTCTGGAGCCTCTGGCTAGCGTGGCAAATAGTCTGGAGCGTCTGGGTAGCGAGGAAGAGTGTCTGGAGCGCCTGGCTAGCGAGGCAGAGTGTCTGGAGGGTCTTAGTAGCAAGGCAGAGTGTCTGGAGCGTCTAGCTAGCGTGGCAGAGTGTCTGGAGCGTCTAGCTAGCGTAGCAGAGTGTCTGAAATCTCTGGCTAGCATGGCAGAGTGTCTGGAGCGGCTGGCTAGGGAGGCAGAGTGTCTGGATCGTCTGGGTAGCGAGCCAGAGTGTCTGGAGTGCCTGGCTAGTGAGGCAGAGTTTCTGGAGCGTCTAAGTAGCGAGGCAGAGTGCCTGGAGCGTCTAGCTAGCGTGGCAGAGTGTCTTGAGCCACTGGCTAGCGTTGCAGATAGTCTAAAGCGTCTGGGTAGCGAGGCAGAGTGTCTGGAGCGCCTGGCTAGCGAGGCAGAGTGTCTGGAGATTCTGGGTAGCAAGGCAGAGTGTCGGGAGCGTCTATCTAGCGTGGCAGAGTGTCTGGAGCCTCTGGCTAGCGTAGCAGATAGTCTGGAGCGTCTGGCTAGAATGGCAGAGTGTCTGGAGCGCCTGGCTAGCGAGGCAGAGCTTCTAAAGCGCCTGGCTAACGAGGCAGAGTGTCTAGAGCGTCTGGGGAGCGAGGCAAAGTGTCTTGAACGTCTGGGTAGCGAATCAGAGTGTCTGGAGCGTCTGGCTAGCGTGGCAGAGTGTCTGGAGCGCCTGGCTAGCGAGGCAGAGTGTCTGGAGAGTCTGGGTTGCTAGCCAGAGTGTCTGAAGCGTCTGGCTAGCATGGCAGAGTGTCTGGAGCGGCTGGCTAGCGAGGCAGAGTGTCTGGAGCGCCTGGCTAGCATTGCAGAGTGTCTCTAGCCTCTGGCTAGCGTAACAGAGTGTCTGGAGCGTCTGGCTAGCATTGCAGAGTGTCTGCAGCCTCTGGCTAGCGTGGCAGATAGTCTGGAGCCACTGGCTAGCGTGGCAGAAAGTCTGGAGCGTATGGGAGCGAGCCAGAGTGTATGGAACGCCTGGCTAGCGAGGCAAAGTGCCTGGAGCGTCTAGCTTGCGTGGTAGAGTGTCTGGAGTGTCTGGCTAGCGTGGTAGAGTGTCTGGAGCGGCTGGCTAGCGAGGCAGAGTGTCTGGAGCGTCTAAGTAGCGAGGCAAGTGCCTGGAGCGTCTAGCTAGCGTGGCAGAGTGGCTGGAGCCACTGGCTAGCGTGGCAGAGTGTCTTGAGATTCTGGGTAGCAAGGCAGAGTGTCTGGAGCGTCTAGCTAGCGTGGCAGAGTGTCTGGAGCGTCTGGCTAGCATTGCAGAGTGTCTTCAGCCTCTGGCTAGCGTGGCAGAGTGTCTGGAGCGTCTGGCTAGCATTGCAGAGTGTCTGCAGCCTCTGGCTAGCGTGGCAGATATTCTGGAGCCACTGGCTAGCGAGGCAGTGTGTCTGGAGCGTCTGGGTTGCCAGCCAGAGTGTCTGAAGCGCATGGCTAGCGAGGCAGAGTGTCTGGAGCGTCTAAGTAGCGAGGCAGAGTGCCTGGAGCGTCGAGCTAGCCTGGCAGAGTGGCTGGAGCCACTAACTAGCGTGGCAGAGTGTCTGGAGCCTCTGGCTAGCGTAGCAGATAGTCTGGAGCGTCTGGCTAGAATGGCAGAGTGTCTGGAGCGCCTGGCTAGCGAGGCAGAGCTTCTGAAGCGCCTGGCTAACGAGGCAGAGTGTCTGGAGCGTCTCAGGAGCGAGGCAAAGTGTCTTGAACGTCTGGGTAGCGAATCAGAGTGTCTGGAGCGTCTGGCTAGCGTGGCAGAGTGTCTGGAGCGTCTGAGTAGCGAACCAGAGTGTCTGGAATGCCTCGCTAGCGAGGCAGAGTGTCTGGAGCGTCTTAGTAGCGAGGCAGAGTGCCTGGAGCGTCTAGCTAGCGTGGCAGAGTGTCTGGAGCAACTGGCTAGCGTGGCAGATAGTCTGAAGCGTCTAGGTAGCGAGGCAGAGTGTCTGGAGCGCCTGGCTAGCGAGGCAAAGTGTCTGGAGCGTCTGGGTAGCGAGGCAGAGTGTCAGGAGCGCCTGGCTAGCGGGGCAGAGTGTCTGGAGGGTCTGGGTAGCAAGGCAGAGTGTCTAGAGCGTCTAGCTAGCGTGGCAGAGTGTCTGGAGCTTCTAGCTAGCGTAGCAGAGTGTCTGAAATCTCTGGCTAGCATGGCAGAGTGTCTGGAGCGGCTGGCTAGGGAGGCAGAGTGTCTGGAGCGTCTGGGTAGCGAGGCAGAGTGTCTGGAGCGTCTGGATAGCGAGGCAGAGTGTCTGGAGCGCCTGGTTAGCGATGCAGAGTGTCTGGAGCGTCCAGCTAGCGTGGCAGAGTGTCTGGAGCCTCTGGCTAGCGTGGCAAATATTCTGGAGCCACTGGCTAGCGTGGCAGATAGTCTGGAGCGTCTGGGTAGCGAGGCAGAGTGTCTGGAGCGCCTGGCTAGCGAGGCAGAGTGTCTGAAGGGTCTAAGTAGCAAGGCAGAGTGTCTGGAGCTTCCAGCTAGCGTGGCAGAGTGTCTGGAGCGTCTAGCTAGCGTAGCAGAGTGTCTGAAATCTCTGGCTAGCATGGCAGAGTGTCTGGAGCGGCTGGCTAGGAAGGCAGAGTGTCTGGAGCGTCCTGGTAGCGAGCCAGAGTGTCTGGAGTGCCTGGCTAGCGAGGCAGAGTTTCTGGAGCTACTAAATAGCGAGGCAGAGTGCCTAGAGCGTCAAGCTAGCGTGGCAGAGTGTCTGGAGCCACTGGCTAGCGTAGCAGAGTGTTTAAAGCATTAAAATATTAAAGCAAAGCGTCTGGAGCGCCTGGGTAGCGATGCAGAGTGTCTGGAGCTTTTTGCTAGTGAGGCAGAGTGTTTGCAGCGTCTGGCTAGCATGGCAGAGTGTCTGGAGCGTCTGGATAGTAAAGCAGAAATTCTGGAGCGTCTTGCTAGCGAGGCAGAGTGTCTGGAGCGTCTGACTAGCGTGGCAGAGTGTCTGGAGCGTCTTGCTAGCGAGGCAGAGTTTCTTGTGCGTGTTATTACCGAGGCAAAGTGTCTGAAGCGATTTGCAATAAAACGAGAGTGTATGGAGCGTCTGTCTAGCAAGGCAAAGTATCTGACGCCAATCTAGCGAGGCAGAGTTTCTGGAGCGTCTGGGTAGCGAGGCAGAGTGTCTGGAGCGTCTAGCTAGCGTGGCAGATAGTCTGGAGCATCTAACTACCAATGCAGAGTGTCTGGAGCGTCTAGCTAGCGTGGCAGATAGTCTGGATCATCTTACTTTCAAGGCAGAGTGTCTGGGGCGTCTAGCTAGCGAGGAAGAGTGTCTGAAACGTCTTGCTAGCAAAGCAAAGTGTCTAGAGCGTCTTTTTAGCGAGGCAGAGTGTCTGAAGCGTCTTTTTAGCGAGGCAGCGTGTCTGGAGCGTCTGGCTAGCATGGATGAGTGTCTGGAGCGTCTGGCAAGCAAAGCAGAGTGCCTGGAGCTTCTTGCTAGTGAGGCAAAGTGTCTGGAGCGAATTGCTAGCATGGCAGAGCTTCTGAAGAGTCTGGCTAGGAAGGCAGATAGTCTGGAGCGTCTTGCAAGCGAGGCAGAGTTTCTGGAGCGTTTTATTACCGAGGTAGAGTGTCTAAAGCGTCTTCCTAGCAAAGAAGGGGGTCTGTAGCTTCTGGCTAGCGTGGTAGAGTGTCTGGAGCGTCTGGCAAGCAAAGCAGAGTATCTGGAGCGTCAGGCATGCCAAACAGGGTGTCTGGAGCGTCTTGCTTCTAAGACAGAGTGTTTGGAGCGTCTGGCAAGCGAGACAGGGTGTCTGGAGCGTCTTGCTTCTAAGACAGAGTGTTTAGAGCGTCTAGCAAGTGAGGCAGAATGTCTGGAGCGTCTTGCTTCTAAGGCAGACTGTCTGGTGAGTCTGGCAAGCGGGGAAAAGTGTCTGGAGTGTCTTTTTACCGAGGCTTAGTGTCTAGAGCGACTAGCTAGCAAGACAGAGAGTCTGGAGCGTCTGGGTAGCGAGGCAGCGTGTCTGGAGCGCCTGGCTAGCGAGGCAGAGTGTCTGGAGGGTCTGGGTAGCAAGGCAGAGTGTCTGGAGCGTCTAGCTAGCGAGGCAGAGAGTCTGGAGAGTCTAGCTAGCGTAGCAGAGTGTCTGAAACCTCTGGCTCGCGTGGCAGTAAGTCTGAAACGTCGGGCTAGCATGGCAGAGTGTCTGGAGCGGCTGGCTAGCGTGGCAGAGTGTCTGGAGCGTCTAGCTAGCGTAGCAGAGTGTCTGGAGCCTCTGGCTAGCGTGGCAGATAATCTGGAGCCACTGGCTAGCGTGGCAGATAGTCTGGAGCGTCTGGGTAGCGAGGCAGCGTGTCTGGAGCGCCTGGCTAGCGAGGTAGAGTGTCTGGAGGGTCTGGGTAGCAAGGCAGAGTGTCTGGAGCATCTAGCTAGCGAGGCAGAGAGTCTGGAGAGTCTAGCTAGCGTAGCAGAGTGTCTGAAACCTCTGGCTAGCGTGGCAGTAAGTCTGAAACGTCTGGCTGTCATGGCAGAGTGTCTGGAGCGGCTGGCTAGCGAGGCAGAGTGTCTACTAGAGCGTCTGGGTAGCGAGGCAGAGTGTCTGGAGCGCCTGGCTAGCGAGGCAGAGTGTCTGGAGGGTCTTAGTAGCAAGGCAGAGTGTCTGGAGCGTCAAGATAGCGTGGCAGAGTGTCTGGAGCGTCTAGCTAGCGTAGCAGAGTGTCTGAAATCTCTGGCTAGCATGGCAGAGTGTCTGGAGCGGCTGGCTAGCGAGGCAGAGTGTCTGGAGATTTTGGGTAGCAAGGCAGAGTGTCTGGAGCGCCTGGCTAGCGAGGCAGAGTGTCTGGAGCGTCTTGCTAGCGTGGCAGAGTGTCTGGAGCCTCTGGCTAGCGTGGCAGATAATCTGGAGCCACTGGCTAGCGTGGCAGATAGTCTGGAGCGTCTGGGTAGCGAGGCAGCGTGTCTGGAGCGCCTGGCTAGCGAGGCAGAGTGTCTGGAGGGTCTGAGTAGCAAGGCAGAGTGTCTGGAGCGTCTAGCTAGCGAAGCAGAGTGTCTGGTGTGTCTAAGTAGCGAGGCAAAGTGTCTGGAGCGTCTGGGTAGCGAATCAGAGTGTCTGGAGCGCCTGGCTAGCAAAGCAGAGGGTCTGGAGCGTCTGGATAGCAAGACAGAGTGTCTGGAGCGTCTAGCTAGCGTAGCAGAGTGTCTGGAGCGTCTGGGTAGCGAGGCAGAGTGTCTGGAGCGCCTGGGTAGCAAGACAGAGAGTCTGGAGCGTCTGGGTAGCGAGGCAGAGTGTCTGGAGCGCCTGGCTAGCGAGGCAGAGTGTCTGGAGCGTCTAGCTAGCATGGTAGAGTAACTGGAGCGTCTGAATAGCGAGGCAGAGTGTCTGGAGCGTCTGGCGAGCGTGGCTGAGTGTCTGGAGCGTCTTGCTAGCGTGGCAGAGTGTCTGGAGCCTATGGCTAGCGTGGCGGATAGTCTATAGCGTCTGGCTAGCATGGTAGAGTGTCTGGAGCGTCTAGCTAGCGAGGCAGAGTGTCTAAAGCGCCTGGCTAGCGAGGCAGAGTCTCTTGAGCGTCTGGGTAGCGAGGCAGAGTGTCTGGAGCGTCTTGCTAGCGTGGCAGAGTGTCTGGAGCGTCTGGCTAGCGTGGCAGAGTGTCTGGAGCGTCTTGCTAGCGTGGCAGAGTGTTTTGAGCGCCTGGCAAGCGAGGCAGTGTGTCTGGAGCGTCTGGGTAGCAAGGCAGAGTACCTGGAGCGTCTGGCTAGCATGGCTGAGTGTCTGGACCGTCTAGCTAGCGAAACAGAGTGTCTAAAGTAACTTGCTGGCGAGGCAGAGTGCCTGGAGCGTCTGGGTAGCGAGGCAGAGTGTCTGGAGCGCCTAGCTAGCGAGGCAGAGTGTCTGGAGCATCTGGGTAGCGAGCCAGAGTGTCTGGAGCGCCTGGCTGGCGAGGCAGTGTGTCTGGAGCGTCTAGCTAGCATGGTAGAGTAACTGGAGCGTCTTGCTAGCGTGGCAGAGTGTCTGGAGCCTATGGCTAGCGTGGCAGATAGTCTAGGGCGTCTGGTTAGCATGGCAGAGTGTCTAGAGCGTCTGGCTAGCGAGGCAGAGTTTCTGGAGCGTCTGGCTAGCGAGGCAGAGTCTCCGGAGCGTCTGGGTAGCGAGGCAAAGTGTCTGGAGCGCCTGGCTAGCGGGGCAGAGTGTCTGGAGGGTCTGGGTAGCAAGGCAGAGTGTCTGGAGCGTCTAGCTAGCGTGGCAGAGTGTCTGGAGCGTCTAGCTAGCGTAGCAGAGTGTCTGAAATCTCTGGCTAGCATGGCAGAGTGTCTGGAGGGTCTGGGTAGCAAGGCAGAGTGTCTGGAGCGGCTGGCTAGGGAGGCAGAGTGTCTGGAGCGTCTGGGTAGCGAGGCAGAGTGACTGGAGCGTCTCAATAGCGAGGCAGAGTGTCTGGAGCGCCTGGTTAGCGATGCAGAGTGTCTGGAGCGTCTTGCTAGCGTGGCAGAGTGTCTGGAGCCTCTGGCTAGCGTGGCAAATATTCTGGAGCCACTGGCTAGCGTGGCAGATAGTCTGGAGCGTCTGGGTAGCGAGGCAGAGTGTCTGGAGCGCCTGGCTAGCGAGGCAGAGTGTCTGGAGGGACTTAGTAGCAAGGCAGAGTGTCTGGAGCTTCTAGCTAGCGTAACAGAGTGTCTGGAGCGTCTAGCTAGCGTAGCAGAGTGTCTGAAATCTCTGGCTAGCATGGCAGAGTGTCTGGAGCGGCTGGCTAGGGAGGCAGAGTGTCTGGAGCGTCTGGGTAGCGAGGCAGAGTGTCTGGAGCGTCTGGATAGCGAGGCAGAGTGTCTGGAGCGCCTGGTTAGCGATGCAGAGTGTCTGGAGCGTCTAGCTAGCGTGGCAGAGTGTCTGGAGCCTCTGGCTAGCGTGGCAAATATTCTGGAGCCACTGGCTAGCGTGGCAGGTAGTCTGGAGCGTCTGGGTAGCGAGGCAGAGTGTCTGGAGCGCCTGGCTAGCGAGGCAGAGTGTCTGGAGGGTCTAAGTAGCAAGGCAGAGTGTCTGGAGCTTCTAGCTAGCGTGGCAGAGTGTCTGGAGCGTCTATCTAGCGTAGCAGAGTGTCTGAAATCTCTGGCTAGCATGGCAGAGTGTCTGGAGCGGCTGGCTAGGAAGGCAGAGTGTCTGGAGCGTCCTGGTAGCGAGCCAGAGTGTCTGGAGTGCCTGGCTAGCGAGGCAGAGTTTCTGGAGCGTCTAAATAGCGAGGCAGAGTGCCTGGAGCGTCAAGCTAGCGTGGCAGAGTGTCTGGAGCCACTGGCTAGCGAAACAGAGTGTTTAAAGCATTAAAATATTAAAGCAAAGCGTCTGGAGCGCCTGGGTAGCGATGCAGAGTGTCTGGAGCTTTTTGCTAGTGAGGCAGAGTGTCTGCAGCGTCTGGCTAGCATGGCAGAGTGTCTGGAGCGTCTGGATAGTTAAGCAGAAATTCTGGAGCGTCTTGCTAGCGAGGCAGAGTGTCTGGAGCGTCTGACTAGCGTGGCAGAGTGTCTGGAGCGTCTTACTAGCGTGGCTGTAAGTCTGAAACGTCTGGCTAGCATGGCAGAGTGTCTGGAGCGGCTGGCTAGCGTGGCAGAGTGTCTGGAGCGTCTAGCTAGCGTAGCAGAGTGTCTGGAGCCTCTGGCAAGCGTGGCAGATAATCTGGAGCCACTGGCTAGCGTGGCAGATAGTCTGGAGCGTCTGGGTAGCGAGGCAGCGTGTCTGGAGCGCCTGGCTAGCGAGGTAGAGTGTCTGGAGCATCTAGCTAGCGAGGCAGAGAGTCTGGAGCATCTAGCTAGCGAGGCAGAGAGTCTGGAGAGTCTAGCTAGCGTAGCAGAGTGTCTGAAACCTCTGGCTAGCGTGGCAGTAAGTCTGAAACGTCTGGCTGGCATGGCAGAGTGTCTGGAGCGGCTGGCTAGCGAGGCAGAGTGTCTAGAGCGTCTGGGTAGCGAGGCAGAGTGTCTGGAGCTCCTGGCTAGCGAGGCAGAGTGTCTGGAGGGTCTTAGTAGCAAGGCAGAGTGTCTGGAGCGTCAAGATAGCGTGGCAGAGTGTCTGGAGCGTCTAGCTAGCGTAGCAGAGTGTCTGAAATCTCTGGCTAGCATGGCAGAGTGTCTGGAGATTTTGGGTAGCAAGGCAGAGTGTCTGGAGCGCCTGGCTAGCGAGGCAGAGTGTCTGGAGCGTCTTGCTAGCGTGGCAGAGTGTCTGGAGCCTCTGGCTAGCGTGGCAGATAATCTGGAGCCACTGGCTAGCGTGGCAGATAGTCTGGAGCGTCTGGGTAGCGAGGCAGCGTGTCTGGAGCGCCTGGCTAGCGAGGCAGAGTGTCTGGAGGGTCTGGGTAGCAAGGCAGAGTGTCTGGAGCGTCTAGCTAGCGAAGCAGAGTGTCTGGAGCGTCTAGCTAGCGTAGCAGAGTGTCTGGAGCGTCTGGGTAGCGAGGCAGAGTTTCTGGAGCGCCTGGGTAGCAAGACAGAGAGTCTGGAGCGTCTGGGTAGCGAGGCAGAGTGTCTGGAGCGCCTGGCTAGCGAGGCAGAGTGTCTGGAGCGTCTAGCTAGCATGGTAGAGTAACTGGAGCGTCTGAATAGCGAGGCAGAGTGTCTGGAGCGTCTGGCGAGCGTGGCTGAGTGTCTGGAGCGTCTTGCTAGCGTGGCAGAGTGTCTGGAGCCTATGGCTAGCGTGGCGGATAGTCTATAGCGTCTGGCTAGCATGGTAGAGTGTCTGGAGCGTCTAGCTAGCGAGGCAGAGTGTCTAAAGCGCCTGGCTAGCGAGGCAGAGTCTCTTGAGCGTCTGGGTAGCGAGGCAGAGTGTCTGGAGCATCTTGCTAGCGTGGCAGAGTGTCTGGAGCGTCTGGCTAGCGTGGCAGAGTGTCTGGAGCGTCTTGCTAGCGTGGCAGAGTGTTTTGAGCGCCTGGCAAGCGAGGCAGTGTGTCTGGAGCGTCTGGGTAGCAAGGCAGAGTACCTGGAGCGTCTGGCTAGCATGGCTGAGTGTCTGGACCGTCTAGCTAGCGAAACAGAGTGTCTAAAGTAACTTGCTGGCGTGGCAGAGTGTCTGGAGCCTATGGCTAGCGTGGCAGATAGTCTAGGGCGTCTGGTTAGCATGGCAGAGTGTCTAGAGCGTCTAGCTAGCGAGGCAGAGTGTCTTGAGCGTCTGGCTAGCGAGGCAGAATCTCCGGAGCGTCTGGGTAGCGAGGCAAAGTGTCTGGATCGTCTGGCTAGCGTGGCAGAGTTTCTGGAGCGTCTGGGTAGCGAGGCAGAGTGTCTGGAGCGCCTGGCTAGCGGGGCAGAGTGTCTGGAGGGTCTGGGTAGTAAGGCAGAGTGTCTGGAGCGTCTAGCTAGCGTGGCAGAGTGTCTGGAGCGTCTAGCTAGCGTAGCAGAGTGTCTGAAATCTCTGGCTAGCATGGCAGAGTGTCTGGAGCGGCTGGCTAGGGAGGCAGAGTGTCTGGAGCGTCTGGGTAGCGAGGCAGAGTGTCTGGAGCGTCTGGATAGCGAGGCAGAGTGTCTGGAGCGCCTGGTTAGCGATGCAGAGTGTCTGGAGCGTCTGGGTGGCAAGGCAAAGTGTCTGGAACGTCTGGGTAGCGAATCAGAGTGTCTGGAGCGTCTGGCTAGCGTAGCAAAGTGTCTGGAGCGTTTGGCTAGCGTGGCAGAGTGTCTAAAGCGGCTGGCTAGCGAGGCAGAGTGTCCGGAGCGTCTGGGGAGCGAGGGAAAGTGTCTGGAACGTCTGGGTAGCGAATCAGAGTGTCTGGAGCGTCTGGCTAGCGTGGCAGAGTGTCTGGAGCGTCTAGCTAGCGTGGCAGAGTGTCTGGAGCGTCTGAGTAGCGAACCAGAGTGTCTGGAATGCCTCGCTAGCGAGGCAGAGTGTCTGGAGCGTCTTAGTAGCGAGGCAGAGTGCCTGGAGCGTCTAGCTAGCGTGGCAGAGTGTCTGGAGCAACTGGCTAGCGTGGCAGATAGTCTGAAGCGTCTAGGTAGCGAGGCAGAGTGTCTGGAGCGCCTGGCTAGCGAGGCAAAGTGTCTGGAGCGTCTGGGTAGCGAGGCAGAGTGTCTGGAGCGCCTGGCTAGCGGGGCAGAGTGTCTGGAGGGTCTGGGTAGCAAGGCAGAGTGTCTAGAGCGTCTAGCTAGCGTGGCAGAGTGTCTGGAGCGTCTAGCTAGCGTAGCAGAGTGTCTGAAATCTCTGGCTAGCATGGCAGAGTGTCTGGAGCGGCTGGCTAGGGAGGCAGAGTGTCTGGAGCGTCTGGGTAGCGAGGCAGAGTGTCTGGAGCGTCTGGAAAGCGAGGCAGAGTGTCTGGAGCGCCTGGTTAGCGATGCAGAGTGTCTGGAGCGTCCAGCTAGCGTGGCAGAGTGTCTGGAGCCTCTGGCTAGCGTGGCAAATATTCTGGAGCCATTGGCTAGCGTGGCAGATAGTCTGGAGCGTCTGGGTAGCGAGGCAGAGTGTCTGGAGCGCCTGGCTAGCGAGGCAGAGTGTCTGAAGGGTCTAAGTAGCAAGGCAGAGTGTCTGGAGCTTCTAGCTAGCGTGGCAGAGTGTCTGGAGCGTCTAGCTAGCGTAGCAGAGTGTCTGTAATCTCTGGCTAGCATGGCAGAGTGTCTGGAGCGGCTGGCTAGGAAGGCAGAGTGTCTGGAGCGTCCTGGTAGCGAGCCAGAGTGTCTGGAGTGCCTGGCTAGCGAGGCAGAGTTTCTGGAGCTACTAAATAGCGAGGCAGAGTGCCTAGAGCGTCAAGCTAGCGTGGCAGAGTGTCTGGAGCCACTGGCTAGCGTAGCAGAGTGTTTAAAGCATTAAAATATTAAAGCAAAGCGTCTGGAGCGCCTGGGTAGCGATGCAGAGTGTCTGGAGCTTTTTGCTAGTGAGGCAGAGTGTCTGCAGCGTCTGGCTAGCATGGCAGAGTGTCTGGAGCGTCTGGATAGTAAAGCAGAAATTCTGGAGCGTCTTGCTAGCGAGGCAGAGTGTCTGGAGCGTCTGACTAGCGTGGCAGAGTGTCTGGAGCGTCATGCTAGCGAGGCAGAGTTTCTTGTGCGTGTTATTACCGAGGCAAAGTGTCTGAAGCGATTTGCAATAAAACGAGAGTGTATGGAGCGTCTGTCTAGCAAGGCAAAGTATCTGACGCCAATCTAGCGAGGCAGAGTTTCTGGAGCGTCTGGGTAGCGAGGCAGAGTGTCTGGAGCGTCTAGCTAGCGTGGCAGATAGTCTGGAGCATCTAACTACCAATGCAGAGTGTCTGGAGCGTCTAGCTAGCGTGGCAGATAGTCTGGATCATCTTACTTCCAAGGCAGAGTGTCTGGGGCGTCTAGCTAGCGAGGAAGAGTGTCTGAAACGTCTTGCTAGCAAAGCAGAGTGTCTGGAGCGTCTGGCTAGCATGGATGAGTGTCTGGAGCGTCTGGCAAGCAAAGCAGAGTGCCTGGAGCTTCTTGCTAGTGAGGCAAAGTGTCTGGAGCGAATTGCAAGCATGGCAGAGCTTCTGAAGAGTCTGGCTAGGAAGGCAGATAGTCTGGAGCGTCTTGCAAGCGAGGCAGAGTTTCTGGAGCGTTTTATTACCGAGGTAGAGTGTCTAAAGCGTCTTCCTAGCAAAGAAGGGGGTCTGTAGCTTTTGGCTAGCGTGGTAGAGTGTCTGGAGCGTCTGGCAAGCAAAGCAGAGTATCTGGAGCGTCAGGCATGCCAAACAGGGTGTCTGGAGCGTCTTGCTTCTAAGACAGAGTGTTTGGAGCGTCTGGCAAGCGAGACAGGGTGTCTGGAGCGTCTTGCTTCTAAGACAGAGTGTTTAGAGCGTCTAGCAAGTGAGGCAGAATGTCTGGAGCGTCTTGCTTCTAAGGCAGACTGTCTGGAGAGTCTGGCAAGCGGGGAAAAGTGTCTGGAGTGTCTTTTTACCGAGGCTTAGTGTCTAGAGCGACTAGCTAGCAAGACAGAGAGTCTGGAGCGTCTGGGTAGCGAGGCAGCGTGTCTGGAGCGCCTGGCTAGCGAGGCAGAGTGTCTGGAGCGGCTGGCTAGGAAGGCAGAGTGTCTGGAGCGTCCTGGTAGCGAGCCAGAGTGTCTGGAGTGCCTGGCTAGCGAGGCAGAGTTTCTGGAGCTACTAAATAGCGAGGCAGAGTGCCTAGAGCGTCAAGCTAGCGTGGCAGAGTGTCTGGAGCCACTGGCTAGCGTAGCAGAGTGTTTAAAGCATTAAAATATTAAAGCAAAGCGTCTGGAGCGCCTGGGTAGCGATGCAGAGTGTCTGGAGCTTTTTGCTAGTGAGGCAGAGTGTCTGCAGCGTCTGGCTAGCATGGCAGAGTGTCTGGAGCGTCTGGATAGTAAAGCAGAAATTCTGGAGCGTCTTGCTAGCGAGGCAGAGTGTCTGGAGCGTCTGACTAGCGTGGCAGAGTGTCTGGAGCGTCATGCTAGCGAGGCAGAGTTTCTTGTGCGTGTTATTACCGAGGCAAAGTGTCTGAAGCGATTTGCAATAAAACGAGAGTGTATGGAGCGTCTGTCTAGCAAGGCAAAGTATCTGACGCCAATCTAGCGAGGCAGAGTTTCTGGAGCGTCTGGGTAGCGAGGCAGAGTGTCTGGAGCGTCTAGCTAGCGTGGCAGATAGTCTGGAGCATCTAACTACCAATGCAGAGTGTCTGGAGCGTCTAGCTAGCGTGGCAGATAGTCTGGATCATCTTACTTCCAAGGCAGAGTGTCTGGGGCGTCTAGCTAGCGAGGAAGAGTGTCTGAAACGTCTTGCTAGCAAAGCAGAGTGTCTGGAGCGTCTGGCTAGCATGGATGAGTGTCTGGAGCGTCTGGCAAGCAAAGCAGAGTGCCTGGAGCTTCTTGCTAGTGAGGCAAAGTGTCTGGAGCGAATTGCAAGCATGGCAGAGCTTCTGAAGAGTCTGGCTAGGAAGGCAGATAGTCTGGAGCGTCTTGCAAGCGAGGCAGAGTTTCTGGAGCGTTTTATTACCGAGGTAGAGTGTCTAAAGCGTCTTCCTAGCAAAGAAGGGGGTCTGTAGCTTTTGGCTAGCGTGGTAGAGTGTCTGGAGCGTCTGGCAAGCAAAGCAGAGTATCTGGAGCGTCAGGCATGCCAAACAGGGTGTCTGGAGCGTCTTGCTTCTAAGACAGAGTGTTTGGAGCGTCTGGCAAGCGAGACAGGGTGTCTGGAGCGTCTTGCTTCTAAGACAGAGTGTTTAGAGCGTCTAGCAAGTGAGGCAGAATGTCTGGAGCGTCTTGCTTCTAAGGCAGACTGTCTGGAGAGTCTGGCAAGCGGGGAAAAGTGTCTGGAGTGTCTTTTTACCGAGGCTTAGTGTCTAGAGCGACTAGCTAGCAAGACAGAGAGTCTGGAGCGTCTGGGTAGCGAGGCAGCGTGTCTGGAGCGCCTGGCTAGCGAGGCAGAGTGTCTGGAGGGTCTGGGTAGCAAGGCAGAGTGTCTGGAGCGTCTAGCTAGCGAGGCAGAGAGTCTGGAGAGTCTAGCTAGCGTAGCAGAGTGTCTGAAACCTCTGGCTCGCGTGGCAGTAAGTCTGAAACGTCGGGCTAGCATGGCAGAGTGTCTGGAGCGGCTGGCTAGCGTGGCAGAGTGTCTGGAGCGTCTAGCTAGCGTAGCAGAGTGTCTGGAGCCTCTGGCTAGCGTGGCAGATAATCTGGAGCCACTGGCTAGCGTGGCAGATAGTCTGGAGCGTCTGGGTAGCAAGACAGAGTGTCTGGAGCGTCTAGCTAGCGTAGCAGAGTGTCTGGAGCGTCTGGGTAGCGAATCAGAGTGTCTGGAGCGCCTGGCTAGCGAAGCAGAGGGTCTGGAGCGTCTGGATAGCAAGACAGAGTGTCTGGAGCTTTTTGCTAGTGAGGCAGAGTGTCTGCAGCGTCTGGCTAGCATGGCAGAGTGTCTGGAGCGTCTGGATAGTTAAGCAGAAATTCTGGAGCGTCTTGCTAGCGAGGCAGAGTGTCTGGAGCGTCTGACTAGCGTGGCAGAGTGTCTGGAGCGTCTTGCTAGCAAAGCAGAGTTTCTTGAGCGTGATATTACCGAGGCAAAGTGTCTGAAGCGATTTGCAATAAAACGAGAGTGTATGGAGCGTCTGTCTAGCAAGGCAAAGTGTCTGACGCCAATCTAGCGAGGCAGAGTTTCTGGAGCGTCTGGGTAGCGAGGCAGAGTGTCTGGAGCGTCTAGCTAGCGTGGCAGATAGTCTGGATCATCTAACTACCAATGCAGAGTGTCTGGAGCGTCTAGCTAGCGTGGCAGATAGTCTGGAGCATCTTACTACCAAGGCAGAGTGTCTGGGGCGTCTAGCTAGCGAGGAAGAGTGTCTGAAACGTCTTGCTAGCAAAGCAGAGTGTCTAGAGCGTCTTGTTAGCGAGGCAGAGTGTCTGAAGCGTCTTTTTAGCGAGGCAGCGTGTCTGGAGCGTCTGGCTAGCATGGATGAGTGTCTGGAGCGTCTGGCAAGCAAAGCAGAGTGCCTGGAGCGTCAGGCATGCCAAACAGGGTGTCTGGAGCGTCTTGCTTCTAAGACAGAGTGTTTGGAGCGTCTGGCAAGCGAGACAGGGTGTCTGGAGCGTCTTGCTTCTAAGACTGAGTGTTTAGAGCGTCTAGCAAGTGAGGCAGAATGTCTGGAGCGTCTTGCTTCTAAGGCAGACTGTCTGGAGAGTCTGGCAAGCGGGGAAAAGTGTCTGGAGTGTCTTTTTACCGAGGCTTAGTGTCTAGAGCGACTAGCTAGCAAGACAGAGAGTCTGGAGCGTCTGGGTAGCAAGACAGAGTGTCTGGAGCGTCTAGCTAGCGTAGCAGAGTGTCTGGAGCGTCTGGGTAGCAAGACAGAGTGTCTGGAGCGTCTAGCTAGCGTAGCAGAGTGTCTGGGGCGTCTGGGTAGCGAGGCAGAGTGCCTGGAGCGCCTGGCTAGCGAGGCAGAGTGTCTGGAGAGTCTAGCTAGCATGGTAGAGTAACTGGAGCGTCTGAATAGCGAGGCAGAGTGTCTGGAGCGTCCGGCGAGCGTAGCTGAGTGTCTGGAGCGTCTTGCTAGCGTGGCAGATTGTCTGGAGCCTATGGCTAGCGTGGCGGATAGTCTATAGCGTCTGGCTAGCATGGTAGAGTGTCTGGAGCGTCTAGCTAGCGAGGCAGAGTGTCTAAAGCGCCTGGCTTGCGAGGCAGAGTCTCTTGAGCGTCTGGGTAGCGAGGCAGAGTGTCTGGAGCGTCTTGCTAGCGTGGCAGAGTGTCTGGAGCGTCTAGCTAGCGTAGCAGAGTGTCTGAAATCTCTGGCTACCATGTCAGAGTGTCTGGAGAACCCGGCTAGGAAGGCAGAGTGTCTGGAGGGTCTGGGTAGCAAGGCAGAGTGTCTGGAGCGTCTAGCTAGCGAAGCAGAGTGTCTAGTGTGTCTAAGTAGCTAGGCAAAGTGTCTGGAGCGTCTGGGTAGCGAATCAGAGTGTCTGGAGCGCCTGGCTAGCAAAGCAGAGGGTCTGGAGCGTCTGGATAGCAAGACAGAGTGTCTGGAGCGTCTAGGTAGCGAGGCAGAGTGTCTGGAGCGCCTGGGTAGCAAGACAGAGTGTCTGGAGCGTCTAGCTAGCGTAGCAGAGTGTCTGGAGCGTCTGGGTAGCGAATCAGAGTGTCTGCAGCGTCTGGCTAGCATGGCAGAGTGTCTGGAGCGTCTGGATAGTTAAGCAGAAATTCTGGAGCGTCTTGCTAGCGAGGCAGAGTGTCTGGAGCGTCTGACTAGCGTGGCAGAGTGTCTGGAGCGTCTTGCTAGCGAGGCAGAGTTTCTTGAGCGTGATATTACCGAGGCAAAGTGTCTGAAGCGATTTGCAATAAAACGAGAGTGTATGGAGCGTCTGTCTAGCAAGGCAAAGTGTCTGACGCCAATCTAGCGATGCAGAGTTTCTGGAGCGTCTGGGTAGCGAGGCAGAGTGTCTGGAGCGTCTAGCTAGCGTGTCAGATAGTCTGGAGCATCTAACTACCAAGGCAGAGTGTCTGGAGCGTCTAGCTAGCGTGGCAGATAGTCTGGAGCATCTAACTACCAATGCAGAGTGTCTGAAGCGTCTAGCTAGCGTGGCAGATAGTCTGGAGCATCTTACTACCAAGGCAGAGTGTCTGGGGCGTCTAGCTAGCGAGGAAGAGTGTCTGAAACGTCTTGCTAGCAAAGCAGAGTGTCTAGAGCGTCTTGTTAGCGAGGCAGAGTGTCTGAAGCGTCTTTTTAGCGAGGCAGCGTGTCTGGAGCGTCTGGCTAGCATGGATGAGTGTCTGGAGCGTCTGGCAAGCAAAGCAGAGTGCCTGGAGCTTCTTGCTAGTGAGGCAAAGTGTCTGGAGCGAATTGCTAGCATGGCAGAGCTTCTGAAGAGTCTGGCTAGGAAGGCAGATAGTCTGGAGCGTCTTGCAAGCGAGGCAGAGTTTCTGGAGCGTTTTATTACCGAGGTAGAGTGTCTAAAGCGTCTTCCTAGCAAAGTAGAGTGTCTGTAGCTTCTGGCTAGCGTGGTAGAGTGTCTGGAGCGTCTGGCAAGCAAAGCAGAGTATCTGGAGCGTCAGGCATGCCAAACAGGGTGTCTGGAGCGTCTTGCTTCTAAGACAGAGTGTTTGGAGCGTCTGGCAAGCGAGACAGGGTGTCTGGAGCGTCTTGCTTCTAAGACAGAGTGTTTAGAGCGTCTAGCAAGTGAGGCAGAATGTCTGGAGCGTCTTGCTTCTAAGGCAGACTGTCTGGAGAGTCTGGCAAGCGGGGAAAAGTGTCTGGAGTGTCTTTTTACCGAGGCTTAGTGTCTAGAGCGACTAGCTAGCAAGACAGAGAGTCTGGAGCGTCTGGGTAGCGAGGCAGCGTGTCTGGAGCGCCTGGCTAGCGAGGCAGAGTGTCTGGAGCGTCTAGCTAGCGTAGCAGAGTGTCTGGAGCCTCTGGCTAGCGTGGCAGATAATCTGGAGCCACTGGCTAGCGTGGCAGATAGTCTGGAGCGTCTGGGTAGCGAGGCAGCGTGTCTGGAGCGCCTGGCTAGCGAGGTAGAGTGTCTGGAGGGTCTGGGTAGCAAGGCAGAGTGTCTGGAGCATCTAGCTAGCGAGGCAGAGAGTCTGGAGAGTCTAGCTAGCGTAGCAGAGTGTCTGAAACCTCTGGCTAGCGTGGCAGTAAGTCTGAAACGTCTGGCTGTCATGGCAGAGTGTCTGGAGCGGCTGGCTAGCGAGGCAGAGTGTCTAGAGCGTCTGGGTAGCGAGGCAGAGTGTCTGGAGCGCCTGGCTAGCGAGGCAGAGTGTCTGAAATCTCTGGCTAGCATGGCAGAGTGTCTGGAGCGGCTGGCTAGCGAGGCAGAGTGTCTGGAGATTTTGGGTAGCAAGGCAGAGTGTCTGGAGCGCCTGGCTAGCGAGGCAGAGTGTCTGGAGCGTCTTGCTAGCGTGGCAGAGTGTCTGGAGCCTCTGGCTAGCGTGGCAGATAATCTGGAGCCACTGGCTAGCGTGGCAGATAGTCTGGAGCGTCTCAGTAGCAAGGCAAAGTGTCTGAAACGTCTAGGTAGCGAATCAGAGTGTCTGGAGCGTCTGGCTAGCGTGGCAGAGTGTCTGGAGCGTTTGGCTAGCGTGGCAGAAAGTCTGAAGCGTCTGGCTAGCATGGCAGAGTGTCTGGAGCCTCTGGCTAGCGTGGCAGATAGTCTGGAGCCACTGGCTAGCGTGGCATATAGTCTATAGCGTCTGGCTAGCATGGCAGAGTGTCTGGAGCGTCTAGCTAGCGAGGCAGAGTGTCTGAAGCGCCTGGCTAGCGAGGCAGAGTCTCTGGAGCGTCTGGATAGCGAGGCAAAGTGTCTGGAGCGTCTGGGTAGCGAGGCAGAGTGTCTGGAGCGCCTGGCAAGCGAGGCAGTTTGTGTCTTGAGCGTCTTGCTAGCGAGGCAGAAAGTCTGGAACGAAAGGCTAGCAAGGAAGAAGGTATGGAGCGCCTGGCTAGCGAGTCAGAGCTTCTGAAGCGCCTGGCTAGCGAGGCAGAGTGTCTGGAGCGTCTGGGTGGCAAGGGAAAGTGTCTGGAACGTCTGGGTAGCGAATCAGAGTGTCTGGAGCGTCTGGCTAGCGTGGCAGAGTGTCTGGAGCGTCTAGCTAGCGTGGCAGAGTGTCTGGAGCGTCTGAGTAGCGAACCAGAGTGTCTGGAATGCCTCGCTAGCGAGGCAGAGTGTCTGGAGCGTCTTAGTAGCGAGGCAGAGTGCCTGGAGCGTCTAGCTAGCGTGGCAGAGTGTCTGGAGCAACTGGCTAGCGTGGCAGATAGTCTGAAGCGTCTAATAGCGAGGCAGAGTGTCTGGAGCGCCTGGCTAGCGAGGCAGAGTGTCTGGAGCGTCTGGGTAGCGAGGCAGAGTGTCTGGAGCGCCTGGCTAGCGGGGCAGAGTGTCTGGAGGGTCTGGGTAGCAAGGCAGAGTGTCTAGAGCGTCTAGCTAGCGTGGCAGAGTGTCTGGAGCGTCTAGCTAGCGTAGCAGAGTGTCTGAAATCTCTGGCTAGCATGGCAGAGTGTCTGGAGCGGCTGGCTAGGGAGGCAGAGTGTCTGGAGCGTCTGGGTAGCGAGGCAGAGTGTCTGGAGCGTCTGGATAGCGAGGCAGAGTGTCTGGAGCGCCTGGTTAGCGATGCAGAGTGTCTGGAGCGTCCAGCTAGCGTGGCAGAGTGTCTGGAGCCTCTGGCTAGCGTGGCAAATATTCTGGAGCCACTGGCTAGCGTGGCAGATAGTCTGGAGCGTCTGGGTAGCGAGGCAGAGTGTTTGGAGCGCCTGGCTAGCGAGGCAGAGTGTCTGAAGGGTCTAAGTAGCAAGGCAGAGTGTCTGGAGCTTCTAGCTAGCGTGGCAGAGTGTCTGGAGCGTCTAGCTAGCGTAGCAGAGTGTCTGAAATCTCTGGCTAGCATGGCAGAGTGTCTGGAGCGGCTGGCTAGGAAGGCAGAGTGTCTGGAGCCACTGGCTAGCGTAGCAGAGTGTTTAAAGCATTAAAATATTAAAGCAAAGCGTCTGGAGCGCCTGGGTAGCGATGCAGAGTGTCTGGAGCTTTTTGCTAGTGAGGCAGAGTGTCTGCAGCGTCTGGCTAGCATGGCAGAGTGTCTGGAGCGTCTGGATAGTTAAGCAGAAATTCTGGAGCGTCTTGCTAGCGAGGCAGAGTGTCTGGAGCGTCTGACTAGCGTGGCAGAGTGTCTGGAGCGTCTTGCTAGCGAGGCAGAGTTTCTTGTGCATGTTATTACCGAGGCAAAGTGTCTGAAGCGATTTGCAATAAAACGAGAGTGTATGGAGCGTCTGTCTAGCAAGGCAAAGTATCTGACGCCAATCTAGCGAGGCAGAGTTTCTGGAGCGTCTGGGTAGCGAGGCAGAGTGTCTGGAGCGTCTAGCTAGCGTGGCAGATAGTCTGGAGCATCTTACTACCAATGCAGAGTGTCTGGAGCGTCTAGCTAGCGTGGCAGATAGTCTGGATCATCTTACTTCCAAGGCAGAGTGTCTGGGGCGTCTAGCTAGCGAGGAAGAGTGTCTGAAACGTCTTGCTAGCAAAGCAGAGTGTCTAGAGCGTCTTTTTAGCGAGGCAGAGTGTCTGAAGCGTCTTTTTAGCGAGGCAGCGTGTCTGGAGCGTCTGGCTAGCATGGATGAGTGTCTGGAGCGTCTGGCAAGCAAAGCAGAGTGCCTGGAGCTTCTTGCTAGTGAGGCAAAGTGTCTGGAGCGAATTGCTAGCATGGCAGAGCTTCTGAAGAGTCTGGCTAGGAAGGCAGATAGTCTGGAGCGTCTTGCAAGCGAGGCAGAGTTTCTGGAGCGTTTTATTACCGAGGTAGAGTGTCTAAAGCGTCTTCCTAGCAAAGTAGAGTGTCTGTAGCTTCTGGCTAGCGTGGTAGAGTGTCTGGAGCGTCTGGCAAGCAAAGCAGAGTATCTGGAGCGTCAGGCATGCCAAACAGGGTGTCTGGAGCGTCTTGCTTCTAAGACAGAGTGTTTGGAGCGTCTGGCAAGCGAGACAGGGTGTCTGGAGCGTCTTGCTTCTAAGACAGAGTGTTTAAAGCGTCTAGCAAGTGAGGCAGAATGTCTGGAGCGTCTTGCTTCTAAGGCAGACTGTCTGGAGAGTCTGGCAAGCGGGGAAAAGTGTCTGGAGTGTCTTTTTACCGAGGCTTAGTGTCTAGAGCGACTAGCTAGCAAGACAGAGAGTCTGGAGCGTCTGGGTAGCGAGGCAGCGTGTCTGGAGCGCCTGGCTAGCGAGGCAGAGTGTCTGGAGGGTCTGGGTAGCAAGGCAGAGTGTCTGGAGCGTCTAGCTAGCGAGGCAGAGAGTCTGGAGAGTCTAGCTAGCGTAGCAGAGTGTCTGAAACCTCTGGCTCGCGTGGCAGTAAGTCTGAAACGTCGGGCTAGCATGGCAGAGTGTCTGGAGCGGCTGGCTAGCGTGGCAGAGTGTCTGGAGCGTCTAGCTAGCGTAGCAGAGTGTCTGGAGCCTCTGGCTAGCGTGGCAGATAATCTGGAGCCACTGGCTAGCGTGGCAGATAGTCTAGAGCGTCTGGGTAGCAAGACAGAGTGTCTGGAGCGTCTAGCTAGCGTAGCAGAGTGTCTGGAGCGTCTGGGTAGCGAATCAGAGTGTCTGGAGCGCCTGGCTAGCGAAGCAGAGGGTCTGGAGCGTCTGGATAGCAAGACAGAGTGTCTGGAGCTTTTTGCTAGTGAGGCAGAGTGTCTGCAGCGTCTGGCTAGCATGGCAGAGTGTCTGGAGCGTCTGGATAGTTAAGCAGAAATTCTGGAGCGTCTTGCTAGCGAGGCAGAGTGTCTGGAGCGTCTGACTAGCGTGGCAGAGTGTCTGGAGCGTCTTGCTAGCGAGGCAGAGTTTCTTGAGCGTGATATTACCGAGGCAAAGTGTCTGAAGCGATTTGCAATAAAACGAGAGTGTATGGAGCGTCTGTCTAGCAAGGCAAAGTGTCTGACGCCAATCTAGCGAGGCAGAGTTTCTGGAGCGTCTGGGTAGCGAGGCAGAGTGTCTGGAGCGTCTAGCTAGCGTGGCAAAAAGTCTGGAGCATCTAACTACCAAGGCAGAGTGTCTGGAGCGTCTAGCTAGCGTGGCAGATAGTCTGGAGCATCTAACTACCAATGCAGAGTGTCTGGAGCGTCTAGCTAGCGTGGAAGATAGTCTGGAGCATCTTACTACCAAGGCAGAGTGTCTGGGGCGTCTAGCTAGCGAGGAAGAGTGTCTGAAACGTCTTGCTAGCAAAGCAGAGTGTCTAGAGCGTCTTGTTAGCGAGGCAGAGTGTCTGAAGCGTCTTTTTAGCGAGGCAGCGTGTCTGGAGCGTCTGGCTAGCATGGATGAGTGTCTGGAGCGTCTGGCAAGCAAAGCAGAGTGCCTGGAGCGTCAGGCATCCCAAACAGGGTGTCTGGAGCGTCTTGCTTCTAAGACAGAGTGTTTGGAGCGTCTGGCAAGCGAGACAGGGTGTCTGGAGCGTCTTGCTTCTAAGACTGAGTGTTTAGAGCGTCTAGCAAGTGAGGCAGAATGTCTGGAGCGTCTTGCTTCTAAGGCAGACTGTCTGGAGAGTCTGGCAAGCGGGGAAAAGTGTCTGGAGTGTCTTTTTACCGAGGCTTAGTGTCTAGAGCGACTAGCTAGCAAGAAAGAGAGTCTGGAGCGTCTGGGTAGCAAGACAGAGTGTCTGGAGCGTCTAGCTAGCGTAGCAGAGTGTCTGGAGCGTCTGGGTAGCAAGACAGAGTGTCTGGAGCGTCTAGCTAGCGTAGCAGAGTGTCTGGGGCGTCTGGGTAGCGAGGCAGAGTGTCTGGAGCGCCTGGCTAGCGAGGCAGAGTGTCTGGAGAGTCTAGCTAGCATGGTAGAGTAACTGGAGCGTCTGAATAGCGAGGCAGAGTGTCTGGAGCGTCCGGCGAGCGTAGCTGAGTGTCTGGAGCGTCTTGCTAGCGTGGCAGAGTGTCTGGAGCCTATGGCTAGCGTGGCGGATAGTCTATAGCGTCTGGCTAGCATGGTAGAGTGTCTGGAGCGTCTAGCTAGCGAGGCAGAGTGTCTAAAGCGCCTGGCTTGCGAGGCAGAGTCTCTTGAGCGTCTGGGTAGCGAGGCAGAGTGTCTGGAGCGTCTTGCTAGCGTGGCAGAGTGTCTGGAGCGTCTAGCTAGCGTAGCAGAGTGTCTGAAATCTCTGGCTAGCATGTCAGAGTGTCTGGAGAACCCGGCTAGGAAGGCAGAGTGTCTGGAGGGTCTGGGTAGCAAGGCAGAGTGTCTGGAGCGTCTAGCTAGCGAAGCAGAGTGTCTGAAATCTCTGGCTAGCATGGCAGAGTGTCTGGAGCGGCTGGCTAGGGAGGCAGAGTGTCTGGAGCGTCTGGGTAGCGAGGCAGAGTGTCTGGAGCGTCTGGATAGCGAGGCAGAGTGTCTGGAGCGCCTGGTTAGCGATGCAGAGTGTCTGGAGCGTCCAGCTAGCGTGGCAGAGTGTCTGGAGCCTCTGGCTAGCGTGGCAAATATTCTGGAGCCACTGGCTAGCGTGGCAGATAGTCTGGAGCGTCTGGGTAGCGAGGCAGAGTGTTTGGAGCGCCTGGCTAGCGAGGCAGAGTGTCTGAAGGGTCTAAGTAGCAAGGCAGAGTGTCTGGAGCTTCTAGCTAGCGTGGCAGAGTGTCTGGAGCGTCTAGCTAGCGTAGCAGAGTGTCTGAAATCTCTGGCTAGCATGGCAGAGTGTCTGGAGCGGCTGGCTAGGAAGGCAGAGTGTCTGGAGCCACTGGCTAGCGTAGCAGAGTGTTTAAAGCATTAAAATATTAAAGCAAAGCGTCTGGAGCGCCTGGGTAGCGATGCAGAGTGTCTGGAGCTTTTTGCTAGTGAGGCAGAGTGTCTGCAGCGTCTGGCTAGCATGGCAGAGTGTCTGGAGCGTCTGGATAGTTAAGCAGAAATTCTGGAGCGTCTTGCTAGCGAGGCAGAGTGTCTGGAGCGTCTGACTAGCGTGGCAGAGTGTCTGGAGCGTCTTGCTAGCGAGGCAGAGTTTCTTGTGCATGTTATTACCGAGGCAAAGTGTCTGAAGCGATTTGCAATAAAACGAGAGTGTATGGAGCGTCTGTCTAGCAAGGCAAAGTATCTGACGCCAATCTAGCGAGGCAGAGTTTCTGGAGCGTCTGGGTAGCGAGGCAGAGTGTCTGGAGCGTCTAGCTAGCGTGGCAGATAGTCTGGAGCATCTTACTACCAATGCAGAGTGTCTGGAGCGTCTAGCTAGCGTGGCAGATAGTCTGGATCATCTTACTTCCAAGGCAGAGTGTCTGGGGCGTCTAGCTAGCGAGGAAGAGTGTCTGAAACGTCTTGCTAGCAAAGCAGAGTGTCTAGAGCGTCTTTTTAGCGAGGCAGAGTGTCTGAAGCGTCTTTTTAGCGAGGCAGCGTGTCTGGAGCGTCTGGCTAGCATGGATGAGTGTCTGGAGCGTCTGGCAAGCAAAGCAGAGTGCCTGGAGCTTCTTGCTAGTGAGGCAAAGTGTCTGGAGCGAATTGCTAGCATGGCAGAGCTTCTGAAGAGTCTGGCTAGGAAGGCAGATAGTCTGGAGCGTCTTGCAAGCGAGGCAGAGTTTCTGGAGCGTTTTATTACCGAGGTAGAGTGTCTAAAGCGTCTTCCTAGCAAAGTAGAGTGTCTGTAGCTTCTGGCTAGCGTGGTAGAGTGTCTGGAGCGTCTGGCAAGCAAAGCAGAGTATCTGGAGCGTCAGGCATGCCAAACAGGGTGTCTGGAGCGTCTTGCTTCTAAGACAGAGTGTTTGGAGCGTCTGGCAAGCGAGACAGGGTGTCTGGAGCGTCTTGCTTCTAAGACAGAGTGTTTAAAGCGTCTAGCAAGTGAGGCAGAATGTCTGGAGCGTCTTGCTTCTAAGGCAGACTGTCTGGAGAGTCTGGCAAGCGGGGAAAAGTGTCTGGAGTGTCTTTTTACCGAGGCTTAGTGTCTAGAGCGACTAGCTAGCAAGACAGAGAGTCTGGAGCGTCTGGGTAGCGAGGCAGCGTGTCTGGAGCGCCTGGCTAGCGAGGCAGAGTGTCTGGAGGGTCTGGGTAGCAAGGCAGAGTGTCTGGAGCGTCTAGCTAGCGAGGCAGAGAGTCTGGAGAGTCTAGCTAGCGTAGCAGAGTGTCTGAAACCTCTGGCTCGCGTGGCAGTAAGTCTGAAACGTCGGGCTAGCATGGCAGAGTGTCTGGAGCGGCTGGCTAGCGTAGCAGAGTGTCTGGAGCGTCTAGCTAGCGTAGCAGAGTGTCTGGAGCCTCTGGCTAGCGTGGCAGATAATCTGGAGCCACTGGCTAGCGTGGCAGATAGTCTAGAGCGTCTGGGTAGCAAGACAGAGTGTCTGGAGCGTCTAGCTAGCGTAGCAGAGTGTCTGGAGCGTCTGGGTAGCGAATCAGAGTGTCTGGAGCGCCTGGCTAGCGAAGCAGAGGGTCTGGAGCGTCTGGATAGCAAGACAGAGTGTCTGGAGCTTTTTGCTAGTGAGGCAGAGTGTCTGCAGCGTCTGGCTAGCATGGCAGAGTGTCTGGAGCGTCTGGATAGTTAAGCAGAAATTCTGGAGCGTCTTGCTAGCGAGGCAGAGTGTCTGGAGCGTCTGACTAGCGTGGCAGAGTGTCTGGAGCGTCTTGCTAGCGAGGCAGAGTTTCTTGAGCGTGATATTACCGAGGCAAAGTGTCTGAAGCGATTTGCAATAAAACGAGAGTGTATGGAGCGTCTGTCTAGCAAGGCAAAGTGTCTGACGCCAATCTAGCGAGGCAGAGTTTCTGGAGCGTCTGGGTAGCGAGGCAGAGTGTCTGGAGCGTCTAGCTAGCGTGGCAAAAAGTCTGGAGCATCTAACTACCAAGGCAGAGTGTCTGGAGCGTCTAGCTAGCGTGGCAGATAGTCTGGAGCATCTAACTACCAATGCAGAGTGTCTGGAGCGTCTAGCTAGCGTGGAAGATAGTCTGGAGCATCTTACTACCAAGGCAGAGTGTCTGGGGCGTCTAGCTAGCGAGGAAGAGTGTCTGAAACGTCTTGCTAGCAAAGCAGAGTGTCTAGAGCGTCTTGTTAGCGAGGCAGAGTGTCTGAAGCGTCTTTTTAGCGAGGCAGCGTGTCTGGAGCGTCTGGCTAGCATGGATGAGTGTCTGGAGCGTCTGGCAAGCAAAGCAGAGTGCCTGGAGCGTCAGGCATCCCAAACAGGGTGTCTGGAGCGTCTTGCTTCTAAGACAGAGTGTTTGGAGCGTCTGGCAAGCGAGACAGGGTGTCTGGAGCGTCTTGCTTCTAAGACTGAGTGTTTAGAGCGTCTAGCAAGTGAGGCAGAATGTCTGGAGCGTCTTGCTTCTAAGGCAGACTGTCTGGAGAGTCTGGCAAGCGGGGAAAAGTGTCTGGAGTGTCTTTTTACCGAGGCTTAGTGTCTAGAGCGACTAGCTAGCAAGAAAGAGAGTCTGGAGCGTCTGGGTAGCAAGACAGAGTGTCTGGAGCGTCTAGCTAGCGTAGCAGAGTGTCTGGAGCGTCTGGGTAGCAAGACAGAGTGTCTGGAGCGTCTAGCTAGCGTAGCAGAGTGTCTGGGGCGTCTGGGTAGCGAGGCAGAGTGTCTGGAGCGCCTGGCTAGCGAGGCAGAGTGTCTGGAGAGTCTAGCTAGCATGGTAGAGTAACTGGAGCGTCTGAATAGCGAGGCAGAGTGTCTGGAGCGTCCGGCGAGCGTAGCTGAGTGTCTGGAGCGTCTTGCTAGCGTGGCAGAGTGTCTGGAGCCTATGGCTAGCGTGGCGGATAGTCTATAGCGTCTGGCTAGCATGGTAGAGTGTCTGGAGCGTCTAGCTAGCGAGGCAGAGTGTCTAAAGCGCCTGGCTTGCGAGGCAGAGTCTCTTGAGCGTCTGGGTAGCGAGGCAGAGTGTCTGGAGCGTCTTGCTAGCGTGGCAGAGTGTCTGGAGCGTCTAGCTAGCGTAGCAGAGTGTCTGAAATCTCTGGCTAGCATGTCAGAGTGTCTGGAGAACCCGGCTAGGAAGGCAGAGTGTCTGGAGGGTCTGGGTAGCAAGGCAGAGTGTCTGGAGCGTCTAGCTAGCGAAGCAGAGTGTCTGGTGTGTCTAAGTAGCTAGGCAAAGTGTCTGGAGCGTCTGGGTAGCGAATCAGAGTGTCTGGAGCGCCTGGCTAGCAAAGCAGAGGGTCTGGAGCGTCTGGATAGCAAGACAGAGTGTCTGGAGCGTCTAGGTAGCGAGGCAGAGTGTCTGGAGCGCCTGGGTAGCAAGACAGAGTGTCTGGAGCGTCTAGCTAGCGTAGCAGAGTGTCTGGAGCGTCTGGGTAGCGAATCAGAGTGTCTGCAGCGTCTGGCTAGCATGGCAGAGTGTCTGGAGCGTCTGGATAGTTAAGCAGAAATTCTGGAGCGTCTTGCTAGCGAGGCAGAGTGTCTGGAGCGTCTGACTAGCGTGGCAGAGTGTCTGGAGCGTCTTGCTAGCGAGGCAGAGTTTCTTGAGCGTGATATTACCGAGGCAAAGTGTCTGAAGCGATTTGCAATAAAACGAGAGTGTATGGAGCGTCTGTCTAGCAAGGCAAAGTGTCTGACGCCAATCTAGCGATGCAGAGTTTCTGGAGCGTCTGGGTAGCGAGGCAGAGTGTCTGGAGCGTCTAGCTAGCGTGTCAGATAGTCTGGAGCATCTAACTACCAAGGCAGAGTGTCTGGAGCGTCTAGCTAGCGTGGCAGATAGTCTGGAGCATCTAACTACCAATGCAGAGTGTCTGGAGCGTCTAGCTAGCGTGGCAGATAGTCTGGAGCATCTTACTACCAAGGCAGAGTGTCTGGGGCGTCTAGCTAGCGAGGAAGAGTGTCTGAAACGTCTTGCTAGCAAAGCAGAGTGTCTAGAGCGTCTTGTTAGCGAGGCAGAGTGTCTGAAGCGTCTTTTTAGCGAGGCAGCGTGTCTGGAGCGTCTGGCTAGCATGGATGAGTGTCTGGAGCGTCTGGCAAGCAAAGCAGAGTGCCTGGAGCGTCAGGCATGCCAAACAGGGTGTCTGGAGCGTCTTGCTTCTAAGACAGAGTGTTTGGAGCGTCTGGCAAGCGAGACAGGGTGTCTGGAGCGTCTTGCTTCTAAGACAGAGTGTTTAGAGCGTCTAGCAAGTGAGGCAGAATGTCTGGAGCATCTTGCTTCTAAGGCAGACTGTCTGGAGAGTCTGGCAAGCGGGGAAAAGTGTCTGGAGTGTCTTTTTACCGAGGCTTAGTGTCTAGAGCGACTAGCTAGCAAGACAGAGAGTCTGGAGCGTCTGGGTAGCAAGACAGAGTGTCTGGAGCGTCTAGCTAGCGTAGCAGAGTGTCTGGAGCGTCTGGGTAGCAAGACAGAGTGTCTGGAGCGTCTAGCTAGCGTAGCAGAGTGTCTGGGGCGTCTGGGTAGCGAGGCAAAATGTCTGGAGCGCCTGGCTAGCGAGGCAGAGTGTCTGGAGAGTCTAGCTAGCATGGTAGAGTAACTGGAGCGTCTGAATAGCGAGGCAGAGTGTCTGGAGCGTCCGGCGAGCGTAGCTGAGTGTCTGGAGCGTCTTGCTAGCGTGGCAGAGTGTCTGGAGCCTATGGCTAGCGTGGCGGATAGTCTATAGCGTCTGGCTAGCATGGTAGAGTGTCTGGAGCGTCTAGCTAGCGAGGCAGAGTGTCTAAAGCGGCTGGCTAGCGAGGCAGAGTGTCTGGAGCGTCTGGGGAGCGGGGGAAAGTGTCTGGAACGTCTGGGTAGCGAATCAGAGTGTCTGGAGCGTCTGGCTAGCGTGGCAGAGTGTCTGGAGCGTCTAGCTAGCGTGGCAGAGTGTCTGGAGCGTCTGAGTAGCGAACCAGAGTGGCTGGAATGCCTCGCTAGCGAGGCAGAGTGTCTGGAGCGTCTTAGTAGCGAGGCAGAGTGCCTGGAGCGTCTAGCTAGCGTGGCAGAGTGTCTGGAGCAACTGGCTAGCGTGGCAGATAGTCTGAAGCGTCTAGGTAGCGAGGCAGAGTGTCTGGAGCGCCTGGCTAGCGAGGCAGAGTGTCTGGAGCGTCTGGGTAGCGAGGCAGAGTGTCTGGAGCGCCTGGCTAGCGGGGCAGAGTGTCTGGAGGGTCTGGGTAGCAAGGCAGAGTGTCTGGAGCGTCTAGCTAGCGTGGCAGAGTGTCTGGAGCGTCTAGCTAGCGTAGCAGAGTGTCTGAAATCTCTGGCTAGCATGGCAGAGTGTCTGGAGTGGCTGGCTAGGGAGGCAGAGTGTCTGGAGCGTCTGGGTAGCGAGGCAGAGTGTCTGGAGCGTCTGGATAGCGAGGCAGAGTGTCTGGAGCGCCTGGTTAGCGATGCAGAGTGTCTGGAGCGTCTAGCTAGCGTGGCAGAGTGTCTGGAGCCTCTGGGTAGCGAGGCAGAGTGTCTGGAGCGCCTGGCTAGCGAGGCAGAGTGTCTGAAGGGTCTAAGTAGCAAGGCAGAGTGTCTGGAGCTTCTAGCTAGCGTGGCAGAGTGTCTGGAGCGTCTAGCTAGCGTAGCAGAGTGTCTGAAATCTCTGGCTAGCATGGCAGAGTGTCTGGAGCGGCTGGCTAGGAGGGCAGAGTGTCTGGAGCGTCCTGGTAGCGAGCCAGAGTGTCTAGGGTGCCTGGCTAGCGAGGCAGAGTTTCTGGAGCGTCTAAATAGCGAGGCAGAGTGCCTAGAGCGTCAAGCTAGCGTGGCAGAGTGTCTGGAGCCACTGGCTAGCGTAGCAGAGTGTTTAAAGCATTAAAATATTAAAGCAAAGCGTCTGGAGCGCCTGGGTAGCGATGCAGAGTGTCTGGAGCTTTTTGCTAGTGAGGCAGAGTGTCTGCAGCGTCTGGCTAGCATGGCAGAGTGTCTGGAGCGTCTGGATAGTTAAGCAGAGTGTCTGGAGCGTCTTGCTAGCGAGGCAGAGTTTTTTGAGCGTGTTATTACCGAGGCAAAGTGTCTGAAGCGATTTGCAATAAAACGAGAGTGTATGGATCGTCTGTCTAGCAAGGCAAAGTGTCTGACGCCAATCTAGCGAGGCAGAGTTTCTGGAGCGTCTGGGTAGCGAGGCAGAGTGTCTGGAGCGTCTAGCTAGCGTGGCAGATAGTCTGGAGCATCTAACTACCAATGCAAAGTGTCTGGAGCGTCTAGCTAGCGTGGCAGATAGTCTGGAGCATCTTACTTCCAAGGCAGAGTGTCTGGGGCGTCTAGCTAGCGAGGAAGAGTGTCTGAAACGTCTTGCTAGCAAAGCAGAGTGTCTAGAGCGTCTTGTTAGCGAGGCAGAGTGTCTGAAGCGTCTTTTTAGCGAGGCAGCGTGTCTGGAGCGTCTGGCTAGCATGGATGAGTGTCTGGAGCGTCTGGCAAGCAAAGCAGAGTGCCTGGAGCTTCTTGCTAGTGAGGCAAAGTGTCTGGAGCGAATTGCTAGCATAGCAGAGCTTCTGAAGAGTCTGGCTAGGAAGGCAGATAGTCTGGAGCGTCTTGCAAGCGAGGCAGAGTTTCTGGAGCGTTTTATTACCGAGGTAGAGTGTCTAAAGCGTCTTCCTAGCAAAGTAGAGTGTCTGTAGCTTCTGGCTAGCGTGGTAGAGTGTCTGGAGCGTCTGGCAAGCAAAGCAGAGTATCTGGAGCGTCAGGCATGCCAAACAGGGTGTCTGGAGCGTCTTGCTTCTAAGACAGAGTGTTTGGAGCGTCTACCTAGCGTAGCAGAGTGTCTGGAGCGTCTGGGTAGCGAATCAGAGTGTCTGCAGCGTCTGGCTAGCATGGCAGAGTGTCTGGAGCGTCTGGATAGTTAAGCAGAAATTCTGGAGCGTCTTGCTAGCGAGGCAGAGTGTCTGGAGCGTCTGACTAGCGTGGCAGAGTGTCTGGAGCGTCTTGCTAGCGAGGCAGAGTTTCTTGAGCGTGATATTACCGAGGCAAAGTGTCTGAAGCGATTTGCAATAAAACGAGAGTGTATGGAGCGTCTGTCTAGCAAGGCAAAGTGTCTGACGCCAATCTAGCGATGCAGAGTTTCTGGAGCGTCTGGGTAGCGAGGCAGAGTGTCTGGAGCGTCTAGCTAGCGTGTCAGATAGTCTGGAGCATCTAACTACCAAGGCAGAGTGTCTGGAGCGTCTAGCTAGCGTGGCAGATAGTCTGGAGCATCTAACTACCAATGCAGAGTGTCTGGAGCGTCTAGCTAGCGTGGCAGATAGTCTGGAGCATCTTACTACCAAGGCAGAGTGTCTGGGGCGTCTAGCTAGCGAGGAAGAGTGTCTGAAACGTCTTGCTAGCAAAGCAGAGTGTCTAGAGCGTCTTGTTAGCGAGGCAGAGTGTCTGAAGCGTCTTTTTAGCGAGGCAGCGTGTCTGGAGCGTCTGGCTAGCATGGATGAGTGTCTGGAGCGTCTGGCAAGCAAAGCAGAGTGCCTGGAGCGTCAGGCATGCCAAACAGGGTGTCTGGAGCGTCTTGCTTCTAAGACAGAGTGTTTGGAGCGTCTGGCAAGCGAGACAGGGTGTCTGGAGCGTCTTGCTTCTAAGACAGAGTGTTTAGAGCGTCTAGCAAGTGAGGCAGAATGTCTGGAGCATCTTGCTTCTAAGGCAGACTGTCTGGAGAGTCTGGCAAGCGGGGAAAAGTGTCTGGAGTGTCTTTTTACCGAGGCTTAGTGTCTAGAGCGACTAGCTAGCAAGACAGAGAGTCTGGAGCGTCTGGGTAGCAAGACAGAGTGTCTGGAGCGTCTAGCTAGCGTAGCAGAGTGTCTGGAGCGTCTGGGTAGCAAGACAGAGTGTCTGGAGCGTCTAGCTAGCGTAGCAGAGTGTCTGGGGCGTCTGGGTAGCGAGGCAAAATGTCTGGAGCGCCTGGCTAGCGAGGCAGAGTGTCTGGAGAGTCTAGCTAGCATGGTAGAGTAACTGGAGCGTCTGAATAGCGAGGCAGAGTGTCTGGAGCGTCCGGCGAGCGTAGCTGAGTGTCTGGAGCGTCTTGCTAGCGTGGCAGAGTGTCTGGAGCCTATGGCTAGCGTGGCGGATAGTCTATAGCGTCTGGCTAGCATGGTAGAGTGTCTGGAGCGTCTAGCTAGCGAGGCAGAGTGTCTAAAGCGGCTGGCTAGCGAGGCAGAGTGTCTGGAGCGTCTGGGGAGCGGGGGAAAGTGTCTGGAACGTCTGGGTAGCGAATCAGAGTGTCTGGAGCGTCTGGCTAGCGTGGCAGAGTGTCTGGAGCGTCTAGCTAGCGTGGCAGAGTGTCTGTAGCGTCTGAGTAGCGAACCAGAGTGGCTGGAATGCCTCGCTAGCGAGGCAGAGTGTCTGGAGCGTCTTAGTAGCGAGGCAGAGTGCCTGGAGCGTCTAGCTAGCGTGGCAGAGTGTCTGGAGCAACTGGCTAGCGTGGCAGATAGTCTGAAGCGTCTAGGTAGCGAGGCAGAGTGTCTGGAGCGCCTGGCTAGCGAGGCAGAGTGTCTGGAGCGTCTGGGTAGCGAGGCAGAGTGTCTGGAGCGCCTGGCTAGCGGGGCAGAGTGTCTGGAGGGTCTGGGTAGCAAGGCAGAGTGTCTGGAGCGTCTAGCTAGCGTGGCAGAGTGTCTGGAGCGTCTAGCTAGCGTAGCAGAGTGTCTGAAATCTCTGGCTAGCATGGCAGAGTGTCTGGAGTGGCTGGCTAGGGAGGCAGAGTGTCTGGAGCGTCTGGGTAGCGAGGCAGAGTGTCTGGAGCGTCTGGATAGCGAGGCAGAGTGTCTGGAGCGCCTGGTTAGCGATGCAGAGTGTCTGGAGCGTCTAGCTAGCGTGGCAGAGTGTCTGGAGCCTCTGGGTAGCGAGGCAGAGTGTCTGGAGCGCCTGGCTAGCGAGGCAGAGTGTCTGAAGGGTCTAAGTAGCAAGGCAGAGTGTCTGGAGCTTCTAGCTAGCGTGGCAGAGTGTCTGGAGCGTCTAGCTAGCGTAGCAGAGTGTCTGAAATCTCTGGCTAGCATGGCAGAGTGTCTGGAGCGGCTGGCTAGGAAGGCAGAGTGTCTGGAGCGTCCTGGTAGCGAGCCAGAGTGTCTAGGGTGCCTGGCTAGCGAGGCAGAGTTTCTGGAGCGTCTAAATAGCGAGGCAGAGTGCCTAGAGCGTCAAGCTAGCGTGGCAGAGTGTCTGGAGCCACTGGCTAGCGTAGCAGAGTGTTTAAAGCATTAAAATATTAAAGCAAAGCGTCTGGAGCGCCTGGGTAGCGATGCAGAGTGTCTGGAGCTTTTTGCTAGTGAGGCAGAGTGTCTGCAGCGTCTGGCTAGCATGGCAGAGTGTCTGGAGCGTCTGGATAGTTAAGCAGAGTGTCTGGAGCGTCTTGCTAGCGAGGCAGAGTTTTTTGAGCGTGTTATTACCGAGGCAAAGTGTCTGAAGCGATTTGCAATAAAACGAGAGTGTATGGATCGTCTGTCTAGCAAGGCAAAGTGTCTGACGCCAATCTAGCGAGGCAGAGTTTCTGGAGCGTCTGGGTAGCGAGGCAGAGTGTCTGGAGCGTCTAGCTAGCGTGGCAGATAGTCTGGAGCATCTAACTACCAATGCAAAGTGTCTGGAGCGTCTAGCTAGCGTGGCAGATAGTCTGGAGCATCTTACTTCCAAGGCAGAGTGTCTGGGGCGTCTAGCTAGCGAGGAAGAGTGTCTGAAACGTCTTGCTAGCAAAGCAGAGTGTCTAGAGCGTCTTGTTAGCGAGGCAGAGTGTCTGAAGCGTCTTTTTAGCGAGGCAGCGTGTCTGGAGCGTCTGGCTAGCATGGATGAGTGTCTGGAGCGTCTGGCAAGCAAAGCAGAGTGCCTGGAGCTTCTTGCTAGTGAGGCAAAGTGTCTGGAGCGAATTGCTAGCATAGCAGAGCTTCTGAAGAGTCTGGCTAGGAAGGCAGATAGTCTGGAGCGTCTTGCAAGCGAGGCAGAGTTTCTGGAGCGTTTTATTACCGAGGTAGAGTGTCTAAAGCGTCTTCCTAGCAAAGTAGAGTGTCTGTAGCTTCTGGCTAGCGTGGTAGAGTGTCTGGAGCGTCTGGCAAGCAAAGCAGAGTATCTGGAGCGTCAGGCATGCCAAACAGGGTGTCTGGAGCGTCTTGCTTCTAAGACAGAGTGTTTGGAGCGTCTGGCAAGCGAGACAGGGTGTCTGGAGCGTCTTGCTTCTAAGACAGAGTGTTTAGAGCGTCTAGCAAGTGAGGCAGAATGTCTGGAGTGTCTTGCTTCTAAGGCAGACTGTCTGGAGAGTCTGGCAAGCGGGGAAAAGTGTCTGGAGTGTCTTTTTACCGAGGCTTAGTGTCTAGAGCGACTAGCTAGCAAGACAGAGAGTCTGGAGCGTCTGGGTAGCGAGGCAGCGTGTCTGGAGCGCCTGGCTAGCGAGGCAGAGTGTCTGGAGCGTCTAGCTAGCGTAGCAGAGTGTCTGGAGCCTCTGGCTAGCGTGGCAGATAATCTGGAGCCACTGGCTAGCGTGGCAGATAGTCTGGAGCGTCTGGGTAGCGAGGCAGCGTGTCTGGAGCGCCTGGCTAGCGAGGTAGAGTGTCTGGAGGGTCTGGGTAGCAAGGCAGAGTGTCTGGAGCATCTAGCTAGCAAGGCAGAGAGTCTGGAGAGTCTAGCTAGCGTAGCAGAGTGTCTGAAACCTCTGGCTAGCGTGGCAGTAAGTCTGAAACGTCTGGCTGTCATGGCAGAGTGTCTGGAGCGGCTGGCTAGCGAGGCAGAGTGTCTAGAGCGTCTGGGTAGCGAGGCAGAGTGTCTGGAGCGCCTGGCTAGCGAGGCAGAGTGTCTGAAATCTCTGGCTAGCATGGCAGAGTGTCTGGAGCGGCTGGCTAGCGAGGCAGAGTGTCTGGAGATTTTGGGTAGCAAGGCAGAGTGTCTGGAGCGCCTGGCTAGCGAGGCAGAGTGTCTGGAGCGTCTTGCTAGCGTGGCAGAGTGTCTGGAGCCTCTGGCTAGCGTGGCAGATAATCTGGAGCCACTGGCTAGCGTGGCAGATAGTCTGGAGCGTCTCAGTAGCAAGGCAAAGTGTCTGGAACGTCTAGGTAGCGAATCAGAGTGTCTGGAGCGTCTGGCTAGCGTGGCAGAGTGTCTGGAGCGTTTGGCTAGCGTGGCAGAAAGTCTGAAGCGTCTGGCTAGCATGGCAGAGTTTCTGGAGCCTCTGGCTAGCGTGGCAGATAGTCTGGAGCCACTGGCTAGCGTGGCATATAGTCTATAGCGTCTGGCTAGCATGGCAGAGTGTCTGGAGCGTCTAGCTAGCGAGGCAGAGTGTCTGAAGCGCCTGGCTAGCGAGGCAGAGTCTCTGGAGCGTCTGGATAGCGAGGCAAAGTGTCTGGAGCGTCTGGGTAGCGAGGCAGAGTGTTTTGAGTGCCTGGCAAGCGAGGCAGTGTGTCTGGAACGTCTGGCTAGCATGGCAGAGTGTCTGGAGCGCCTGGCTAGCGAGGCAGAGCTTCTGAAGCGCCTGGCTAGCGAGGCAGAGTGTCTGGAGCGTCTGGGTGGCAAGGCAAAGTGTCTGTAACGTCTGGGTAGCGAATCAGAGTGTCTGGAGCGTCTGGCTAGCGTAGCAAAGTGTCTGGAGCGTTTGGCTAGCGTGGCAGAGTGTCTAAAGCGGCTGGCTAGCAAAGCAGAGTGTCTGGAGCGTCTGGGGAGCGAGGGAAAGTGTCTGGAACGTCTGGGTAGCGAATCAGAGTGTCTGGAGCGTCTGGCTAGCGTGGCAGAGTGTCTGGAGCGTCTAGCTAGCGTGGCAGAGTGTCTGGAGCGTCTGAGTAGCGAACCAGAGTGTCTGGAATGCCTCGCTAGCGAGGCAGAGTGTCTGGAGCGTCTTAGTAGCGAGGCAGAGTGCCTGGAGCGTCTAGCTAGCGTGGCAGAGTGTCTGGATCAACTGGCTAGCGTGGCAGATAGTCTGAAGCGTCTAGGTAGCGAGGGAGAGTGTCTGGAGCGCCTGGCTAGCGAGGCAGAGTGTCTGGAGCGTCTGGGTAGCGAGGCAGAGTGTCTGGAGCGCCTGGCTAGCGGGGCAGAGTGTCTGGAGGGTCTGGGTAGCAAGGCAGAGTGTCTAGAGCGTCTAGCTAGCGTGGCAGAGTGTCTGGAGCGTCTAGCTAGCGTAGCAGAGTGTCTGAAATCTCTGGCTAGCATGGCAGAGTGTCTGGAGCGGCTGGCTAGGGAGGCAGAGTGTCTGGAGCGTCTGGGTAGCGAGGCAGAGTGTCTGGAGCGTCTGGATAGCGAGGCAGAGTGTCTGGAGCGCCTGGTTAGCGATGCAGAGTGTCTAGAGCGTCCAGCTAGCGTGGCAGAGTGTCTGGAGCCTCTGGCTAGCGTGGCAAATATTCTGGAGCCACTGGCTAGCGTGGCAGATAGTCTGGAGCGTCTGGGTAGCGAGGCAGAGTGTCTGGAGCGCCTGGCTAGCGAGGCAGAGTGTCTGAAGGGTCTAAGTAGCAAGGCAGAGTGTCTGGAGCTTCTAGCTAGCGTGGCAGAGTGTCTGGAGCGTCTAGCTAGCGTAGCAGAGTGTCTGAAATCTCTGGCTAGCATGGCAGAGTGTCTGGAGCGGCTGGCTAGGAAGGCAGAGTGTCTGGAGCGTCCTGGTAGCGAGCCAGAGTGTCTGGAGTGCCTGGCTAGCGAGGCAGAGTTTCTGGAGCTACTAAATAGCGAGGCAGAGTGCCTAGAGCGTCAAGCTAGCGTGGCAGAGTGTCTGGAGCCACTGGCTAGCGTAGCATAAAATATTAAAGCAAAGCGTCTGGAGCGCCTGGGTAGCGATGCAGAGTGTCTGGAGCTTTTTGCTAGTGAGGCAGAGTGTCTGCAGCGTCTGGCTAGCATGGCAGAGTGTCTGGAGCGTCTGGATAGTTAAGCAGAAATTCTGGAGCGTCTTGCTAGCGAGGCAGAGTGTCTGGAGCGTCTGACTAGCGTGGCAGAGTGTCTGGAGCGTCTTGCTAGCGAGGCAGAGTTTCTTGTGCGTGTTATTACCGAGGCAAAGTGTCTGAAGCGATTTGCAATAAAACGAGAGTGTATGGAGCGTCTGTCTAGCAAGGCAAAGTATCTGACGCCAATCTAGCGAGGCAGAGTGTCTGGAGCGTTTGGGTAGCAAGGCAAAGTGTCTGGAACGTCTGGGTAGCGACTAAGAGTGTCTGGAGCGTCTGGCTAGCGTGGCAGAGTGTCTGGAGCGTCTGGCTAGCGTGGCACAGTGTATAAAGCGGCTGGCTAGCGAGGCAGAGTGTCTAGAGCGTCTAAGTAGCAAGGCAGAGTGTCTGGAGCTCCTGGCTAGCGAGGCAGAGTGTCTGGAGCGTCTAAGTAGCGAGGCAGTGTGTCTGGAGCGTCTAGCTAGCGTAGCAGAGTGTCTGGAGCCACTGGCTAGCGTGGCATATAGTCTATAGCGTCTGGCTAGCGGGGCAGAGTGTCTGGAGGGTCTGGGTAGCAAGGCAGAGTGTCTGGAGCGTCTAGCTAGCGTGGCAGAGTGTCTGGAGCGTCTAGCTAGCGTAGCAGAGTGTCTGAAATCTCTGGCTAGCATGGCAGAGTGTCTGGAGTGGCTGGCTAGGGAGGCAGAGTGTCTGGAGCGTCTGGGTAGCGAGGCAGAGTGTCTGGAGCGTCTGGATAGCGAGGCAGAGTGTCTGGAGCGCCTGGTTAGCGATGCAGAGTGTCTGGAGCGTCTAGCTAGCGTGGCAGAGTGTCTGGAGCCTCTGGCTAGCGTGGCAAATATTCTGGAGCCACTGGCTAGCGTGGCAGATAGTCTGGAGCGTCTAAGTAGCGAGGCAGAGTGTCTGGAGCGCCTGGCTAGCGAGGCAGAGTGTCTGAAGGGTCTAAGTAGCAAGGCAGAGTGTCTGGAGCTTCTAGCTAGCGTGGCAGAGTGTCTGGAGCGTCTAGCTAGCGTAGCAGAGTGTCTGAAATCTCTGGCTAGCATGGCAGAGTGTCTGGAGCGGCTGGCTAGGAAGGCAGAGTGTCTGGAGCGTCCTGGTAGCGAGCCAGAGTGTCTAGGGTGCCTGGCTAGCGAGGCAGAGTTTCTGGAGCGTCTAAATAGCGAGGCAGAGTGCCTAGAGCGTCAAGCTAGCGTGGCAGAGTGTCTGGAGCCACTGGCTAGCGTAGCAGAGTGTTTAAAGCATTAAAATATTAAAGCAAAGCGTCTGGAGCGCCTGGGTAGCGATGCAGAGTGTCTGGAGCTTTTTGCTAGTGAGGCAGAGTGTCTGCAGCGTCTGGCTAGCATGGCAGAGTGTCTGGAGCGTCTGGATAGTTAAGCAGAGTGTCTGGAGCGTCTTGCTAGCGAGGCAGAGTTTTTTGAGCGTGTTATTACCGAGGCAAAGTGTCTGAAGCGATTTGCAATAAAACGAGAGTGTATGGATCGTCTGTCTAGCAAGGCAAAGTGTCTGACGCCAATCTAGCGAGGCAGAGTTTCTGGAGCGTCTGGGTAGCGAGGCAGAGTGTCTGGAGCGTCTAGCTAGCGTGGCAGATAGTCTGGAGCATCTAACTACCAATGCAAAGTGTCTGGAGCGTCTAGCTAGCGTGGCAGATAGTCTGGAGCATCTTACTTCCAAGGCAGAGTGTCTGGGGCGTCTAGCTAGCGAGGAAGAGTGTCTGAAACGTCTTGCTAGCAAAGCAGAGTGTCTAGAGCGTCTTGTTAGCGAGGCAGAGTGTCTGAAGCGTCTTTTTAGCGAGGCAGCGTGTCTGGAGCGTCTGGCTAGCATGGATGAGTGTCTGGAGCGTCTGGCAAGCAAAGCAGAGTGCCTGGAGCTTCTTGCTAGTGAGGCAAAGTGTCTGGAGCGAATTGCTAGCATAGCAGAGCTTCTGAAGAGTCTAACGAGGAAGGCAGATAGTCTGGAGCGTCTTGCAAGCGAGGCAGAGTTTCTGGAGCGTTTTATTACCGAGGTAGAGTGTCTAAAGCGTCTTCCTAGCAAAGTAGAGTGTCTGTAGCTTCTGGCTAGCGTGGTAGAGTGTCTGGAGCGTCTGGCAAGCAAAGCAGAGTATCTGGAGCGTCAGGCATGCCAAACAGGGTGTCTGGAGCGTCTTGCTTCTAAGACAGAGTGTTTGGAGCGTCTGGCAAGCGAGACAGGGTGTCTGGAGCGTCTTGCTTCTAAGACAGAGTGTTTAGAGCGTCTAGCAAGTGAGGCAGAATGTCTGGAGTGTCTTGCTTCTAAGGCAGACTGTCTGGAGAGTCTGGCAAGCGGGGAAAAGTGTCTGGAGTGTCTTTTTACCGAGGCTTAGTGTCTAGAGCGACTAGCTAGCAAGACAGAGAGTCTGGAGCGTCTGGGTAGCGAGGCAGCGTGTCTGGAGCGCCTGGCTAGCGAGGCAGAGTGTCTGGAGCGTCTAGCTAGCGTAGCAGAGTGTCTGGAGCCTCTGGCTAGCGTGGCAGATAATCTGGAGCCACTGGCTAGCGTGGCAGATAGTCTGGAGCGTCTGGGTAGCGAGGCAGCGTGTCTGGAGCGCCTGGCTAGCGAGGTAGAGTGTCTGGAGGGTCTGGGTAGCAAGGCAGAGTGTCTGGAGCATCTAGCTAGCAAGGCAGAGAGTCTGGAGAGTCTAGCTAGCGTAGCAGAGTGTCTGAAACCTCTGGCTAGCGTGGCAGTAAGTCTGAAACGTCTGGCTGTCATGGCAGAGTGTCTGGAGCGGCTGGCTAGCGAGGCAGAGTGTCTAGAGCGTCTGGGTAGCGAGGCAGAGTGTCTGGAGCGCCTGGCTAGCGAGGCAGAGTGTCTGAAATCTCTGGCTAGCATGGCAGAGTGTCTGGAGCGGCTGGCTAGCGAGGCAGAGTGTCTGGAGATTTTGGGTAGCAAGGCAGAGTGTCTGGAGCGCCTGGCTAGCGAGGCAGAGTGTCTGGAGCGTCTTGCTAGCGTGGCAGAGTGTCTGGAGCCTCTGGCTAGCGTGGCAGATAATCTGGAGCCACTGGCTAGCGTGGCAGATAGTCTGGAGCGTCTCAGTAGCAAGGCAAAGTGTCTGGAACGTCTAGGTAGCGAATCAGAGTGTCTGGAGCGTCTGGCTAGCGTGGCAGAGTGTCTGGAGCGTTTGGCTAGCGTGGCAGAAAGTCTGAAGCGTCTGGCTAGCATGGCAGAGTGTCTGGAGCCTCTGGCTAGCGTGGCAGATAGTCTGGAGCCACTGGCTAGCGTGGCATATAGTCTATAGCGTCTGGCTAGCATGGCAGAGTGTCTGGAGCGTCTAGCTAGCGAGGCAGAGTGTCTGAAGCGCCTGGCTAGCGAGGCAGAGTCTCTGGAGCGTCTGGATAGCGAGGCAAAGTGTCTGGAGCGTCTGGGTAGCGAGGCAGAGTGTTTTGAGTGCCTGGCAAGCGAGGCAGTGTGTCTGGAACGTCTGGCTAGCATGGCAGAGTGTCTGGAGCGCCTGGCTAGCGAGGCAGAGCTTCTGAAGCGCCTGGCTAGCGAGGCAGAGTGTCTGGAGCGTCTGGGTGGCAAGGCAAAGTGTCTGGAACGTCTGGGTAGCGAATCAGAGTGTCTGGAGCGTCTGGCTAGCGTAGCAAAGTGTCTGGAGCGTTTGGCTAGCGTGGCAGAGTGTCTAAAGCGGCTGGCTAGCAAAGCAGAGTGTCTGGAGCGTCTGGGGAGCGAGGGAAAGTGTCTGGAACGTCTGGGTAGCGAATCAGAGTGTCTGGAGCGTCTGGCTAGCGTGGCAGAGTGTCTGGAGCGTCTAGCTAGCGTGGCAGAGTGTCTGGAGCGTCTGAGTAGCGAACCAGAGTGTCTGGAATGCCTCGCTAGCGAGGCAGAGTGTCTGGAGCGTCTTAGTAGCGAGGCAGAGTGCCTGGAGCGTCTAGCTAGCGTGGCAGAGTGTCTGGATCAACTGGCTAGCGTGGCAGATAGTCTGAAGCGTCTAGGTAGCGAGGCAGAGTGTCTGGAGCGCCTGGCTAGCGAGGCAGAGTGTCTGGAGCGTCTGGGTAGCGAGGCAGAGTGTCTGGAGCGCCTGGCTAGCGGGGCAGAGTGTCTGGAGGGTCTGGGTAGCAAGGCAGAGTGTCTAGAGCGTCTAGCTAGTGTGGCAGAGTGTCTGGAGCGTCTAGCTAGCGTAGCAGAGTGTCTGAAATCTCTGGCTAGCATGGCAGAGTGTCTGGAGCGGCTGGCTAGGGAGGCAGAGTGTCTGGAGCGTCTGGGTAGCGAGGCAGAGTGTCTGGAGCGTCTGGATAGCGAGGCAGAGTGTCTGGAGCGCCTGGTTAGCGATGCAGAGTGTCTGGAGCGTCCAGCTAGCGTGGCAGAGTGTCTGGAGCCTCTGGCTAGCGTGGCAAATATTCTGGAGCCACTGGCTAGCGTGGCAGATAGTCTGGAGCGTCTGGGTAGCGAGGCAGAGTGTCTGGAGCGCCTGGCTAGCGAGGCAGAGTGTCTGAAGGGTCTAAGTAGCAAGGCAGAGTGTCTGGAGCTTCTAGCTAGCGTGGCAGAGTGTCTGGAGCGTCTAGCTAGCGTAGCAGAGTGTCTGAAATCTCAGGCTAGCATGGCAGAGTGTCTGGAGCGGCTGGCTAGGAAGGCAGAGTGTCTGGAGCGTCCTGGTAGCGAGCCAGAGTGTCTGGAGTGCCTGGCTAGCGAGGCAGAGTTTCTGGAGCTACTAAATAGCGAGGCAGAGTGCCTAGAGCGTCAAGCTAGCGTGGCAGAGTGTCTGGAGCCACTGGCTAGCGTAGCATAAAATATTAAAGCAAAGCGTCTGGAGCGCCTGGGTAGCGATGCAGAGTGTCTGGAGCTTTTTGCTAGTGAGGCAGAGTGTCTGCAGCGTCTGGCTAGCATGGCAGAGTGTCTGGAGCGTCTGGATAGTTAAGCAGAGTGTCTGGAGCGTCTTGCTAGCGAGGCAGAGTTTTTTGAGCGTGTTATTACCGAGGCAAAGTGTCTGAAGCGATTTGCAATAAAACGAGAGTGTATGGAGCGTCTGTCTAGCAAGGCAAAGTGTCTGACGCCAATCTAGCGAGGCAGAGTTTCTGGAGCGTCTGGGTAGCGAGGCAGAGTGTCTGGAGCGTCTAGCTAGCGTGGCAGATAGTCTGGAGCATCTAACTACCAATGCAAAGTGTCTGGAGCGTCTAGCTAGCGTGGCAGATAGTCTGGAGCATCTTACTTCCAAGGCAGAGTGTCTGGGGCGTCTAGCTAGCGAGGAAGAGTGTCTGAAACGTCTTGCTAGCAAAGCAGAGTGTCTAGAGCGTCTTGTTAGCGAGGCAGAGTGTCTGAAGCGTCTTTTTAGCGAGGCAGCGTGTCTGGAGCGTCTGGCTAGCATGGATGAGTGTCTGGAGCGTCTGGCAAGCAAAGCAGAGTGCCTGGAGCTTCTTGCTAGTGAGGCAAAGTGTCTGGAGCGAATTGCTAGCATGGCAGAGCTTCTGAAGAGTCTGGCTAGGAAGGCAGATAGTCTGGAGCGTCTTGCAAGCGAGGCAGAGTTTCTGGAGCGTTTTATTACCGAGGTAGAGTGTCTAAAGCGTCTTCCTAGCAAAGTAGAGTGTCTGTAGCTTCTGGCTAGCGTGGTAGAGTGTCTGGAGCGTCTGGCAAGCAAAGCAGAGTATCTGGAGCGTCAGGCATGCCAAACAGGGTGTCTGGAGCGTCTTGCTTCTAAGACAGAGTGTTTGGAGCGTCTGGCAAGCGAGACAGGGTGTCTGGAGCGTCTTGCTTCTAAGACAGAGTGTTTAGAGCGTCTAGCAAGTGAGGCAGAATGTCTGGAGCGTCTTGCTTCTAAGGCAGACTGTCTGGAGAGTCTGGCAAGCGGGGAAAAGTGTCTGGAGTGTCTTTTTACCGAGGCTTAGTGTCTAGAGCGACTAGCTAGCAAGACAGAGAGTCAGGAGCGTCTGGGTAGCGAGGCAGCGTGTCTGGAGCGCCTGGCTAGCGAGGCAGAGTGTCTGGAGCGTCTAGCTAGCGTAGCAGAGTGTCTGGAGCCTCTGGCTAGCGTGGCAGATAATCTGGAGCCACTGGCTAGCGTGGCAGATAGTCTGGAGCGTCTGGGTAGCGAGGCAGCGTGTCTGGAGCGCCTGGCTAGCGAGGTAGAGTGTCTGGAGGGTCTGGGTAGCAAGGCAGAGTGTCTGGAGCATCTAGCTAGCAAGGCAGAGAGTCTAGAGAGTCTAGCTAGCGTAGCAGAGTGTCTGAAACCTCTGGCTAGCGTGGCAGTAAGTCTGAAACGTCTAGCTGTCATGGCAGAGTGTCTGGAGCGGCTGGCTAGCGAGGCAGAGTGTCTAGAGCGTCTGGGTAGCGAGGCAGAGTGTCTGGAGCGCCTGGCTAGCGAGGCAGAGTGTCTGAAATCTCTGGCTAGCATGGCAGAGTGTCTGGAGCGGCTGGCTAGCGAGGCAGAGTGTCTGGAGATTTTGGGTAGCAAGGCAGAGTGTCTGGAGCGCCTGGCTAGCGAGGCAGAGTGTCTGGAGCGTCTTGCTAGCGTGGCAGAGTGTCTGGAGCCTCTGGCTAGCGTGGCAGATAATCTGGAGCCACTGGCTAGCGTGGCAGATAGTCTGGAGCGTCTCAGTAGCAAGGCAAAGTGTCTGGAACGTCTAGGTAGCGAATCAGAGTGTCTGGAGCGTCTGGCTAGCGTGGCAGAGTGTCTGGAGCGTTTGGCTAGCGTGGCAGAAAGTCTGAAGCGTCTGGCTAGCATGGCAGAGTGTCTGGAGCCTCTGGCTAGCGTGGCAGATAGTCTGGAGCCACTGGCTAGCGTGGCATATAGTCTATAGCGTCTGGCTAGCATGGCAGAGTGTCTGGAGCGTCTAGCTAGCGAGGCAGAGTCTCTGGAGCGTCTGGATAGCGAGGCAAAGTGTCTGGAGCGTCTGGGTAGCGAGGCAGAGTGTCTGGAGCGCCTGGAAAGCGAGGCAGTTTGTGTCTTGAGCGTCTTGCTAGCGAGGCAGAAAGTCTGGAACGAAAGGCTAGCAAGGAAGAAGGTATGGAGCGCCTGGCTAGCGAGTCAGAGTGATTTGAGTGCCTGGCAAGCGAGGCAGTGTGTCTGGAACGTCTGGCTAGCATGGCAGAGTGTCTGGAGCGCCTGGCTAGCGAGGCAGAGCTTCTGAAGCGCCTGGCTAGCGAGGCAGAGTGTCTGGAGCGTCTGGGTGGCAAGGCAAAGTGTCTGGAACGTCTGGGTAGCGAATCAGAGTGTCTGGAGCGTCTGGCTAGCGTAGCAAAGTGTCTGGAGCGTTTGGCTAGCGTGGCAGAGTGTCTAAAGCGGCTGGCTAGCGAGGCAGAGTGTCTGGAGCGTCTGGGGAGCGGGGGAAAGTGTCTGGAACGTCTGGGTAGCGAATCAGAGTGTCTGGAGCGTCTGGCTAGCGTGGCAGAGTGTCTGGAGCGTCTAGCTAGCGTGGCAGAGTGTATGGAGCGTCTGAGTAGCGAACCAGAGTGGCTGGAATGCCTCGCTAGCGAGGCAGAGTGTCTGGAGCGTCTTAGTAGCGAGGCAGAGTGCCTGGAGCGTCTAGCTAGCGTGGCAGAGTGTCTGGAGCAACTGGCTAGCGTGGCAGATAGTCTGAAGCGTCTAGGTAGCGAGGCAGAGTGTCTGGAGCGCCTGGCTAGCGAGGCAGAGTGTCTGGAGCGTCTGGGTAGCGAGGCAGAGTGTCTGGAGCGCCTGGCTAGCGGGGCAGAGTGTCTGGAGGGTCTGGGTAGCAAGGCAGAGTGTCTGGAGCGTCTAGCTAGCGTGGCAGAGTGTCTGGAGCGTCTAGCTAGCGTAGCAGAGTGTCTGAAATCTCTGGCTAGCATGGCAGAGTGTCTGGAGTGGCTGGCTAGGGAGGCAGAGTGTCTGGAGCGTCTGGGTAGCGAGGCAGAGTGTCTGGAGCGTCTGGATAGCGAGGCAGAGTGTCTGGAGCGCCTGGTTAGCGATGCAGAGTGTCTGGAGCGTCTAGCTAGCGTGGCAGAGTGTCTGGAGCCTCTGGCTAGCGTGGCAAATATTCTGGAGCCACTGGCTAGCGTGGCAGATAGTCTGGAGCGTCTGGGTAGCGAGGCAGAGTGTCTGGAGCGCCTGGCTAGCGAGGCAGAGTGTCTGAAGGGTCTAAGTAGCAAGGCAGAGTGTCTGGAGCTTCTAGCTAGCGTGGCAGAGTGTCTGGAGCGTCTAGCTAGCGTAGCAGAGTGTCTGAAATCTCTGGCTAGCATGGCAGAGTGTCTGGAGCGGCTGGCTAGGAAGGCAGAGTGTCTGGAGCGTCCTGGTAGCGAGCCAGAGTGTCTGGAGTGCCTGGCTAGCGAGGCAGAGTTTCTGGAGCTACTAAATAGCGAGGCAGAGTGCCTAGAGCGTCAAGCTAGCGTGGCAGAGTGTCTGGAGCCACTGGCTAGCGTAGCATAAAATATTAAAGCAAAGCGTCTGGAGCGCCTGGGTAGCGATGCAGAGTGTCTGGAGCTTTTTGCTAGTGAGGCAGAGTGTCTGCAGCGTCTGGCTAGCATGGCAGAGTGTCTGGAGCGTCTGGATAGTTAAGCAGAGTGTCTGGAGCGTCTTGCTAGCGAGGCAGAGTTTTTTGAGCGTGTTATTACCGAGGCAAAGTGTCTGAAGCGATTTGCAATAAAACGAGAGTGTATGGAGCGTCTGTCTAGCAAGGCAAAGTGTCTGACGCCAATCTAGCGAGGCAGAGTTTCTGGAGCGTCTGGGTAGCGAGGCAGAGTGTCTGGAGCGTCTAGCTAGCGTGGCAGATAGTCTGGAGCATCTAACTACCAATGCAAAGTGTCTGGAGCGTCTAGCTAGCGTGGCAGATAGTCTGGAGCATCTTACTTCCAAGGCAGAGTGTCTGGGGCGTCTAGCTAGCGAGGAAGAGTGTCTGAAACGTCTTGCTAGCAAAGCAGAGTGTCTAGAGCGTCTTGTTAGCGAGGCAGAGTGTCTGAAGCGTCTTTTTAGCGAGGCAGCGTGTCTGGAGCGTCTGGCTAGCATGGATGAGTGTCTGGAGCGTCTGGCAAGCAAAGCAGAGTGCCTGGAGCTTCTTGCTAGTGAGGCAAAGTGTCTGGAGCGAATTGCTAGCATGGCAGAGCTTCTGAAGAGTCTGGCTAGGAAGGCAGATAGTCTGGAGCGTCTTGCAAGCGAGGCAGAGTTTCTGGAGCGTTTTATTACCGAGGTAGAGTGTCTAAAGCGTCTTCCTAGCAAAGTAGAGTGTCTGTAGCTTCTGGCTAGCGTGGTAGAGTGTCTGGAGCGTCTGGCAAGCAAAGCAGAGTATCTGGAGCGTCAGGCATGCCAAACAGGGTGTCTGGAGCGTCTTGCTTCTAAGACAGAGTGTTTGGAGCGTCTGGCAAGCGAGACAGGGTGTCTGGAGCGTCTTGCTTCTAAGACAGAGTGTTTAGAGCGTCTAGCAAGTGAGGCAGAATGTCTGGAGCGTCTTGCTTCTAAGGCAGACTGTCTGGAGAGTCTGGCAAGCGGGGAAAAGTGTCTGGAGTGTCTTTTTACCGAGGCTTAGTGTCTAGAGCGACTAGCTAGCAAGACAGAGAGTCAGGAGCGTCTGGGTAGCGAGGCAGCGTGTCTGGAGCGCCTGGCTAGCGAGGCAGAGTGTCTGGAGCGTCTAGCTAGCGTAGCAGAGTGTCTGGAGCCTCTGGCTAGCGTGGCAGATAATCTGGAGCCACTGGCTAGCGTGGCAGATAGTCTGGAGCGTCTGGGTAGCGAGGCAGCGTGTCTGGAGCGCCTGGCTAGCGAGGTAGAGTGTCTGGAGGGTCTGGGTAGCAAGGCAGAGTGTCTGGAGCATCTAGCTAGCAAGGCAGAGAGTCTAGAGAGTCTAGCTAGCGTAGCAGAGTGTCTGAAACCTCTGGCTAGCGTGGCAGTAAGTCTGAAACGTCTAGCTGTCATGGCAGAGTGTCTGGAGCGGCTGGCTAGCGAGGCAGAGTGTCTAGAGCGTCTGGGTAGCGAGGCAGAGTGTCTGGAGCGCCTGGCTAGCGAGGCAGAGTGTCTGAAATCTCTGGCTAGCATGGCAGAGTGTCTGGAGCGGCTGGCTAGCGAGGCAGAGTGTCTGGAGATTTTGGGTAGCAAGGCAGAGTGTCTGGAGCGCCTGGCTAGCGAGGCAGAGTGTCTGGAGCGTCTTGCTAGCGTGGCAGAGTGTCTGGAGCCTCTGGCTAGCGTGGCAGATAATCTGGAGCCACTGGCTAGCGTGGCAGATAGTCTGGAGCGTCTCAGTAGCAAGGCAAAGTGTCTGGAACGTCTAGGTAGCGAATCAGAGTGTCTGGAGCGTCTGGCTAGCGTGGCAGAGTGTCTGGAGCGTTTGGCTAGCGTGGCAGAAAGTCTGAAGCGTCTGGCTAGCATGGCAGAGTGTCTGGAGCCTCTGGCTAGCGTGGCAGATAGTCTGGAGCCACTGGCTAGCGTGGCATATAGTCTATAGCGTCTGGCTAGCATGGCAGAGTGTCTGGAGCGTCTAGCTAGCGAGGCAGAGTCTCTGGAGCGTCTGGATAGCGAGGCAAAGTGTCTGGAGCGTCTGGGTAGCGAGGCAGAGTGTCTGGAGCGCCTGGAAAGCGAGGCAGTTTGTGTCTTGAGCGTCTTGCTAGCGAGGCAGAAAGTCTGGAACGAAAGGCTAGCAAGGAAGAAGGTATGGAGCGCCTGGCTAGCGAGTCAGAGTGATTTGAGTGCCTGGCAAGCGAGGCAGTGTGTCTGGAACGTCTGGCTAGCATGGCAGAGTGTCTGGAGCGCCTGGCTAGCGAGGCAGAGCTTCTGAAGCGCCTGGCTAGCGAGGCAGAGTGTCTGGAGCGTCTGGGTGGCAAGGCAAAGTGTCTGGAACGTCTGGGTAGCGAATCAGAGTGTCTGGAGCGTCTGGCTAGCGTAGCAAAGTGTCTGGAGCGTTTGGCTAGCGTGGCAGAGTGTCTAAAGCGGCTGGCTAGCGAGGCAGAGTGTCTGGAGCGTCTGGGGAGCGGGGGAAAGTGTCTGGAACGTCTGGGTAGCGAATCAGAGTGTCTGGAGCGTCTGGCTAGCGTGGCAGAGTGTCTGGAGCGTCTAGCTAGCGTGGCAGAGTGTATGGAGCGTCTGAGTAGCGAACCAGAGTGGCTGGAATGCCTCGCTAGCGAGGCAGAGTGTCTGGAGCGTCTTAGTAGCGAGGCAGAGTGCCTGGAGCGTCTAGCTAGCGTGGCAGAGTGTCTGGAGCAACTGGCTAGCGTGGCAGATAGTCTGAAGCGTCTAGGTAGCGAGGCAGAGTGTCTGGAGCGCCTGGCTAGCGAGGCAGAGTGTCTGGAGCGTCTGGGTAGCGAGGCAGAGTGTCTGGAGCGCCTGGCTAGCGGGGCAGAGTGTCTGGAGGGTCTGGGTAGCAAGGCAGAGTGTCTGGAGCGTCTAGCTAGCGTGGCAGAGTGTCTGGAGCGTCTAGCTAGCGTAGCAGAGTGTCTGAAATCTCTGGCTAGCATGGCAGAGTGTCTGGAGTGGCTGGCTAGGGAGGCAGAGTGTCTGGAGCGTCTGGGTAGCGAGGCAGAGTGTCTGGAGCGTCTGGATAGCGAGGCAGAGTGTCTGGAGCGCCTGGTTAGCGATGCAGAGTGTCTGGAGCGTCTAGCTAGCGTGGCAGAGTGTCTGGAGCCTCTGGCTAGCGTGGCAAATATTCTGGAGCCACTGGCTAGCGTGGCAGATAGTCTGGAGCGTCTGGGTAGCGAGGCAGAGTGTCTGGAGCGCCTGGCTAGCGAGGCAGAGTGTCTGAAGGGTCTAAGTAGCAAGGCAGAGTGTCTGGAGCTTCTAGCTAGCGTGGCAGAGTGTCTGGAGCGTCTAGCTAGCGTAGCAGAGTGTCTGAAATCTCTGGCTAGCATGGCAGAGTGTCTGGAGCGGCTGGCTAGGAAGGCAGAGTGTCTGGAGCGTCCTGGTAGCGAGCCAGAGTGTCTGGAGTGCCTGGCTAGCGAGGCAGAGTTTCTGGAGCTACTAAATAGCGAGGCAGAGTGCCTAGAGCGTCAAGCTAGCGTGGCAGAGTGTCTGGAGCCACTGGCTAGCGTAGCATAAAATATTAAAGCAAAGCGTCTGGAGCGCCTGGGTAGCGATGCAGAGTGTCTGGAGCTTTTTGCTAGTGAGGCAGAGTGTCTGCAGCGTCTGGCTAGCATGGCAGAGTGTCTGGAGCGTCTGGATAGTTAAGCAGAGTGTCTGGAGCGTCTTGCTAGCGAGGCAGAGTTTTTTGAGCGTGTTATTACCGAGGCAAAGTGTCTGAAGCGATTTGCAATAAAACGAGAGTGTATGGAGCGTCTGTCTAGCAAGGCAAAGTGTCTGACGCCAATCTAGCGAGGCAGAGTTTCTGGAGCGTCTGGGTAGCGAGGCAGAGTGTCTGGAGCGTCTAGCTAGCGTGGCAGATAGTCTGGAGCATCTAACTACCAATGCAAAGTGTCTGGAGCGTCTAGCTAGCGTGGCAGATAATCTGGAGCATCTTACTTCCAAGGCAGAGTGTCTGGGGCGTCTAGCTAGCGAGGAAGAGTGTCTGAAACGTCTTGCTAGCAAAGCAGAGTGTCTAGAGCGTCTTGTTAGCGAGGCAGAGTGTCTGAAGCGTCTTTTTAGCGAGGCAGCGTGTCTGGAGCGTCTGGCTAGCATGGATGAGTGTCTGGAGCGTCTGGCAAGCAAAGCAGAGTGCCTGGAGCTTCTTGCTAGTGAGGCAAAGTGTCTGGAGCGAATTGCTAGCATGGCAGAGCTTCTGAAGAGTCTGGCTAGGAAGGCAGATAGTCTGGAGCGTCTTGCAAGCGAGGCAGAGTTTCTGGAGCGTTTTATTACCGAGGTAGAGTGTCTAAAGCGTCTTCCTAGCAAAGTAGAGTGTCTGTAGCTTCTGGCTAGCGTGGTAGAGTGTCTGGAGCGTCTGGCAAGCAAAGCAGAGTATCTGGAGCGTCAGGCATGCCAAACAGGGTGTCTGGAGCGTCTTGCTTCTAAGACAGAGTGTTTGGAGCGTCTGGCAAGCGAGACAGGGTGTCTGGAGCGTCTTGCTTCTAAGACAGAGTGTTTAGAGCGTCTAGCAAGTGAGGCAGAATGTCTGGAGCGTCTTGCTTCTAAGGCAGACTGTCTGGAGAGTCTGGCAAGCGGGGAAAAGTGTCTGGAGTGTCTTTTTACCGAGGCTTAGTGTCTAGAGCGACTAGCTAGCAAGACAGAGAGTCTGGAGCGTCTGGGTAGCGAGGCAGCGTGTCTGGAGCGCCTGGCTAGCGAGGCAGAGTGTCTGGAGCGTCTAGCTAGCGTAGCAGAGTGTCTGGAGCCTCTGGCTAGCGTGGCAGATAATCTGGAGCCACTGGCTAGCGTGGCAGATAGTCTGGAGCGTCTGGGTAGCGAGGCAGCGTGTCTGGAGCGCCTGGCTAGCGAGGTAGAGTGTCTGGAGGGTCTGGGTAGCAAGGCAGAGTGTCTGGAGCATCTAGCTAGCAAGGCAGAGAGTCTGGAGAGTCTAGCTAGCGTAGCAGAGTGTCTGAAACCTCTGGCTAGCGTGGCAGTAAGTCTGAAACGTCTGGCTGTCATGGCAGAGTGTCTGGAGCGGCTGGCTAGCGAGGCAGAGTGTCTAGAGCGTCTGGGTAGCGAGGCAGAGTGTCTGGAGCGCCTGGCTAGCGAGGCAGAGTGTCTGAAATCTCTGGCTAGCATGGCAGAGTGTCTGGAGCGGCTGGCTAGCGAGGCAGAGTGTCTGGAGATTTTGGGTAGCAAGGCAGAGTGTCTGGAGCGCCTGGCTAGCGAGGCAGAGTGTCTGGAGCGTCTTGCTAGCGTGGCAGAGTGTCTGGAGCCTCTGGCTAGCGTGGCAGATAATCTGGAGCCACTGGCTAGCGTGGCAGATAGTCTGGAGCGTCTCAGTAGCAAGGCAAAGTGTCTGGAACGTCTAGGTAGCGAATCAGAGTGTCTGGAGCGTCTGGCTAGCGTGGCAGAGTGTCTGGAGCGTTTGGCTAGCGTGGCAGAAAGTCTGAAGCGTCTGGCTAGCATGGCAGAGTGTCTGGAGCCTCTGGCTAGCGTGGCAGATAGTCTGGAGCCACTGGCTAGCGTGGCATATAGTCTATAGCGTCTGGCTAGCATGGCAGAGTCTCTGGAGCGTCTGGATAGCGAGGCAAAGTGTCTGGAGCGTCTGGGTAGCGAGGCAGAGTGTCTGGAGCGCCTGGCAAGCGAGGCAGTTTGTGTCTTGAGCGTCTTGCTAGCGAGGCAGAAAGTCTGGAACGAAAGGCTAGCAAGGAAGAAGGTATGGAGCGCCTGGCTAGCGAGTCAGAGTGTTTTGAGTGCCTGGCAAGCGAGGCAGTGTGTCTGGAACGTCTGGCTAGCATGGCAGAGTGTCTGGAGCGCCTGGCTAGCGAGGCAGAGCTTCTGAAGCGCCTGGCTAGCGAGGCAGAGTGTCTGGAGCGTCTGGGTGGCAAGGCAAAGTGTCTGGAACGTCTGGGTAGCGAATCAGAGTGTCTGGAGCGTCTGGCTAGCGTAGCAAAGTGTCTGGAGCGTTTGGCTAGCGTGGCAGAGTGTCTAAAGCGGCTGGCTAGCAAAGCAGAGTGTCTGGAGCGTCTGGGGAGCGAGGGAAAGTGTCTGGAACGTCTGGGTAGCGAATCAGAGTGTCTGGAGCGTCTGGCTAGCGTGGCAGAGTGTCTGGAGCGTCTAGCTAGCGTGGCAGAGTGTCTGGAGCGTCTGAGTAGCGAACCAGAGTGTCTGGAATGCCTCGCTAGCGAGGCAGAGTGTCTGGAGCGTCTTAGTAGCGAGGCAGAGTGCCTGGAGCGTCTAGCTAGCGTGGCAGAGTATCTGGATCAACTGGCTAGCGTGGCAGATAGTCTGAAGCGTCTAGGTAGCGAGGCAGAGTGTCTGGAGCGCCTGGCTAGCGAGGCAGAGTGTCTGGAGCGTCTGGGTAGCGAGGCAGAGTGTCTGGAGCGCCTGGCTAGCGGGGCAGAGTGTCTGGAGGGTCTGGGTAGCAAGGCAGAGTGTCTAGAGCGTCTAGCTAGCGTGGCAGAGTGTCTGGAGCGTCTAGCTAGCGTAGCAGAGTGTCTGAAATCTCTGGCTAGCATGGCAGAGTGTCTGGAGCGGCTGGCTAGGGAGGCAGAGTGTCTGGAGCGTCTGGGTAGCGAGGCAGAGTGTCTGGAGCGTCTGGATAGCGAGGCAGAGTGTCTGGAGCGCCTGGTTAGCGATGCAGAGTGTCTGGAGCGTCCAGCTAGCGTGGCAGAGTGTCTGGAGCCTCTGGCTAGCGTGGCAAATATTCTGGAGCCACTGGCTAGCGTGGCAGATAGTCTGGAGCGTCTGGGTAGCGAGGCAGAGTGTCTGGAGCGCCTGGCTAGCGAGGCAGAGTGTCTGAAGGGTCTAAGTAGCAAGGCAGAGTGTCTGGAGCTTCTAGCTAGCGTGGCAGAGTGTCTGGAGCGTCTAGCTAGCGTAGCAGAGTGTCTGAAATCTCTGGCTAGCATGGCAGAGTGTCTGGAGCGGCTGGCTAGGAAGGCAGAGTGTCTGGAGCGTCCTGGTAGCGAGCCAGAGTGTCTGGAGTGCCTGGCTAGCGAGGCAGAGTTTCTGGAGCTACTAAATAGCGAGGCAGAGTGCCTAGAGCGTCAAGCTAGCGTGGCAGAGTGTCTGGAGCCACTGGCTAGCGTAGCATAAAATATTAAAGCAAAGCGTCTGGAGCGCCTGGGTAGCGATGCAGAGTGTCTGGAGCTTTTTGCTAGTGAGGCAGAGTGTCTGCAGCGTCTGGCTAGCATGGCAGAGTGTCTGGAGCGTCTGGATAGTTAAGCAGAAATTCTGGAGCGTCTTGCTAGCGAGGCAGAGTGTCTGGAGCGTCTGACTAGCGTGGCAGAGTGTCTGGAGCGTCATGCTAGCGAGGCAGAGTTTCTTGTGCGTGTTATTACCGAGGCAAAGTGTCTGAAGCGATTTGCAATAAAACGAGAGTGTATGGAGCGTCTGTCTAGCAAGGCAAAGTATCTGACGCCAATCTAGCGAGGCAGAGTTTCTGGAGCGTCTGGGTAGCGAGGCAGAGTGTCTGGAGCGTCTAGCTAGCGTGGCAGATAGTCTGGAGCATCTAACTACCAATGCAGAGTGTCTGGAGCGTCTAGCTAGCGTGGCAGATAGTCTGGATCATCTTACTTCCAAGGCAGAGTGTCTGGGGCGTCTAGCTAGCGAGGAAGAGTGTCTGAAACGTCTTGCTAGCAAAGAAGAGTGTCTGGAGCGTCTGGCTAGCATGGATGAGTGTCTGGAGCGTCTGGCAAGCAAAGCAGAGTGCCTGGAGCTTCTTGCTAGTGAGGCAAAGTGTCTGGAGCGAATTGCTAGCATGGCAGAGCTTCTGAAGAGTCTGGCTAGGAAGGCAGATAGTCTGGAGCGTCTTGCAAGCGAGGCAGAGTTTCTGGAGCGTTTTATTACCGAGGTAGAGTGTCTAAAGCGTCTTCCTAGCAAAGAAGGGGGTCTGTAGCTTTTGGCTAGCGTGGTAGAGTGTCTGGAGCGTCTGGCAAGCAAAGCAGAGTATCTGGAGCGTCAGGCATGCCAAACAGGGTGTCTGGAGCGTCTTGCTTCTAAGACAGAGTGTTTGGAGCGTCTGGCAAGCGAGACAGGGTGTCTGGAGCGTCTTGCTTCTAAGACAGAGTGTTTAGAGCGTCTAGCAAGTGAGGCAGAATGTCTGGAGCGTCTTGCTTCTAAGGCAGACTGTCTGGAGAGTCTGGCAAGCGGGGAAAAGTGTCTGGAGTGTCTTTTTACCGAGGCTTAGTGTCTAGAGCGACTAGCTAGCAAGACAGAGAGTCTGGAGCGTCTGGGTAGCGAGGCAGCGTGTCTGGAGCGCCTGGCTAGCGAGGCAGAGTGTCTGGAGGGTCTGGGTAGCAAGGCAGAGTGTCTGGAGCGTCTAGCTAGCGAGGCAGAGAGTCTGGAGAGTCTAGCTAGCGTAGCAGAGTGTCTGAAACCTCTGGCTCGCGTGGCAGTAAGTCTGAAACGTCGGGCTAGCATGGCAGAGTGTCTGGAGCGGCTGGCTAGCGTAGCAGAGTGTCTGGAGCGTCTAGCTAGCGTAGCAGAGTGTCTGGAGCCTCTGGCTAGCGTGGCAGATAATCTGGAGCCACTGGCTAGCGTGGCAGATAGTCTGGAGCGTCTGGGTAGCAAGACAGAGTGTCTGGAGCGTCTAGCTAGCGTAGCAGAGTGTCTGAAGCGTCTAGGTAGCGAGGCAGAGTGTCTGGAGCGCCTGGCTAGCGAGGCAGAGTGTCTGGAGCGTCTGGGTAGCGAGGCAGAGTGTCTGGAGCGCCTGGCTAGCGGGGCAGAGTGTCTGGAGGGTCTGGGTAGCAAGGCAGAGTGTCTAGAGCGTCTAGCTAGCGTGGCAGAGTGTCTGGAGCGTCTAGCTAGCGTAGCAGAGTGTCTGAAATCTCTGGCTAGCATGGCAGAGTGTCTGGAGCGGCTGGCTAGGGAGGCAGAGTGTCTGGAGCGTCTGGGTAGCGAGGCAGAGTGTCTGGAGCGTCTGGATAGCGAGGCAGAGTGTCTGGAGCGCCTGGTTAGCGATGCAGAGTGTCTGGAGCGTCCAGCTAGCGTGGCAGAGTGTCTGGAGCCTCTGGCTAGCGTGGCAAATATTCTGGAGCCACTGGCTAGCGTGGCAGATAGTCTGGAGCGTCTGGGTAGCGAGGCAGAGTGTCTGGAGCGCCTGGCTAGCGAGGCAGAGTGTCTGAAGGGTCTAAGTAGCAAGGCAGAGTGTCTGGAGCTTCTAGCTAGCGTGGCAGAGTGTCTGGAGCGTCTAGCTAGCGTAGCAGAGTGTCTGAAATCTCTGGCTAGCATGGCAGAGTGTCTGGAGCGGCTGGCTAGGAAGGCAGAGTGTCTGGAGCGTCCTGGTAGCGAGCCAGAGTGTCTGGAGTGCCTGGCTAGCGAGGCAGAGTTTCTGGAGCTACTAAATAGCGAGGCAGAGTGCCTAGAGCGTCAAGCTAGCGTGGCAGAGTGTCTGGAGCCACTGGCTAGCGTAGCATAAAATATTAAAGCAAAGCGTCTGGAGCGCCTGGGTAGCGATGCAGAGTGTCTGGAGCTTTTTGCTAGTGAGGCAGAGTGTCTGCAGCGTCTGGCTAGCATGGCAGAGTGTCTGGAGCGTCTGGATAGTTAAGCAGAAATTCTGGAGCGTCTTGCTAGCGAGGCAGAGTGTCTGGAGCGTCTGACTAGCGTGGCAGAGTGTCTGGAGCGTCATGCTAGCGAGGCAGAGTTTCTTGTGCGTGTTATTACCGAGGCAAAGTGTCTGAAGCGATTTGCAATAAAACGAGAGTGTATGGAGCGTCTGTCTAGCAAGGCAAAGTATCTGACGCCAATCTAGCGAGGCAGAGTTTCTGGAGCGTCTGGGTAGCGAGGCAGAGTGTCTGGAGCGTCTAGCTAGCGTGGCAGATAGTCTGGAGCATCTAACTACCAATGCAGAGTGTCTGGAGCGTCTAGCTAGCGTGGCAGATAGTCTGGATCATCTTACTTCCAAGGCAGAGTGTCTGGGGCGTCTAGCTAGCGAGGAAGAGTGTCTGAAACGTCTTGCTAGCAAAGCAGAGTGTCTGGAGCGTCTGGCTAGCATGGATGAGTGTCTGGAGCGTCTGGCAAGCAAAGCAGAGTGCCTGGAGCTTCTTGCTAGTGAGGCAAAGTGTCTGGAGCGAATTGCTAGCATGGCAGAGCTTCTGAAGAGTCTGGCTAGGAAGGCAGATAGTCTGGAGCGTCTTGCAAGCGAGGCAGAGTTTCTGGAGCGTTTTATTACCGAGGTAGAGTGTCTAAAGCGTCTTCCTAGCAAAGAAGGGGGTCTGTAGCTTTTGGCTAGCGTGGTAGAGTGTCTGGAGCGTCTGGCAAGCAAAGCAGAGTATCTGGAGCGTCAGGCATGCCAAACAGGGTGTCTGGAGCGTCTTGCTTCTAAGACAGAGTGTTTGGAGCGTCTGGCAAGCGAGACAGGGTGTCTGGAGCGTCTTGCTTCTAAGACAGAGTGTTTAGAGCGTCTAGCAAGTGAGGCAGAATGTCTGGAGCGTCTTGCTTCTAAGGCAGACTGTCTGGAGAGTCTGGCAAGCGGGGAAAAGTGTCTGGAGTGTCTTTTTACCGAGGCTTAGTGTCTAGAGCGACTAGCTAGCAAGACAGAGAGTCTGGAGCGTCTGGGTAGCGAGGCAGCGTGTCTGGAGCGCCTGGCTAGCGAGGCAGAGTGTCTGGAGGGTCTGGGTAGCAAGGCAGAGTGTCTGGAGCGTCTAGCTAGCGAGGCAGAGAGTCTGGAGAGTCTAGCTAGCGTAGCAGAGTGTCTGAAACCTCTGGCTCGCGTGGCAGTAAGTCTGAAACGTCGGGCTAGCATGGCAGAGTGTCTGGAGCGGCTGGCTAGCGTAGCAGAGTGTCTGGAGCGTCTAGCTAGCGTAGCAGAGTGTCTGGAGCCTCTGGCTAGCGTGGCAGATAATCTGGAGCCACTGGCTAGCGTGGCAGATAGTCTGGAGCGTCTGGGTAGCAAGACAGAGTGTCTGGAGCGTCTAGCTAGCGTAGCAGAGTGTCTGGAGCGTCTGGGTAGCGAATCAGAGTGTCTGGAGCGCCTGGCTAGCGAAGCAGAGTGTCTGGAGCGTCTGGGTAGCGAGGCAGAGTGTCTGGAGCGCCTGGCTAGCGGGGCAGAGTGTCTGGAGGGTCTGGGTAGCAAGGCAGAGTGTCTAGAGCGTCTAGCTAGCGTGGCAGAGTGTCTGGAGCGTCTAGCTAGCGTAGCAGAGTGTCTGAAATCTCTGGCTAGCATGGCAGAGTGTCTGGAGCGGCTGGCTAGGGAGGCAGAGTGTCTGGAGCGTCTGGGTAGCGAGGCAGAGTGTCTGGAGCGTCTGGATAGCGAGGCAGAGTGTCTGGAGCGCCTGGTTAGCGATGCAGAGTGTCTGGAGCGTCCAGCTAGCGTGGCAGAGTGTCTGGAGCCTCTGGCTAGCGTGGCAAATATTCTGGAGCCACTGGCTAGCGTGGCAGATAGTCTGGAGCGTCTGGGTAGCGAGGCAGAGTGTCTGGAGCGCCTGGCTAGCGAGGCAGAGTGTCTGAAGGGTCTAAGTAGCAAGGCAGAGTGTCTGGAGCTTCTAGCTAGCGTGGCAGAGTGTCTGGAGCGTCTAGCTAGCGTAGCAGAGTGTCTGAAATCTCTGGCTAGCATGGCAGAGTGTCTGGAGCGGCTGGCTAGGAAGGCAGAGTGTCTGGAGCGTCCTGGTAGCGAGCCAGAGTGTCTGGAGTGCCTGGCTAGCGAGGCAGAGTTTCTGGAGCTACTAAATAGCGAGGCAGAGTGCCTAGAGCGTCAAGCTAGCGTGGCAGAGTGTCTGGAGCCACTGGCTAGCGTAGCATAAAATATTAAAGCAAAGCGTCTGGAGCGCCTGGGTAGCGATGCAGAGTGTCTGGAGCTTTTTGCTAGTGAGGCAGAGTGTCTGCAGCGTCTGGCTAGCATGGCAGAGTGTCTGGAGCGTCTGGATAGTTAAGCAGAAATTCTGGAGCGTCTTGCTAGCGAGGCAGAGTGTCTGGAGCGTCTGACTAGCGTGGCAGAGTGTCTGGAGCGTCATGCTAGCGAGGCAGAGTTTCTTGTGCGTGTTATTACCGAGGCAAAGTGTCTGAAGCGATTTGCAATAAAACGAGAGTGTATGGAGCGTCTGTCTAGCAAGGCAAAGTATCTGACGCCAATCTAGCGAGGCAGAGTTTCTGGAGCGTCTGGGTAGCGAGGCAGAGTGTCTGGAGCGTCTAGCTAGCGTGGCAGATAGTCTGGAGCATCTAACTACCAATGCAGAGTGTCTGGAGCGTCTAGCTAGCGTGGCAGATAGTCTGGATCATCTTACTTCCAAGGCAGAGTGTCTGGGGCGTCTAGCTAGCGAGGAAGAGTGTCTGAAACGTCTTGCTAGCAAAGCAGAGTGTCTGGAGCGTCTGGCTAGCATGGATGAGTGTCTGGAGCGTCTGGCAAGCAAAGCAGAGTGCCTGGAGCTTCTTGCTAGTGAGGCAAAGTGTCTGGAGCGAATTGCTAGCATGGCAGAGCTTCTGAAGAGTCTGGCTAGGAAGGCAGATAGTCTGGAGCGTCTTGCAAGCGAGGCAGAGTTTCTGGAGCGTTTTATTACCGAGGTAGAGTGTCTAAAGCGTCTTCCTAGCAAAGAAGGGGGTCTGTAGCTTTTGGCTAGCGTGGTAGAGTGTCTGGAGCGTCTGGCAAGCAAAGCAGAGTATCTGGAGCGTCAGGCATGCCAAACAGGGTGTCTGGAGCGTCTTGCTTCTAAGACAGAGTGTTTGGAGCGTCTGGCAAGCGAGACAGGGTGTCTGGAGCGTCTTGCTTCTAAGACAGAGTGTTTAGAGCGTCTAGCAAGTGAGGCAGAATGTCTGGAGCGTCTTGCTTCTAAGGCAGACTGTCTGGAGAGTCTGGCAAGCGGGGAAAAGTGTCTGGAGTGTCTTTTTACCGAGGCTTAGTGTCTAGAGCGACTAGCTAGCAAGACAGAGAGTCTGGAGCGTCTGGGTAGCGAGGCAGCGTGTCTGGAGCGCCTGGCTAGCGAGGCAGAGTGTCTGGAGGGTCTGGGTAGCAAGGCAGAGTGTCTGGAGCGTCTAGCTAGCGAGGCAGAGAGTCTGGAGAGTCTAGCTAGCGTAGCAGAGTGTCTGAAACCTCTGGCTCGCGTGGCAGTAAGTCTGAAACGTCGGGCTAGCATGGCAGAGTGTCTGGAGCGGCTGGCTAGCGTAGCAGAGTGTCTGGAGCGTCTAGCTAGCGTAGCAGAGTGTCTGGAGCCTCTGGCTAGCGTGGCAGATAATCTGGAGCCACTGGCTAGCGTGGCAGATAGTCTGGAGCGTCTGGGTAGCAAGACAGAGTGTCTGGAGCGTCTAGCTAGCGTAGCAGAGTGTCTGGAGCGTCTGGGTAGCGAATCAGAGTGTCTGGAGCGCCTGGCTAGCGAAGCAGAGTGTCTGGAGCGTCTGGGTAGCGAGGCAGAGTGTCTGGAGCGCCTGGCTAGCGGGGCAGAGTGTCTGGAGGGTCTGGGTAGCAAGGCAGAGTGTCTAGAGCGTCTAGCTAGCGTGGCAGAGTGTCTGGAGCGTCTAGCTAGCGTAGCAGAGTGTCTGAAATCTCTGGCTAGCATGGCAGAGTGTCTGGAGCGGCTGGCTAGGGAGGCAGAGTGTCTGGAGCGTCTGGGTAGCGAGGCAGAGTGTCTGGAGCGTCTGGATAGCGAGGCAGAGTGTCTGGAGCGCCTGGTTAGCGATGCAGAGTGTCTGGAGCGTCCAGCTAGCGTGGCAGAGTGTCTGGAGCCTCTGGCTAGCGTGGCAAATATTCTGGAGCCACTGGCTAGCGTGGCAGATAGTCTGGAGCGTCTGGGTAGCGAGGCAGAGTGTCTGGAGCGCCTGGCTAGCGAGGCAGAGTGTCTGAAGGGTCTAAGTAGCAAGGCAGAGTGTCTGGAGCTTCTAGCTAGCGTGGCAGAGTGTCTGGAGCGTCTAGCTAGCGTAGCAGAGTGTCTGAAATCTCTGGCTAGCATGGCAGAGTGTCTGGAGCGGCTGGCTAGGAAGGCAGAGTGTCTGGAGCGTCCTGGTAGCGAGCCAGAGTGTCTGGAGTGCCTGGCTAGCGAGGCAGAGTTTCTGGAGCTACTAAATAGCGAGGCAGAGTGCCTAGAGCGTCAAGCTAGCGTGGCAGAGTGTCTGGAGCCACTGGCTAGCGTAGCATAAAATATTAAAGCAAAGCGTCTGGAGCGCCTGGGTAGCGATGCAGAGTGTCTGGAGCTTTTTGCTAGTGAGGCAGAGTGTCTGCAGCGTCTGGCTAGCATGGCAGAGTGTCTGGAGCGTCTGGATAGTTAAGCAGAAATTCTGGAGCGTCTTGCTAGCGAGGCAGAGTGTCTGGAGCGTCTGACTAGCGTGGCAGAGTGTCTGGAGCGTCATGCTAGCGAGGCAGAGTTTCTTGTGCGTGTTATTACCGAGGCAAAGTGTCTGAAGCGATTTGCAATAAAACGAGAGTGTATGGAGCGTCTGTCTAGCAAGGCAAAGTATCTGACGCCAATCTAGCGAGGCAGAGTTTCTGGAGCGTCTGGGTAGCGAGGCAGAGTGTCTGGAGCGTCTAGCTAGCGTGGCAGATAGTCTGGAGCATCTAACTACCAATGCAGAGTGTCTGGAGCGTCTAGCTAGCGTGGCAGATAGTCTGGATCATCTTACTTCCAAGGCAGAGTGTCTGGGGCGTCTAGCTAGCGAGGAAGAGTGTCTGAAACGTCTTGCTAGCAAAGCAGAGTGTCTGGAGCGTCTGGCTAGCATGGATGAGTGTCTGGAGCGTCTGGCAAGCAAAGCAGAGTGCCTGGAGCTTCTTGCTAGTGAGGCAAAGTGTCTGGAGCGAATTGCTAGCATGGCAGAGCTTCTGAAGAGTCTGGCTAGGAAGGCAGATAGTCTGGAGCGTCTTGCAAGCGAGGCAGAGTTTCTGGAGCGTTTTATTACCGAGGTAGAGTGTCTAAAGCGTCTTCCTAGCAAAGAAGGGGGTCTGTAGCTTTTGGCTAGCGTGGTAGAGTGTCTGGAGCGTCTGGCAAGCAAAGCAGAGTATCTGGAGCGTCAGGCATGCCAAACAGGGTGTCTGGAGCGTCTTGCTTCTAAGACAGAGTGTTTGGAGCGTCTGGCAAGCGAGACAGGGTGTCTGGAGCGTCTTGCTTCTAAGACAGAGTGTTTAGAGCGTCTAGCAAGTGAGGCAGAATGTCTGGAGCGTCTTGCTTCTAAGGCAGACTGTCTGGAGAGTCTGGCAAGCGGGGAAAAGTGTCTGGAGTGTCTTTTTACCGAGGCTTAGTGTCTAGAGCGACTAGCTAGCAAGACAGAGAGTCTGGAGCGTCTGGGTAGCGAGGCAGCGTGTCTGGAGCGCCTGGCTAGCGAGGCAGAGTGTCTGGAGGGTCTGGGTAGCAAGGCAGAGTGTCTGGAGCGTCTAGCTAGCGAGGCAGAGAGTCTGGAGAGTCTAGCTAGCGTAGCAGAGTGTCTGAAACCTCTGGCTCGCGTGGCAGTAAGTCTGAAACGTCGGGCTAGCATGGCAGAGTGTCTGGAGCGGCTGGCTAGCGTAGCAGAGTGTCTGGAGCGTCTAGCTAGCGTAGCAGAGTGTCTGGAGCCTCTGGCTAGCGTGGCAGATAATCTGGAGCCACTGGCTAGCGTGGCAGATAGTCTGGAGCGTCTGGGTAGCAAGACAGAGTGTCTGGAGCGTCTAGCTAGCGTAGCAGAGTGTCTGGAGCGTCTGGGTAGCGAATCAGAGTGTCTGGAGCGCCTGGCTAGCGAAGCAGAGTGTCTGGAGCGTCTGGGTAGCGAGGCAGAGTGTCTGGAGCGCCTGGCTAGCGGGGCAGAGTGTCTGGAGGGTCTGGGTAGCAAGGCAGAGTGTCTAGAGCGTCTAGCTAGCGTGGCAGAGTGTCTGGAGCGTCTAGCTAGCGTAGCAGAGTGTCTGAAATCTCTGGCTAGCATGGCAGAGTGTCTGGAGCGGCTGGCTAGGGAGGCAGAGTGTCTGGAGCGTCTGGGTAGCGAGGCAGAGTGTCTGGAGCGTCTGGATAGCGAGGCAGAGTGTCTGGAGCGCCTGGTTAGCGATGCAGAGTGTCTAGAGCGTCCAGCTAGCGTGGCAGAGTGTCTGGAGCCTCTGGCTAGCGTGGCAAATATTCTGGAGCCACTGGCTAGCGTGGCAGATAGTCTGGAGAGTCTGGGTAGCGAGGCAGAGTGTCTGGAGCGCCTGGCTAGCGAGGCAGAGTGTCTGAAGGGTCTAAGTAGCAAGGCAGAGTGTCTGGAGCTTCTAGCTAGCGTGGCAGAGTGTCTGGAGCGTCTAGCTAGCGTAGCAGAGTGTCTGAAATCTCTGGCTAACATGGCAGAGTGTCTGGAGCGGCTGGCTAGGAAGGCAGAGTGTCTGGAGCGTCCTGGTAGCGAGCCAGAGTGTCTGGAGTGCCTGGCTAGCGAGGCAGAGTTTCTGGAGCTACTAAATAGCGAGGCAGAGTGCCTAGAGCGTCAAGCTAGCGTGGCAGAGTGTCTGGAGCCACTGGCTAGCGTAGCATAAAATATTAAAGCAAAGCGTCTGGAGCGCCTGGGTAGCGATGCAGAGTGTCTGGAGCTTTTTGCTAGTGAGGCAGAGTGTCTGCAGCGTCTGGCTAGCATGGCAGAGTGTCTGGAGCGTCTGGATAGTTAAGCAGAAATTCTGGAGCGTCTTGCTAGCGAGGCAGAGTGTCTGGAGCGTCTGACTAGCGTGGCAGAGTGTCTGGAGCGTCATGCTAGCGAGGCAGAGTTTCTTGTGCGTGTTATTACCGAGGCAAAGTGTCTGAAGCGATTTGCAATAAAACGAGAGTGTATGGAGCGTCTGTCTAGCAAGGCAAAGTATCTGACGCCAATCTAGCGAGGCAGAGTTTCTGGAGCGTCTGGGTAGCGAGGCAGAGTGTCTGGAGCGTCTAGCTAGCGTGGCAGATAGTCTGGAGCATCTAACTACCAATGCAGAGTGTCTGGAGCGTCTAGCTAGCGTGGCAGATAGTCTGGATCATCTTACTTCCAAGGCAGAGTGTCTGGGGCGTCTAGCTAGCGAGGAAGAGTGTCTGAAACGTCTTGCTAGCAAAGCAGAGTGTCTGGAGCGTCTGGCTAGCATGGATGAGTGTCTGGAGCGTCTGGCAAGCAAAGCAGAGTGCCTGGAGCTTCTTGCTAGTGAGGCAAAGTGTCTGGAGCGAATTGCTAGCATGGCAGAGCTTCTGAAGAGTCTGGCTAGGAAGGCAGATAGTCTGGAGCGTCTTGCAAGCGAGGCAGAGTTTCTGGAGCGTTTTATTACCGAGGTAGAGTGTCTAAAGCGTCTTCCTAGCAAAGAAGGGGGTCTGTAGCTTTTGGCTAGCGTGGTAGAGTGTCTGGAGCGTCTGGCAAGCAAAGCAGAGTATCTGGAGCGTCAGGCATGCCAAACAGGGTGTCTGGAGCGTCTTGCTTCTAAGACAGAGTGTTTGGAGCGTCTGGCAAGCGAGACAGGGTGTCTGGAGCGTCTTGCTTCTAAGACAGAGTGTTTAGAGCGTCTAGCAAGTGAGGCAGAATGTCTGGAGCGTCTTGCTTCTAAGGCAGACTGTCTGGAGAGTCTGGCAAGCGGGGAAAAGTGTCTGGAGTGTCTTTTTACCGAGGCTTAGTGTCTAGAGCGACTAGCTAGCAAGACAGAGAGTCTGGAGCGTCTGGGTAGCGAGGCAGCGTGTCTGGAGCGCCTGGCTAGCGAGGCAGAGTGTCTGGAGGGTCTGGGTAGCAAGGCAGAGTGTCTGGAGCGTCTAGCTAGCGAGGCAGAGAGTCTGGAGAGTCTAGCTAGCGTAGCAGAGTGTCTGAAACCTCTGGCTCGCGTGGCAGTAAGTCTGAAACGTCGGGCTAGCATGGCAGAGTGTCTGGAGCGGCTGGCTAGCGTAGCAGAGTGTCTGGAGCGTCTAGCTAGCGTAGCAGAGTGTCTGGAGCCTCTGGCTAGCGTGGCAGATAATCTGGAGCCACTGGCTAGCGTGGCAGATAGTCTGGAGCGTCTGGGTAGCAAGACAGAGTGTCTGGAGCGTCTAGCTAGCGTAGCAGAGTGTCTGGAGCGTCTGGGTAGCGAATCAGAGTGTCTGGAGCGCCTGGCTAGCGAAGCAGAGGGTCTGGAGCGTCTGGATAGCAAGACAGAGTGTCTGGAGCTTTTTGCTAGTGAGGCAGAGTGTCTGCAGCGTCTGGCTAGCATGGCAGAGTGTCTGGAGCGTCTGGATAGTTAAGCAGAAATTCTGGAGCGTCTTGCTAGCGAGGCAGAGTGTCTGGAGCGTCTGACTAGCGTGGCAGAGTGTCTGGAGCGTCTTGCTAGCGAGGCAGAGTTTCTTGAGCGTGATATTACCGAGGCAAAGTGTCTGAAGCGATTTGCAATAAAACGAGAGTGTATGGAGCGTCTGTCTAGCAAGGCAAAGTGTCTGACGCCAATCTAGCGAGGCAGAGTTTCTGGAGCGTCTGGGTAGCGAGGCAGAGTGTCTGGAGCGTCTAGCTAGCGTGGCAAAAAGTCTGGAGCATCTAACTACCAAGGCAGAGTGTCTGGAGCGTCTAGCTAGCGTGGCAGATAGTCTGGAGCATCTAACTACCAATGCAGAGTGTCTGGAGCGTCTAGCTAGCGTGGCAGATAGTCTGGAGCATCTTACTACCAAGGCAGAGTGTCTGGGGCGTCTAGCTAGCGAGGAAGAGTGTCTGAAACGTCTTGCTAGCAAAGCAGAGTGTCTAGAGCGTCTTGTTAGCGAGGCAGAGTGTCTGAAGCGTCTTTTTAGCGAGGCAGCGTGTCTGGAGCGTCTGGCTAGCATGGATGAGTGTCTGGAGCGTCTGGCAAGCATAGCAGAGTGCCTGGAGCGTCAGGCATGCCAAACAGGGTGTCTGGAGCGTCTTGCTTCTAAGACAGAGTGTTTGGAGCGTCTGGCAAGCGAGACAGGGTGTCTGGAGCGTCTTGCTTCTAAGACTGAGTGTTTAGAGCGTCTAGCAAGTGAGGCAGAATGTCTGGAGCGTCCTGCTTCTAAGGCAGACTGTCTGGAGAGTCTGGCAAGCGGGGAAAAGTGTCTGGAGTGTCTTTTTACCGAGGCTTAGTGTCTAGAGCGACTAGCTAGCAAGACAGAGAGTCTGGAGCGTCTGGGTAGCAAGACAGAGTGTCTGGAGCGTCTAGCTAGCGTAGCAGAGTGTCTGGAGCGTCTGGGTAGCAAGACAGAGTGTCTGGAGCGTCTAGCTAGCGTAGCAGAGTGTCTGGGGCGTCTGGGTAGCGAGGCAGAGTGTCTGGAGCGCCTGGCTAGCGAGGCAGAGTGTCTGGAGAGTCTAGCTAGCATGGTAGAGTAACTGGAGCGTCTGAATAGCGAGGCAGAGTGTCTGGAGCGTCCGGCGAGCGTAGCTGAGTGTCTGGAGCGTCTTGCTAGCGTGGCAGAGTGTCTGGAGCCTATGGCTAGCGTGGCGGATAGTCTATAGCGTCTGGCTAGCATGGTAGAGTGTCTGGAGCGTGTAGCTAGCGAGGCAGAGTGTCTAAAGCGCCTGGCTTGCGAGGCAGAGTCTCTTGAGCGTCTGGGTAGCGAGGCAGAGTGTCTGGAGCGTCTTGCTAGCGTGGCAGAGTGTCTGGAGCGTCTAGCTAGCGTAGCAGAGTGTCTGAAATCTCTGGCTAGCATGTTAGAGTGTCTGGAGAACCCGGCTAGGAAGGCAGAGTGTCTGGAGGGTCTGGGTAGCAAGGCAGAGTGTCTGGAGCGTCTAGCTAGCGAAGCAGAGTGTCTGGTGTGTCTAAGTAGCTAGGCAAAGTGTCTGGAGCGTCTGGGTAGCGAATCAGAGTGTCTGGAGCGCCTGGCTAGCAAAGCAGAGGGTCTGGAGCGTCTGGATAGCAAGACAGAGTGTCTGGAGCGTCTAGGTAGCGAGGCAGAGTGTCTGGAGCGCCTGGGTAGCAAGACAGAGTGTCTGGAGCGTCTAGCTAGCGTAGCAGAGTGTCTGGAGCGTCTGGGTAGCGAATCAGAGTGTCTGCAGCGTCTGGCTAGCATGGCAGAGTGTCTGGAGCGTCTGGATAGTTAAGCAGAAATTCTGGAGCGTCTTGCTAGCGAGGCAGAGTGTCTGGAGCGTCTGACTAGCGTGGCAGAGTGTCTGGAGCGTCTTGCTAGCGAGGCAGAGTTTCTTGAGCGTGATATTACCGAGGCAAAGTGTCTGAAGCGATTTGCAATAAAACGAGAGTGTATGGAGCGTCTGTCTAGCAAGGCAAAGTGTCTGACGCCAATCTAGCGATGCAGAGTTTCTGGAGCGTCTGGGTAGCGAGGCAGAGTGTCTGGAGCGTCTAGCTAGCGTGTCAGATAGTCTGGAGCATCTAACTACCAAGGCAGAGTGTCTGGAGCGTCTAGCTAGCGTGGCAGATAGTCTGGAGCATCTAACTACCAATGCAGAGTGTCTGGAGCGTCTAGCTAGCGTGGCAGATAGTCTGGAGCATCTTACTACCAAGGCAGAGTGTCTGGGGCGTCTAGCTAGCGAGGAAGAGTGTCTGAAACGTCTTGCTAGCAAAGCAGAGTGTCTAGAGCGTCTTGTTAGCGAGGCAGAGTGTCTGAAGCGTCTTTTTAGCGAGGCAGCGTGTCTGGAGCGTCTGGCTAGCATGGATGAGTGTCTGGAGCGTCTGGCAAGCAAAGCAGAGTGCCTGGAGCTTCTTGCTAGTGAGGCAAAGTGTCTGGAGCGAATTGCTAGCATGGCAGAGCTTCTGAAGAGTCTGGCTAGGAAGGCAGATAGTCTGGAGCGTCTTGCAAGCGAGGCAGAGTTTCTGGAGCGTTTTATTACCGAGGTAGAGTGTCTAAAGCGTCTTCCTAGCAAAGTAGAGTGTCTGTAGCTTCTGGCTAGCGTGGTAGAGTGTCTGGAGCGTCTGGCAAGCAAAGCAGAGTATCTGGAGCGTCAGGCATGCCAAACAGGGTGTCTGGAGCGTCTTGCTTCTAAGACAGAGTGTTTGGAGCGTCTGGCAAGCGAGACAGGGTGTCTGGAGCGTCTTGCTTCTAAGACAGAGTGTTTAGAGCGTCTAGCAAGTGAGGCAGAATGTCTGGAGCGTCTTGCTTCTAAGGCAGACTGTCTGGAGAGTCTGGCAAGCGGGGAAAAGTGTCTGGAGTGTCTTTTTACCGAGGCTTAGTGTCTAGAGCGACTAGCTAGCAAGACAGAGAGTCTGGAGCGTCTGGGTAGCGAGGCAGCGTGTCTGGAGCGCCTGGCTAGCGAGGCAGAGTGTCTGGAGCGTCTAGCTAGCGTAGCAGAGTGTCTGGAGCCTCTGGCTAGCGTGGCAGATAATCTGGAGCCACTGGCTAGCGTGGCAGATAGTCTGGAGCGTCTGGGTAGCGAGGCAGCGTGTCTGGAGCGCCTGGCTAGCGAGGTAGAGTGTCTGGAGGGTCTGGCTAGCGAGGCAGAGTGTCTAGAGCGTCTGGGTAGCGAGGCAGAGTGTCTGGAGCGCCTGGCTAGCGAGGCAGAGTGTCTGAAATCTCTGGCTAGCATGGCAGAGTGTCTGGAGCGGCTGGCTAGCGAGGCAGAGTGTCTGGAGATTTTGGGTAGCAAGGCAGAGTGTCTGGAGCGCCTGGCTAGCGAGGCAGAGTGTCTGGAGCGTCTTGCTAGCGTGGCAGAGTGTCTGGAGCCTCTGGCTAGCGTGGCAGATAATCTGGAGCCACTGGCTAGCGTGGCAGATAGTCTGGAGCGTCTCAGTAGCAATGCAAAGTGTCTGGAACGTCTAGGTAGCGAATCAGAGTGTCTGGAGCGTCTGGCTAGCGTGGCAGAGTGTCTGGAGCGTTTGGCTAGCGTGGCAGAAAGTCTGAAGCGTCTGGCTAGCATGGCAGAGTGTCTGGAGCCTCTGGCTAGCGTGGCAGATAGTCTGGAGCCACTGGCTAGCGTGGCATATAGTCTATAGCGTCTGGCTAGCATGGCAGAGTGTCTGGAGCGTCTAGCTAGCGAGGCAGAGTGTCTGAAGCGCCTGGCTAGCGAGGCAGAGTCTCTGGAGCGTCTGGATAGCGAGGCAAAGTGTCTGGGGCGTCTGGGTAGCGAGGCAGAGTGTCTGGAGCGCCTGGCAAGCGAGGCAGTTTGTGTCTTGAGCGTCTTGCTAGCGAGGCAGAAAGTCTGGAACGAAAGGCTAGCAAGGAAGAAGGTATGGAGCGCCTGGCTAGCGAGTCAGAGTGTTTTGAGTGCCTGGCAAGCGAGGCAGTGTGTCTGGAACGTCTGGCTAGCATGGCAGAGTGTCTGGAGCGCCTGGCTAGCGAGGCAGAGCTTCTGAAGCGCCTGGCTAGCGAGGCAGAGTGTCTGGAGCGTCTGGGTGGCAAGGCAAAGTGTCTGGAACGTCTGGGTAGCGAATCAGAGTGTCTGGAGCGTCTGGCTAGCGTAGCAAAGTGTCTGGAGCGTTTGGCTAGCGTGGCAGAGTGTCTAAAGCGGCTGGCTAGCAAAGCAGAGTGTCTGGAGCGTCTGGGGAGCGAGGGAAAGTGTCTGGAACGTCTGGGTAGCGAATCAGAGTGTCTGGAGCGTCTGGCTAGCGTGGCAGAGTGTCTGGAGCGTCTAGCTAGCGTGGCAGAGTGTCTGGAGCGTCTGAGTAGCGAACCAGAGTGTCTGGAATGCCTCGCTAGCGAGGCAGAGTGTCTGGAGCGTCTTAGTAGCGAGGCAGAGTGCCTGGAGCGTCTAGCTAGCGTGGCAGAGTGTCTGGAGCAACTGGCTAGCGTGGCAGATAGTCTGAAGCGTCTAATAGCGAGGCAGAGTGTCTGGAGCGCCTGGCTAGCGAGGCAGAGTGTCTGGAGCGTCTGGGTAGCGAGGCAGAGTGTCTGGAGCGCCTGGCTAGCGGGGCAGAGTGTCTGGAGGGTCTGGGTAGCAAGGCAGAGTGTCTAGAGCGTCTAGCTAGCGTGGCAGAGTGTCTGGAGCGTCTAGCTAGCGTAGCAGAGTGTCTGAAATCTCTGGCTAGCATGGCAGAGTGTCTGGAGCGGCTGGCTAGGGAGGCAGAGTGTCTGGAGCGTCTGGGTAGCGAGGCAGAGTGTCTGGAGCGTCTGGATAGCGAGGCAGAGTGTCTGGAGCGCCTGGTTAGCGATGCAGAGTGTCTGGAGCGTCCAGCTAGCGTGGCAGAGTGTCTGGAGCCTCTGGCTAGCGTGGCAAATATTCTGGAGCCACTGGCTAGCGTGGCAGATAGTCTGGAGCGTCTGGGTAGCGAGGCAGAGTGTCTGGAGCGCCTGGCTAGCGAGGCAGAGTGTCTGAAGGGTCTAAGTAGCAAGGCAGAGTGTCTGGAGCTTCTAGCTAGCGTGGCAGAGTGTCTGGAGCGTCTAGCTAGCGTAGCAGAGTGTCTGAAATCTCTGGCTAGCATGGCAGAGTGTCTGCAGCGTCTGGCTAGCATGGCAGAGTGTCTGGAGCGTCTGGATAGTTAAGCAGAAATTCTGGAGCGTCTTGCTAGCGAGGCAGAGTGTCTGGAGCGTCTGACTAGCGTGGCAGAGTGTCTGGAGCGTCTTGCTAGCGAGGCAGAGTTTCTTGAGCGTGATATTACCGAGGCAAAGTGTCTGAAGCGATTTGCAATAAAACGAGAGTGTATGGAGCGTCTGTCTAGCAAGGCAAAGTGTCTGACGCCAATCTAGCGAGGCAGAGTTTCTGGAGCGTCTGGGTAGCGAGGCAGAGTGTCTGGAGCGTCTAGCTAGCGTGGCAAAAAGTCTGGAGCATCTAACTACCAAGGCAGAGTGTCTGGAGCGTCTAGCTAGCGTGGCAGATAGTCTGGAGCATCTAACTACCAATGCAGAGTGTCTGGAGCGTCTAGCTAGCGTGGCAGATAGTCTGGAGCATCTTACTACCAAGGCAGAGTGTCTGGGGCGTCTAGCTAGCGAGGAAGAGTGTCTGAAACGTCTTGCTAGCAAAGCAGAGTGTCTAGAGCGTCTTGTTAGCGAGGCAGAGTGTCTGAAGCGTCTTTTTAGCGAGGCAGCGTGTCTGGAGCGTCTGGCTAGCATGGATGAGTGTCTGGAGCGTCTGGCAAGCATAGCAGAGTGCCTGGAGCGTCAGGCATGCCAAACAGGGTGTCTGGAGCGTCTTGCTTCTAAGACAGAGTGTTTGGAGCGTCTGGCAAGCGAGACAGGGTGTCTGGAGCGTCTTGCTTCTAAGACTGAGTGTTTAGAGCGTCTAGCAAGTGAGGCAGAATGTCTGGAGCGTCTTGCTTCTAAGGCAGACTGTCTGGAGAGTCTGGCAAGCGGGGAAAAGTGTCTGGAGTGTCTTTTTACCGAGGCTTAGTGTCTAGAGCGACTAGCTAGCAAGACAGAGAGTCTGGAGCGTCTGGGTAGCAAGACAGAGTGTCTGGAGCGTCTAGCTAGCGTAGCAGAGTGTCTGGAGCGTCTGGGTAGCAAGACAGAGTGTCTGGAGCGTCTAGCTAGCGTAGCAGAGTGTCTGGGGCGTCTGGGTAGCGAGGCAGAGTGTCTGAAACGTCTTGCTAGCAAAGCAGAGTGTCTAGAGCGTCTTGTTAGCGAGGCAGAGTGTCTGAAGCGTCTTTTTAGCGAGGCAGCGTGTCTGGAGCGTCTGGCTAGCATGGATGAGTGTCTGGAGCGTCTGGCAAGCAAAGCAGAGTGCCTGGAGCTTCTTGCTAGTGAGGCAAAGTGTCTGGAGCGAATTGCTAGCATGGCAGAGCTTCTGAAGAGTCTGGCTAGGAAGGCAGATAGTCTGGAGCGTCTTGCAAGCGAGGCAGAGTTTCTGGAGCGTTTTATTACCGAGGTAGAGTGTCTAAAGCGTCTTCCTAGCAAAGTAGAGTGTCTGTAGCTTCTGGCTAGCGTGGAAGAGTGTCTGGAGCGTCTGGCAAGCAAAGCAGAGTATCTGGAGCGTCAGGCATGCCAAACAGGGTGTCTGGAGCGTCTTGCTTCTAAGACAGAGTGTTTGGAGCGTCTGGCAAGCGAGACAGGGTGTCTGGAGCGTCTTGCTTCTAAGACAGAGTGTTTAGAGCGTCTAGCAAGTGAGGCAGAATGTCTGGAGCGTCTTGCTTCTAAGGCAGACTGTCTGGAGAGTCTGGCAAGCGGGGAAAAGTGTCTGGAGTGTCTTTTTACCGAGGCTTAGTGTCTAGAGCGACTAGCTAGCAAGACAGAGAGTCTGGAGCGTCTGGGTAGCGAGGCAGCGTGTCTGGAGCGCCTGGCTAGCGAGGCAGAGTGTCTGGAGCGTCTAGCTAGCGTAGCAGAGTGTCTGGAGCCTCTGGCTAGCGTGGCAGATAATCTGGAGCCACTGGCTAGCGTGGCAGATAGTCTGGAGCGTCTGGGTAGCGAGGCAGCGTGTCTGGAGCGCCTGGCTAGCGAGGTAGAGTGTCTGGAGGGTCTGGCTAGCGAGGCAGAGTGTCTAGAGCGTCTGGGTAGCGAGGCAGAGTGTCTGGAGCGCCTGGCTAGCGAGGCAGAGTGTCTGAAATCTCTGGCTAGCATGGCAGAGTGTCTGGAGCGGCTGGCTAGCGAGGCAGAGTGTCTGGAGATTTTGGGTAGCAAGGCAGAGTGTCTGGAGCGCCTGGCTAGCGAGGCAGAGTGTCTGGAGCGTCTTGCTAGCGTGGCAGAGTGTCTGGAGCCTCTGGCTAGCGTGGCAGATAATCTGGAGCCACTGGCTAGCGTGGCAGATAGTCTGGAGCGTCTCAGTAGCAATGCAAAGTGTCTGGAACGTCTAGGTAGCGAATCAGAGTGTCTGGAGCGTCTGGCTAGCGTGGCAGAGTGTCTGGAGCGTTTGGCTAGCGTGGCAGAAAGTCTGAAGCGTCTGGCTAGCATGGCAGAGTGTCTGGAGCCTCTGGCTAGCGTGGCAGATAGTCTGGAGCCACTGGCTAGCGTGGCATATAGTCTATAGCGTCTGGCTAGCATGGCAGAGTGTCTGGAGCGTCTAGCTAGCGAGGCAGAGTGTCTGAAGCGCCTGGCTAGCGAGGCAGAGTCTCTGGAGCGTCTGGATAGCGAGGCAAAGTGTCTGGGGCGTCTGGGTAGCGAGGCAGAGTGTCTGGAGCGCCTGGCAAGCGAGGCAGTTTGTGTCTTGAGCGTCTTGCTAGCGAGGCAGAAAGTCTGGAACGAAAGGCTAGCAAGGAAGAAGGTATGGAGCGCCTGGCTAGCGAGTCAGAGTGTTTTGAGTGCCTGGCAAGCGAGGCAGTGTGTCTGGAACGTCTGGCTAGCATGGCAGAGTGTCTGGAGCGCCTGGCTAGCGAGGCAGAGCTTCTGAAGCGCCTGGCTAGCGAGGCAGAGTGTCTGGAGCGTCTGGGTGGCAAGGCAAAGTGTCTGGAACGTCTGGGTAGCGAATCAGAGTGTCTGGAGCGTCTGGCTAGCGTAGCAAAGTGTCTGGAGCGTTTGGCTAGCGTGGCAGAGTGTCTAAAGCGGCTGGCTAGCAAAGCAGAGTGTCTGGAGCGTCTGGGGAGCGAGGGAAAGTGTCTGGAACGTCTGGGTAGCGAATCAGAGTGTCTGGAGCGTCTGGCTAGCGTGGCAGAGTGTCTGGAGCGTCTAGCTAGCGTGGCAGAGTGTCTGGAGCGTCTGAGTAGCGAACCAGAGTGTCTGGAATGCCTCGCTAGCGAGGCAGAGTGTCTGGAGCGTCTTAGTAGCGAGGCAGAGTGCCTGGAGCGTCTAGCTAGCGTGGCAGAGTGTCTGGAGCAACTGGCTAGCGTGGCAGATAGTCTGAAGCGTCTAATAGCGAGGCAGAGTGTCTGGAGCGCCTGGCTAGCGAGGCAGAGTGTCTGGAGCGTCTGGGTAGCGAGGCAGAGTGTCTGGAGCGCCTGGCTAGCGGGGCAGAGTGTCTGGAGGGTCTGGGTAGCAAGGCAGAGTGTCTAGAGCGTCTAGCTAGCGTGGCAGAGTGTCTGGAGCGTCTAGCTAGCGTAGCAGAGTGTCTGAAATCTCTGGCTAGCATGGCAGAGTGTCTGGAGCGGCTGGCTAGGGAGGCAGAGTGTCTGGAGCGTCTGGGTAGCGAGGCAGAGTGTCTGGAGCGTCTGGATAGCGAGGCAGAGTGTCTGGAGCGCCTGGTTAGCGATGCAGAGTGTCTGGAGCGTCCAGCTAGCGTGGCAGAGTGTCTGGAGCCTCTGGCTAGCGTGGCAAATATTCTGGAGCCACTGGCTAGCGTGGCAGATAGTCTGGAGCGTCTGGGTAGCGAGGCAGAGTGTCTGGAGCGCCTGGCTAGCGAGGCAGAGTGTCTGAAGGGTCTAAGTAGCAAGGCAGAGTGTCTGGAGCTTCTAGCTAGCGTGGCAGAGTGTCTGGAGCGTCTAGCTAGCGTAGCAGAGTGTCTGAAATCTCTGGCTAGCATGGCAGAGTGTCTGCAGCGTCTGGCTAGCATGGCAGAGTGTCTGGAGCGTCTGGATAGTTAAGCAGAAATTCTGGAGCGTCTTGCTAGCGAGGCAGAGTGTCTGGAGCGTCTGACTAGCGTGGCAGAGTGTCTGGAGCGTCTTGCTAGCGAGGCAGAGTTTCTTGAGCGTGATATTACCGAGGCAAAGTGTCTGAAGCGATTTGCAATAAAACGAGAGTGTATGGAGCGTCTGTCTAGCAAGGCAAAGTGTCTGACGCCAATCTAGCGAGGCAGAGTTTCTGGAGCGTCTGGGTAGCGAGGCAGAGTGTCTGGAGCGTCTAGCTAGCGTGGCAAAAAGTCTGGAGCATCTAACTACCAAGGCAGAGTGTCTGGAGCGTCTAGCTAGCGTGGCAGATAGTCTGGAGCATCTAACTACCAATGCAGAGTGTCTGGAGCGTCTAGCTAGCGTGGCAGATAGTCTGGAGCATCTTACTACCAAGGCAGAGTGTCTGGGGCGTCTAGCTAGCGAGGAAGAGTGTCTGAAACGTCTTGCTAGCAAAGCAGAGTGTCTAGAGCGTCTTGTTAGCGAGGCAGAGTGTCTGAAGCGTCTTTTTAGCGAGGCAGCGTGTCTGGAGCGTCTGGCTAGCATGGATGAGTGTCTGGAGCGTCTGTCAAGCATAGCAGAGTGCCTGGAGCGTCAGGCATGCCAAACAGGGTGTCTGGAGCGTCTTGCTTCTAAGACAGAGTGTTTGGAGCGTCTGGCAAGCGAGACAGGGTGTCTGGAGCGTCTTGCTTCTAAGACTGAGTGTTTAGAGCGTCTAGCAAGTGAGGCAGAATGTCTGGAGCGTCTTGCTTCTAAGGCAGACTGTCTGGAGAGTCTGGCAAGCGGGGAAAAGTGTCTGGAGTGTCTTTTTACCGAGGCTTAGTGTCTAGAGCGACTAGCTAGCAAGACAGAGAGTCTGGAGCGTCTGGGTAGCAAGACAGAGTGTCTGGAGCGTCTAGCTAGCGTAGCAGAGTGTCTGGAGCGTCTGGGTAGCAAGACAGAGTGTCTGGAGCGTCTAGCTAGCGTAGCAGAGTGTCTGGGGCGTCTGGGTAGCGAGGCAGAGTGTCTGGAGCGCCTGGCTAGCGAGGCAGAGTGTCTGGAGAGTCTAGCTATTATGGTAGAGTAACTGGAGCGTCTGAATAGCGAGGCAGAGTGTCTGGAGCGACCGGCGAGCGTAGCTGAGTGTCTGGAGCGTCTTGCTAGCGTGGCAGAGTGTCTGGAGCCTATGGCTAGCGTGGCGGATAGTCTATAGCGTCTGGCTAGCATGGTAGAGTGTCTAAGCGTCTAGCTAGCGAGGCAGAGTGTCTAAAGCGCCTGGCTTGCGAGGCAGAGTCTCTTGAGCGTCTGGGTAGCGAGGCAGAGTGTCTGGAGCGTCTTGCTAGCGTGGCAGAGTGTCTGGAGCGTCTAGCTAGCGTAGCAGAGTGTCTGAAATCTCTGGCTAGCATGTCAGAGTGTCTGGAGAACCCGGCTAGGAAGGCAGAGTGTCTGGAGGGTCTGGGTAGCAAGGCAGAGTGTCTGGAGCGTCTAGCTAGCGAAGCAGAGTGTCTGGTGTGTCTAAGTAGCTAGGCAAAGTGTCTGGAGCGTCTGGGTAGCGAATCAGAGTGTCTGGAGCGCCTGGCTAGCAAAGCAGAGGGTCTGGAGCGTCTGGATAGCAAGACAGAGTGTCTGGAGCGTCTAGGTAGCGAGGCAGAGTGTCTGGAGCGCCTGGGTAGCAAGACAGAGTGTCTGGAGCGTCTAGCTAGCGAGGCAGAGTGTCTGGAGCGTCTGACTAGCGTGGCAGAGTGTCTGGAGCGTCTTGCTAGCGAGGCAGAGTTTCTTGAGCGTGATATTACCGAGGCAAAGTGTCTGAAGCGATTTGCAATAAAACGAGAGTGTATGGAGCGTCTGTCTAGCAAGGCAAAGTGTCTGACGCCAATCTAGCGATGCAGAGTTTCTGTAGCGTCTGGGTAGCGAGGCAGAGTGTCTGGAGCGTCTAGCTAGCGTGTCAGATAGTCTGGAGCATCTAACTACCAAGGCAGAGTGTCTGGAGCGTCTAGCTAGCGTGGCAGATAGTCTGGAGCATCTAACTACCAATGCAGAGTGTCTGGAGCGTCTAGCTAGCGTGGCAGATAGTCTGGAGCATCTTACTACCAAGGCAGAGTGTCTGGGGCGTCTAGCTAGCGAGGAAGAGTGTCTGAAACGTCTTGCTAGCAAAGCAGAGTGTCTAGAGCGTCTTGTTAGCGAGGCAGAGTGTCTGAAGCGTCTTTTTAGCGAAGCAGCGTGTCTGGAGCGTCTGGCTAGCATGGATGAGTGTCTGGAGCGTCTGGCAAGCAAAGCAGAGTGCCTGGAGCTTCTTGCTAGTGAGGCAAAGTGTCTGGAGCGAATTGCTAGCATGGCAGAGCTTCTGAAGAGTCTGGCTAGGAAGGCAGATAGTCTGGAGCGTCTTGCAAGCGAGGCAGAGTTTCTGGAGCGTTTTATTACCGAGGTAGAGTGTCTAAAGCGTCTTCCTAGCAAAGAAGGGGGTCTGTAGCTTCTGGCTAGCGTGGTAGAGTGTCTGGAGCGTCTGGCAAGCAAAGCAGAGTATCTGGAGCGTCAGGCATGCCAAACAGGGTGTCTGGAGCGTCTTGCTTCTAAGACAGAGTGTTTGGAGCGTCTGGCAAGCGAGACAGGGTGTCTGGAGCGTCTTGCTTCTAAGACAGAGTGTTTAGAGCGTCTAGCAAGTGAGGCAGAATGTCTGGAGCGTCTTGCTTCTAAGGCAGACTGTCTGGAGAGTCTGGCAAGCGGGGAAAAGTGTCTGGAGTGTCTTTTTACCGAGGCTTAGTGTCTAGAGCGACTAGCTAGCAAGACAGAGAGTCTGGAGCGTCTGGGTAGCGAGGCAGCGTGTCTGGAGCGCCTGGCTAGCGAGGCAGAGTGTCTGGAGCGTCTAGCTAGCGTAGCAGAGTGTCTGGAGCCTCTGGCTAGCGTGGCAGATAATCTGGAGCCACTGGCTAGCGTGGCAGATAGTCTGGAGCGTCTGGGTAGCGAGGCAGCGTGTCTGGAGCGCCTGGCTAGCGAGGTAGAGTGTCTGGAGGGTCTGGCTAGCGAGGCAGAGTGTCTAGAGCGTCTGGGTAGCGAGGCAGAGTGTCTGGATCGCCTGGCTAGCGAGGCAGAGTGTCTGAAATCTCTGGCTAGCATGGCAGAGTGTCTGGAGCGGCTGGCTAGCGAGGCAGAGTGTCTGGAGATTTTGGGTAGCAAGGCAGAGTGTCTGGAGCGCCTGGCTAGCGAGGCAGAGTGTCTGGAGCGTCTTGCTAGCGTGGCAGAGTGTCTGGAGCCTCTGGCTAGCGTGGCAGATAATCTGGAGCCACTGGCTAGCGTGGCAGATAGTCTGGAGCGTCTCAGTAGCAAGGCAAAGTGTCTGGAACGTCTAGGTAGCGAATCAGAGTGTCTGGAGCGTCTGGCTAGCGTGGCAGAGTGTCTGGAGCGTTTGGCTAGCGTGGCAGAAAGTCTGAAGCGTCTGGCTAGCATGGCAGAGTGTCTGGAGCCTCTGGCTAGCGTGGCAGATAGTCTGGAGCCACTGGCTAGCGTGGCATATAGTCTATAGCGTCTGGCTAGCATGGCAGAGTGTCTGGAGCGTCTAGCTAGCGAGGCAGAGTGTCTGAAGCGCCTGGCTAGCGAGGCAGAGTCTCTGGAGCGTCTGGATAGCGAGGCAAAGTGTCTGGGGCGTCTGGGTAGCGAGGCAGAGTGTCTGGAGCGCCTGGCAAGCGAGGCAGTTTGTGTCTTGAGCGTCTTGCTAGCGAGGCAGAAAGTCTGGAACGAAAGGCTAGCAAGGAAGAAGGTATGGAGCGCCTGGCTAGCGAGTCAGAGTGTTTTGAGTGCCTGGCAAGCGAGGCAGTGTGTCTGGAACGTCTGGCTAGCATGGCAGAGTGTCTGGAGCGCCTGGCTAGCGAGGCAGAGCTTCTGAAGCGCCTGGCTAGCGAGGCAGAGTGTCTGGAGCGTCTGGGTGGCAAGGCAAAGTGTCTGGAACGTCTGGGTAGCGAATCAGAGTGTCTGGAGCGTCTGGCTAGCGTAGCAAAGTGTCTGGAGCGTTTGGCTAGCGTGGCAGAGTGTCTAAAGCGGCTGGCTAGCAAAGCAGAGTGTCTGGAGCGTCTGGGGAGCGAGGGAAAGTGTCTGGAACGTCTGGGTAGCGAATCAGAGTGTCTGGAGCGTCTGGCTAGCGTGGCAGAGTGTCTGGAGCGTCTAGCTAGCGTGGCAGAGTGTCTGGAGCGTCTGAGTAGCGAACCAGAGTGTCTGGAATGCCTCGCTAGCGAGGCAGAGTGTCTGGAGCGTCTTAGTAGCGAGGCAGAGTGCCTGGAGCGTCTAGCTAGCGTGGCAGAGTGTCTGGAGCAACTGGCTAGCGTGGCAGATAGTCTGAAGCGTCTAATAGCGAGGCAGAGTGTCTGGAGCGCCTGGCTAGCGAGGCAGAGTGTCTGGAGCGTCTGGGTAGCGAGGCAGAGTGTCTGGAGCGCCTGGCTAGCGGGGCAGAGTGTCTGGAGGGTCTGGGTAGCAAGGCAGAGTGTCTAGAGCGTCTAGCTAGCGTGGCAGAGTGTCTGGAGCGTCTAGCTAGCGTAGCAGAGTGTCTGAAATCTCTGGCTAGCATGGCAGAGTGTCTGGAGCGGCTGGCTAGGGAGGCAGAGTGTCTGGAGCGTCTGGGTAGCGAGGCAGAGTGTCTGGAGCGTCTGGATAGCGAGGCAGAGTGTCTGGAGCGCCTGGTTAGCGATGCAGAGTGTCTGGAGCGTCCAGCTAGCGTGGCAGAGTGTCTGGAGCCTCTGGCTAGCGTGGCAAATATTCTGGAGCCACTGGCTAGCGTGGCAGATAGTCTGGAGCGTCTGGGTAGCGAGGCAGAGTGTCTGGAGCGCCTGGCTAGCGAGGCAGAGTGTCTGAAGGGTCTAAGTAGCAAGGCAGAGTGTCTGGAGCTTCTAGCTAGCGTGGCAGAGTGTCTGGAGCGTCTAGCTAGCGTAGCAGAGTGTCTGAAATCTCTGGCTAGCATGGCAGAGTGTCTGAAGCGGCAGGCTAGGAAGGCAGAGTGTCTGGAGCGTCCTGGTAGCGAGCCAGAGTGTCTGGAGTGCCTGGCTAGCGAGGCAGAGTTTCTGGAGCTACTAAATAGCGAGGCAGAGTGCCTAGAGCGTCAAGCTAGCGTGGCAGAGAGTCTGGAGCCACTGGCTAGCGTAGCAGAGTGTTTAAAGCATTAAAATATTAAAGCAAAGCGTCTGGAGCGCCTGGGTAGCGATGCAGAGTGTCTGGAGCTTTTTGCTAGTGAGGCAGAGTGTCTGCAGCGTCTGGCTAGCATGGCAGAGTGTCTGGAGCGTCTGGATAGTTAAGCAGAAATTCTGGAGCGTCTTGCTAGCGAGGCAGAGTGTCTGGAGCGTCTGACTAGCGTGGCAGAGTGTCTGGAGCGTCTTGCTAGCGAGGCAGAGTTTCTTGTGCGTGTTATTACCGAGGCAAAGTGTCTGAAGCGATTTGCAATAAAACGAGAGTGTATGGAGCGTCTGTCTAGCAAGGCAAAGTATCTGACGCCAATCTAGCGAGGCAGAGTTTCTGGAGCGTCTGGGTAGCGAGGCAGAGTGTCTGGAGCGTCTAGCTAGCGTGGCAGATAGTCTGGAGCATCTAACTACCAATGCAGAGTGTCTGGAGCGTCTAGCTAGCGTGGCAGATAGTCTGGATCATCTTACTTCCAAGGCAGAGTGTCTGGGGCGTCTAGCTAGCGAGGAAGAGTGTCTGAAACGTCTTGCTAGCAAAGCAGAGTGTCTAGAGCGTCTTTTTAGCGAGGCAGAGTGTCTGAAGCGTCTTTTTAGCGAGGCAGCGTGTCTGGAGCGTCTGGCTAGCATGGATGAGTGTCTGGAGCGTCTGGCAAGCAAAGCAGAGTGCCTGGAGCTTCTTGCTAGTGAGGCAAAGTGTCTGGAGCGAATTGCTAGCATGGCAGAGCTTCTGAAGAGTCTGGCTAGGAAGGCAGATAGTCTGGAGCGTCTTGCAAGCGAGGCAGAGTTTCTGGAGCGTTTTATTACCGAGGTAGAGTGTCTAAAGCGTCTTCCTAGCAAAGTAGAGTGTCTGTAGCTTCTGGCTAGCGTGGTAGAGTGTCTGGAGCGTCTGGCAAGCAAAGCAGTGTATCTGGAGCGTCAGGCATGCCAAACAGGGTGTCTGGAGCGTCTTGCTTCTAAGACAGAGTGTTTGGAGCGTCTGGCAAGCGAGACAGGGTGTCTGGAGCGTCTTGCTTCTAAGACAGAGTGTTTAGAGCGTCTAGCAAGTGAGGCAGAATGTCTGGAGCGTCTTGCTTCTAAGGCAGACTGTCTGGAGAGTCTGGCAAGCGGGAAAAAGTGTCTGGAGTGTCTTTTTACCGAGGCTTAGTGTCTAGAGCGACTAGCTAGCAAGACAGAGAGTCTGGAGCGTCTGGGTAGCGAGGCAGCGTGTCTGGAGCGCCTGGCTAGCGAGGCAGAGTGTCTGGAGGGTCTGGGTAGCAAGGCAGAGTGTCTGGAGCGTCTAGCTAGCGAGGCAGAGAGTCTGGAGAGTCTAGCTAGCGTAGCAGAGTGTCTGAAACCTCTGGCTCGCGTGGCAGTAAGTCTGAAACGTCGGGCTAGCATGGCAGAGTGTCTGGAGCGGCTGGCTAGCGTGGCAGAGTGTCTGGAGCGTCTAGCTAGCGTAGCAGAGTGTCTGGAGCCTCTGGCTAGCGTGGCAGATAATCTGGAGCCACTGGCTAGCGTGGCAGATAGTCTGGAGCGTCTGGGTAGCAAGACAGAGTGTCTGGAGCGTCTAGCTAGCGTAGCAGAGTGTCTGGAGCGTCTGGGTAGCGAATCAGAGTGTCTGGAGCGCCTGGCTAGCGAAGCAGAGGGTCTGGAGCGTCTGGATAGCAAGACAGAGTGTCTGGAGCTTTTTGCTAGTGAGGCAGAGTGTCTGCAGCGTCTGGCTAGCATGGCAGAGTGTCTGGAGCGTCTGGATAGTTAAGCAGAAATTCTGGAGCGTCTTGCTAGCGAGGCAGAGTGTCTGGAGCGTCTGACTAGCGTGGCAGAGTGTCTGGAGCGTCTTGCTAGCGAGGCAGAGTTTCTTGAGCGTGATATTACCGAGGCAAAGTGTCTGAAGCGATTTGCAATAAAACGAGAGTGTATGGAGCGTCTGTCTAGCAAGGCAAAGTGTCTGACGCCAATCTAGCGAGGCAGAGTTTCTGGAGCGTCTGGGTAGCGTGGCAGATAGTCTGGAGCATCTTACTACCAAGGCAGAGTGTCTGGGGCGTCTAGCTAGCGAGGAAGAGTGTCTGAAACGTCTTGCTAGCAAAGCAGAGTGTCTAGAACGTCTTGTTAGCGAGGCAGAGTGTCTGAAGCGTCTTTTTAGCGAGGCAGCGTGTCTGGAGCGTCTGGCTAGCATGGATGAGTGTCTGGAGCGTCTGGCAAGCAAAGCAGAGTGCCTGGAGCGTCAGGCATGCCAAACAGGGTGTCTGGATCGTCTTGCTTCTAAGACAGAGTGTTTGGAGCGTCTGGCAAGCGAGACAGGGTGTCTGGAGCGTCTTGCTTCTAAGACTGAGTGTTTAGAGCGTCTAGCAAGTGAGGCAGAATGTCTGGAGCGTCTTGCTTCTAAGGCAGACGGTCTGGAGAGTCTGGCAAGCGGGGAAAAAAGTCTGGAGTGTCTTTTTACCGAGGCTTAGTGTCTAGAGCGACTAGCTAGCAAGAAAGAGAGTCTGGAGCGTCTGGGTAGCAAGACAGAGTGTCTGGAGCGTCTAGCTAGCGTAGCAGAGTGTCTGGAGCGTCTGGGTAGCAAGACAGAGTGTCTGGAGCGTCTAGCTAGCGTAGCAGAGTGTCTGGGGCGTCTGGGTAGCGAGGCAGAGTGTCTGGAGCGCCTGGCTAGCGAGGCAGAGTGTCTGGAGAGTCTAGCTAGCATGGTAGAGTAACTGGAGCGTCTGAATAGCGAGGCAGAGTGTCTGGAGCGTCCGGCGAGCGTAGCTGAGTGTCTGGAGCGTCTTGCTAGCGTGGCAGAGTGTCTGGAGCCTATGGCTAGCGTGGCGGATAGTCTATAGCGTCTGGCTAGCATGGTAGAGTGTCTGGAGCGTCTAGCTAGCGAGGCAGAGTGTCTAAAGCGCCTGGCTTGCGAGGCAGAGTCTCTTGAGCGTCTGGGTAGCGAGGCAGAGTGTCTGGAGCGTCTTGCTAGCGTGGCAGAGTGTCTGGAGCGTCTAGCTAGCGTAGCAGAGTGTCTGAAATCTCTGGCTAGCATGTCAGAGTGTCTGGAGAACCCGGCTAGGAAGGCAGAGTGTCTGGAGGGTCTGGGTAGCAAGGCAGAGTGTCTGGAGCGTCTAGCTAGCGAAGCAGAGTGTCTGGTGTGTCTAAGTAGCTGGGAAAAGTGTCTGGAGCGTCTGGGTAGCGAATCAGAGTGTCTGGAGCGCCTGGCTAGCAAAGCAGAGGGTCTGGAGCGTCTGGATAGCAAGACAGAGTGTCTGGAGCGTCTAGGTAGCGAGGCAGAGTGTCTGGAGCGCCTGGGTAGCAAGACAGAGTGTCTGGAGCGTCTAGCTAGCGTAGCAGAGTGTCTGGAGCGTCTGGGTAGCGAATCAGAGTGTCTGCAGCGTCTGGCTAGCATGGCAGAGTGTCTGGAGCGTCTGGATAGTTAAGCAGAAATTCTGGAGCGTCTTGCTAGCGAGGCAGAGTGTCTGGAGCGTCTGACTAGCGTGGCAGAGTGTCTGGAGCGTCTTGCTAGCGAGGCAGAGTTTCTTGAGCGTGATATTACCGAGGCAAAGTGTCTGAAGCGATTTGCAATAAAACGAGAGTGTATGGAGCGTCTGTCTAGCAAGGCAAAGTGTCTGACGCCAATCTAGCGATGCAGAGTTTCTGGAGCGTCTGGGTAGCGAGGCAGAGTGTCTGGAGCGTCTAGCTAGCGTGTCAGATAGTCTGGAGCATCTAACTACCAAGGCAGAGTGTCTGGAGCGTCTAGCTAGCGTGGCAGATAGTCTGGAGCATCTAACTACCAATGCAGAGTGTCTGGAGCGTCTAGCTAGCGTGGCAGATAGTCTGGAGCATCTTACTACCAAGGCAGAGTGTCTGGGGCGTCTAGCTAGCGAGGAAGAGTGTCTGAAACGTCTTGCTAGCAAAGCAGAGTGTCTAGAGCGTCTTGTTAGCGAGGCAGAGTGTCTGAAGCGTCTTTTTAGCGAGGCAGCGTGTCTGGAGCGTCTGGCTAGCATGGATGAGTGTCTGGAGCGTCTGGCAAGCAAAGCAGAGTGCCTGGAGCGTCAGGCATGCCAAACAGGGTGTCTGGAGCGTCTTGCTTCTAAGACAGAGTGTTTGGAGCGTCTGGCAAGCGAGACAGGGTGTCTGGAGCGTCTTGCTTCTAAGACAGAGTGTTTAGAGCGTCTAGCAAGTGAGGCAGAATGTCTGGAGCATCTTGCTTCTAAGGCAGACTGTCTGAGGAGTCTGGCAAGCGGGGAAAAGTGTCTGGAGTGTCTTTTTACCGAGGCTTAGTGTCTAGAGCGACTAGCTAGCAAGACAGAGAGTCTGGAGCGTCTGGGTAGCAAGACAGAGTGTCTGGAGCGTCTAGCTAGCGTAGCAGAGTGTCTGGAGCGTCTGGGTAGCAAGACAGAGTGTCTGGAGCGTCTAGCTAGCGTAGCAGAGTGTCTGGGGCGTCTGGGTAGCGAGGCAGAGTGTCTGGAGCGCCTGGCTAGCGAGGCAGAGTGTCTGGAGAGTCTAGCTAGCATGGTAGAGTAACTGGAGCGTCTGAATAGCGAGGCAGAGTGTCTGGAGCGTCCGGCGAGCGTAGCTGAGTGTCTGGAGCGTCTTGCTAGCGTGGCAGAGTGTCTGGAGCCTATGGCTAGCGTGGCGGATAGTCTATAGCGTCTGGCTAGCATGGTAGAGTGTCTGGAGCGTCTAGCTAGCGAGGCAGAGTGTCTAAAGCGGCTGGCTAGCGAGGCAGAGTGTCTGGAGCGTCTGGGGAGCGGGGGAAAGTGTCTGGAACGTCTGGGTAGCGAATCAGAGTGTCTGGAGCGTCTGGCTAGCGTGGCAGAGTGTCTGGAGCGTCTAGCTAGCGTGGCAGAGTGTCTGGAGCGTCTGAGTAGCGAACCAGAGTGGCTGGAATGCCTCGCTAGCGAGGCAGAGTGTCTGGAGCGTCTTAGTAGCGAGGCAGAGTGCCTGGAGCGTCTAGCTAGCGTGGCAGAGTGTCTGGAGCAACTGGCTAGCGTGGCAGATAGTCTGAAGCGTCTAGGTAGCGAGGCAGAGTGTCTGGAGCGCCTGGCTAGCGAGGCAGAGTGTCTGGAGCGTCTGGGTAGCGAGGCAGAGTGTCTGGAGCGCCTGGCTAGCGGGGTAGAGTGTCTGGAGGGTCTGGGTAGCAAGGCAGAGTGTCTGGAGCGTCTAGCTAGCGTAGCAGAGTGTCTGAAATCTCTGGCTAGCATGGCAGAGTGTCTGGAGTGGCTGGCTAGGGAGGCAGAGTGTCTGGAGCGTCTGGGTAGCGAGGCAGAGTGTCTGGAGCGTCTGGATAGCGAGGCAGAGTGTCTGGAGCGCCTGGTTAGCGATGCAGAGTGTCTGGAGCGTCTAGCTAGCGTGGCAGAGTGTCTGGAGCCTCTGGCTAGCGTGGCAAATATTCTGGAGCCACTGGCTAGCGTGGCAGATAGTCTGGAGCGTCTGGGTAGCGAGGCAGAGTGTCTGGAGCGCCTGGCTAGCGAGGCAGAGTGTCTGAAGGGTCTAAGTAGCAAGGCAGAGTGTCTGGAGCTTCTAGCTAGCGTGGCAGAGTGTCTGGAGCGTCTAGCTAGCGTAGCAGAGTGTCTGAAATCTCTGGCTAGCATGGCAGAGTGTCTGGAGCGGCTGGCTAGGAAGGCAGAGTGTCTGGAGCGTCCTGGTAGCGAGCCAGAGTGTCTAGGGTGCCTGGCTAGCGAGGCAGAGTTTCTGGAGCGTCTAAATAACGAGGCAGAGTGCCTAGAGCGTCAAGCTAGCGTGGCAGAGTGTCTGGAGCCACTGGCTAGCGTAGCAGAGTGTTTAAAGCATTAAAATATTAAAGCAAAGCGTCTGGAGCGCCTGGGTAGCGATGCAGAGTGTCTGGAGCTTTTTGCTAGTGAGGCAGAGTGTCTGCAGCGTCTGGCTAGCATGGCAGAGTGTCTGGAGCGTCTGGATAGTTAAGCAGAGTGTCTGGAGCGTCTTGCTAGCGAGGCAGAGTTTTTTGAGCGTGTTATTACCGAGGCAAAGTGTCTGAAGCGATTTGCAATAAAACGAGAGTGTATGGAGCGTCTGTCTAGCAAGGCAAAGTGTCTGACGCCAATCTAGCGAGGCAGAGTTTCTGGAGCGTCTGGGTAGCGAGGCAGAGTGTCTGGAGCGTCTAGCTAGCGTGGCAGATAGTCTGGAGCATCTAACTACCAATGCAAAGTGTCTGGAGCGTCTAGCTAGCGTGGCAGATAGTCTGGAGCATCTTACTTCCAAGGCAGAGTGTCTGGGGCGTCTAGCTAGCGAGGAAGAGTGTCTGAAACGTCTTGCTAGCAAAGCAGAGTGTCTAGAGCGTCTTGTTAGCGAGGCAGAGTGTCTGAAGCGTCTTTTTAGCGAGGCAGCGTGTCTGGAGCGTCTGGCTAGCATGGATGAGTGTCTGGAGCGTCTGGCAAGCAAAGCAGAGTGCCTGGAGCTTCTTGCTAGTGAGGCAAAGTGTCTGGAGCGAATTGCTAGCATGGCAGAGCTTCTGAAGAGTCTGGCTAGGAAGGCAGATAGTCTGGAGCGTCTTGCAAGCGAGGCAGAGTTTCTGGAGCGTTTTATTACCGAGGTAGAGTGTCTAAAGCGTCTTCCTAGCAAAGTAGAGTGTCTGTAGCTTCTGGCTAGCGTGGTAGAGTGTCTGGAGCGTCTGGCAAGCAAAGCAGAGTATCTGGAGCGTCAGGCATGCCAAACAGGGTGTCTGGAGCGTCTTGCTTCTAAGACAGAGTGTTTGGAGCGTCTGGCAAGCGAGACAGGGTGTCTGGAGCGTCTTGCTTCTAAGACAGAGTGTTTAGAGCGTCAAGCAAGTGAGGCAGAATGTCTGGAGCGTCTTGCTTCTAAGGCAGACTGTCTGGAGAGTCTGGCAAGCGGGGAAAAGTGTCTGGAGTGTCTTTTTACCGAGGCTTAGTGTCTAGAGCGACTAGCTAGCAAGACAGAGAGTCTAAAGCGTCTGGGTAGCGAGGCAGCGTGTCTGGAGCGCCTGGCTAGCGAGGCAGAGTGTCTGGAGCGTCTAGCTAGCGTAGCAGAGTGTCTGGAGCCTCTGGCTAGCGTGGCAGATAATCTGGAGCCACTGGCTAGCGTGGCAGATAGTCTGGAGCGTCTGGGTAGCGAGGCAGCGTGTCTGGAGCGCCTGGCTAGCGAGGTAGAGTGTCTGGAGGGTCTGGGTAGCAAGGCAGAGTGTCTGGAGCATCTAGCTAGCAAGGCAGAGAGTCTGGAGAGTCTAGCTAGCGTAGCAGAGTGTCTGAAACCTCTGGCTAGCGTGGCAGTAAGTCTGAAACGTCTGGCTGTCATGGCAGAGTGTCTGGAGCGGCTGGCTAGCGAGGCAGAGTGTCTAGAGCGTCTGGGTAGCGAGGCAGAGTGTCTGGAGCGCCTGGCTAGCGAGGCAGAGTGTCTGAAATCTCTGGCTAGCATGGCAGAGTGTCTGGAGCGGCTGGCTAGCGAGGCAGAGTGTCTGGAGATTTTGGGTAGCAAGGCAGAGTGTCTGGAGCGCCTGGCTAGCGAGGCAGAGTGTCTGGAGCGTCTTGCTAGCGTGGCAGAGTGTCTGGAGCCTCTGGCTAACGTGGCAGATAATCTGGAGCCACTGGCTAGCGTGGCAGATAGTCTGGAGCGTCTCAGTAGCAAGGCAAAGTGTCTGGAACGTCTAGGTAGCGAATCAGAGTGTCTGGAGCGTCTGGCTAGCGTGGCAGAGTGTCTGGAGCGTTTGGCTAGCGTGGCAGAAAGTCTGAAGCGTCTGGCTAGCATGGCAGAGTGTCTGGAGCCTCTGGCTAGCGTGGCAGATAGTCTGGAGCCACTGGCTAGCGTGGCATATAGTCTATAGCGTCTGGCTAGCATGGCAGAGTGTCTGGAGCGTCTAGCTAGCGAGGCAGAGTGTCTGAAGCGCCTGGCTAGCGAGGCAGAGTCTCTGGAGCGTCTGGATAGCGAGGCAAAGTGTCTGGAGCGTCTGGGTAGCGAGGCAGAGTGTCTGGAGCGCCTGGCAAGCGAGGCAGTTTGTGTCTTGAGCGTCTTGCTAGCGAGGCAGAAAGTCTGGAACGAAAGGCTAGCAAGGAAGAAGGTATGGAGCGCCTGGCTAGCGAGTCAGAGTGTTTTGAGTGCCTGGCAAGCGAGGCAGTGTGTCTGGAACGTCTGGCTAGCATGGCAGAGTGTCTGGAGCGCCTGGCTAGCGAGGCAGAGCTTCTGAAGCGCCTGGCTAGCGAGGCAGAGTGTCTGGAGCGTCTGGGTGGCAAGGCAAAGTGTCTGGAACGTCTGGGTAGCGAATCAGAGTGTCTGGAGCGTCTGGCTAGCGTAGCAAAGTGTCTGGAGCGTTTGGCTAGCGTGGCAGAGTGTCTAAAGCGGCTGGCTAGCAAAGCAGAGTGTCTGGAGCGTCTGGGGAGCGAGGGAAAGTGTCTGGAACGTCTGGGTAGCGAATCAGAGTGTCTGGAGCGTCTGTCTAGCGTGGCAGAGTGTCTGGAGCGTCTAGCTAGCGTGGCAGAGTGTCTGGAGCGTCTGAGTAGCGAACCAGAGTGTCTGGAATGCCTCGCTAGCGAGGCAGAGTGTCTGGAGCGTCTGGGTAGCGAGGCAGAGTGTCTGGAGCGCCTAGCTAGCGGGGCAGAGTGTCTGGAGGGTCTGGGTAGCAAGGCAGAGTGTCTAGAGCGTCTAGCTAGCGTGGCAGAGTGTCTGGAGCGTCTAGCTAGCGTAGCAGAGTGTCTGAAATCTCTGGCTAGCATGGCAGAGTGTCTGGAGCGGCTGGCTAGGGAGGCAGAGTGTCTGGAGCGTCTGGGTAGCGAGGCAGAGTGTCTGGAGCGTCTGGATAGCGAGGCAGAGTGTCTGGAGCGCCTGGTTAGCGATGCAGAGTGTCTGGAGCGTCCAGCTAGCGTGGCAGAGTGTCTGGAGCCTCTGGCTAGCGTGGCAAATATTCTGGAGCCACTGGCTAGCGTGGCAGATAGTCTGGAGCGTCTGGGTAGCGAGGCAGAGTGTCTGGAGCGCCTGGCTAGCGAGGCAGAGTGTCTGAAGGGTCTAAGTAGCAAGGCAGAGTGTCTGGAGCTTCTAGCTAGCGTGGCAGAGTGTCTGGAGCGTCTAGCTAGCGTAGCAGAGTGTCTGAAATCTCTGGCTAGCATGGCAGAGTGTCTGGAGCGGCTGGCTAGGAAGGCAGAGTGTCTGGAGCGTCCTGGTAGCGAGCCAGAGTGTCTGGAGTGCCTGGCTAGCGAGGCAGAGTTTCTGGAGCTACTAAATAGCGAGGCAGAGTGCCTAGAGCGTCAAGCTAGCGTGGCAGAGTGTCTGGAGCCACTGGCTAGCGTAGCATAAAATATTAAAGCAAAGCGTCTGGAGCGCCTGGGTAGCGATGCAGAGTGTCTGGAGCTTTTTGCTAGTGAGGCAGAGTGTCTGCAGCGTCTGGCTAGCATGGCAGAGTGTCTGGAGCGTCTGGATAGTTAAGCAGAAATTCTGGAGCGTCTTGCTAGCGAGGCAGAGTGTCTGGAGCGTCTGACTAGCGTGGCAGAGTGTCTGGAGCGTCTTGCTAGCGAGGCAGAGTTTCTTGTGCGTGTTATTACCGAGGCAAAGTGTCTGAAGCGATTTGCAATAAAACGAGAGTGTATAGAGCGTCTGTCTAGCAAGGCAAAGTATCTGACGCCAATCTAGCGAGGCAGAGTTTCTGGAGCGTCTGGGTAGCGAGGCAGAGTGTCTGGAGCGTCTAGCTAGCGTGGCAGATAGTCTGGAGCATCTAACTACCAATGCAGAGTGTCTGGAGCGTCTAGCTAGCGTGGCAGATAGTCTGGATCATCTTACTTCCAAGGCAGAGTGTCTGGGGCGTCTAGCTAGCGAGGAAGAGTGTCTGAAACGTCTTGCTAGCAAAGCAGAGTGTCTAGAGCGTCTTTTTAGCGAGGCAGAGTGTCTGAAGCGTCTTTTTAGCGAGGCAGCGTGTCTGGAGCGTCTGGCTAGCATGGATGAGTGTCTGGAGCGTCTGGCAAGCAAAGCAGAGTGCCTGGAGCTTCTTGCTAGTGAGGCAAAGTGTCTGGAGCGAATTGCTAGCATGGCAGAGCTTCTGAAGAGTCTGGCTAGGAAGGCAGATAGTCTGGAGCGTCTTGCAAGCGAGGCAGAGTTTCTGGAGCGTTTTATTACCGAGGTAGAGTGTCTAAAGCGTCTTCCTAGCAAAGTAGAGTGTCTGTAGCTTCTGGCTAGCGTGGTAGAGTGTCTGGAGCGTCTGGCAAGCAAAGCAGAGTATCTGGAGCGTCAGGCATGCCAAACAGGGTGTCTGGAGCGTCTTGCTTCTAAGACAGAGTGTTTGGAGCGTCTCGCAAGCGAGACAGGGTTTCTGGAGCGTCTTGCTTCTAAGACAGAGTGTTTAGAGCGTCTAGCAAGTGAGGCAGAATGTCTGGAGCGTCTTGCTTCTAAGGCAGACTGTCTGGAGAGTCTGGCAAGCGGGGAAAAGTGTCTGGAGTGTCTTTTTACCGAGGCTTAGTGTCTAGAGCGACTAGCTAGCAAGACAGAGAGTCTGGAGCGTCTGGGTAGCGAGGCAGCGTGTCTGGAGCGCCTGGCTAGCGAGGCAGAGTGTCTGGAGGGTCTGGGTAGCAAGGCAGAGTGTCTGGAGCGTCTAGCTAGCGAGGCAGAGAGTCTGGAGAGTCTAGCTAGCGTAGCAGAGTGTCTGAAACCTCTGGCTCGCGTGGCAGTAAGTCTGAAACGTCGGGCTAGCATGGCAGAGTGTCTGGAGCGGCTGGCTAGCGTGGCAGAGTGTCTGGAGCGTCTAGCTAGCGTAGCAGAGTGTCTGGAGCCTCTGGCTAGCGTGGCAGATAATCTGGAGCCACTGGCTAGCGTGGCAGATAGTCTGGAGCGTCTGGGTAGCGAGGCAGCGTGTCTGGAGCGCCTGGCTAGCGAGGTAGAGTGTCTGGAGGGTCTGGGTAGCAAGGCAGAGTGTCTGGAGCATCTAGCTAGCGAGGCAGAGAGTCTGGAGAGTCTAGCTAGCGTAGCAGAGTGTCTGAAACCTCTGGCTAGCGTGGCAGTAAGTCTGAAACGTCTGGCTGTCATGGCAGAGTGTCTGGAGCGGCTGGCTAGCGAGGCAGAGTGTCTAGAGCGTCTGGGTAGCGAGGCAGAGTGTCTGGAGCGCCTGGCTAGCGAGGCAGAGTGTCTGGAGGGTCTTAGTAGCAAGGCAGAGTGTCTGGAGCGTCAAGATAGCGTGGCAGAGTGTCTGGAGCGTCTAGCTAGCGTAGCAGAGTGTCTGAAATCTCTGGCTAGCATGGCAGAGTGTCTGGAGCGGCTGGCTAGCGAGGCAGAGTGTCTGGAGATTTTGGGTAGCAAGGCAGAGTGTCTGGAGCGCCTGGCTAGCGAGGCAGAGTGTCTGGAGCGTCTTGCTAGCGTGGCAGAGTGTCTGGAGCCTCTGGCTAGCGTGGCAGATAATCTGGAGCCACTGGCTAGCGTGGCAGATAGTCTGGAGCGTCTGGGTAGCGAGGCAGCGTGTCTGGAGCGTCTTGCTAGCGAGGCAGAGTTTCTTGTGCGTGTTATTACCGAGGCAAAGTGTCTGAAGCGATTTGCAATAAAACGAGAGTGTATGGAGCGTCTGTCTAGCAAGGCAAAGTATCTGACGCCAATCTAGCGAGGCAGAGTTTCTGGAGCGTCTGGGTAGCGAGGCAGAGTGTCTGGAGCGTCTAGCTAGCGTGGCAGATAGTCTGGAGCATCTAACTACCAATGCAGAGTGTCTGGAGCGTCTAGCTAGCGTGGCAGATAGTCTGGATCATCTTACTTCCAAGGCAGAGTGTCTGGGGCGTCTAGCTAGCGAGGAAGAGTGTCTGAAACGTCTTGCTAGCAAAGCAGAGTGTCTAGAGCGTCTTTTTAGCGAGGCAGAGTGTCTGAAGCGTCTTTTTAGCGAGGCAGCGTGTCTGGAGCGTCTGGCTAGCATGGATGAGTGTCTGGAGCGTCTGGCAAGCAAAGCAGAGTGCCTGGAGCTTCTTGCTAGTGAGGCAAAGTGTCTGGAGCGAATTGCTAGCATGGCAGAGCTTCTGAAGAGTCTGGCTAGGAAGGCAGATAGTCTGGAGCGTCTTGCAAGCGAGGCAGAGTTTCTGGAGCGTTTTATTACCGAGGTAGAGTGTCTAAAGCGTCTTCCTAGCAAAGTAGAGTGTCTGTAGCTTCTGGCTAGCGTGGTAGAGTGTCTGGAGCGTCTGGCAAGCAAAGCAGAGTATCTGGAGCGTCAGGCATGCCAAACAGGGTGTCTGGAGCGTCTTGCTTCTAAGACAGAGTGTTTGGAGCGTCTGGCAAGCGAGACAGGGTGTCTGGAGCGTCTTGCTTCTAAGACAGAGTGTTTAGAGCGTCTAGCAAGTGAGGCAGAATGTCTGGAGCGTCTTGCTTCTAAGGCAGACTGTCTGGAGAGTCTGGCAAGCGGGGAAAAGTGTCTGGAGTGTCTTTTTACCGAGGCTTAGTGTCTAGAGCGACTAGCTAGCAAGACAGAGAAACTGGAGCGTCTGGGTAGCGAGGCAGCGTGTCTGGAGCGCCTGGCTAGCGAGGCAGAGTGTCTGGAGGGTCTGGGTAGCAAGGCAGAGTGTCTGGAGCGTCTAGCTAGCGAGGCAGAGAGTCTGGAGAGTCTAGCTAGCGTAGCAGAGTGTCTGAAACCTCTGGCTCGCGTGGCAGTAAGTCTGAAACGTCGGGCTAGCATGGCAGAGTGTCTGGAGCGGCTGGCTAGCGTGGCAGAGTGTCTGGAGCGTCTAGCTAGCGTAGCAGAGTGTCTGGAGCCTCTGGCTAGCGTGGCAGATAATCTGGAGCCACTGGCTAGCGTGGCAGATAGTCTGGAGCGTCTGGGTAGCGAGGCAGCGTGTCTGGAGCGCCTGGCTAGCGAGGTAGAGTGTCTGGAGGGTCTGGGTAGCAAGGCAGAGTGTCTGGAGCATCTAGCTAGCGAGGCAGAGAGTCTGGAGAGTCTAGCTAGCGTAGCAGAGTGTCTGAAACCTCTGGCTAGCGTGGCAGTAAGTCTGAAACGTCTGGCTGTCATGGCAGAGTGTCTGGAGCGGCTGGCTAGCGAGGCAGAGTGTCTAGAGCGTCTGGGTAGCGAGGCAGAGTGTCTGGAGCGCCTGGCTAGCGAGGCAGAGTGTCTGGAGGGTCTTAGTAGCAAGGCAGAGTGTCTGGAGCGTCAAGATAGCGTGGCAGAGTGTCTGGAGCGTCTAGCTAGCGTAGCAGAGTGTCTGAAATCTCTGGCTAGCATGGCAGAGTGTCTGGAGCGGCTGGCTAGCGAGGCAGAGTGTCTGGAGCGCCTGGCTAGCGAGGCAGAGTGTCTGGAGGGTCTTAGTAGCAAGGCAGAGTGTCTGGAGCGTCAAGATAGCGTGGCAGAGTGTCTGGAGCGTCTAGCTAGCGTAGCAGAGTGTCTGAAATCTCTGGCTAGCATGGCAGAGTGTCTGGAGCGGCTGGCTAGCGAGGCAGAGTGTCTGGAGATTTTGGGTAGCAAGGCAGAGTGTCTGGAGCGCCTGGCTAGCGAGGCAGAGTGCCTGGAGCGTCTTGCTAGCGTGGCAGAGTGTCTGGAGCCTCTGGCTAGCGTGGCAGATAATCTGGAGCCACTGGCTAGCGTGGCAGATAGTCTGGAGCGTCTGGGTAGCGAGGCAGCGTGTCTGGAGCGTCTTGCTAGCGAGGCAGAGTTTCTTGTGCGTGTTATTACCGAGGCAAAGTGTCTGAAGCGATTTGCAATAAAACGAGAGTGTATGGAGCGTCTGTCTAGCAAGGCAAAGTATCTGACGCCAATCTAGCGAGGCAGAGTTTCTGGAGCGTCTGGGTAGCGAGGCAGAGTGTCTGGAGCGTCTAGCTAGCGTGGCAGATAGTCTGGAGCATCTAACTACCAATGCAGAGTGTCTGGAGCGTCTAGCTAGCGTGGCAGATAGTCTGGATCATCTTACTTCCAAGGCAGAGTGTCTGGGGCGTCTAGCTAGCGAGGAAGAGTGTCTGAAACGTCTTGCTAGCAAAGCAGAGTGTCTAGAGCGTCTTTTTAGCGAGGCAGAGTGTCTGAAGCGTCTTTTTAGCGAGGCAGCGTGTCTGGAGCGTCTGGCTAGCATGGATGAGTGTCTGGAGCGTCTGGCAAGCAAAGCAGAGTGCCTGGAGCTTCTTGCTAGTGAGGCAAAGTGTCTGGAGCGAATTGCTAGCATGGCAGAGCTTCTGAAGAGTCTGGCTAGGAAGGCAGATAGTCTGGAGCGTCTTGCAAGCGAGGCAGAGTTTCTGGAGCGTTTTATTACCGAGGTAGAGTGTCTAAAGCGTCTTCCTAGCAAAGTAGAGTGTCTGTAGCTTCTGGCTAGCGTGGTAGAGTGTCTGGAGCGTCTGGCAAGCAAAGCAGAGTATCTGGAGCGTCAGGCATGCCAAACAGGGTGTCTGGAGCGTCTTGCTTCTAAGACAGAGTGTTTGGAGCGTCTGGCAAGCGAGACAGGGTGTCTGGAGCGTCTTGCTTCTAAGACAGAGTGTTTAGAGCGTCTAGCAAGTGAGGCAGAATGTCTGGAGCGTCTTGCTTCTAAGGCAGACTGTCTGGAGAGTCTGGCAAGCGGGGAAAAGTGTCTGGAGTGTCTTTTTACCGAGGCTTAGTGTCTAGAGCGACTAGCTAGCAAGACAGAGAAACTGGAGCGTCTGGGTAGCGAGGCAGCGTGTCTGGAGCGCCTGGCTAGCGAGGCAGAGTGTCTGGAGGGTCTGGGTAGCAAGGCAGAGTGTCTGGAGCGTCTAGCTAGCGAGGCAGAGAGTCTGGAGAGTCTAGCTAGCGTAGCAGAGTGTCTGAAACCTCTGGCTCGCGTGGCAGTAAGTCTGAAACGTCGGGCTAGCATGGCAGAGTGTCTGGAGCGGCTGGCTAGCGTGGCAGAGTGTCTGGAGCGTCTAGCTAGCGTAGCAGAGTGTCTGGAGCCTCTGGCTAGCGTGGCAGATAATCTGGAGCCACTGGCTAGCGTGGCAGATAGTCTGGAGCGTCTGGGTAGCGAGGCAGCGTGTCTGGAGCGCCTGGCTAGCGAGGTAGAGTGTCTGGAGGGTCTGGGTAGCAAGGCAGAGTGTCTGGAGCATCTAGCTAGCGAGGCAGAGAGTCTGGAGAGTCTAGCTAGCGTAGCAGAGTGTCTGAAACCTCTGGCTAGCGTGGCAGTAAGTCTGAAACGTCTGGCTGTCATGGCAGAGTGTCTGGAGCGGCTGGCTAGCGAGGCAGAGTGTCTAGAGCGTCTGGGTAGCGAGGCAGAGTGTCTGGAGCGCCTGGCTAGCGAGGCAGAGTGTCTGGAGGGTCTTAGTAGCAAGGCAGAGTGTCTGGAGCGTCAAGATAGCGTGGCAGAGTGTCTGGAGCGTCTAGCTAGCGTAGCAGAGTGTCTGAAATCTCTGGCTAGCATGGCAGAGTGTCTGGAGCGGCTGGCTAGCGAGGCAGAGTGTCTGGAGACTTTGGGTAGCAAGGCAGAGTGTCTGGAGCGCCTGGCTAGCGAGGCAGAGTGTCTGGAGCGTCTTGCTAGCGTTGCAGAGTGTCTGGAGCCTCTGGCTAGCGTGGCAGATAATCTGGAGCCACTGGCTAGCGTGGCAGATAGTCTGGAGCGTCTGGGTAGCGAGGCAGCGTGTCTGGAGCGCCTGGCTAGCGAGGCAGAGTGTCTGGAGGGTCTGAGTAGCAAGGCAGAGTGTCTGGAGCGTCTAGCTAGCGAAGCAGAGTGTCTGGTGTGTCTAAGTAGCGAGGCAAAGTGACTGGAGCGTCTGTGTAGCGAATCAGAGTGTCTGGAGCGCCTGGCTAGCAAAGCAGAGGGTCTGGAGCGTCTGGATAGCAAGACAGAGTGTCTGGAGCGTCTAGCTAGCGTAGCAGAGTGTCTGGAGCGTCTGGGTAGCGAGGCAGAGTGTCTGGAGCGCCTGGGTAGCAAGACAGAGAGTCTGGAGCGTCTGGGTAGCGAGGCAGAGTGTCTGGAGCGCCTGGCTAGCGAGGCAGAGTGTCTGGAGCGTCTATTTATTTATTTATTTATTTATTATTTAAGTCTAGGAATTCCTACTCTGTTGTAATACAGAGGAATGTACAGACTATACTATATTATAAGATATAAAAATATGAAAAAAAAAAAAAAAATGAATAATAACTTCTTATGGAAATAGAAAAGGAAAAAATAATAATAATAATAATGCATGTCAATTATAATGGTAACAAATAATAAAAGCAGTGATCATAATAATATTAATAAGTGTAAAACTAGCTAGCATGGTAGAGTAACTGGAGCGTCTGAATAGCGAGGCAGAGTGTCTGGAGCGTCTGGCGAGCGTGGCTGAGTGTCTGGAGCGTCTTGCTAGCGTGGCAGAGTGTCTGGAGCCTATGACTAGCGTGGCGGATAGTCTATAGCGTCTGGCTAGCATGGTAGAGTGTCTGGAGCGTCTAGCTAGCGAGGCAGAGTGTCTAAAGCGCCTGGCTTGCGAGGCAGAGTCTCTTGAGCGTCTGGGTAGCGAGGCAGAGTGTCTGGAGCGTCTTGCTAGCGTGGCAGAGTGTCTGGAGCGTCTGGCTAGCGTGGCAGAGTGTCTGGAGCGTCTTGCTAGCGTGGCAGAGTGTTTTGAGCGCCTGGCAAGCGAGGCAGTGTGTCTGGAGCGTCTGGGTAGCAAGGCAGAGTACCTGGAGCGTCTGGCTAGCATGGCTGAGTGTCTGGACCGTCTAGCTAGCGAAACAGAGTGTCTAAAGTAACTTGCTGGCGAGGCAGAGTGCCTGGAGCGTCTGGGTAGCGAGGCAGAGTGTCTGGAGCGCCTAGCTAGCGAGGCAGAGTGTCTGGAGCATCTGGGTAGCGAGCCAGAGTGTCTGGAGCGCCTGGCTGGCGAGGCAGTGTGTCTGGAGCGTCTAGCTAGCATGGTAGAGTAACTGGAGCGTCTTGCTAGCGTGGCAGAGTGTCTGGAGCCTATGGCTAGCGTGGCAGATAGTCTAGGGCGTCTAGTTAGCATGGCAGAGTGTCTAGAGCGTCTGGCTAGCGAGGCAGAGTCTCCGGAGCGTCTGGGTAGCGAGGCAAAGTGTCTGGATCGTCTGGCTAGCGTGGCAGAGTTTCTGGAGCGTCTGGGTAGCGAGGCAGAGTCTCCGGAGCGTCTGGGTAGCGAGGCAAAGTGTCTGGATCGTCTGGCTAGCGTGGCAGAGTTTCTGGAGCGTCTGGGTAGCGAGGCAGAGTGTCTGGAGCGCCTGGCTAGCGGGGCAGAGTGTCTGGAGGGTCTGGGTAGCAAGGCAGAGTGTCTGGAGCGTCTAGCTAGCGTGGCAGAGTGTCTGGAGCGTCTAGCTAGCGTAGCAGAGTGTCTGAAATCTCTGGCTAGCATGGCAGAGTGTCTGGAGCGGCTGGCTAGGGAGGCAGAGTGTCTGGAGCGTCTGGGTAGCGAGGCAGAGTGTCTGGAGCGACTGGATAGCGAGGCAGAGTGTCTGGAGCGCCTGGTTAGCGATGCAGAGTGTCTGGAGCGTCTTGCTAGCGTGGCAGAGTGTCTGGAGCCTCTGGCTAGCGTGGCAAATATTCTGGAGCCACAGGCTAGCGTGGCAGATAGTCTGGAGCGTCTGGGTAGCGAGGCAGAGTGTCTGGAGCGCCTAGCTAGCGAGGCAGAGTGTCTGGAGGGTCTAAGTAGCAAGGCAGAGTGTCTGGAGCTTCTAGCTAGCGTGGCAGAGTGTCTGGAGCGTCTAGCTAGCGTAGCAGAGTGTCTGAAATCTCTGGCTAGCATGGCAGAGTGTCTGGAGGGTCTGGGTAGCAAGGCAGAGTGTCTGGAGCGGCTGGCTAGCGTGGCAGAGTGTCTGGAGCGTCTAGCTAGCGTAGCAGAGTGTCTGGAGCCTCTGGCTAGCGTGGCAGATAATCTGGAGCCACTGGCTAGCGTGGCAGATAGTCTGGAGCGTCTGGGTAGCGAGGCAGCGTGTCTGGAGCGCCTGGCTAGCGAGGTAGAGTGTCTGGAGGGTCTGGGTAGCAAGGCAGAGTGTCTGGAGCATCTAGCTAGCGAGGCAGAGAGTCTGGAGAGTCTAGCTAGCGTAGCAGAGTGTCTGAAACCTCTGGCTAGCGTGGCAGTAAGTCTGAAACGTCTGGCTATCATGGCAGAGTGTCTGGAGCGGCTGGCTAGCGAGGCAGAGTGTCTAGAGCGTCTGGGTAGCGAGGCAGAGTGTCTGGAGCGCCTGGCTAGCGAGGCAGAGTGTCTGGAGGGTCTAAGTAGCAAGGCAGAGTGTCTGGAGCTTTTAGCTAGCGTGGCAGAGTGTCTGGAGCGTCTATCTAGCGTAGCAGAGTGTCTGAAATCTCTGGCTAGCATGGCAGAGTGTCTGGAGCGGCTGGCTAGGAAGGCAGAGTGTCTGGAGCGTCCTGGTAGCGAGCCAGAGTGTCTGGAGTGCCTAGCTAGCGAGGCAGAGTTTCTGGAGCGTCTAAATAGCGAGGCAGAGTGCCTGGAGCGTCAAGCTAGCGTGGCAGAGTGTCTGGAGCCACTGGCTAGCGAAACAGAGTGTTTAAAGCATTAAAATATTAAAGCAAAGCGTCTGGAGCGCCTGGGTAGCGATGCAGAGTGTCTGGAGCTTTTTGCTAGTGAGGCAGAGTGTCTGCAGCGTCTGGCTAGCATGGCAGAGTGTGTGGAGCGTCTGGATAGTTAAGCAGAAATTCTGGAGCGTCTTGCTAGCGAGGCAGAGTGTCTGGAGCGTCTGACTAGCGTGGCAGAGTGTCTGGAGCGTCTTGCTAGCGTGGCAGTAAGTCTGAAACGTCTGGCTAGCATGGCAGAGTATCTGGAGCGGCTGGCTAGCGTGGCAGAGTGTCTGGAGCGTCTAGCTAGCGTAGCAGAGTGTCTGGAGCCTCTGGCTAGCGTGGCAGATAATCTGGAGCCACTGGCTAGCGTGGCAGATAGTCTGGAGCGTCTGGGTAGCGAGGCAGCGTGTCTGGAGCGCCTGACTAGCGAGGTAGAGTGTCTGGAGGGTGTGGGTAGCTAGGCAGAGTGTCTGGAGCATCTAGCTAGCGAGGCAGAGAGTCTGGAGAGTCTAGCTAGCGTAGCAGAGTGTCTGAAACCTCTGGCTAGCGTGGCAGTAAGTCTGAAACGTCTGGCTGGCATGGCAGAGTGTCTGGAGCGGCTGGCTAGCGAGGCAGAGTGTCTAGAGCGTCTGGGTTGCGAGGCAGAGTGTCTGGAGCGCCTGGCTAGCGAGGCAGAGTGTCTGGAGGGTCTTAGTAGCAAGGCAGAGTGTCTGGAGCGTCAAGATAGCGTGGCAGAGTGTCTGGAGCGTCTAGCTAGCGTAGCAGAGTGTCTGAAATCTCTGGCTAGCATGGCAGAGTGTCTGGAGCGGCTGGCTAGCGAGGCAGAGTGTCTGGAGATTTTGGGTAGCAAGGCAGAGTGTCTGGAGCGCCTGGCTAGCGAGGCAGAGTGTCTGGAGCGTCTTGCTAGCGTGGCAGAGTGTCTGGAGCCTCTGGCTAGCGTGGCAGATAATCTGGAGCCACTGGCTAGCGTGGCAGATAGTCTGGAGCGTCTGGGTAGCGAGGCAGCGTGTCTGGAGCGCCTGGCTAGCGAGGCAGAGTGTCTGGAGGGTCTGGGTAGCAAGGCAGAGTGTCTGGAGCGTCTAGCTAGCGAAGCAGAGTGTCTGGAGCGTCTAGCTAGCGTAGCAGAGTGTCTGGAGCGTCTGGGTAGCGAGGCAGAGTTTCTGGAGCGCCTGGGTAGCAAGACAGAGAGTCTGGAGCGTCTGGGTAGCGAGGCAGAGTGTCTGGAGCGACTGGCTAGCGAGGCAGAGTGTCTGGAGCGTCTAGCTAGCATGGTAGAGTAACTGGAGCGTCTGAATAGCGAGGCAGAGTGTCTGGAGCGTCTGGCGAGCGTGGCTGAGTGTCTGGAGCGTCTTGCTAGCGTGGCAGAGTGTCTGGAGCCTATGGCTAGCGTGGCGGATAGTCTATAGCGTCTGGCTAGCATGGTAGAGTGTCTGGAGCGTCTAGCCAGCGAGGCAGAGTGTCTAAAGCGTCTAGCTAGCGAGGCAGAGTGTCTAAAGCGCCTGGCTAGCGAGGCAGAGTCTCTTGAGCGTCTGGGTAGCGAGGCAGAGTGTCTGGAGCGTCTTGCTAGCGTGGCAGAGTGTCTGGAGCGTCTGGCTAGCGTGGCAGAGTGTCTGGAGCGTCTTGCTAGCGTGGCAGAGTGTTTTGAGCGCCTGGCAAGCGAGGCAGTGTGTCTGGAGCGTCTGGGTAGCAAGGCAGAGTACCTGGAGCGTCTGGCTAGCATGGCTGAGTGTCTGGACCGTCTAGCTAGCGAAACAGAGTGTCTAAAGTAACTTGCTGGCGAGGCAGAGTGCCTGGAGCGTCTGGGTAGCGAGGCAGAGTGTCTGGAGCGCCTAGCTAGCGAGGCAGAGTGTCTGGAGCGTCTGGGTAGCGAGCCAGAGTGTCTGGAGCGCCTGGCTGGCGAGGCAGTGTGTCTGGAGCGTCTAGCTAGCATGGTAGAGTAACTGGAGCTTCTTGCTAGCGTGGCAGAGTGTCTGGAGCCTATGGCTAGCGTGGCAGATAGTCTAGGGCGTCTGGTTAGCATGGCAGAGTGTCTAGAGCGTCTAGCTAGCGAGGCAGAGTGTCTTGAGCGTCTGGCTAGCGAGGCAGAATCTCCGGAGCGTCTGGGTAGCGAGGCAAAGTGTCTGGATCGTCTGGCTAGCGTGGCAGAGTTTCTGGAGCGTCTGGGTAGCGAGGCAGCGTGTCTGGAGCGCCTGGCTAGCGAGGCAGAGTGTCTGGAGGGTCTGGGTAGCAAGGCAGAGTGTCTGGAGCGTCTAGCTAGCGAAGCAGAGTGTCTGGAGCGTCTAGCTAGCGTAGCAGAGTGTCTGGAGCGTCTGGGTAGCGAGGCAGAGTTTCTGGAGCGCCTGGGTAGCAAGACAGAGAGTCTGGAGCGTCTGGGTAGCGAGGCAGAGTGTCTGGAGCGCCTGGCTAGCGAGGCAGAGTGTCTGGAGCGTCTAGCTAGCATGGTAGAGTAACTGGAGCGTCTGAATAGCGAGGCAGAGTGTCTGGAGCGTCTGGCGAGCGTGGCTGAGTGTCTGGAGCGTCTTGCTAGCGTGGCAGAGTGTCTGGAGCCTATGGCTAGCGTGGCGGATAGTCTATAGCGTCTGGCTAGCATGGTAGAGTGTCTGGAGCGTCTAGCTAGCGAGGCAGAGTGTCTAAAGCGTCTAGCTAGCGAGGCAGAGTGTCTAAAGCGCCTGGCTAGCGAGGCAGAGTCTCTTGAGCGTCTGGGTAGCGAGGCAGAGTGTCTGGAGCGTCTTGCTAGCGTGGCAGAGTGTCTGGAGCGTCTGGCTAGCGTGGCAGAGTGTCTGGAGCGTCTTGCTAGCGTGGCAGAGTGTTTTGAGCGCCTGGCAAGCGAGGCAGTGTGTCTGGAGCGTCTGGGTAGCAAGGCAGAGTACCTGGAGCGTCTGGCTAGCATGGCTGAGTGTCTGGACCGTCTAGCTAGCGAAACAGAGTGTCTAAAGTAACTTGCTGGCGAGGCAGAGTGCCTGGAGCGTCTGGGTAGCGAGGCAGAGTGTCTGGAGCGCCTAGCTAGCGAGGCAGAGTGTCTGGAGCGTCTGGGTAGCGAGCCAGAGTGTCTGGAGCGCCTGGCTGGCGAGGCAGTGTGTCTGGAGCGTCTAGCTAGCATGGTAGAGTAACTGGAGCTTCTTGCTAGCGTGGCAGAGTGTCTGGAGCCTATGGCTAGCGTGGCAGATAGTCTAGGGCTTCTGGTTAGCATGGCAGAGTGTCTAGAGCGTCTAGCTAGCGAGGCAGAGTGTCTTGAGCGTCTGGCTAGCGAGGCAGAATCTCCGGAGCGTCTGGGTAGCGAGGCAAAGTGTCTGGATCGTCTGGCTAGCGTGGCAGAGTTTCTGGAGCGTCTGGGTAGCGAGGCAGAGTGTCTGGAGCGCCTGGCTAGCGGGGCAGAGTGTCTGGAGGGTCTGGGTAGCAAGGCAGAGTGTCTGGAGCGTCTAGCTAGCGTGGCAGAGTGTCTGGAGCGTCTAGCTAGCGTAGCAGAGTGTCTGAAATCTCTGGCTAGCATGGCAGAGTGTCTGGAGCGGCTGGCTAGGGAGGCAGAGTGTCTGGAGCGTCTGGGTAGCGAGGCAGAGTGTCTGGAGCGTCTGGATAGCGAGGCAGAGTGTCTGGAGCGCCTGGTTAGCGATGCAGAGTGTCTGAAGCGTCTAGCTAGCGTGGCAGAGTGTCTGGAGCCTCTGGCTAGCGTGGCAAATATTCTGGAGCCACTGGCTAGCGTGGCAGATAGTCTGGAGCGTCTGGGTAGCGAGGCAGAGTGTCTGGAGCGCCTGGCTAGCGAGGCAGAGTGTCCGGAGGGTCTAAGTAGCAAGGCAGAGTGTCTGGAGCTTCTAGCTAGCGTGGCAGAGTGTCTGGAGCGTCAAGCTAGCGTAGCAGAGTGTCTGAAATCTCTGGCTAGCATGGCAGAGTGACTGGAGCGGCTGGCTAGGAAGGCAGAGTGTCTGAAGCGTCCTGGTAGCGAGCCAGAGTGTCTGGAGTGCCTGGCTAGCGAGGCAGAGTTTCTGGAGCGTCTAAATAGCGAGGCAGAGTGCCTGGAGCGTCAAGCTAGCGTGGCAGAGTGTCTGGAGCCACTGGCTAGCGAAACAGAGTGTTTAAAGCATTAAAATATTAAAGCAAAGCGTCTGGAGCGCCTGGGTAGCGATGCAGAGTGTCTGGAGCTTTTTGCTAGTGAGGCAGAGTGTCTGCAGCGTCTGGCTAGCATGGCAGAGTGTCTGGAGCGTCTGGATAGTTAAGCAGAAATTCTGGAGCGTCTTGCTAGCGAGGCAGAGTGTCTGGAGCGTCTGACTAGCGTGGCAGAGTGTCTGGAGCGTCTTGCTAGCGTGGCAGTAAGTCTGAAACGTCTGGCTAGCATGGCAGAGTATCTGGAGCGGCTGGCTAGCGTGGCAGAGTGTCTGGAGCGTCTAGCTAGCGTAGCAGAGTGTCTGGAGCCTCTGGCTAGCGTGGCAGATAATCTGGAGCCACTGGCTAGCGTGGCAGATAGTCTGGAGCGTCTGGGTAGCGAGGCAGCGTGTCTGGAGCGCCTGGCTAGCGAGGTAGAGTGTCTGGAGGGTGTGGGTAGCTAGGCAGAGTGTCTGGAGCATCTAGCTAGCGAGGCAGAGAGTCTGGAGAGTCTAGCTAGCGTAGCAGAGTGTCTGAAACCTCTGGCTAGCGTGGCAGTAAGTCTGAAACGTCTGGCTGGCATGGCAGAGTGTCTGGAGCGGCTGGCTAGCGAGGCAGAGTGTCTAGAGCGTCTGGGTAGCGAGGCAGAGTGTCTGGAGCGCCTGGCTAGCGAGGCAGAGTGTCTGGAGGGTCTTAGTAGCAAGGCAGAGTGTCTGGAGCGTCAAGATAGCGTGGCAGAGTGTCTAGAGCGTCTAGCTAGCGTAGCAGAGTGTCTGAAATCTCTGGCTAGCATGGCAGAGTGTCTGGAGCGGCTGGCTAGCGAGGCAGAGTGTCTGGAGATTTTGGGTAGCAAGGCAGAGTGTCTGGAGCGCCTGGCTAGCGAGGCAGAGTGTCTGGAGCGTCTTGCTAGCGTGGCAGAGTGTCTGGAGCCTCAGGCTAGCGTGGCAGATAATCTGGAGCCACTGGCTAGCGTGGCAGATAGTCTGGAGCGTCTGGGTAGCGAGGCAGCGTGTCTGGAGCGCCTGGCTAGCGAGGCAGAGTGTCTGGAGGGTCTGGGTAGCAAGGCAGAGTGTCTGGAGCGTCTAGCTAGCGAAGCAGAGTGTCTGGAGCGTCTAGCTAGCGTAGCAGAGTGTCTGGAGCGTCTGGGTAGCGAGGCAGAGTTTCTGGAGCGCCTGGGTAGCAAGACAGAGAGTCTGGAGCGTCTGGGTAGCGAGGCAGAGTGTCTGGAGCGCCTGGCTAGCGAGGCAGAGTGTCTGGAGCGTCTAGCTAGCATGGTAGAGTAACTGGAGCGTCTGAATAGCGAGGCAGAGTGTCTGGAGCGTCTGGCGAGCGTGGCTGAGTGTCTGGAGCGTCTTGCTAGCGTGGCAGAGTGTCTGGAGCCTATGGCTAGCGTGGCGGATAGTCTATAGCGTCTGGCTAGCATGGTAGAGTGTCTGGAGCGTCTAGCTAGCGAGGCAGAGTGTCTAAAGCGCCTGGCTAGCGAGGCAGAGTCTCTTGAGCGTCTGGGTAGCGAGGCAGAGTGTCTGGAGCGTCTTGCTAGCGTGGCAGAGTGTCTGGAGCGTCTGGCTAGCGTGGCAGAGTGTCTGGAGCGTCTTGCTAGCGTGGCAGAGTGTTTTGAGCGCCTGGCAAGCGAGGCAGTGTGTCTGGAGCGTCTGGGTAGCAAGGCAGAGTACCTGGAGCGTCTGGCTAGCATGGCTGAGTGTCTGGACCGTCTAGCTAGCGAAACAGAGTGTCTAAAGTAACTTGCTGGCGAGGCAGAGTGCCTGGAGCGTCTGGGTAGCGAAGCAGAGTGTCTGGAGCGCCTAGCTAGCGAGGCAGAGTGTCTGGAGCGTCTGGGTAGCGAGCCAGAGTGTCTGGAGCGCTTGGCTGTCGAGGCAGTGTGTCTGGAGCGTCTAGCTAGCATGGTAGAGTAACTGGAGCTTCTTGCTAGCGTGGCAGAGTGTCTGGAGCCTATGGCTAGCGTGGCAGATAGTCTAGGGCGTCTGGTTAGCATGGCAGAGTGTCTAGAGCGTCTAGCTAGCGAGGCAGAGTGTCTTGAGCGTCTGGCTAGCGAGGCAGAATCTCCGGAGCGTCTGGGTAGCGAGGCAAAGTGTCTGGATCGTCTGGATAGCGAGGCAGAGTGTCTGGAGCGCCTGGTTAGCGATGCAGAGTGTCTGAAGCGTCTAGCTAGCGTGGCAGAGTGTCTGGAGCCTCTGGCTAGCGTGGCAAATATTCTGGAGCCACTGGCTAGCGTGGCAGATAGTCTGGAGCGTCTGGGTAGCGAGGCAGAGTGTCTGGAGCGCCTGGCTAGCGAGGCAGAGTGTCTGGAGGGTCTAAGTAGCAAGGCAGAAAGTCTGGAGCTTCTAGCTAGCGTGGCAGAGTGTCTGGAGCGTCTAGCTAGCGTAGCAGAGTGTCTGAAATCTCTGGCTAGCATGGCAGAGTGACTGGAGCGGCTGGCTAGGAAGGCAGAGTGTCTGAAGCGTCCTGGTAGCGAGCCAGAGTGTCTGGAGTGCCTGGCTAGCGAGGCAGAGTTTCTGGAGCGTCTAAATAGCGAGGCAGAGTGCCTGGAGCGTCAAGCTAGCGTGGCAGAGTGTCTGGAGCCACTGGCTAGCGTAGCAGAGTGTTTAAAGCATTAAAATATTAAAGCAAAGCGTCTGGAGCGCCTGGGTAGCGATGCAGAGTGTCTGGAGCTTTTTGCTAGTGAGGCAGAGTGTCTGCAGCGTCTGGCTAGCATGGCAGAGTGTCTGGAGCGTCTGGGGAGCGAGGGAAAGTGTCTGGAACGTCTGGGTAGCGAATCAGAGTGTCTGGAGCGTCTGGCTAGCGTGGCAGAGTGTCTGGAGCGTCTAGCTAGCGTGGCAGAGTGTCTGGAGCGTCTGAGTAGCGAACCAGAGTGTCTGGAATGCCTCGCTAGCGAGGCAGAGTGTCTGGAGCGTCTTAGTAGCGAGGCAGAGTGCCTGGAGCGTCTAGCTAGCGTGGCAGAGTGTCTGGAGCAACTGGCTAGCGTGGCAGATAGTCTGAAGCGTCTAATAGCGAGGCAGAGTGTCTGGAGCGCCTGGCTAGCGAGGCAGAGTGTCTGGAGCGTCTGGGTAGCGAGGCAGAGTGTCTGGAGCGCCTGGCTAGCGGGGCAGAGTGTCTGGAGGGTCTGGGTAGCAAGGCAGAGTGTCTAGAGCGTCTAGCTAGCGTGGCAGAGTGTCTGGAGCGTCTAGCTAGCGTAGCAGAGTGTCTGAAATCTCTGGCTAGCATGGCAGAGTGTCTGGAGCGGCTGGCTAGGGAGGCAGAGTGTCTGGAGCGTCTGGGTAGCGAGGCAGAGTGTCTGGAGCGTCTGGATAGCGAGGCAGAGTGTCTGGAGCGCCTGGTTAGCGATGCAGAGTGTCTGGAGCGTCCAGCTAGCGTGGCAGAGTGTCTGGAGCCTCTGGCTAGCGTGGCAAATATTCTGGAGCCACTGGCTAGCGTGGCAGATAGTCTGGAGCGTCTGGGTAGCGAGGCAGAGTGTCTGGAGCGCCTGGCTAGCGAGGCAGAGTGTCTGAAGGGTCTAAGTAGCAAGGCAGAGTGTCTGGAGCTTCTAGCTAGCGTGGCAGAGTGTCTGGAGCGTCTAGCTAGCGTAGCAGAGTGTCTGAAATCTCTGGCTAGCATGGCAGAGTGTCTGCAGCGTCTGGCTAGCATGGCAGAGTGTCTGGAGCGTCTGGATAGTTAAGCAGAAATTCTGGAGCGTCTTGCTAGCGAGGCAGAGTGTCTGGAGCGTCTGACTAGCGTGGCAGAGTGTCTGGAGCGTCTTGCTAGCGAGGCAGAGTTTCTTGAGCGTGATATTACCGAGGCAAAGTGTCTGAAGCGATTTGCAATAAAACGAGAGTGTATGGAGCGTCTGTCTAGCAAGGCAAAGTGTCTGACGCCAATCTAGCGAGGCAGAGTTTCTGGAGCGTCTGGGTAGCGAGGCAGAGTGTCTGGAGCGTCTAGCTAGCGTGGCAAAAAGTCTGGAGCATCTAACTACCAAGGCAGAGTGTCTGGAGCGTCTAGCTAGCGTGGCAGATAGTCTGGAGCATCTAACTACCAATGCAGAGTGTCTGGAGCGTCTAGCTAGCGTGGCAGATAGTCTGGAGCATCTTACTACCAAGGCAGAGTGTCTGGGGCGTCTAGCTAGCGAGGAAGAGTGTCTGAAACGTCTTGCTAGCAAAGCAGAGTGTCTAGAGCGTCTTGTTAGCGAGGCAGAGTGTCTGAAGCGTCTTTTTAGCGAGGCAGCGTGTCTGGAGCGTCTGGCTAGCATGGATGAGTGTCTGGAGCGTCTGTCAAGCATAGCAGAGTGCCTGGAGCGTCAGGCATGCCAAACAGGGTGTCTGGAGCGTCTTGCTTCTAAGACAGAGTGTTTGGAGCGTCTGGCAAGCGAGACAGGGTGTCTGGAGCGTCTTGCTTCTAAGACTGAGTGTTTAGAGCGTCTAGCAAGTGAGGCAGAATGTCTGGAGCGTCTTGCTTCTAAGGCAGACTGTCTGGAGAGTCTGGCAAGCGGGGAAAAGTGTCTGGAGTGTCTTTTTACCGAGGCTTAGTGTCTAGAGCGACTAGCTAGCAAGACAGAGAGTCTGGAGCGTCTGGGTAGCAAGACAGAGTGTCTGGAGCGTCTAGCTAGCGTAGCAGAGTGTCTGGAGCGTCTGGGTAGCAAGACAGAGTGTCTGGAGCGTCTAGCTAGCGTAGCAGAGTGTCTGGGGCGTCTGGGTAGCGAGGCAGAGTGTCTGGAGCGCCTGGCTAGCGAGGCAGAGTGTCTGGAGAGTCTAGCTATTATGGTAGAGTAACTGGAGCGTCTGAATAGCGAGGCAGAGTGTCTGGAGCGACCGGCGAGCGTAGCTGAGTGTCTGGAGCGTCTTGCTAGCGTGGCAGAGTGTCTGGAGCCTATGGCTAGCGTGGCGGATAGTCTATAGCGTCTGGCTAGCATGGTAGAGTGTCTAAGCGTCTAGCTAGCGAGGCAGAGTGTCTAAAGCGCCTGGCTTGCGAGGCAGAGTCTCTTGAGCGTCTGGGTAGCGAGGCAGAGTGTCTGGAGCGTCTTGCTAGCGTGGCAGAGTGTCTGGAGCGTCTAGCTAGCGTAGCAGAGTGTCTGAAATCTCTGGCTAGCATGTCAGAGTGTCTGGAGAACCCGGCTAGGAAGGCAGAGTGTCTGGAGGGTCTGGGTAGCAAGGCAGAGTGTCTGGAGCGTCTAGCTAGCGAAGCAGAGTGTCTGGTGTGTCTAAGTAGCTAGGCAAAGTGTCTGGAGCGTCTGGGTAGCGAATCAGAGTGTCTGGAGCGCCTGGCTAGCAAAGCAGAGGGTCTGGAGCGTCTGGATAGCAAGACAGAGTGTCTGGAGCGTCTAGGTAGCGAGGCAGAGTGTCTGGAGCGCCTGGGTAGCAAGACAGAGTGTCTGGAGCGTCTAGCTAGCGAGGCAGAGTGTCTGGAGCGTCTGACTAGCGTGGCAGAGTGTCTGGAGCGTCTTGCTAGCGAGGCAGAGTTTCTTGAGCGTGATATTACCGAGGCAAAGTGTCTGAAGCGATTTGCAATAAAACGAGAGTGTATGGAGCGTCTGTCTAGCAAGGCAAAGTGTCTGACGCCAATCTAGCGATGCAGAGTTTCTGTAGCGTCTGGGTAGCGAGGCAGAGTGTCTGGAGCGTCTAGCTAGCGTGTCAGATAGTCTGGAGCATCTAACTACCAAGGCAGAGTGTCTGGAGCGTCTAGCTAGCGTGGCAGATAGTCTGGAGCATCTAACTACCAATGCAGAGTGTCTGGAGCGTCTAGCTAGCGTGGCAGATAGTCTGGAGCATCTTACTACCAAGGCAGAGTGTCTGGGGCGTCTAGCTAGCGAGGAAGAGTGTCTGAAACGTCTTGCTAGCAAAGCAGAGTGTCTAGAGCGTCTTGTTAGCGAGGCAGAGTGTCTGAAGCGTCTTTTTAGCGAAGCAGCGTGTCTGGAGCGTCTGGCTAGCATGGATGAGTGTCTGGAGCGTCTGGCAAGCAAAGCAGAGTGCCTGGAGCTTCTTGCTAGTGAGGCAAAGTGTCTGGAGCGAATTGCTAGCATGGCAGAGCTTCTGAAGAGTCTGGCTAGGAAGGCAGATAGTCTGGAGCGTCTTGCAAGCGAGGCAGAGTTTCTGGAGCGTTTTATTACCGAGGTAGAGTGTCTAAAGCGTCTTCCTAGCAAAGAAGGGGGTCTGTAGCTTCTGGCTAGCGTGGTAGAGTGTCTGGAGCGTCTGGCAAGCAAAGCAGAGTATCTGGAGCGTCAGGCATGCCAAACAGGGTGTCTGGAGCGTCTTGCTTCTAAGACAGAGTGTTTGGAGCGTCTGGCAAGCGAGACAGGGTGTCTGGAGCGTCTTGCTTCTAAGACAGAGTGTTTAGAGCGTCTAGCAAGTGAGGCAGAATGTCTGGAGCGTCTTGCTTCTAAGGCAGACTGTCTGGAGAGTCTGGCAAGCGGGGAAAAGTGTCTGGAGTGTCTTTTTACCGAGGCTTAGTGTCTAGAGCGACTAGCTAGCAAGACAGAGAGTCTGGAGCGTCTGGGTAGCGAGGCAGCGTGTCTGGAGCGCCTGGCTAGCGAGGCAGAGTGTCTGGAGCGTCTAGCTAGCGTAGCAGAGTGTCTGGAGCCTCTGGCTAGCGTGGCAGATAATCTGGAGCCACTGGCTAGCGTGGCAGATAGTCTGGAGCGTCTGGGTAGCGAGGCAGCGTGTCTGGAGCGCCTGGCTAGCGAGGTAGAGTGTCTGGAGGGTCTGGCTAGCGAGGCAGAGTGTCTAGAGCGTCTGGGTAGCGAGGCAGAGTGTCTGGATCGCCTGGCTAGCGAGGCAGAGTGTCTGAAATCTCTGGCTAGCATGGCAGAGTGTCTGGAGCGGCTGGCTAGCGAGGCAGAGTGTCTGGAGATTTTGGGTAGCAAGGCAGAGTGTCTGGAGCGCCTGGCTAGCGAGGCAGAGTGTCTGGAGCGTCTTGCTAGCGTGGCAGAGTGTCTGGAGCCTCTGGCTAGCGTGGCAGATAATCTGGAGCCACTGGCTAGCGTGGCAGATAGTCTGGAGCGTCTCAGTAGCAAGGCAAAGTGTCTGGAACGTCTAGGTAGCGAATCAGAGTGTCTGGAGCGTCTGGCTAGCGTGGCAGAGTGTCTGGAGCGTTTGGCTAGCGTGGCAGAAAGTCTGAAGCGTCTGGCTAGCATGGCAGAGTGTCTGGAGCCTCTGGCTAGCGTGGCAGATAGTCTGGAGCCACTGGCTAGCGTGGCATATAGTCTATAGCGTCTGGCTAGCATGGCAGAGTGTCTGGAGCGTCTAGCTAGCGAGGCAGAGTGTCTGAAGCGCCTGGCTAGCGAGGCAGAGTCTCTGGAGCGTCTGGATAGCGAGGCAAAGTGTCTGGGGCGTCTGGGTAGCGAGGCAGAGTGTCTGGAGCGCCTGGCAAGCGAGGCAGTTTGTGTCTTGAGCGTCTTGCTAGCGAGGCAGAAAGTCTGGAACGAAAGGCTAGCAAGGAAGAAGGTATGGAGCGCCTGGCTAGCGAGTCAGAGTGTTTTGAGTGCCTGGCAAGCGAGGCAGTGTGTCTGGAACGTCTGGCTAGCATGGCAGAGTGTCTGGAGCGCCTGGCTAGCGAGGCAGAGCTTCTGAAGCGCCTGGCTAGCGAGGCAGAGTGTCTGGAGCGTCTGGGTGGCAAGGCAAAGTGTCTGGAACGTCTGGGTAGCGAATCAGAGTGTCTGGAGCGTCTGGCTAGCGTAGCAAAGTGTCTGGAGCGTTTGGCTAGCGTGGCAGAGTGTCTAAAGCGGCTGGCTAGCAAAGCAGAGTGTCTGGAGCGTCTGGGGAGCGAGGGAAAGTGTCTGGAACGTCTGGGTAGCGAATCAGAGTGTCTGGAGCGTCTGGCTAGCGTGGCAGAGTGTCTGGAGCGTCTAGCTAGCGTGGCAGAGTGTCTGGAGCGTCTGAGTAGCGAACCAGAGTGTCTGGAATGCCTCGCTAGCGAGGCAGAGTGTCTGGAGCGTCTTAGTAGCGAGGCAGAGTGCCTGGAGCGTCTAGCTAGCGTGGCAGAGTGTCTGGAGCAACTGGCTAGCGTGGCAGATAGTCTGAAGCGTCTAATAGCGAGGCAGAGTGTCTGGAGCGCCTGGCTAGCGAGGCAGAGTGTCTGGAGCGTCTGGGTAGCGAGGCAGAGTGTCTGGAGCGCCTGGCTAGCGGGGCAGAGTGTCTGGAGGGTCTGGGTAGCAAGGCAGAGTGTCTAGAGCGTCTAGCTAGCGTGGCAGAGTGTCTGGAGCGTCTAGCTAGCGTAGCAGAGTGTCTGAAATCTCTGGCTAGCATGGCAGAGTGTCTGGAGCGGCTGGCTAGGGAGGCAGAGTGTCTGGAGCGTCTGGGTAGCGAGGCAGAGTGTCTGGAGCGTCTGGATAGCGAGGCAGAGTGTCTGGAGCGCCTGGTTAGCGATGCAGAGTGTCTGGAGCGTCCAGCTAGCGTGGCAGAGTGTCTGGAGCCTCTGGCTAGCGTGGCAAATATTCTGGAGCCACTGGCTAGCGTGGCAGATAGTCTGGAGCGTCTGGGTAGCGAGGCAGAGTGTCTGGAGCGCCTGGCTAGCGAGGCAGAGTGTCTGAAGGGTCTAAGTAGCAAGGCAGAGTGTCTGGAGCTTCTAGCTAGCGTGGCAGAGTGTCTGGAGCGTCTAGCTAGCGTAGCAGAGTGTCTGAAATCTCTGGCTAGCATGGCAGAGTGTCTGAAGCGGCAGGCTAGGAAGGCAGAGTGTCTGGAGCGTCCTGGTAGCGAGCCAGAGTGTCTGGAGTGCCTGGCTAGCGAGGCAGAGTTTCTGGAGCTACTAAATAGCGAGGCAGAGTGCCTAGAGCGTCAAGCTAGCGTGGCAGAGAGTCTGGAGCCACTGGCTAGCGTAGCAGAGTGTTTAAAGCATTAAAATATTAAAGCAAAGCGTCTGGAGCGCCTGGGTAGCGATGCAGAGTGTCTGGAGCTTTTTGCTAGTGAGGCAGAGTGTCTGCAGCGTCTGGCTAGCATGGCAGAGTGTCTGGAGCGTCTGGATAGTTAAGCAGAAATTCTGGAGCGTCTTGCTAGCGAGGCAGAGTGTCTGGAGCGTCTGACTAGCGTGGCAGAGTGTCTGGAGCGTCTTGCTAGCGAGGCAGAGTTTCTTGTGCGTGTTATTACCGAGGCAAAGTGTCTGAAGCGATTTGCAATAAAACGAGAGTGTATGGAGCGTCTGTCTAGCAAGGCAAAGTATCTGACGCCAATCTAGCGAGGCAGAGTTTCTGGAGCGTCTGGGTAGCGAGGCAGAGTGTCTGGAGCGTCTAGCTAGCGTGGCAGATAGTCTGGAGCATCTAACTACCAATGCAGAGTGTCTGGAGCGTCTAGCTAGCGTGGCAGATAGTCTGGATCATCTTACTTCCAAGGCAGAGTGTCTGGGGCGTCTAGCTAGCGAGGAAGAGTGTCTGAAACGTCTTGCTAGCAAAGCAGAGTGTCTAGAGCGTCTTTTTAGCGAGGCAGAGTGTCTGAAGCGTCTTTTTAGCGAGGCAGCGTGTCTGGAGCGTCTGGCTAGCATGGATGAGTGTCTGGAGCGTCTGGCAAGCAAAGCAGAGTGCCTGGAGCTTCTTGCTAGTGAGGCAAAGTGTCTGGAGCGAATTGCTAGCATGGCAGAGCTTCTGAAGAGTCTGGCTAGGAAGGCAGATAGTCTGGAGCGTCTTGCAAGCGAGGCAGAGTTTCTGGAGCGTTTTATTACCGAGGTAGAGTGTCTAAAGCGTCTTCCTAGCAAAGTAGAGTGTCTGTAGCTTCTGGCTAGCGTGGTAGAGTGTCTGGAGCGTCTGGCAAGCAAAGCAGTGTATCTGGAGCGTCAGGCATGCCAAACAGGGTGTCTGGAGCGTCTTGCTTCTAAGACAGAGTGTTTGGAGCGTCTGGCAAGCGAGACAGGGTGTCTGGAGCGTCTTGCTTCTAAGACAGAGTGTTTAGAGCGTCTAGCAAGTGAGGCAGAATGTCTGGAGCGTCTTGCTTCTAAGGCAGACTGTCTGGAGAGTCTGGCAAGCGGGAAAAAGTGTCTGGAGTGTCTTTTTACCGAGGCTTAGTGTCTAGAGCGACTAGCTAGCAAGACAGAGAGTCTGGAGCGTCTGGGTAGCGAGGCAGCGTGTCTGGAGCGCCTGGCTAGCGAGGCAGAGTGTCTGGAGGGTCTGGGTAGCAAGGCAGAGTGTCTGGAGCGTCTAGCTAGCGAGGCAGAGAGTCTGGAGAGTCTAGCTAGCGTAGCAGAGTGTCTGAAACCTCTGGCTCGCGTGGCAGTAAGTCTGAAACGTCGGGCTAGCATGGCAGAGTGTCTGGAGCGGCTGGCTAGCGTGGCAGAGTGTCTGGAGCGTCTAGCTAGCGTAGCAGAGTGTCTGGAGCCTCTGGCTAGCGTGGCAGATAATCTGGAGCCACTGGCTAGCGTGGCAGATAGTCTGGAGCGTCTGGGTAGCAAGACAGAGTGTCTGGAGCGTCTAGCTAGCGTAGCAGAGTGTCTGGAGCGTCTGGGTAGCGAATCAGAGTGTCTGGAGCGCCTGGCTAGCGAAGCAGAGGGTCTGGAGCGTCTGGATAGCAAGACAGAGTGTCTGGAGCTTTTTGCTAGTGAGGCAGAGTGTCTGCAGCGTCTGGCTAGCATGGCAGAGTGTCTGGAGCGTCTGGATAGTTAAGCAGAAATTCTGGAGCGTCTTGCTAGCGAGGCAGAGTGTCTGGAGCGTCTGACTAGCGTGGCAGAGTGTCTGGAGCGTCTTGCTAGCGAGGCAGAGTTTCTTGAGCGTGATATTACCGAGGCAAAGTGTCTGAAGCGATTTGCAATAAAACGAGAGTGTATGGAGCGTCTGTCTAGCAAGGCAAAGTGTCTGACGCCAATCTAGCGAGGCAGAGTTTCTGGAGCGTCTGGGTAGCGTGGCAGATAGTCTGGAGCATCTTACTACCAAGGCAGAGTGTCTGGGGCGTCTAGCTAGCGAGGAAGAGTGTCTGAAACGTCTTGCTAGCAAAGCAGAGTGTCTAGAACGTCTTGTTAGCGAGGCAGAGTGTCTGAAGCGTCTTTTTAGCGAGGCAGCGTGTCTGGAGCGTCTGGCTAGCATGGATGAGTGTCTGGAGCGTCTGGCAAGCAAAGCAGAGTGCCTGGAGCGTCAGGCATGCCAAACAGGGTGTCTGGATCGTCTTGCTTCTAAGACAGAGTGTTTGGAGCGTCTGGCAAGCGAGACAGGGTGTCTGGAGCGTCTTGCTTCTAAGACTGAGTGTTTAGAGCGTCTAGCAAGTGAGGCAGAATGTCTGGAGCGTCTTGCTTCTAAGGCAGACGGTCTGGAGAGTCTGGCAAGCGGGGAAAAAAGTCTGGAGTGTCTTTTTACCGAGGCTTAGTGTCTAGAGCGACTAGCTAGCAAGAAAGAGAGTCTGGAGCGTCTGGGTAGCAAGACAGAGTGTCTGGAGCGTCTAGCTAGCGTAGCAGAGTGTCTGGAGCGTCTGGGTAGCAAGACAGAGTGTCTGGAGCGTCTAGCTAGCGTAGCAGAGTGTCTGGGGCGTCTGGGTAGCGAGGCAGAGTGTCTGGAGCGCCTGGCTAGCGAGGCAGAGTGTCTGGAGAGTCTAGCTAGCATGGTAGAGTAACTGGAGCGTCTGAATAGCGAGGCAGAGTGTCTGGAGCGTCCGGCGAGCGTAGCTGAGTGTCTGGAGCGTCTTGCTAGCGTGGCAGAGTGTCTGGAGCCTATGGCTAGCGTGGCGGATAGTCTATAGCGTCTGGCTAGCATGGTAGAGTGTCTGGAGCGTCTAGCTAGCGAGGCAGAGTGTCTAAAGCGCCTGGCTTGCGAGGCAGAGTCTCTTGAGCGTCTGGGTAGCGAGGCAGAGTGTCTGGAGCGTCTTGCTAGCGTGGCAGAGTGTCTGGAGCGTCTAGCTAGCGTAGCAGAGTGTCTGAAATCTCTGGCTAGCATGTCAGAGTGTCTGGAGAACCCGGCTAGGAAGGCAGAGTGTCTGGAGGGTCTGGGTAGCAAGGCAGAGTGTCTGGAGCGTCTAGCTAGCGAAGCAGAGTGTCTGGTGTGTCTAAGTAGCTGGGAAAAGTGTCTGGAGCGTCTGGGTAGCGAATCAGAGTGTCTGGAGCGCCTGGCTAGCAAAGCAGAGGGTCTGGAGCGTCTGGATAGCAAGACAGAGTGTCTGGAGCGTCTAGGTAGCGAGGCAGAGTGTCTGGAGCGCCTGGGTAGCAAGACAGAGTGTCTGGAGCGTCTAGCTAGCGTAGCAGAGTGTCTGGAGCGTCTGGGTAGCGAATCAGAGTGTCTGCAGCGTCTGGCTAGCATGGCAGAGTGTCTGGAGCGTCTGGATAGTTAAGCAGAAATTCTGGAGCGTCTTGCTAGCGAGGCAGAGTGTCTGGAGCGTCTGACTAGCGTGGCAGAGTGTCTGGAGCGTCTTGCTAGCGAGGCAGAGTTTCTTGAGCGTGATATTACCGAGGCAAAGTGTCTGAAGCGATTTGCAATAAAACGAGAGTGTATGGAGCGTCTGTCTAGCAAGGCAAAGTGTCTGACGCCAATCTAGCGATGCAGAGTTTCTGGAGCGTCTGGGTAGCGAGGCAGAGTGTCTGGAGCGTCTAGCTAGCGTGTCAGATAGTCTGGAGCATCTAACTACCAAGGCAGAGTGTCTGGAGCGTCTAGCTAGCGTGGCAGATAGTCTGGAGCATCTAACTACCAATGCAGAGTGTCTGGAGCGTCTAGCTAGCGTGGCAGATAGTCTGGAGCATCTTACTACCAAGGCAGAGTGTCTGGGGCGTCTAGCTAGCGAGGAAGAGTGTCTGAAACGTCTTGCTAGCAAAGCAGAGTGTCTAGAGCGTCTTGTTAGCGAGGCAGAGTGTCTGAAGCGTCTTTTTAGCGAGGCAGCGTGTCTGGAGCGTCTGGCTAGCATGGATGAGTGTCTGGAGCGTCTGGCAAGCAAAGCAGAGTGCCTGGAGCGTCAGGCATGCCAAACAGGGTGTCTGGAGCGTCTTGCTTCTAAGACAGAGTGTTTGGAGCGTCTGGCAAGCGAGACAGGGTGTCTGGAGCGTCTTGCTTCTAAGACAGAGTGTTTAGAGCGTCTAGCAAGTGAGGCAGAATGTCTGGAGCATCTTGCTTCTAAGGCAGACTGTCTGAGGAGTCTGGCAAGCGGGGAAAAGTGTCTGGAGTGTCTTTTTACCGAGGCTTAGTGTCTAGAGCGACTAGCTAGCAAGACAGAGAGTCTGGAGCGTCTGGGTAGCAAGACAGAGTGTCTGGAGCGTCTAGCTAGCGTAGCAGAGTGTCTGGAGCGTCTGGGTAGCAAGACAGAGTGTCTGGAGCGTCTAGCTAGCGTAGCAGAGTGTCTGGGGCGTCTGGGTAGCGAGGCAGAGTGTCTGGAGCGCCTGGCTAGCGAGGCAGAGTGTCTGGAGAGTCTAGCTAGCATGGTAGAGTAACTGGAGCGTCTGAATAGCGAGGCAGAGTGTCTGGAGCGTCCGGCGAGCGTAGCTGAGTGTCTGGAGCGTCTTGCTAGCGTGGCAGAGTGTCTGGAGCCTATGGCTAGCGTGGCGGATAGTCTATAGCGTCTGGCTAGCATGGTAGAGTGTCTGGAGCGTCTAGCTAGCGAGGCAGAGTGTCTAAAGCGGCTGGCTAGCGAGGCAGAGTGTCTGGAGCGTCTGGGGAGCGGGGGAAAGTGTCTGGAACGTCTGGGTAGCGAATCAGAGTGTCTGGAGCGTCTGGCTAGCGTGGCAGAGTGTCTGGAGCGTCTAGCTAGCGTGGCAGAGTGTCTGGAGCGTCTGAGTAGCGAACCAGAGTGGCTGGAATGCCTCGCTAGCGAGGCAGAGTGTCTGGAGCGTCTTAGTAGCGAGGCAGAGTGCCTGGAGCGTCTAGCTAGCGTGGCAGAGTGTCTGGAGCAACTGGCTAGCGTGGCAGATAGTCTGAAGCGTCTAGGTAGCGAGGCAGAGTGTCTGGAGCGCCTGGCTAGCGAGGCAGAGTGTCTGGAGCGTCTGGGTAGCGAGGCAGAGTGTCTGGAGCGCCTGGCTAGCGGGGTAGAGTGTCTGGAGGGTCTGGGTAGCAAGGCAGAGTGTCTGGAGCGTCTAGCTAGCGTAGCAGAGTGTCTGAAATCTCTGGCTAGCATGGCAGAGTGTCTGGAGTGGCTGGCTAGGGAGGCAGAGTGTCTGGAGCGTCTGGGTAGCGAGGCAGAGTGTCTGGAGCGTCTGGATAGCGAGGCAGAGTGTCTGGAGCGCCTGGTTAGCGATGCAGAGTGTCTGGAGCGTCTAGCTAGCGTGGCAGAGTGTCTGGAGCCTCTGGCTAGCGTGGCAAATATTCTGGAGCCACTGGCTAGCGTGGCAGATAGTCTGGAGCGTCTGGGTAGCGAGGCAGAGTGTCTGGAGCGCCTGGCTAGCGAGGCAGAGTGTCTGAAGGGTCTAAGTAGCAAGGCAGAGTGTCTGGAGCTTCTAGCTAGCGTGGCAGAGTGTCTGGAGCGTCTAGCTAGCGTAGCAGAGTGTCTGAAATCTCTGGCTAGCATGGCAGAGTGTCTGGAGCGGCTGGCTAGGAAGGCAGAGTGTCTGGAGCGTCCTGGTAGCGAGCCAGAGTGTCTAGGGTGCCTGGCTAGCGAGGCAGAGTTTCTGGAGCGTCTAAATAACGAGGCAGAGTGCCTAGAGCGTCAAGCTAGCGTGGCAGAGTGTCTGGAGCCACTGGCTAGCGTAGCAGAGTGTTTAAAGCATTAAAATATTAAAGCAAAGCGTCTGGAGCGCCTGGGTAGCGATGCAGAGTGTCTGGAGCTTTTTGCTAGTGAGGCAGAGTGTCTGCAGCGTCTGGCTAGCATGGCAGAGTGTCTGGAGCGTCTGGATAGTTAAGCAGAGTGTCTGGAGCGTCTTGCTAGCGAGGCAGAGTTTTTTGAGCGTGTTATTACCGAGGCAAAGTGTCTGAAGCGATTTGCAATAAAACGAGAGTGTATGGAGCGTCTGTCTAGCAAGGCAAAGTGTCTGACGCCAATCTAGCGAGGCAGAGTTTCTGGAGCGTCTGGGTAGCGAGGCAGAGTGTCTGGAGCGTCTAGCTAGCGTGGCAGATAGTCTGGAGCATCTAACTACCAATGCAAAGTGTCTGGAGCGTCTAGCTAGCGTGGCAGATAGTCTGGAGCATCTTACTTCCAAGGCAGAGTGTCTGGGGCGTCTAGCTAGCGAGGAAGAGTGTCTGAAACGTCTTGCTAGCAAAGCAGAGTGTCTAGAGCGTCTTGTTAGCGAGGCAGAGTGTCTGAAGCGTCTTTTTAGCGAGGCAGCGTGTCTGGAGCGTCTGGCTAGCATGGATGAGTGTCTGGAGCGTCTGGCAAGCAAAGCAGAGTGCCTGGAGCTTCTTGCTAGTGAGGCAAAGTGTCTGGAGCGAATTGCTAGCATGGCAGAGCTTCTGAAGAGTCTGGCTAGGAAGGCAGATAGTCTGGAGCGTCTTGCAAGCGAGGCAGAGTTTCTGGAGCGTTTTATTACCGAGGTAGAGTGTCTAAAGCGTCTTCCTAGCAAAGTAGAGTGTCTGTAGCTTCTGGCTAGCGTGGTAGAGTGTCTGGAGCGTCTGGCAAGCAAAGCAGAGTATCTGGAGCGTCAGGCATGCCAAACAGGGTGTCTGGAGCGTCTTGCTTCTAAGACAGAGTGTTTGGAGCGTCTGGCAAGCGAGACAGGGTGTCTGGAGCGTCTTGCTTCTAAGACAGAGTGTTTAGAGCGTCAAGCAAGTGAGGCAGAATGTCTGGAGCGTCTTGCTTCTAAGGCAGACTGTCTGGAGAGTCTGGCAAGCGGGGAAAAGTGTCTGGAGTGTCTTTTTACCGAGGCTTAGTGTCTAGAGCGACTAGCTAGCAAGACAGAGAGTCTAAAGCGTCTGGGTAGCGAGGCAGCGTGTCTGGAGCGCCTGGCTAGCGAGGCAGAGTGTCTGGAGCGTCTAGCTAGCGTAGCAGAGTGTCTGGAGCCTCTGGCTAGCGTGGCAGATAATCTGGAGCCACTGGCTAGCGTGGCAGATAGTCTGGAGCGTCTGGGTAGCGAGGCAGCGTGTCTGGAGCGCCTGGCTAGCGAGGTAGAGTGTCTGGAGGGTCTGGGTAGCAAGGCAGAGTGTCTGGAGCATCTAGCTAGCAAGGCAGAGAGTCTGGAGAGTCTAGCTAGCGTAGCAGAGTGTCTGAAACCTCTGGCTAGCGTGGCAGTAAGTCTGAAACGTCTGGCTGTCATGGCAGAGTGTCTGGAGCGGCTGGCTAGCGAGGCAGAGTGTCTAGAGCGTCTGGGTAGCGAGGCAGAGTGTCTGGAGCGCCTGGCTAGCGAGGCAGAGTGTCTGAAATCTCTGGCTAGCATGGCAGAGTGTCTGGAGCGGCTGGCTAGCGAGGCAGAGTGTCTGGAGATTTTGGGTAGCAAGGCAGAGTGTCTGGAGCGCCTGGCTAGCGAGGCAGAGTGTCTGGAGCGTCTTGCTAGCGTGGCAGAGTGTCTGGAGCCTCTGGCTAACGTGGCAGATAATCTGGAGCCACTGGCTAGCGTGGCAGATAGTCTGGAGCGTCTCAGTAGCAAGGCAAAGTGTCTGGAACGTCTAGGTAGCGAATCAGAGTGTCTGGAGCGTCTGGCTAGCGTGGCAGAGTGTCTGGAGCGTTTGGCTAGCGTGGCAGAAAGTCTGAAGCGTCTGGCTAGCATGGCAGAGTGTCTGGAGCCTCTGGCTAGCGTGGCAGATAGTCTGGAGCCACTGGCTAGCGTGGCATATAGTCTATAGCGTCTGGCTAGCATGGCAGAGTGTCTGGAGCGTCTAGCTAGCGAGGCAGAGTGTCTGAAGCGCCTGGCTAGCGAGGCAGAGTCTCTGGAGCGTCTGGATAGCGAGGCAAAGTGTCTGGAGCGTCTGGGTAGCGAGGCAGAGTGTCTGGAGCGCCTGGCAAGCGAGGCAGTTTGTGTCTTGAGCGTCTTGCTAGCGAGGCAGAAAGTCTGGAACGAAAGGCTAGCAAGGAAGAAGGTATGGAGCGCCTGGCTAGCGAGTCAGAGTGTTTTGAGTGCCTGGCAAGCGAGGCAGTGTGTCTGGAACGTCTGGCTAGCATGGCAGAGTGTCTGGAGCGCCTGGCTAGCGAGGCAGAGCTTCTGAAGCGCCTGGCTAGCGAGGCAGAGTGTCTGGAGCGTCTGGGTGGCAAGGCAAAGTGTCTGGAACGTCTGGGTAGCGAATCAGAGTGTCTGGAGCGTCTGGCTAGCGTAGCAAAGTGTCTGGAGCGTTTGGCTAGCGTGGCAGAGTGTCTAAAGCGGCTGGCTAGCAAAGCAGAGTGTCTGGAGCGTCTGGGGAGCGAGGGAAAGTGTCTGGAACGTCTGGGTAGCGAATCAGAGTGTCTGGAGCGTCTGTCTAGCGTGGCAGAGTGTCTGGAGCGTCTAGCTAGCGTGGCAGAGTGTCTGGAGCGTCTGAGTAGCGAACCAGAGTGTCTGGAATGCCTCGCTAGCGAGGCAGAGTGTCTGGAGCGTCTGGGTAGCGAGGCAGAGTGTCTGGAGCGCCTAGCTAGCGGGGCAGAGTGTCTGGAGGGTCTGGGTAGCAAGGCAGAGTGTCTAGAGCGTCTAGCTAGCGTGGCAGAGTGTCTGGAGCGTCTAGCTAGCGTAGCAGAGTGTCTGAAATCTCTGGCTAGCATGGCAGAGTGTCTGGAGCGGCTGGCTAGGGAGGCAGAGTGTCTGGAGCGTCTGGGTAGCGAGGCAGAGTGTCTGGAGCGTCTGGATAGCGAGGCAGAGTGTCTGGAGCGCCTGGTTAGCGATGCAGAGTGTCTGGAGCGTCCAGCTAGCGTGGCAGAGTGTCTGGAGCCTCTGGCTAGCGTGGCAAATATTCTGGAGCCACTGGCTAGCGTGGCAGATAGTCTGGAGCGTCTGGGTAGCGAGGCAGAGTGTCTGGAGCGCCTGGCTAGCGAGGCAGAGTGTCTGAAGGGTCTAAGTAGCAAGGCAGAGTGTCTGGAGCTTCTAGCTAGCGTGGCAGAGTGTCTGGAGCGTCTAGCTAGCGTAGCAGAGTGTCTGAAATCTCTGGCTAGCATGGCAGAGTGTCTGGAGCGGCTGGCTAGGAAGGCAGAGTGTCTGGAGCGTCCTGGTAGCGAGCCAGAGTGTCTGGAGTGCCTGGCTAGCGAGGCAGAGTTTCTGGAGCTACTAAATAGCGAGGCAGAGTGCCTAGAGCGTCAAGCTAGCGTGGCAGAGTGTCTGGAGCCACTGGCTAGCGTAGCATAAAATATTAAAGCAAAGCGTCTGGAGCGCCTGGGTAGCGATGCAGAGTGTCTGGAGCTTTTTGCTAGTGAGGCAGAGTGTCTGCAGCGTCTGGCTAGCATGGCAGAGTGTCTGGAGCGTCTGGATAGTTAAGCAGAAATTCTGGAGCGTCTTGCTAGCGAGGCAGAGTGTCTGGAGCGTCTGACTAGCGTGGCAGAGTGTCTGGAGCGTCTTGCTAGCGAGGCAGAGTTTCTTGTGCGTGTTATTACCGAGGCAAAGTGTCTGAAGCGATTTGCAATAAAACGAGAGTGTATAGAGCGTCTGTCTAGCAAGGCAAAGTATCTGACGCCAATCTAGCGAGGCAGAGTTTCTGGAGCGTCTGGGTAGCGAGGCAGAGTGTCTGGAGCGTCTAGCTAGCGTGGCAGATAGTCTGGAGCATCTAACTACCAATGCAGAGTGTCTGGAGCGTCTAGCTAGCGTGGCAGATAGTCTGGATCATCTTACTTCCAAGGCAGAGTGTCTGGGGCGTCTAGCTAGCGAGGAAGAGTGTCTGAAACGTCTTGCTAGCAAAGCAGAGTGTCTAGAGCGTCTTTTTAGCGAGGCAGAGTGTCTGAAGCGTCTTTTTAGCGAGGCAGCGTGTCTGGAGCGTCTGGCTAGCATGGATGAGTGTCTGGAGCGTCTGGCAAGCAAAGCAGAGTGCCTGGAGCTTCTTGCTAGTGAGGCAAAGTGTCTGGAGCGAATTGCTAGCATGGCAGAGCTTCTGAAGAGTCTGGCTAGGAAGGCAGATAGTCTGGAGCGTCTTGCAAGCGAGGCAGAGTTTCTGGAGCGTTTTATTACCGAGGTAGAGTGTCTAAAGCGTCTTCCTAGCAAAGTAGAGTGTCTGTAGCTTCTGGCTAGCGTGGTAGAGTGTCTGGAGCGTCTGGCAAGCAAAGCAGAGTATCTGGAGCGTCAGGCATGCCAAACAGGGTGTCTGGAGCGTCTTGCTTCTAAGACAGAGTGTTTGGAGCGTCTCGCAAGCGAGACAGGGTTTCTGGAGCGTCTTGCTTCTAAGACAGAGTGTTTAGAGCGTCTAGCAAGTGAGGCAGAATGTCTGGAGCGTCTTGCTTCTAAGGCAGACTGTCTGGAGAGTCTGGCAAGCGGGGAAAAGTGTCTGGAGTGTCTTTTTACCGAGGCTTAGTGTCTAGAGCGACTAGCTAGCAAGACAGAGAGTCTGGAGCGTCTGGGTAGCGAGGCAGCGTGTCTGGAGCGCCTGGCTAGCGAGGCAGAGTGTCTGGAGGGTCTGGGTAGCAAGGCAGAGTGTCTGGAGCGTCTAGCTAGCGAGGCAGAGAGTCTGGAGAGTCTAGCTAGCGTAGCAGAGTGTCTGAAACCTCTGGCTCGCGTGGCAGTAAGTCTGAAACGTCGGGCTAGCATGGCAGAGTGTCTGGAGCGGCTGGCTAGCGTGGCAGAGTGTCTGGAGCGTCTAGCTAGCGTAGCAGAGTGTCTGGAGCCTCTGGCTAGCGTGGCAGATAATCTGGAGCCACTGGCTAGCGTGGCAGATAGTCTGGAGCGTCTGGGTAGCGAGGCAGCGTGTCTGGAGCGCCTGGCTAGCGAGGTAGAGTGTCTGGAGGGTCTGGGTAGCAAGGCAGAGTGTCTGGAGCATCTAGCTAGCGAGGCAGAGAGTCTGGAGAGTCTAGCTAGCGTAGCAGAGTGTCTGAAACCTCTGGCTAGCGTGGCAGTAAGTCTGAAACGTCTGGCTGTCATGGCAGAGTGTCTGGAGCGGCTGGCTAGCGAGGCAGAGTGTCTAGAGCGTCTGGGTAGCGAGGCAGAGTGTCTGGAGCGCCTGGCTAGCGAGGCAGAGTGTCTGGAGGGTCTTAGTAGCAAGGCAGAGTGTCTGGAGCGTCAAGATAGCGTGGCAGAGTGTCTGGAGCGTCTAGCTAGCGTAGCAGAGTGTCTGAAATCTCTGGCTAGCATGGCAGAGTGTCTGGAGCGGCTGGCTAGCGAGGCAGAGTGTCTGGAGATTTTGGGTAGCAAGGCAGAGTGTCTGGAGCGCCTGGCTAGCGAGGCAGAGTGTCTGGAGCGTCTTGCTAGCGTGGCAGAGTGTCTGGAGCCTCTGGCTAGCGTGGCAGATAATCTGGAGCCACTGGCTAGCGTGGCAGATAGTCTGGAGCGTCTGGGTAGCGAGGCAGCGTGTCTGGAGCGTCTTGCTAGCGAGGCAGAGTTTCTTGTGCGTGTTATTACCGAGGCAAAGTGTCTGAAGCGATTTGCAATAAAACGAGAGTGTATGGAGCGTCTGTCTAGCAAGGCAAAGTATCTGACGCCAATCTAGCGAGGCAGAGTTTCTGGAGCGTCTGGGTAGCGAGGCAGAGTGTCTGGAGCGTCTAGCTAGCGTGGCAGATAGTCTGGAGCATCTAACTACCAATGCAGAGTGTCTGGAGCGTCTAGCTAGCGTGGCAGATAGTCTGGATCATCTTACTTCCAAGGCAGAGTGTCTGGGGCGTCTAGCTAGCGAGGAAGAGTGTCTGAAACGTCTTGCTAGCAAAGCAGAGTGTCTAGAGCGTCTTTTTAGCGAGGCAGAGTGTCTGAAGCGTCTTTTTAGCGAGGCAGCGTGTCTGGAGCGTCTGGCTAGCATGGATGAGTGTCTGGAGCGTCTGGCAAGCAAAGCAGAGTGCCTGGAGCTTCTTGCTAGTGAGGCAAAGTGTCTGGAGCGAATTGCTAGCATGGCAGAGCTTCTGAAGAGTCTGGCTAGGAAGGCAGATAGTCTGGAGCGTCTTGCAAGCGAGGCAGAGTTTCTGGAGCGTTTTATTACCGAGGTAGAGTGTCTAAAGCGTCTTCCTAGCAAAGTAGAGTGTCTGTAGCTTCTGGCTAGCGTGGTAGAGTGTCTGGAGCGTCTGGCAAGCAAAGCAGAGTATCTGGAGCGTCAGGCATGCCAAACAGGGTGTCTGGAGCGTCTTGCTTCTAAGACAGAGTGTTTGGAGCGTCTGGCAAGCGAGACAGGGTGTCTGGAGCGTCTTGCTTCTAAGACAGAGTGTTTAGAGCGTCTAGCAAGTGAGGCAGAATGTCTGGAGCGTCTTGCTTCTAAGGCAGACTGTCTGGAGAGTCTGGCAAGCGGGGAAAAGTGTCTGGAGTGTCTTTTTACCGAGGCTTAGTGTCTAGAGCGACTAGCTAGCAAGACAGAGAAACTGGAGCGTCTGGGTAGCGAGGCAGCGTGTCTGGAGCGCCTGGCTAGCGAGGCAGAGTGTCTGGAGGGTCTGGGTAGCAAGGCAGAGTGTCTGGAGCGTCTAGCTAGCGAGGCAGAGAGTCTGGAGAGTCTAGCTAGCGTAGCAGAGTGTCTGAAACCTCTGGCTCGCGTGGCAGTAAGTCTGAAACGTCGGGCTAGCATGGCAGAGTGTCTGGAGCGGCTGGCTAGCGTGGCAGAGTGTCTGGAGCGTCTAGCTAGCGTAGCAGAGTGTCTGGAGCCTCTGGCTAGCGTGGCAGATAATCTGGAGCCACTGGCTAGCGTGGCAGATAGTCTGGAGCGTCTGGGTAGCGAGGCAGCGTGTCTGGAGCGCCTGGCTAGCGAGGTAGAGTGTCTGGAGGGTCTGGGTAGCAAGGCAGAGTGTCTGGAGCATCTAGCTAGCGAGGCAGAGAGTCTGGAGAGTCTAGCTAGCGTAGCAGAGTGTCTGAAACCTCTGGCTAGCGTGGCAGTAAGTCTGAAACGTCTGGCTGTCATGGCAGAGTGTCTGGAGCGGCTGGCTAGCGAGGCAGAGTGTCTAGAGCGTCTGGGTAGCGAGGCAGAGTGTCTGGAGCGCCTGGCTAGCGAGGCAGAGTGTCTGGAGGGTCTTAGTAGCAAGGCAGAGTGTCTGGAGCGTCAAGATAGCGTGGCAGAGTGTCTGGAGCGTCTAGCTAGCGTAGCAGAGTGTCTGAAATCTCTGGCTAGCATGGCAGAGTGTCTGGAGCGGCTGGCTAGCGAGGCAGAGTGTCTGGAGCGCCTGGCTAGCGAGGCAGAGTGTCTGGAGGGTCTTAGTAGCAAGGCAGAGTGTCTGGAGCGTCAAGATAGCGTGGCAGAGTGTCTGGAGCGTCTAGCTAGCGTAGCAGAGTGTCTGAAATCTCTGGCTAGCATGGCAGAGTGTCTGGAGCGGCTGGCTAGCGAGGCAGAGTGTCTGGAGATTTTGGGTAGCAAGGCAGAGTGTCTGGAGCGCCTGGCTAGCGAGGCAGAGTGCCTGGAGCGTCTTGCTAGCGTGGCAGAGTGTCTGGAGCCTCTGGCTAGCGTGGCAGATAATCTGGAGCCACTGGCTAGCGTGGCAGATAGTCTGGAGCGTCTGGGTAGCGAGGCAGCGTGTCTGGAGCGTCTTGCTAGCGAGGCAGAGTTTCTTGTGCGTGTTATTACCGAGGCAAAGTGTCTGAAGCGATTTGCAATAAAACGAGAGTGTATGGAGCGTCTGTCTAGCAAGGCAAAGTATCTGACGCCAATCTAGCGAGGCAGAGTTTCTGGAGCGTCTGGGTAGCGAGGCAGAGTGTCTGGAGCGTCTAGCTAGCGTGGCAGATAGTCTGGAGCATCTAACTACCAATGCAGAGTGTCTGGAGCGTCTAGCTAGCGTGGCAGATAGTCTGGATCATCTTACTTCCAAGGCAGAGTGTCTGGGGCGTCTAGCTAGCGAGGAAGAGTGTCTGAAACGTCTTGCTAGCAAAGCAGAGTGTCTAGAGCGTCTTTTTAGCGAGGCAGAGTGTCTGAAGCGTCTTTTTAGCGAGGCAGCGTGTCTGGAGCGTCTGGCTAGCATGGATGAGTGTCTGGAGCGTCTGGCAAGCAAAGCAGAGTGCCTGGAGCTTCTTGCTAGTGAGGCAAAGTGTCTGGAGCGAATTGCTAGCATGGCAGAGCTTCTGAAGAGTCTGGCTAGGAAGGCAGATAGTCTGGAGCGTCTTGCAAGCGAGGCAGAGTTTCTGGAGCGTTTTATTACCGAGGTAGAGTGTCTAAAGCGTCTTCCTAGCAAAGTAGAGTGTCTGTAGCTTCTGGCTAGCGTGGTAGAGTGTCTGGAGCGTCTGGCAAGCAAAGCAGAGTATCTGGAGCGTCAGGCATGCCAAACAGGGTGTCTGGAGCGTCTTGCTTCTAAGACAGAGTGTTTGGAGCGTCTGGCAAGCGAGACAGGGTGTCTGGAGCGTCTTGCTTCTAAGACAGAGTGTTTAGAGCGTCTAGCAAGTGAGGCAGAATGTCTGGAGCGTCTTGCTTCTAAGGCAGACTGTCTGGAGAGTCTGGCAAGCGGGGAAAAGTGTCTGGAGTGTCTTTTTACCGAGGCTTAGTGTCTAGAGCGACTAGCTAGCAAGACAGAGAAACTGGAGCGTCTGGGTAGCGAGGCAGCGTGTCTGGAGCGCCTGGCTAGCGAGGCAGAGTGTCTGGAGGGTCTGGGTAGCAAGGCAGAGTGTCTGGAGCGTCTAGCTAGCGAGGCAGAGAGTCTGGAGAGTCTAGCTAGCGTAGCAGAGTGTCTGAAACCTCTGGCTCGCGTGGCAGTAAGTCTGAAACGTCGGGCTAGCATGGCAGAGTGTCTGGAGCGGCTGGCTAGCGTGGCAGAGTGTCTGGAGCGTCTAGCTAGCGTAGCAGAGTGTCTGGAGCCTCTGGCTAGCGTGGCAGATAATCTGGAGCCACTGGCTAGCGTGGCAGATAGTCTGGAGCGTCTGGGTAGCGAGGCAGCGTGTCTGGAGCGCCTGGCTAGCGAGGTAGAGTGTCTGGAGGGTCTGGGTAGCAAGGCAGAGTGTCTGGAGCATCTAGCTAGCGAGGCAGAGAGTCTGGAGAGTCTAGCTAGCGTAGCAGAGTGTCTGAAACCTCTGGCTAGCGTGGCAGTAAGTCTGAAACGTCTGGCTGTCATGGCAGAGTGTCTGGAGCGGCTGGCTAGCGAGGCAGAGTGTCTAGAGCGTCTGGGTAGCGAGGCAGAGTGTCTGGAGCGCCTGGCTAGCGAGGCAGAGTGTCTGGAGGGTCTTAGTAGCAAGGCAGAGTGTCTGGAGCGTCAAGATAGCGTGGCAGAGTGTCTGGAGCGTCTAGCTAGCGTAGCAGAGTGTCTGAAATCTCTGGCTAGCATGGCAGAGTGTCTGGAGCGGCTGGCTAGCGAGGCAGAGTGTCTGGAGACTTTGGGTAGCAAGGCAGAGTGTCTGGAGCGCCTGGCTAGCGAGGCAGAGTGTCTGGAGCGTCTTGCTAGCGTTGCAGAGTGTCTGGAGCCTCTGGCTAGCGTGGCAGATAATCTGGAGCCACTGGCTAGCGTGGCAGATAGTCTGGAGCGTCTGGGTAGCGAGGCAGCGTGTCTGGAGCGCCTGGCTAGCGAGGCAGAGTGTCTGGAGGGTCTGAGTAGCAAGGCAGAGTGTCTGGAGCGTCTAGCTAGCGAAGCAGAGTGTCTGGTGTGTCTAAGTAGCGAGGCAAAGTGACTGGAGCGTCTGTGTAGCGAATCAGAGTGTCTGGAGCGCCTGGCTAGCAAAGCAGAGGGTCTGGAGCGTCTGGATAGCAAGACAGAGTGTCTGGAGCGTCTAGCTAGCGTAGCAGAGTGTCTGGAGCGTCTGGGTAGCGAGGCAGAGTGTCTGGAGCGCCTGGGTAGCAAGACAGAGAGTCTGGAGCGTCTGGGTAGCGAGGCAGAGTGTCTGGAGCGCCTGGCTAGCGAGGCAGAGTGTCTGGAGCGTCTATTTATTTATTTATTTATTTATTATTTAAGTCTAGGAATTCCTACTCTGTTGTAATACAGAGGAATGTACAGACTATACTATATTATAAGATATAAAAATATGAAAAAAAAAAAAAAAATGAATAATAACTTCTTATGGAAATAGAAAAGGAAAAAATAATAATAATAATAATGCATGTCAATTATAATGGTAACAAATAATAAAAGCAGTGATCATAATAATATTAATAAGTGTAAAACTAGCTAGCATGGTAGAGTAACTGGAGCGTCTGAATAGCGAGGCAGAGTGTCTGGAGCGTCTGGCGAGCGTGGCTGAGTGTCTGGAGCGTCTTGCTAGCGTGGCAGAGTGTCTGGAGCCTATGACTAGCGTGGCGGATAGTCTATAGCGTCTGGCTAGCATGGTAGAGTGTCTGGAGCGTCTAGCTAGCGAGGCAGAGTGTCTAAAGCGCCTGGCTTGCGAGGCAGAGTCTCTTGAGCGTCTGGGTAGCGAGGCAGAGTGTCTGGAGCGTCTTGCTAGCGTGGCAGAGTGTCTGGAGCGTCTGGCTAGCGTGGCAGAGTGTCTGGAGCGTCTTGCTAGCGTGGCAGAGTGTTTTGAGCGCCTGGCAAGCGAGGCAGTGTGTCTGGAGCGTCTGGGTAGCAAGGCAGAGTACCTGGAGCGTCTGGCTAGCATGGCTGAGTGTCTGGACCGTCTAGCTAGCGAAACAGAGTGTCTAAAGTAACTTGCTGGCGAGGCAGAGTGCCTGGAGCGTCTGGGTAGCGAGGCAGAGTGTCTGGAGCGCCTAGCTAGCGAGGCAGAGTGTCTGGAGCATCTGGGTAGCGAGCCAGAGTGTCTGGAGCGCCTGGCTGGCGAGGCAGTGTGTCTGGAGCGTCTAGCTAGCATGGTAGAGTAACTGGAGCGTCTTGCTAGCGTGGCAGAGTGTCTGGAGCCTATGGCTAGCGTGGCAGATAGTCTAGGGCGTCTAGTTAGCATGGCAGAGTGTCTAGAGCGTCTGGCTAGCGAGGCAGAGTCTCCGGAGCGTCTGGGTAGCGAGGCAAAGTGTCTGGATCGTCTGGCTAGCGTGGCAGAGTTTCTGGAGCGTCTGGGTAGCGAGGCAGAGTCTCCGGAGCGTCTGGGTAGCGAGGCAAAGTGTCTGGATCGTCTGGCTAGCGTGGCAGAGTTTCTGGAGCGTCTGGGTAGCGAGGCAGAGTGTCTGGAGCGCCTGGCTAGCGGGGCAGAGTGTCTGGAGGGTCTGGGTAGCAAGGCAGAGTGTCTGGAGCGTCTAGCTAGCGTGGCAGAGTGTCTGGAGCGTCTAGCTAGCGTAGCAGAGTGTCTGAAATCTCTGGCTAGCATGGCAGAGTGTCTGGAGCGGCTGGCTAGGGAGGCAGAGTGTCTGGAGCGTCTGGGTAGCGAGGCAGAGTGTCTGGAGCGACTGGATAGCGAGGCAGAGTGTCTGGAGCGCCTGGTTAGCGATGCAGAGTGTCTGGAGCGTCTTGCTAGCGTGGCAGAGTGTCTGGAGCCTCTGGCTAGCGTGGCAAATATTCTGGAGCCACAGGCTAGCGTGGCAGATAGTCTGGAGCGTCTGGGTAGCGAGGCAGAGTGTCTGGAGCGCCTAGCTAGCGAGGCAGAGTGTCTGGAGGGTCTAAGTAGCAAGGCAGAGTGTCTGGAGCTTCTAGCTAGCGTGGCAGAGTGTCTGGAGCGTCTAGCTAGCGTAGCAGAGTGTCTGAAATCTCTGGCTAGCATGGCAGAGTGTCTGGAGGGTCTGGGTAGCAAGGCAGAGTGTCTGGAGCGGCTGGCTAGCGTGGCAGAGTGTCTGGAGCGTCTAGCTAGCGTAGCAGAGTGTCTGGAGCCTCTGGCTAGCGTGGCAGATAATCTGGAGCCACTGGCTAGCGTGGCAGATAGTCTGGAGCGTCTGGGTAGCGAGGCAGCGTGTCTGGAGCGCCTGGCTAGCGAGGTAGAGTGTCTGGAGGGTCTGGGTAGCAAGGCAGAGTGTCTGGAGCATCTAGCTAGCGAGGCAGAGAGTCTGGAGAGTCTAGCTAGCGTAGCAGAGTGTCTGAAACCTCTGGCTAGCGTGGCAGTAAGTCTGAAACGTCTGGCTATCATGGCAGAGTGTCTGGAGCGGCTGGCTAGCGAGGCAGAGTGTCTAGAGCGTCTGGGTAGCGAGGCAGAGTGTCTGGAGCGCCTGGCTAGCGAGGCAGAGTGTCTGGAGGGTCTAAGTAGCAAGGCAGAGTGTCTGGAGCTTTTAGCTAGCGTGGCAGAGTGTCTGGAGCGTCTATCTAGCGTAGCAGAGTGTCTGAAATCTCTGGCTAGCATGGCAGAGTGTCTGGAGCGGCTGGCTAGGAAGGCAGAGTGTCTGGAGCGTCCTGGTAGCGAGCCAGAGTGTCTGGAGTGCCTAGCTAGCGAGGCAGAGTTTCTGGAGCGTCTAAATAGCGAGGCAGAGTGCCTGGAGCGTCAAGCTAGCGTGGCAGAGTGTCTGGAGCCACTGGCTAGCGAAACAGAGTGTTTAAAGCATTAAAATATTAAAGCAAAGCGTCTGGAGCGCCTGGGTAGCGATGCAGAGTGTCTGGAGCTTTTTGCTAGTGAGGCAGAGTGTCTGCAGCGTCTGGCTAGCATGGCAGAGTGTGTGGAGCGTCTGGATAGTTAAGCAGAAATTCTGGAGCGTCTTGCTAGCGAGGCAGAGTGTCTGGAGCGTCTGACTAGCGTGGCAGAGTGTCTGGAGCGTCTTGCTAGCGTGGCAGTAAGTCTGAAACGTCTGGCTAGCATGGCAGAGTATCTGGAGCGGCTGGCTAGCGTGGCAGAGTGTCTGGAGCGTCTAGCTAGCGTAGCAGAGTGTCTGGAGCCTCTGGCTAGCGTGGCAGATAATCTGGAGCCACTGGCTAGCGTGGCAGATAGTCTGGAGCGTCTGGGTAGCGAGGCAGCGTGTCTGGAGCGCCTGACTAGCGAGGTAGAGTGTCTGGAGGGTGTGGGTAGCTAGGCAGAGTGTCTGGAGCATCTAGCTAGCGAGGCAGAGAGTCTGGAGAGTCTAGCTAGCGTAGCAGAGTGTCTGAAACCTCTGGCTAGCGTGGCAGTTAGTCTGAAACGTCTGGCTGGCATGGCAGAGTGTCTGGAGCGGCTGGCTAGCGAGGCAGAGTGTCTAGAGCGTCTGGGTTGCGAGGCAGAGTGTCTGGAGCGCCTGGCTAGCGAGGCAGAGTGTCTGGAGGGTCTTAGTAGCAAGGCAGAGTGTCTGGAGCGTCAAGATAGCGTGGCAGAGTGTCTGGAGCGTCTAGCTAGCGTAGCAGAGTGTCTGAAATCTCTGGCTAGCATGGCAGAGTGTCTGGAGCGGCTGGCTAGCGAGGCAGAGTGTCTGGAGATTTTGGGTAGCAAGGCAGAGTGTCTGGAGCGCCTGGCTAGCGAGGCAGAGTGTCTGGAGCGTCTTGCTAGCGTGGCAGAGTGTCTGGAGCCTCTGGCTAGCGTGGCAGATAATCTGGAGCCACTGGCTAGCGTGGCAGATAGTCTGGAGCGTCTGGGTAGCGAGGCAGCGTGTCTGGAGCGCCTGGCTAGCGAGGCAGAGTGTCTGGAGGGTCTGGGTAGCAAGGCAGAGTGTCTGGAGCGTCTAGCTAGCGAAGCAGAGTGTCTGGAGCGTCTAGCTAGCGTAGCAGAGTGTCTGGAGCGTCTGGGTAGCGAGGCAGAGTTTCTGGAGCGCCTGGGTAGCAAGACAGAGAGTCTGGAGCGTCTGGGTAGCGAGGCAGAGTGTCTGGAGCGCCTGGCTAGCGAGGCAGAGTGTCTGGAGCGTCTAGCTAGCATGGTAGAGTAACTGGAGCGTCTGAATAGCGAGGCAGAGTGTCTGGAGCGTCTGGCGAGCGTGGCTGAGTGTCTGGAGCGTCTTGCTAGCGTGGCAGAGTGTCTGGAGCCTATGGCTAGCGTGGCGGATAGTCTATAGCGTCTGGCTAGCATGGTAGAGTGTCTGGAGCGTCTAGCCAGCGAGGCAGAGTGTCTAAAGCGTCTAGCTAGCGAGGCAGAGTGTCTAAAGCGCCTGGCTAGCGAGGCAGAGTCTCTTGAGCGTCTGGGTAGCGAGGCAGAGTGTCTGGAGCGTCTTGCTAGCGTGGCAGAGTGTCTGGAGCGTCTGGCTAGCGTGGCAGAGTGTCTGGAGCGTCTTGCTAGCGTGGCAGAGTGTTTTGAGCGCCTGGCAAGCGAGGCAGTGTGTCTGGAGCGTCTGGGTAGCAAGGCAGAGTACCTGGAGCGTCTGGCTAGCATGGCTGAGTGTCTGGACCGTCTAGCTAGCGAAACAGAGTGTCTAAAGTAACTTGCTGGCGAGGCAGAGTGCCTGGAGCGTCTGGGTAGCGAGGCAGAGTGTCTGGAGCGCCTAGCTAGCGAGGCAGAGTGTCTGGAGCGTCTGGGTAGCGAGCCAGAGTGTCTGGAGCGCCTGGCTGGCGAGGCAGTGTGTCTGGAGCGTCTAGCTAGCATGGTAGAGTAACTGGAGCTTCTTGCTAGCGTGGCAGAGTGTCTGGAGCCTATGGCTAGCGTGGCAGATAGTCTAGGGCGTCTGGTTAGCATGGCAGAGTGTCTAGAGCGTCTAGCTAGCGAGGCAGAGTGTCTTGAGCGTCTGGCTAGCGAGGCAGAATCTCCGGAGCGTCTGGGTAGCGAGGCAAAGTGTCTGGATCGTCTGGCTAGCGTGGCAGAGTTTCTGGAGCGTCTGGGTAGCGAGGCAGCGTGTCTGGAGCGCCTGGCTAGCGAGGCAGAGTGTCTGGAGGGTCTGGGTAGCAAGGCAGAGTGTCTGGAGCGTCTAGCTAGCGAAGCAGAGTGTCTGGAGCGTCTAGCTAGCGTAGCAGAGTGTCTGGAGCGTCTGGGTAGCGAGGCAGAGTTTCTGGAGCGCCTGGGTAGCAAGACAGAGAGTCTGGAGCGTCTGGGTAGCGAGGCAGAGTGTCTGGAGCGCCTGGCTAGCGAGGCAGAGTGTCTGGAGCGTCTAGCTAGCATGGTAGAGTAACTGGAGCGTCTGAATAGCGAGGCAGAGTGTCTGGAGCGTCTGGCGAGCGTGGCTGAGTGTCTGGAGCGTCTTGCTAGCGTGGCAGAGTGTCTGGAGCCTATGGCTAGCGTGGCGGATAGTCTATAGCGTCTGGCTAGCATGGTAGAGTGTCTGGAGCGTCTAGCTAGCGAGGCAGAGTGTCTAAAGCGTCTAGCTAGCGAGGCAGAGTGTCTAAAGCGCCTGGCTAGCGAGGCAGAGTCTCTTGAGCGTCTGGGTAGCGAGGCAGAGTGTCTGGAGCGTCTTGCTAGCGTGGCAGAGTGTCTGGAGCGTCTGGCTAGCGTGGCAGAGTGTCTGGAGCGTCTTGCTAGCGTGGCAGAGTGTTTTGAGCGCCTGGCAAGCGAGGCAGTGTGTCTGGAGCGTCTGGGTAGCAAGGCAGAGTACCTGGAGCGTCTGGCTAGCATGGCTGAGTGTCTGGACCGTCTAGCTAGCGAAACAGAGTGTCTAAAGTAACTTGCTGGCGAGGCAGAGTGCCTGGAGCGTCTGGGTAGCGAGGCAGAGTGTCTGGAGCGCCTAGCTAGCGAGGCAGAGTGTCTGGAGCGTCTGGGTAGCGAGCCAGAGTGTCTGGAGCGCCTGGCTGGCGAGGCAGTGTGTCTGGAGCGTCTAGCTAGCATGGTAGAGTAACTGGAGCTTCTTGCTAGCGTGGCAGAGTGTCTGGAGCCTATGGCTAGCGTGGCAGATAGTCTAGGGCTTCTGGTTAGCATGGCAGAGTGTCTAGAGCGTCTAGCTAGCGAGGCAGAGTGTCTTGAGCGTCTGGCTAGCGAGGCAGAATCTCCGGAGCGTCTGGGTAGCGAGGCAAAGTGTCTGGATCGTCTGGCTAGCGTGGCAGAGTTTCTGGAGCGTCTGGGTAGCGAGGCAGAGTGTCTGGAGCGCCTGGCTAGCGGGGCAGAGTGTCTGGAGGGTCTGGGTAGCAAGGCAGAGTGTCTGGAGCGTCTAGCTAGCGTGGCAGAGTGTCTGGAGCGTCTAGCTAGCGTAGCAGAGTGTCTGAAATCTCTGGCTAGCATGGCAGAGTGTCTGGAGCGGCTGGCTAGGGAGGCAGAGTGTCTGGAGCGTCTGGGTAGCGAGGCAGAGTGTCTGGAGCGTCTGGATAGCGAGGCAGAGTGTCTGGAGCGCCTGGTTAGCGATGCAGAGTGTCTGAAGCGTCTAGCTAGCGTGGCAGAGTGTCTGGAGCCTCTGGCTAGCGTGGCAAATATTCTGGAGCCACTGGCTAGCGTGGCAGATAGTCTGGAGCGTCTGGGTAGCGAGGCAGAGTGTCTGGAGCGCCTGGCTAGCGAGGCAGAGTGTCCGGAGGGTCTAAGTAGCAAGGCAGAGTGTCTGGAGCTTCTAGCTAGCGTGGCAGAGTGTCTGGAGCGTCAAGCTAGCGTAGCAGAGTGTCTGAAATCTCTGGCTAGCATGGCAGAGTGACTGGAGCGGCTGGCTAGGAAGGCAGAGTGTCTGAAGCGTCCTGGTAGCGAGCCAGAGTGTCTGGAGTGCCTGGCTAGCGAGGCAGAGTTTCTGGAGCGTCTAAATAGCGAGGCAGAGTGCCTGGAGCGTCAAGCTAGCGTGGCAGAGTGTCTGGAGCCACTGGCTAGCGAAACAGAGTGTTTAAAGCATTAAAATATTAAAGCAAAGCGTCTGGAGCGCCTGGGTAGCGATGCAGAGTGTCTGGAGCTTTTTGCTAGTGAGGCAGAGTGTCTGCAGCGTCTGGCTAGCATGGCAGAGTGTCTGGAGCGTCTGGATAGTTAAGCAGAAATTCTGGAGCGTCTTGCTAGCGAGGCAGAGTGTCTGGAGCGTCTGACTAGCGTGGCAGAGTGTCTGGAGCGTCTTGCTAGCGTGGCAGTAAGTCTGAAACGTCTGGCTAGCATGGCAGAGTATCTGGAGCGGCTGGCTAGCGTGGCAGAGTGTCTGGAGCGTCTAGCTAGCGTAGCAGAGTGTCTGGAGCCTCTGGCTAGCGTGGCAGATAATCTGGAGCCACTGGCTAGCGTGGCAGATAGTCTGGAGCGTCTGGGTAGCGAGGCAGCGTGTCTGGAGCGCCTGGCTAGCGAGGTAGAGTGTCTGGAGGGTGTGGGTAGCTAGGCAGAGTGTCTGGAGCATCTAGCTAGCGAGGCAGAGAGTCTGGAGAGTCTAGCTAGCGTAGCAGAGTGTCTGAAACCTCTGGCTAGCGTGGCAGTAAGTCTGAAACGTCTGGCTGGCATGGCAGAGTGTCTGGAGCGGCTGGCTAGCGAGGCAGAGTGTCTAGAGCGTCTGGGTAGCGAGGCAGAGTGTCTGGAGCGCCTGGCTAGCGAGGCAGAGTGTCTGGAGGGTCTTAGTAGCAAGGCAGAGTGTCTGGAGCGTCAAGATAGCGTGGCAGAGTGTCTAGAGCGTCTAGCTAGCGTAGCAGAGTGTCTGAAATCTCTGGCTAGCATGGCAGAGTGTCTGGAGCGGCTGGCTAGCGAGGCAGAGTGTCTGGAGATTTTGGGTAGCAAGGCAGAGTGTCTGGAGCGCCTGGCTAGCGAGGCAGAGTGTCTGGAGCGTCTTGCTAGCGTGGCAGAGTGTCTGGAGCCTCAGGCTAGCGTGGCAGATAATCTGGAGCCACTGGCTAGCGTGGCAGATAGTCTGGAGCGTCTGGGTAGCGAGGCAGCGTGTCTGGAGCGCCTGGCTAGCGAGGCAGAGTGTCTGGAGGGTCTGGGTAGCAAGGCAGAGTGTCTGGAGCGTCTAGCTAGCGAAGCAGAGTGTCTGGAGCGTCTAGCTAGCGTAGCAGAGTGTCTGGAGCGTCTGGGTAGCGAGGCAGAGTTTCTGGAGCGCCTGGGTAGCAAGACAGAGAGTCTGGAGCGTCTGGGTAGCGAGGCAGAGTGTCTGGAGCGCCTGGCTAGCGAGGCAGAGTGTCTGGAGCGTCTAGCTAGCATGGTAGAGTAACTGGAGCGTCTGAATAGCGAGGCAGAGTGTCTGGAGCGTCTGGCGAGCGTGGCTGAGTGTCTGGAGCGTCTTGCTAGCGTGGCAGAGTGTCTGGAGCCTATGGCTAGCGTGGCGGATAGTCTATAGCGTCTGGCTAGCATGGTAGAGTGTCTGGAGCGTCTAGCTAGCGAGGCAGAGTGTCTAAAGCGCCTGGCTAGCGAGGCAGAGTCTCTTGAGCGTCTGGGTAGCGAGGCAGAGTGTCTGGAGCGTCTTGCTAGCGTGGCAGAGTGTCTGGAGCGTCTGGCTAGCGTGGCAGAGTGTCTGGAGCGTCTTGCTAGCGTGGCAGAGTGTTTTGAGCGCCTGGCAAGCGAGGCAGTGTGTCTGGAGCGTCTGGGTAGCAAGGCAGAGTACCTGGAGCGTCTGGCTAGCATGGCTGAGTGTCTGGACCGTCTAGCTAGCGAAACAGAGTGTCTAAAGTAACTTGCTGGCGAGGCAGAGTGCCTGGAGCGTCTGGGTAGCGAAGCAGAGTGTCTGGAGCGCCTAGCTAGCGAGGCAGAGTGTCTGGAGCGTCTGGGTAGCGAGCCAGAGTGTCTGGAGCGCTTGGCTGTCGAGGCAGTGTGTCTGGAGCGTCTAGCTAGCATGGTAGAGTAACTGGAGCTTCTTGCTAGCGTGGCAGAGTGTCTGGAGCCTATGGCTAGCGTGGCAGATAGTCTAGGGCGTCTGGTTAGCATGGCAGAGTGTCTAGAGCGTCTAGCTAGCGAGGCAGAGTGTCTTGAGCGTCTGGCTAGCGAGGCAGAATCTCCGGAGCGTCTGGGTAGCGAGGCAAAGTGTCTGGATCGTCTGGATAGCGAGGCAGAGTGTCTGGAGCGCCTGGTTAGCGATGCAGAGTGTCTGAAGCGTCTAGCTAGCGTGGCAGAGTGTCTGGAGCCTCTGGCTAGCGTGGCAAATATTCTGGAGCCACTGGCTAGCGTGGCAGATAGTCTGGAGCGTCTGGGTAGCGAGGCAGAGTGTCTGGAGCGCCTGGCTAGCGAGGCAGAGTGTCTGGAGGGTCTAAGTAGCAAGGCAGAAAGTCTGGAGCTTCTAGCTAGCGTGGCAGAGTGTCTGGAGCGTCTAGCTAGCGTAGCAGAGTGTCTGAAATCTCTGGCTAGCATGGCAGAGTGACTGGAGCGGCTGGCTAGGAAGGCAGAGTGTCTGAAGCGTCCTGGTAGCGAGCCAGAGTGTCTGGAGTGCCTGGCTAGCGAGGCAGAGTTTCTGGAGCGTCTAAATAGCGAGGCAGAGTGCCTGGAGCGTCAAGCTAGCGTGGCAGAGTGTCTGGAGCCACTGGCTAGCGTAGCAGAGTGTTTAAAGCATTAAAATATTAAAGCAAAGCGTCTGGAGCGCCTGGGTAGCGATGCAGAGTGTCTGGAGCTTTTTGCTAGTGAGGCAGAGTGTCTGCAGCGTCTGGCTAGCATGGCAGAGTGTCTGGAGCGTCTGGATATTTAAGCAGAAATTCTGGAGCGTCTTGCTAGCGAGGCAGAGTGTCTGGAGCGTCTGACTAGCGTGGCAGAGTGTCTGGAGCGTCTTGCTAGCGAGGCAGAGTTTCTTGAGCCTATGGCTTGCGTGGCGGATAGTCTATAGCGTCTGGCTAGCATAGTAGAGTGTCTGGAGCGTCTAGCTAGCGAGGCAGAGTGTCAAAAGCGATTTGCAATAAAACGAGAGTGTATGGAGCGTCTGTCTAGCAAGGCAAAGTGTCTGACGCCAATCTAGCGAGGCAGAGTTTCTGGAGCGTCTGGGTAGCGAGGCAGAGTGTCTGGAGCGTCTAGCTAGCGTGGCAGATAGTCTGGAGCATCTAACTACCAAGGCAGAGTGTCTGGGGCGTCTAGCTAGCGTGGCAGATAGTCTGGAGCATCTAACTACCAAGGCAGAGTGTCTGGAGCGTCTAGCTAGCGTGGCAGATAGTCTGGAGCATCTTACTAATAGGCAGAGTGTCTGGGGCGTCTAGCTAGCGAGGAAGAGTGTCTGAAACGTCTTGCTAGCAAAGCAGAGTGTCTAGAGCGTCTTGTTAGCGAGGCAGAGTGTCTGAAGCGTCTTTTTAGCGAGGCAGCGTGTCTGGAGCGTCTGGCTAGCATGGATGAGTGTCTGGAGCGTCTGGCAAGCAAAGCAGAGTGCCTGGAGCTTCTTGCTAGTGAGGCAAAGTGTCTGGAGCGAATTGCTAGCATGGCAGAGCTTCTGAAGAGTCTGGCTAGGAAGGCAGATAGTCTGGAGCGTCTTGCAAGCGAGGCAGAGTTTCTGGAGCGTTTTATTACCGAGGTAGAGTGTCTAAAGCGTCTTCCTAGCAAAGTAGAGTGTCTGTAGCTTCTGGCTAGCGTGGTAGAGTGTCTGGAGCGTCTGGCAAGCAAAGCAGAGTATCTGGAGCGTCAGGCATGCCAAACAGGGTGTCTGGAGCGTCTTGCTTCTAAGACAGAGTGTTTGGAGCGTCTGGCAAGCGAGACAGGGTGTCTGGAGCGTCTTGCTTCTAAGACAGAGTGTTTAGAGCGTCTAGCAAGTGAGGCAGAATGTCTGGAGCGTCTTGCTTCTAAGGCAGACTGTCTGGAGAGTCTGGCAAGCGGGGAAAAGTGTCTGGAGCGGCTGGCTAGCGAGGCAGAGTGTCTGGAGATTTTGGGTAGCAAGGCAGAGTGTCTGGAGCGCCTGGCTAGCGAGGCAGAGTGTCTGGAGCGTCTTGCTAGCGTGGCAGAGTGTCTGGAGCCTCTGGCTAGCGTGGCAGATAATCTGGAGCCACTGGCTAGCGTGGCAGATAGTCTGGAGCGTCTGGGTAGCGAGGCAGCGTGTCTGGAGCGCCTGGCTAGCGAGGCAGAGTGTCTGGAGGGTCTGGGTAGCAAGGCAGAGTGTCTGGAGCGTCTAGCTAGCGAAGCAGAGTGTCTGGAGCGTCTAGCTAGCGTAGCAGAGTGTCTGGAGCGTCTGGGTAGCGAGGCAGAGTTTCTGGAGCGCCTGGGTAGCAAGACAGAGAGTCTGGAGCGTCTGGGTAGCGAGGCAGAGTGTCTGGAGCGCCTGGCTAGCGAGGCAGAGTGTCTGGAGCGTCTAGCTAGCATGGCAGAGTACCTGGAGCGTCTGGCTAGCATGGCTGAGTGTCTGGACCGTCTAGCTAGCGAAACAGATTGTCTAAAGTAACTTGCTGGCGAGGCAGAGTGCCTGGAGCGTCTGGGTAGCGAGGCAGAGTGTCTGGAGCGCCTGGCTAGCGAGGCGGAGTGTCTGGAGCGTCTGGCTAGCGATGCAGTGTGTCTGGAGCGTCTAGCTAGCGTGGTAGAGTGTCTGGAGCGTCTGGGTAGCGAGGCAGAGTGTCTGGAGCGCCTAGCTAGCGAGGCAGAGTGTCTGGAGCGTCTGGGTAGCGAGCCAGAGTGTCTGGAGCGCCTGGCTGGCGAGGCAGTGTGTCTGGAGCGTCTAGCTAGCATGGTAGAGTAACTGGAGCTTCTTGCTAGCGTGGCAGAGTGTCTGGAGCCTATGGCTAGCGTGGCAGATAGTCTAGGGCGTCTGGTTAGCATGGCAGAGTGTCTAGAGCGTCTAGCTAGCGAGGCAGAGTGTCTTGAGCGTCTGGCTAGCGAGGCAGAATCTCCGGAGCGTCTGGGTAGCGAGGCAAAGTGTCTGGATCGTCTGGCTAGCGTGGCAGAGTTTCTGGAGCGTCTGGGTAGCGAGGCAGAGTGTCTGGAGCGCCTGGCTAGCGGGGCAGAGTGTCTGGAGGGTCTGGGTAGCAAGGCAGAGTGTCTGGAGCGTCTAGCTAGCTTGGCAGAGTGTCTGGAGCGTCTAGCTAGCGTAGCAGAGTGTCTGAAATCTCTGGCTAGCATGGCAGAGTGTCTGGAGCGGCTGGCTAGGGAGGCAGAGTGTCTGGAGCGTCTGGGTAGCGAGGCAGAGTGTCTGGAGCGTCTGGATAGCGAGGCAGAGTGTCTGGAGCGCCTGGTTAGCGATGCAGAGTGTCTGAAGCGTCTAGCTAGCGTGGCAGAGTGTCTGGAGCCTCTGGCTAGCGTGGCAAATATTCTGGAGCCACTGGCTAGCGTGGCAGATAGTCTGGAGCGTCTGGGTAGCGAGGCAGAGTGTCTGGAGCGCCTGGCTAGCGAGGCAGAGTGTCTGGAGGGTCTAAGTAGCAAGGCAGAGTGTCTGGAGCTTCTAGCTAGCGTGGCAGAGTGTCTGGAGCGTCTAGCTAGCGTAGCAGAGTGTCTGAAATCTCTGGCTAGCATGGCAGAGTGACTGGAGCGGCTGGCTAGGAAGGCAGAGTGTCTGAAGCGTCCTGGTAGCGAGCCAGAGTGTCTGGAGTGCCTGGCTAGCGAGGCAGAGTTTCTGGAGCGTCTAAATAGCGAGGCAGAGTGCCTGGAGCGTCAAGCTAGCGTGGCAGAGTGTCTGGAGCCACTGGCTAGCGTAGCAGAGTGTTTAAAGCATTAAAATATTAAAGAAAAGCGTCTGGAGCGCCTGGGTAGCGATGCAGAGTGTCTGGAGCTTTTTGCTAGTGAGGCAGAGTGTCTGCAGCGTCTGGCTAGCATGGCAGAGTGTCTGGAGCGTCTGGATAGTTAAGCAGAAATTCTGGAGCGTCTTGCTAGCGAGGCAGAGTGTCTGGAGCGTCTGACTAGCGTGGCAGAGTGTCTGGAGCGTCTTGCTAGCGAGGCAGAGTTTCTTGAGCCTATGGCTTGCGTGGCGGATAGTCTATAGCGTCTGGCTAGCATAGTAGAGTGTCTGGAGCGTCTAGCTAGCGAGGCAGAGTGTCAAAAGCGATTTGCAATAAAACGAGAGTGTATGGAGCGTCTGTCTAGCAAGGCAAAGTGCCTGACGCCAATCTAGCGAGGCAGAGTTTCTGGAGCGTCTGGGTAGCGAGGCAGAGTGTCTGGAGCGTCTAGCTAGCGTGGCAGATAGTCTGGAGCATCTAACTACCAAGGCAGAGTGTCTGGGGCGTCTAGCTAGCGTGGCAGATAGTCTGGAGCATCTTACTACCAAGGCAGAGTGTCTGGAGCGTCTAGCTAGCGTGGCAGATAGTCTGGAGCATCTTACTACCAAGGCAGAGTGTCTGGGGCGTCTAGCTAGCGAGGAAGAGTGTCTGAAACGTCTTGCTAGCAAAGCAGAGTGTCTAGAGCGTCTTGTTAGCGAGGCAGAGTGTCTGAAGCGTCTTTTTAGCGAGGCAGCGTGTCTGGAGCGTCTGGCTAGCATGGATGAGTGTCTGGAGCGTCTGGCAAGCAAAGCAGAGTGCCTGGAGCTTCTTGCTAGTGAGGCAAAGTGTCTGGAGCGAATTGCTAGCATGGCAGAGCTTTTGAAGAGTCTGGCTAGGAAGGCAGATAGTCTGGAGCGTCTTGCAAGCGAGGCAGAGTTTCTGGAGCGTTTTATTACCGAGGTAGAGTGTCTAAAGCGTCTTCCTAGCAAAGTAGAGTGTCTGTAGCTTCTGGCTAGCGTGGTAGAGTGTCTGGAGCGTCTGGCAAGCAAAGCAGAGTATCTGGAGCGTCAGGCATGCCAAACAGGGTGTCTGGAGCGTCTAGCTTCTAAGACAGAGTGTTTGGAGCGTCTGGCAAGCGAGACAGGGTGTCTGGAGCGTCTTGCTTCTAAGACAGAGTGTTTAGAGCGTCTAGCAAGTGAGGCAGAATGTCTGGAGCGTCTTGCTTCTAAGGCAGACTGTCTGGAGAGTCTGGCAAGCGGGAAAAAGTGTCTGGAGTGTCTTTTTACCGAGGCTTAGTGTCTAGAGCGACTAGCTAGCAAGACAGAGAGTCTGGAGCGTCTGGGTAGCAAGACAGAGTGTCTGGAGCGTCTAGCTAGCGAAGCAGAGTGTCTGGAGCGTCTGGGTAGCAAGACAGAGTGTCTGGAGCGTCTAGCTAGCGTAGCAGAGTGTCTGGGGCGTCTGGGTAGCGAGGCAGAGTGTCTGGAGCGCCTAACTAGCGAGGCAGAGTGTCTGGAGAGTCTAGCTAGCATGGTAGAGTAACTGGAGCGTCTGAATAGCGAGGCAGAGTGTCTGGAGCGTCCGGCGAGCGTAGCTGAGTGTCTGGAGCGTCTTGCTAGCGTGGCAGAGTGTCTGGAGCCTATGGCTAGCGTGGCGGATAGTCTATAGCGTCTGGCTAGCATGGTAGAGTGTCTGGAGCGTCTAGCTAGCGAGGCAGAGTGTCTAAAGCGCCTGGCTAGCGAGGCAGAGTCTCTTGAGCGTCTGGGTAGCGAGGCAGAGTGTCTGGAGCGTCTGGGTAGCAAGGCAGAGTACCTGGAGCGTCTGGCTAGCATGGCTGAGTGTCTGGACCGTCTAGCTAGCGAAACAGATTGTCTAAAGTAACTTGCTGGCGAGGCAGAGTGCCTGGAGCGTCTGGGTAGCGAGGCAGAGTGTCTGGAGCGCCTGGCTAGCGAGGCGGAGTGTCTGGAGCGTCTGGCTAGCGATGCAGTGTGTCTGGAGCGTCTAGCTAGCGTGGTAGAGTGTCTGGAGCGTCTGGGTAGCGAGGCAGAGTGTCTGGAGCGCCTAGCTAGCGAGGCAGAGTGTCTGGAGCGTCTGGGTAGCGAGCCAGAGTGTCTGGAGCGCCTGGCTGGCGAGGCAGTGTGTCTGGAGCGTCTAGCTAGCATGGTAGAGTAACTGGAGCTTCTTGCTAGCGTGGCAGAGTGTCTGGAGCCTATGGCTAGCGTGGCAGATAGTCTAGGGCGTCTGGTTAGCATGCGAGAGTGTCTAGAGCGTCTAGCTAGCGAGGCAGAGTGTCTTGAGCGTCTGGCTAGCGAGGCAGAATCTCCGGAGCGTCTGGGTAGCGAGGCAAAGTGTCTGGATCGTCTGGCTAGCGTGGCAGAGTTTCTGGAGCGTCTGGGTAGCGAGGCAGAGTGTCTGGAGCGCCTGGCTAGCGGGGCAGAGTGTCTGGAGGGTCTGGGTAGCAAGGCAGAGTGTCTGGAGCGTCTAGCTAGCTTGGCAGAGTGTCTGGAGCGTCTAGCTAGCGTAGCAGAGTGTCTGAAATCTCTGGCTAGCATGGCAGAGTGTCTGGAGCGGCTGGCTAGGGAGGCAGAGTGTCTGGAGCGTCTGGGTAGCGAGGCAGAGTGTCTGGAGCGTCTGGATAGCGAGGCAGAGTGTCTGGAGCGCCTGGTTAGCGATGCAGAGTGTCTGAAGCGTCTAGCTAGCGTGGCAGAGTGTCTGGAGCCTCTGGCTAGCGTGGCAAATATTCTGGAGCCACTGGCTAGCGTGGCAGATAGTCTGGAGCGTCTGGGTAGCGAGGCAGAGTGTCTGGAGCGCCTGGCTAGCGAGGCAGAGTGTCTGGAGGGTCTAAGTAGCAAGGCAGAGTGTCTGGAGCTTCTAGCTAGCGTGGCAGAGTGTCTGGAGCGTCTAGCTAGCGTAGCAGAGTGTCTGAAATCTCTGGCTAGCATGGCAGAGTGACTGGAGCGGCTGGCTAGGAAGGCAGAGTGTCTGAAGCGTCCTGGTAGCGAGCCAGAGTGTCTGGAGTGCCTGGCTAGCGAGGCAGAGTTTCTGGAGCGTCTAAATAGCGAGGCAGAGTGCCTGGAGCGTCAAGCTAGCGTGGCAGAGTGTCTGGAGCCACTGGCTAGCGTAGCAGAGTGTTTAAAGCATTAAAATATTAAAGAAAAGCGTCTGGAGCGCCTGGGTAGCGATGCAGAGTGTCTGGAGCTTTTTGCTAGTGAGGCAGAGTGTCTGCAGCGTCTGGCTAGCATGGCAGAGTGTCTGGAGCGTCTGGATAGTTAAGCAGAAATTCTGGAGCGTCTTGCTAGCGAGGCAGAGTGTCTGGAGCGTCTGACTAGCGTGGCAGAGTGTCTGGAGCGTCTTGCTAGCGAGGCAGAGTTTCTTGAGCCTATGGCTTGCGTGGCGGATAGTCTATAGCGTCTGGCTAGCATAGTAGAGTGTCTGGAGCGTCTAGCTAGCGAGGCAGAGTGTCAAAAGCGATTTGCAATAAAACGAGAGTGTATGGAGCGTCTGTCTAGCAAGGCAAAGTGCCTGACGCCAATCTAGCGAGGCAGAGTTTCTGGAGCGTCTGGGTAGCGAGGCAGAGTGTCTGGAGCGTCTAGCTAGCGTGGCAGATAGTCTGGAGCATCTAACTACCAAGGCAGAGTGTCTGGGGCGTCTAGCTAGCGTGGCAGATAGTCTGGAGCATCTTACTACCAAGGCAGAGTGTCTGGAGCGTCTAGCTAGCGTGGCAGATAGTCTGGAGCATCTTACTACCAAGGCAGAGTGTCTGGGGCGTCTAGCTAGCGAGGAAGAGTGTCTGAAACGTCTTGCTAGCAAAGCAGAGTGTCTAGAGCGTCTTGTTAGCGAGGCAGAGTGTCTGAAGCGTCTTTTTAGCGAGGCAGCGTGTCTGGAGCGTCTGGCTAGCATGGATGAGTGTCTGGAGCGTCTGGCAAGCAAAGCAGAGTGCCTGGAGCTTCTTGCTAGTGAGGCAAAGTGTCTGGAGCGAATTGCTAGCATGGCAGAGCTTTTGAAGAGTCTGGCTAGGAAGGCAGATAGTCTGGAGCGTCTTGCAAGCGAGGCAGAGTTTCTGGAGCGTTTTATTACCGAGGTAGAGTGTCTAAAGCGTCTTCCTAGCAAAGTAGAGTGTCTGTAGCTTCTGGCTAGCGTGGTAGAGTGTCTGGAGCGTCTGGCAAGCAAAGCAGAGTATCTGGAGCGTCAGGCATGCCAAACAGGGTGTCTGGAGCGTCTTGCTTCTAAGACAGAGTGTTTGGAGCGTCTGGCAAGCGAGACAGGGTGTCTGGAGCGTCTTGCTTCTAAGACAGAGTGTTTAGAGCGTCTAGCAAGTGAGGCAGAATGTCTGGAGCGTCTTGCTTCTAAGGCAGACTGTCTGGAGAGTCTGGCAAGCGGGAAAAAGTGTCTGGAGTGTCTTTTTACCGAGGCTTAGTGTCTAGAGCGACTAGCTAGCAAGACAGAGAGTCTGGAGCGTCTGGGTAGCAAGACAGAGTGTCTGGAGCGTCTAGCTAGCGAAGCAGAGTGTCTGGAGCGTCTGGGTAGCAAGACAGAGTGTCTGGAGCGTCTAGCTAGCGTAGCAGAGTGTCTGGGGCGTCTGGGTAGCGAGGCAGAGTGTCTGGAGCGCCTAACTAGCGAGGCAGAGTGTCTGGAGAGTCTAGCTAGCATGGTAGAGTAACTGGAGCGTCTGAATAGCGAGGCAGAGTGTCTGGAGCGTCCGGCGAGCGTAGCTGAGTGTCTGGAGCGTCTTGCTAGCGTGGCAGAGTGTCTGGAGCCTATGGCTAGCGTGGCGGATAGTCTATAGCGTCTGGCTAGCATGGTAGAGTGTCTGGAGCGTCTAGCTAGCGAGGCAGAGTGTCTAAAGCGCCTGGCTAGCGAGGCAGAGTCTCTTGAGCGTCTGGGTAGCGAGGCAGAGTGTCTGGAGCGTCTGGGTAGCAAGGCAGAGTACCTGGAGCGTCTGGCTAGCATGGCTGAGTGTCTGGACCGTCTAGCTAGCGAAACAGATTGTCTAAAGTAACTTGCTGGCGAGGCAGAGTGCCTGGAGCGTCTGGGTAGCGAGGCAGAGTGTCTGGAGCGCCTGGCTAGCGAGGCGGAGTGTCTGGAGCGTCTGGCTAGCGATGCAGTGTGTCTGGAGCGTCTAGCTAGCGTGGTAGAGTGTCTGGAGCGTCTGGCAAGCAAAGCAGAGTATCTGGAGCGTCAGGCATGCCAAACAGGGTGTCTGGAGCGTCTTGCTTCTAAGACAGAGTGTTTGGAGCGTCTGGCAAGCGAGACAGGGTGTCTGGAGCGTCTGGCGAGCGTGGCTGAGTGTCTGGAGCCTATGGCTAGCGTGGCGGATAGTCTGGAGCGTCTGGCTAGCGTGGCAGATAGTCTGGAGCGTCTGGGTAGCGAGGCAGAGTGTCTGGAGCGCCTGGTTAGCGATGCAGAGTGTCTGGAGCGTCTTGCTAGCGTGGCAGAGTGTCTGGAGCCTCTGGCTAGCGTGGCAGATAATCTGGAGCCACTGGCTAGCGTGGCAGATAGTCTGGAGCGTCTGGGTAGCGAGGCAGCGTGTCTGGAGCGCCTGGCTAGCGAGGCAGAGTGTCTGGAGGGTCTGGGTAGCAAGGCAGAGTGTCTGGAGCGTCTAGCTAGCGAAGCAGAGTGTCTGGAGCGTCTAGCTAGCGTAGCAGAGTGTCTGGAGCGTCTGGGTAGCGAGGCAGAGTTTCTGGAGCGCCTGGGTAGCAAGACAGAGAGTCTGGAGCGTCTGGGTAGCGAGGCAGAGTGTCTGGAGCGCCTGGCTAGCGAGGCAGAGTGTCTGGAGCGTCTAGCTAGCATGGTAGAGTAACTGGAGCGTCTGAATAGCGAGGCAGAGTGTCTGGAGCGTCTGGCGAGCGTGGCTGAGTGTCTGGAGCGTCTTGCTAGCGTGGCAGAGTGTCTGGAGCCTATGGCTAGCGTGGCGGATAGTCTATAGCGTCTGGCTAGCATGGTAGAGTGTCTGGAGCGTCTAGCCAGCGAGGCAGAGTGTCTAAAGCGTCTAGCTAGCGAGGCAGAGTGTCTAAAGCGCCTGGCTAGCGAGGCAGAGTCTCTTGAGCGTCTGGGTAGCGAGGCAGAGTGTCTGGAGCGTCTTGCTAGCGTGGCAGAGTGTCTGGAGCGTCTGGCTAGCGTGGCAGAGTGTCTGGAGCGTCTTGCTAGCGTGGCAGAGTGTTTTGAGCGCCTGGCAAGCGAGGCAGTGTGTCTGGAGCGTCTGGGTAGCAAGGCAGAGTACCTGGAGCGTCTGGCTAGCATGGCTGAGTGTCTGGACCGTCTAGCTAGCGAAACAGAGTGTCTAAAGTAACTTGCTGGCGAGGCAGAGTGCCTGGAGCGTCTGGGTAGCGAGCCAGAGTGTCTGGAGCGCCTGGCTGGCGAGGCAGTGTGTCTGGAGCGTCTAGCTAGCATGGTAGAGTAACTGGAGCTTCTTGCTAGCGTGGCAGAGTGTCTGGAGCCTATGGCTAGCGTGGCAGATAGTCTAGGGCGTCTGGTTAGCATGGCAGAGTGTCTAGAGCGTCTAGCTAGCGAGGCAGAGTGTCTTGAGCGTCTGGCTAGCGAGGCAGAATCTCCGGAGCGTCTGGGTAGCGAGGCAAAGTGTCTGGATCGTCTGGCTAGCGTGGCAGAGTTTCTGGAGCGTCTGGGTAGCGAGGCAGCGTGTCTGGAGCGCCTGGCTAGCGAGGCAGAGTGTCTGGAGGGTCTGGGTAGCAAGGCAGAGTGTCTGGAGCGTCTAGCTAGCGAAGCAGAGTGTCTGGAGCGTCTAGCTAGCGTAGCAGAGTGTCTGGAGCGTCTGGGTAGCGAGGCAGAGTTTCTGGAGCGCCTGGGTAGCAAGACAGAGAGTCTGGAGCGTCTGGGTAGCGAGGCAGAGTGTCTGGAGCGCCTGGCTAGCGAGGCAGAGTGTCTGGAGCGTCTAGCTAGCATGGTAGAGTAACTGGAGCGTCTGAATAGCGAGGCAGAGTGTCTGGAGCGTCTGGCGAGCGTGGCTGAGTGTCTGGAGCGTCTTGCTAGCGTGGCAGAGTGTCTGGAGCCTATGGCTAGCGTGGCGGATAGTCTATAGCGTCTGGCTAGCATGGTAGAGTGTCTGGAGCGTCTAGCTAGCGAGGCAGAGTGTCTAAAGCGTCTAGCTAGCGAGGCAGAGTGTCTAAAGCGCCTGGCTAGCGAGGCAGAGTCTCTTGAGCGTCTGGGTAGCGAGGCAGAGTGTCTGGAGCGTCTTGCTAGCGTGGCAGAGTGTCTGGAGCGTCTGGCTAGCGTGGCAGAGTGTCTGGAGCGTCTTGCTAGCGTGGCAGAGTGTTTTGAGCGCCTGGCAAGCGAGGCAGTGTGTCTGGAGCGTCTGGGTAGCAAGGCAGAGTACCTGGAGCGTCTGGCTAGCATGGCTGAGTGTCTGGACCGTCTAGCTAGCGAAACAGAGTGTCTAAAGTAACTTGCTGGCGAGGCAGAGTGCCTGGAGCGTCTGGGTAGCGAGGCAGAGTGTCTGGAGCGCCTAGCTAGCGAGGCAGAGTGTCTGGAGCGTCTGGGTAGCGAGCCAGAGTGTCTGGAGCGCCTGGCTGGCGAGGCAGTGTGTCTGGAGCGTCTAGCTAGCATGGTAGAGTAACTGGAGCTTCTTGCTAGCGTGGCAGAGTGTCTGGAGCCTATGGCTAGCGTGGCAGATAGTCTAGGGCTTCTGGTTAGCATGGCAGAGTGTCTAGAGCGTCTAGCTAGCGAGGCAGAGTGTCTTGAGCGTCTGGCTAGCGAGGCAGAATCTCCGGAGCGTCTGGGTAGCGAGGCAAAGTGTCTGGATCGTCTGGCTAGCGTGGCAGAGTTTCTGGAGCGTCTGGGTAGCGAGGCAGAGTGTCTGGAGCGCCTGGCTAGCGGGGCAGAGTGTCTGGAGGGTCTGGGTAGCAAGGCAGAGTGTCTGGAGCGTCTAGCTAGCGTGGCAGAGTGTCTGGAGCGTCTAGCTAGCGTAGCAGAGTGTCTGAAATCTCTGGCTAGCATGGCAGAGTGTCTGGAGCGGCTGGCTAGGGAGGCAGAGTGTCTGGAGCGTCTGGGTAGCGAGGCAGAGTGTCTGGAGCGTCTGGATAGCGAGGCAGAGTGTCTGGAGCGCCTGGTTAGCGATGCAGAGTGTCTGAAGCGTCTAGCTAGCGTGGCAGAGTGTCTGGAGCCTCTGGCTAGCGTGGCAAATATTCTGGAGCCACTGGCTAGCGTGGCAGATAGTCTGGAGCGTCTGGGTAGCGAGGCAGAGTGTCTGGAGCGCCTGGCTAGCGAGGCAGAGTGTCCGGAGGGTCTAAGTAGCAAGGCAGAGTGTCTGGAGCTTCTAGCTAGCGTGGCAGAGTGTCTGGAGCGTCAAGCTAGCGTAGCAGAGTGTCTGAAATCTCTGGCTAGCATGGCAGAGTGACTGGAGCGGCTGGCTAGGAAGGCAGAGTGTCTGAAGCGTCCTGGTAGCGAGCCAGAGTGTCTGGAGTGCCTGGCTAGCGAGGCAGAGTTTCTGGAGCGTCTAAATAGCGAGGCAGAGTGCCTGGAGCGTCAAGCTAGCGTGGCAGAGTGTCTGGAGCCACTGGCTAGCGAAACAGAGTGTTTAAAGCATTAAAATATTAAAGCAAAGCGTCTGGAGCGCCTGGGTAGCGATGCAGAGTGTCTGGAGCTTTTTGCTAGTGAGGCAGAGTGTCTGCAGCGTCTGGCTAGCATGGCAGAGTGTCTGGAGCGTCTGGATAGTTAAGCAGAAATTCTGGAGCGTCTTGCTAGCGAGGCAGAGTGTCTGGAGCGTCTGACTAGCGTGGCAGAGTGTCTGGAGCGTCTTGCTAGCGTGGCAGTAAGTCTGAAACGTCTGGCTAGCATGGCAGAGTATCTGGAGCGGCTGGCTAGCGTGGCAGAGTGTCTGGAGCGTCTAGCTAGCGTAGCAGAGTGTCTGGAGCCTCTGGCTAGCGTGGCAGATAATCTGGAGCCACTGGCTAGCGTGGCAGATAGTCTGGAGCGTCTGGGTAGCGAGGCAGCGTGTCTGGAGCGCCTGGCTAGCGAGGTAGTGTGTCTGGAGGGTGTGGGTAGCTAGGCAGAGTGTCTGGAGCATCTAGCTAGCGAGGCAGAGAGTCTGGAGAGTCTAGCTAGCGTAGCAGAGTGTCTGAAACCTCTGGCTAGCGTGGCAGTAAGTCTGAAACGTCTGGCTGGCATGGCAGAGTGTCTGGAGCGGCTGGCTAGCGAGGCAGAGTGTCTAGAGCGTCTGGGTAGCGAGGCAGAGTGTCTGGAGCGCCTGGCTAGCGAGGCAGAGTGTCTGGAGGGTCTTAGTAGCAAGGCAGAGTGTCTGGAGCGTCAAGATAGCGTGGCAGAGTGTCTAGAGCGTCTAGCTAGCGTAGCAGAGTGTCTGAAATCTCTGGCTAGCATGGCAGAGTGTCTGGAGCGGCTGGCTAGCGAGGCAGAGTGTCTGGAGATTTTGGGTAGCAAGGCAGAGTGTCTGGAGCGCCTGGCTAGCGAGGCAGAGTGTCTGGAGCGTCTTGCTAGCGTGGCAGAGTGTCTGGAGCCTCTGGCTAGCGTGGCAGATAATCTGGAGCCACTGGCTAGCGTGGCAGATAGTCTGGAGCGTCTGGGTAGCGAGGCAGCGTGTCTGGAGCGCCTGGCTAGCGAGGCAGAGTGTCTGGAGGGTCTGGGTAGCAAGGCAGAGTGTCTGGAGCGTCTAGCTAGCGAAGCAGAGTGTCTGGAGCGTCTAGCTAGCGTAGCAGAGTGTCTGGAGCGTCTGGGTAGCGAGGCAGAGTTTCTGGAGCGCCTGGGTAGCAAGACAGAGAGTCTGGAGCGTCTGGGTAGCGAGGCAGAGTGTCTGGAGCGCCTGGCTAGCGAGGCAGAGTGTCTGGAGCGTCTAGCTAGCATGGTAGAGTAACTGGAGCGTCTGAATAGCGAGGCAGAGTGTCTGGAGCGTCTGGCGAGCGTGGCTGAGTGTCTGGAGCGTCTTGCTAGCGTGGCAGAGTGTCTGGAGCCTATGGCTAGCGTGGCGGATAGTCTATAGCGTCTGGCTAGCATGGTAGAGTGTCTGGAGCGTCTAGCTAGCGAGGCAGAGTGTCTAAAGCGCCTGGCTAGCGAGGCAGAGTCTCTTGAGCGTCTGGGTAGCGAGGCAGAGTGTCTGGAGCGTCTTGCTAGCGTGGCAGAGTGTCTGGAGCGTCTGGCTAGCGTGGCAGAGTGTCTGGAGCGTCTTGCTAGCGTGGCAGAGTGTTTTGAGCGCCTGGCAAGCGAGGCAGTGTGTCTGGAGCGTCTGGGTAGCAAGGCAGAGTACCTGGAGCGTCTGGCTAGCATGGCTGAGTGTCTGGACCGTCTAGCTAGCGAAACAGAGTGTCTAAAGTAACTTGCTGGCGAGGCAGAGTGCCTGGAGCGTCTGGGTAGCGAAGCAGAGTGTCTGGAGCGCCTAGCTAGCGAGGCAGAGTGTCTGGAGCGTCTGGGTAGCGAGCCAGAGTGTCTGGAGCGCCTGGCTGTCGAGGCAGTGTGTCTGGAGCGTCTAGCTAGCATGGTAGAGTAACTGGAGCTTCTTGCTAGCGTGGCAGAGTGTCTGGAGCCTATGGCTAGCGTGGCAGATAGTCTAGGGCGTCTGGTTAGCATGGCAGAGTGTCTAGAGCGTCTAGCTAGCGAGGCAGAGTGTCTTGAGCGTCTGGCTAGCGAGGCAGAATCTCCGGAGCGTCTGGGTAGCGAGGCAAAGTGTCTGGATCGTCTGGATAGCGAGGCAGAGTGTCTGGAGCGCCTGGTTAGCGATGCAGAGTGTCTGAAGCGTCTAGCTAGCGTGGCAGAGTGTCTGGAGCCTCTGGCTAGCGTGGCAAATATTCTGGAGCCACTGGCTAGCGTGGCAGATAGTCTGGAGCGTCTGGGTAGCGAGGCAGAGTGTCTGGAGCGCCTGGCTAGCGAGGCAGAGTGTCTGGAGGGTCTAAGTAGCAAGGCAGAAAGTCTGGAGCTTCTAGCTAGCGTGGCAGAGTGTCTGGAGCGTCTAGCTAGCGTAGCAGAGTGTCTGAAATCTCTGGCTAGCATGGCAGAGTGACTGGAGCGGCTGGCTAGGAAGGCAGAGTGTCTGAAGCGTCCTGGTAGCGAGCCAGAGTGTCTGGAGTGCCTGGCTAGCGAGGCAGAGTTTCTGGAGCGTCTAAATAGCGAGGCAGAGTGCCTGGAGCGTCAAGCTAGCGTGGCAGAGTGTCTGGAGCCACTGGCTAGCGTAGCAGAGTGTTTAAAGCATTAAAATATTAAAGCAAAGCGTCTGGAGCGCCTGGGTAGCGATGCAGAGTGTCTGGAGCTTTTTGCTAGTGAGGCAGAGTGTCTGCAGCGTCTGGCTAGCATGGCAGAGTGTCTGGAGCGTCTGGATATTTAAGCAGAAATTCTGGAGCGTCTTGCTAGCGAGGCAGAGTGTCTGGAGCGTCTGACTAGCGTGGCAGAGTGTCTGGAGCGTCTTGCTAGCGAGGCAGAGTTTCTTGAGCCTATGGCTTGCGTGGCGGATAGTCTATAGCGTCTGGCTAGCATAGTAGAGTGTCTGGAGCGTCTAGCTAGCGAGGCAGAGTGTCAAAAGCGATTTGCAATAAAACGAGAGTGTATGGAGCGTCTGTCTAGCAAGGCAAAGTGTCTGACGCCAATCTAGCGAGGCAGAGTTTCTGGAGCGTCTGGGTAGCGAGGCAGAGTGTCTGGAGCGTCTAGCTAGCGTGGCAGATAGTCTGGAGCATCTAACTACCAAGGCAGAGTGTCTGGGGCGTCTAGCTAGCGTGGCAGATAGTCTGGAGCATCTAACTACCAAGGCAGAGTGTCTGGAGCGTCTAGCTAGCGTGGCAGATAGTCTGGAGCATCTTACTAATAGGCAGAGTGTCTGGGGCGTCTAGCTAGCGAGGAAGAGTGTCTGAAACGTCTTGCTAGCAAAGCAGAGTGTCTAGAGCGTCTTGTTAGCGAGGCAGAGTGTCTGAAGCGTCTTTTTAGCGAGGCAGCGTGTCTGGAGCGTCTGGCTAGCATGGATGAGTGTCTGGAGCGTCTGGCAAGCAAAGCAGAGTGCCTGGAGCTTCTTGCTAGTGAGGCAAAGTGTCTGGAGCGAATTGCTAGCATGGCAGAGCTTCTGAAGAGTCTGGCTAGGAAGGCAGATAGTCTGGAGCGTCTTGCAAGCGAGGCAGAGTTTCTGGAGCGTTTTATTACCGAGGTAGAGTGTCTAAAGCGTCTTCCTAGCAAAGTAGAGTGTCTGTAGCTTCTGGCTAGCGTGGTAGAGTGTCTGGAGCGTCTGGCAAGCAAAGCAGAGTATCTGGAGCGTCAGGCATGCCAAACAGGGTGTCTGGAGCGTCTTGCTTCTAAGACAGAGTGTTTGGAGCGTCTGGCAAGCGAGACAGGGTGTCTGGAGCGTCTTGCTTCTAAGACAGAGTGTTTAGAGCGTCTAGCAAGTGAGGCAGAATGTCTGGAGCGTCTTGCTTCTAAGGCAGACTGTCTGGAGAGTCTGGCAAGCGGGGAAAAGTGTCTGGAGCGGCTGGCTAGCGAGGCAGAGTGTCTGGAGATTTTGGGTAGCAAGGCAGAGTGTCTGGAGCGCCTGGCTAGCGAGGCAGAGTGTCTGGAGCGTCTTGCTAGCGTGGCAGAGTGTCTGGAGCCTCTGGCTAGCGTGGCAGATAATCTGGAGCCACTGGCTAGCGTGGCAGATAGTCTGGAGCGTCTGGGTAGCGAGGCAGCGTGTCTGGAGCGCCTGGCTAGCGAGGCAGAGTGTCTGGAGGGTCTGGGTAGCAAGGCAGAGTGTCTGGAGCGTCTAGCTAGCGAAGCAGAGTGTCTGGAGCGTCTAGCTAGCGTAGCAGAGTGTCTGGAGCGTCTGGGTAGCGAGGCAGAGTTTCTGGAGCGCCTGGGTAGCAAGACAGAGAGTCTGGAGCGTCTGGGTAGCAAGGCAGAGTGTCTGGAGCGCCTGGCTAGCGAGGCAGAGTGTCTGGAGCGTCTAGCTAGCATGGTAGAGTAACTGGAGCGTCTGAATAGCGAGGCAGAGTGTCTGGAGCGTCTGGCGAGCGTGGCTGAGTGTCTGGAGCGTCTTGCTAGCGTGGCAGAGTGTCTGGAGCCTATGGCTAGCGTGGCGGATAGTCTATAGCGTCTGGCTAGCATGGTAGAGTGTCTGGAGCGTCTAGCTAGCGAGGCAGAGTGTCTAAAGCGCCTGGCTAGCGAGGCAGAGTCTCTTGAGCGTCTGGGTAGCGAGGCAGAGTGTCTGGAGCGTCTGGGTAGCAAGGCAGAGTACCTGGAGCGTCTGGCTAGCATGGCTGAGTGTCTGGACCGTCTAGCTAGCGAAACAGATTGTCTAAAGTAACTTGCTGGCGAGGCAGAGTGCCTGGAGCGTCTGGGTAGCGAGGCAGAGTGTCTGGAGCGCCTGGCTAGCGAGGCGGAGTGTCTGAAGCGTCTGGCTAGCGATGCAGTGTGTCTGGAGCGTCTAGCTAGCGTGGTAGAGTGTCTGGAGCGTCTGGGTAGCGAGGCAGAGTGTCTGGAGCGCCTAGCTAGCGAGGCAGAGTGTCTGGAGCGTCTGGGTAGCGAGCCAGAGTGTCTGGAGCGCCTGGCTGGCGAGGCAGTGTGTCTGGAGCGTCTAGCTAGCATGGTAGAGTAACTAGAGCTTCTTGCTAGCGTGGCAGAGTGTCTGGAGCCTATGGCTAGCGTGGCAGATAGTCTAGGGCGTCTGGTTAGCATGGCAGAGTGTCTAGAGCGTCTAGCTAGCGAGGCAGAGTGTCTTGAGCGTCTGGCTAGCGAGGCAGAATCTCCGGAGCGTCTGGGTAGCGAGGCAAAGTGTCTGGATCGTCTGGCTAGCGTGGCAGAGTTTCTGGAGCGTCTGGGTAGCGAGGCAGAGTGTCTGGAGCGCCTGGCTAGCGGGGCAGAGTGTCTGGAGGGTCTGGGTAGCAAGGCAGAGTGTCTGGAGCGTCTAGCTAGCTTGGCAGAGTGTCTGGAGCGTCTAGCTAGCGTAGCAGAGTGTCTGAAATCTCTGGCTAGCATGGCAGAGTGTCTGGAGCGGCTGGCTAGGGAGGCAGAGTGTCTGGAGCGTCTGGGTAGCGAGGCAGAGTGTCTGGAGCGTCTGGATAGCGAGGCAGAGTGTCTGGAGCGCCTGGTTAGCGATGCAGAGTGTCTGAAGCGTCTAGCTAGCGTGGCAGAGTGTCTGGAGCCTCTGGCTAGCGTGGCAAATATTCTGGAGCCACTGGCTAGCGTGGCAGATAGTCTGGAGCGTCTGGGTAGCGAGGCAGAGTGTCTGGAGCGCCTGGCTAGCGAGGCAGAGTGTCTGGAGGGTCTAAGTAGCAAGGCAGAGTGTCTGGAGCTTCTAGCTAGCGTGGCAGAGTGTCTGGAGCGTCTAGCTAGCGTAGCAGAGTGTCTGAAATCTCTGGCTAGCATGGCAGAGTGACTGGAGCGGCTGGCTAGGAAGGCAGAGTGTCTGAAGCGTCCTGGTAGCGAGCCAGAGTGTCTGGAGTGCCTGGCTAGCGAGGCAGAGTTTCTGGAGCGTCTAAATAGCGAGGCAGAGTGCCTGGAGCGTCAAGCTAGCGTGGCAGAGTGTCTGGAGCCACTGGCTAGCGTAGCAGAGTGTTTAAAGCATTAAAATATTAAAGAAAAGCGTCTGGAGCGCCTGGGTAGCGATGCAGAGTGTCTGGAGCTTTTTGCTAGTGAGGCAGAGTGTCTGCAGCGTCTGGCTAGCATGGCAGAGTGTCTGGAGCGTCTGGATAGTTAAGCAGAAATTCTGGAGCGTCTTGCTAGCGAGGCAGAGTGTCTGGAGCGTCTGACTAGCGTGGCAGAGTGTCTGGAGCGTCTTGCTAGCGAGGCAGAGTTTCTTGAGCCTATGGCTTGCGTGGCGGATAGTCTATAGCGTCTGGCTAGCATAGTAGAGTGTCTGGAGCGTCTAGCTAGCGAGGCAGAGTGTCAAAAGCGATTTGCAATAAAACGAGAGTGTATGGAGCGTCTGTCTAGCAAGGCAAAGTGCCTGACGCCAATCTAGCGAGGCAGAGTTTCTGGAGCGTCTGGGTAGCGAGGCAGAGTGTCTGGAGCGTCTAGCTAGCGTGGCAGATAGTCTGGAGCATCTAACTACCAAGGCAGAGTGTCTGGGGCGTCTAGCTAGCGTGGCAGATAGTCTGGAGCATCTTACTACCAAGGCAGAGTGTCTGGAGCGTCTAGCTAGCGTGGCAGATAGTCTGGAGCATCTTACTACCAAGGCAGAGTGTCTGGGGCGTCTAGCTAGCGAGGAAGAGTGTCTGAAACGTCTTGCTAGCAAAGCAGAGTGTCTAGAGCGTCTTGTTAGCGAGGCAGAGTGTCTGAAGCGTCTTTTTAGCGAGGCAGCGTGTCTGGAGCGTCTGGCTAGCATGGATGAGTGTCTGGAGCGTCTGGCAAGCAAAGCAGAGTGCCTGGAGCTTCTTGCTAGTGAGGCAAAGTGTCTGGAGCGAATTGCTAGCATGGCAGAGCTTTTGAAGAGTCTGGCTAGGAAGGCAGATAGTCTGGAGCGTCTTGCAAGCGAGGCAGAGTTTCTGGAGCGTTTTATTACCGAGGTAGAGTGTCTAAAGCGTCTTCCTAGCAAAGTAGAGTGTCTGTAGCTTCTGGCTAGCGTGGTAGAGTGTCTGGAGCGTCTGGCAAGCAAAGCAGAGTATCTGGAGCGTCAGGCATGCCAAACAGGGTGTCTGGAGCGTCTTGCTTCTAAGACAGAGTGTTTGGAGCGTCTGGCAAGCGAGACAGGGTGTCTGGAGCGTCTTGCTTCTAAGACAGAGTGTTTAGAGCGTCTAGCAAGTGAGGCAGAATGTCTGGAGCGTCTTGCTTCTAAGGCAGACTGTCTGGAGAGTCTGGCAAGCGGGAAAAAGTGTCTGGAGTGTCTTTTTACCGAGGCTTAGTGTCTAGAGCGACTAGCTAGCAAGACAGAGAGTCTGGAGCGTCTGGGTAGCAAGACAGAGTGTCTGGAGCGTCTAGCTAGCGAAGCAGAGTGTCTGGAGCGTCTGGGTAGCAAGACAGAGTGTCTGGAGCGTCTAGCTAGCGTAGCAGAGTGTCTGGGGCGTCTGGGTAGCGAGGCAGAGTGTCTGGAGCGCCTAACTAGCGAGGCAGAGTGTCTGGAGAGTCTAGCTAGCATGGTAGAGTAACTGGAGCGTCTGAATAGCGAGGCAGAGTGTCTGGAGCGTCCGGCGAGCGTAGCTGAGTGTCTGGAGCGTCTTGCTAGCGTGGCAGAGTGTCTGGAGCCTATGGCTAGCGTGGCGGATAGTCTATAGCGTCTGGCTAGCATGGTAGAGTGTCTGGAGCGTCTAGCTAGCGAGGCAGAGTGTCTAAAGCGCCTGGCTAGCGAGGCAGAGTCTCTTGAGCGTCTGGGTAGCGAGGCAGAGTGTCTGGAGCGTCTGGGTAGCAAGGCAGAGTACCTGGAGCGTCTGGCTAGCATGGCTGAGTGTCTGGACCGTCTAGCTAGCGAAACAGATTGTCTAAAGTAACTTGCTGGCGAGGCAGAGTGCCTGGAGCGTCTGGGTAGCGAGGCAGAGTGTCTGGAGCGCCTGGCTAGCGAGGCGGAGTGTCTGGAGCGTCTGGCTAGCGATGCAGTGTGTCTGGAGCGTCTAGCTAGCGTGGTAGAGTGTCTGGAGCGTCTGGCAAGCAAAGCAGAGTATCTGGAGCGTCAGGCATGCCAAACAGGGTGTCTGGAGCGTCTTGCTTCTAAGACAGAGTGTTTGGAGCGTCTGGCAAGCGAGACAGGGTGTCTGGAGCGTCTGGCGAGCGTGGCTGAGTGTCTGGAGCCTATGGCTAGCGTGGCGGATAGTCTGGAGCGTCTGGCTAGCGTGGCAGATAGTCTGGAGCGTCTGGGTAGCGAGGCAGAGTGTCTGGAGCGCCTGGTTAGCGATGCAGAGTGTCTGGAGCGTCTTGCTAGCGTGGCAGAGTGTCTGGAGCCTCTGGCTAGCGTGGCAAATATTCTGGAGCCACAGGCTAGCGTGGCAGATAGTCTGGAGCGTCTAGGTAGCGAGGCAGAGTGTCTGGAGCGCCTGGCTAGCGAGGCAGAGTGTCTGGAGGGTCTAAGTAGCAAGGCAGAGTGTCTGGAGCTTCTAGCTAGCGTGGCAGAGTGTCTGGAGCGTCTAGCTAGCGTAGCAGAGTGTCTGAAATCTCTGGCTAGCATGGCAGAGTGTCTGGAGGGACTGGGTAGCAAGGCAGAGTGTCTGGAGCGGCTGGCTAGGGAGGCAGAGTGTCTGGAGCGTCTGGGTAGCGAGGCAGAGTGTCTGGAGCGTCTCAATAGCGAGGCAGAGTGTCTGGAGCGCCTGGTTAGCGATGCAGAGTGTCTGGAGCGTCTTGCTAGCGTGGCAGAGTGTCTGGAGCCTCTGGCTAGCGTGGCAAATATTCTGGAGCCACTGGCTAGCGTGGCAGATAGTCTGGAGCGTCTGGGTAGTGAGGCAGAGTGTCTGGAGCGCCTGGCTAGCGAGGCAGAGTGTCTGGAGGGTCTAAGTAGCAAGGCAGAGTGTCTGGAGCTTCTAGCTAGCGTAACAGAGTGTCTGGAGCGTCTAGCTAGCGTAGCAGAGTGTCTGAAATCTCTGGCTAGCATGGCAGAGTGTCTGGAGCGGCTGGCTAGGGAGGCAGAGTGTCTGGAGCGTCTGGGTAGCGAGGCAGAGTGTCTGGAGCGTCTGGATAGCGAGGCAGAGTGTCTGGAGCGCCTGGTTAGCGATGCAGAGTGTCTGGAGCGTCTATCTAGCGTGGCAGAGTGTCTGGAGCCTCTGGCTAGCGTGGCAAATATTCTGGAGCCACTGGCTAGCGTGGCAGGTAGTCTGGAGCGTCTGGGTAGCGAGGCAGAGTGTCTGTAGCTTCTGGCTAGCGTGGTAGAGTGTCTGGAGCGTCTGGCAAGCAAAGCAGAGTATCTGGAGCGTCAGGCATGCCAAACAGGGTGTCTGGAGCGTCTAGCTTCTAAGACAGAGTGTTTGGAGCGTCTGGCAAGCGAGACAGGGTGTCTGGAGCGTCTTGCTTCTAAGACAGAGTGTTTAGAGCGTCTAGCAAGTGAGGCAGAATGTCTGGAGCGTCTTGCTTCTAAGGCAGACTGTCTGGAGAGTCTGGCAAGCGGGAAAAAGTGTCTGGAGTGTCTTTTTACCGAGGCTTAGTGTCTAGAGCGACTAGCTAGCAAGACAGAGAGTCTGGAGCGTCTGGGTAGCAAGACAGAGTGTCTGGAGCGTCTAGCTAGCGAAGCAGAGTGTCTGGAGCGTCTGGGTAGCAAGACAGAGTGTCTGGAGCGTCTAGCTAGCGTAGCAGAGTGTCTGGGGCGTCTGGGTAGCGAGGCAGAGTGTCTGGAGCGCCTAACTAGCGAGGCAGAGTGTCTGGAGAGTCTAGCTAGCATGGTAGAGTAACTGGAGCGTCTGAATAGCGAGGCAGAGTGTCTGGAGCGTCCGGCGAGCGTAGCTGAGTGTCTGGAGCGTCTTGCTAGCGTGGCAGAGTGTCTGGAGCCTATGGCTAGCGTGGCGGATAGTCTATAGCGTCTGGCTAGCATGGTAGAGTGTCTGGAGCGTCTAGCTAGCGAGGCAGAGTGTCTAAAGCGCCTGGCTAGCGAGGCAGAGTCTCTTGAGCGTCTGGGTAGCGAGGCAGAGTGTCTGGAGCGTCTGGGTAGCAAGGCAGAGTACCTGGAGCGTCTGGCTAGCATGGCTGAGTGTCTGGACCGTCTAGCTAGCGAAACAGATTGTCTAAAGTAACTTGCTGGCGAGGCAGAGTGCCTGGAGCGTCTGGGTAGCGAGGCAGAGTGTCTGGAGCGCCTGGCTAGCGAGGCGGAGTGTCTGGAGCGTCTGGCTAGCGATGCAGTGTGTCTGGAGCGTCTAGCTAGCGTGGTAGAGTGTCTGGAGCGTCTGGGTAGCGAGGCAGAGTGTCTGGAGCGCCTAGCTAGCGAGGCAGAGTGTCTGGAGCGTCTGGGTAGCGAGCCAGAGTGTCTGGAGCGCCTGGCTGGCGAGGCAGTGTGTCTGGAGCGTCTAGCTAGCATGGTAGAGTAACTGGAGCTTCTTGCTAGCGTGGCAGAGTGTCTGGAGCCTATGGCTAGCGTGGCAGATAGTCTAGGGCGTCTGGTTAGCATGGCAGAGTGTCTAGAGCGTCTAGCTAGCGAGGCAGAGTGTCTTGAGCGTCTGGCTAGCGAGGCAGAATCTCCGGAGCGTCTGGGTAGCGAGGCAAAGTGTCTGGATCGTCTGGCTAGCGTGGCAGAGTTTCTGGAGCGTCTGGGTAGCGAGGCAGAGTGTCTGGAGCGCCTGGCTAGCGGGGCAGAGTGTCTGGAGGGTCTGGGTAGCAAGGCAGAGTGTCTGGAGCGTCTAGCTAGCTTGGCAGAGTGTCTGGAGCGTCTAGCTAGCGTAGCAGAGTGTCTGAAATCTCTGGCTAGCATGGCAGAGTGTCTGGAGCGGCTGGCTAGGGAGGCAGAGTGTCTGGAGCGTCTGGGTAGCGAGGCAGAGTGTCTGGAGCGTCTGGATAGCGAGGCAGAGTGTCTGGAGCGCCTGGTTAGCGATGCAGAGTGTCTGAAGCGTCTAGCTAGCGTGGCAGAGTGTCTGGAGCCTCTGGCTAGCGTGGCAAATATTCTGGAGCCACTGGCTAGCGTGGCAGATAGTCTGGAGCGTCTGGGTAGCGAGGCAGAGTGTCTGGAGCGCCTGGCTAGCGAGGCAGAGTGTCTGGAGGGTCTAAGTAGCAAGGCAGAGTGTCTGGAGCTTCTAGCTAGCGTGGCAGAGTGTCTGGAGCGTCTAGCTAGCGTAGCAGAGTGTCTGAAATCTCTGGCTAGCATGGCAGAGTGACTGGAGCGGCTGGCTAGGAAGGCAGAGTGTCTGAAGCGTCCTGGTAGCGAGCCAGAGTGTCTGGAGTGCCTGGCTAGCGAGGCAGAGTTTCTGGAGCGTCTAAATAGCGAGGCAGAGTGCCTGGAGCGTCAAGCTAGCGTGGCAGAGTGTCTGGAGCCACTGGCTAGCGTAGCAGAGTGTTTAAAGCATTAAAATATTAAAGAAAAGCGTCTGGAGCGCCTGGGTAGCGATGCAGAGTGTCTGGAGCTTTTTGCTAGTGAGGCAGAGTGTCTGCAGCGTCTGGCTAGCATGGCAGAGTGTCTGGAGCGTCTGGATAGTTAAGCAGAAATTCTGGAGCGTCTTGCTAGCGAGGCAGAGTGTCTGGAGCGTCTGACTAGCGTGGCAGAGTGTCTGGAGCGTCTTGCTAGCGAGGCAGAGTTTCTTGAGCCTATGGCTTGCGTGGCGGATAGTCTATAGCGTCTGGCTAGCATAGTAGAGTGTCTGGAGCGTCTAGCTAGCGAGGCAGAGTGTCAAAAGCGATTTGCAATAAAACGAGAGTGTATGGAGCGTCTGTCTAGCAAGGCAAAGTGCCTGACGCCAATCTAGCGAGGCAGAGTTTCTGGAGCGTCTGGGTAGCGAGGCAGAGTGTCTGGAGCGTCTAGCTAGCGTGGCAGATAGTCTGGAGCATCTAACTACCAAGGCAGAGTGTCTGGGGCGTCTAGCTAGCGTGGCAGATAGTCTGGAGCATCTTACTACCAAGGCAGAGTGTCTGGAGCGTCTAGCTAGCGTGGCAGATAGTCTGGAGCATCTTACTACCAAGGCAGAGTGTCTGGGGCGTCTAGCTAGCGAGGAAGAGTGTCTGAAACGTCTTGCTAGCAAAGCAGAGTGTCTAGAGCGTCTTGTTAGCGAGGCAGAGTGTCTGAAGCGTCTTTTTAGCGAGGCAGCGTGTCTGGAGCGTCTGGCTAGCATGGATGAGTGTCTGGAGCGTCTGGCAAGCAAAGCAGAGTGCCTGGAGCTTCTTGCTAGTGAGGCAAAGTGTCTGGAGCGAATTGCTAGCATGGCAGAGCTTTTGAAGAGTCTGGCTAGGAAGGCAGATAGTCTGGAGCGTCTTGCAAGCGAGGCAGAGTTTCTGGAGCGTTTTATTACCGAGGTAGAGTGTCTAAAGCGTCTTCCTAGCAAAGTAGAGTGTCTGTAGCTTCTGGCTAGCGTGGTAGAGTGTCTGGAGCGTCTGGCAAGCAAAGCAGAGTATCTGGAGCGTCAGGCATGCCAAACAGGGTGTCTGGAGCGTCTTGCTTCTAAGACAGAGTGTTTGGAGCGTCTGGCAAGCGAGACAGGGTGTCTGGAGCGTCTTGCTTCTAAGACAGAGTGTTTAGAGCGTCTAGCAAGTGAGGCAGAATGTCTGGAGCGTCTTGCTTCTAAGGCAGACTGTCTGGAGAGTCTGGCAAGCGGGAAAAAGTGTCTGGAGTGTCTTTTTACCGAGGCTTAGTGTCTAGAGCGACTAGCTAGCAAGACAGAGAGTCTGGAGCGTCTGGGTAGCAAGACAGAGTGTCTGGAGCGTCTAGCTAGCGAAGCAGAGTGTCTGGAGCGTCTGGGTAGCAAGACAGAGTGTCTGGAGCGTCTAGCTAGCGTAGCAGAGTGTCTGGGGCGTCTGGGTAGCGAGGCAGAGTGTCTGGAGCGCCTAACTAGCGAGGCAGAGTGTCTGGAGAGTCTAGCTAGCATGGTAGAGTAACTGGAGCGTCTGAATAGCGAGGCAGAGTGTCTGGAGCGTCCGGCGAGCGTAGCTGAGTGTCTGGAGCGTCTTGCTAGCGTGGCAGAGTGTCTGGAGCCTATGGCTAGCGTGGCGGATAGTCTATAGCGTCTGGCTAGCATGGTAGAGTGTCTGGAGCGTCTAGCTAGCGAGGCAGAGTGTCTAAAGCGCCTGGCTAGCGAGGCAGAGTCTCTTGAGCGTCTGGGTAGCGAGGCAGAGTGTCTGGAGCGTCTGGGTAGCAAGGCAGAGTACCTGGAGCGTCTGGCTAGCATGGCTGAGTGTCTGGACCGTCTAGCTAGCGAAACAGATTGTCTAAAGTAACTTGCTGGCGAGGCAGAGTGCCTGGAGCGTCTGGGTAGCGAGGCAGAGTGTCTGGAGCGCCTGGCTAGCGAGGCGGAGTGTCTGGAGCGTCTGGCTAGCGATGCAGTGTGTCTGGAGCGTCTAGCTAGCGTGGTAGAGTGTCTGGAGCGTCTGGCAAGCAAAGCAGAGTATCTGGAGCGTCAGGCATGCCAAACAGGGTGTCTGGAGCGTCTTGCTTCTAAGACAGAGTGTTTGGAGCGTCTGGCAAGCGAGACAGGGTGTCTGGAGCGTCTGGCGAGCGTGGCTGAGTGTCTGGAGCCTATGGCTAGCGTGGCGGATAGTCTGGAGCGTCTGGCTAGCGTGGCAGATAGTCTGGAGCGTCTGGGTAGCGAGGCAGAGTGTCTGGAGCGCCTGGTTAGCGATGCAGAGTGTCTGGAGCGTCTTGCTAGCGTGGCAGAGTGTCTGGAGCCTCTGGCTAGCGTGGCAAATATTCTGGAGCCACAGGCTAGCGTGGCAGATAGTCTGGAGCGTCTAGGTAGCGAGGCAGAGTGTCTGGAGCGCCTGGCTAGCGAGGCAGAGTGTCTGGAGGGTCTAAGTAGCAAGGCAGAGTGTCTGGAGCTTCTAGCTAGCGTGGCAGAGTGTCTGGAGCGTCTAGCTAGCGTAGCAGAGTGTCTGAAATCTCTGGCTAGCATGGCAGAGTGTCTGGAGGGACTGGGTAGCAAGGCAGAGTGTCTGGAGCGGCTGGCTAGGGAGGCAGAGTGTCTGGAGCGTCTGGGTAGCGAGGCAGAGTGTCTGGAGCGTCTCAATAGCGAGGCAGAGTGTCTGGAGCGCCTGGTTAGCGATGCAGAGTGTCTGGAGCGTCTTGCTAGCGTGGCAGAGTGTCTGGAGCCTCTGGCTAGCGTGGCAAATATTCTGGAGCCACTGGCTAGCGTGGCAGATAGTCTGGAGCGTCTGGGTAGTGAGGCAGAGTGTCTGGAGCGCCTGGCTAGCGAGGCAGAGTGTCTGGAGGGTCTAAGTAGCAAGGCAGAGTGTCTGGAGCTTCTAGCTAGCGTAACAGAGTGTCTGGAGCGTCTAGCTAGCGTAGCAGAGTGTCTGAAATCTCTGGCTAGCATGGCAGAGTGTCTGGAGCGGCTGGCTAGGGAGGCAGAGTGTCTGGAGCGTCTGGGTAGCGAGGCAGAGTGTCTGGAGCGTCTGGATAGCGAGGCAGAGTGTCTGGAGCGCCTGGTTAGCGATGCAGAGTGTCTGGAGCGTCTATCTAGCGTGGCAGAGTGTCTGGAGCCTCTGGCTAGCGTGGCAAATATTCTGGAGCCACTGGCTAGCGTGGCAGGTAGTCTGGAGCGTCTGGGTAGCGAGGCAGAGTGTCTGGAGCGCCTGGCTAGCGAGGCAGAGTGTCTGGAGGGTCTAAGTAGCAAGGCAGAGTGTCTGGAGCTTTTAGCTAGCGTGGCAGAGTGTCTGGAGCGTCTATCTAGCGTAGCAGAGTGTCTGAAATCTCTGGCTAGCATGGCAGAGTGTGTGGAGCGGCTGGCTAGGAAGGCAGAGTGTCTGGAGCGTCCTGGTAGCGAGCCAGAGTGTCTGGAGTGCCTAGCTAGCGAGGCAGAGTTTCTGGAGCGTCTAAATAGCGAGGCAGAGTGCCTGGAGCGTCAAGCTAGCGTGGCAGAGTGTCTGGAGCCACTGGCTAGCGAAACAGAGTGTTTAAAGCATTAAAATATTAAAGCAAAGCGTCTGGAGCGCCTGGGTAGCGATGCAGAGTGTCTGGAGCTTTTTGCTAGTGAGGCAGAGTGTCTGCAGCGTCTGGCTAGCATGGCAGAGTGTGTGGAGCGTCTGGATAGTTAAGCAGAAATTCTGGAGCGTCTTGCTAGCGAGGCAGAGTGTCTGGAGCGTCTGACTAGCGTGGCAGAGTGTCTGGAGCGTCTTGCTAGCGTGGCAGTAAGTCTGAAACGTCTGGCTAGCATGGCAGAGTATCTGGAGCGGCTGGCTAGCGTGGCAGAGTGTCTGGAGCGTCTAGCTAGCGTAGCAGAGTGTCTGGAGCCTCTGGCTAGCGTGGCAGATAATCTGGAGCCACTGGCTAGCGTGGCAGATAGTCTGGAGCGTCTGGGTAGCGAGGCAGCGTGTCTGGAGCGCCTGACTAGCGAGGTAGAGTGTCTGGAGGGTGTGGGTAGCTAGGCAGAGTGTCTGGAGCATCTAGCTAGCGAGGCAGAGAGTCTGGAGAGTCTAGCTAGCGTAGCAGAGTGTCTGAAACCTCTGGCTAGCGTGGCAGTAAGTCTGAAACGTCTGGCTGGCATGGCAGAGTGTCTGGAGCGGCTGGCTAGCGAGGCAGAGTGTCTAGAGCGTCTGGGTAGCGAGGCAGAGTGTCTGGAGCGCCTGGCTAGCGAGGCAGAGTGTCTGGAGGGTCTTAGTAGCAAGGCAGAGTGTCTGGAGCGTCAAGATAGCGTGGCAGAGTGTCTGGAGCGTCTAGCTAGCGTAGCAGAGTGTCTGAAATCTCTGGCTAGCATGGCAGAGTGTCTGGAGCGGCTGGCTAGCGAGGCAGAGTGTCTGGAGATTTTGGGTAGCAAGGCAGAGTGTCTGGAGCGCCTGGCTAGCGAGGCAGAGTGTCTGGAGCGTCTTGCTAGCGTGGCAGAGTGTCTGGAGCCTCTGGCTAGCGTGGCAGATAATCTGGAGCCACTGGCTAGCGTGGCAGATAGTCTGGAGCGTCTGGGTAGCGAGGCAGCGTGTCTGGAGCGCCTGGCTAGCGAGGCAGAGTGTCTGGAGGGTCTGGGTAGCAAGGCAGAGTGTCTGGAGCGTCTAGCTAGCGAAGCAGAGTGTCTGGAGCGTCTAGCTAGCGTAGCAGAGTGTCTGGAGCGTCTGGGTAGCGAGGCAGAGTTTCTGGAGCGCCTGGGTAGCAAGACAGAGAGTCTGGAGCGTCTGGGTAGCGGGGCAGAGTGTCTGGAGCGCCTGGCTAGCGAGGCAGAGTGTCTGGAGCGTCTAGCTAGCATGGTAGAGTAACTGGAGCGTCTGAATAGCGAGGCAGAGTGTCTGGAGCGTCTGGCGAGCGTGGCTGAGTGTCTGGAGCGTCTTGCTAGCGTGGCAGAGTGTCTGGAGCCTATGGCTAGCGTGGCGGATAGTCTATAGCGTCTGGCTAGCATGGTAGAGTGTCTGGAGCGTCTAGCTAGCGAGGCAGAGTGTCTAAAGCGTCTAGCTAGCGAGGCAGAGTGTCTAAAGCGCCTGGCTAGCGAGGCAGAGTCTCTTGAGCGTCTGGGTAGCGAGGCAGAGTGTCTGGAGCGTCTTGCTAGCGTGGCAGAGTGTCTGGAGCGTCTGGCTAGCGTGGCAGAGTGTCTGGAGCGTCTTGCTAGCGTGGCAGAGTGTTTTGAGCGCCTGGCAAGCGAGGCAGTGTGTCTGGAGCGTCTGGGTAGCAAGGCAGAGTACCTGGAGCGTCTGGCTAGCATGGCTGAGTGTCTGGACCGTCTAGCTAGCGAAACAGAGTGTCTAAAGTAACTTGCTGGCGAGGCAGAGTGCCTGGAGCGTCTGGGTAGCGAGGCAGAGTGTCTGGAGCGCCTAGCTAGCGAGGCAGAGTGTCTGGAGCGTCTGGGTAGCGAGCCAGAGTGTCTGGAGCGCCTGGCTGGCGAGGCAGTGTGTCTGGAGCGTCTAGCTAGCATGGTAGAGTAACTGGAGCTTCTTGCTAGCGTGGCAGAGTGTCTGGAGCCTATGGCTAGCGTGGCAGATAGTCTAGGGCGTCTGGTTAGCATGGCAGAGTGTCTAGAGCGTCTAGCTAGCGAGGCAGAGTGTCTTGAGCGTCTGGCTAGCGAGGCAGAATCTCCGGAGCGTCTGGGTAGCGAGGCAAAGTGTCTGGATCGTCTGGCTAGCGTGGCAGAGTTTCTGGAGCGTCTGGGTAGCGAGGCAGCGTGTCTGGAGCGCCTGGCTAGCGAGGCAGAGTGTCTGGAGGGTCTGGGTAGCAAGGCAGAGTGTCTGGAGCGTCTAGCTAGCGAAGCAGAGTGTCTGGAGCGTCTAGCTAGCGTAGCAGAGTGTCTGGAGCGTCTGGGTAGCGAGGCAGAGTTTCTGGAGCGCCTGGGTAGCAAGACAGAGAGTCTGGAGCGTCTGGGTAGCGAGGCAGAGTGTCTGGAGCGCCTGGCTAGCGAGGCAGAGTGTCTGGAGCGTCTAGCTAGCATGGTAGAGTAACTGGAGCGTCTGAATAGCGAGGCAGAGTGTCTGGAGCGTCTGGCGAGCGTGGCTGAGTGTCTGGAGCGTCTTGCTAGCGTGGCAGAGTGTCTGGAGCCTATGGCTAGCGTGGCGGATAGTCTATAGCGTCTGGCTAGCATGGTAGAGTGTCTGGAGCGTCTAGCTAGCGAGGCAGAGTGTCTAAAGCGTCTAGCTAGCGAGGCAGAGTGTCTAAAGCGCCTGGCTAGCGAGGCAGAGTCTCTTGAGCGTCTGGGTAGCGAGGCAGAGTGTCTGGAGCGTCTGGGTAGCGAGCCAGAGTGTCTGGAGCGCCTGGCTGGCGAGGCAGTGTGTCTGGAGCGTCTAGCTAGCATGGTAGAGTAACTGGAGCTTCTTGCTAGCGTGGCAGAGTGTCTGGAGCCTATGGCTAGCGTGGCAGATAGTCTAGGGCGTCTGGTTAGCATGGCAGAGTGTCTAGAGCGTCTAGCTAGCGAGGCAGAGTGTCTTGAGCGTCTGGCTAGCGAGGCAGAATCTCCGGAGCGTCTGGGTAGCGAGGCAAAGTGTCTGGATCGTCTGGCTAGCGTGGCAGAGTTTCTGGAGCGTCTGGGTAGCGAGGCAGAGTGTCTGGAGCGCCTGGCTAGCGGGGCAGAGTGTCTGGAGGGTCTGGGTAGCAAGGCAGAGTGTCTGGAGCGTCTAGCTAGCGTGGCAGAGTGTCTGGAGCGTCTAGCTAGCGTAGCAGAGTGTCTGAAATCTCTGGCTAGCATGGCAGAGTGTCTGGAGCGGCTGGCTAGGGAGGCAGAGTGTCTGGAGCGTCTGGGTAGCGAGGCAGAGTGTCTGGAGCGTCTGGATAGCGAGGCAGAGTGTCTGGAGCGCCTGGTTAGCGATGCAGAGTGTCTGAAGCGTCTAGCTAGCGTGGCAGAGTGTCTGGAGCCTCTGGCTAGCGTGGCAAATATTCTGGAGCCACTGGCTAGCGTGGCAGATAGTCTGGAGCGTCTGGGTAGCGAGGCAGAGTGTCTGGAGCGCCTGGCTAGCGAGGCAGAGTGTCCGGAGGGTCTAAGTAGCAAGGCAGAGTGTCTGGAGCTTCTAGCTAGCGTGGCAGAGTGTCTGGAGCGTCAAGCTAGCGTAGCAGAGTGTCTGAAATCTCTGGCTAGCATGGCAGAGTGACTGGAGCGGCTGGCTAGGAAGGCAGAGTGTCTAAAGCGTCCTGGTAGCGAGCCAGAGTGTCTGGAGTGCCTGGCTAGCGAGGCAGAGTTTCTGGAGCGTCTAAATAGCGAGGCAGAGTGCCTGGAGCGTCAAGCTAGCGTGGCAGAGTGTCTGGAGCCACTGGCTAGCGAAACAGAGTGTTTAAAGCATTAAAATATTAAAGCAAAGCGTCTGGAGCGCCTGGGTAGCGATGCAGAGTGTCTGGAGCTTTTTGCTAGTGAGGCAGAGTGTCTGCAGCGTCTGGCTAGCATGGCAGAGTGTCTGGAGCGTCTGGATAGTTAAGCAGAAATTCTGGAGCGTCTTGCTAGCGAGGCAGAGTGTCTGGAGCGTCTGACTAGCGTGGCAGAGTGTCTGGAGCGTCTTGCTAGCGTGGCAGTAAGTCTGAAAAGTCTGGCTAGCATGGCAGAGTATCTGGAGCGGCTGGCTAGCGTGGCAGAGTGTCTGGAGCGTCTAGCTAGCGTAGCAGAGTGTCTGGAGCCTCTGGCTAGCGTGGCAGATAATCTGGAGCCACTGGCTAGCGTGGCAGATAGTCTGGAGCGTCTGGGTAGCGAGGCAGCGTGTCTGGAGCGCCTGGCTAGCGAGGTAGAGTGTCTGGAGGGTGTGGGTAGCTAGGCAGAGTGTCTGGAGCATCTAGCTAGCGAGGCAGAGAGTCTGGAGAGTCTAGCTAGCGTAGCAGAGTGTCTGAAACCTCTGGCTAGCGTGGCAGTAAGTCTGAAACGTCTGGCTGGCATGGCAGAGTGTCTGGAGCGGCTGGCTAGCGAGGCAGAGTGTCTAGAGCGTCTGGGTAGCGAGGCAGAGTGTCTGGAGCGCCTGGCTAGCGAGGCAGAGTGTCTGGAGGGTCTTAGTAGCAAGGCAGAGTGTCTGGAGCGTCAAGATAGCGTGGCAGAGTGTCTAGAGCGTCTAGCTAGCGTAGCAGAGTGTCTGAAATCTCTGGCTAGCATGGCAGAGTGTCTGGAGCGGCTGGCTAGCGAGGCAGAGTGTCTGGAGATTTTGGGTAGCAAGGCAGAGTGTCTGGAGCGCCTGGCTAGCGAGGCAGAGTGTCTGGAGCGTCTTGCTAGCGTGGCAGAGTGTCTGGAGCCTCTGGCTAGCGTGGCAGATAATCTGGAGCCACTGGCTAGCGTGGCAGATAGTCTGGAGCGTCTGGGTAGCGAGGCAGCGTGTCTGGAGCGCCTGGCTAGCGAGGCAGAGTGTCTGGAGGGTCTGGGTAGCAAGGCAGAGTGTCTGGAGCGTCTAGCTAGCGAAGCAGAGTGTCTGGAGCGTCTAGCTAGCGTAGCAGAGTGTCTGGAGCGTCTGGGTAGCGAGGCAGAGTTTCTGGAGCGCCTGGGTAGCAAGACAGAGAGTCTGGAGCGTCTGGGTAGCGAGGCAGAGTGGCTGGAGCGCCTGGCTAGCGAGGCAGAGTGTCTGGAGCGTCTAGCTAGCATGGTAGAGTAACTGGAGCGTCTGAATAGCGAGGCAGAGTGTCTGGAGCGTCTGGCGAGCGTGGCTGAGTGTCTGGAGCGTCTTGCTAGCGTGGCAGAGTGTCTGGAGCCTATGGCTAGCGTGGCGGATAGTCTATAGCGTCTGGCTAGCATGGTAGAGTGTCTGGAGCGTCTAGCTAGCGAGGCAGAGTGTCTAAAGCGCTTGGCTAGCGAGGCAGAGTCTCTTGAGCGTCTGGGTAGCGAGGCAGAGTGTCTGGAGCGTCTTGCTAGCGTGGCAGAGTGTCTGGAGCGTCTGGCTAGCGTGGCAGAGTGTCTGGAGCGTCTTGCTAGCGTGGCAGAGTGTTTTGAGCGCCTGGCAAGCGAGGCAGTGTGTCTGGAGCGTCTGGGTAGCAAGGCAGAGTACCTGGAGCGTCTGGCTAGCATGGCTGAGTGTCTGGACCGTCTAGCTAGCGAAACAGAGTGTCTAAAGTAACTTGCTGGCGAGGCAGAGTGCCTGGAGCGTCTGGGTAGCGAAGCAGAGTGTCTGGAGCGCCTAGCTAGCGAGGCAGAGTGTCTGGAGCGTCTGGGTAGCGAGCCAGAGTGTCTGGAGCGCCTGGCTGTCGAGGCAGTGTGTCTGGAGCGTCTAGCTAGCATGGTAGAGTAACTGGAGCTTCTTGCTAGCGTGGCAGAGTGTCTGGAGCCTATGGCTAGCGTGGCAGATAGTCTAGGGCGTCTGGTTAGCATGGCAGAGTGTCTAGAGCGTCTAGCTAGCGAGGCAGAGTGTCTTGAGCGTCTGGCTAGCGAGGCAGAATCTCCGGAGCGTCTGGGTAGCGAGGCAAAGTGTCTGGATCGTCTGGATAGCGAGGCAGAGTGTCTGGAGCGCCTGGTTAGCGATGCAGAGTGTCTGAAGCGTCTAGCTAGCGTGGCAGAGTGTCTGGAGCCTCTGGCTAGCGTGGCAAATATTCTGGAGCCACTGGCTAGCGTGGCAGATAGTCTGGAGCGTCTGGGTAGCGAGGCAGAGTGTCTGGAGCGCCTGGCTAGCGAGGCAGAGTGTCTGGAGGGTCTAAGTAGCAAGGCAGAGTGTCTGGAGCTTCTAGCTAGCGTGGCAGAGTGTCTGGAGCGTCTAGCTAGCGTAGCAGAGTGTCTGAAATCTCTGGCTAGCATGGCAGAGTGACTGGAGCGGCTGGCTAGGAAGGCAGAGTGTCTGAAGCGTCCTGGTAGCGAGCCAGAGTGTCTGGAGTGCCTGGCTAGCGAGGCAGAGTTTCTGGAGCGTCTAAATAGCGAGGCAGAGTGCCTGGAGCGTCAAGCTAGCGTGGCAGAGTGTCTGGAGCCACTGGCTAGCGTAGCAGAGTGTTTAAAGCATTAAAATATTAAAGCAAAGCGTCTGGAGCGCCTGGGTAGCGATGCAGAGTGTCTGGAGCTTTTTGCTAGTGAGGCAGAGTGTCTGCAGCGTCTGGCTAGCATGGCAGAGTGTCTGGAGCGTCTGGATATTTAAGCAGAAATTCTGGAGCGTCTTGCTAGCGAGGCAGAGTGTCTGGAGCGTCTGACTAGCGTGGCAGAGTGTCTGGAGCGTCTTGCTAGCGAGGCAGAGTTTCTTGAGCCTATGGCTTGCGTGGCGGATAGTCTATAGCGTCTGGCTAGCATAGTAGAGTGTCTGGAGCGTCTAGCTAGCGAGGCAGAGTGTCAAAAGCGATTTGCAATAAAACGAGAGTGTATGGAGCGTCTGTCTAGCAAGGCAAAGTGTCTGACGCCAATCTAGCGAGGCAGAGTTTCTGGAGCGTCTGGGTAGCGAGTCAGAGTGTCTGGAGCGTCTAGCTAGCGTGGCAGATAGTCTGGAGCATCTAACTACCAAGGCAGAGTGTCTGGGGCGTCTAGCTAGCGTGGCAGATAGTCTGGAGCATCTAACTACCAAGGCAGAGTGTCTGGAGCGTCTAGCTAGCGTGGCAGATAGTCTGGAGCATCTTACTAATAGGCAGAGTGTCTGGGGCGTCTAGCTAGCGAGGAAGAGTGTCTGAAACGTCTTGCTAGCAAAGCAGAGTGTCTAGAGCGTCTTGTTAGCGAGGCAGAGTGTCTGAAGCGTCTTTTTAGCGAGGCAGCGTGTCTGGAGCGTCTGGCTAGCATGGATGAGTGTCTGGAGCGTCTGGCAAGCAAAGCAGAGTGCCTGGAGCTTCTTGCTAGTGAGGCAAAGTGTCTGGAGCAAATTGCTAGCATGGCAGAGCTTCTGAAGAGTCTGGCTAGGAAGGCAGATAGTCTGGAGCGTCTTGCAAGCGAGGCAGAGTTTCTGGAGCGTTTTATTACCGAGGTAGAGTGTCTAAAGCGTCTTCCTAGCAAAGTAGAGTGTCTGTAGCTTCTGGCTAGCGTGGTAGAGTGTCTGGAGCGTCTGGCAAGCAAAGCAGAGTATCTGGAGCGTCAGGCATGCCAAACAGGGTGTCTGGAGCGTCTTGCTTCTAAGACAGAGTGTTTGGAGCGTCTGGCAAGCGAGACAGGGTGTCTGGAGCGTCTTGCTTCTAAGACAGAGTGTTTAGAGCGTCTAGCAAGTGAGGCAGAATGTCTGGAGCGTCTTGCTTCTAAGGCAGACTGTCTGGAGAGTCTGGCAAGCGGGGAAAAGTGTCTGGAGCGCCTGGCTAGCGAGGCAGAGTGTCTGGAGAGTCTAGCTAGCATGGTAGAGTAACTGGAGCGTCTGAATAGCGTGGCAGAGTGTCTGGAGCGTCCGGCGAGCGTAGCTGAGTGTCTGGAGCGTCTTGCTAGCGTGGCAGAGTGTCTGGAGCCTATGGCTAGCGTGGCGGATAGTCTATAGCGTCTGGCTAGCATGGTAGAGTGTCTGGAGCGTCTAGCTAGCGAGGCAGAGTGTCTTAAGCGTCTAGCTAGCGAGGCAGAGTGTCTAAAGCGCCTGGCTTGCGAGGCAGAGTCTCTTGAGCGTCTGGGTAGCGAGGCAGAGTGTCTGGAGCGTCTTGCTAGCGTGGCAGAGTGTCTGGAGCGTCTAGCTAGCGTAGCAGAGTGTCTGAAATCTCTGGCTAGCATGTCAGAGTGTCTGTAGAACCCGGCTAGGAAGGCAGAGTGTCTGGAGGGTCTGGGTAGCAAGGCAGAGTGTCTGGAGCGTCTAGCTAGCGAAGCAGAGTGTCTGGTGTGTCTAAGTAGCTAGGCAAAGTGTCTGGAGCGTCTGGGTAGCGAATCAGAGTGTCTGGAGCGCCTGGCTAGCAAAGCAGAGGGTCTGGAGCGTCTGGATAGCAAGACAGATTTTCTGGAGCGTCTAGGTAGCGAGGCAGAGTGTCTGGAGCGCCTGGGTTGCAAGACAGAGTGTCTGGAGCGTCTAGCTAGCGTAGCAGAGTGTCTGGAGCGTCTGGGTAGCGAATCAGAGTGTCTGGAGCGCCTGGCTAGCAAAGCAGAGGGTCTGGAGCGTCTGGATAGCAAGACAGAGTGTCTGGAGCTTTTTGCTAGTGAGGCAGAGTGTCTGCAGCGTCTGGCTAGCATGGCAGAGTGTCTGGAGCGTCTGGATAGTTAAGCAGAAATTCTGGAGCGTCTTGCTAGCGAGGCAGAGTGTCTGGAGCGTCTGACTAGCGTGGCAGAGTGTCTGGAGCGTCTTGCTAGCGAGGCAGAGTTTCTTGAGCGTGATATAACCGAGGCAAAGTGTCTGAAGCGATTTGCAATAAAACGAGAGTGTATGGAGCGTCTGTCTAGCAAGGCAAAGTGTCTGACGCCAATCTAGCGAGGCAGAGTTTCTGGAGCGTCTGGGTAGCGAGGCAGAGTGTCTGGAGCGTCTAGCTAGCGTGTCAGATAGTCTGGAGCATCTAACTACCAAGGCAGAGTGTCTGGAGCGTCTAGCTAGCGTGGCAGATAGTCTGGAGCATCTAACTACCAATGCAGAGTGTCTGGAGCGTCTAGCTAGCGTGGCAGATAGTCTGGAGCATCTTACTACCAAGGCAGAGTGTCTGGGGCGTCTAGCTAGCGAGGAAGAGTGTCTGAAACGTCTTGCTAGCAAAGCAGAGTGTCTAGAGCGTCTTGTTAGCGAGGCAGAGTGTCTGAAGCGTCTTTTTAGCGAGGCAGCGTGTCTGGAGCGTCTGGCTAGCATGGATGAGTGTCTGGAGCGTCTGGCAAGCAAAGCAGAGTGCCTGGAGCGTCAGGCATGCCAAAAAGGGTGTCTGGAGCGTCTTGCTTCTAAGACAGAGTGTTTGGAGCGTCTGGCAAGCGAGACAGGGTGTCCGGAGCGTCTTGCTTCTAAGACAGAGTGTTTAGAGCGTCTAGCAAGTGAGGCAGAATGTCTGGAGCGTCTTGCTTCTAAGGCAGACTGTCTGGAGAGTCTGGCAAGCGGGGAAAAGTGTCTGGAGTGTCTTTTTACCGAGGCTTAGTGTCTAGAGCGACTAGCTAGCAAGACAGAGAGTCTGGAGCGTCTGGGTAGCAAGACAGAGTGTCTGGAGCGTCTAGCTAGCGTAGCAGAGTGTCTGGAGCGTCTGGGTAGCAAGACAGAGTGTCTGGAGCGTCTAGCTAGCGTAGCAGAGTGTCTGGGGCGTCTGGGTAGCGAGGCAGAGTGTCTGGAGCGCCTGGCTAGCGAGGCAGAGTGTCTGGAGAGTCTAGCTAGCATTGTAGAGTAACTGGAGCGTCTGAATAGCGAGGCAGAGTGTCTGGAGCGTCCGGCGAGCGTAGCTGAGTGTCTGGAGCGTCTTGCTAGCGTGGCAGAGTGTCTGGAGCCTATGGCTAGCGTGGCGGATAGTCTATAGCGTCTGGCTAGCATGGTAGAGTGTCTGGAGCGTCTAGCTAGCGAGGCAGAGTGTCTTAAGCGTCTAGCTAGCGAGGCAGAGTGTCTAAAGCGCCTGGCTTGCGAGGCAGAGTCTCTTGAGCGTCTGGGTAGCGAGGCAGAGTGTCTGGAGCGTCTTGCTAGCGTGGCAGAGTGTCTGGAGCGTCTAGCTAGCGTAGCAGAGTGTCTGAAATCTCTGGCTAGCATGTCAGAGTGTCTGGAGAACCCGGCTAGGAAGGCAGAGTGTCTGGAGGGTCTGGGTAGCAAGGCAGAGTGTCTGGAGCGTCTAGCTAGCGAAGCAGAGTGTCTGGTGTGTCTAAGTAGCTAGGCAAAGTGTCTGGAGCGTCTGGGTAGCGAATCAGAGTGTCTGGAGCGCCTGGCTAGCAAAGCAGAGGGTCTGGAGCGTCTGGATAGCAAGACAGAGTGTCTGGAGCGTCTAGGTAGCGAGGCAGAGTGTCTGGAGCGCCTGGGTAGCAAGACAGAGTGTCTGGAGCGTCTAGCTAGCGTAGCAGAGTGTCTGGAGCGTCTGGGTAGCGAATCAGAGTGTCTGGAGCGCCTGGCTAGCAAAGCAGAGGGTCTGGAGCGTCTGGATAGCAAGACAGAGTGTCTGGAGCTTTTTGCTAGTGAGGCAGAGTGTCTGCAGCGTCTGGCTAGCATGGCAGAGTGTCTGGAGCGTCTGGATAGTTAAGCAGAAATTCTGGAGCGTCTTGCTAGCGAGGCAGAGTGTCTGGAGCGTCTGACTAGCGTGGCAGAGTGTCTGGAGCGTCTTGCTAGCGAGGCAGAGTTTCTTGAGCGTGATATAACCGAGGCAAAGTGTCTGAAGCGATTTGCAATAAAACGAGAGTGTATGGAGCGTCTGTCTAGCAAGGCAAAGTGTCTGACGCCAATCTAGCGAGGCAGAGTTTCTGGAGCGTCTGGGTAGCGAGGCAGAGTGTCTGGAGCGTCTAGCTAGCGTGTCAGATAGTCTGGAGCATCTAACTACCAAGGCAGAGTGTCTGGAGCGTCTAGCTAGCGTGGCAGATAGTCTGGAGCATCTAACTACCAATGCAGAGTGTCTGGAGCGTCTAGCTAGCGTGGCAGATAGTCTGGAGCATCTTACTACCAAGGCAGAGTGTCTGGGGCGTCTAGCTAGCGAGGAAGAGTGTCTGAAACGTCTTGCTAGCAAAGCAGAGTGTCTAGAGCGTCTTGTTAGCGAGGCAGAGTGTCTGAAGCGTCTTTTTAGCGAGGCAGCGTGTCTGGAGCGTCTGGCTAGCATGGATGAGTGTCTGGAGCGTCTGGCAAGCAAAGCAGAGTGCCTGGAGCGTCAGGCATGCCAAACAGGGTGTCTGGAGCGTCTTGCTTCTAAGACAGAGTGTTTGGAGCGTCTGGCAAGCGAGACAGGGTGTCTGGAGCGTCTTGCTTCTAAGACAGAGTGTTTAGAGCGTCTAGCAAGTGAGGCAGAATGTCTGGAGCATCTTGCTTCTAAGGCAGACTGTCTGGAGAGTCTGGCAAGCGGGGAAAAGTGTCTGGAGTGTCTTTTTACCGAGGCTTAGTGTCTAGAGCGACTAGCTAGCAAGACAGAGAGTCTGGAGCGTCTGGGTAGCAAGACAGAGTGTCTGGAGCGTCTAGCTAGCGTAGCAGAGTGTCTGGAGCGTCTGGGTAGCAAGACAGAGTGTCTGGAGCGTCTAGCTAGCGTAGCAGAGTGTCTGGGGCGTCTGGGTAGCGAGGCAGAGTGTCTGGAGAGTCTAGCTAGCATGGTAGAGTAACTGGAGCGTCTGAATAGCGTGGCAGAGTGTCTGGAGCGTCCGGCGAGCGTAGCTGAGTGTCTGGAGCGTCTTGCTAGCGTGGCAGAGTGTCTGGAGCCTATGGCTAGCGTGGCGGATAGTCTATAGCGTCTGGCTAGCATGGTAGAGTGTCTGGAGCGTCTAGTTAGCGAGGCAGAGTGTCTAAAGCGCCTGGCTAGCGAGGCAGAGTCTCTTGAGCGTCTGGGTAGCGAGGCAGAGTGTCTGGAGCGTCTGGCTAGCGTGGCAGAGTGTCTGGAGCGTCTAGCTAGCGTAGCAGAGTGTCTGAAATCTCTGGCTAGCATGTCAGAGTGTCTGGAGCGGCTGGCTAGCGAGGCAGAGTGTCTGGAGATTTTGGGTAGCAAGGCAGAGTGTCTGGAGCGCCTGGCTAGCGAGGCAGAGTGTCTGGAGCGTCTAGCTAGCGTGTCAGATAGTCTGGAGCATCTAACTACCAAGGCAGAGTGTCTGGAGCGTCTAGCTAGCGTGGCAGATAGTCTGGAGCATCTAACTACCAATGCAGAGTGTCTGGAGCGTCTAGCTAGCGTGGCAGATAGTCTGGAGCATCTTACTACCAAGGCAGAGTGTCTGGGGCGTCTAGCTAGCGAGGAAGAGTGTCTGAAATCTCTGGCTAGCATGGCAGAGTGACTGGAGCGGCTGGCTAGGAAGGCAGAGTGTCTGAAGCGTCCTGGTAGCGAGCCAGAGTGTCTGGAGTGCCTGGCTAGCGAGGCAGAGTTTCTGGAGCGTCTAAATAGCGAGGCAGAGTGCCTGGAGCGTCAAGCTAGCGTGGCAGAGTGTCTGGAGCCACTGGCTAGCGTAGCAGAGTGTTTAAAGCATTAAAATATTAAAGCAAAGCGTCTGGAGCGCCTGGGTAGCGATGCAGAGTGTCTGGAGCTTTTTGCTAGTGAGGCAGAGTGTCTGCAGCGTCTGGCTAGCATGGCAGAGTGTCTGGAGCGTCTGGATATTTAAGCAGAAATTCTGGAGCGTCTTGCTAGCGAGGCAGAGTGTCTGGAGCGTCTGACTAGCGTGGCAGAGTGTCTGGAGCGTCTTGCTAGCGAGGCAGAGTTTCTTGAGCCTATGGCTTGCGTGGCGGATAGTCTATAGCGTCTGGCTAGCATAGTAGAGTGTCTGGAGCGTCTAGCTAGCGAGGCAGAGTGTCAAAAGCGATTTGCAATAAAACGAGAGTGTATGGAGCGTCTGTCTAGCAAGGCAAAGTGTCTGACGCCAATCTAGCGAGGCAGAGTTTCTGGAGCGTCTGGGTAGCGAGTCAGAGTGTCTGGAGCGTCTAGCTAGCGTGGCAGATAGTCTGGAGCATCTAACTACCAAGGCAGAGTGTCTGGGGCGTCTAGCTAGCGTGGCAGATAGTCTGGAGCATCTAACTACCAAGGCAGAGTGTCTGGAGCGTCTAGCTAGCGTGGCAGATAGTCTGGAGCATCTTACTAATAGGCAGAGTGTCTGGGGCGTCTAGCTAGCGAGGAAGAGTGTCTGAAACGTCTTGCTAGCAAAGCAGAGTGTCTAGAGCGTCTTGTTAGCGAGGCAGAGTGTCTGAAGCGTCTTTTTAGCGAGGCAGCGTGTCTGGAGCGTCTGGCTAGCATGGATGAGTGTCTGGAGCGTCTGGCAAGCAAAGCAGAGTGCCTGGAGCTTCTTGCTAGTGAGGCAAAGTGTCTGGAGCAAATTGCTAGCATGGCAGAGCTTCTGAAGAGTCTGGCTAGGAAGGCAGATAGTCTGGAGCGTCTTGCAAGCGAGGCAGAGTTTCTGGAGCGTTTTATTACCGAGGTAGAGTGTCTAAAGCGTCTTCCTAGCAAAGTAGAGTGTCTGTAGCTTCTGGCTAGCGTGGTAGAGTGTCTGGAGCGTCTGGCAAGCAAAGCAGAGTATCTGGAGCGTCAGGCATGCCAAACAGGGTGTCTGGAGCGTCTTGCTTCTAAGACAGAGTGTTTGGAGCGTCTGGCAAGCGAGACAGGGTGTCTGGAGCGTCTTGCTTCTAAGACAGAGTGTTTAGAGCGTCTAGCAAGTGAGGCAGAATGTCTGGAGCGTCTTGCTTCTAAGGCAGACTGTCTGGAGAGTCTGGCAAGCGGGGAAAAGTGTCTGGAGCGCCTGGCTAGCGAGGCAGAGTGTCTGGAGAGTCTAGCTAGCATGGTAGAGTAACTGGAGCGTCTGAATAGCGTGGCAGAGTGTCTGGAGCGTCCGGCGAGCGTAGCTGAGTGTCTGGAGCGTCTTGCTAGCGTGGCAGAGTGTCTGGAGCCTATGGCTAGCGTGGCGGATAGTCTATAGCGTCTGGCTAGCATGGTAGAGTGTCTGGAGCGTCTAGCTAGCGAGGCAGAGTGTCTTAAGCGTCTAGCTAGCGAGGCAGAGTGTCTAAAGCGCCTGGCTTGCGAGGCAGAGTCTCTTGAGCGTCTGGGTAGCGAGGCAGAGTGTCTGGAGCGTCTTGCTAGCGTGGCAGAGTGTCTGGAGCGTCTAGCTAGCGTAGCAGAGTGTCTGAAATCTCTGGCTAGCATGTCAGAGTGTCTGTAGAACCCGGCTAGGAAGGCAGAGTGTCTGGAGGGTCTGGGTAGCAAGGCAGAGTGTCTGGAGCGTCTAGCTAGCGAAGCAGAGTGTCTGGTGTGTCTAAGTAGCTAGGCAAAGTGTCTGGAGCGTCTGGGTAGCGAATCAGAGTGTCTGGAGCGCCTGGCTAGCAAAGCAGAGGGTCTGGAGCGTCTGGATAGCAAGACAGATTTTCTGGAGCGTCTAGGTAGCGAGGCAGAGTGTCTGGAGCGCCTGGGTTGCAAGACAGAGTGTCTGGAGCGTCTAGCTAGCGTAGCAGAGTGTCTGGAGCGTCTGGGTAGCGAATCAGAGTGTCTGGAGCGCCTGGCTAGCAAAGCAGAGGGTCTGGAGCGTCTGGATAGCAAGACAGAGTGTCTGGAGCTTTTTGCTAGTGAGGCAGAGTGTCTGCAGCGTCTGGCTAGCATGGCAGAGTGTCTGGAGCGTCTGGATAGTTAAGCAGAAATTCTGGAGCGTCTTGCTAGCGAGGCAGAGTGTCTGGAGCGTCTGACTAGCGTGGCAGAGTGTCTGGAGCGTCTTGCTAGCGAGGCAGAGTTTCTTGAGCGTGATATAACCGAGGCAAAGTGTCTGAAGCGATTTGCAATAAAACGAGAGTGTATGGAGCGTCTGTCTAGCAAGGCAAAGTGTCTGACGCCAATCTAGCGAGGCAGAGTTTCTGGAGCGTCTGGGTAGCGAGGCAGAGTGTCTGGAGCGTCTAGCTAGCGTGTCAGATAGTCTGGAGCATCTAACTACCAAGGCAGAGTGTCTGGAGCGTCTAGCTAGCGTGGCAGATAGTCTGGAGCATCTAACTACCAATGCAGAGTGTCTGGAGCGTCTAGCTAGCGTGGCAGATAGTCTGGAGCATCTTACTACCAAGGCAGAGTGTCTGGGGCGTCTAGCTAGCGAGGAAGAGTGTCTGAAACGTCTTGCTAGCAAAGCAGAGTGTCTAGAGCGTCTTGTTAGCGAGGCAGAGTGTCTGAAGCGTCTTTTTAGCGAGGCAGCGTGTCTGGAGCGTCTGGCTAGCATGGATGAGTGTCTGGAGCGTCTGGCAAGCAAAGCAGAGTGCCTGGAGCGTCAGGCATGCCAAAAAGGGTGTCTGGAGCGTCTTGCTTCTAAGACAGAGTGTTTGGAGCGTCTGGCAAGCGAGACAGGGTGTCCGGAGCGTCTTGCTTCTAAGACAGAGTGTTTAGAGCGTCTAGCAAGTGAGGCAGAATGTCTGGAGCGTCTTGCTTCTAAGGCAGACTGTCTGGAGAGTCTGGCAAGCGGGGAAAAGTGTCTGGAGTGTCTTTTTACCGAGGCTTAGTGTCTAGAGCGACTAGCTAGCAAGACAGAGAGTCTGGAGCGTCTGGGTAGCAAGACAGAGTGTCTGGAGCGTCTAGCTAGCGTAGCAGAGTGTCTGGAGCGTCTGGGTAGCAAGACAGAGTGTCTGGAGCGTCTAGCTAGCGTAGCAGAGTGTCTGGGGCGTCTGGGTAGCGAGGCAGAGTGTCTGGAGCGCCTGGCTAGCGAGGCAGAGTGTCTGGAGAGTCTAGCTAGCATTGTAGAGTAACTGGAGCGTCTGAATAGCGAGGCAGAGTGTCTGGAGCGTCCGGCGAGCGTAGCTGAGTGTCTGGAGCGTCTTGCTAGCGTGGCAGAGTGTCTGGAGCCTATGGCTAGCGTGGCGGATAGTCTATAGCGTCTGGCTAGCATGGTAGAGTGTCTGGAGCGTCTAGCTAGCGAGGCAGAGTGTCTTAAGCGTCTAGCTAGCGAGGCAGAGTGTCTAAAGCGCCTGGCTTGCGAGGCAGAGTCTCTTGAGCGTCTGGGTAGCGAGGCAGAGTGTCTGGAGCGTCTTGCTAGCGTGGCAGAGTGTCTGGAGCGTCTAGCTAGCGTAGCAGAGTGTCTGAAATCTCTGGCTAGCATGTCAGAGTGTCTGGAGAACCCGGCTAGGAAGGCAGAGTGTCTGGAGGGTCTGGGTAGCAAGGCAGAGTGTCTGGAGCGTCTAGCTAGCGAAGCAGAGTGTCTGGTGTGTCTAAGTAGCTAGGCAAAGTGTCTGGAGCGTCTGGGTAGCGAATCAGAGTGTCTGGAGCGCCTGGCTAGCAAAGCAGAGGGTCTGGAGCGTCTGGATAGCAAGACAGAGTGTCTGGAGCGTCTAGGTAGCGAGGCAGAGTGTCTGGAGCGCCTGGGTAGCAAGACAGAGTGTCTGGAGCGTCTAGCTAGCGTAGCAGAGTGTCTGGAGCGTCTGGGTAGCGAATCAGAGTGTCTGGAGCGCCTGGCTAGCAAAGCAGAGGGTCTGGAGCGTCTGGATAGCAAGACAGAGTGTCTGGAGCTTTTTGCTAGTGAGGCAGAGTGTCTGCAGCGTCTGGCTAGCATGGCAGAGTGTCTGGAGCGTCTGGATAGTTAAGCAGAAATTCTGGAGCGTCTTGCTAGCGAGGCAGAGTGTCTGGAGCGTCTGACTAGCGTGGCAGAGTGTCTGGAGCGTCTTGCTAGCGAGGCAGAGTTTCTTGAGCGTGATATAACCGAGGCAAAGTGTCTGAAGCGATTTGCAATAAAACGAGAGTGTATGGAGCGTCTGTCTAGCAAGGCAAAGTGTCTGACGCCAATCTAGCGAGGCAGAGTTTCTGGAGCGTCTGGGTAGCGAGGCAGAGTGTCTGGAGCGTCTAGCTAGCGTGTCAGATAGTCTGGAGCATCTAACTACCAAGGCAGAGTGTCTGGAGCGTCTAGCTAGCGTGGCAGATAGTCTGGAGCATCTAACTACCAATGCAGAGTGTCTGGAGCGTCTAGCTAGCGTGGCAGATAGTCTGGAGCATCTTACTACCAAGGCAGAGTGTCTGGGGCGTCTAGCTAGCGAGGAAGAGTGTCTGAAACGTCTTGCTAGCAAAGCAGAGTGTCTAGAGCGTCTTGTTAGCGAGGCAGAGTGTCTGAAGCGTCTTTTTAGCGAGGCAGCGTGTCTGGAGCGTCTGGCTAGCATGGATGAGTGTCTGGAGCGTCTGGCAAGCAAAGCAGAGTGCCTGGAGCGTCAGGCATGCCAAACAGGGTGTCTGGAGCGTCTTGCTTCTAAGACAGAGTGTTTGGAGCGTCTGGCAAGCGAGACAGGGTGTCTGGAGCGTCTTGCTTCTAAGACAGAGTGTTTAGAGCGTCTAGCAAGTGAGGCAGAATGTCTGGAGCATCTTGCTCCTAAGGCAGACTGTCTGGAGAGTCTGGCAAGCGGGGAAAAGTGTCTGGAGTGTCTTTTTACCGAGGCTTAGTGTCTAGAGCGACTAGCTAGCAAGACAGAGAGTCTGGAGCGTCTGGGTAGCAAGACAGAGTGTCTGGAGCGTCTAGCTAGCGTAGCAGAGTGTCTGGAGCGTCTGGGTAGCAAGACAGAGTGTCTGGAGCGTCTAGCTAGCGTAGCAGAGTGTCTGGGGCGTCTGGGTAGCGAGGCAGAGTGTCTGGAGAGTCTAGCTAGCATGGTAGAGTAACTGGAGCGTCTGAATAGCGTGGCAGAGTGTCTGGAGCGTCCGGCGAGCGTAGCTGAGTGTCTGGAGCGTCTTGCTAGCGTGGCAGAGTGTCTGGAGCCTATGGCTAGCGTGGCGGATAGTCTATAGCGTCTGGCTAGCATGGTAGAGTGTCTGGAGCGTCTAGTTAGCGAGGCAGAGTGTCTAAAGCGCCTGGCTAGCGAGGCAGAGTCTCTTGAGCGTCTGGGTAGCGAGGCAGAGTGTCTGGAGCGTCTGGCTAGCGTGGCAGAGTGTCTGGAGCGTCTAGCTAGCGTAGCAGAGTGTCTGAAATCTCTGGCTAGCATGTCAGAGTGTCTGGAGCGGCTGGCTAGCGAGGCAGAGTGTCTGGAGATTTTGGGTAGCAAGGCAGAGTGTCTGGAGCGCCTGGCTAGCGAGGCAGAGTGTCTGGAGCGTCTAGCTAGCGTGTCAGATAGTCTGGAGCATCTAACTACCAAGGCAGAGTGTCTGGAGCGTCTAGCTAGCGTGGCAGATAGTCTGGAGCATCTAACTACCAATGCAGAGTGTCTGGAGCGTCTAGCTAGCGTGGCAGATAGTCTGGAGCATCTTACTACCAAGGCAGAGTGTCTGGGGCGTCTAGCTAGCGAGGAAGAGTGTCTGAAACGTCTTGCTAGCAAAGCAGAGTGTCTAGAGCGTCTTGTTAGCGAGGCAGAGTGTCTGAAGCGTCTTTTTAGCGAGGCAGCGTGTCTGGAGCGTCTGGCTAGCATGGATGAGTGTCTGGAGCGTCTGGCAAGCAAAGCAGAGTGCCTGGAGCGTCAGGCATGCCAAACAGGGTGTCTGGAGCGTCTTGCTTCTAAGACAGAGTGTTTGGAGCGTCTGGCAAGCGAGACAGGGTGTCTGGAGCGTCTTGCTTCTAAGACAGAGTGTTTAGAGCGTCTAGCAAGTGAGGCAGAATGTCTGGAGCATCTTGCTTCTAAGGCAGACTGTCTGGAGAGTCTGGCAAGCGGGGAAAAGTGTCTGGAGTGTCTTTTTACCGAGGCTTAGTGTCTAGAGCGACTAGCTAGCAAGACAGAGAGTCTGGAGCGTCTGGGTAGCAAGACAGAGTGTCTGGAGCGTCTAGCTAGCGTAGCAGAGTGTCTGGAGCGTCTGGGTAGCAAGACAGAGTGTCTGGAGCGTCTAGCTAGCGTAGCAGAGTGTCTGGGGCGTCTGGGTAGCGAGGCAGAGTGTCTGGAGAGTCTAGCTAGCATGGTAGAGTAACTGGAGCGTCTGAATAGCGTGGCAGAGTGTCTGGAGCGTCCGGCGAGCGTAGCTGAGTGTCTGGAGCGTCTTGCTAGCGTGGCAGAGTGTCTGGAGCCTATGGCTAGCGTGGCGGATAGTCTATAGCGTCTGGCTAGCATGGTAGAGTGTCTGGAGCGTCTAGTTAGCGAGGCAGAGTGTCTAAAGCGCCTGGCTAGCGAGGCAGAGTCTCTTGAGCGTCTGGGTAGCGAGGCAGAGTGTCTGGAGCGTCTGGCTAGCGTGGCAGAGTGTCTGGAGCGTCTAGCTAGCGTAGCAGAGTGTCTGAAATCTCTGGCTAGCATGTCAGAGTGTCTGGAGCGGCTGGCTAGCGAGGCAGAGTGTCTGGAGATTTTGGGTAGCAAGGCAGAGTGTCTGGAGCGCCTGGCTAGCGAGGCAGAGTGTCTGGAGCGTCTTGCTAGCGTGGCAGAGTGTCTGGAGCCTCTGGCTAGCGTGGCAGATAATCTGGAGCCACTGGCTAGCGTGGCAGATAGTCTGGAGCGTCTGGGTAGCGAGGCAGAGTTTCTGGAGCGTCTAGGTAGCGAGGCAGAGTGTCTGGAGCGTCTAGCTAGCGTGGCAAAAAGTCTGGAGCATCTAACTACCAAGGCAGAGTGTCTGGAGCGTCTAGCTAGCGTGGCAGATAGTCTGGAGCATCTAACTACCAATGCAGAGTGTCTGGAGCGTCTAGCTAGCGTGGCAGATAGTCTGGAGCATCTAACTACCAAGGCAGAGTGTCTGGGGCGTCTAGCTAGCGAGGAAGAGTGTCTGAAACGTCTAGCTAGCAAAGCAGAGTGTCTAGAGCGTCTTGTTAGCGAGGCAGAGTGTCTGAAGCGTCTTTTTAGCGAGGCAGCGTGTCTGGAGCGTCTGGCTAGCATGGATGAGTGTCTGGAGCGTCTGGCAAGCAAAGCAGAGTGCCTGGAGCGTCAGGCATGCCAAACAGGGTGTCTGGAGCGTCTTGCTTCTAAGACAGAGTGTTTGGAGCGTCTGGCAAGCGAGACAGGGTGTCTGGAGCGTCTTGCTTCTAAGACAGAGTGTTTAGAGCGTCTAGCAAGTGAGGCAGAATGTCTGGAGCGTCTTGCTTCTAAGGCAGACTGTCTGGAGAGTCTGGCAAGCGGGGAAAAGTGTCTGGAGTGTCTTTTTACCGAGGCTTAGTGTCTAGAGCGACTAGCTAGCAAGACATAGAGTCTGGAGCGTCTGGGTAGCAAGACAGAGTGTCTGGAGCGTCTAGCTAGCGTAGCAGAGTGTCTGGAGCGTCTGGGTAGCGAGGCAGAGTGTCTAAAGCGCCTGGCTTGCGAGGCAGAGTCTCTTGAGCGTCTGGGTAGCGAGGCAGAGTGTCTGGAGCGTCTTGCTAGCGTGGCAGAGTGTCTGGAGCGTCTAGCTAGCGTGGCAGAGTGTCTGGAGCGTCTAGCTAGCGTAGCAGAGTGTCTGAAATCTCTGGCTAGCATGTCAGAGTGTCTGGAGCACCCGGCTAGGAAGGCAGAGTGTCTGGAGGGTCTGGGTAGCAAGGCAGAGTGTCTGGAGCGTCTAGCTAGCGAAGCAGAGTGTCTGGTGTGTCTAAGTAGCGAGGCAAAGTGTCTGTAGCGTCTGGGTAGCGAATCAGAGTGTCTGGAGCGCCTGGCTAGCAAAGCAGAGGGTCTGGAGCGTCTGGATAGCAAGACAGAGTGTCTGGAGCGTCTAGGTAGCGAGGCAGAGTGTCTGGAGCGCCTGGGTAGCAAGACAGAGAGTCTGGAGCGTCTGGGTAGCAAGACAGAGTGTCTGGAGCGTCTAGCTAGCGTAGCAGAGTGTCTGGAGCGTCTGGGTAGCGAATCAGAGTGTCTGGAGCGCCTGGCTAGCAAAGCAGAGGGTCTGGAGCGTCTGGATAGCAAGACAGAGTGTCTGGAGCTTTTAGCTAGTGAGGCAGAGTGTCTGCAGCGTCTGGCTAGCATGGCAGAGTGTCTGGAGCGTCTGGATAGTTAAGCAGAAATTCTGGAGCGTCTTGCTAGCGAGGCAGAGTGTCTGGAGCGTCTGACTAGCGTGGCAGAGTGTCTGGAGCGTCTTGCTAGCGAGGCAGAGTTTCTTGAGCGTGATATTACCGAGGCAAAGTGTCTGAAGCGATTTGCAATAAAACGAGAGTGTATGGAGCGTCTGTCTAGCAAGGCAAAGTGTCTGACGCCAATCTAGCGAGGCAGAGTTTCTGGAGCGTCTGGGTAGCGAGGCAGAGTGTCTGGAGCGTCTAGCTAGCGTGGCAGATAGTCTGGAGCATCTAACTACCAAGGCAGAGTGTCTCGAGCGTCTAGCTAGCGTGGCAGATAGTCTGGAGCATCTAACTACCAATGCAGAGTGTCTGGAGCGTCTAGCTAGCGTGGCAGATAGTCTGGAGCATCTTACTACCAAGGCAGAGTGTCTGGGGCGTCTAGCTAGCGAAGAAGAGTGTCTGAAACGTCTTGCTAGCAAAGCAGAGTGTCTAGAGCGTCTTGTTAGCGAGGCAGAGTGTCTGAAGCGTCTTTTTAGCGAGGCAGCGTGTCTGGAGCGTCTGGCTAGCATGGATGAGTGTCTGGAGCGTCTGGCAAGCAAAGCAGAGTGCCTGGAGCGTCAGGCATGCCAAACAGGGTGTCTGGAGCGTCTTGCTTCTAAGACAGAGTGTTTGGAGCGTCTGGCAAGCGAGACATGGTGTCTGGAGCGTCTTGCTTCTAAGACAGAGTGTTTAGAGCGTCTAGCAAGTGAGGCAGAATGTCTGGAGCGTCTTGCTTCTAAGGCAGACTGTCTGGAGAGTCTGGCAAGCGGGGAAAAGTGTCTGGAGTGTCTTTTTACCGAGGCTTAGTGTCTAGAGCGACTAGCTAGCAAGACAGAGAGTCTGGAGCGTCTGGGTAGCAAGACAGAGTGTCTGGAGCGTCTAGCTAGCGTAGCAGAGTGTCTGGAGCGTCTGGGTAGCAAGACAGAGTGTCTGGAGCGTCTAGCTAGCGTAGCAGAGTGTCTGGGGCGTCTGGGTAGCGAGGCAGAGTGTCTGGAGCGCCTGGCGAGCGTAGCTGAGTGTCTGGAGCGTCTTGCTAGCGTGGCAGAGTGTCTGGAGCCTATGGCTAGCGTGGCGGATAGTCTATAGCGTCTGGCTAGCATGGTAGAGTGTCTGGAGCGTCTGGCTAGCGAGGCAGAGTGTGTAAAGCGCCTCGCTAGCGAGGCAGAGTCTCTTGAGCGTCTGGGTAGCGAGGCAGAGTGTCTGGAGCGTCTTGCTAGCGTGGCAGAGTGTCTGGAGCGTCTAGCTAGCGTAGCAGAGTGTCTGAAATCTCTGGCTAGCATGTCAGAGTGTCTGGAGCGGCTGGCTAGCGAGACAGAGTGTCTGGAGATTTTGGGTAGCAAGGCAGAGTGTCTGGAGCGCCTGGCTAGCGAGGCAGAGTGTCTGGAGCGTCTTGCTAGCGTGGCAGAGTGTCTGGAGCCTCTGGCTAGCGTGGCAGATAATCTGGAGCCACTGGCTAGCGTGGCAGATAGTCTGGAGCGTCTGGGTAGCGAGGCAGAGTGTCTGGAGCGCCTGGCTAGCGAGGCAGAGTGTCTGGAGAGTCTAGCTAGCATGGTAGAGTAACTGGAGCGTCTGAATTGCGAGGCAGAGTGTCTGGAGCGTCTGGCGAGCGTAGCTGAGTGTCTGGAGCGTCTTGCTAGCGTGGCAGAGTGTCTGGAGCCTATGGCTAGCGTGGCGGATAGTCTATAGCGTCTGGCTAGCATGGTAGAGTGTCTGGAGCGTCTAGCTAGCGAGGCAGAGTGTCTAAAGCGCCTGGCTAGCGAGGCAGAGTCTCTTGAGCGTCTGGGTAGCGAGGCAGAGTATCTGGAGCGTCTGGGTAGCGAGGCAAAGTGATTGGAGCGTCTGGGTAGCGAGGCAGAGTGTCTGGAGCGCCTGGCTAGCGAGGCAGAGTGTCTGGAGCGTCTGGGTAGCGAGCCAGAGTGTCTGGAGCGCCTGGGTAGCGAGGCAGTGTGTCTGGAGCGTCTAGCTAGCATGGTAGAGTAACTGGAGCGTCTGGCTAGCGTGGCGGAAAGTCTGGAGCGTGTGGCTAGCATAGCAGAGTGTCTAGATCGTATGGCTAGCGTGGCAGAGTGTCTGGAGCCTCTGGCTAGCGTGGCAGATAGTCTGGAGCGTCTGACTAGAATAGCAGAGTGTCTGGAGCGTCTGGGTAGCAAGGCAGAGTACCTGGAGCGTCTGGCTAGCATGGCTGAGTGTCTGGACCGTCTAGCTGGCGAAAAAGAGTGTCTGAAGTGCCTTGCTGGCGAGGCAGAGTGCCTGGAGCGTCTGGGTAGCAAGGCAGAGTGTCTGGAGCGCCTGGGTAGCGAGGCAGAGTGTCTGGAGCGCCTGGCTAGCGAGGCAGTGTGTCTGGAGCGTCTAGCTAGCATGGTAGAGTAACTGGAGCATCTGAATAGCGAGGCAGAGTGTCTGGAACGTCTGGCGAGCGTGGCTGAGTGTCTGGAGCCTATGGCTAGCGTGGCGGATAGTCTGGAGCGTCTGGCTAGCGTGGCAGATAGTCTGGAGCGTCTGGGTAGCGAGGCTGAGTGTCTGGAGCACCCGGCTAGGAAGGCAGAGTGTCTGGAGGGTCTGGGTAGCAAGGCAGAGTGTCTGGAGCGTCTAGCTAGCGAAGCAGAGTGTCTGGTGTGTCTAAGTAGCGAGGCAAAGTGTCTGGAGCGTCTGGGTAGCGAATCAGAGTGTCTGGAGCGCCTGGCTAGCAAAGCAGAGGGTCTGGAGCGTCTGGATAGCAAGACAGAGTGTCTGGAGCGTCTGGGTAGCGAGGCAGAGTGTCTGGAGCGCCTGGGTAGCAAGACAGAGAGTCTGGAGCGTCTGGGTAGCAAGACAGAGTGTCTGGAGCGTCTAGCTAGCGTAGCAGAGTGTCTCGAGCGTCTGGGTAGCGAATCAGGGTGTCTGGAGCGCCTGGCTATCAAAGCAGAGGGTCTGGAGCGTCTGGATAGCAAGAGAGAGTGTCTGGAGCTTTTTGCTAGTGAGGCAGAGTGTCTGCAGCGTCTGGCTAGCATGGCAGAGTGTCTGGAGCGTCTGGATAGTTAAGCAGAAATTCTGGAGCGTCTTGCTAGCGAGGCAGAGTGTCTGGAGCGTCTGACTAGCGTGGCAGAGTGTCTGGAGCGTCTTGCTAGCGAGGCAGAGTTTCTTGAGCGTGATATTACCGAGGCAAAGTGTCTGAAGCGATTTGCAATAAAACGAGAGTGTATGGAGCGTCTGTCTAGCAAGGCAAAGTGTCTGACGCCAATCTAGCGAGGCAGAGTTTCTGGAGCGTCTGGGAAGCGAGGCAGAGTGTCTGGAGCGTCTAGCTTGCGTGGCAGGTAGTCTGGAGCATCTAACTACCAAGGCAGAGTGTCTGGAGCGTCTAGCTAGCGTGGCAGATAGTCTGGAGCATCTTACTACCAAGGCAGAGTGTCTGGGGCGTCTAGCTAGCGAGGAAGAGTGTCTGAAACGTCTTGCTAGCAAAGCAGAGTGTCTAGAGCGTCTTGTTAGCGAGGCAGAGTGTCTGAAGCGTCTTTTAAGCGAGGCAGCGTGTCTGGAGCGTCTAGCTAGCGTGGCAGAGTGTCTGGAGCCTCTGGCTAGCGTGGCAAATATTCTGGAGCCACTGGCTAGCGTGGCAGATAGTCTGGAGCGTCTGGGTAGCGAGGCAGAGTGTCTGGAGCGCCTGGCTAGCGAGGCAGAGTGTCTGGAGGGTCTAAATAGCAAGGCAGAGTGTCTGGAGCTTCTAGCTAGCGTGGCAGAGTGTCTGGAGCGTCTAGCTAGCGTAGCAGAGTGTCTGAAATCTCTGGCTAGCATGGCAGAGTGTCTGGAGCGGCTGGCTAGGAAGGCAGAGTGTCTGGAGCGTCCTGGTAGCGAGCCAGAGTGTCTGGAGTGCCTGGCTAGCGTGGCAGAGTTTCTGGAGCGTCTAAGTAGCGAGGCAGAGTGCCTGGAGCGTCAAGCTAGCGTGGCAGAGTGTCTGGAGCCACTAGCTAGCGTAGCAGAGTGTTTAAAGCATTAAAATATTAAAGCAAAGCGTCTGGAGCGCCTGGGTAGCGATGCAGAGTGTCTGGAGCTTTTTGCAAGTGAGGCAGAGTGTCTGCAGCGTCTGGCTAGCATGGCAGAGTGTCTGGAGACTCTGGATAGTTAAGCAGAAATTCTGGAGCGTCTTGCTAGCGAGGCAGAGTGTCTGGAGCGTCTGACTAGCGTGGCAGAGTGTCTGGAGCGTCTTGCTAGCGAGGCAGAGTTTCTTGAGCGTGATATTACCGAGGCAAAGTGTCTGAAGCGATTTGCAATAAAACGAGAGTGTATGGAGCGTCTGTCTAGCAAGGCAAAGTGTCTGACGCCAATCTAGCGAGGCAGAGTTTCTGGAGCGTCTGGATAGCGAGGCAGAGTGTCTGGAGCGTCTTGCTAGCGTGGCAGATAGTCTGGAGCATCTAACTACCAAGGCAGAGTGTCTGGAGCGTCTAGCTAGCGTGGCAGATAGTCTAAAGCATCTTACTACCAAGGCAGAGTGTCTGGGGCGTCTAGCTAGCGAGGAAGAGTGTCTGAAACGTCTTGCTAGCAAAGCAGAGTGTCTAGAGCGTCTTGTTAGCGAGGCAGAGTGTCTGAAGCGTCTTTTTAGCGAGGCAGCGTGTCTGGAGCGTCTGGCTAGCATGGATGAGTGTCTGGAGCGTCTGGCAAGCAAAGCAGAGTGCCTGGAGCTTCTTGCTAGTGAGGCAAAGTGTCTGGAGCGAATTGCTAGCATGGCAGAGCTTCTGAAGAGTCTGGCTAGGAAGGCAGATAGTCTGGAGCGTCTTGCAAGCGAGGCAGAGTTTCTGGAGCGTTTTATTACCGAGGTAGAGTGTCTAAAGCGTCTTCCTAGCAAAGTAGAGTGTCTGTAGCTTCTGGCTAGCGTGGGAGAGTGTCTGGAGCGTCTGGCAAGCAAAGCAGAGTATCTGGAGCGTCAGGCATGCCAAACAGGGTGTCTGGAGCGTCTTGCTTCTAAGACAGAGTGTTTGGAGCGTCTGGCAAGCGAGACAGGGTGTCTGGAGCGTCTTGCTTCTAAGACAGAGTGTTAAGAGCGTCTAGCAAGTGAGGCAGAATGTCTGGAGCGTCTTGCTTCTAAGGCAGACTGTCTGGAGAGTCTGGCAAGCGGGGAAAAGTGTCTGGAGTGTCTTTTTACCGAGGCTTAGTGTCTAGAGCGACTAGCTTGCAAGACAGAGAGTCTGGAGCGTCTGGGTAGCGAGGCAGAGTGTCTGAAACGCCTGGCTAGCGAGGCAGAGTGTCTGGAGAGTCTAGCTAGCATGGTAGAGTAACTGGAGCGTCTGAATAGCGAGGCAGAGTGTCTGGAGCGTCTGGCGAGCGTGGCTGAGTGTCTGGAGCGTCTTGCTAGCGTGGCAGAGTGTCTGGAGCCTATGGCTAGCGTGGCGGATAGTCTATAGCGTCTGGCTAGCATGGTAGAGTGTCTGGAGCGTCTAGCTAGCGAGGCAGAGTGTCTAAAGCGCCTGGCTAGCGAGGCAGAGTCTCTTGAGCGTCTGGGTAGCGAGGCAGAGTGTCTGGAGCGTCTTGCTAGCGTAGCAGAGTGTCTGGAGCGTCTGGCTAGCGTGGCAGAGTGTCTGGAGCGTCTTGCTTGCGTGGCAGAGTGTTTTGAGCGCCTAGCAAGCGAGGCAGTGTGTCTGGAGCGTCTGGGTAGCAAGGCAGAGTACCTGGAGCGTGTGGCTAGCATGGCTGAGTGTCTGGACCGTCTAGCTAGCGAAACAGAGTGTCTAAAGTAACTTGCTGGTGAGGCAGAGTGCCTGGAGCGTCTGGGTAGCGAGGCAGAGTGTCTGGAGCGCCTGGCTAGCGAGGCAGAGTGTCTGGAGCGTCTGGGTAGCGAGCCAGAGTGTCTGGAGCGCCTGGCTAGCGAGGCAGTGTGTCTGGAGCGTCTAGCTAGCATGGTAGAGTAACTGGAGCGTCTGAATAGCGAGGAAGAGTGTCTGGAACGTCTGGCGAGCGTGGCTGAGTGTCTGGAGCGTCTTGCTAGCATGGCCGAGTGTCTGGAGCCTATGGCTAGCGTGGCGGATAGTCTGGAGCATCTGGTTATCATGGCAGAGTGTCTAGAGCGTCTAGCTAGCGAGGCAGAGTGTCTGGAGCGTCTGGGTAGCGAGGCAAAGTGTCTGGAGCGTCTGGGTAGCGAGGCAGAGTGTCAGGAGCGTCTTGCTAGCGAGGCAGAAAGTCTAGAGCGTCTGGCTGGCGTGGCGGAAAGTCTGGAGCGTGTGGCTAGCATAGCAGAGTGTCTAGAGCGTATGGCTAGCGTGGCAGAGTGTCTGGAGCCTCTGGCTAGCGTGGCAGATAGTCTGGAGCGTCTGACTAGAATAGCAGAGTGTCTGGAGCGTCTGGGTAGCAAGGCAGAGTACCTGGAGCGTCTGGCTAGCATGGCTGAGTGTCTGGACCGTCTAGCTAGCGAAAAAGAGTGTCTGACGTGACATGCTGGCGAGGCAGAGTGCCTGGAGCGTCTGGGTAGCAAGGCAGAGTGTCTGGAGCGCCTGGGTAGCGAGGCAGAGTGTCTGGAGCGCCTGGCTAGCGAGGCAGTGTGTCTGGAGCGTCTAGCTAGCATGGTAGAGTAACTGGAGCATCTGAATAGCGAGGCTGAGTGTCTGGATCCTCTGGCTAGCGTGGCAGAGTGTCTGGAGCCACTGGCTAGCGTGGCAGATAGTCTGGAGCGTCTGGGTAGCGAGGCTGAGTGTCTGGAGCACCCGGCTAGGAAGGCAGAGTGTCTGGAGGGTCTGGGTAGCAAGGCAGAGTGTCTGGAGCGTCTAGCTAGCGAAGCAGAGTGTCTGGTGTGTCTAAGTAGCGATGCAAAGTGTCTGGAGCGTCTGGGTAGCGAATCAGAGTGTCTGGAGCGCCTGGCTAGCAAAGCAGAGGGTCTGGAGCGTCTGGATAGCAAGACAGAGTGTCTGGAGCGTCTGGGTAGCGAGGCAGAGTGTCTGGAGCGCCTGGGTAGCAAGACAGAGAGTCTGGAGCGTCTGGGTAGCAAGACAGAGTGTCTGGAGCTTTTTGCTAGTGAGGCAGAGTGACTGCAGCGTCTGGCTAGCATGGCAGAGTGTCTGGAGCGTCTGGATAGTTAAGCAGAAATTCTGGAGCGTCTTGCTAGCGAGGCAGAGTGTCTGGAGCGTCTGACTAGCGTGGCAGAGTGTCTGGAGCGTCTTGCTAGCGAGGCAGAGTTTCTTGAGCGTGATATTACCGAGGCAAAGTGTCTGAAGCGATTTGCAATAAAACGAGAGTGTATGGAGCGTCTGTCTAGCAAGGCAAAGTGTCTGACGCCAATCTAGCGAGGCAGAGTTTCTGGAGCGTCTGGGTAGCGAGGCAGAGTGTCTGGAGCGTCTAGCTAGCGTGGCAGATAGTCTGGAGCATCTAACTACCAAGGCAGAGTGTCTGGAGCGTCTAGCTAGCGTGGCAGATAGTCTGGAGCATCTAACTACCAATGCAGAGTGTCTGGAGCGTCTAGCTAGCGTGGCAGATAGTCTGGAGCATCTTACTACCAAGGCAGAGTGTCTGGGGCGTCTAGCTAGCGAGGAAGAGTGTCTGAAACGTCTTGCTAGCAAAGCAGAGTGTCTAGAGCGTCTTGTTAGCGAGGCAGAGTGTCTGAAGCGTCTTTATAGCGAGGCAGCGTGTCTGGAGCGTCTGGCTAGCATGGATGAGTGTCTGGAGCGTCTGGCAAGCAAAGCAGAGTGCCTGGAGCGTCAGGCATGCCAAACAGGGTGTCTGGAGCGTCTTGCTTCTAAGACAGAGTGTTTGGAGCGTCTGGCAAGCGAGACAGGGTGTCTGGAGCGTCTTGCTTCTAAGACAGAGTGTTTAGAGCGTCTAGCAAGTGAGGCAGAATGTCTGGAGCGTCTTGCTTCTAAGGCAGACTGTCTGGAGAGTCTGGCAAGCGGGGAAAAGTGTCTGGAGTGTCTTTTTACCGAGGCTTAGTGTCTAGAGCGACTAGCTAGCAAGACAGAGAGTCTGGAGCGTCTGGGTAGCAAGACAGAATGTCTGGAGCGTCTAGCTAGCGTAGCAGAGTGTCTGGAGCGTCTGGGTAGCAAGACAGAATGTCTGGAGCGTCTAGCTAGCGTAGCAGAGTGTCTGGAGCGTCTGGGTAGCAAGACAGAGTGTCTGGAGCGTCTAGCTAGCGTAGCAGAGTGTCTGGGGCGTCTGGGTAGCGAGGCAGAGTGTCTGGAGCGCCTGGCTAGCGAGGCAGAGTGTCTGGAGCGTCTAGCTAGCGAGGCAGAGTGTCTAAAGCGCCTGGCTATCGAGGCAGAGTCTCTTGAGCGTCTGGGTAGCGAGGCAGAGTGTCTGGAGCGTCTTGCTAGCGTGGCAGAGTGTCTGGAGCGTCTAGCTAGCGTAGCAGAGTGTCTGAAATCTCTGGCTAGCATGTCAGAGTGTCTGGAGCACCCGGCTAGGAAGGCAGAGTGTCTGGAGGGTCTGGGTAGCAAGGCAGAGTGTCTGGAGCGTCTAGCTAGCGAAGCAGAGTGTCTGGTGTGTCTAAGTAGCGAGGCAAAGTGTCTGGAGCGTCTGGGTAGCGAATCAGAGTGTCTGGAGCGCCTGGCTAGCAAAGCAGAGGGTCTGGAGCGTCTGGATAGCAAGACAGAGTGTCTGGAGCGTCTGGGTAGCGAGGCAGAGTGTCTGGAGCGCCTGGGTAGCAAGACAGAGAGTCTGGAGCGTCTGGGTAGCAAGACAGAGTGTCTGGAGCGTCTAGCTAGCGTAGCAGAGTGTCTGGAGCGTCTGGGTAGCGAATCAGAGTGTCTGGAGCGCCTGGCTAGCAAAGCAGAGGGTCTAGAGCGTCTGGATAGCAAGCCAGAGTGTCTGGAGCTTTTTGCTAGTGAGGCAGAGTGTCTGCAGCGTCTGGCTAGCATGGCAGAGTGTCTGGAGCGTCTGGATAGTTAAGCAGAAATTCTGGAGCGTCTTGTTAGCGAGGCAGAGTGTCTGGAGCGTCTGGATAGTTAAGCAGAAATTCTGGAGCGTCTTGCTAGCGAGGCAGAGTGTCTGGAGCGTCTGACTAGCGTGGCAGAGTGTCTGGAGCGTCTTGCTAGCGATGCAGAGTTTCTTGAGCGTGATATTACCGAGGCAAAGTGTCTGAAGCGATTTGCAATAAAACGAGAGTGTATGGAGCGTCTGTCTAGCAAGGCAAAGTGTCTGACGCCAATCTAGCGAGGCAGAGTTTCTGGAGCGTCTGGGTAGCGAGGCAGAGTGTCTGGAGCGTCTAGCTAGCGTGGCCGAGTGTCTGGAGCCTATGGCTAGCGTGGCGGATAGTCTGGAGCATCTGGTTATCATGGCAGAGTGTCTAGAGCGTCTAGCTAGCGAGGCAGAGTGTCTGGAGCGTCTTGGTAGCGAGGCAAAGTGTCTGGAGCGGCTGGCTAGCGTGGCAGAGTGTCTGGAGCGTCTAGCTAGCGAAGCAGAGTGTCTGGAGCCTCTGGCTAGCGTGGCAGATAATCTGGAGCCACTGGCTAGCGTGGCAGATAGTCTGGAGCGTCTGGGTAGCGAGGCAGCGTGTCTGGAGCGCCTGGCTAGCGAGGTAGAGTGTCTTGAGGGTCTGGGTAGCAAGGCAGAGTGTTTGGAGCATCTAGCTAGCGAGGCAGAGTGTCTGAAGAGTCTTGCTAGCGTAGCAGAGTGTCTGAAACCTCTGGCTAGCGTGGCAGTAAGTCTGAAACGTCTGGCTGTCATGGCAGAGTGTCTGGAGCGGCTGGCTAGCGAGGCAGAGTGTCTAGAGCGTCTGGGTAGCGAGGCAGAGTGTCTGGAGCGCCTGGCTAGCGAGGCAGAGTGTCTGGAGGGTCTTAGTAGCAAGGCAGAGTGTCTGGAGCGTCAAGATAGCGTGGCAGAGTGTCTGGAGCGTCTAGCTAGCGTAGCAGAGTGTCTGAAATCTCTGGCTAGCATGGCAGAGTGTCTGGAGCGGCTGGCTAGCGAGGCAGAGTGTCTGGAGCGTCTTGCTAGCGTGGCAGAGTGTCTGGAGCCTCTGGCTAGCGTGGCAGATAATCTGGAGCCACTGGCTAGCGTGGCAGATAGTCTGGAGCGTCTGGGTAGCGAGGCAGCGTGTCTGGAGCGCCTGGCTAGCGAGGCAGAGTGTCTGGAGGGTCTGGGTAGCGAGGCAGAGTGTCAGGAGCGTCTTGCTAGCGAGGCAGAAAGTCTAGAGCGTCTGGCTAGCGTGGCGGAAAGTCTGGAGCGTGTGGCTAGCATAGCAGAGTGTCTAGAGCGTATGGCTAGCGTGGCAGAGTGTCTGGAGCCTCTGGCTAGCGTGGCAGATAGTCTGGAGCGTCTGACTAGAATAGCAGAGTGTCTGGAGCGTCTGGGTAGCAAGGCAGAGTACCTGGAGCGTCTGGCCAGCATGGCTGAGTGTCTGGACCGTCTAGCTAGCGAAAAAGAGTGTCTGAAGTGCTTTGCTTGCGAGGCAGAGTGCCTGGAGCGTCTGGGTAGCAAGGCAGAGTGTCTGGATCGCCAGGGTAGCGAGGCAGAGTGTCTGGAGCGCCTGGGTAGCGAGGCAGAGTGTATGGAGCGCCTGGGTAGCGAGGCAGAGTGTCTGGAGCGCCTGGCTAGCGAGGCAGTGTGTCTGGAGCTTCTAGCTAGCATGGTAGAGTAACTGGAGCATCTGAATAGCGAGGCAGAGTGTCTGGAACGTCTGGCGAGCGTGGCTGAGTGTCTGGAGCCTATGGCTAGCGTGGCGGATAGTCTGGAGCGTCTGGCTAGCGTGGCAGATAGTCTGGAGCGTCTGGGTAGCGAGGCTGAGTGTCTGGAGCACCCGGCTAGGAAGGCAGAGTGTCTGGAGGGTCTGGGTAGCAAGGCAGAGTGTCTGGAGTGTCTATCTAGCGAAGCAGAGTGTCTGGTGTGTCTAAGTAGCGAGGCAAAGTGTCTGGAGCGTCTGGGTAGCGAATCAGAGTGTCTGGAGCGCCTGGCTAGCAAAGCAGAGGGTCTGGAGCGTCTGGATAGCAAGACAGAGTGTCTGGAGCGTCTGGGTAGCGACGCAGAGTGTCTGGAGCGCCTGGGTAGCAAGACAGAGAGTCTGGAGCGTCTGGGTAGCAAGACAGAGTGTCTGGAGCGTCTAGCTAGCGTAGCAGAGAGTCTGGAGCGTCTGGGTAGCGAGGCAGAGTGTCTGGAGCGCCTGGCTAGCGAGGCAGAGTGTCTGGAGCGTCTAGCTAGCATGGTAGAGTAACTGGAGCGTCTGAATAGCGAGGCAGAGTGTCTGGAGCGTCTGGCGAGCGTGGCTGAGTGTCTGGAGCGTCTTGCTAGCGTGGCAGAGTGTCTGGAGCCTATGGCTAGCGTGGCGGATAGTCTATAGCGTCTGGCTAGCATGGTAGAGTGTCTGGGGCGTCTAGCTAGCGAGGCAGAGTGTCTAAAGCGCCTGGCTAGCGAGGCAGAAAATCTTGAGCGTCTGGGTAGCGAGGCAGAGTGTCTGGAGCGTCTTGCTAGCGTGGCAGAGTGTCTGGAGCGTCTGGCTAGCGTGGCAGAGTGTCTGGAGCGTCTTGCTAGCGTGGCAGAGTGTTTTGAGCGCCTGGCAAGCGAGGCAGTGTGTCTGGAGCGTCTGGGTAGCAAGGCAGAATACCTGGAGCGTCTGGCTAGCATGGCTGAGTGTCTGGACCGTCTAGCTAGCGAAACAGAGTGTCTAAAGTGACTTGCTGGCGAGGCAGAGTGCCTGGAGCGTCTGGGTAGCGAGGCAGAGTGTCTGGAGCGCCTGGCTAGCGAGGCAGAGTGTCTGGAGCGTCTGGGTAGCGAGCAAGAGTGTCTGGAGCGCCTGGCTAGCGAGGCAGTGTGTCTGGAGCGTCTAGCTAGCATGGTAGAGTAACTGGAGCGTCTGAATAGCGAGGCAGAGTGTCTGGAACGTCTGGCGAGCGTGGCTGAGTGTCTGGAGCGTCTTGCTAGCGTGGCCGAGTGTCTGGAGCCTATGGCTAGCGTGGCGGATAGTCTGGAGCATCTGGTTATCATGGCAGAGTGTCTAGAGCGTCTAGCTAGCAAGGCAGAGTGTCTGGAGCGTCTGGGTAGCGAGGCAAAGTGTCTGGAGCGTCTGGGTATGCGAGGCAGAGTACCTGGAGCGTCTGGCTAGCATGGCTGAGTGTCTGGACCGTCTAGCTAGCGAAAAAGAGTGTCTGAAGTGCCTTGCTGGCGAGGCAGAGTGCCTGGAGCGTCTGGGTAGCGAGGCAGAGTGTCTGGAGCGCCTGGCTAGCGAGGCAGTGTGTCTGGAGCGTCTAGCTAGCATGGTAGAGTAACTGGAGCATCTGAATAGCGAGGCAGAGTGTCTGGAGCGTCTGGCGAGCGTGGCTGAGTGTCTGGAGCCTATAGCTAGCGTGGCGGATAGTCTGGAGCGTCTGGCTAGCGTGGCAGATAGTCTGGAGCGTCTGGGTAGCGAGGCTGAGTGTCTGGAGCACCCGGCTAGGAAGGCAGAGTGTCTGGAGGGTCTGGGTAGCAAGGCAGAGTGTCTGGAGCGTCTAGCTAGCGAAGCAGAGTGTCTGGTGTGTCTAAGTAGCGAGGCAAAGTGTCTGGAGCGTCTGGGTAGCGAATCAGAGTGTCTGGAGCTTCTAGCTAGCGTAGCAGAGTGTCTGGAGCGTCTGGGTAGCGAGGCAGAGTGTCTGGAGCGCCTGGGTAGCAAGACAGAGAGTCTGGAGCGTCTGGGTAGCAAGACAGAGTGTCTGGAGCGTCTAGATAGCGTAGCAGAGTGTCTGGAGCGTCTGGGTAGCGAGGCAGAGTGTCTGGAGCGCCTGGCTAGCGAGGCAGAGTGTCTAAAGCGTCTAGCTAGCATGGTAGGGTAACTGGAGCGTCTGAATAGCGAGGCAGAGTGTCTGGAGCGTCTGGCGAGCGTGGCTGAGTGTCTGGAGCGTCTTGCTAGCGTGGCAGAGTGTCTGGAGCCTATGGCTAGCGTGGCGGATAGTCTGGAGCGTCTGGTTAGCATGGCAGAGTGTCTAGAGCGTCTAGCTAGCGAGGCAGAGTGTCTTGAGCGTCTGGCTAGCGAGGCAAAGTCTCTGGAGCGTCTGGGTAGCGAGGCATAGTGTCTGGAGCGTCTGGGTAGCGAGGCAGAGTGTCAGGAGCGTCTTTCTAGCGAGGCAGAAAGCCTAGAGCGTCTGACTAGCATGGTAGAGTGTATGAAGCGTCTAGCTAGCGAGGCAGAGTGTCTGAAGCGACTGGCTATTGAGGCAGAGTGTCTGGAGCGTCTGGGTAGCGAGGCAAAGTGTCTGGATCGTCTGGCTAGCTTGGCAGAGTTTCTGGAGCGTCTGGCAAGCGTGGCAGATAGTCTGGAGCGTCTGAATAGAATGGCAGAGTGACTGGAGTGTCAAGCTAGCGAAGCAGAGTGTCTGGAGCGTCTGGGTAGCAAGGCAGAGTGTCTGGAGCGTCTAGCTAGCGTGGCAGAGTGTCTGGAGCGCCTGGCTAGCAAGACAGAGTGTCTGGAGTGTCTTGCTAGCGTGGCAGAGTGTCTGGAGCCTCTGGCTAGCGTGGCAGATAGTCTGAAGCATCTGACTAGAATAGCAGAGTGTCTGGAGCGTCTAGCTAGCGTGGCAGAGTGTCTGAAACCTCTGGCTAGCGTGGCAGATAAACTGAAGCGTCTGGCTGGCATGGCAGAGTGTCTGGAGAGGCTAACTAGCGGGGCAGAGCTTCTGAAGCGCCTGGCTAGCGAGGCAGAGTGTCTGGAGCGTCTCAGTAGCAAGGCAAAGTGTCTGGAACGTCGAAGTAGCGAATCAGAGTGTCTGGAGCGTCTGGCTAGCATAGCAGAGTGTCTGGAGCGTCTAGCTAGAGTGGCAGAGTGTCTGGAGCCTCTGGCTAGCGTGGCAGATAGTTTAGAGCCACTGGCTAGCGTGGCAGATAGTCTGGAGCGTCTGGGTAGCGAGGCAGAGTGTCTGGAGCACCTGGCTAGCGAGGCAGAATGTCTGGAGGGTCTGGGTAGCAAGGCAGAGTGTCTGGAGGGTCTGGGTAGCAAGGCAGAGTGTCTGGAGCGTCTAGCTAGCGTGGCAGAGTGTCTGGAGCGCCTGGCTAGCAAGACAGAGTGTCTGGAGTGTCTTGCTAGCGTGGCAGAGTGTCTGGAGCCTCTGGCTAGCGTGGCAGATAGTCTGGAGCATCTGACCAGAAAAGCAGAGTGTCTGGAGCGTCAAGCTAGCGTGGCAGAGTGTCTGGAACCTCTGGCTAGCGTGGCAGATAAAATGAAGCGTCTGGCTGGCATGGCAGAGTGTCTGGAGAGCCTAACTAGCGGGGCAGAGCTTCTGAAGCGCCTGGCTAGCGAGGCAGAGTGTCTGGAGCGTCTCAGTAGCAAGGCAAAGTGTCTGGAACGTCGAAGTAGCGAATCAGAGTGTCTGGAGCGTCTGGCTAGCATGGCAGAGTGTCTGGAGCGTCTAGCTAGCGTGGCAGAGTGTCTGCAGCCTCTGGCTAGCGTGGCAGATAGTCTGGAGCCACTGGCTAGCGTGGCAGATAGTCTGGAGCGTCTGGGTAGCGAGGCAGAGTGTCTGGAGCACCTGGCTAGCGAGGCAGAATGTCTGGAGGGTCTGGGTAGCAAGGCAGAGTGTCTGGAGGGTCTGGGTAGCAAGGCAGAGTGTCTGGAGCGTCTAGCTAGCGAGGCAGAGTGTCTGGTGTGTCTGGGTAGCGAGGCAAATTGTCTGGAGCGTCTGGGTAGCGAATCAGAGTGTCTGGAGCGTCTGGCTAGCGTGGCAGGGTGTCTCGAGCGTCTGGCTAGCGTGGCAGAAAGTCTGGAGCGTGTGGCTAGCATAGCTGAGTGTCTGCAGCGTATGGCTAGCGTGGCAGAGTGTCTGGAGCCTCTGGCTAGCGTGGCAGATAGTCTGGAGCGTCTGACTAGAATGGCAGAGTGTCTGGAGCGTCTGGGTAGCAAGGCAGAGTACCTGGAGCGTCTGGCTAGCATGGCTGAGTGTCTGGACCGTCTAGCTAGCAAAACAGAGTGTCTGAAGTGCCTTGCTGGCGAGGCAGAGTGCCTGGAGCGTCTGGGTGGCGAGGTAGAGTGTCTGGAGCGCCTGGCTAGCGAGGCAGAGTGTCTGGAGCGTCTGACTAGAATGGCAGAGAGTCTGGATTGTCTGGGTAGCAAGGCAGAGTGTCTGGAGCGTCTAGCTAGCGAAGCAGAGTGTCTGGTGTGTCTAAGTAGCGAGGCAAAGTGTCTGGAGCGTCTGGGTAGCGAATCAGAGTGTCTGGAGCGTCTAGCTAGCGAAGCAGAGTGTCTGGAGCGTCTGGGTAGCGAGGCAGAGTGTCTGGAGCGCCTGGGTAGCAAGACAGAGAGTCTGGAGCGTCTGGGTAGCAAGACAGAGTGTCTGGAGCGTCTAGCTAGCGTAGCAGAGTGTCTGGAGCGTCTGGGTATCGATGCAGAGTGTCTGGAGCGCCTGGCTAGCGAGGCAGAGTGTCTGGAGCGTCTAGCTAGCATGGTAGAGTAACTGGAGCGTCTGAATAGCGAGGCAGAGTGTCTGGAGCGTCTGGCGAACGTGGCTGAGTGTCTGGAGCGTCTTGCTAGCGTGGCAGAGTGTCTGGAGCCTATGGCTAGCGTGGCGGATAGTCTGGAGCGTCTGGTTAGCATGGCAGAGTGTCTAGAGCGTCTAGCTAGCGAGGCAGAGTGTCTTGAGCGTCTGGCTAGCGAGGCAGAGTCTCTGGAGCGTCTGGGTAGCGAGGCATAGTGTCTGGAGCGTCTTTCTAGCGAGGCAGAAAGTCTAGAGCGTCTGACTAGCATGGTAGAGTGTATGAAGCGTCTAGCTAGCGAGGCAGAGTGTCTGAAGCGACTGGCTATTGAGGCAGAGTGTCTGGAGCGTCTGGGTAGCGAGGCAAAGTGTCTGGATCGTCTGGCTAGCGTGGCAGAGTTTCTGGAGCGTCTGGCAAGCGTGGCAGATAGTCTGGAGCGTCTGAATAGAATGGCAGAGTGACTGGAGTGTCAAGCTAGCGAAGCAGAGTGTCTGGAGCGTCTGGGTAGCAAGGCAGAGTGTCTGGAGCGTCTAGCTAGCGTGGCAGAGTGTCTGGAGCGCCTGGCTAGCAAGACAGAGTGTCTGGAGTGTCTTGCTAGCGTGGCAGAGTGTCTGGAGCCTCTGGCTAGCGTGGCAGATAGTCTGGAGCATCTGACTAGAATAGCAGAGTGTCTGGAGCGTCTAGCTAGCGTGGCAGAGTGTCTGGAACCTCTGGCTAGCGTGGCAGATAAACTGAAGCGTCTGGCTGGCATGGCAGAGTGTCTGGAGAGCCTAACTAGCGGGGCAGAGCTTCTGAAGCGCCTGGCTAGCGAGGCAGAGTGTCTGGAGCGTCTCAGTAGCAAGGCAACGTGTCTGGAACGTCGAAGTAGCGAATCAGAGTGTCTGGAGCGTCTGGCTAGCATGGCAGAGTGTCTGGAGCGTCTAGCTAGCGTGGCAGAGTGTCTGCAGCCTCTGGCTAGCGTGGCAGATAGTCTGGAGCCACTGGCTAGCGTGGCAGATAGTCTGGAGCGTCTGGGTAGCGAGGCAGAGTGTCTGGAGCACCTGGCTAGCGAGGCAGAATGTCTGGAGGGTCTGGGTAGCATGGCAGAGTGTCTGGAGGGTCTGGGTAGCAAGGCAGAGTGTCTGGAGCGTCTAGCTAGCGAGGCAGAGTGTCTGGTGTGTCTGGGTAGCGAGGCAAATTGTCTGGAGCGTCTGGGTAGCGAATCAGAGTGTCTGAGCGTCTGGCTAGCGTGGCAGGGTGTCTCGAGCGTCTGGCTAGCGTGGCAGAAAGTCTGGAGCGTGTGGCTAGCATAGCTGAGTGTCTGCAGCGTATGGCTAGCGTGGCAGAGTGTCTGGAGCCTCTGGCTAGCGTGGCAGATAGTCTGGAGCGTCTGACTAGAATGGCAGAGTGTCTGGAGCGTCTGGGTAGCAAGGCAGAGTACCTGGAGCGTCTGGCTAGCATGGCTGAGTGTCTGGACCGTCTAGCTAGCAAAACAGAGTGTCTGAAGTGCCTTGCTGGCGAGGCAGAGTGCCTGGAGCGTCTGGGTGGCGAGGTAGAGTGTCTGGAGCGCCTGGCTAGCGAGGCAGAGTGTCTGGAGCGTCTGACTAGAATGGCAGAGAGTCTGGATTGTCTGGGTAGCAAGGCAGAGTGTCTGGAGCGTCTAGCTAGCGAAGCAGAGTGTCTGGTGTGTCTAAGTAGCGAGGCAAAGTGTCTGGAGCGTCTGGGTAGCGAATCAGAGTGTCTGGAGCGTCTAGCTAGCGTAGCAGAGTGTCTGGAGCGTCTGGGTAGCGAGGCAGAGTGTCTGGAGCGCCTGGGTAGCAAGACAGAGAGTCTGGAGCGTCTGGGTAGCAAGACAGAGTGTCTGGAGCGTCTAGCTAGCGTAGCAGAGTGTCTGGAGCGTCTGGGTAGCGATGCAGAGTGTCTGGAGCGCCTGGCTAGCGAGGCAGAGTGTCTGGAGCGTCTAGCTAGCATGGTAGAGTAACTGGAGCGTCTGAATAGCGAGGCAGAGTGTCTGGAGCGTCTGGCGAGCGTGGCTGAGTGTCTGGAGCGTCTTGCTAGCGTGGCAGAGTGTCTGGAGCCTATGGCTAGCGTGGCGGATAGTCTGGAGCGTCTGGTTAGCATGGCAGAGTGTCTAGAGCGTCTAGCTAGCGAGGCAGAGTGTCTTGAGCGTCTGGCTAGCGAGGCAGAGTCTCTGGAGCGTCTGGGTAGCGAGGCATAGTGTCTGGAGCGTCTGGGTAGCGAGGCAGTGTGTCAGGAGCGTCTTTCTAGCGAGGCAGAAAGTCTAGAGCGTCTGACTAGCATGGTAGAGTGTATGAAGCGTCTAGCTAGCGAGGCAGAGTGTCTGAAGCGACTGGCTATTGAGGCAGAGTGTCTGGAGCGTCTGGGTAGCGAGGCAAAGTGTCTGGATCGTCTGGCTAGCGTGGCAGAGTTTCTGGAGCGTCTGGCAAGCGTGGCAGATAGTCTGGAGCGTCTGAATAGAATGGCAGAGTGACTGGAGTGTCAAGCTAGCGAAGCAGAGTGTCTGGAGCGTCTGGGTAGCAAGGCAGAGTGTCTGGAGCGTCTAGCTAGCGTGGCAGAGTGTCTGGAGCGCCTTGCTAGCAAGACAGAGTGTCTGGAGTGTCTTGCTAGCGTGGCAGAGTGTCTGGAGCCTCTGGCTAGCGTGGCAGATAGTCTGGAGCATCTGACTAGAATAGCAGAGTGTCTGGAGCGTCTAGCTAGCGTGGCAGAGTGTCTGGAACCTCTTGCTAGCGTGGCAGATAAACTGAAGAGTCTGGCTGGCATGGCCGAGTGTCTGGAGAGCCTTACTAGCGGGGCAGAGCTTCTGAAGCGCCTGGCTAGCGAGGCAGAGTGTCTGGAGCGTCTCAGTAGCAAGGCAAAGTGTCTGGAACGTCGAAGTAGCGAATCAGAGTGTCTGGAGCGTCTGGCTAGCATGGCAGAGTGTCTGGAGCGTCTAGCTAGCGTGGCAGAGTGTCTGCAGCCTCTGGCTAGCGTGGCAGATAGTCTGGAGCGTCTGGGTAGCGAGGCAGAGTGTCTGGAGCACCTGGCTAGCAAGGCAGAGTGTCTGGAGGGTCTGGGTAGCAAGGCAGAGTGTCTGGTGTGTCTGGGTAGCGAGGCAAAGTGTCTGGAGCGTCTGGGTAGCGAATCAGAGTGTCTGGAGCGTCTGGCTAGCGTGGCAGAGTGTCTCGAGCGTCTGGCTAGCGTGGCAGAAAGTCTGGAGCGTGTGGCTAGCATAGCTGAGTGTCTGCAGCGTATGGCTAGCGTGGCAGAGTGTCTGGAGCCTCTGGCTAGCGTGGCAGATAGTCTGGAGCGTCTGACTAGAATGGCAGAGTGTTTGGAGCGTCTAGCTAGCGTGTCAGAAAGTCTGGAGCCACTGGCTAGCGTGGCAGATTGTCTGGAGCGTCTGGGTAGCGAGGCAGAGTGTCTGGAGCACCTGGCTAGCAAGGCAGAGTGTCTGGAGGGTCTGGGTAGCAAGGCAGAGTGTCTGGAGCGTCTGGGTAGCGAGGCAAAGTGTCTGGATCGTCTGGCTAGCGTGGCAGAGTTTCTGGAGCGTCTGGCAAGCGTGGCAGATAGTCTGGAGCGTCTGAATAGAATGGCAGAGTGACTGGAGTGTCAAGCTAGCGAAGCAGAGTGTCTGGAGCGTCTGGGTAGCAAGGCAGAGTGTCTGGAGCGTCTAGCTAGCGTGGCAGAGTGTCTGGAGCGCCTGGCTAGCAAGACAGAGTGTCTGGAGTGTCTTGCTAGCGTGGCAGAGTGTCTGGAGCCTCTGGCTAGCGTGGCAGATAGTCTGGAGCATCTGACTAGAATAGCAGAGTGTCTGGAGCGTCTAGCTAGCGTGGCAGAGTGTCTGGAACCTCTTGCTAGCGTGGCAGATAAACTGAAGAGTCTGGCTGGCATGGCCGAGTGTCTGGAGAGCCTTACTAGCGGGGCAGAGCTTCTGAAGCGCCTGGCTAGCGAGGCAGAGTGTCTGGAGCGTCTCAGTAGCAAGGCAAAGTGTCTGGAACGTCGAAGTAGCGAATCAGAGTGTCTGGAGCGTCTGGCTAGCATGGCAGAGTGTCTGGAGCGTCTAGCTAGCGTGGCAGAGTGTCTGCAGCCTCTGGCTAGCGTGGCAGATAGTCTGGAGCCACTGGCTAGCGTGGCAGATAGTCTGGAGCGTCTGGGTAGCGAGGCAGAGTGTCTGGAGCACCTGGCTAGCGAGGCAGAATGTCTGGAGGGTCTGGGTAGCAAGGCAGAGTGTCTGGAGGGTCTGGGTAGCAAGGCAGAGTGTCTGGAGCGTCTAGCTAGCGAGGCAGAGTGTCTGGTGTGTCTGGGTAGCGAGGCAAATTGTCTGGAGCGTCTGGGTAGCGAATCAGAGTGTCTGAGCGTCTGGCTAGCGTGGCAGGGTGTCTCGAGCGTCTGGCTAGCATGGCAGAAAGTCTGGAGCGTGTGGCTAGCATAGCTGAGTGTCTGCAGCGTATGGCTAGCGTGGCAGAGTGTCTGGAGCCTCTGGCTAGCGTGGCAGATAGTCTGGAGCGTCTGACTAGAATGGCAGAGTGTCTGGAGCGTCTGGGTAGCAAGGCAGAGTACCTGGAGCGTCTGGCTAGCATGGCTGAGTGTCTGGACCGTCTAGCTAGCAAAACAGAGTGTCTGAAGTGCCTTGCTGGCGAGGCAGAGTGCCTGGAGCGTCTGGGTGGCTAGGTAGAGTGTCTGGAGCGCCTGGCTAGCGAGGCAGAGTGTCTGGAGCGTCTGACTAGAATGGCAGAGAGTCTGGATTGTCTGGGTAGCAAGGCAGAGTGTCTGGAGCGTCTAGCTAGCGAAGCAGAGTGTCTGGTGTGTCTAAGTAGCGAGGCAAAGTGTCTGGAGCGTCTGGGTAGCGAATCAGAGTGTCTGGAGCGTCTAGCTAGCGTAGCAGAGTGTCTGGAGCGTCTGGGTAGCGAGGCAGAGTGTCTGGAGCGCCTGGGTAGCAAGACAGAGAGTCTGGAGCGTCTGGGTAGCAAGACAGAGTGTCTGGAGCGTCTAGCTAGCGTAGCAGAGTGTCTGGAGCGTCTGGGTAGCGATGCAGAGTGTCTGGAGCGCCTGGCTAGCGAGGCAGAGTGTCTGGAGCGTCTAGCTAGCATGGTAGAGTAACTGGAGCGTCTGAATAGCGAGGCAGAGTGTCTGGAGCGTCTGGCGAGCGTGGCTGAGTGTCTGGAGCGTCTTGCTAGCGTGGCAGAGTGTCTGGAGCCTATGGCTAGCGTGGCGGATAGTCTATAGCGTCTGGCTAGCATGGTAGAGTGTCTGGAGCGTCTGGCTAGCGAGGCTGAGTGTGTAAAGCGCCTCGCTAGCGAGGCAGAGTCTCTTGAGCGTCTGGGTAGCGAGGCAGAGTGTCTGGAGCGTCTTGCTAGCGTGGCAGAGTGTCTGGAGCGTCTAGCTAGCGTAGCAGAGTGTCTGAAATCTCTGGCTAGCATGTCAGAGTGTCTGGAGCGGCTGGCTAGCGAGACAGAGTGTCTGGAGATTTTGGGTAGCAAGGCAGAGTGTCTGGAGCGCCTGGCTAGCGAGGCAGAGTGTCTGGAGCGTCTTGCTAGCGTGGCAGAGTGTCTGGAGCCTCTGGCTAGCGTGGCAGATAATCTGGAGCCACTGGCTAGCGTGGCAGATAGTCTGGAGCGTCTGGGTAGCGAGGCAGAGTGTCTGGAGCGCCTGGCTAGCGAGGCAGAGTGTCTGGAGAGTCTAGCTAGCATGGTAGAGTAACTGGAGCGTCTGAATTGCGAGGCAGAGTGTCTGGAGCGTCTGGCGAGCGTAGCTGAGTGTCTGGAGCGTCTTGCTAGCGTGGCAGAGTGTCTGGAGCCTATGGCTAGCGTGGCGGATAGTCTATAGCGTCTGGCTAGCATGGTAGAGTGTCTGGAGCGTCTAGCTAGCGAGGCAGAGTGTCTAAAGCGCCTGGCTAGCGAGGCAGAGTCTCTTGAGCGTCTGGGTAGCGAGGCAGAGTATCTGGAGCGTCTGGGTAGCGAGGCAAAGTGATTGGAGCGTCTGGGTAGCGAGGCAGAGTGTCTGGAGCGCCTGGCTAGCGAGGCAGAGTGTCTGGAGCGTCTGGGTAGCGAGCCAGAGTGTCTGGAGCGCCTGGGTAGCGAGGCAGTGTGTCTGGAGCGTCTAGCTAGCATGGTAGAGTAACTGGAGCGTCTGGCTAGCGTGGCGGAAAGTCTGGAGCGTGTGGCTAGCATAGCAGAGTGTCTAGAGCGTATGGCTAGCGTGGCAGAGTGTCTGGAGCCTCTGGCTAGCGTGGCAGATAGTCTGGAGCGTCTGACTAGAATAGCAGAGTGTCTGGAGCGTCTGGGTAGCAAGGCAGAGTACCTGGAGCGTCTGGCTAGCATGGCTGAGTGTCTGGACCGTCTAGCTGGCGAAAAAGAGTGTCTGAAGTGCCTTGCTGGCGAGGCAGAGTGCCTGGAGCGTCTGGGTAGCAAGGCAGAGTGTCTGGAGCGCCTGGGTAGCGAGGCAGAGTGTCTGGAGCGCCTGGCTAGCGAGGCAGTGTGTCTGGAGCGTCTAGCTAGCATGGTAGAGTAACTGGAGCATCTGAATAGCGAGGCAGAGTGTCTGGAACGTCTGGCGAGCGTGGCTGAGTGTCTGGAGCCTATGGCTAGCGTGGCGGATAGTCTGGAGCGTCTGGCTAGCGTGGCAGATAGTCTGGAGCGTCTGGGTAGCGAGGCTGAGTGTCTGGAGCACCCGGCTAGGAAGGCAGAGTGTCTGGAGGGTCTGGGTAGCAAGGCAGAGTGTCTGGAGCGTCTAGCTAGCGAAGCAGAGTGTCTGGTGTGTCTAAGTAGCGAGGCAAAGTGTCTGGAGCGTCTGGGTAGCGAATCAGAGTGTCTGGAGCGCCTGGCTAGCAAAGCAGAGGGTCTGGAGCGTCTGGATAGCAAGACAGAGTGTCTGGAGCGTCTGGGTAGCGAGGCAGAGTGTCTGGAGCGCCTGGGTAGCAAGACAGAGAGTCTGGAGCGTCTGGGTAGCAAGACAGAGTGTCTGGAGCGTCTAGCTAGCGTAGCAGAGTGTCTCGAGCGTCTGGGTAGCGAATCAGGGTGTCTGGAGCGCCTGGCTATCAAAGCAGAGGGTCTGGAGCGTCTGGATAGCAAGAGAGAGTGTCTGGAGCTTTTTGCTAGTGAGGCAGAGTGTCTGCAGCGTCTGGCTAGCATGGCAGAGTGTCTGGAGCGTCTGGATAGTTAAGCAGAAATTCTGGAGCGTCTTGCTAGCGAGGCAGAGTGTCTGGAGCGTCTGACTAGCGTGGCAGAGTGTCTGGAGCGTCTTGCTAGCGAGGCAGAGTTTCTTGAGCGTGATATTACCGAGGCAAAGTGTCTGAAGCGATTTGCAATAAAACGAGAGTGTATGGAGCGTCTGTCTAGCAAGGCAAAGTGTCTGACGCCAATCTAGCGAGGCAGAGTTTCTGGAGCGTCTGGGAAGCGAGGCAGAGTGTCTGGAGCGTCTAGCTTGCGTGGCAGGTAGTCTGGAGCATCTAACTACCAAGGCAGAGTGTCTGGAGCGTCTAGCTAGCGTGGCAGATAGTCTGGAGCATCTTACTACCAAGGCAGAGTGTCTGGGGCGTCTAGCTAGCGAGGAAGAGTGTCTGAAACGTCTTGCTAGCAAAGCAGAGTGTCTAGAGCGTCTTGTTAGCGAGGCAGAGTGTCTGAAGCGTCTTTTAAGCGAGGCAGCGTGTCTGGAGCGTCTAGCTAGCGTGGCAGAGTGTCTGGAGCCTCTGGCTAGCGTGGCAAATATTCTGGAGCCACTGGCTAGCGTGGCAGATAGTCTGGAGCGTCTGGGTAGCGAGGCAGAGTGTCTGGAGCGCCTGGCTAGCGAGGCAGAGTGTCTGGAGGGTCTAAATAGCAAGGCAGAGTGTCTGGAGCTTCTAGCTAGCGTGGCAGAGTGTCTGGAGCGTCTAGCTAGCGTAGCAGAGTGTCTGAAATCTCTGGCTAGCATGGCAGAGTGTCTGGAGCGGCTGGCTAGGAAGGCAGAGTGTCTGGAGCGTCCTGGTAGCGAGCCAGAGTGTCTGGAGTGCCTGGCTAGCGTGGCAGAGTTTCTGGAGCGTCTAAGTAGCGAGGCAGAGTGCCTGGAGCGTCAAGCTAGCGTGGCAGAGTGTCTGGAGCCACTAGCTAGCGTAGCAGAGTGTTTAAAGCATTAAAATATTAAAGCAAAGCGTCTGGAGCGCCTGGGTAGCGATGCAGAGTGTCTGGAGCTTTTTGCAAGTGAGGCAGAGTGTCTGCAGCGTCTGGCTAGCATGGCAGAGTGTCTGGAGACTCTGGATAGTTAAGCAGAAATTCTGGAGCGTCTTGCTAGCGAGGCAGAGTGTCTGGAGCGTCTGACTAGCGTGGCAGAGTGTCTGGAGCGTCTTGCTAGCGAGGCAGAGTTTCTTGAGCGTGATATTACCGAGGCAAAGTGTCTGAAGCGATTTGCAATAAAACGAGAGTGTATGGAGCGTCTGTCTAGCAAGGCAAAGTGTCTGACGCCAATCTAGCGAGGCAGAGTTTCTGGAGCGTCTGGATAGCGAGGCAGAGTGTCTGGAGCGTCTTGCTAGCGTGGCAGATAGTCTGGAGCATCTAACTACCAAGGCAGAGTGTCTGGAGCGTCTAGCTAGCGTGGCAGATAGTCTAAAGCATCTTACTACCAAGGCAGAGTGTCTGGGGCGTCTAGCTAGCGAGGAAGAGTGTCTGAAACGTCTTGCTAGCAAAGCAGAGTGTCTAGAGCGTCTTGTTAGCGAGGCAGAGTGTCTGAAGCGTCTTTTTAGCGAGGCAGCGTGTCTGGAGCGTCTGGCTAGCATGGATGAGTGTCTGGAGCGTCTGGCAAGCAAAGCAGAGTGCCTGGAGCTTCTTGCTAGTGAGGCAAAGTGTCTGGAGCGAATTGCTAGCATGGCAGAGCTTCTGAAGAGTCTGGCTAGGAAGGCAGATAGTCTGGAGCGTCTTGCAAGCGAGGCAGAGTTTCTGGAGCGTTTTATTACCGAGGTAGAGTGTCTAAAGCGTCTTCCTAGCAAAGTAGAGTGTCTGTAGCTTCTGGCTAGCGTGGGAGAGTGTCTGGAGCGTCTGGCAAGCAAAGCAGAGTATCTGGAGCGTCAGGCATGCCAAACAGGGTGTCTGGAGCGTCTTGCTTCTAAGACAGAGTGTTTGGAGCGTCTGGCAAGCGAGACAGGGTGTCTGGAGCGTCTTGCTTCTAAGACAGAGTGTTTAGAGCGTCTAGCAAGTGAGGCAGAATGTCTGGAGCGTCTTGCTTCTAAGGCAGACTGTCTGGAGAGTCTGGCAAGCGGGGAAAAGTGTCTGGAGTGTCTTTTTACCGAGGCTTAGTGTCTAGAGCGACTAGCTTGCAAGACAGAGAGTCTGGAGCGTCTGGGTAGCGAGGCAGAGTGTCTGAAACGCCTGGCTAGCGAGGCAGAGTGTCTGGAGAGTCTAGCTAGCATGGTAGAGTAACTGGAGCGTCTGAATAGCGAGGCAGAGTGTCTGGAGCGTCTGGCGAGCGTGGCTGAGTGTCTGGAGCGTCTTGCTAGCGTGGCAGAGTGTCTGGAGCCTATGGCTAGCGTGGCGGATAGTCTATAGCGTCTGGCTAGCATGGTAGAGTGTCTGGAGCGTCTAGCTAGCGAGGCAGAGTGTCTAAAGCGCCTGGCTAGCGAGGCAGAGTCTCTTGAGCGTCTGGGTAGCGAGGCAGAGTGTCTGGAGCGTCTTGCTAGCGTAGCAGAGTGTCTGGAGCGTCTGGCTAGCGTGGCAGAGTGTCTGGAGCGTCTTGCTTGCGTGGCAGAGTGTTTTGAGCGCCTAGCAAGCGAGGCAGTGTGTCTGGAGCGTCTGGGTAGCAAGGCAGAGTACCTGGAGCGTGTGGCTAGCATGGCTGAGTGTCTGGACCGTCTAGCTAGCGAAACAGAGTGTCTAAAGTAACTTGCTGGTGAGGCAGAGTGCCTGGAGCGTCTGGGTAGCGAGGCAGAGTGTCTGGAGCGCCTGGCTAGCGAGGCAGAGTGTCTGGAGCGTCTGGGTAGCGAGCCAGAGTGTCTGGAGCGCCTGGCTAGCGAGGCAGTGTGTCTGGAGCGTCTAGCTAGCATGGTAGAGTAACTGGAGCGTCTGAATAGCGAGGCAGAGTGTCTGGAACGTCTGGCGAGCGTGGCTGAGTGTCTGGAGCGTCTTGCTAGCATGGCCGAGTGTCTGGAGCCTATGGCTAGCGTGGCGGATAGTCTGGAGCATCTGGTTATCATGGCAGAGTGTCTAGAGCGTCTAGCTAGCGAGGCAGAGTGTCTGGAGCGTCTGGGTAGCGAGGCAAAGTGTCTGGAGCGTCTGGGTAGCGAGGCAGAGTGTCAGGAGCGTCTTGCTAGCGAGGCAGAAAGTCTAGAGCGTCTGGCTGGCGTGGCGGAAAGTCTGGAGCGTGTGGCTAGCATAGCAGAGTGTCTAGAGCGTATGGCTAGCGTGGCAGAGTGTCTGGAGCGTCTGACTAGAATAGCAGAGTGTCTGGAGCGTCTGGGTAGCAAGGCAGAGTACCTGGAGCGTCTGGCTAGCATGGCTGAGTGTCTGGACCGTCTAGCTAGCGAAAAAGAGTGTCTGACGTGACTTGCTGGCGAGGCAGAGTGCCTGGAGCGTCTGGGTAGCAAGGCAGAGTGTCTGGAGCGCCTGGGTAGCGAGGCAGAGTGTCTGGAGCGCCTGGCTAGCGAGGCAGTGTGTCTGGAGCGTCTAGCTAGCATGGTAGAGTAACTGGAGCATCTGAATAGCGAGGCTGAGTGTCTGGATCCTCTGGCTAGCGTGGCAGAGTGTCTGGAGCCACTGGCTAGCGTGGCAGATAGTCTGGAGCGTCTGGGTAGCGAGGCTGAGTGTCTGGAGCACCCGGCTAGGAAGGCAGAGTGTCTGGAGGGTCTGGGTAGCAAGGCAGAGTGTCTGGAGCGTCTAGCTAGCGAAGCAGAGTGTCTGGTGTGTCTAAGTAGCGATGCAAAGTGTCTGGAGCGTCTGGGTAGCGAATCAGAGTGTCTGGAGCGCCTGGCTAGCAAAGCAGAGGGTCTGGAGCGTCTGGATAGCAAGACAGAGTGTCTGGAGCGTCTGGGTAGCGAGGCAGAGTGTCTGGAGCGCCTGGGTAGCAAGACAGAGAGTCTGGAGCGTCTGGGTAGCAAGACAGAGTGTCTGGAGCTTTTTGCTAGTGAGGCAGAGTGACTGCAGCGTCTGGCTAGCATGGCAGAGTGTCTGGAGCGTCTGGATAGTTAAGCAGAAATTCTGGAGCGTCTTGCTAGCGAGGCAGAGTGTCTGGAGCGTCTGACTAGCGTGGCAGAGTGTCTGGAGCGTCTTGCTAGCGAGGCAGAGTTTCTTGAGCGTGATATTACCGAGGCAAAGTGTCTGAAGCGATTTGCAATAAAACGAGAGTGTATGGAGCGTCTGTCTAGCAAGGCAAAGTGTCTGACGCCAATCTAGCGAGGCAGAGTTTCTGGAGCGTCTGGGTAGCGAGGCAGAGTGTCTGGAGCGTCTAGCTAGCGTGGCAGATAGTCTGGAGCATCTAACTACCAAGGCAGAGTGTCTGGAGCGTCTAGCTAGCGTGGCAGATAGTCTGGAGCATCTAACTACCAATGCAGAGTGTCTGGAGCGTCTAGCTAGCGTGGCAGATAGTCTGGAGCATCTTACTACCAAGGCAGAGTGTCTGGGGCGTCTAGCTAGCGAGGAAGAGTGTCTGAAACGTCTTGCTAGCAAAGCAGAGTGTCTAGAGCGTCTTGTTAGCGAGGCAGAGTGTCTGAAGCGTCTTTATAGCGAGGCAGCGTGTCTGGAGCGTCTGGCTAGCATGGATGAGTGTCTGGAGCGTCTGGCAAGCAAAGCAGAGTGCCTGGAGCGTCAGGCATGCCAAACAGGGTGTCTGGAGCGTCTTGCTTCTAAGACAGAGTGTTTGGAGCGTCTGGCAAGCGAGACAGGGTGTCTGGAGCGTCTTGCTTCTAAGACAGAGTGTTTAGAGCGTCTAGCAAGTGAGGCAGAATGTCTGGAGCGTCTTGCTTCTAAGGCAGACTGTCTGGAGAGTCTGGCAAGCGGGGAAAAGTGTCTGGAGTGTCTTTTTACCGAGGCTTAGTGTCTAGAGCGACTAGCTAGCAAGACAGAGAGTCTGGAGCGTCTGGGTAGCAAGACAGAATGTCTGGAGCGTCTAGCTAGCGTAGCAGAGTGTCTGGAGCGTCTGGGTAGCAAGACAGAGTGTCTGGAGCGTCTAGCTAGCGTAGCAGAGTGTCTGGGGCGTCTGGGTAGCGAGGCAGAGTGTCTGGAGCGCCTGGCTAGCGAGGCAGAGTGTCTAAAGCGCCTGGCTATCGAGGCAGAGTCTCTTGAGCGTCTGGGTAGCGAGGCAGAGTGTCTGGAGCGTCTTGCTAGCGTGGCAGAGTGTCTGGAGCGTCTAGCTAGCGTAGCAGAGTGTCTGAAATCTCTGGCTAGCATGTCAGAGTGTCTGGAGCACCCGGCTAGGAAGGCAGAGTGTCTGGAGGGTCTGGGTAGCAAGGCAGAGTGTCTGGAGCGTCTAGCTAGCGAAGCAGAGTGTCTGGTGTGTCTAAGTAGCGAGGCAAAGTGTCTGGAGCGTCTGGGTAGCGAATCAGAGTGTCTGGAGCGCCTGGCTAGCAAAGCAGAGGGTCTGGAGCGTCTGGATAGCAAGACAGAGTGTCTGGAGCGTCTGGGTAGCGAGGCAGAGTGTCTGGAGCGCCTGGGTAGCAAGACAGAGAGTCTGGAGCGTCTGGGTAGCAAGACAGAGTGTCTGGAGCGTCTAGCTAGCGTAGCAGAGTGTCTGGAGCGTCTGGGTAGCGAATCAGAGTGTCTGGAGCGCCTGGCTAGCAAAGCAGAGGGTCTAGAGCGTCTGGATAGCAAGCCAGAGTGTCTGGAGCTTTTTGCTAGTGAGGCAGAGTGTCTGCAGCGTCTGGCTAGCATGGCAGAGTGTCTGGGGCGTCTGGATAGTTAAGCAGAAATTCTGGAGCGTCTTGTTAGCGAGGCAGAGTGTCTGGAGCGTCTGGATAGTTAAGCAGAAATTCTGGAGCGTCTTGCTAGCGAGGCAGAGTGTCTGGAGCGTCTGACTAGCGTGGCAGAGTGTCTGGAGCGTCTTGCTAGCGATGCAGAGTTTCTTGAGCGTGATATTACCGAGGCAAAGTGTCTGAAGCGATTTGCAATAAAACGAGAGTGTATGGAGCGTCTGTCTAGCAAGGCAAAGTGTCTGACGCCAATCTAGCGAGGCAGAGTTTCTGGAGCGTCTGGGTAGCGAGGCAGAGTGTCTGGAGCGTCTAGCTAGCGTGGCAGATAGTCTGGAGCATCTAACTACCAAGGCAGAGTGTCTGGAGCGTCTAGCTAGCGTGGCAGATAGTCTGGAGCATCTTACTACCAAGGCAGAGTGTCTGGGGCGTCTAGCTAGCGAGGAAGAGTGTCTGAAACGTCTTGCTAGCAAAGCAGAGTGTCTAGAGCGTCTTTTTAGCGAGGCAGAGTGTCTGAAGCGTCTTTTTAGCGAGGCAGCGTGTCTGGAGCGTCTGGCTAGCATGGATGAGTGTCTGGAGCGTCTGGCAAGCAAAGCAGAGTGCCTGGAGCTTCTTGCTAGTGAGGCAAAGTGTCTGGAGCGAATTGCTAGCATGGCAGAGCTTCTGAAGAGTCTGGCTAGGAAGGCAGATAGTCTGGAGCGTCTTGCAAGCGAGGCAGAGTTTCTGGAGCGTTTTATTACCGAGGTAGAGTGTCTAAAGCGTCTTCCTAGCAAAGTAGAGTGTCTGTAGCTTCTGGCTAGCGTGGTAGAGTGTCTGGAGCGTCTGGCAAGCAAAGCAGAGTATCTGGAGCGTCAGGCATGCCAAACAGGGTGTCTGGAGCGTCTTGCTTCTAAGACAGAGTGTTTAGAGCGTCTAGCAAGTGAGGCAGAATGTCTGGAGCGTCTTGCTTCTAAGGCAGACTGTCTAGAGAGTCTGGCAAGCGGGGAAAAGTGTCTGGAGTGTCTTTTTACCGAGGCTTAGTGTCTAGAGCGACTAGCTAGCAAAACAGAGTGTCTGGAGCGTCTGGCTAGCGAGGCAGTGTGTCTGGAGCGTCTAGCTAGCATGGTAGAGTAACTGGAGCGTCTGAATAGCGAGGCAGAGTGTCTGGAACATCTGGCGAGCGTGGCTGAGTGTCTGGAGCGTCTTGTTAGCGTGGCCGAGTGTCTGGAGCCTATGGCTAGCGTGGCGGATAGTCTGGAGCATCTGGTTATCATGGCAGAGTGTCTAGAGCGTCTAGCTAGCGAGGCAGAGTGTCTGGAGCGTCTTGGTAGCGAGGCAAAGTGTCTGGAGCGGCTGGCTAGCGTGGCAGAGTGTCTGGAGCGTCTAGCTAGCGAAGCAGAGTGTCTGGAGCCTCTGGCTAGCGTGGCAGATAATCTGGAGCCACTGGCTAGCGTGGCAGATAGTCTGGAGCGTCTGGGTAGCGAGGCAGCGTGTCTGGAGCGCCTGGCTAGCGAGGTAGAGTGTCTGGAGGGTCTGGGTAGCAAGGCAGAGTGTTTGGAGCATCTAGCTAGCGAGGCAGAGAGTCTGAAGAGTCTTGCTAGCGTAGCAGAGTGTCTGAAACCTCTGGCTAGCGTGGCAGTAAGTCTGAAACGTCTGGCTGTCATGGCAGAGTGTCTGGAGCGGCTGGCTAGCGAGGCAGAGTGTCTAGAGCGTCTGGGTAGCGAGGCAGAGTGTCTGGAGCGCCTGGCTAGCGAGGCAGAGTGTCTGGAGGGTCTTAGTAGCAAGGCAGAGTGTCTGGAGCGTCAAGATAGCGTGGCAGAGTGTCTGGAGCGTCTAGCTAGCGTAGCAGAGTGTCTGAAATCTCTGGCTAGCATGGCAGAGTGTCTGGAGCGGCTGGCTAGCGAGGCAGAGTGTCTGGAGCGTCTTGCTAGCGTGGCAGAGTGTCTGGAGCCTCTGGCTAGCGTGGCAGATAATCTGGAGCCACTGGCTAGCGTGGCAGATAGTCTGGAGCGTCTGGGTAGCGAGGCAGCGTGTCTGGAGCGCCTGGCTAGCGAGGCAGAGTGTCTGGAGGGTCTGGGTAGCGAGGCAGAGTGTCAGGAGCGTCTTGCTAGCGAGGCAGAAAGTCTAGAGCGTCTGGCTAGCGTGGCGGAAAGTCTGGAGCGTGTGGCTAGCATAGCAGAGTGTCTAGAGCGTATGGCTAGCGTGGCAGAGTGTCTGGAGCCTCTGGCTAGCGTGGCAGATAGTCTGGAGCGTCTGACTAGAATAGCAGAGTGTCTGGAGCGTCTGGGTAGCAAGGCAGAGTACCTGGAGCGTCTGGCCAGCATGGCTGAGTGTCTGGACCGTCTAGCTAGCGAAAAAGAGTGTCTGAAGTGCCTTGCTTGCGAGGCAGAGTGCCTGGAGCGTCTGGGTAGCAAGGCAGAGTGTCTGGATCGCCAGGGTAGCGAGGCAGAGTGTCTGGAGCGCCTGGGTAGCGAGGCAGAGTGTATGGAGCGCCTGGGTAGCGAGGCAGAGTGTCTGGAGCGCCTGGCTAGCGAGGCAGTGTGTCTGGAGCTTCTAGCTAGCATGGTAGAGTAACTGGAGCATCTGAATAGCGAGGCAGAGTGTCTGGAACGTCTGGGTAGCGAGGCTGAGTGTCTGGAGCACCCGGCTAGGAAGGCAGAGTGTCTGGAGGGTCTGGGTAGCAAGGCAGAGTGTCTGGAGTGTCTATCTAGCGAAGCAGAGTGTCTGGTGTGTCTAAGTAGCGAGGCAAAGTGTCTGGAGCGTCTGGGTAGCGAATCAGAGTGTCTGGAGCGCCTGGCTAGCAAAGCAGAGGGTCTGGAGCGTCTGGATAGCAAGACAGAGTGTCTGGAGCGTCTGGGTAGCGACGCAGAGTGTCTGGAGCGCCTGGGTAGCAAGACAGAGAGTCTGGAGCGTCTGGGTAGCAAGACAGAGTGTCTGGAGCGTCTAGCTAGCGTAGCAGAGAGTCTGGAGCGTCTGGGTAGCGAGGCAGAGTGTCTGGAGCGCCTGGCTAGCGAGGCAGAGTGTCTGGAGCGTCTAGCTAGCATGGTAGAGTAACTGGAGCGTCTGAATAGCGAGGCAGAGTGTCTGGAGCGTCTGGCGAGCGTGGCTGAGTGTCTGGAGCGTCTTGCTAGCGTGGCAGAGTGTCTGGAGCCTATGGCTAGCGTGGCGGATAGTCTATAGCGTCTGGCTAGCATGGTAGAGTGTCTGGGGCGTCTAGCTAGCGAGGCAGAGTGTCTAAAGCGCCTGGCTAGCGAGGCAGAAAATCTTGAGCGTCTGGGTAGCGAGGCAGAGTGTCTGGAGCGTCTTGCTAGCGTGGCAGAGTGTCTGGAGCGTCTGGCTAGCGTGGCAGAGTGTCTGGAGCGTCTTGCTAGCGTGGCAGAGTGTTTTGAGCGCCTGGCAAGCGAGGCAGTGTGTCTGGAGCGTCTGGGTAGCAAGGCAGAATACCTGGAGCGTCTGGCTAGCATGGCTGAGTGTCTGGACCGTCTAGCTAGCGAAACAGAGTGTCTAAAGTAACTTGCTGGCGAGGCAGAGTGCCTGGAGCGTCTGGGTAGCGAGGCAGAGTGTCTGGAGCGCCTGGCTAGCGAGGCAGAGTGTCTGGAGCGTCTGGGTAGCGAGCAAGAGTGTCTGGAGCGCCTGGCTAGCGAGGCAGTGTGTCTGGAGCGTCTAGCTAGCATGGTAGAGTAACTGGAGCGTCTGAATAGCGAGGCAGAGTGTCTGGAACGTCTGGCGAGCGTGGCTGAGTGTCTGGAGCGTCTTGCTAGCGTGGCCGAGTGTCTGGAGCCTATGGCTAGCGTGGCGGATAGTCTGGAGCATCTGGTTATCATGGCAGAGTGTCTAGAGCGTCTAGCTAGCAAGGCAGAGTGTCTGGAGCGTCTGGGTAGCGAGGCAAAGTGTCTGGAGCGTCTGGGTATGCGAGGCAGAGTACCTGGAGCGTCTGGCTAGCATGGCTGAGTGTCTGGACCGTCTAGCTAGCGAAAAAGAGTGTCTGAAGTGCCTTGCTGGCGAGGCAGAGTGCCTGGAGCGTCTGGGTAGCGAGGCAGAGTGTCTGGAGCGCCTGGCTAGCGAGGCAGTGTGTCTGGAGCGTCTAGCTAGCATGGTAGAGTAACTGGAGCATCTGAATAGCGAGGCAGAGTGTCTGGAGCGTCTGGCGAGCGTGGCTGAGTGTCTGGAGCCTATAGCTAGCGTGGCGGATAGTCTGGAGCGTCTGGCTAGCGTGGCAGATAGTCTGGAGCGTCTGGGTAGCGAGGCTGAGTGTCTGGAGCACCCGGCTAGGAAGGCAGAGTGTCTGGAGGGTCTGGGTAGCAAGGCAGAGTGTCTGGAGCGTCTAGCTAGCGAAGCAGAGTGTCTGGTGTGTCTAAGTAGCGAGGCAAAGTGTCTGGAGCGTCTGGGTAGCGAATCAGAGTGTCTGGAGCTTCTAGCTAGCGTAGCAGAGTGTCTGGAGCGTCTGGGTAGCGAGGCAGAGTGTCTGGAGCGCCTGGGTAGCAAGACAGAGAGTCTGGAGCGTCTGGGTAGCAAGACAGAGTGTCTGGAGCGTCTAGATAGCGTAGCAGAGTGTCTGGAGCGTCTGGGTAGCGAGGCAGAGTGTCTGGAGCGCCTGGCTAGCGAGGCAGAGTGTCTGGAGCGTCTAGCTAGCATGGTAGGGTAACTGGAGCGTCTGAATAGCGAGGCAGAGTGTCTGGAGCGTCTGGCGAGCGTGGCTGAGTGTCTGGAGCGTCTTGCTAGCGTGGCAGAGTGTCTGGAGCCTATGGCTAGCGTGGCGGATAGTCTGGAGCGTCTGGTTAGCATGGCAGAGTGTCTAGAGCGTCTAGCTAGCGAGGCAGAGTGTCTTGAGCGTCTGGCTAGCGAGGCAAAGTCTCTGGAGCGTCTGGGTAGCGAGGCATAGTGTCTGGATCGTCTGGCTAGCTTGGCAGAGTTTCTGGAGCGTCTGGCAAGCGTGGCAGATAGTCTGGAGCGTCTGAATAGAATGGCAGAGTGACTGGAGTGTCAAGCTAGCGAAGCAGAGTGTCTGGAGCGTCTGGGTAGCAAGGCAGAGTGTCTGGAGCGTCTAGCTAGCGTGGCAGAGTGTCTGGAGCGCCTGGCTAGCAAGACAGAGTGTCTGGAGTGTCTTGCTAGCGTGGCAGAGTGTCTGGAGCCTCTGGCTAGCGTGGCAGATAGTCTGAAGCATCTGACTAGAATAGCAGAGTGTCTGGAGCGTCTAGCTAGCGTGGCAGAGTGTCTGAAACCTCTGGCTAGCGTGGCAGATAAACTGAAGCGTCTGGCTGGCATGGCAGAGTGTCTGGAGAGGCTAACTAGCGGGGCAGAGCTTCTGAAGCGCCTGGCTAGCGAGGCAGAGTGTCTGGAGCGTCTCAGTAGCAAGGCAAAGTGTCTGGAACGTCGAAGTAGCGAATCAGAGTGTCTGGAGCGTCTGGCAAGCATAGCAGAGTGTCTGGAGCGTCTAGCTAGAGTGGCAGAGTGTCTGGAGCCTCTGGCTAGCGTGGCAGATAGTTTAGAGCCACTGGCTAGCGTGGCAGATAGTCTGGAGCGTCTGGGTAGCGAGGCAGAGTGTCTGGAGCACCTGGCTAGCGAGGCAGAATGTCTGGAGGGTCTGGGTAGCAAGGCAGAGTGTCTGGAGGGTCTGGGTAGCAAGGCAGAGTGTCTGGAGCGTCTAGCTAGCGTGGCAGAGTGTCTGGAGCGCCTGGCTAGCAAGACAGAGTGTCTGGAGTGTCTTGCTAGCGTGGCAGAGTGTCTGGAGCCTCTGGCTAGCGTGGCAGATAGTCTGGAGCATCTGACCAGAAAAGCAGAGTGTCTGGAGCGTCAAGCTAGCGTGGCAGAGTGTCTGGAACCTCTGGCTAGCGTGGCAGATAAAATGAAGCGTCTGGCTGGCATGGCAGAGTGTCTGGAGAGCCTAACTAGCGGGGCAGAGCTTCTGAAGCGCCTGGCTAGCGAGGCAGAGTGTCTGGAGCGTCTCAGTAGCAAGGCAAAGTGTCTGGAACGTCGAAGTAGCGAATCAGAGTGTCTGGAGCGTCTGGCTAGCATGGCAGAGTGTCTGGAGCGTCTAGCTAGCGTGGCAGAGTGTCTGCAGCCTCTGGCTAGCGTGGCAGATAGTCTGGAGCCACTGGCTAGCGTGGCAGATAGTCTGGAGCGTCTGGGTAGCGAGGCAGAGTGTCTGGAGCACCTGGCTAGCGAGGCAGAATGTCTGGAGGGTCTGGGTAGCAAGGCAGAGTGTCTGGAGGGTCTGGGTAGCAAGGCAGAGTGTCTGGAGCGTCTAGCTAGCGAGGCAGAGTGTCTGGTGTGTCTGGGTAGCGAGGCAAATTGTCTGGAGCGTCTGGGTAGCGAATCAGAGTGTCTGGAGCGTCTGGCTAGCGTGGCAGGGTGTCTCGAGCGTCTGGCTAGCGTGGCAGAAAGTCTGGAGCGTGTGGCTAGCATAGCTGAGTGTCTGCAGCGTATGGCTAGCGTGGCAGAGTGTCTGGAGCCTCTGGCTAGCGTGGCAGATAGTCTGGAGCGTCTGACTAGAATGGCAGAGTGTCTGGAGCGTCTGGGTAGCAAGGCAGAGTACCTGGAGCGTCTGGCTAGCATGGCTGAGTGTCTGGACCGTCTAGCTAGCAAAACAGAGTGTCTGAAGTGCCTTGCTGGCGAGGCAGAGTGCCTGGAGCGTCTGGGTGGCGAGGTAGAGTGTCTGGAGCGCCTGGCTAGCGAGGCAGAGTGTCTGGAGCGTCTGACTAGAATGGCAGAGAGTCTGGATTGTCTGGGTAGCAAGGCAGAGTGTCTGGAGCGTCTAGCTAGCGAAGCAGAGTGTCTGGTGTGTCTAAGTAGCGAGGCAAAGTGTCTGGAGCGTCTGGGTAGCGAATCAGAGTGTCTGGAGCGTCTAGCTAGCGAAGCAGAGTGTCTGGAGCGTCTGGGTAGCGAGGCAGAGTGTCTGGAGCGCCTGGGTAGCAAGACAGAGAGTCTGGAGCGTCTGGGTAGCAAGACAGAGTGTCTGGAGCGTCTAGCTAGCGTAGCAGAGTGTCTGGAGCGTCTGGGTATCGATGCAGAGTGTCTGGAGCGCCTGGCTAGCGAGGCAGAGTGTCTGGAGCGTCTAGCTAGCATGGTAGAGTAACTGGAGCGTCTGAATAGCGAGGCAGAGTGTCTGGAGCGTCTGGCGAACGTGGCTGAGTGTCTGGAGCGTCTTGCTAGCGTGGCAGAGTGTCTGGAGCCTATGGCTAGCGTGGCGGATAGTCTGGAGCGTCTGGTTAGCATGGCAGAGTGTCTAGAGCGTCTAGCTAGCGAGGCAGAGTGTCTTGAGCGTCTGGCTAGCGAGGCAGAGTCTCTGGAGCGTCTGGGTAGCGAGGCATAGTGTCTGGAGCGTCTTTCTAGCGAGGCAGAAAGTCTAGAGCGTCTGACTAGCATGGTAGAGTGTATGAAGCGTCTAGCTAGCGAGGCAGAGTGTCTGAAGCGACTGGCTATTGAGGCAGAGTGTCTGGAGCGTCTGGGTAGCGAGGCAAAGTGTCTGGATCGTCTGGCTAGCGTGGCAGAGTTTCTGGAGCGTCTGGCAAGCGTGGCAGATAGTCTGGAGCGTCTGAATAGAATGGCAGAGTGACTGGAGTGTCAAGCTAGCGAAGCAGAGTGTCTGGAGCGTCTGGGTAGCAAGGCAGAGTGTCTGGAGCGTCTAGCTAGCGTGGCAGAGTGTCTGGAGCGCCTGGCTAGCAAGACAGAGTGTCTGGAGTGTCTTGCTAGCGTGGCAGAGTGTCTGGAGCCTCTGGCTAGCGTGGCAGATAGTCTGGAGCATCTGACTAGAATAGCAGAGTGTCTGGAGCGTCTAGCTAGCGTGGCAGAGTGTCTGGAACCTCTGGCTAGCGTGGCAGATAAACTGAAGCGTCTGGCTGGCATGGCAGAGTGTCTGGAGAGCCTAACTAGCGGGGCAGAGCTTCTGAAGCGCCTGGCTAGCGAGGCAGAGTGTCTGGAGCGTCTCAGTAGCAAGGCAACGTGTCTGGAACGTCGAAGTAGCGAATCAGAGTGTCTGGAGCGTCTGGCTAGCATGGCAGAGTGTCTGGAGCGTCTAGCTAGCGTGGCAGAGTGTCTGCAGCCTCTGGCTAGCGTGGCAGATAGTCTGGAGCCACTGGCTAGCGTGGCAGATAGTCTGGAGCGTCTGGGTAGCGAGGCAGAGTGTCTGGAGCACCTGGCTAGCGAGGCAGAATGTCTGGAGGGTCTGGGTAGCATGGCAGAGTGTCTGGAGGGTCTGGGTAGCAAGGCAGAGTGTCTGGAGCGTCTAGCTAGCGAGGCAGAGTGTCTGGTGTGTCTGGGTAGCGAGGCAAATTGTCTGGAGCGTCTGGGTAGCGAATCAGAGTGTCTGAGCGTCTGGCTAGCGTGGCAGGGTGTCTCGAGCGTCTGGCTAGCGTGGCAGAAAGTCTGGAGCGTGTGGCTAGCATAGCTGAGTGTCTGCAGCGTATGGCTAGCGTGGCAGAGTGTCTGGAGCCTCTGGCTAGCGTGGCAGATAGTCTGGAGCGTCTGACTAGAATGGCAGAGTGTCTGGAGCGTCTGGGTAGCAAGGCAGAGTACCTGGAGCGTCTGGCTAGCATGGCTGAGTGTCTGGACCGTCTAGCTAGCAAAACAGAGTGTCTGAAGTGCCTTGCTGGCGAGGCAGAGTGCCTGGAGCGTCTGGGTGGCGAGGTAGAGTGTCTGGAGCGCCTGGCTAGCGAGGCAGAGTGTCTGGAGCGTCTGACTAGAATGGCAGAGAGTCTGGATTGTCTGGGTAGCAAGGCAGAGTGTCTGGAGCGTCTAGCTAGCGAAGCAGAGTGTCTGGTGTGTCTAAGTAGCGAGGCAAAGTGTCTGGAGCGTCTGGGTAGCGAATCAGAGTGTCTGGAGCGTCTAGCTAGCGTAGCAGAGTGTCTGGAGCGTCTGGGTAGCGAGGCAGAGTGTCTGGAGCGCCTGGGTAGCAAGACAGAGAGTCTGGAGCGTCTGGGTAGCAAGACAGAGTGTCTGGAGCGTCTAGCTAGCGTAGCAGAGTGTCTGGAGCGTCTGGGTAGCGATGCAGAGTGTCTGGAGCGCCTGGCTAGCGAGGCAGAGTGTCTGGAGCGTCTAGCTAGCATGGTAGAGTAACTGGAGCGTCTGAATAGCGAGGCAGAGTGTCTGGAGCGTCTGGCGAGCGTGGCTGAGTGTCTGGAGCGTCTTGCTAGCGTGGCAGAGTGTCTGGAGCCTATGGCTAGCGTGGCGGATAGTCTGGAGCGTCTGGTTAGCATGGCAGAGTGTCTAGAGCGTCTAGCTAGCGAGGCAGAGTGTCTTGAGCGTCTGGCTAGCGAGGCAGAGTCTCTGGAGCGTCTGGGTAGCGAGGCATAGTGTCTGGAGCGTCTGGGTAGCGAGGCAGTGTGTCAGGAGCGTCTTTCTAGCGAGGCAGAAAGTCTAGAGCGTCTGACTAGCATGGTAGAGTGTATGAAGCGTCTAGCTAGCGAGGCAGAGTGTCTGAAGCGACTGGCTATTGAGGCAGAGTGTCTGGAGCGTCTGGGTAGCGAGGCAAAGTGTCTGGATCGTCTGGCTAGCGTGGCAGAGTTTCTGGAGCGTCTGGCAAGCGTGGCAGATAGTCTGGAGCGTCTGAATAGAATGGCAGAGTGACTGGAGTGTCAAGCTAGCGAAGCAGAGTGTCTGGAGCGTCTGGGTAGCAAGGCAGAGTGTCTGGAGCGTCTAGCTAGCGTGGCAGAGTGTCTGGAGCGCCTTGCTAGCAAGACAGAGTGTCTGGAGTGTCTTGCTAGCGTGGCAGAGTGTCTGGAGCCTCTGGCTAGCGTGGCAGATAGTCTGGAGCATCTGACTAGAATAGCAGAGTGTCTGGAGCGTCTAGCTAGCGTGGCAGAGTGTCTGGAACCTCTTGCTAGCGTGGCAGATAAACTGAAGAGTCTGGCTGGCATGGCCGAGTGTCTGGAGAGCCTTACTAGCGGGGCAGAGCTTCTGAAGCGCCTGGCTAGCGAGGCAGAGTGTCTGGAGCGTCTCAGTAGCAAGGCAAAGTGTCTGGAACGTCGAAGTAGCGAATCAGAGTGTCTGGAGCGTCTGGCTAGCATGGCAGAGTGTCTGGAGCGTCTAGCTAGCGTGGCAGAGTGTCTGCAGCCTCTGGCTAGCGTGGCAGATAGTCTGGAGCGTCTGGGTAGCGAGGCAGAGTGTCTGGAGCACCTGGCTAGCAAGGCAGAGTGTCTGGAGGGTCTGGGTAGCAAGGCAGAGTGTCTGGTGTGTCTGGGTAGCGAGGCAAAGTGTCTGGAGCGTCTGGGTAGCGAATCAGAGTGTCTGGAGCGTCTGGCTAGCGTGGCAGAGTGTCTCGAGCGTCTGGCTAGCGTGGCAGAAAGTCTGGAGCGTGTGGCTAGCATAGCTGAGTGTCTGCAGCGTATGGCTAGCGTGGCAGAGTGTCTGGAGCCTCTGGCTAGCGTGGCAGATAGTCTGGAGCGTCTGACTAGAATGGCAGAGTGTTTGGAGCGTCTAGCTAGCGTGTCAGAAAGTCTGGAGCCACTGGCTAGCGTGGCAGATTGTCTGGAGCGTCTGGGTAGCGAGGCAGAGTGTCTGGAGCACCTGGCTAGCAAGGCAGAGTGTCTGGAGGGTCTGGGTAGCAAGGCAGAGTGTCTGGAGCGTCTGGGTAGCGAGGCAAAGTGTCTGGATCGTCTGGCTAGCGTGGCAGAGTTTCTGGAGCGTCTGGCAAGCGTGGCAGATAGTCTGGAGCGTCTGAATAGAATGGCAGAGTGACTGGAGTGTCAAGCTAGCGAAGCAGAGTGTCTGGAGCGTCTGGGTAGCAAGGCAGAGTGTCTGGAGCGTCTAGCTAGCGTGGCAGAGTGTCTGGAGCGCCTGGCTAGCAAGACAGAGTGTCTGGAGTGTCTTGCTAGCGTGGCAGAGTGTCTGGAGCCTCTGGCTAGCGTGGCAGATAGTCTGGAGCATCTGACTAGAATAGCAGAGTGTCTGGAGCGTCTAGCTAGCGTGGCAGAGTGTCTGGAACCTCTTGCTAGCGTGGCAGATAAACTGAAGAGTCTGGCTGGCATGGCCGAGTGTCTGGAGAGCCTTACTAGCGGGGCAGAGCTTCTGAAGCGCCTGGCTAGCGAGGCAGAGTGTCTGGAGCGTCTCAGTAGCAAGGCAAAGTGTCTGGAACGTCGAAGTAGCGAATCAGAGTGTCTGGAGCGTCTGGCTAGCATGGCAGAGTGTCTGGAGCGTCTAGCTAGCGTGGCAGAGTGTCTGCAGCCTCTGGCTAGCGTGGCAGATAGTCTGGAGCCACTGGCTAGCGTGGCAGATAGTCTGGAGCGTCTGGGTAGCGAGGCAGAGTGTCTGGAGCACCTGGCTAGCGAGGCAGAATGTCTGGAGGGTCTGGGTAGCAAGGCAGAGTGTCTGGAGGGTCTGGGTAGCAAGGCAGAGTGTCTGGAGCGTCTAGCTAGCGAGGCAGAGTGTCTGGTGTGTCTGGGTAGCGAGGCAAATTGTCTGGAGCGTCTGGGTAGCGAATCAGAGTGTCTGAGCGTCTGGCTAGCGTGGCAGGGTGTCTCGAGCGTCTGGCTAGCATGGCAGAAAGTCTGGAGCGTGTGGCTAGCATAGCTGAGTGTCTGCAGCGTATGGCTAGCGTGGCAGAGTGTCTGGAGCCTCTGGCTAGCGTGGCAGATAGTCTGGAGCGTCTGACTAGAATGGCAGAGTGTCTGGAGCGTCTGGGTAGCAAGGCAGAGTACCTGGAGCGTCTGGCTAGCATGGCTGAGTGTCTGGACCGTCTAGCTAGCAAAACAGAGTGTCTGAAGTGCCTTGCTGGCGAGGCAGAGTGCCTGGAGCGTCTGGGTGGCTAGGTAGAGTGTCTGGAGCGCCTGGCTAGCGAGGCAGAGTGTCTGGAGCGTCTGACTAGAATGGCAGAGAGTCTGGATTGTCTGGGTAGCAAGGCAGAGTGTCTGGAGCGTCTAGCTAGCGAAGCAGAGTGTCTGGTGTGTCTAAGTAGCGAGGCAAAGTGTCTGGAGCGTCTGGGTAGCGAATCAGAGTGTCTGGAGCGTCTAGCTAGCGTAGCAGAGTGTCTGGAGCGTCTGGGTAGCGAGGCAGAGTGTCTGGAGCGCCTGGGTAGCAAGACAGAGAGTCTGGAGCGTCTGGGTAGCAAGACAGAGTGTCTGGAGCGTCTAGCTAGCGTAGCAGAGTGTCTGGAGCGTCTGGGTAGCGATGCAGAGTGTCTGGAGCGCCTGGCTAGCGAGGCAGAGTGTCTGGAGCGTCTAGCTAGCATGGTAGAGTAACTGGAGCGTCTGAATAGCGAGGCAGAGTGTCTGGAGCGTCTGGCGAGCGTGGCTGAGTGTCTGGAGCGTCTTGCTAGCGTGGCAGAGTGTCTGGAGCCTATGGCTAGCGTGGCGGATAGTCTATAGCGTCTGGCTAGCATGGTAGAGTGTCTGGAGCGTCTGGCTAGCGAGGCAGAGTGTGTAAAGCGCCTCGCTAGCGAGGCAGAGTCTCTTGAGCGTCTGGGTAGCGAGGCAGAGTGTCTGGAGCGTCTTGCTAGCGTGGCAGAGTGTCTGGAGCGTCTAGCTAGCGTAGCAGAGTGTCTGAAATCTCTGGCTAGCATGTCAGAGTGTCTGGAGCGGCTGGCTAGCGAGACAGAGTGTCTGGAGATTTTGGGTAGCAAGGCAGAGTGTCTGGAGCGCCTGGCTAGCGAGGCAGAGTGTCTGGAGCGTCTTGCTAGCGTGGCAGAGTGTCTGGAGCCTCTGGCTAGCGTGGCAGATAATCTGGAGCCACTGGCTAGCGTGGCAGATAGTCTGGAGCGTCTGGGTAGCGAGGCAGAGTGTCTGGAGCGCCTGGCTAGCGAGGCAGAGTGTCTGGAGAGTCTAGCTAGCATGGTAGAGTAACTGGAGCGTCTGAATTGCGAGGCAGAGTGTCTGGAGCGTCTGGCGAGCGTAGCTGAGTGTCTGGAGCGTCTTGCTAGCGTGGCAGAGTGTCTGGAGCCTATGGCTAGCGTGGCGGATAGTCTATAGCGTCTGGCTAGCATGGTAGAGTGTCTGGAGCGTCTAGCTAGCGAGGCAGAGTGTCTAAAGCGCCTGGCTAGCGAGGCAGAGTCTCTTGAGCGTCTGGGTAGCGAGGCAGAGTATCTGGAGCGTCTGGGTAGCGAGGCAAAGTGATTGGAGCGTCTGGGTAGCGAGGCAGAGTGTCTGGAGCGCCTGGCTAGCGAGGCAGAGTGTCTGGAGCGTCTGGGTAGCGAGCCAGAGTGTCTGGAGCGCCTGGGTAGCGAGGCAGTGTGTCTGGAGCGTCTAGCTAGCATGGTAGAGTAACTGGAGCGTCTGGCTAGCGTGGCGGAAAGTCTGGAGCGTGTGGCTAGCATAGCAGAGTGTCTAGAGCGTATGGCTAGCGTGGCAGAGTGTCTGGAGCCTCTGGCTAGCGTGGCAGATAGTCTGGAGCGTCTGACTAGAATAGCAGAGTGTCTGGAGCGTCTGGGTAGCAAGGCAGAGTACCTGGAGCGTCTGGCTAGCATGGCTGAGTGTCTGGACCGTCTAGCTGGCGAAAAAGAGTGTCTGAAGTGCCTTGCTGGCGAGGCAGAGTGCCTGGAGCGTCTGGGTAGCAAGGCAGAGTGTCTGGAGCGCCTGGGTAGCGAGGCAGAGTGTCTGGAGCGCCTGGCTAGCGAGGCAGTGTGTCTGGAGCGTCTAGCTAGCATGGTAGAGTAACTGGAGCATCTGAATAGCGAGGCAGAGTGTCTGGAACGTCTGGCGAGCGTGGCTGAGTGTCTGGAGCCTATGGCTAGCGTGGCGGATAGTCTGGAGCGTCTGGCTAGCGTGGCAGATAGTCTGGAGCGTCTGGGTAGCGAGGCTGAGTGTCTGGAGCACCCGGCTAGGAAGGCAGAGTGTCTGGAGGGTCTGGGTAGCAAGGCAGAGTGTCTGGAGCGTCTAGCTAGCGAAGCAGAGTGTCTGGTGTGTCTAAGTAGCGAGGCAAAGTGTCTGGAGCGTCTGGGTAGCGAATCAGAGTGTCTGGAGCGCCTGGCTAGCAAAGCAGAGGGTCTGGAGCGTCTGGATAGCAAGACAGAGTGTCTGGAGCGTCTGGGTAGCGAGGCAGAGTGTCTGGAGCGCCTGGGTAGCAAGACAGAGAGTCTGGAGCGTCTGGGTAGCAAGACAGAGTGTCTGGAGCGTCTAGCTAGCGTAGCAGAGTGTCTCGAGCGTCTGGGTAGCGAATCAGGGTGTCTGGAGCGCCTGGCTATCAAAGCAGAGGGTCTGGAGCGTCTGGATAGCAAGAGAGAGTGTCTGGAGCTTTTTGCTAGTGAGGCAGAGTGTCTGCAGCGTCTGGCTAGCATGGCAGAGTGTCTGGAGCGTCTGGATAGTTAAGCAGAAATTCTGGAGCGTCTTGCTAGCGAGGCAGAGTGTCTGGAGCGTCTGACTAGCGTGGCAGAGTGTCTGGAGCGTCTTGCTAGCGAGGCAGAGTTTCTTGAGCGTGATATTACCGAGGCAAAGTGTCTGAAGCGATTTGCAATAAAACGAGAGTGTATGGAGCGTCTGTCTAGCAAGGCAAAGTGTCTGACGCCAATCTAGCGAGGCAGAGTTTCTGGAGCGTCTGGGAAGCGAGGCAGAGTGTCTGGAGCGTCTAGCTTGCGTGGCAGGTAGTCTGGAGCATCTAACTACCAAGGCAGAGTGTCTGGAGCGTCTAGCTAGCGTGGCAGATAGTCTGGAGCATCTTACTACCAAGGCAGAGTGTCTGGGGCGTCTAGCTAGCGAGGAAGAGTGTCTGAAACGTCTTGCTAGCAAAGCAGAGTGTCTAGAGCGTCTTGTTAGCGAGGCAGAGTGTCTGAAGCGTCTTTTAAGCGAGGCAGCGTGTCTGGAGCGTCTAGCTAGCGTGGCAGAGTGTCTGGAGCCTCTGGCTAGCGTGGCAAATATTCTGGAGCCACTGGCTAGCGTGGCAGATAGTCTGGAGCGTCTGGGTAGCGAGGCAGAGTGTCTGGAGCGCCTGGCTAGCGAGGCAGAGTGTCTGGAGGGTCTAAATAGCAAGGCAGAGTGTCTGGAGCTTCTAGCTAGCGTGGCAGAGTGTCTGGAGCGTCTAGCTAGCGTAGCAGAGTGTCTGAAATCTCTGGCTAGCATGGCAGAGTGTCTGGAGCGGCTGGCTAGGAAGGCAGAGTGTCTGGAGCGTCCTGGTAGCGAGCCAGAGTGTCTGGAGTGCCTGGCTAGCGTGGCAGAGTTTCTGGAGCGTCTAAGTAGCGAGGCAGAGTGCCTGGAGCGTCAAGCTAGCGTGGCAGAGTGTCTGGAGCCACTAGCTAGCGTAGCAGAGTGTTTAAAGCATTAAAATATTAAAGCAAAGCGTCTGGAGCGCCTGGGTAGCGATGCAGAGTGTCTGGAGCTTTTTGCAAGTGAGGCAGAGTGTCTGCAGCGTCTGGCTAGCATGGCAGAGTGTCTGGAGACTCTGGATAGTTAAGCAGAAATTCTGGAGCGTCTTGCTAGCGAGGCAGAGTGTCTGGAGCGTCTGACTAGCGTGGCAGAGTGTCTGGAGCGTCTTGCTAGCGAGGCAGAGTTTCTTGAGCGTGATATTACCGAGGCAAAGTGTCTGAAGCGATTTGCAATAAAACGAGAGTGTATGGAGCGTCTGTCTAGCAAGGCAAAGTGTCTGACGCCAATCTAGCGAGGCAGAGTTTCTGGAGCGTCTGGATAGCGAGGCAGAGTGTCTGGAGCGTCTTGCTAGCGTGGCAGATAGTCTGGAGCATCTAACTACCAAGGCAGAGTGTCTGGAGCGTCTAGCTAGCGTGGCAGATAGTCTAAAGCATCTTACTACCAAGGCAGAGTGTCTGGGGCGTCTAGCTAGCGAGGAAGAGTGTCTGAAACGTCTTGCTAGCAAAGCAGAGTGTCTAGAGCGTCTTGTTAGCGAGGCAGAGTGTCTGAAGCGTCTTTTTAGCGAGGCAGCGTGTCTGGAGCGTCTGGCTAGCATGGATGAGTGTCTGGAGCGTCTGGCAAGCAAAGCAGAGTGCCTGGAGCTTCTTGCTAGTGAGGCAAAGTGTCTGGAGCGAATTGCTAGCATGGCAGAGCTTCTGAAGAGTCTGGCTAGGAAGGCAGATAGTCTGGAGCGTCTTGCAAGCGAGGCAGAGTTTCTGGAGCGTTTTATTACCGAGGTAGAGTGTCTAAAGCGTCTTCCTAGCAAAGTAGAGTGTCTGTAGCTTCTGGCTAGCGTGGGAGAGTGTCTGGAGCGTCTGGCAAGCAAAGCAGAGTATCTGGAGCGTCAGGCATGCCAAACAGGGTGTCTGGAGCGTCTTGCTTCTAAGACAGAGTGTTTGGAGCGTCTGGCAAGCGAGACAGGGTGTCTGGAGCGTCTTGCTTCTAAGACAGAGTGTTTAGAGCGTCTAGCAAGTGAGGCAGAATGTCTGGAGCGTCTTGCTTCTAAGGCAGACTGTCTGGAGAGTCTGGCAAGCGGGGAAAAGTGTCTGGAGTGTCTTTTTACCGAGGCTTAGTGTCTAGAGCGACTAGCTTGCAAGACAGAGAGTCTGGAGCGTCTGGGTAGCGAGGCAGAGTGTCTGAAACGCCTGGCTAGCGAGGCAGAGTGTCTGGAGAGTCTAGCTAGCATGGTAGAGTAACTGGAGCGTCTGAATAGCGAGGCAGAGTGTCTGGAGCGTCTGGCGAGCGTGGCTGAGTGTCTGGAGCGTCTTGCTAGCGTGGCAGAGTGTCTGGAGCCTATGGCTAGCGTGGCGGATAGTCTATAGCGTCTGGCTAGCATGGTAGAGTGTCTGGAGCGTCTAGCTAGCGAGGCAGAGTGTCTAAAGCGCCTGGCTAGCGAGGCAGAGTCTCTTGAGCGTCTGGGTAGCGAGGCAGAGTGTCTGGAGCGTCTTGCTAGCGTAGCAGAGTGTCTGGAGCGTCTGGCTAGCGTGGCAGAGTGTCTGGAGCGTCTTGCTTGCGTGGCAGAGTGTTTTGAGCGCCTAGCAAGCGAGGCAGTGTGTCTGGAGCGTCTGGGTAGCAAGGCAGAGTACCTGGAGCGTGTGGCTAGCATGGCTGAGTGTCTGGACCGTCTAGCTAGCGAAACAGAGTGTCTAAAGTAACTTGCTGGTGAGGCAGAGTGCCTGGAGCGTCTGGGTAGCGAGGCAGAGTGTCTGGAGCGCCTGGCTAGCGAGGCAGAGTGTCTGGAGCGTCTGGGTAGCGAGCCAGAGTGTCTGGAGCGCCTGGCTAGCGAGGCAGTGTGTCTGGAGCGTCTAGCTAGCATGGTAGAGTAACTGGAGCGTCTGAATAGCGAGGCAGAGTGTCTGGAACGTCTGGCGAGCGTGGCTGAGTGTCTGGAGCGTCTTGCTAGCATGGCCGAGTGTCTGGAGCCTATGGCTAGCGTGGCGGATAGTCTGGAGCATCTGGTTATCATGGCAGAGTGTCTAGAGCGTCTAGCTAGCGAGGCAGAGTGTCTGGAGCGTCTGGGTAGCGAGGCAAAGTGTCTGGAGCGTCTGGGTAGCGAGGCAGAGTGTCAGGAGCGTCTTGCTAGCGAGGCAGAAAGTCTAGAGCGTCTGGCTGGCGTGGCGGAAAGTCTGGAGCGTGTGGCTAGCATAGCAGAGTGTCTAGAGCGTATGGCTAGCGTGGCAGAGTGTCTGGAGCGTCTGACTAGAATAGCAGAGTGTCTGGAGCGTCTGGGTAGCAAGGCAGAGTACCTGGAGCGTCTGGCTAGCATGGCTGAGTGTCTGGACCGTCTAGCTAGCGAAAAAGAGTGTCTGACGTGACTTGCTGGCGAGGCAGAGTGCCTGGAGCGTCTGGGTAGCAAGGCAGAGTGTCTGGAGCGCCTGGGTAGCGAGGCAGAGTGTCTGGAGCGCCTGGCTAGCGAGGCAGTGTGTCTGGAGCGTCTAGCTAGCATGGTAGAGTAACTGGAGCATCTGAATAGCGAGGCTGAGTGTCTGGATCCTCTGGCTAGCGTGGCAGAGTGTCTGGAGCCACTGGCTAGCGTGGCAGATAGTCTGGAGCGTCTGGGTAGCGAGGCTGAGTGTCTGGAGCACCCGGCTAGGAAGGCAGAGTGTCTGGAGGGTCTGGGTAGCAAGGCAGAGTGTCTGGAGCGTCTAGCTAGCGAAGCAGAGTGTCTGGTGTGTCTAAGTAGCGATGCAAAGTGTCTGGAGCGTCTGGGTAGCGAATCAGAGTGTCTGGAGCGCCTGGCTAGCAAAGCAGAGGGTCTGGAGCGTCTGGATAGCAAGACAGAGTGTCTGGAGCGTCTGGGTAGCGAGGCAGAGTGTCTGGAGCGCCTGGGTAGCAAGACAGAGAGTCTGGAGCGTCTGGGTAGCAAGACAGAGTGTCTGGAGCTTTTTGCTAGTGAGGCAGAGTGACTGCAGCGTCTGGCTAGCATGGCAGAGTGTCTGGAGCGTCTGGATAGTTAAGCAGAAATTCTGGAGCGTCTTGCTAGCGAGGCAGAGTGTCTGGAGCGTCTGACTAGCGTGGCAGAGTGTCTGGAGCGTCTTGCTAGCGAGGCAGAGTTTCTTGAGCGTGATATTACCGAGGCAAAGTGTCTGAAGCGATTTGCAATAAAACGAGAGTGTATGGAGCGTCTGTCTAGCAAGGCAAAGTGTCTGACGCCAATCTAGCGAGGCAGAGTTTCTGGAGCGTCTGGGTAGCGAGGCAGAGTGTCTGGAGCGTCTAGCTAGCGTGGCAGATAGTCTGGAGCATCTAACTACCAAGGCAGAGTGTCTGGAGCGTCTAGCTAGCGTGGCAGATAGTCTGGAGCATCTAACTACCAATGCAGAGTGTCTGGAGCGTCTAGCTAGCGTGGCAGATAGTCTGGAGCATCTTACTACCAAGGCAGAGTGTCTGGGGCGTCTAGCTAGCGAGGAAGAGTGTCTGAAACGTCTTGCTAGCAAAGCAGAGTGTCTAGAGCGTCTTGTTAGCGAGGCAGAGTGTCTGAAGCGTCTTTATAGCGAGGCAGCGTGTCTGGAGCGTCTGGCTAGCATGGATGAGTGTCTGGAGCGTCTGGCAAGCAAAGCAGAGTGCCTGGAGCGTCAGGCATGCCAAACAGGGTGTCTGGAGCGTCTTGCTTCTAAGACAGAGTGTTTGGAGCGTCTGGCAAGCGAGACAGGGTGTCTGGAGCGTCTTGCTTCTAAGACAGAGTGTTTAGAGCGTCTAGCAAGTGAGGCAGAATGTCTGGAGCGTCTTGCTTCTAAGGCAGACTGTCTGGAGAGTCTGGCAAGCGGGGAAAAGTGTCTGGAGTGTCTTTTTACCGAGGCTTAGTGTCTAGAGCGACTAGCTAGCAAGACAGAGAGTCTGGAGCGTCTGGGTAGCAAGACAGAATGTCTGGAGCGTCTAGCTAGCGTAGCAGAGTGTCTGGAGCGTCTGGGTAGCAAGACAGAGTGTCTGGAGCGTCTAGCTAGCGTAGCAGAGTGTCTGGGGCGTCTGGGTAGCGAGGCAGAGTGTCTGGAGCGCCTGGCTAGCGAGGCAGAGTGTCTAAAGCGCCTGGCTATCGAGGCAGAGTCTCTTGAGCGTCTGGGTAGCGAGGCAGAGTGTCTGGAGCGTCTTGCTAGCGTGGCAGAGTGTCTGGAGCGTCTAGCTAGCGTAGCAGAGTGTCTGAAATCTCTGGCTAGCATGTCAGAGTGTCTGGAGCACCCGGCTAGGAAGGCAGAGTGTCTGGAGGGTCTGGGTAGCAAGGCAGAGTGTCTGGAGCGTCTAGCTAGCGAAGCAGAGTGTCTGGTGTGTCTAAGTAGCGAGGCAAAGTGTCTGGAGCGTCTGGGTAGCGAATCAGAGTGTCTGGAGCGCCTGGCTAGCAAAGCAGAGGGTCTGGAGCGTCTGGATAGCAAGACAGAGTGTCTGGAGCGTCTGGGTAGCGAGGCAGAGTGTCTGGAGCGCCTGGGTAGCAAGACAGAGAGTCTGGAGCGTCTGGGTAGCAAGACAGAGTGTCTGGAGCGTCTAGCTAGCGTAGCAGAGTGTCTGGAGCGTCTGGGTAGCGAATCAGAGTGTCTGGAGCGCCTGGCTAGCAAAGCAGAGGGTCTAGAGCGTCTGGATAGCAAGCCAGAGTGTCTGGAGCTTTTTGCTAGTGAGGCAGAGTGTCTGCAGCGTCTGGCTAGCATGGCAGAGTGTCTGGGGCGTCTGGATAGTTAAGCAGAAATTCTGGAGCGTCTTGTTAGCGAGGCAGAGTGTCTGGAGCGTCTGGATAGTTAAGCAGAAATTCTGGAGCGTCTTGCTAGCGAGGCAGAGTGTCTGGAGCGTCTGACTAGCGTGGCAGAGTGTCTGGAGCGTCTTGCTAGCGATGCAGAGTTTCTTGAGCGTGATATTACCGAGGCAAAGTGTCTGAAGCGATTTGCAATAAAACGAGAGTGTATGGAGCGTCTGTCTAGCAAGGCAAAGTGTCTGACGCCAATCTAGCGAGGCAGAGTTTCTGGAGCGTCTGGGTAGCGAGGCAGAGTGTCTGGAGCGTCTAGCTAGCGTGGCAGATAGTCTGGAGCATCTAACTACCAAGGCAGAGTGTCTGGAGCGTCTAGCTAGCGTGGCAGATAGTCTGGAGCATCTTACTACCAAGGCAGAGTGTCTGGGGCGTCTAGCTAGCGAGGAAGAGTGTCTGAAACGTCTTGCTAGCAAAGCAGAGTGTCTAGAGCGTCTTTTTAGCGAGGCAGAGTGTCTGAAGCGTCTTTTTAGCGAGGCAGCGTGTCTGGAGCGTCTGGCTAGCATGGATGAGTGTCTGGAGCGTCTGGCAAGCAAAGCAGAGTGCCTGGAGCTTCTTGCTAGTGAGGCAAAGTGTCTGGAGCGAATTGCTAGCATGGCAGAGCTTCTGAAGAGTCTGGCTAGGAAGGCAGATAGTCTGGAGCGTCTTGCAAGCGAGGCAGAGTTTCTGGAGCGTTTTATTACCGAGGTAGAGTGTCTAAAGCGTCTTCCTAGCAAAGTAGAGTGTCTGTAGCTTCTGGCTAGCGTGGTAGAGTGTCTGGAGCGTCTGGCAAGCAAAGCAGAGTATCTGGAGCGTCAGGCATGCCAAACAGGGTGTCTGGAGCGTCTTGCTTCTAAGACAGAGTGTTTAGAGCGTCTAGCAAGTGAGGCAGAATGTCTGGAGCGTCTTGCTTCTAAGGCAGACTGTCTAGAGAGTCTGGCAAGCGGGGAAAAGTGTCTGGAGTGTCTTTTTACCGAGGCTTAGTGTCTAGAGCGACTAGCTAGCAAAACAGAGTGTCTGGAGCGTCTGGCTAGCGAGGCAGTGTGTCTGGAGCGTCTAGCTAGCATGGTAGAGTAACTGGAGCGTCTGAATAGCGAGGCAGAGTGTCTGGAACATCTGGCGAGCGTGGCTGAGTGTCTGGAGCGTCTTGTTAGCGTGGCCGAGTGTCTGGAGCCTATGGCTAGCGTGGCGGATAGTCTGGAGCATCTGGTTATCATGGCAGAGTGTCTAGAGCGTCTAGCTAGCGAGGCAGAGTGTCTGGAGCGTCTTGGTAGCGAGGCAAAGTGTCTGGAGCGGCTGGCTAGCGTGGCAGAGTGTCTGGAGCGTCTAGCTAGCGAAGCAGAGTGTCTGGAGCCTCTGGCTAGCGTGGCAGATAATCTGGAGCCACTGGCTAGCGTGGCAGATAGTCTGGAGCGTCTGGGTAGCGAGGCAGCGTGTCTGGAGCGCCTGGCTAGCGAGGTAGAGTGTCTGGAGGGTCTGGGTAGCAAGGCAGAGTGTTTGGAGCATCTAGCTAGCGAGGCAGAGAGTCTGAAGAGTCTTGCTAGCGTAGCAGAGTGTCTGAAACCTCTGGCTAGCGTGGCAGTAAGTCTGAAACGTCTGGCTGTCATGGCAGAGTGTCTGGAGCGGCTGGCTAGCGAGGCAGAGTGTCTAGAGCGTCTGGGTAGCGAGGCAGAGTGTCTGGAGCGCCTGGCTAGCGAGGCAGAGTGTCTGGAGGGTCTTAGTAGCAAGGCAGAGTGTCTGGAGCGTCAAGATAGCGTGGCAGAGTGTCTGGAGCGTCTAGCTAGCGTAGCAGAGTGTCTGAAATCTCTGGCTAGCATGGCAGAGTGTCTGGAGCGGCTGGCTAGCGAGGCAGAGTGTCTGGAGCGTCTTGCTAGCGTGGCAGAGTGTCTGGAGCCTCTGGCTAGCGTGGCAGATAATCTGGAGCCACTGGCTAGCGTGGCAGATAGTCTGGAGCGTCTGGGTAGCGAGGCAGCGTGTCTGGAGCGCCTGGCTAGCGAGGCAGAGTGTCTGGAGGGTCTGGGTAGCGAGGCAGAGTGTCAGGAGCGTCTTGCTAGCGAGGCAGAAAGTCTAGAGCGTCTGGCTAGCGTGGCGGAAAGTCTGGAGCGTGTGGCTAGCATAGCAGAGTGTCTAGAGCGTATGGCTAGCGTGGCAGAGTGTCTGGAGCCTCTGGCTAGCGTGGCAGATAGTCTGGAGCGTCTGACTAGAATAGCAGAGTGTCTGGAGCGTCTGGGTAGCAAGGCAGAGTACCTGGAGCGTCTGGCCAGCATGGCTGAGTGTCTGGACCGTCTAGCTAGCGAAAAAGAGTGTCTGAAGTGCCTTGCTTGCGAGGCAGAGTGCCTGGAGCGTCTGGGTAGCAAGGCAGAGTGTCTGGATCGCCAGGGTAGCGAGGCAGAGTGTCTGGAGCGCCTGGGTAGCGAGGCAGAGTGTATGGAGCGCCTGGGTAGCGAGGCAGAGTGTCTGGAGCGCCTGGCTAGCGAGGCAGTGTGTCTGGAGCTTCTAGCTAGCATGGTAGAGTAACTGGAGCATCTGAATAGCGAGGCAGAGTGTCTGGAACGTCTGGGTAGCGAGGCTGAGTGTCTGGAGCACCCGGCTAGGAAGGCAGAGTGTCTGGAGGGTCTGGGTAGCAAGGCAGAGTGTCTGGAGTGTCTATCTAGCGAAGCAGAGTGTCTGGTGTGTCTAAGTAGCGAGGCAAAGTGTCTGGAGCGTCTGGGTAGCGAATCAGAGTGTCTGGAGCGCCTGGCTAGCAAAGCAGAGGGTCTGGAGCGTCTGGATAGCAAGACAGAGTGTCTGGAGCGTCTGGGTAGCGACGCAGAGTGTCTGGAGCGCCTGGGTAGCAAGACAGAGAGTCTGGAGCGTCTGGGTAGCAAGACAGAGTGTCTGGAGCGTCTAGCTAGCGTAGCAGAGAGTCTGGAGCGTCTGGGTAGCGAGGCAGAGTGTCTGGAGCGCCTGGCTAGCGAGGCAGAGTGTCTGGAGCGTCTAGCTAGCATGGTAGAGTAACTGGAGCGTCTGAATAGCGAGGCAGAGTGTCTGGAGCGTCTGGCGAGCGTGGCTGAGTGTCTGGAGCGTCTTGCTAGCGTGGCAGAGTGTCTGGAGCCTATGGCTAGCGTGGCGGATAGTCTATAGCGTCTGGCTAGCATGGTAGAGTGTCTGGGGCGTCTAGCTAGCGAGGCAGAGTGTCTAAAGCGCCTGGCTAGCGAGGCAGAAAATCTTGAGCGTCTGGGTAGCGAGGCAGAGTGTCTGGAGCGTCTTGCTAGCGTGGCAGAGTGTCTGGAGCGTCTGGCTAGCGTGGCAGAGTGTCTGGAGCGTCTTGCTAGCGTGGCAGAGTGTTTTGAGCGCCTGGCAAGCGAGGCAGTGTGTCTGGAGCGTCTGGGTAGCAAGGCAGAATACCTGGAGCGTCTGGCTAGCATGGCTGAGTGTCTGGACCGTCTAGCTAGCGAAACAGAGTGTCTAAAGTAACTTGCTGGCGAGGCAGAGTGCCTGGAGCGTCTGGGTAGCGAGGCAGAGTGTCTGGAGCGCCTGGCTAGCGAGGCAGAGTGTCTGGAGCGTCTGGGTAGCGAGCAAGAGTGTCTGGAGCGCCTGGCTAGCGAGGCAGTGTGTCTGGAGCGTCTAGCTAGCATGGTAGAGTAACTGGAGCGTCTGAATAGCGAGGCAGAGTGTCTGGAACGTCTGGCGAGCGTGGCTGAGTGTCTGGAGCGTCTTGCTAGCGTGGCCGAGTGTCTGGAGCCTATGGCTAGCGTGGCGGATAGTCTGGAGCATCTGGTTATCATGGCAGAGTGTCTAGAGCGTCTAGCTAGCAAGGCAGAGTGTCTGGAGCGTCTGGGTAGCGAGGCAAAGTGTCTGGAGCGTCTGGGTATGCGAGGCAGAGTACCTGGAGCGTCTGGCTAGCATGGCTGAGTGTCTGGACCGTCTAGCTAGCGAAAAAGAGTGTCTGAAGTGCCTTGCTGGCGAGGCAGAGTGCCTGGAGCGTCTGGGTAGCGAGGCAGAGTGTCTGGAGCGCCTGGCTAGCGAGGCAGTGTGTCTGGAGCGTCTAGCTAGCATGGTAGAGTAACTGGAGCATCTGAATAGCGAGGCAGAGTGTCTGGAGCGTCTGGCGAGCGTGGCTGAGTGTCTGGAGCCTATAGCTAGCGTGGCGGATAGTCTGGAGCGTCTGGCTAGCGTGGCAGATAGTCTGGAGCGTCTGGGTAGCGAGGCTGAGTGTCTGGAGCACCCGGCTAGGAAGGCAGAGTGTCTGGAGGGTCTGGGTAGCAAGGCAGAGTGTCTGGAGCGTCTAGCTAGCGAAGCAGAGTGTCTGGTGTGTCTAAGTAGCGAGGCAAAGTGTCTGGAGCGTCTGGGTAGCGAATCAGAGTGTCTGGAGCTTCTAGCTAGCGTAGCAGAGTGTCTGGAGCGTCTGGGTAGCGAGGCAGAGTGTCTGGAGCGCCTGGGTAGCAAGACAGAGAGTCTGGAGCGTCTGGGTAGCAAGACAGAGTGTCTGGAGCGTCTAGATAGCGTAGCAGAGTGTCTGGAGCGTCTGGGTAGCGAGGCAGAGTGTCTGGAGCGCCTGGCTAGCGAGGCAGAGTGTCTGGAGCGTCTAGCTAGCATGGTAGGGTAACTGGAGCGTCTGAATAGCGAGGCAGAGTGTCTGGAGCGTCTGGCGAGCGTGGCTGAGTGTCTGGAGCGTCTTGCAAGCGTGGCAGAGTGTCTGGAGCCTATGGCTAGCGTGGCGGATAGTCTGGAGCGTCTGGTTAGCATGGCAGAGTGTCTAGAGCGTCTAGCTAGCGAGGCAGAGTGTCTTGAGCGTCTGGCTAGCGAGGCAAAGTCTCTGGAGCGTCTGGGTAGCGAGGCATAGTGTCTGGAGCGTCTGGCTAGCTTGGCAGAGTTTCTGGAGCGTCTGGCAAGCGTGGCAGATAGTCTGGAGCGTCTGAATAGAATGGCAGAGTGACTGGAGTGTCAAGCTAGCGAAGCAGAGTGTCTGGAGCGTCTGGGTAGCAAGGCAGAGTGTCTGGAGCGTCTAGCTAGCGTGGCAGAGTGTCTGGAGCGCCTGGCTAGCAAGACAGAGTGTCTGGAGTGTCTTGCTAGCGTGGCAGAGTGTCTGGAGCCTCTGGCTAGCGTGGCAGATAGTCTGAAGCATCTGACTAGAATAGCAGAGTGTCTGGAGCGTCTAGCTAGCGTGGCAGAGTGTCTGAAACCTCTGGCTAGCGTGGCAGATAAACTGAAGCGTCTGGCTGGCATGGCAGAGTGTCTGGAGAGGCTAACTAGCGGGGCAGAGCTTCTGAAGCGCCTGGCTAGCGAGGCAGAGTGTCTGGAGCGTCTCAGTAGCAAGGCAAAGTGTCTGGAACGTCGAAGTAGCGAATCAGAGTGTCTGGAGCGTCTGGCAAGCATAGCAGAGTGTCTGGAGCGTCTAGCTAGAGTGGCAGAGTGTCTGCAGCCTCTGGCTAGCGTGGCAGATAGTTTAGAGCCACTGGCTAGCGTGGCAGATAGTCTGGAGCGTCTGGGTAGCGAGGCAGAGTGTCTGGAGCACCTGGCTAGCGAGGCAGAATGTCTGGAGGGTCTGGGTAGCAAGGCAGAGTGTCTGGAGGGTCTGGGTAGCAAGGCAGAGTGTCTGGAGCGTCTAGCTAGCGTGGCAGAGTGTCTGGAGCGCCTGGCTAGCAAGACAGAGTGTCTGGAGTGTCTTGCTAGCGTGGCAGAGTGTCTGGAGCCTCTGGCTAGCGTGGCAGATAGTCTGGAGCATCTGACCAGAAAAGCAGAGTGTCTGGAGCGTCAAGCTAGCGTGGCAGAGTGTCTGGAACCTCTGGCTAGCGTGGCAGATAAAATGAAGCGTCTGGCTGGCATGGCAGAGTGTCTGGAGAGCCTAACTAGCGGGGCAGAGCTTCTGAAGCGCCTGGCTAGCGAGGCAGAGTGTCTGGAGCGTCTCAGTAGCAAGGCAAAGTGTCTGGAACGTCGAAGTAGCGAATCAGAGTGTCTGGAGCGTCTGGCTAGCATGGCAGAGTGTCTGGAGCGTCTAGCTAGCGTGGCAGAGTGTCTGCAGCCTCTGGCTAGCGTGGCAGATAGTCTGGAGCCACTGGCTAGCGTGGCAGATAGTCTGGAGCGTCTGGGTAGCGAGGCAGAGTGTCTGGAGCACCTGGCTAGCGAGGCAGAATGTCTGGAGGGTCTGGGTAGCAAGGCAGAGTGTCTGGAGGGTCTGGGTAGCAAGGCAGAGTGTCTGGAGCGTCTAGCTAGCGAGGCAGAGTGTCTGGTGTGTCTGGGTAGCGAGGCAAATTGTCTGGAGCGTCTGGGTAGCGAATCAGAGTGTCTGGAGCGTCTGGCTAGCGTGGCAGGGTGTCTCGAGCGTCTGGCTAGCGTGGCAGAAAGTCTGGAGCGTGTGGCTAGCATAGCTGAGTGTCTGCAGCGTATGGCTAGCGTGGCAGAGTGTCTGGAGCCTCTGGCTAGCGTGGCAGATAGTCTGGAGCGTCTGACTAGAATGGCAGAGTGTCTGGAGCGTCTGGGTAGCAAGGCAGAGTACCTGGAGCGTCTGGCTAGCATGGCTGAGTGTCTGGACCGTCTAGCTAGCAAAACAGAGTGTCTGAAGTGCCTTGCTGGCGAGGCAGAGTGCCTGGAGCGTCTGGGTGGCGAGGTAGAGTGTCTGGAGCGCCTGGCTAGCGAGGCAGAGTGTCTGGAGCGTCTGACTAGAATGGCAGAGAGTCTGGATTGTGTGGGTAGCAAGGCAGAGTGTCTGGAGCGTCTAGCTAGCGAAGCAGAGTGTCTGGTGTGTCTAAGTAGCGAGGCAAAGTGTCTGGAGCGTCTGGGTAGCGAATCAGAGTGTCTGGAGCGTCTAGCTAGCGAAGCAGAGTGTCTGGAGCGTCTGGGTAGCGAGGCAGAGTGTCTGGAGCGCCTGGGTAGCAAGACAGAGAGTCTGGAGCGTCTGGGTAGCAAGACAGAGTGTCTGGAGCGTCTAGCTAGCGTAGCAGAGTGTCTGGAGCGTCTGGGTATCGATGCAGAGTGTCTGGAGCGCCTGGCTAGCGAGGCAGAGTGTCTGGAGCGTCTAGCTAGCATGGTAGAGTAACTGGAGCGTCTGAATAGCGAGGCAGAGTGTCTGGAGCGTCTGGCGAACGTGGCTGAGTGTCTGGAGCGTCTTGCTAGCGTGGCAGAGTGTCTGGAGCCTATGGCTAGCGTGGCGGATAGTCTGGAGCGTCTGGTTAGCATGGCAGAGTGTCTAGAGCGTCTAGCTAGCGAGGCAGAGTGTCTTGAGCGTCTGGCTAGCGAGGCAGAGTCTCTGGAGCGTCTGGGTAGCGAGGCATAGTGTCTGGAGCGTCTTTCTAGCGAGGCAGAAAGTCTAGAGCGTCTGACTAGCATGGTAGAGTGTATGAAGCGTCTAGCTAGCGAGGCAGAGTGTCTGAAGCGACTGGCTATTGAGGCAGAGTGTCTGGAGCGTCTGGGTGGCGAGGCAAAGTGTCTGGATCGTCTGGCTAGCGTGGCAGAGTTTCTGGAGCGTCTGGCAAGCGTGGCAGATAGTCTGGAGCGTCTGAATAGAATGGCAGAGTGACTGGAGTGTCAAGCTAGCGAAGCAGAGTGTCTGGAGCGTCTGGGTAGCAAGGCAGAGTGTCTGGAGCGTCTAGCTAGCGTGGCAGAGTGTCTGGAGCGCCTGGCTAGCAAGACAGAGTGTCTGGAGTGTCTTGCTAGCGTGGCAGAGTGTCTGGAGCCTCTGGCTAGCGTGGCAGATAGTCTGGAGCATCTGACTAGAATAGCAGAGTGTCTGGAGCGTCTAGCTAGCGTGGCAGAGTGTCTGGAACCTCTGGCTAGCGTGGCAGATAAACTGAAGCGTCTGGCTGGCATGGCAGAGTGTCTGGAGAGCCTAACTAGCGGGGCAGAGCTTCTGAAGCGCCTGGCTAGCGAGGCAGAGTGTCTGGAGCGTCTCAGTAGCAAGGCAAAGTGTCTGGAACGTCGAAGTAGCGAATCAGAGTGTCTGGAGCGTCTGGCTAGCATGGCAGAGTGTCTGGAGCGTCTAGCTAGCGTGGCAGAGTGTCTGCAGCCTCTGGCTAGCGTGGCAGATAGTCTGGAGCCACTGGCTAGCGTGGCAGATAGTCTGGAGCGTCTGGGTAGCGAGGCAGAGTGTCTGGAGCACCTGGCTAGCGAGGCAGAATGTCTGGAGGGTCTGGGTAGCATGGCAGAGTGTCTGGAGGGTCTGGGTAGCAAGGCAGAGTGTCTGGAGCGTCTAGCTAGCGAGGCAGAGTGTCTGGTGTGTCTGGGTAGCGAGGCAAATTGTCTGGAGCGTCTGGGTAGCGAATCAGAGTGTCTGAGCGTCTGGCTAGCGTGGCAGGGTGTCTCGAGCGTCTGGCTAGCGTGGCAGAAAGTCTGGAGCGTGTGGCTAGCATAGCTGAGTGTCTGCAGCGTATGGCTAGCGTGGCAGAGTGTCTGGAGCCTCTGGCTAGCGTGGCAGATAGTCTGGAGCGTCTGACTAGAATGGCAGAGTGTCTGGAGCGTCTGGGTAGCAAGGCAGAGTACCTGGAGCGTCTGGCTAGCATGGCTGAGTGTCTGGACCGTCTAGCTAGCAAAACAGAGTGTCTGAAGTGCCTTGCTGGCGAGGCAGAGTGCCTGGAGCGTCTGGGTGGCGAGGTAGAGTGTCTGGAGCGCCTGGCTAGCGAGGCAGAGTGTCTGGAGCGTCTGACTAGAATGGCAGAGAGTCTGGATTGTCTGGGTAGCAAGGCAGAGTGTCTGGAGCGTCTAGCTAGCGAAGCAGAGTGTCTGGTGTGTCTAAGTAGCGAGGCAAAGTGTCTGGAGCGTCTGGGTAGCGAATCAGAGTGTCTGGAGCGTCTAGCTAGCGTAGCAGAGTGTCTGGAGCGTCTGGGTAGCGAGGCAGAGTGTCTGGAGCGCCTGGGTAGCAAGACAGAGAGTCTGGAGCGTCTGGGTAGCAAGATAGAGTGTCTGGAGCGTCTAGCTAGCGTAGCAGAGTGTCTGGAGCGTCTGGGTAGCGATGCAGAGTGTCTGGAGCGCCTGGCTAGCGAGGCAGAGTGTCTGGAGCGTCTAGCTAGCATGGTAGAGTAACTGGAGCGTCTGAATAGCGAGGCAGAGTGTCTGGAGCGTCTGGCGAGCGTGGCTGAGTGTCTGGAGCGTCTTGCTAGCGTGGCAGAGTGTCTGGAGCCTATGGCTAGCGTGGCGGATAGTCTGGAGCGTCTGGTTAGCATGGCAGAGTGTCTAGAGCGTCTAGCTAGCGAGGCAGAGTGTCTTGAGCGTCTGGCTAGCGAGGCAGAGTCTCTGGAGCGTCTGGGTAGCGAGGCATAGTGTCTGGAGCGTCTGGGTAGCGAGGCAGTGTGTCAGGAGCGTCTTTCTAGCGAGGCAGAAAGTCTAGAGCGTCTGACTAGCATGGTAGAGTGTATGAAGCGTCTAGCTAGCGAGGCAGAGTGTCTGAAGCGACTGGCTATTGAGGCAGAGTGTCTGGAGCGTCTGGGTAGCGAGGCAAAGTGTCTGGATCGTCTGGCTAGCGTGGCAGAGTTTCTGGAGCGTCTGGCAAGCGTGGCAGATAGTCTGGAGCGTCTGAATAGAATGGCAGAGTGACTGGAGTGTCAAGCTAGCGAAGCAGAGTGTCTGGAGCGTCTGGGTAGCAAGGCAGAGTGTCTGGAGCGTCTAGCTAGCGTGGCAGAGTGTCTGGAGCGCCTTGCTAGCAAGACAGAGTGTCTGGAGTGTCTTGCTAGCGTGGCAGAGTGTCTGGAGCCTCTGGCTAGCGTGGCAGATAGTCTGGAGCATCTGACTAGAATAGCAGAGTGTCTGGAGCGTCTAGCTAGCGTGGAAGAGTGTCTGGAACCTCTTGCTAGCGTGGCAGATAAACTGAAGAGTCTGGCTGGCATGGCCGAGTGTCTGGAGAGCCTTACTAGCGGGGCAGAGCTTCTGAAGCGCCTGGCTAGCGAGGCAGAGTGTCTGGAGCGTCTCAGTAGCAAGGCAAAGTGTCTGGAACGTCGAAGTAGCGAATCAGAGTGTCTGGAGCGTCTGGCTAGCATGGCAGAGTGTCTGGAGCGTCTAGCTAGCGTGGCAGAGTGTCTGCAGCCTCTGGCTAGCGTGGCAGATAGTCTGGAGCGTCTGGGTAGCGAGGCAGAGTGTCTGGAGCACCTGGCTAGCAAGGCAGAGTGTCTGGAGGGTCTGGGTAGCAAGGCAGAGTGTCTGGTGTGTCTGGGTAGCGAGGCAAAGTGTCTGGAGCGTCTGGGTAGCGAATCAGAGTGTCTGGAGCGTCTGGCTAGCGTGGCAGAGTGTCTCGAGCGTCTGGCTAGCGTGGCAGAAAGTCTGGAGCGTGTGGCTAGCATAGCTGAGTGTCTGCAGCGTATGGCTAGCGTGGCAGAGTGTCTGGAGCCTCTGGCTAGCGTGGCAGATAGTCTGGAGCGTCTGACTAGAATGGCAGAGTGTCTGGAGCGTCTAGCTAGCGTGTCAGAAAGTCTGGAGCCACTGGCTAGCGTGGCAGATAGTCTGGAGCGTCTGGGTAGCGAGGCAGAGTGTCTGGAGCACCTGGCTAGCAAGGCAGAGTGTCTGGAGGGTCTGGGTAGCAAGGCAGAGTGTCTGGAGCGTCTGGGTAGCGAGGCAAAGTGTCTGGATCGTCTGGCTAGCGTGGCAGAGTTTCTGGAGCGTCTGGCAAGCGTGGCAGATAGTCTGGAGCGTCTGAATAGAATGGCAGAGTGACTGGAGTGTCAAGCTAGCGAAGCAGAGTGTCTGGAGCGTCTGGGTAGCAAGGCAGAGTGTCTGGAGCGTCTAGCTAGCGTGGCAGAGTGTCTGGAGCGCCTGGCTAGCAAGACAGAGTGTCTGGAGTGTCTTGCTAGCGTGGCAGAGTGTCTGGAGCCTCTGGCTAGCGTGGCAGATAGTCTGGAGCATCTGACTAGAATAGCAGAGTGTCTGGAGCGTCTAGCTAGCGTGGCAGAGTGTCTGGAACCTCTTGCTAGCGTGGCAGATAAACTGAAGAGTCTGGCTGGCATGGCCGAGTGTCTGGAGAGCCTTACTAGCGGGGCAGAGCTTCTGAAGCGCCTGGCTAGCGAGGCAGAGTGTCTGGAGCGTCTCAGTAGCAAGGCAAAGTGTCTGGAACGTCGAAGTAGCGAATCAGAGTGTCTGGAGCGTCTGGCTAGCATGGCAGAGTGTCTGGAGCGTCTAGCTAGCGTGGCAGAGTGTCTGCAGCCTCTGGCTAGCGTGGCAGATAGTCTGGAGCCACTGGCTAGCGTGGCAGATAGTCTGGAGCGTCTGGGTAGCGAGGCAGAGTGTCTGGAGCACCTGGCTAGCGAGGCAGAATGTCTGGAGGGTCTGGGTAGCAAGGCAGAGTGTCTGGAGGGTCTGGGTAGCAAGGCAGAGTGTCTGGAGCGTCTAGCTAGCGAGGCAGAGTGTCTGGTGTGTCTGGGTAGCGAGGCAAATTGTCTGGAGCGTCTGGGTAGCGAATCAGAGTGTCTGAGCGTCTGGCTAGCGTGGCAGGGTGTCTCGAGCGTCTGGCTAGCATGGCAGAAAGTCTGGAGCGTGTGGCTAGCATAGCTGAGTGTCTGCAGCGTATGGCTAGCGTGGCAGAGTGTCTGGAGCCTCTGGCTAGCGTGGCAGATAGTCTGGAGCGTCTGACTAGAATGGCAGAGTGTCTGGAGCGTCTGGGTAGCAAGGCAGAGTACCTGGAGCGTCTGGCTAGCATGGCTGAGTGTCTGGACCGTCTAGCTAGCAAAACAGAGTGTCTGAAGTGCCTTGCTGGCGAGGCAGAGTGCCTGGAGCGTCTGGGTGGCTAGGTAGAGTGTCTGGAGCGCCTGGCTAGCGAGGCAGAGTGTCTGGAGCGTCTGACTAGAATGGCAGAGAGTCTGGATTGTCTGGGTAGCAAGGCAGAGTGTCTGGAGCGTCTAGCTAGCGAAGCAGAGTGTCTGGTGTGTCTAAGTAGCGAGGCAAAGTGTCTGGAGCGTCTGGGTAGCGAATCAGAGTGTCTGGAGCGTCTAGCTAGCGTAGCAGAGTGTCTGGAGCGTCTGGGTAGCGAGGCAGAGTGTCTGGAGCGCCTGGGTAGCAAGACAGAGAGTCTGGAGCGTCTGGGTAGCAAGACAGAGTGTCTGGAGCGTCTAGCTAGCATAGCAGAGTGTCTGGAGCGTCTGGGTAGCGATGCAGAGTGTCTGGAGCGCCTGGCTAGCGAGGCAGAGTGTCTGGAGCGTCTAGCTAGCATGGTAGAGTAACTGGAGCGTCTGAATAGCGAGGCAGAGTGTCTGGAGCGTCTGGCGAGCGTGGCTGAGTGTCTGGAGCGTCTTGCTAGCGTGGCAGAGTGTCTGGAGCCTATGGCTAGCGTGGCGGATAGTCTGGAGCGTCTGGTTAGCATGGCAGAGTGTCTAGAGCGTCTAGCTAGCGAGGCAGAGTGTCTTGAGCGTCTGGCTAGCGAGGCAGAGTCTCTGGAGCGTCTGGGTAGCGAGGCATAGTGTCTGGAGCGTCTGGGTAGCGAGGCAGTGTGTCAGGAGCGTCTTTCTAGCGAGGCAGAAAGTCTAGAGCGTCTGACTAGCATGGTAGAGTGTATGAAGCGTCTAGCTAGCGAGGCAGAGTGTCTGAAGCGACTGGCTATTGAGGCAGAGTGTCTGGAGCGTCTGGGTAGCGAGGCAAAGTGTCTGGATCGTCTGGCTAGCGTGGCAGAGTTTCTGGAGCGTCTGGCAAGCGTGGCAGATAGTCTGGAGCGTCTGAATAGAATGGCAGAGTGACTGGAGTGTCAAGCTAGCGAAGCAGAGTGTCTGGAGCGTCTGGGTAGCAAGGCAGAGTGTCTGGAGCGTCTAGCTAGCGTGGCAGAGTGTCTGGAGCGCCTTGCTAGCAAGACAGAGTGTCTGGAGTGTCTTGCTAGCGTGGCAGAGTGTCTGGAGCCTCTGGCTAGCGTGGCAGATAGTCTGGAGCATCTGACTAGAATAGCAGAGTGTCTGGAGCGTCTAGCTAGCGTGGCAGAGTGTCTGGAACCTCTTGCTAGCGTGGCAGATAAACTGAAGAGTCTGGCTGGCATGGCCGAGTGTCTGGAGAGCCTTACTAGCGGGGCAGAGCTTCTGAAGCGCCTGGCTAGCGAGGCAGAGTGTCTGGAGCGTCTCAGTAGCAAGGCAAAGTGTCTGGAACGTCGAAGTAGCGAATCAGAGTGTCTGGAGCGTCTGGCTAGCATGGCAGAGTGTCTGGAGCGTCTAGCTAGCGTGGCAGAGTGTCTGCAGCCTCTGGCTAGCGTGGCAGATAGTCTGGAGCGTCTGGGTAGCGAGGCAGAGTGTCTGGAGCACCTGGCTAGCAAGGCAGAGTGTCTGGAGGGTCTGGGTAGCAAGGCAGAGTGTCTGGTGTGTCTGGGTAGCGAGGCAAAGTGTCTGGAGCGTCTGGGTAGCGAATCAGAGTGTCTGGAGCGTCTGGCTAGCGTGGCAGAGTGTCTCGAGCGTCTGGCTAGCGTGGCAGAAAGTCTGGAGCGTGTGGCTAGCATAGCTGAGTGTCTGCAGCGTATGGCTAGCGTGGCAGAGTGTCTGGAGCCTCTGGCTAGCGTGGCAGATAGTCTGGAGCGTCTGACTAGAATGGCAGAGTGTCTGGAGCGTCTAGCTAGCGTGTCAGAAAGTCTGGAGCCACTGGCTAGCGTGGCAGATAGTCTGGAGCGTCTGGGTAGCGAGGCAGAGTGTCTGGAGCACCTGGCTAGCAAGGCAGAGTGTCTGGAGGGTCTGGGTAGCAAGGCAGAGTGTCTGGAGCGTCTGGGTAGCGAGGCAAAGTGTCTGGATCGTCTGGCTAGCGTGGCAGAGTTTCTGGAGCGTCTGGCAAGCGTGGCAGATAGTCTGGAGCGTCTAAATAGAATGGCAGAGTGACTGGAGTGTCAAGCTAGCGAAGCAGAGTGTCTGGAGCGTCTGGGTAGCAAGGCAGAGTGTCTGGAGCGTCTAGCTAGCGTGGCAGAGTGTCTGGAGCGCCTGGCTAGCAAGACAGAGTGTCTGGAGTGTCTTGCTAGCGTGGCAGAGTGTCTGGAGCCTCTGGCTAGCGTGGCAGATAGTCTGGAGCATCTGACTAGAATAGCAGAGTGTCTGGAGCGTCTAGCTAGCGTGGCAGAGTGTCTGGAACCTCTTGCTAGCGTGGCAGATAAACTGAAGAGTCTGGCTGGCATGGCCGAGTGTCTGGAGAGCCTTACTAGCGGGGCAGAGCTTCTGAAGCGCCTGGCTAGCGAGGCAGAGTGTCTGGAGCGTCTCAGTAGCAAGGCAAAGTGTCTGGAACGTCGAAGTAGCGAATCAGAGTGTCTGGAGCGTCTGGCTAGCATGGCAGAGTGTCTGGAGCGTCTAGCTAGCGTGGCAGAGTGTCTGCAGCCTCTGGCTAGCGTGGCAGATAGTCTGGAGCCACTGGCTAGCGTGGCAGATAGTCTGGAGCGTCTGGGTAGCGAGGCAGAGTGTCTGGAGCACCTGGCTAGCGAGGCAGAATGTCTGGAGGGTCTGGGTAGCAAGGCAGAGTGTCTGGAGAGTCTGGGTAGCAAGGCAGAGTGTCTGGAGCGTCTAGCTAGCGAGGCAGAGTGTCTGGTGTGTCTGGGTAGCGAGGCAAATTGTCTGGAGCGTCTGGGTAGCGAATCAGAGTGTCTGAGCGTCTGGCTAGCGTGGCAGGGTGTCTCGAGCGTCTGGCTAGCATGGCAGAAAGTCTGGAGCGTGTGGCTAGCATAGCTGAGTGTCTGCAGCGTATGGCTAGCGTGGCAGAGTGTCTGGAGCGCCTTGCTAGCAAGACAGAGTGTCTGGAGTGTCTTGCTAGCGTGGCAGAGTGTCTGGAGCCTCTGGCTAGCGTGGCAGATAGTCTGGAGCATCTGACTAGAATAGCAGAGTGTCTGGAGCGTCTAGCTAGCGTGGCAGAGTGTCTGGAACCTCTTGCTAGCGTGGCAGATAAACTGAAGAGTCTGGCTGGCATGGCCGAGTGTCTGGAGAGCCTTACTAGCGGGGCAGAGCTTCTGAAGCGCCTGGCTAGCGAGGCAGAGTGTCTGGAGCGTCTCAGTAGCAAGGCAAAGTGTCTGGAACGTCGAAGTAGCGAATCAGAGTGTCTGGAGCGTCTGGCTAGCATGGCAGAGTGTCTGGAGCGTCTAGCTAGCGTGGCAGAGTGTCTGCAGCCTCTGGCTAGCGTGGCAGATAGTCTGGAGCGTCTGGGTAGCGAGGCAGAGTGTCTGGAGCACCTGGCTAGCAAGGCAGAGTGTCTGGAGGGTCTGGGTAGCAAGGCAGAGTGTCTGGTGTGTCTGGGTAGCGAGGCAAAGTGTCTGGAGCGTCTGGGTAGCGAATCAGAGTGTCTGGAGCGTCTGGCTAGCGTGGCAGAGTGTCTCGAGCGTCTGGCTAGCGTAGCAGAAAGTCTGGAGCGTGTGGCTAGCATAGCTGAGTGTCTGCAGCGTATGGCTAGCGTGGCAGAGTGTCTGGAGGCTCTGGCTAGCGTGGCAGATAGTCTGGAGCGTCTGACTAGAATGGCAGAGTGTCTGGAGCGTCTAGCTAGCGTGTCAGAAAGTCTGGAGCCACTGGCTAGCGTGGCAGATAGTCTGGAGCGTCTGGGTAGCGAGGCAGAGTGTCTGGAGCACCTGGCTAGCAAGGCAGAGTGTCTGGAGGGTCTGGGTAGCAAGGCAGAGTGTCTGGAGCGTCTGGGTAGCGAGGCAAAGTGTCTGGATCGTCTGGCTAGCGTGGCAGAGTTTCTGGAGCGTCTGGCAAGCGTGGCAGATAGTCTGGAGCGTCTGAATAGAATGGCAGAGTGACTGGAGTGTCAAGCTAGCGAAGCAGAGTGTCTGGAGCGTCTGGGTAGCAAGGCAGAGTGTCTGGAGCGTCTAGCTAGCGTGGCAGAGTGTCTGGAGCGCCTTGCTAGCAAGACAGAGTGTCTGGAGTGTCTTGCTAGCGTGGCAGAGTGTCTGGAGCCTCTGGCTAGCGTGGCAGATAGTCTGGAGCATCTGACTAGAATAGCAGAGTGTCTGGAGCGTCTAGCTAGCGTGGCAGAGTGTCTGGAACCTCTTGCTAGCGTGGCAGATAAACTGAAGAGTCTGGCTGGCATGGCCGAGTGTCTGGAGAGCCTTACTAGCGGGGCAGAGCTTCTGAAGCGCCTGGCTAGCGAGGCAGAGTGTCTGGAGCGTCTCAGTAGCAAGGCAAAGTGTCTGGAACGTCGAAGTAGCGAATCAGAGTGTCTGGAGCGTCTGGCTAGCATGGCAGAGTGTCTGGAGCGTCTAGCTAGCGTGGCAGAGTGTCTGCAGCCTCTGGCTAGCGTGGCAGATAGTCTGGAGCGTCTGGGTAGCGAGGCAGAGTGTCTGGAGCACCTGGCTAGCAAGGCAGAGTGTCTGGAGGGTCTGGGTAGCAAGGCAGAGTGTCTGGTGTGTCTGGGTAGCGAGGCAAAGTGTCTGGAGCGTCTGGGTAGCGAATCAGAGTGTCTGGAGCGTCTGGCTAGCGTGGCAGAGTGTCTCGAGCGTCTGGCTAGCGTGGCAGAAAGTCTGGAGCGTGTGGCTAGCATAGCTGAGTGTCTGCAGCGTATGGCTAGCGTGGCAGAGTGTCTGGAGCCTCTGGCTAGCGTGGCAGATAGTCTGGAGCGTCTGACTAGAATGGCAGAGTGTCTGGAGCGTCTAGCTAGCGTGTCAGAAAGTCTGGAGCCACTGGCTAGCGTGGCAGATAGTCTGGAGCGTCTGGGTAGCGAGGCAGAGTGTCTGGAGCACCTGGCTAGCAAGGCAGAGTGTCTGGAGGGTCTGGGTAGCAAGGCAGAGTGTCTGGAGCGTCTGGGTAGCGAGGCAAAGTGTCTGGATCGTCTGGCTAGCGTGGCAGAGTTTCTGGAGCGTCTGGCAAGCGTGGCAGATAGTCTGGAGCGTCTAAATAGAATGGCAGAGTGACTGGAGTGTCAAGCTAGCGAAGCAGAGTGTCTGGAGCGTCTGGGTAGCAAGGCAGAGTGTCTGGAGCGTCTAGCTAGCGTGGCAGAGTGTCTGGAGCGCCTGGCTAGCAAGACAGAGTGTCTGGAGTGTCTTGCTAGCGTGGCAGAGTGTCTGGAGCCTCTGGCTAGCGTGGCAGATAGTCTGGAGCATCTGACTAGAATAGCAGAGTGTCTGGAGCGTCTAGCTAGCGTGGCAGAGTGTCTGGAACCTCTTGCTAGCGTGGCAGATAAACTGAAGAGTCTGGCTGGCATGGCCGAGTGTCTGGAGAGCCTTACTAGCGGGGCAGAGCTTCTGAAGCGCCTGGCTAGCGAGGCAGAGTGTCTGGAGCGTCTCAGTAGCAAGGCAAAGTGTCTGGAACGTCGAAGTAGCGAATCAGAGTGTCTGGAGCGTCTGGCTAGCATGGCAGAGTGTCTGGAGCGTCTAGCTAGCGTGGCAGAGTGTCTGCAGCCTCTGGCTAGCGTGGCAGATAGTCTGGAGCCACTGGCTAGCGTGGCAGATAGTCTGGAGCGTCTGGGTAGCGAGGCAGAGTGTCTGGAGCACCTGGCTAGCGAGGCAGAATGTCTGGAGGGTCTGGGTAGCAAGGCAGAGTGTCTGGAGAGTCTGGGTAGCAAGGCAGAGTGTCTGGAGCGTCTAGCTAGCGAGGCAGAGTGTCTGGTGTGTCTGGGTAGCGAGGCAAATTGTCTGGAGCGTCTGGGTAGCGAATCAGAGTGTCTGAGCGTCTGGCTAGCGTGGCAGGGTGTCTCGAGCGTCTGGCTAGCATGGCAGAAAGTCTGGAGCGTGTGGCTAGCATAGCTGAGTGTCTGCAGCGTATGGCTAGCGTGGCAGAGTGTCTGGAGCGCCTTGCTAGCAAGACAGAGTGTCTGGAGTGTCTTGCTAGCGTGGCAGAGTGTCTGGAGCCTCTGGCTAGCGTGGCAGATAGTCTGGAGCATCTGACTAGAATAGCAGAGTGTCTGGAGCGTCTAGCTAGCGTGGCAGAGTGTCTGGAACCTCTTGCTAGCGTGGCAGATAAACTGAAGAGTCTGGCTGGCATGGCCGAGTGTCTGGAGAGCCTTACTAGCGGGGCAGAGCTTCTGAAGCGCCTGGCTAGCGAGGCAGAGTGTCTGGAGCGTCTCAGTAGCAAGGCAAAGTGTCTGGAACGTCGAAGTAGCGAATCAGAGTGTCTGGAGCGTCTGGCTAGCATGGCAGAGTGTCTGGAGCGTCTAGCTAGCGTGGCAGAGTGTCTGCAGCCTCTGGCTAGCGTGGCAGATAGTCTGGAGCGTCTGGGTAGCGAGGCAGAGTGTCTGGAGCACCTGGCTAGCAAGGCAGAGTGTCTGGAGGGTCTGGGTAGCAAGGCAGAGTGTCTGGTGTGTCTGGGTAGCGAGGCAAAGTGTCTGGAGCGTCTGGGTAGCGAATCAGAGTGTCTGGAGCGTCTGGCTAGCGTGGCAGAGTGTCTCGAGCGTCTGGCTAGCGTAGCAGAAAGTCTGGAGCGTGTGGCTAGCATAGCTGAGTGTCTGCAGCGTATGGCTAGCGTGGCAGAGTGTCTGGAGGCTCTGGCTAGCGTGGCAGATAGTCTGGAGCGTCTGACTAGAATGGCAGAGTGTCTGGAGCGTCTAGCTAGCGTGTCAGAAAGTCTGGAGCCACTGGCTAGCGTGGCAGATAGTCTGGAGCGTCTGGGTAGCGAGGCAGAGTGTCTGGAGCACCTGGCTAGCAAGGCAGAGTGTCTGGAGGGTCTGGGTAGCAAGGCAGAGTGTCTGGAGCGTCTGGGTAGCGAGGCAAAGTGTCTGGATCGTCTGGCTAGCGTGGCAGAGTTTCTGGAGCGTCTGGCAAGCGTGGCAGATAGTCTGGAGCGTCTGAATAGAATGGCAGAGTGACTGGAGTGTCAAGCTAGCGAAGCAGAGTGTCTGGAGCGTCTGGGTAGCAAGGCAGAGTGTCTGGAGCGTCTAGCTAGCGTGGCAGAGTGTCTGGAGCGCCTGGCTAGCAAGACAGAGTGTCTGGAGTGTCTTGCTAGCGTGGCAGAGTGTCTGGAGCCTCTGGCTAGCGTGGCAGATAGTCTGGAGCATCTGACTAGAATAGCAGAGTGTCTGGAGCGTCTAGCTAGCGTGGCAGAGTGTCTGGAACCTCTTGCTAGCGTGGCAGATAAACTGAAGAGTCTGGCTGGCATGGCCGAGTGTCTGGAGAGCCTTACTAGCGGGGCAGAGCTTCTGAAGCGCCTGGCTAGCGAGGCAGAGTGTCTGGAGCGTCTCAGTAGCAAGGCAAAGTGTCTGGAACGTCGAAGTAGCGAATCAGAGTGTCTGGAGCGTCTGGCTAGCATGGCAGAGTGTCTGGAGCGTCTAGCTAGCGTGGCAGAGTGTCTGCAGCCTCTGGCTAGCGTGGCAGATAGTCTGGAGCCACTGGCTAGCGTGGCAGATAGTCTGGAGCGTCTGGGTAGCGAGGCAGAGTGTCTGGAGCACCTGGCTAGCGAGGCAGAATGTCTGGAGGGTCTGGGTAGCAAGGCAGAGTGTCTGGAGAGTCTGGGTAGCAAGGCAGAGTGTCTGGAGCGTCTAGCTAGCGAGGCAGAGTGTCTGGTGTGTCTGGGTAGCGAGGCAAATTGTCTGGAGCGTCTGGGTAGCGAATCAGAGTGTCTGAGCGTCTGGCTAGCGTGGCAGGGTGTCTCGAGCGTCTGGCTAGCATGGCAGAAAGTCTGGAGCGTGTGGCTAGCATAGCTGAGTGTCTGCAGCGTATGGCTAGCGTGGCAGAGTGTCTGGAGCGCCTTGCTAGCAAGACAGAGTGTCTGGAGTGTCTTGCTAGCGTGGCAGAGTGTCTGGAGCCTCTGGCTAGCGTGGCAGATAGTCTGGAGCATCTGACTAGAATAGCAGAGTGTCTGGAGCGTCTAGCTAGCGTGGCAGAGTGTCTGGAACCTCTTGCTAGCGTGGCAGATAAACTGAAGAGTCTGGCTGGCATGGCCGAGTGTCTGGAGAGCCTTACTAGCGGGGCAGAGCTTCTGAAGCGCCTGGCTAGCGAGGCAGAGTGTCTGGAGCGTCTCAGTAGCAAGGCAAAGTGTCTGGAACGTCGAAGTAGCGAATCAGAGTGTCTGGAGCGTCTGGCTAGCATGGCAGAGTGTCTGGAGCGTCTAGCTAGCGTGGCAGAGTGTCTGCAGCCTCTGGCTAGCGTGGCAGATAGTCTGGAGCGTCTGGGTAGCGAGGCAGAGTGTCTGGAGCACCTGGCTAGCAAGGCAGAGTGTCTGGAGGGTCTGGGTAGCAAGGCAGAGTGTCTGGTGTGTCTGGGTAGCGAGGCAAAGTGTCTGGAGCGTCTGGGTAGCGAATCAGAGTGTCTGGAGCGTCTGGCTAGCGTGGCAGAGTGTCTCGAGCGTCTGGCTAGCGTAGCAGAAAGTCTGGAGCGTGTGGCTAGCATAGCTGAGTGTCTGCAGCGTATGGCTAGCGTGGCAGAGTGTCTGGAGCCTCTGGCTAGCGTGGCAGATAGTCTGGAGCGTCTGACTAGAATGGCAGAGTGTCTGGAGCGTCTAGCTAGCGTGTCAGAAAGTCTGGAGCCACTGGCTAGCGTGGCAGATAGTCTGGACCGTCTGGGTAGCGAGGCAGAGTGTCTGGAGCACCTGGCTAGCAAGGCAGAGTGTCTGGAGGGTCTGGGTAGCAAGGCAGAGTGTCTGGAGCGTCTGGGTAGCGAGGCAAAGTGTCTGGATCGTCTGGCTAGCGTGGCAGAGTTTCTGGAGCGTCTGGCAAGCGTGGCAGATAGTCTGGAGCGTCTGAATAGAATGGCAGAGTGACTGGAGTGTCAAGCTAGCGAAGCAGAGTGTCTGGAGCGTCTGGGTAGCAAGGCAGAGTGTCTGGAGCGTCTAGCTAGCGTGGCAGAGTGTCTGGAGCGCCTGGCTAGCAAGACAGAGTGTCTGGAGTGTCTTGCTAGCGTGGCAGAGTGTCTGGAGCCTCTGGCTAGCGTGGCAGATAGTCTGGAGCATCTGACTAGAATAGCAGAGTGTCTGGAGCGTCTAGCTAGCGTGGCAGAGTGTCTGGAACCTCTTGCTAGCGTGGCAGATAAACTGAAGAGTCTGGCTGGCATGGCCGAGTGTCTGGAGAGCCTTACTAGCGGGGCAGAGCTTCTGAAGCGCCTGGCTAGCGAGGCAGAGTGTCTGGAGCGTCTCAGTAGCAAGGCAAAGTGTCTGGAACGTCGAAGTAGCGAATCAGAGTGTCTGGAGCGTCTGGCTAGCATGGCAGAGTGTCTGGAGCGTCTAGCTAGCGTGGCAGAGTGTCTGCAGCCTCTGGCTAGCGTGGCAGATAGTCTGGAGCCACTGGCTAGCGTGGCAGATAGTCTGGAGCGTCTGGGTAGCGAGGCAGAGTGTCTGGAGCACCTGGCTAGCGAGGCAGAATGTCTGGAGGGTCTGGGTAGCAAGGCAGAGTGTCTGGAGAGTCTGGGTAGCAAGGCAGAGTGTCTGGAGCGTCTAGCTAGCGAGGCAGAGTGTCTGGTGTGTCTGGGTAGCGAGGCAAATTGTCTGGAGCGTCTGGGTAGCGAATCAGAGTGTCTGAGCGTCTGGCTAGCGTGGCAGGGTGTCTCGAGCGTCTGGCTAGCATGGCAGAAAGTCTGGAGCGTGTGGCTAGCATAGCTGAGTGTCTGCAGCGTATGGCTAGCGTGGCAGAGTGTCTGGAGCGCCTTGCTAGCAAGACAGAGTGTCTGGAGTGTCTTGCTAGCGTGGCAGAGTGTCTGGAGCCTCTGGCTAGCGTGGCAGATAGTCTGGAGCATCTGACTAGAATAGCAGAGTGTCTGGAGCGTCTAGCTAGCGTGGCAGAGTGTCTGGAACCTCTTGCTAGCGTGGCAGATAAACTGAAGAGTCTGGCTGGCATGGCCGAGTGTCTGGAGAGCCTTACTAGCGGGGCAGAGCTTCTGAAGCGCCTGGCTAGCGAGGCAGAGTGTCTGGAGCGTCTCAGTAGCAAGGCAAAGTGTCTGGAACGTCGAAGTAGCGAATCAGAGTGTCTGGAGCGTCTGGCTAGCATGGCAGAGTGTCTGGAGCGTCTAGCTAGCGTGGCAGAGTGTCTGCAGCCTCTGGCTAGCGTGGCAGATAGTCTGGAGCGTCTGGGTAGCGAGGCAGAGTGTCTGGAGCACCTGGCTAGCAAGGCAGAGTGTCTGGAGGGTCTGGGTAGCAAGGCAGAGTGTCTGGTGTGTCTGGGTAGCGAGGCAAAGTGTCTGGAGCGTCTGGGTAGCGAATCAGAGTGTCTGGAGCGTCTGGCTAGCGTGGCAGAGTGTCTCGAGCGTCTGGCTAGCGTAGCAGAAAGTCTGGAGCGTGTGGCTAGCATAGCTGAGTGTCTGCAGCGTATGGCTAGCGTGGCAGAGTGTCTGGAGCCTCTGGCTAGCGTGGCAGATAGTCTGGAGCGTCTGACTAGAATGGCAGAGTGTCTGGAGCGTCTAGCTAGCGTGTCAGAAAGTCTGGAGCCACTGGCTAGCGTGGCAGATAGTCTGGAGCGTCTGGGTAGCGAGGCAGAGTGTCTGGAGCACCTGGCTAGCAAGGCAGAGTGTCTGGAGGGTCTGGGTAGCAAGGCAGAGTGTCTGGAGCGTCTGGGTAGCGAGGCAAAGTGTCTGGATCGTCTGGCTAGCGTGGCAGAGTTTCTGGAGCGTCTGGCAAGCGTGGCAGATAGTCTGGAGCGTCTGAATAGAATGGCAGAGTGACTGGAGTGTCAAGCTAGCGAAGCAGAGTGTCTGGAGCGTCTGGGTAGCAAGGCAGAGTGTCTGGAGCGTCTAGCTAGCGTGGCAGAGTGTCTGGAGCGCCTTGCTAGCAAGACAGAGTGTCTGGAGTGTCTTGCTAGCGTGGCAGAGTGTCTGGAGCCTCTGGCTAGCGTGGCAGATAGTCTGGAGCATCTGACTAGAATAGCAGAGTGTCTGGAGCGTCTAGCTAGCGTGGCAGAGTGTCTGGAACCTCTTGCTAGCGTGGCAGATAAACTGAAGAGTCTGGCTGGCATGGCCGAGTGTCTGGAGAGCCTTACTAGCGGGGCAGAGCTTCTGAAGCGCCTGGCTAGCGAGGCAGAGTGTCTGGAGCGTCTCAGTAGCAAGGCAAAGTGTCTGGAACGTCGAAGTAGCGAATCAGAGTGTCTGGAGCGTCTGGCTAGCATGGCAGAGTGTCTGGAGCGTCTAGCTAGCGTGGCAGAGTGTCTGCAGCCTCTGGCTAGCGTGGCAGATAGTCTGGAGCGTCTGGGTAGCGAGGCAGAGTGTCTGGAGCACCTGGCTAGCAAGGCAGAGTGTCTGGAGGGTCTGGGTAGCAAGGCAGAGTGTCTGGTGTGTCTGGGTAGCGAGGCAAAGTGTCTGGAGCGTCTGGGTAGCGAATCAGAGTGTCTGGAGCGTCTGGCTAGCGTGGCAGAGTGTCTCGAGCGTCTGGCTAGCGTAGCAGAAAGTCTGGAGCGTGTGGCTAGCATAGCTGAGTGTCTGCAGCGTATGGCTAGCGTGGCAGAGTGTCTGGAGCCTCTGGCTAGCGTGGCAGATAGTCTGGAGCGTCTGACTAGAATGGCAGAGTGTCTGGAGCGTCTAGCTAGCGTGTCAGAAAGTCTGGAGCCACTGGCTAGCGTGGCAGATAGTCTGGAGCGTCTGGGTAGCGAGGCAGAGTGTCTGGAGCACCTGGCTAGCAAGGCAGAGTGTCTGGAGGGTCTGGGTAGCAAGGCAGAGTGTCTGGAGCGTCTGGGTAGCGAGGCAAAGTGTCTGGATCGTCTGGCTAGCGTGGCAGAGTTTCTGGAGCGTCTGGCAAGCGTGGCAGATAGTCTGGAGCGTCTAAATAGAATGGCAGAGTGACTGGAGTGTCAAGCTAGCGAAGCAGAGTGTCTGGAGCGTCTGGGTAGCAAGGCAGAGTGTCTGGAGCGTCTAGCTAGCGTGGCAGAGTGTCTGGAGCGCCTGGCTAGCAAGACAGAGTGTCTGGAGTGTCTTGCTAGCGTGGCAGAGTGTCTGGAGCCTCTGGCTAGCGTGGCAGATAGTCTGGAGCATCTGACTAGAATAGCAGAGTGTCTGGAGCGTCTAGCTAGCGTGGCAGAGTGTCTGGAACCTCTTGCTAGCGTGGCAGATAAACTGAAGAGTCTGGCTGGCATGGCCGAGTGTCTGGAGAGCCTTACTAGCGGGGCAGAGCTTCTGAAGCGCCTGGCTAGCGAGGCAGAGTGTCTGGAGCGTCTCAGTAGCAAGGCAAAGTGTCTGGAACGTCGAAGTAGCGAATCAGAGTGTCTGGAGCGTCTGGCTAGCATGGCAGAGTGTCTGGAGCGTCTAGCTAGCGTGGCAGAGTGTCTGCAGCCTCTGGCTAGCGTGGCAGATAGTCTGGAGCCACTGGCTAGCGTGGCAGATAGTCTGGAGCGTCTGGGTAGCGAGGCAGAGTGTCTGGAGCACCTGGCTAGCGAGGCAGAATGTCTGGAGGGTCTGGGTAGCAAGGCAGAGTGTCTGGAGAGTCTGGGTAGCAAGGCAGAGTGTCTGGAGCGTCTAGCTTGCGAGGCAGAGTGTCTGGTGTGTCTGGGTAGCGAGGCAAATTGTCTGGAGCGTCTGGGTAGCGAATCAGAGTGTCTGAGCGTCTGGCTAGCGTGGCAGGGTGTCTCGAGCGTCTGGCTAGCATGGCAGAAAGTCTGGAGCGTGTGGCTAGCATAGCTGAGTGTCTGCAGCGTATGGCTAGCGTGGCAGAGTGTCTGGAGCGCCTTGCTAGCAAGACAGAGTGTCTGGAGTGTCTTGCTAGCGTGGCAGAGTGTCTGGAGCCTCTGGCTAGCGTGGCAGATAGTCTGGAGCATCTGACTAGAATAGCAGAGTGTCTGGAGCGTCTAGCTAGCGTGGCAGAGTGTCTGGAACCTCTTGCTAGCGTGGCAGATAAACTGAAGAGTCTGGCTGGCATGGCCGAGTGTCTGGAGAGCCTTACTAGCGGGGCAGAGCTTCTGAAGCGCCTGGCTAGCGAGGCAGAGTGTCTGGAGCGTCTCAGTAGCAAGGCAAAGTGTCTGGAACGTCGAAGTAGCGAATCAGAGTGTCTGGAGCGTCTGGCTAGCATGGCAGAGTGTCTGGAGCGTCTAGCTAGCGTGGCAGAGTGTCTGCAGCCTCTGGCTAGCGTGGCAGATAGTCTGGAGCGTCTGGGTAGCGAGGCAGAGTGTCTGGAGCACCTGGCTAGCAAGGCAGAGTGTCTGGAGGGTCTGGGTAGCAAGGCAGAGTGTCTGGTGTGTCTGGGTAGCGAGGCAAAGTGTCTGGAGCGTCTGGGTAGCGAATCAGAGTGTCTGGAGCGTCTGGCTAGCGTGGCAGAGTGTCTCGAGCGTCTGGCTAGCGTAGCAGAAAGTCTGGAGCGTGTGGCTAGCATAGCTGAGTGTCTGCAGCGTATGGCTAGCGTGGCAGAGTGTCTGGAGCCTCTGGCTAGCGTGGCAGATAGTCTGGAGCGTCTGACTAGAATGGCAGAGTGTCTGGAGCGTCTAGCTAGCGTGTCAGAAAGTCTGGAGCCACTGGCTAGCGTGGCAGATAGTCTGGAGCGTCTGGGTAGCGAGGCAGAGTGTCTGGAGCACCTGGCTAGCAAGGCAGAGTGTCTGGAGGGTCTGGGTAGCAAGGCAGAGTGTCTGGAGCGTCTGGGTAGCGAGGCAAAGTGTCTGGATCGTCTGGCTAGCGTGGCAGAGTTTCTGGAGCGTCTGGCAAGCGTGGCAGATAGTCTGGAGCGTCTGAATAGAATGGCAGAGTGACTGGAGTGTCAAGCTAGCGAAGCAGAGTGTCTGGAGCGTCTGGGTAGCAAGGCAGAGTGTCTGGAGCGTCTAGCTAGCGTGGCAGAGTGTCTGGAGCGCCTGGCTAGCAAGACAGAGTGTCTGGAGTGTCTTGCTAGCGTGGCAGAGTGTCTGGAGCCTCTGGCTAGCGTGGCAGATAGTCTGGAGCATCTGACTAGAATAGCAGAGTGTCTGGAGCGTCTAGCTAGCGTGGCAGAGTGTCTGGAACCTCTTGCTAGCGTGGCAGATAAACTGAAGAGTCTGGCTGGCATGGCCGAGTGTCTGGAGAGCCTTACTAGCGGGGCAGAGCTTCTGAAGCGCCTGGCTAGCGAGGCAGAATGTCTGGAGCGTCTCAGTAGCAAGGCAAAGTGTCTGGAACGTCGAAGTAGCGAATCAGAGTGTCTGGAGCGTCTGGCTAGCATGGCAGAGTGTCTGGAGCGTCTAGCTATCGTGGCAGAGTGTCTGCAGCCTCTGGCTAGCGTGGCAGATAGTCTGGAGCCACTGGCTAGCGTGGCAGATAGTCTGGAGCGTCTGGGTAGCGAGGCAGAGTGTCTGGAGCACCTGGCTAGCGAGGCAGAATGTCTGGAGGGTCTGGGTAGCAAGGCAGAGTGTCTGGAGGGTCTGGGTAGCAAGGCAGAGTGTCTGGAGCGTCTAGCTAGCGAGGCAGAGTGTCTGGTGTGTCTGGGTAGCGAGGCAAATTGTCTGGAGCGTCTGGGTAGCGAATCAGAGTGTCTGAGCGTCTGGCTAGCGTGGCAGGGTGTCTCGAGCGTCTGGCTAGCGTGGCAGAAAGTCTGGAGCGTGTGGCTAGCATAGCTGAGTGTCTGCAGCGTATGGCTAGCGTGGCAGAGTGTCTGGAGCCTCTGGCTAGCGTGGCAGATAGTCTGGAGCGTCTGACTAGAATGGCAGAGTGTCTGGAGCGTCTGGGTAGCAAGGCAGAGTACCTGGAGCGTCTGGCTAGCATGGCTGAGTGTCTGGACCGTCTAGCTAGCAAAACAGAGTGTCTGAAGTGCCTTGCTGGCGAGGCAGAGTGCCTGGAGCGTCTGGGTGGCGAGGTAGAGTGTCTGGAGCGCCTGGCTAGCGAGGCAGAGTGTCTGGAGCGTCTGACTAGAATGGCAGAGAGTCTGGATTGTCTGGGTAGCAAGGCAGAGTGTCTGGAGCGTCTAGCTAGCGAAGCAGAGTGTCTGGTGTGTCTAAGTAGCGAGGCAGAGTGTCTGGAGCGTCTGGGTAGCGAATCAGAGTGTCTGGAGCGTCTAGCTAGCGTAGCAGAGTGTCTGGAGCGTCTGGGTAGCGAGGCAGAGTGTCTGGAGCGCCTGGGTAGCAAGACAGAGAGTCTGGAGCGTCTGGGTAGCAAGACAGAGTGTCTGGAGCGTCTAGCTAGCGTAGCAGAGTGTCTGGAGCGTCTGGGTAGCGATGCAGAGTGTCTGGAGCGCCTGGCTAGCGAGGCAGAGTGTCTGGAGCGTCTAGCTAGCATGGTAGAGTAACTGGAGCGTCTGAATAGCGAGGCAGAGTGTCTGGAGCGTCTGGCGAGCGTGGCTGAGTGTCTGGAGCGTCTTGCTAGCGTGGCAGAGTGTCTGGAGCCTATGGCTAGCGTGGCGGATAGTCTGGAGCGTCTGGTTAGCATGGCAGAGTGTCTAGAGCGTCTAGCTAGCGAGGCAGAGTGTCTTGAGCGTCTGGCTAGCGAGGCAGAGTCTCTGGAGCGTCTGGGTAGCGAGGCATAGTGTCTGGAGCGTCTGGGTAGCGAGGCAGTGTGTCAGGAGCGTCTTTCTAGCGAGGCAGAAAGTCTAGAGCGTCTGACTAGCATGGTAGAGTGTATGAAGCGTCTAGCTAGCGAGGCAGAGTGTCTGAAGCGACTGGCTATTGAGGCAGAGTGTCTGGAGCGTCTGGGTAGCGAGGCAAAGTGTCTGGATCGTCTGGCTAGCGTGGCAGAGTTTCTGGAGCGTCTGGCAAGCGTGGCAGATAGTCTGGAGCGTCTGAATAGAATGGCAGAGTGACTGGAGTGTCAAGCTAGCGAAGCAGAGTGTCTGGAGCGTCTGGGTAGCAAGGCAGAGTGTCTGGAGCGTCTAGCTAGCGTGGCAGAGTGTTTGGAGCGCCTTGCTAGCAAGACAGAGTGTCTGGAGTGTCTTGCTAGCGTGGCAGAGTGTCTGGAGCCTCTGGCTAGCGTGGCAGATAGTCTGGAGCATCTGACTAGAATAGCAGAGTGTCTGGAGCGTCTAGCTAGCGTGGCAGAGTGTCTGGAACCTCTTGCTAGCGTGGCAGATAAACTGAAGAGTCTGGCTGGCATGGCCGAGTGTCTGGAGAGCCTTACTAGCGGGGCAGAGCTTCTGAAGCGCCTGGCTAGCGAGGCAGAGTGTCTGGAGCGTCTCAGTAGCAAGGCAAAGTGTCTGGAACGTCGAAGTAGCGAATCAGAGTGTCTGGAGCGTCTGGCTAGCATGGCAGAGTGTCTGGAGCGTCTAGCTAGCGTGGCAGAGTGTCTGCAGCCTCTGGCTAGCGTGGCAGATAGTCTGGAGCGTCTGGGTAGCGAGGCAGAGTGTCTGGAGCACCTGGCTAGCAAGGCAGAGTGTCTGGAGGGTCTGGGTAGCAAGGCAGAGTGTCTGGTGTGTCTGGGTAGCGAGGCAAAGTGTCTGGAGCGTCTGGGTAGCGAATCAGAGTGTCTGGAGCGTCTGGCTAGCGTGGCAGAGTGTCTCGAGCGTCTGGCTAGCGTGGCAGAAAGTCTGGAGCGTGTGGCTAGCATAGCTGAGTGTCTGCAGCGTATGGCTAGCGTGGCAGAGTGTCTGGAGCCTCTGGCTAGCGTGGCAGATAGTCTGGAGCGTCTGACTAGAATGGCAGAGTGTCTGGAGCGTCTAGCTAGCGTGTCAGAAAGTCTGGAGCCACTGGCTAGCGTGGCAGATAGTCTGGAGCGTCTGGGTAGCGAGGCAGAGTGTCTGGAGCACCTGGCTAGCAAGGCAGAGTGTCTGGAGGGTCTGGGTAGCAAGGCAGAGTGTCTGGAGCGTCTGGGTAGCGAGGCAAAGTGTCTGGATCGTCTGGCTAGCGTGGCAGAGTTTCTGGAGCGTCTGGCAAGCGTGGCAGATAGTCTGGAGCGTCTGAATAGAATGGCAGAGTGACTGGAGTGTCAAGCTAGCGAAGCAGAGTGTCTGGAGCGTCTGGGTAGCAAGGCAGAGTGTCTGGAGCGTCTAGCTAGCGTGGCAGAGTGTCTGGAGCGCCTGGCTAGCAAGACAGAGTGTCTGGATTGTCTTGCTAGCGTGGCAGAGTGTCTGGAGCCTCTGGCTAGCGTGGCAGATAGTCTGGAGCATCTGACTAGAATAGCAGAGTGTCTGGAGCGTCTAGCTAGCGTGGCAGAGTGTCTGGAACCTCTTGCTAGCGTGGCAGATAAACTGAAGAGTCTGGCTGGCATGGCCGAGTGTCTGGAGAGCCTTACTAGCGGGGCAGAGCTTCTGAAGCGCCTGGCTAGCGAGGCAGAGTGTCTGGAGCGTCTGGCTAGCATGGCAGAGTGTCTGGAGCGTCTAGCTAGCGTGGCAGAGTGTCTGCAGCCTCTGGCTAGCGTGGCAGATAGTCTGGAGCCACTGGCTAGCGTGGCAGATAGTCTGGAGCGTCTGGGTAGCGAGGCAGAGTGTCTGGAGCACCTGGCTAGCGAGGCAGAATGTCTGGAGGGTCTGGGTAGCAAGGCAGAGTGTCTGGAGGGTCTGGGTAGCAAGGCAGAGTGTCTGGAGCGTCTAGCTAGCGAGGCAGAGTGTCTGGTGTGTCTGGGTAGCGAGGCAAATTGTCTGGAGCGTCTGGGTAGCGAATCAGAGTGTCTGAGCGTCTGGCTAGCGTGGCAGGGTGTCTCGAGCGTCTGGCTAGCATGGCAGAAAGTCTGGAGCGTGTGGCTAGCATAGCTGAGTGTCTGCAGCGTATGGCTAGCGTGGCAGAGTGTCTGGAGCCTCTGGCTAGCGTGGCAGATAGTCTGGAGCGTCTGACTAGAATGGCAGAGTGTCTGGAGCGTCTGGGTAGCAAGGCAGAGTACCTGGAGCGTCTGGCTAGCATGGCTGAGTGTCTGGACCGTCTAGCTAGCAAAACAGAGTGTCTGAAGTGCCTTGCTGGCGAGGCAGAGTGCCTGGAGCGTCTGGGTGGCTAGGTAGAGTGTCTGGAGCGCCTGGCTAGCGAGGCAGAGTGTCTGGAGCGTCTGACTAGAATGGCAGAGAGTCTGGATTGTCTGGGTAGCAAGGCAGAGTGTCTGGAGCGTCTAGCTAGCGAAGCAGAGTGTCTGGTGTGTCTAAGTAGCGAGGCAAAGTGTCTGGAGCGTCTGGGTAGCGAATCAGAGTGTCTGGAGCGTCTAGCTAGCGTAGCAGAGTGTCTGGAGCGTCTGGGTAGCGAGGCAGAGTGTCTGGAGCGCCTGGGTAGCAAGACAGAGAGTCTGGAGCGTCTGGGTAGCAAGACAGAGTGTCTGGAGCGTCTAGCTAGCGTAGCAGAGTGTCTGGAGCGTCTGGGTAGCGATGCAGAGTGTCTGGAGCGCCTGGCTAGCGAGGCAGAGTGTCTGGAGCGTCTAGCTAGCATGGTAGAGTAACTGGAGCGTCTGAATAGCGAGGCAGAGTGTCTGGAGCGTCTGGCGAGCGTGGCTGAGTGTCTGGAGCGTCTTGCTAGCGTGGCAGAGTGTCTGGAGCCTATGGCTAGCGTGGCGGATAGTCTGGAGCGTCTGGTTAGCATGGCAGAGTGTCTAGAGCGTCTAGCTAGCGAGGCAGAGTGTCTTGAGCGTCTGGCTAGCGAGGCAGAGTCTCTGGAGCGTCTGGGTAGCGAGGCATAGTGTCTGGAGCGTCTGGGTAGCGAGGCAGTGTGTCAGGAGCGTCTTTCTAGCGAGGCAGAAAGTCTAGAGCGTCTGACTAGCATGGTAGAGTGTATGAAGCGTCTAGCTAGCGAGGCAGAGTGTCTGAAGCGACTGGCTATTGAGGCAGAGTGTCTGGAGCGTCTGGGTAGCGAGGCAAAGTGTCTGGATCGTCTGGCTAGCGTGGCAGAGTTTCTGGAGCGTCTGGCAAGCGTGGCAGATAGTCTGGAGCGTCTGAATAGAATGGCAGAGTGACTGGAGTGTCAAGCTAGCGAAGCAGAGTGTCTGGAGCGTCTGGGTAGCAAGGCAGAGTGTCTGGAGCGTCTAGCTAGCGTGGCAGAGTGTCTGGACCGTCTAGCTAGCAAAACAGAGTGTCTGAAGTGCCTTGCTGGCGAGGCAGAGTGCCTGGAGCGTCTGGGTGGCTAGGTAGAGTGTCTGGAGCGCCTGGCTAGCGAGGCAGAGTGTCTGGAGCGTCTGACTAGAATGGCAGAGAGTCTGGATTGTCTGGGTAGCAAGGCGGAGTGTCTGGAGCGTCTAGCTAGCGAAGCAGAGTGTCTGGTGTGTCTAGGTAGCGAGGCAAAGTGTCTGGAGCGTCTGGGTAGCAAATCAGAGTGTCTGGAGCGTCTAGCTATCGTAGCAGAGTGTCTGGAGCGCTGGGTAGCGAGGCAGAGTGTCTGGAGCGCCTGGGTAGCAAGACAGAGAGTCTGGAGCGTCTGGGTAGCAAGACAGAGTGTCTGGAGCGTCTAGCTAGCGTAGCAGAGTGTCTGGAGCGTCTGGGTAGCGATGCAGAGTGTCTGGAGCGCCTGGCTAGCGAGGCAGAGTGTCTGGAGCGTCAAGCTAGCATGGTAGAGTAACTGGAGCGTCTGAATAGCGAGGCAGAGTGTCTGGAGCGTCTGGCGAGCGTGGCTGAGTGTCTGGAGCGTCTTGCTAGCGTGGCAGAGTGTCTGGAGCCTATGGCTAGCGTGGCGGATAGTCTGGAGCGTCTGGTTAGCATGGCAGAGTGTCTAGAGCGTCTAGCTAGCGAGGCAGAGTGTCTTGAGCGTCTGGCTAGCGAGGCAGAGTCTCTGGAGCGTCTGGGTAGCGAGGCATAGTGTCTGGAGCGTCTGGGTAGCGAGGCAGTGTGTCAGGAGCGTCTTTCTAGCGAGGCAGAAAGTCAAGAGCGTCTGACTAGCATGGTAGAGTGTATGAAGCGTCTAGCTAGCGAGGCAGAGTGTCTGAAGCGACTGGCTATTGAGGCAGAGTGTCTGGAGCGTCTGGGTAGCGAGGCAAAGTGTCTGGATCGTCTGGCTAGCGTGGCAGAGTTTCTGGAGCGTCTGGCAAGCGTGGCAGATAGTCTGGAGCGTCTGAATAGAATGGCAGAGTGACTGGAGTGTCAAGCTAGCGAAGCAGAGTGTCTGGAGCGTCTGGGTAGCAAGGCAGAGTGTCTGGAGCGTCTAGCTAGCGTGGCAGAGTGTCTGGAGCGCCTTGCTAGCAAGACAGAGTGTCTGGAGTGTCTTGCTAGCGTGGCAGAGTGTCTGGAGCCTCTGGCTAGCGTGGCAGATAGTCTGGAGCATCTGACTAGAATAGCAGAGTGTCTGGAGCGTCTAGCTAGCGTGGCAGAGTGTCTGGAACCTCTTGCTAGCGTGGCAGATAAACTGAAGAGTCTGGCTGGCATGGCCGAGTGTCTGGAGAGCCTTACTAGCGGGGCAGAGCTTCTGAAGCGCCTGGCTAGCGAGGCAGAGTGTCTGGAGCGTCTCAGTAGCAAGGCAAAGTGTCTGGAACGTCGAAGTAGCGAATCAGAGTGTCTGGAGCGTCTGGCTAGCATGGCAGAGTGTCTGGAGCGTCTAGCTAGCGTGGCAGAGTGTCTGCAGCCTCTGGCTAGCGTGGCAGATAGTCTGGAGCGTCTGGGTAGCGAGGCAGAGTGTCTGGAGCACCTGGCTAGCAAGGCAGAGTGTCTGGAGGGTCTGGGTAGCAAGGCAGAGTGTCTGGTGTGTCTGGGTAGCGAGGCAAAGTGTCTGGAGCGTCTGGGTAGCGAATCAGAGTGTCTGGAGCGTCTGGCTAGCGTGGCAGAGTGTCTCGAGCGTCTGGCTAGCGTGGCAGAAAGTCTGGAGCGTGTGGCTAGCATAGCTGAGTGTCTGCAGCGTATGGCTAGCGTGGCAGAGTGTCTGGAGCCTCTGGCTAGCGTGGCAGATAGTCTGGAGCGTCTGACTAGAATGGCAGAGTGTCTGGAGCGTCTAGCTAGCGTGTCAGAAAGTCTGGAGCCACTGGCTAGCGTGGCAGATAGTCTGGAGCGTCTGGGTAGCGAGGCAGAGTGTCTGGAGCACCTGGCTAGCAAGGCAGAGTGTCTGGAGGGTCTGGGTAGCAAGGCAGAGTGTCTGGAGCGTCCGGGTAGCGAGGCAAAGTGTCTGGATCGTCTGGCTAGCGTGGCAGAGTTTCTGGAGCGTCTGGCAAGCGTGGCAGATAGTCTGGAGCGTCTGAATAGAATGGCAGAGTGACTGGAGTGTCAAGCTAGCGAAGCAGAGTGTCTGGAGCGTCTGGGTAGCAAGGCAGAGTGTCTGGAGCGTCTAGCTAGCGTGGCAGAGTGTCTGGAGCGCCTGGCTAGCAAGACAGAGTGTCTGGAGTGTCTTGCTAGCGTGGCAGAGTGTCTGGAGCCTCTGGCTAGCGTGGCAGATAGTCTGGAGCATCTGACTAGAATAGCAGAGTGTCTGGAGCGTCTAGCTAGCGTGGCAGAGTGTCTGGAACCTCTGGCTAGCGTGGCAGATAAACTGAAGCGTCTGACTGGCATGGCAGAGTGTCTGGAGAGCCTAACTAGCGGGGCAGAGCTTCTGAAGCGCCTGGCTAGCGAGGCAGAGTGTCTGGAGCGTCTCAGTAGCAAGGCAAAGTGTCTGGAACGTCGAAGTAGCGAATCAGAGTGTCTGGAGCGTCTGGCTAGCATGGCAGAGTGTCTGGAGCGTCTAGCTAGCGTGGCAGAGTGTCTGCAGCTTCTGGCTAGCGTGGCAGATAGTCTGGAGCCACTGGCTAGCGTGGCAGATAGTCTGGAGCGTCTGGGTAGCGAGGCAGAGTGTCTGGAGCACCTGGCTAGCGAGGCAGAATGTCTGGAGGGTCTGGGTAGCAAGGCAGAGTGTCTGGAGGGTCTGGGTAGCAAGGCAGAGTGTCTGGAGCGTCTAGCTAGCGAGGCAGAGTGTCTGGTGTGTCTGGGTAGCGAGGCAAATTGTCTGGAGCGTCTGGGTAGCGAATCAGAGTGTCTGAGCGTCTGGCTAGCGTGGCAGGGTGTCTCGAGCGTCTGGCTAGCATGGCAGAAAGTCTGGAGCGTGTGGCTAGCATAGCTGAGTGTCTGCAGCGTATGGCTAGCGTGGCAGAGTGTCTGGAGCCTCTGGCTAGCGTGGCAGATAGTCTGGAGCGTCTGACTAGAATGGCAGAGTGTCTGGAGCGTCTGGGTAGCAAGGCAGAGTACCTGGAGCGTCTGGCTAGCATGGCTGAGTGTCTGGACCGTCTAGCTAGCAAAACAGAGTGTCTGAAGTGCCTTGCTGGCGAGGCAGAGTGCCTGGAGCGTCTGGGTGGCTAGGTAGAGTGTCTGGAGCGCCTGGCTAGCGAGGCAGAGTGTCTGGAGCGTCTGACTAGAATGGCAGAGAGTCTGGATTGTCTGGGTAGCAAGGCGGAGTGTCTGGAGCGTCTAGCTAGCGAAGCAGAGTGTCTGGTGTGTCTAGGTAGCGAGGCAAAGTGTCTGGAGCGTCTGGGTAGCAAATCAGAGTGTCTGGAGCGTCTAGCTATCGTAGCAGAGTGTCTGGAGCGCTGGGTAGCGAGGCAGAGTGTCTGGAGCGCCTGGGTAGCAAGACAGAGAGTCTGGAGCGTCTGGGTAGCAAGACAGAGTGTCTGGAGCGTCTAGCTAGCGTAGCAGAGTGTCTGGAGCGTCTGGGTAGCGATGCAGAGTGTCTGGAGCGCCTGGCTAGCGAGGCAGAGTGTCTGGAGCGTCAAGCTAGCATGGTAGAGTAACTGGAGCGTCTGAATAGCGAGGCAGAGTGTCTGGAGCGTCTGGCGAGCGTGGCTGAGTGTCTGGAGCGTCTTGCTAGCGTGGCAGAGTGTCTGGAGCCTATGGCTAGCGTGGCGGATAGTCTGGAGCGTCTGGTTAGCATGGCAGAGTGTCTAGAGCGTCTAGCTAGCGAGGCAGAGTGTCTTGAGCGTCTGGCTAGCGAGGCAGAGTCTCTGGAGCGTCTGGGTAGCGAGGCATAGTGTTGGAGCGTCTGGGTAGCGAGGCAGTGTGTCAGGAGCGTCTTTCTAGCGAGGCAGAAAGTCTAGAGCGTCTGACTAGCATGGTAGAGTGTATGAAGCGTCTAGCTAGCGAGGCAGAGTGTCTGAAGCGACTGGCTATTGAGGCAGAGTGTCTGGAGCGTCTGGGTAGCGAGGCAAAGTGTCTGGATCGTCTGGCTAGCGTGGCAGAGTTTCTGGAGCGTCTGGCAAGCGTGGCAGATAGTCTGGAGCGTCTGAATAGAATGGCAGAGTGACTGGAGTGTCAAGCTAGCGAAGCAGAGTGTCTGGAGCGTCTGGGTAGCAAGGCAGAGTGTCTGGAGCGTCTAGCTAGCGTGGCAGAGTGTCTGGAGCGCCTGGCTAGCAAGACAGAGTGTCTGGAGTGTCTTGCTAGCGTGGCAGAGTGTCTGGAGCCTCTGGCTAGCGTGGCAGATAGTCTGGAGCATCTGACTAGAATAGCAGAGTGTCTGGAGCGTCTAGCTAGCGTGGCAGAGTGTCTGGAACCTCTTGCTAGCGTGGCAGATAAACTGAAGCGTCTGGCTGGCATGGCCGAGTGTCTGGAGAGCCTTACTAGCGGGGCAGAGCTTCTGAAGCGCCTGGCTAGCGAGGCAGAGTGTCTGGAGCGTCTCAGTAGCAAGGCAAAGTGTCTGGAACGTCGAAGTAGCGAATCAGAGTGTCTGGAGCGTCTGGCTAGCATGGCAGAGTGTCTGGAGCGTCTAGCTAGCGTGGCAGAGTGTCTGCAGCCTCTGGCTAGCGTGGCAGATAGTCTGGAGCGTCTGGGTAGCGAGGCAGAGTGTCTGGAGCACCTGGCTAGCAAGGCAGAGTGTCTGGAGGGTCTGGGTAGCAAGGCAGAGTGTCTGGTGTGTCAGGGTAGCGAGGCAAAGTGTCTGGAGCGTCTGGGTAGCGAATCAGAGTGTCTGGAGCGTCTGGCTAGCGTGGCAGAGTGTCTCGAGCGTCTGGCTAGCGTGGCAGAAAGTCTGGAGCGTGTGGCTAGCATAGCTGAGTGTCTGCAGCGTATGGCTAGCGTGGCAGAGTGTCTGGAGCCTCTGGCTAGCGTGGCAGATAGTCTGGAGCGTCTGACTAGAATGGCAGAGTGTCTGGAGCGTCTAGCTAGCGTGTCAGAAAGTCTGGAGCCACTGGCTAGCGTGGCAGATAGTCTGGAGCGTCTGGGTAGCGAGGCAGAGTGTCTGGAGCACCTGGCTAGCAAGGCAGAGTGTCTGGAGGGTCTGGGTAGCAAGGCAGAGTGTCTGGTGTGTCTGGGTAGCGAGGCAAAGTGTCTGGAGCGTCTGGGTAGCGAATCAGAGTGTCTGGAGCGTCTGGCTAGCGTGGCAGAGTGTCTCGAGCGTCTGGCTAGCGTGGCAGAAAGTCTGGAGCGTGTGGCTAGCATAGCTGAGTGTCTGCAGCGTATGGCTAGCGTGGCAGAGTGTCTGGAGCCTCTGGCTAGCGTGGCAGATAGTCTGGAGCGTCTGACTAGAATGGCAGAGTGTCTGGAGCGTCTGGGTAGCAAGGCAGAGTACCTGGAGCGTCTGGCTAGCATGGCTGAGTGTCTGGACCGTCTAGCTAGCAAAACAGAGTGTCTGAAGTGCCTTGCTGGCGAGGCAGAGTGCCTGGAGCGTCTGGGTGGCGAGGTAGAGTGTCTGGAGCGCCTGGCTAGCGAGGCAGAGTGTCTGGAGCGTCTGACTAGAATGGCAGAGAGTCTGGATTGTCTGGGTAGCAAGGCAGAGTACCTGGAGCGTCTGGCTAGCAAAGCAGAGTGTCTGGAGCCTCTGGCTAGCGTAGCAGGTAGTCTGGAGCGTCTGACTAGAATGGCAGAGTGTCTTGAGCGTCTTGCTAGTAAGGCAGAAAGTCTGAAGCGTCTGACTAGCATGGCAGAGTGCCTGGACCATCTAGCTAGCGAAGCAGATTGTCTGGAGCGTCTGGGTAGCGGGGCAAAGTGTCTAGAGAGTCTGGCTAGCGTGGCAGAGTGTCTGGAGCGTCTGGCTAGCGTGGCAGATAGTCTAGAGCGTCTGACTAGAATGGCAGAGTGTCTGGAGCGTCTGGGTAGCAAGGCAGAGTGTCTGGAGCGTCTAGCTAGCGTAGCAGAGTGTCTGGAGCCTATGGCTAGCGTGGCATATAGTCTATAGCGTCTGGCTAGCATGGCAGAGTGTCTGAAGCGCCTGGCTAGCGAGGCAGAGTCTCTGGAGCGTCTGGCTAGTATGGCAGAGTGTCTGGAGCGCCTCGCTAGCGAGGCAGAGCTTCTGAAGCGCCTGGCTAGCGAGGCAGAGTGTCTGGAGCGTTTGGGTAGCAAGGCAAAGTGTCTGGAACGTCTGGGTAGCGACTAAGAGTGTCTGGAGCGTCTAGCTAGCATGGCAGAGTGTCTGGAGCGTCTAGCTAGCGTGGCAGAGTGTCTGCAGCCTCTGGCTAGCGTGGCAGATAGTCTGGAGCCACTGGCTAGCGTGGCAGATAGTCTGGAGCGTCTGGGTAGCGAGGCAGAGTGTCTGGAGCACCTGGCTAGCGAGGCAGAATGTCTGGAGGGTCTGGGTAGCAAGGCAGAGTGTCTGGAGGGTCTGGGTAGCAAGGCAGAGTGTCTGGAGCGTCTAGCTAGCGAGGCAGAGTGTCTGGTGTGTCTGGGTAGCGAGGCAAATTGTCTGGAGAGTCTGGGTAGCGAATCAGAGTGTCTGAGCGTCTGGCTAGCGTGGCAGGGTGTCTCGAGCGTCTGGCTAGCGTGGCAGAAAGTCTGGAGCGTGTGGCTAGCATAGCTGAGTGTCTGCAGCGTATGGCTAGCGTGGCAGAGTGTCTGGAGCCTCTGGCTAGCGTGGCAGATAGTCTGGAGCGTCTGACTAGAATGGCAGAGTGTCTGGACCGTCTAGCTAGCCAAACAGAGTGTCTGAAGTGCCTTGCTGGCGAGGCAGAGTGCCTGGTGTGTCTAAGTAGCGAGGCAAAGTGTCTGGAGCGTCTGGGTAGCGAATCAGAGTGTCTGGAGCGTGTAGCTAGCGTAGCAGAGTGTCTGGAGCGTCTGGGTAGCGAGGCAGAGTGTCTGGAGCGCCTGGGTAGCAAGACAGAGAGTCTGGAGCGTCTGGGTAGCAAGACAGAGTGTCTGGAGCGTCTAGCTAGCGTAGCAGAGTGTCTGGAGCGTCTGGGTAGCGATGCAGAGTGTCTGGAGCGCCTGGCTAGCGAGGCAGAGTGTCTGGAGCGTCTAGCTAGCATGGTAGAGTAACTGGAGCGTCTGAATAGCGAGGCAGAGTGTCTGGAGCGTCTGGCGAGCTTGGCTGAGTGTCTGGAGCGTCTTGCTAGCGTGGCAGAGTGTCTGGAGCCTATGGCTAGCGTGGCGGATAGTCTGGAGCGTCTGGTTAGCATGGCAGAGTGTCTAGAGCGTCTAGCTAGCGAGGCAGAGTGTCTTGAGCGTCTGGCTAGCGAGGCAGAGTCTCTGGAGCGTCTGGGTAGCGAGGCATAGTGTCTGGAGCGTCTGGGTAGCGAGGCAGAGTGTCAGGAGCGTCTTTCTAGCGAGGCAGAAAGTCTAGAGCGTCTGACTAGCATGGTAGAGTGTATGAAGCGTCTAGCTAGCGAGGCAGAGTGTCTGAAGCGACTGGCTATTGAGGCAGAGTGTCTGGAGCGTCTGGGTAGCGAGGCAAAGTGTCTGGATCGTCTGGCTAGCGTGGCAGAGTTTCTGGAGCGTCTGGCAAGCGTGGCAGATAGTCTGGAGCGTCTGAATAGAATGGCAGAGTGACTGGAGTGTCAAGCTAGCGAAGCAGAGTGTCTGGAGCGTCTGGGTAGCAAGGCAGAGTGTCTGGAGCGTCTAGCTAGCGTGGCAGAGTGTCTGGAGCGCCTGGCTAGCAAGACAGAGTGTCTGGAGTGTCTTGCTAGCGTGGCAGAGTGTCTGGAGCCTCTGGCTAGCGTGGCAGATAGTCTGGAGCATCTGACTAGAATAGCAGAGTGTCTGGAGCGTCTAGCTAGCGTGGCAGAGTGTCTGGAACCTCTGGCTAGCGTGGCAGATAAACTGAAGCGTCTGGCTGGCATGGCAGAGTGTCTGGAGAGCCTAACTAGCGGGGCAGAGCTTCTTAAGCGCCTGGCTAGCGAGGCAGAGTGTCTGGAGTGTCTCAGTAGCAAGGCAAAGTGTCTGGAACGTCGAAGTAGCGAATCAGAGTGTCTGGAGCGTCTGGCTAGCATGGCAGAGTGTCTGGAGCGTCTAGCTAGCGTGGCAGAGTGTCTGCAGCCTCTGGCTAGCGTGGCAGATAGTCTGGAGCCACTGGCTAGCGTGGCAGATAGTCTGGAGCGTCTGGGTAGCGAGGCAGAGTGTCTGGAGCACCTGGCTAGCGAGGCAGAATGTCTGGAGGGTCTGGGTAGCAAGGCAGAGTGTCTGGAGGGTCTGGGTAGCAAGGCAGAGTGTCTGGAGCGTCTAGCTAGCGAGGCAGAGTGTCTGGTGTGTCTGGGTAGCGAGGCAAATTTTCTGGAGCGTCTGGGTAGCGAATCAGAGTGTCTGAGCGTCTGGCTAGCGTGGCAGGGTGTCTCGAGCGTCTGGCTAGCATGGCAGAAAGTCTGAAGCGTGTGGCTAGCATAGCTGAGTGTCTGCAGCGTATGGCTAGCGTGGCAGAGTGTCTGGAGCCTCTGGCTAGCGTGGCAGATAGTCTGGAGCGTCTGACTAGAATGGCAGAGTGTCTGGAGCGTCTGGGTAGCAAGGCAGAGTACCTGGAGCGTCTGGCTAGCATAGCTGAGTGTCTGGACCGTCTAGCTAGCAAAACAGAGTGTCTGAAGTGCCTTGCTGGCGAGGCAGAGTGCCTGGAGCGTCTGGGTGGCTAGGTAGAGTGTCTGGAGCGCCTGGCTAGCGAGGCAGAGTGTCTGGAGCGTCTGACTAGAATGGCAGAGAGTCTGGATTGTCTGGGTAGCAAGGCGGAGTGTCTGGAGCGTCTAGCTAGCGAAGCAGAGTGTCTGGTGTGTCTAGGTAGCGAGGCAAAGTGTCTGGAGCGTCTGGGTAGCAAATCAGAGTGTCTGGAGCGTCTAGCTATCGTAGCAGAGTGTCTGGAGCGTCTGGGTAGCGAGGCAGAGTGTCTGGAGCGCCTGGGTAGCAAGACAGAGAGTCTGGAGCGTCTGGGTAGCAAGACAGAGTGTCTGGAGCGTCTAGCTAGCGTAGCAGAGTGTCTGGAGCGTCTGGGTAGCGATGCAGAGTGTCTGGAGCGCCTGGCTAGCGAGGCAGAGTGTCTGGAGCGTCAAGCTAGCATGGTAGAGTAACTGGAGCGTCTGAATAGCGAGGCAGAGTGTCTGGAGCGTCTGGCGAGCGTGGCTGAGTGTCTGGAGCGTCTTGCTAGCGTGGCAGAGTGTCTGGAGCCTATGGCTAGCGTGGCGGATAGTCTGGAGCGTCTGGTTAGCATGGCAGAGTGTCTAGAGCGTCTAGCTAGCGAGGCAGAGTGTCTTGAGCGTCTGGCTAGCGAGGCAGAGTCTCTGGAGCGTCTGGGTAGCGAGGCATAGTGTCTGGAGCGTCTGGGTAGCGAGGCAGTGTGTCAGGAGCGTCTTTCTAGCGAGGCAGAAAGTCTAGAGCGTCTGACTAGCATGGTAGAGTGTATGAAGCGTCTAGCTAGCGAGGCAGAGTGTCTGAAGCGACTGGCTATTGAGGCAGAGTGTCTGGAGCGTCTGGGTAGCGAGGCAAAGTGTCTGGATCGTCTGGCTAGCGTGGCAGAGTTTCTGGAGCGTCTGGCAAGCGTGGCAGATAGTCTGGAGCGTCTGAATAGAATGGCAGAGTGACTGGAGTGTCAAACTAGCGAAGCAGAGTGTCTGGAGCGTCTGGGTAGCAAGGCAGAGTGTCTGGAGCGTCTAGCTAGCGTGGCAGAGTGTCTGGAGCGCCTGGCTAGCAAGACAGAGTGTCTGGAGTGTCTTGCTAGCGTGGCAGAGTGTCTGGAGCCTCTGGCTAGCGTGGCAGATAGTCTGGAGCATCTGACTAGAATAGCAGAGTGTCTGGAGCGTCTAGCTAGCGTGGCAGAGTGTCTGGAACCTCTTGCTAGCGTGGCAGATAAACTGAAGCGTCTGGCTGGCATGGCCGAGTGTCTGGAGAGCCTTACTAGCGGGGCAGAGCTTCTGAAGCGCCTGGCTAGCGAGGCAGAGTGTCTGGAGCGTCTCAGTAGCAAGGCAAAGTGTCTGGAACGTCGAAGTAGCGAATCAGAGTGTCTGGAGCGTCTGGCTAGCATGGCAGAGTGTCTGGAGCGTCTAGCTAGCGTGGCAGAGTGTCTGCAGCCTCTGGCTAGCGTGGCAGATAGTCTGGAGCGTCTGGGTAGCGAGGCAGAGTGTCTGGAGCACCTGGCTAGCAAGGCAGAGTGTCTGGAGGGTCTGGGTAGCAAGGCAGAGTGTCTGGTGTGTCTGGGTAGCGAGGCAAAGTGTCTGAAGCGTCTGGGTAGCGAATCAGAGTGTCTGGAGCGTCTGGCTAGCGTGGCAGAGTGTCTCGAGCGTCTGGCTAGCGTGGCAGAAAGTCTGGAGCGTGTGGCTAGCATAGCTGAGTGTCTGCAGCGTATGGCTAGCGTGGCAGAGTGTCTGGAGCCTCTGGCTAGCGTGGCAGATAGTCTGGAGCGTCTGACTAGAATGGCAGAGTGTCTGGAGCGTCTAGCTAGCGTGTCAGAAAGTCTGGAGCCACTGGCTAGCGTGGCAGATAGTCTGGAGCGTCTGGGTAGCGAGGCAGAGTGTCTGGAGCACCTGGCTAGCAAGGCAGAGTGTCTGGAGGGTCTGGGTAGCAAGGCAGAGTGTCTGGTGTGTCTGGGTAGCGAGGCAAAGTGTCTGGAGCGTCTGGGTAGCGAATCAGAGTGTCTGGAGCGTCTGGCTAGCGTGGCAGAGTGTCTCGAGCGTCTGGCTAGCGTGGCAGAAAGTCTGGAGCGTGTGGCTAGCATAGCTGAGTGTCTGCAGCGTATGGCTAGCGTGGCAGAGTGTCTGGAGCCTCTGGCTAGCGTGGCAGATAGTCTGGAGCGTCTGACTAGAATGGCAGAGTGTCTGGAGCGTCTGGGTAGCAAGGCAGAGTACCTGGAGCGTCTAGCTAGCATGGCTGAGTGTCTGGACCGTCTAGCTAGCAAAACAGAGTGTCTGAAGTGCCTTGCTGGCGAGGCAGAGTGCCTGGAGCGTCTGGGTGGCGAGGTAGAGTGTCTGGAGCGCCTGGCTAGCGAGGCAGAGTGTCTGGAGCGTCTGACTAGAATGGCAGAGAGTCTGGATTGTCTGGGTAGCAAGGCAGAGTACCTGGAGCGTCTGGCTAGCAAAGCAGAGTGTCTGGAGCCTCTGGCTAGCGTAGCAGGTAGTCTGGAGCGTCTGACTAGAATGGCAGAGTGTCTTGAGCGTCTTGCTAGTAAGGCAGAAAGTCTGAAGCGTCTGACTAGCATGGCAGAGTGCCTGGACCATCTAGCTAGCGAAGCAGATTGTCTGGAGCGTCTGGGTAGCGGGGCAAAGTGTCTAGAGAGTCTGGCTAGCGTGGCAGAGTGTCTGGAGCGTCTGGCTAGCGTGGCAGATAGTCTAGAGCGTCTGACTAGAATGGCAGAGTGTCTGGAGCGTCTGGGTAGCAAGGCAGAGTGTCTGGAGCGTCTAGCTAGCGTAGCAGAGTGTCTGGAGCCTATGGCTAGCGTGGCATATAGTCTATAGCGTCTGGCTAGCATGGCAGAGTGTCTGAAGCGCCTGGCTAGCGAGGCAGAGTCTCTGGAGCGTCTGGCTAGTATGGCAGAGTGTCTGGAGCGCCTCGCTAGCGAGGCAGAGCTTCTGAAGCGCCTGGCTAGCGAGGCAGAGTGTCTGGAGCGTTTGGGTAGCAAGGCAAAGTGTCTGGAACGTCTGGGTAGCGACTAAGAGTGTCTGGAGCGTCTAGCTAGCATGGCAGAGTGTCTGGAGCGTCTAGCTAGCGTGGCAGAGTGTCTGCAGCCTCTGGCTAGCGTGGCAGATAGTCTGGAGCCACTGGCTAGCGTGGCAGATAGTCTGGAGCGTCTGGGTAGCGAGGCAGAGTGTCTGGAGCACCTGGCTAGCGAGGCAGAATGTCTGGAGGGTCTGGGTAGCAAGGCAGAGTGTCTGGAGGGTCTGGGTAGCAAGGCAGAGTGTCTGGAGCGTCTAGCTAGCGAGGCAGAGTGTCTGGTGTGTCTGGGTAGCGAGGCAGAGTGTCTGGAGCGCCTGGCTAGCGAGGCAGTGTGTCTGGAGCGTCTAGCTAGCATGGTAGAGTAACTGGAGCGTCTGAATAGCGAGGCAGAGTGTCTGGAACGTCTGGCGAGCGTGGCTGAGTGTCTGGAGCGTCTTGCTAGCGTGACCGAATGTCTGGAGCCTATGGCTAGCGTGGCGGATAGTCTGGAGCATCTGGTTATCATGGCAGAGTGTCTAGAGCGTCTAGCTAGCGAGGCAGAGTGTCTGGAGCGTCTGGGTAGCGAGGCAAAGTGTCTGGAGCGTCTGGGTAGCGAGGCAGAGTGTCAGGAGCGTCTTGCTAGCGAGGCAGAAAGTTAAGAGCGTCTGGCTAGCGTGGCGGAAAGTCTGGAGCGTCTGACTAGAATAGCAGAGTGTCTGGAGCGTCTGGGTAGCAAGGCAGAGTACCTGGAGCGTCTGGCTAGCATGGCTGAGTGTCTGGACCGTCTAGCTAGCGAAAAAGAGTGTCTGAAGTGCCTTGCTGGCGAGGCAGAGTGCCTGGAGCGTCTGGGTAGCGAGGCAGAAAGTCTGGAGCGCCTGGGTAGCGAGGCAGAGTGTCTGGAGCGCCTGGCTAGCGAGGCAGTGTGTCTGGAGCGTCTAGCTAGCATGGTAGAGTAACTGGAGCATCTGAATAGCGAGGCAGAGTGTCTGGAACGTCTGGCGAGCGTGGCTGAGTGTCTGGAGCCTATGGCTAGCGTGGCGGATAGTCTGGAGCGTCTGGCTAGCGTGGCAGATAGTCTAGAGCGTCTAGGTAGCGAGGCTGAGTGTCTGGAGCACCCGGCTAGGAAGGCAGAGTGTCTGGAGGGTCTGGGTAGCAAGGCAGAGTGTCTGGAGCGTCTAGCTAGCGTAGCAGAGTGTCTGGTGGTTCTAAGTAGCGAGGCAAAGTGTCTGGAGCGTCTGGGTAGCAAGACAGAGAGTCTGGAGCGTCTGGGTAGCAAGACAGAGTGTCTGGAGCGTCTAGCTAGCGTAGCAGAGTGTCTGGAGCGTCTGGGTAGCGAGGCAGAGTGTCTGCAGCGTATGGCTAACGTGGCAGAGTGTCTGGAGCCTCTGGCTAGCGTGGCAGATAGTCTGGAGCGTCTGGGTAGTAAGGCAGAGTGTCTGGAGCGCCTGGCTAGCGAGGCAGAGTGTCTGGAGGGTCAAAGTAGCAAGGCAGAGTGCCTGGAGCGTCTAGCTAGCGTGGCAGAGTGTCTGGAGCGTCTAGCTAGCGTAGCAGAGTGTCTGAAATCTCTGGCTAGCATAGCAGAGTGTCTGGAGCGGCTGGCTAGGGAGGCAGAGTGTCTGGAGCGTCTGGGTAGCGAGCCAGAGTGTCTGGAGTGCCTGGCTAGCGAGGCAGAAATTCTGGAGCGTCTAAGTAGCGAGCCAGAGTGCCTGGAGCGTCTAGCTAGCGTGGCAGAGTGTCTGGAAACACTGGCTAGCGTGACAGATAGTTTGAAGCGTCTGGGTAGCGAGGCAGAGTGTCTGGAGCGCCTGGCTAGCGTGGCAGAGTGTCTGGAGCCTCTGGCTAGCGTAGCAGATAGTCTGGAGCGTCTGGCTAGCATGGCAGAGTGTCTGGAGCGCCTGGCTAGCGAGGCAGAGCTTCTGAAGCGCCTGGCTAGCGAGGCAGAGTGTCTGGAGCGTCTGGGGAGCGAGGCAAAGTGTCTGGAACGTCTGGGTAGCGAATCAGAGTGTCTGGAGCGTCTGGCTAGCGTTGCAGAGTGTCTGGAGCGTCTAGCTAGCGTGGCAGAGTGTCTAAAGCGGCTAGCTAGCGAGGCAGAGTGTCTGGAGCGTCTGAGTAGCGAACCAGAGTGTCTGGAATGCTTTGTTAGTGAGGAAGAGTGTCTGGAGCGTCTAAGTAGCGAGGCAGAGTACCTGGAGCGTCTAGCTAGCGTGGCAGAGTGTCTGGAGCCATTGGCTAGCGTGGCAGATAGTCTGAAGCGTCTAGGTAGCGAGGCAGAGTGTCTGGAGCGCCTGGCTAGCGAGGCAGAGTGTCTGGAGCGTCTGGGTAGCGAGGCAGAGTGTCTGGAGCGCCTGGCTAGCGAGGCAGAGTGTCTGGAGGGTCTGGGTAGCAAGGCAGAGTGTCTGGAGCGTCAAGCTTGCGTGGCATAGTGTCTTGAGCGTCTGGCTAGCGTGGCAGAAAGTCTGGAGCGTCTGGCTAGCATGGCAGAGAGACTGGAGCGCCTGTTTAGCGAGGCAGAGTGTCTGGAGGGTCTGGGTAGCAAGGCAGAGTGTCTGGATCGTCTAGCTAGCGTGGCAGAGTGTCTGGAGAGTCTAGCTAGCGTAGCAGAGTGTCTGAAATCTCTGGCTAGCATGGGAGAGTGTCTGGATCGGCTGGCTAGGGAGGCAGAGTGTCTGGAGCGTCTGGGTAGCGAGCCAGAGTGTCTGGAGTGCCTGGCTAGCGAGGCAGAGTTTCTGGAGCGTCTAAGTAGCGAGGCAGAGTGCCTGGAGCGTCTAGCTAGCGTGGCAGAGTGTCTGGAGCCACTGGCTAGCGTGGCAGATAGTCTGAAGCGTCTGGGTAGCAAGGCAGAGTGTCTGGAGCGTCTAGCTAGCGTGGCAGAGTGTCTGGAGCCTCTGGCTAGCGTAGCAGATAGTCTGGAGCGTCTGGCTAGCATGGCAGAGTGTCTGGAGCGTCTAGCTAGTGAAGCAGAGTGTCTAAAGCGGCTAGCTAGCGAGGCAGAGTGTCTGGAGCGTCTGAGTAGCGAACCAGAGTGTCTGGAATGCCTGGGTAGCGAGGCAGAGTGTCTGGAGCGTCTAGCTAGCATGGTAGAGTAACTGGAGCATCTGGGTAGCGAGGCAGAGTGTCTAGAGCGCCTGGCTAGCGAGGCAGAGTGTCTGGAGGGTCTGGGTAGCAAGGCAGAGTGTCTGAAGCGTCTGGCTAGCGAAGCAGATTGTCTGGAGCGTCTGGGTAGCGGGGCAAAGTGTCTAGAGAGTCTGGCTAGCGTGGCAGAGTGTCTGGAGCGTCTGGCTAGCGTGGCAGATAGTCTAGAGCGTCTGACTAGAATGGCAGAGTGTCTGGAGCGTCTGGGTAGCAAGGCAGAGTGTCTGGAGCGTCTAGCTAGCGAAGCAGAGTGTCTGGAGCCTATGGCTAGCGTGGCATATAGTCTATAGCGTCTGGCTAGCATGGCAGAGTGTCTGAAGCGCCTGGCTAGCGAGGCAGAGTCTCTGGAGCGTCTGGCTAGTATGGCAGAGTGTCTGGAGCGCCTCGCTAGCGAGGCAGAGCTTCTGAAGCGCCTGGCTAGCGAGGCAGAGTGTCTGGAGCGTTTGGGTAGCAAGGCAAAGTGTCTGGAACGTCTGGGTAGCGACTAAGAGTGTCTGGAGCGTCTGGCTAGTGGGCAGAGTGTCTGGAGCGTCTGGCTAGCAAGGCAGAGTGTATAAAGCGGCTGGCTAGCGAGGCAAAGTGTCTGGAGCGTCTGGGTAGCGAATCAGAGTGTCTGGAGCGTCTGGCTAGCGTGGCAGAGTGTCTCGAGCGTCTGGCTAGCGTGGCAGAAAGTCTGGAGCGTGTGGCTAGCATAGCTGAGTGTCTGCAGCGTATGGCTAGCGTGGCAGAGTGTCTGGAGCCTCTGGCTAGCGTGGCAGATAGTCTGGAGCGTCTGACTAGAATGGCAGAGTGTCTGGAGCGTCTGGGTAGCAAGGCAGAGTACCTGGAGCGTCTGGCTAGCATGGCTGAGTGTCTGGACCGTCTAGCTAGCAAAACAGAGTGTCTGAAGTGCCTTGCTGGCGAGGCAGAGTGCCTGGAGCGTCTCGGTGGCAAGGTAGAGTGTCTGGAGCGCCTGGCTAGCGAGGCAGAGTGTCTGGAGCGTCTGACTAGAATGGCAGAGAGTCTGGATTGTCTGGGTAGCAAGGCAGAGTACCTGGAGCGTCTGGCTAGCAAAGCAGAGTGTCTGGAGCCTCTGGCTAGCGTAGCAGGTAGTCTGGAGCGTCTGACTAGAATGGCAGAGTGTCTTGAGCGTCTTGCTAGTAAGGCAGAAAGTCTGAAGCGTCTGACTAGCATGGCAGAGTGCCTGGACCATCTAGCTAGCGAAGCAGATTGTCTGGAGCGTCTGGGTAGCGGGGCAAAGTGTCTAGAGAGTCTGGCTAGCGTGGCAGAGTGTCTGGAGCGTCTGGATAGCGTGGCAGATAGTCTAGAGCGTCTGACTAGAATGGCAGAGTGTCTGGAGCGTCTGGGTAGCAAGGCAGAGTGTCTGGAGCGTCTAGCTAGCGTAGCAGAGTGTCTGGAGCCTATGGCTAGCGTGGCATATAGTCTATAGCGTCTGGCTAGCATGGCAGAGTGTCTGGAGCGCCTGGCTAGCAAGACAGAGTGTCTGGAGTGTCTTGCTAGCGTGGCAGAGTGTCTGGTGCCTCTGGCTAGCGTGGCAGATAGTCTCGAGCATCTGACTAGAATAGCAGAGTGTCTGGAGCGTCTAGCTAGCGTGGCAGAGTGTCTGGAACCTCTGGCTAGCGTGGCAGAGTGTCTGGAGCGCCTGGCTAGCAAGACAGAGTGTCTGGAGTGTCTTGCTAGCGTGGCAGAGTGTCTGGTGCCTCTGGCTAGCGTGGCAGATAGTCTCGAGCATCTGACTAGAATAGCAGAGTGTCTGGAGCGTCTAGCTAGCGTGGCAGAGTGTCTGGAACCTCTGGCTAGCGTGGCAGATAAACTGAAGCGTCTGGCTGGCATGGCAGAGTGTCTGGAGAGCCTAACTAGCGGGGCAGAGCTTCTGAAGCGCCTGGCTAGCGAGGCAGAGTGTCTGGAGCGTCTCAGTAGCAAGGCAAAGTGTCTGGAACGTCGAAGTAGCGAATCAGAGTGTCTGGAGCGTCTGGCTAGCATGGCAGAGTGTCTGGAGCGTCTAGCTAGCGTGGCAGAGTGTCTGCAGCCTCTGGCTAGCGTGGCAGATAGTCTGGAGCCACTGGCTAGCGTGGCAGATGGTCTGGAGCGTCTGGGTAGCGAGGCAGAGTGTCTGGAGCACCTGGCTAGCAAGGCAGAGTGTCTGGAGGGTCTGGGTAGCAAGGCAGAGTGTCTAGAGCGTCTAGCTAGCGAGGCAGAGTGTCTGGTGTGTCTGGGTAGCGAGGCAAAGTGTCTGGAGCGTCTGGGTAGCGAATCAGAGTGTCTGGAGCGTCTGGCTAGCGTGGCCGAGTGTTTTGAGCGTCTGGCTAGCGTGGCAGAAAGTCTGGAGCGTGTGGCTAGCATAGCTGAGTGTCTGCAGCGTATGGCTAGCGTGGCAGAGTGTCTGGAGCCTCTGGCTAGCGTGGCAGATAGTCTGGAGCGTCTGACTAGAATGGCAGAGTGTCTGGAGCGTCTGGGTAGCAAGGCAGAGTACCTGGAGCGTCTAGCTAGCATGGCTGAGTGTCTGGACCGTCTAGCTAGCAAAACAGAGTGTCTGAAGTGCCTTGCTGGCGAGGCAGAGTGCCTGGAGCGTCTGGGTGGCGAGGTAGAGTGTCTGGAGCGCCTGGCTAGCGAGGCAGAGTGTCTGGAGCGTCTGACTAGAATGGCAGAGAGTCTGGATTGTCTGGGTAGCAAGGCAGAGTACCTGGAGCGTCTGGCTAGCAAAGCAGAGTGTCTGGAGCCTCTGGCTAGCGTAGCAGGTAGTCTGGAGCGTCTGACTAGAATGGCAGAGTGTCTTGAGCGTCTTGCTAGTAAGGCAGAAAGTCTGAAGCGTCTGACTAGCATGGCAGAGTGCCTGGACCATCTAGCTAGCGAAGCAGATTGTCTGGAGCGTCTGGGTAGCGGGGCAAAGTGTCTGGAGCGTCTGGCTAGCGTGGCAGATAGTCTAGAGCGTCTGACTAGAATGGCAGAGTGTCTGGAGCGTCTGGGTAGCAAGGCAGAGTGTCTGGAGCGTCTAGCTAGCGTAGCAGAGTGTCTGGAGCCTATGGCTAGCGTGGCATATAGTCTATAGCGTCTGGCTAGCATGGCAGAGTGTCTGAAGCGCCTGGCTAACGAGGCAGAGTCTCTGGAGCGTCTGGCTAGTATGGCAGAGTGTCTGGAGCGCCTTGCTAGCGAGGCAGAGCTTCTGAAGCGCCTGGCTAGCGAGGCAGAGTGTCTGGAGCGTTTGGGTAGCAAGGCAATGTGTCTGGAACGTCTGGGTAGCGACTAAGAGTGTCTGGAGCGTCTGGCTAGCATGGCAGAGTGTCTGGAGCGTCTAGCTAGCGTAGCAGAGTGTCTGCAGCCTCTGGCTAGCGTGGCAGATAGTCTGGAGCCACTGGCTAGCGTGGCAGATAGTCTGGAGCGTCTGGGTAGCGAGGCAGAGTGTCTGGAGCACCTGGCTAGCGAGGCAGAATGTCTGGAGGGTCTGGGTAGCAAGGCAGAGTCTCTGGAGGGTCTGGGTAGCAAGGCAGAGTGTCTGGAGCGTCTACCTAGCGAGGCAGAGTGTCTGGAGCCTCTGGCTAGCGTGGCAGATAGTCTGGAGCGTCTGACTAGAATGGCAGAGTGTCTGGACCGTCTAGCTAGCAAAACAGAGTGTCTGAAGTGCCTTGCTGGCGAGGCAGAGTGCCTGGAGCGTCTGGGTGGCGAGGTAGAGTGTCTGGAGCGCCTGGCTAGCGAGGAAGAGTGTCTGGAGCGTCTGACTAGAATGGCAGAGAGTCTGGATTGTCTGGGTAGCAAGGCAGAGTGTCTGGAGCGTCTAGCTAGCGAAGCAGAGTGTCTGGAGCGTCTGGGTAGCGAGGCAGAGTGTCTTGAGCGCCTGGGTAGCAAGACAGAGAGTCTGGAGCGTCTGGGTAGCAAGACAGAGTGTCTGGAGCGTCTAGCTAGCGTAGCAGAGTGTCTGGAGCGTCTGGGTAGCGATGCAGAGTGTCTGGAGCGCCTGGCTAGCGAGGCAGAGTGTCTGGAGCGTCTAGCTAGCATGGTAGAGTAACTAGAGCGTCTGAATAGCGAGGCAGAGTGTCTGGAGCGTCTGGCAAGCGTGGCTGAGTGTCTGGAGCGTCTTGCTAGCGTGGCAGAGTGTCTGGAGCCTATGGCTAGCGTGGCGGATAGTCTGGAGCGTCTGGTTAGCATGGCAGAGTGTCTAGAGCGTCTAGCTAGCGAGGCAGAGTGTCTTGAGCGTCTGGCTAGCGAGGCAGAGTCTCTGGAGCGTCTGGGTAGCGAGGCATAGTGTCTGGAGCCTATGGCTAGCGTGGCATATAGTCTATAGCGTCTGGCTAGCATGGCAGAGTGTCTGAAGCGCCTGGCTAGCGAGGCAGAGTCTCTGGAGCGTCTGGCTAGTATGGCAGAGTGTCTGGAGCGCCTTGCTAGCGAGGCAGAGCTTCTGAAGCGCCTGGCTAGCGAGGCAGAGTGTCTGGAGCGTTTGGGTAGCAAGGCAAAGTGTCTGGAACGTCTGGGTAGCGAATAAGAGTGTCTGGAGCGTCTGGCTAGCATGGCAGAGTGTCTGGAGCGTCTAGCTAGCGTGGCAGAGTGTCTGCAGCCTCTGGCTAGCGTGGCAGATAGTCTGGAGCCACTGGCTAGCGTGGCAGATAGTCTGGAGCGTCTGGGTAGCGAGGCAGAGTGTCTGGAGCACCTGGCTAGCGAGGCAGAATGTCTGGAGGGTCTGGGTAGCAAGGCAGAGTGTCTGGAGGGTCTGGGTAGCAAGGCAGAGTGTCTGGAGCGTCTACCTAGCGAGGCAGAGTGTCTGGAGCCTCTGGCTAGCGTGGCAGATAGTCTGGAGCGTCTGACTAGAATGGCAGAGTGTCTGGACCGTCTAGCTAGCAAAACAGAGTGTCTGAAGTGCCTTGCTGGCGAGGCAGAGTGCCTGGAGCGTCTGGGTGGCGAGGTAGAGTGTCTGGAGCGCCTGGCTAGCGAGGAAGAGTGTCTGGAGCGTCTGACTAGAATGGCAGAGAGTCTGGATTGTCTGGGTAGCAAGGCAGAGTGTCTGGAGCGTCTAGTTAGCGAAGCAGAGTGTCTGGAGCGTCTGGGTAGCGAGGCAGAGTGTCTGGAGCGCCTGGGTAGCAAGACAGAGAGTCTGGAGCGTCTGGGTAGCAAGACAGAGTGTCTGGAGCGTCTAGCTAGCGTAGCAGAGTGTCTGGAGCGTCTGGGTAGCGATGCAGAGTGTCTGGAGCGCCTGGCTAGCGAGGCAGAGTGTCTGGAGCGTCTAGCTAGCATGGTAGAGTAACTAGAGCGTCTGAATAGCGAGGCAGAGTGTCTGGAGCGTCTGGCGAGCGTGGCTGAGTGTCTGGAGCGTCTTGCTAGCGTGGCAGAGTGTCTGGAGCCTATGGCTAGCGTGGCGGATAGTCTGGAGCGTCTGGTTAGCATGGCAGAGTGTCTAGAGCGTCTAGCTAGCGAGGCAGAGTGTCTTGAGCGTCTGGCTAGCGAGGCAGAGTCTCTGGAGCGTCTGGGTAGCGAGGCATAGTGTCTGGAGCGTCTGGGTAGCGAGGCAGTGTGTCAGGAGCGTCTTTCTAGCGAGGCAGAAAGTCTAGAGCGTCTGACTAGCATGGTAGAGTGTATGAAGCGTCTAGCTAGCGAGGCAGAGTGTCTGAAGCGACTTGCTATTGAGGCAGAGTGTCTGGAGCGTCTGGGTAGCGAGGCAAAGTGTCTGGATCGTCTGGCTAGCGTGGCAGAGTTTCTGGAGCGTCTGGCAAGCGTGGCAGATAGTCTGGAGCGTCTGAATAGAATGGCAGAGTGACTGGAGTGTCAAGCTAGCGAAGCAGAGTGTCTGGAGCGTCTGGGTAGCAAGGCAGAGTGTCTGGAGCGTCTAGCTAGCGTGGCAGAGTGTCTGGAGCGCCTGGCTAGCAAGACAGAGTGTCTGGAGTGTCTGGCTAGCGTGGCAGAGTGTCTGGAGCATCTGACTAGAATAGCAGAGTGTCTGGAGCGTCTAGCTAGCGTGGCAGAGTGTCTGGAACCTCTGGCTAGCGTGGCAGATAAACTGAAGCGTCTGGCTGGCATGGCAGAGTGTCTGGAGAGCCTAACTAGCGGGGCAGAGCTTCTGAAGCGCCTGGCTAGCGAGGCAGAGTGTCTGGAGCGTCTCAGTAGCAAGGCAAAGTGTCTGGAACGTCGAAGTAGCGAATCAGAGTGTCTGGAGCATCTGGCTAGCATGGCAGAGTGTCTGGAGCGTCTAGCTAGCGTGGCAGAGTGTCTGCAGCCTCTGGCTAGCGTGGCAGATAGTCTGGAGCCACTGGCTAGCGTGGCAGATGGTCTGGAGCGTCTGGGTAGCGAGGCAGAGTGTCTGGAGCACCTGGCTAGCAAGGCAGAGTGTCTGGAGGGTCTGGGTAGCAAGGCAGAGTGTCTGGAGCGTCTAGCTAGCGAGGCAGAGTGTCTGGTGTGTCTGGGTAGCGAGGCAAAGTGTCTGGAGCGTCTGGGTAGCGAATCAGAGTGTCTGGAGCGTCTGGCTAGCGTGGCAGAGTGTCTCGAGCGTCTGGCTAGCGTGGCAGAAAGTCTGGAGCGTGTGGCTAGCATAGCTGAGTGTCTGCAGCGTATGGCTAGCGTGGCAGAGTGTCTGGAGCCTCTGGCTAGCGTGGCAGATAGTCTGGAGCGTCTGACTAGAATGGCAGAGTGTCTGGAGAGTCTGGGTAGCAAGGCAGAGTACCTGGAGCGTCTGGCTAGCATGGCTGAGTGTCTGGACCGTCAAGCTAGCAAAACAGAGTGTCTGAAGTTTCTTGCTGGCGAGGCAGAGTGCCTGGAGCGTCTGGGTGGCGAGGTAGAGTGTCTGGAGCGCCTGGCTAGCGAGGCAGAGTGTCTGGAGCGTCTGACTAGAATGGCAGAGAGTCTGGATTGTCTGGGTAGCAAGGCAGAGTACCTGGAGCGTCTGGCTAGCAAAGCAGAGTGTCTGGAGCCTTTGGCTAGCGTAGCAGGTAGTCTGGAGCGTCTGACTAGAATGGCAGAGTGTCTTGAGCGTCTGGGTAGCGAGGCAGAGTGTCTGGAGCGTCTTGCTAGCGTGGCAGAGTGTCTGGAGTGTCTGGCTAGCGTGGCAGAGTGTCTGGAGCGTCTTGCTAGCGTGGCAGAGTGTTTTGAGGGCCTGGCAATCGAGGCAGTGTGTCTGGAGCGTCTGGGTAGCAAGGCAGAGTACCTGGAGCGTCTGGCTAGCATGGCTGAGTGTCTGGACCGTCTAGCTAGCGAAACAGAGTGTCTAAAGTAACTTGCTGGCGAGGCAGAGTGCCTGGAGCGTCTGGGTAGCGAGGCAGAGTGTCTGGAGCGCCTGGCTAGCGAGGCAGAGTGTCTGGAGCGTCTGGGTAGCGAGGCAGTGTGTCTGGAGCGTCTAGCTAGCATGGTAGAGTAACTGGAGCGTCTGAATAGCGAGGCAGAGTGTCTGGAACGTCTGGCGAGCGTGGCTGAGTGTCTAGAGCGTCTTGCTAGCGTGGCCGAGTGTTTGGAGCCTATGGCTAGCGTGGCGGATAGTCTGGAGCATCTGGTTATCATGGCAGAGTGTCTAGAGCGTCTAGCTAGCGAGGCAGAGTGTCTGGAGCGTCTGGGTAGCGAGGCAGAGTGTCTAGAGCGTATGGCTAGCGTGGCAGAGTGTCTGGAGCCTCTGGCTAGGGTGGCAGATAGTCTGGAGCGTCTGACTAGAATAGCAGAGTGTCTGGAGCGTCTGGGTAGCAAGGCAGAGTACCTGGAGCGTCTGGCTAGCATGCCTGAGTGTCTGGACCGTCTAGCTAGCGAAAAAGAGTGTCTGAAGTGCCTTGCTGGCGAGGCAGAGTGCCTGGAGCGTCTGGGTAGCGAGGCAGAGTGTCTGGAGCGCCTGGGTAGCGAGGCAGAGTGTCTGGAGCGCCTGGCTAGCGAGGCAGTGTGTCTGGAGCGTCTAGCTAGCATGGTAGAGTAACTGGAGCATCTGAATAGCGAGGCAGAGTGTCTGGAACGTCTGGCGAGCGTGGCTGAGTGTCTGGAACGTATGGCGAGCGTGGCTGAGTGTCTTGAGCCTATGGGTAGCGAGGCTGAGTGTTGAGCACCCGGCTAGGAAGGCAGAGTGTCTGGAGGGTCTGGGTAGCAAGGCAGAGTGTCTGGAGCGTCTAGCTAGCGAAGCAGAGTGTCTGGTGTGTCTAAGTAGCGAGGCAAAGTGTCTGGAGCGTCTGGGTAGCGAATCAGAGTGTCTGGAGCGTCTAGCTAGCGAAGAAGAGTGTCTGGAGCGTCTGGGTAGCGAGGCAGAGTGTCTGGAGCGCCTGGGTAGCAAGACAGAGAGTCTGGAGCGTCTGGGTAGCAAGACAGAGTGTCTGGAGCGTCTAAATAGCGTAGCAGAGTGTCTGGAGCGTCTGGGTAGCGAGGCAGAGTGTCTGGAGCGCCTGGCTAGCGAGGAAGAGTGTCTGGAGCGTCTAGCTAGCATGGTAGAGTAACTGGAGCGTCTGAATAGCGAGGCAGAGTGTCTGGAGCGTCTGGCGAGCGTGGCTGAGTGTCTGGAGCGTCTTGCTAGCGTGGCAGAGTGTCTGGAGCCTATGGCTAGCGTGGCGGATAGTCTGGAGCGTCTGGTTAGCATGGCAGAGTGTCTAGAGCGTCTAGCTAGCGGGGCAGAGTGTCTTGAGCGTCTGGCTAGCGAGGCAGAGTCTCTGGAGCGTCTGGGTAGCGAGGAATAGTGTCTGGAGCGTCTGGGTAGCGAGGCAGAGTGTCAGGAGCGTCTTTCTAGCGAGGCAGAAAGTCTAGATCGTCTGACTAGCATGGTAGAGTGTATGAAGCGTCTAGCTATCGAGGCAGAGTGTCTGAAGCGACTGGCTATTGAGGCAGAGTGTCTGGAGCGTCTGGGTAGCGAGGCAAAGTGTCTGGATCGTCTGGCTAGCGTGGCAGAGTTTCTGGAGCGTCTGGCAAGCGTGGCAGATAGTCTGGAGCGTCTGAATAGAATGGCAGAGTGACTGGAGTGTCAAGCTAGCGAAGCAGAGTGTCTGGAGCGTCTGGGTAGCAAGGCAGAGTGTCTGGAGCGTCTAGCTAGCGTGGCAGAGTGTCTGGAGCGCCTGGCTAGCAAGACAGAGTGTCTGGAGTGTCTTGCTAGCGTGGCAGAGTGTCTGGAGTCTCTGGCTAGCGTGGCAGATAGTCTGGAGCATCTGACTAGAATAGCAGAGTGTCTGGAGCGTCTAGCTAGCGTGGCAGAGTGTCTGGAACCTCTGGCTAGCGTGGCAGATAAACTGAAGCGTCTGGCTGGCATGGCCGAGTGTCTGGAGAGCCTGACTAGCGGGGCAGAGCATCTGAAGCGCCTGGCTAGCGAGGCAGAGTGTCTGGAGCGTCTCAGTAGCAAGGCAAAGTGTCTGGAACGTCGAAGTAGCGAATCAGAGTGTCTGGAGCGTCTGGCTAGCATGGCAGAGTGTCTGGAGCGTCTAGCTAGCGTGGCAGAGTGTCTGCAGCCTCTGGCTAGCGTGGCAGATAGTCTGGAGCGTCTGGGTAGCGAGGCAGAGTGTCTGGAGCACCTGGCTAGCAAGGCAGAGTGTCTGGAGGGTCTGGGTAGCAAGGCAGAGTGTCTGGTGTGTCTGGGTAGCGAGGCAAAGTGTCTGGAGCGTCTGGGTAGCGAATCAGAGTGTCTGGAGCGTCTAGCTAGCGAAGAAGAGTGTTTGGAGCGTCTGGGTAGCGAGGCAGAGTGTCTGGAGCGCCTGGGTAGCAAGACAGAGAGTCTGGAGCGTCTGGGTAGCAAGACAGAGTGTCTGGAGCGTCTAAATAGCGTAGCAGAGTGTCTGGAGCGTCTGGGTAGCGAGGCAGAGTGTCTGGAGCGCCTGGCTAGCGAGGAAGAGTGTCTGGAGCGTCTAGCTAGCATGGTAGAGTAACTGGAGCGTCTGAATAGCGAGGCAGAGTGTCTGGAGCGTCTGGCGAGCGTGGCTGAGTGTCTGGAGCGTCTTGCTAGCGTGGCAGAGTGTCTGGAGCCTATGGCTAGCGTGGCGGATAGTCTGGAGCGTCTGGTTAGCATGGCAGAGTGTCTAGAGCGTCTAGCTAGCGGGGCAGAGTGTCTTGAGCGTCTTGCTAGCGAGGCAGAGTCTCTGGAGCGTCTGGGTAGCGAGGAATAGTGTCTGGAGCGTCTCGGTAGCGAGGCAGAGTGTCAGGAGCGTCTTTCTAGCGAGGCAGAAAGTCTAGATCGTCTGACTAGCATGGTAGAGTGTATGAAGCGTCTAGCTATCGAGGCAGAGTGTCTGAAGCGACTGGCTATTGAGGCAGAGTGTCTGGAGCGTCTGGGTAGCGAGGCAAAGTGTCTGGATCGTCTGGCTAGCGTGGCAGAGTTTCTGGAGCGTCTGGCAAGCGTGGCAGATAGTCTGGAGCGTCTGAATAGAATGGCAGAGTGACTGGAGTGTCAAGCTAGCGAGGCAGAGTGTCTGGAACGTCTGGCGAGCGTGGCTGAGTGTCTGGAACGTCTGGCGAGCGTGGCTGAGTGTCTTGAGCCTATGGGTAGCGAGGCTGAGTGTCTGGAGCACCCGGCTAGGAAGGCAGAGTGTCTGGAGGGTCTGGGTAGCAAGGCAGAGTGTCTGGAGCGTCTAGCTAGCGAAGCAGAGTGTCTGGTGTGTCTAAGTAGCGAGGCAAAGTGTCTGGAGCGTCTGGGTAGCGAATCAGAGCGTCTGGAGCGTCTAGCTAGCGTAGCAGAGTGTCTGGAGCGTCTGGGTAGCGAGGCAGAGTGTCTGGAGCGCCTGGGTAGCAAGACAGAGAGTCTGGAGCGTCTGGGTAGCAAGACAGAGTGTCTGGAGCGTCTAGCTAGCGTAGCAGAGTGTCTGGAGCGTCTGGGTAGCGAGGCAGAGTGTCTGGAGCGCCTGGCTAGCGAGTCAGAGTGTCTGGAGCGTCTAGCTAGCATGGTAGAGTAACTGGAGCGTCTGAATAGCGAGGCAGAGTGTCTGGAGCGTCTGGCGAGCGTGGCTGAGTGTCTGGAGCGTCTTGCTAGCGTGGCAGAGTGTCTGGAGCCTATGGCTAGCGTGGCGGATAGTCTGGAGCGTCTGGTTAGCATGGCAGAGTGTCTAGAGCGTCTAGCTAGCGGGGCAGAGTGTCTTGAGCGTCTGGCTAGCGAGGCAGAAACTCTGGAGCGTCTGGGTAGCGAGGAATAGTGTCTGGAGCGTCTGGGTAGCGAGGCAGAGTGTCAGGAGCGTCTTTCTAGCGAGGCAGAAAGTCTAGATCGTCTGACTAGCATGGTAGAGTGTATGAAGCGTCTAGCTAGCGAGGCAGAGTGTCTGAAGCGACTGGCTATTGAGGCAGAGTGTCTGGAGCGTCTGGGTAGCGAGGCAAAGTGTCTGGATCGTCTGGCTAGCGTGGCAGAGTTTCTGGAGCGTCTGGCAAGCGTGGCAGATAGTCTGGAGCGTCTGAATAGAATGGCAGAGTGACTGGAGTGTCAAGCTAGCGAAGCAGAGCTGGCTAGCGTGGCAGAAAGTCTGGAGCGTGTGGCTAGCATAGCTGAGTGTCTGCAGCGTATGGCTAGCGTGGCAGAGTGTCTGGAGCCTCTGGCTAGCGTGGCAGATAGTCTGGAGCGTCTGACTAGAATGGCAGAGTGTCTGGAGCGTCTGGGTAGCAAGGCAGAGTACCTGGAGCGTCTGGCTAGCATGGCTGAGTGTCGAGACCGTCTAGCTAGCAAAACAGAGTGTCTGAAGTGCCTTGCTGGCGAGGCAGAGTGCCTGGAGCGTCTGGGTGGCGAGGTAGAGTGTCTGGAGCGCCTGGCTAGCGAGGCAGAGTGTCTGGAGCGTCTGACTAGAATGTCAGAGAGTCTGGATTGTCTGGGTAGCAAGGCAGAGTACCTGGAGCGTCTGGCTAGCAAAGCAGAGTGTCTGGAGCCTCTGGCTAGCGTAGCAGGTAGTCTGGAGCGTCTGACTAGAATGGCAGAGTGTCTTGAGCGTCTTGCTAGTAAGGCAGAAAGTCTGAAGCGTCTGACTAGCATGGCAGAGTGCCTGGACCATCAAGCTAGCGAAGCAGATTGTCTGGAGCGTCTGGGTAGCGGGGCAAAGTGTCTAGAGAGTCTGGCTAGCTCGGCAGAGTGTCTGGAGCGTCTGGCTAGCGTGGCAGATAGTCTAGAGCGTCTGACTAGAATGGCAGAGTGTCTGGAGCGTCTGGGTAGCAAGGCAGAGTGTCTGGAGCGTCTAGCTAGCGTAGCAGAGTGTCTGGAGCCTATGGCTAGCGTGGCATATAGTCTATAGCGTCTGGCTAGCATGGCAGAGTGTCTGAAGCGCCTGGCTAGCGAGGCAGAGTCTCTGGAGCGTCTGGCTAGTATGGCAGAGTGTCTGGAGCGCCTCGCTAGCGAGGCAGAGCTTCTGAAGCGCCTGGCTAGCGAGGCAGAGTGTCTGGAGCGTTTGGGTAGCAAGGCAAAGTGTCTGGAACGTCTGGGTAGCGACTAAGAGTGTCTGGAGCGTCTGGCTAGCGTGGCAGAGTGTCTGGAGCGTCTGGCTAGCAAGGCAGAGTGTATAAAGCGGCTGGCTAGCGAGGCAGAGTGTCTAGAGCGTCTAAGTAGCAAGGCAGAGTGTCTGGAGCTCCTGGCTAGCGAGGCAGAGTGTCTGGAGCGTCTAAGTAGCGAGGCAGTGTGTCTGGAGCGTCTAGCTAGCGTGGCAGAGTGTCTGAAACCTCTGGCTAGCGAGGCAGAGCTTCTAAAGCGCCTGGCTAGCGAGGCAGAGTGTCTGGAGCTTCTCAGTAGCAAGGCAAAGTGTCTGGAACGTCTAGGTAGCGAATCAGAGTGTCTGGAGCGTCTGGGTAGCGAGGCAGAGTGTCTGAAGCCTATGGCTAGCGTGGCATATAGTCTATAGCGTCTGGCTAGCATGGCAGAGTGTCTGGAGCGTCTAGCTAGCGAGGCAGAGAGTCTGAAGCGCCTGGCTAGCGAGGCAGAGTGTCTGGAGCTTCTTGCTAGCGTGACAGAGTGTTTTGAGCGCCTGGCAAGCGAGGCAGTGTGTCTGGAGCGTCTGGGTAGCAAGGCAGAGTACCTGGAGCGTCTGGCTAGCATGGCTGAGTGTCTGGACCGTCTAGCTAGCGAAACAGAGTGTCTAAAGTAACTTGCTGGCGAGGCAGAGTGCCTGGAGCGTCTGGGTAGCGAGGCAGAGTGTCTGGAGCGCCTGGCTAGCGAGGCAGAGTGTCTGGAGCGTCTGGGTAGCGAGGCAGAGTGTCTGGAGCGTCTGGATAGCGAGGCAGAGTGTCTGGAGCGTCTGGGTAGCGAGGCAGAGTGTCTGGAGCGCCTGGCTAGCGAGGCAGTGTGTCTGGAGCGTCTAGCTAGCATGGTAGAGTAACTGGAGCGTCTGAATAGCGAGGCAGAGTGTCTGGAACGTCTGGCGAGCGTGGCTGAGTGTCTGGAGCGTCTTGCTAGCGTGACCGAATGTCTGGAGCCTATGGCTAGCGTGGCGGATAGTCTGGAGCATCTGGTTATCATGGCAGAGTGTCTAGAGCGTCTAGCTAGCGAGGCAGAGTGTCTGGAGCGTCTGGGTAGCGAGGCAAAGTGTCTGGAGCGTCTGGGTAGCGAGGCAGAGTGTCAGGAGCGTCTTGCTAGCGAGGCAGAAAGTTAAGAGCGTCTGGCTAGCGTGGCGGAAAGTCTGGAGCGTCTGACTAGAATAGCAGAGTGTCTGGAGCGTCTGGGTAGCAAGGCAGAGTACCTGGAGCGTCTGGCTAGCATGGCTGAGTGTCTGGACCGTCTAGCTAGCGAAAAAGAGTGTCTGAAGTGCCTTGCTGGCGAGGCAGAGTGCCTGGAGCGTCTGGGTAGCGAGGCAGAAAGTCTGAAGCGCCTGGGTAGCGAGGCAGAGTGTCTGGAGCGCCTGGCTAGCGAGGCAGTGTGTCTGGAGCGTCTAGCTAGCATGGTAGAGTAACTGGAGCATCTGAATAGCGAGGCAGAGTGTCTGGAACGTCTGGCGAGCGTGGCTGAGTGTCTGGAGCCTATGGCTAGCGTGGCGGATAGTCTGGAGCGTCTGGCTAGCGTGGCAGATAGTCTAGAGCGTCTAGGTAGCGAGGCTGAGTGTCTGGAGCACCCGGCTAGGAAGGCAGAGTGTCTGGAGGGTCTGGGTAGCAAGGCAGAGTGTCTGGAGCGTCTAGCTAGCGTAGCAGAGTGTCTGGTGGTTCTAAGTAGCGAGGCAAAGTGTCTGGAGCGTCTGGGTAGCAAGACAGAGAGTCTGGAGCGTCTGGGTAGCAAGACAGAGTGTCTGGAGCGTCTAGCTAGCGTAGCAGAGTGTCTGGAGCGTCTGGGTAGCGAGGCAGAGTGTCTGCAGCGTATGGCTAACGTGGCAGAGTGTCTGGAGCCTCTGGCTAGCGTGGCAGATAGTCTGGAGCGTCTGGGTAGTAAGGCAGAGTGTCTGGAGCGCCTGGCTAGCGAGGCAGAGTGTCTGGAGGGTCAAAGTAGCAAGGCAGAGTGCCTGGAGCGTCTAGCTAGCGTGGCAGAGTGTCTGGAGCGTCTAGCTAGCGTAGCAGAGTGTCTGAAATCTCTGGCTAGCATAGCAGAGTGTCTGGAGCGGCTGGCTAGGGAGGCAGAGTGTCTGGAGCGTCTGGGTAGCGAGCCAGAGTGTCTGGAGTGCCTGGCTAGCGAGGCAGAAATTCTGGAGCGTCTAAGTAGCGAGCCAGAGTGCCTGGAGCGTCTAGCTAGCGTGGCAGAGTGTCTGGAAACACTGGCTAGCGTGGCAGATAGTTTGAAGCGTCTGGGTAGCGAGGCAGAGTGTCTGGAGCGCCTGGCTAGCGTGGCAGAGTGTCTGGAGCCTCTGGCTAGCGTAGCAGATAGTCTGGAGCGTCTGGCTAGCATGGCAGAGTGTCTGGAGCGCCTGGCTAGCGAGGCAGAGCTTCTGAAGCGCCTGGCTAGCGAGGCAGAGTGTCTGGAGCGTCTGGGGAGCGAGGCAAAGTGTCTGGAACGTCTGGGTAGCGAATCAGAGTGTCTGGAGCGTCTGGCTAGCGTTGCAGAGTGTCTGGAGCGTCTAGCTAGCGTGGCAGAGTGTCTAAAGCGGCTAGCTAGCGAGGCAGAGTGTCTGGAGCGTCTGAGTAGCGAACCAGAGTGTCTAAAATGCTTTGTTAGTGAGGAAGAGTGTCTGGAGCGTCTAAGTAGCGAGGCAGAGTACCTGGAGCGTCTAGCTAGCGTGGCAGAGTGTCTGGAGCCATTGGCTAGCGTGGCAGATAGTCTGAAGCGTCTAGGTAGCGAGGCAGAGTGTCTGGAGCGCCTGGCTAGCGAGGCAGAGTGTCTGGAGCGTCTGGGTAGCGAGGCAGAGTGTCTGGAGCGCCTGGCTAGCGAGGCAGAGTGTCTGGAGGGTCTGGGTAGCAAGGCAGAGTGTCTGGAGCGTCAAGCTTGCGTGGCATAGTGTCTTGAGCGTCTGGCTAGCGTGGCAGAAAGTCTGGAGCGTCTGGCTAGCATGGCAGAGAGACTGGAGCGCCTGTTTAGCGAGGCAGAGTGTCTGGAGGGTCTGGGTAGCAAGGCAGAGTGTCTGGATCGTCTAGCTAGCGTGGCAGAGTGTCTGGAGAGTCTAGCTAGCGTAGCAGAGTGTCTGAAATCTCTGGCTAGCATGGCAGAGTGTCTGGATCGGCTGGCTAGGGAGGCAGAGTGTCTGGAGCGTCTGGGTAGCGAGCCAGAGTGTCTGGAGTGCCTGGCTAGCGAGGCAGAGTTTCTGGAGCGTCTAAGTAGCGAGGCAGAGTGCCTGGAGCGTCTAGCTAGCGTGGCAGAGTGTCTGGAGCCACTGGCTAGCGTGGCAGATAGTCTGAAGCGTCTGGGTAGCAAGGCAGAGTGTCTGGAGCGTCTAGCTAGCGTGGCAGAGTGTCTGGAGCCTCTGGCTAGCGTAGCAGATAGTCTGGAGCGTCTGGCTAGCATGGCAGAGTGTCTGGAGCGTCTAGCTAGTGAAGCAGAGTGTCTAAAGCGGCTAGCTAGCGAGGCAGAGTGTCTGGAGCGTCTGAGTAGCGAACCAGAGTGTCTGGAATGCCTGGGTAGCGAGGCAGAGTGTCTGGAGCGTCTAGCTAGCATGGTAGAGTAACTGGAGCATCTGGGTAGCGAGGCAGAGTGTCTAGAGCGCCTGGCTAGCGAGGCAGAGTGTCTGGAGGGTCTGGGTAGCAAGGCAGAGTGTCTGAAGCGTCTGGCTAGCGAAGCAGATTGTCTGGAGCGTCTGGGTAGCGGGGCAAAGTGTCTAGAGAGTCTGGCTAGCGTGGCAGAGTGTCTGGAGCGTCTGGCTAGCGTGGCAGATAGTCTAGAGCGTCTGACTAGAATGGCAGAGTGTCTGGAGCGTCTGGGTAGCAAGGCAGAGTGTCTGGAGCGTCTAGCTAGCGAAGCAGAGTGTCTGGAGCCTATGGCTAGCGTGGCATATAGTCTATAGCGTCTGGCTAGCATGGCAGAGTGTCTGAAGCGCCTGGCTAGCGAGGCAGAGTGTATAAAGCGGCTGGCTAGCGAGGCAGAGTGTCTAGAGCGTCTAAGTAGCAAGGCAGAGTGTCTGGAGCTCCTGGCTAGCGAGGCAGAGTGTCTGGAGCGTCTAAGTAGCGAGGCAGTGTGTCTGGAGCGTCTAGCTAGCGTGGCAGAGTGTCTGAAACCTCTGGCTAGCGAGGCAGAGCTTCTAAAGCGCCTGGCTAGCGAGGCAGAGTGTCTGGAGCTTCTCAGTAGCAAGGCAAAGTGTCTGGAACGTCTAGGTAGCGAATCAGAGTGTCTGGAGCGTCTGGCTAGCGTGGCAGAGTGTCTGGAGCGTTTGGCTAGCGTGGCAGAAAGTCTGAAGCGTCTGGCTAGCATGGCAGAGTGTCTGGAGCCTCTGGCTAGCGTGGCAGATAGTCTGGAGCCACTGGCTAGCGTGGCAGATAGTCTGGATCGTCTGGGTAGCGAGGCAGAGTGTCTGAAGCCTATAGCTAGCGTGGCATATAGTCTATAGCGTCTGGCTAGCATGGCAGAGTGTCTGGAGCGTCTAGCTAGCGAGGCAGAGAGTCTGAAGCGCCTGGCTAGCGAGGCAGAGTGTCTGGAGCGTCTTGCTAGCGTGACAGAGTGTTTTGAGCGCCTGGCAAGCGAGGCAGTGTGTCTGGAGCGTCTGGGTAGCAAGGCAGAGTACCTGGAGCGTCTGGCTAGCATGGCTGAGTGTCTGGACCGTCTAGCTAGCGAAACAGAGTGTCTAAAGTAACTTGCTGGCGAGGCAGAGTGCCTGGAGCGTCTGGGTAGCGAGGCAGAGTGTCTGGAGCGCCTGGCTAGCGAGGCAGAGTGTCTGGAGCGTCTGGGTAGCGAGGCAGAGTGTCTGGAGCGTCTGGATAGCGAGGCAGAGTGTCTGGAGCGTCTGGGTAGCGAGGCAGAGTGTCTGGAGCCACTGGCTAGCGTGGCAGATAGTCTGGAGCGTCTGGGTAGCGAGGCAGAGTGTCTGGAGCACCTGGCTAGCAAGGCAGAGTGTCTGGAGGGTCTGGGTAGCAAGGCAGAGTGTCTGGTGTGTCTGGGTAGCGAGGCAAAGTGTCTGGAGCGTCTGGGTAGCGAATCAGAGTGTCTGGAGCGTCTGGCTAGCGTGGCAGAGTGTCTCAAGCGTCTGGCTAGCGTGGCAGAAAGTCTGGAGCGTGTGGCTAGCATAGCTGAGTGTCTGCAGCGTATGGCTAGCGTGGCAGAGTGTCTGGAGCCTCTGGCTAGCGTAACAGATAGTCTGGAGCGTCTGACTAGAATGGCAGAGTGTCTGGAGCGTCTGGGTAGCAAGGCAGAGTACCTGGAGCGTCTGGCTAGCATGGCTGAGTGTCTGGACCGTCTAGCTAGCAAAACAGAGTGTCTGAAGTGCCTTGCTGGCGAGGCAGAGTGCCTGGAGCGTCTGGGTGGCGAGGTAGAGTGTCTGGAGCGCCTGGCTAGCGAGGCAGAGTGTCTGGAGCGTCTGACTAGAATGGCAGAGAGTCTGGATTGTCTGGGTAGCAAGGCAGAGTACCTGGAGCGTCTGGCTAGCAAAGCAGAGTGTCTGGAGCCTCTGGCTAGCGTAGCAGGTAGTCCGGAGCGTCTGACTAGAATGGCAGAGTGTCTTGAGCGTCTTGCTAGTAAGGCAGAAAGTCTGAAGCGTCTGACTAGCATGGCAGAGTGCCTGGACCATCTAGCTAGCGAAGCAGATTGTCTGGAGCGTCTGGGTAGCGGGGCAAAGTGTCTAGAGAGTCTGGCTAGCGTGGCAGAGTGTCTGGAGCGTCTGGCTAGCGTGGCAGATAGTCTAGAGCGTCTGACTAGAATGGCAGAGTGACTGGAGCGTCTGGGTAGCAAGGCAGAGTGTCTGGAGCGTCTAGCTAGCGAAGCAGAGTGTCTGGAGCCTATGGCTAGCGTGGCAGAGTGTCTCGAGCGTCTGGCTAGCGTGGCAGAAAGTCTGGAGCGTGTGGCTAGCATAGCTGAGTGTCTGCAGCGTATGGCTAGCGTGGCAGAGTGTCTGGAGCCTCTGGCTAGCGTGGCAGATAGTCTGGAGCGTCTGACTAGAATGGCAGAGTGTCTGGAGCGTCTAGCTAGCGTGTCAGAGTGTCTGGAGCCACTGGCTTGCGTGGCAGATAGTCTGGAGCGTCTGGGTAGCGAGGCAGAGTGTCTGGAGCACCTGGCTAGCAAGGCAGAGTGTCTGGAGGGTCTGGGTAGCAAGGCAGAGTGTCTGGTGTGTCTGGGTAGCGAGGCAAAGTGTCTGGAGCGTCTGGGTAGCGAATCAGAGTGTCTGGAGCGTCTGGCTAGCGTGGCAGAGTGTCTCAAGCGTCTGGCTAGCGTGGCAGAAAGTCTGGAGCGTGTGGCTAGCATAGCTGAGTGTCTGCAGCGTATGGCTAGCGTGGAAGAGTGTCTGGAGCCTCTGGCTAGCGTAACAGATAGTCTGAAGCGTCTGACTAGAATGGCAGAGTGTCTGGAGCGTCTGGGTAGCAAGGCAGAGTACCTGGAGCGTCTGGCTAGCATGGCTGAGTGTCTGGACCGTCTAGCTAGCAAAACAGAGTGTCTGAAGTGCCTTGCTGGCGAGGCAGAGTGCCTGGAGCGTCTGGGTGGCGAGGTAGAGTGTCTGGAGCGCCTGGCTAGCGAGGCAGAGTGTCTGGAGCGTCTGACTAGAATGGCAGAGAGTCTGGATTGTCTGGGTAGCAAGGCAGAGTACCTGGAGCGTCTGGCTAGCAAAGCAGAGTGTCTGGAGCCTCTGGCTAGCGTAGCAGGTAGTCCGGAGCGTCTGACTAGAATGGCAGAGTGTCTTGAGCGTCTTGCTAGTAAGGCAGAAAGTCTGAAGCGTCTGACTAGCATGGCAGAGTGCCTGGACCATCTAGCTAGCGAAGCAGATTGTCTGGAGCGTCTGGGTAGCGGGGCAAAGTGTCTAGAGAGTCTGGCTAGCGTGGCAGAGTGTCTGGAGCGTCTGGCTAGCGTGGCAGATAGTCTAGAGCGTCTGACTAGAATGGCAGAGTGTCTGGAGCGTCTGGGTAGCAAGGCAGAGTGTCTGGAGCGTCTAGCTAGCGAAGCAGAGTGTCTGGAGCCTATGGCTAGCGTGGCATATAGTCTATAGCGTCTGGCTAGCATGGCAGAGTGTCTGGAGCGTTTGGGTAGCAAGGCAAAGTTTCTGGAACGTCTAGGTAGCGACTAAGAGTGTCTGGAGCGTCTGGCTAGCGTGGCAGAGTGTCTGGAGCGTCTGGCTAGCAAGGCAGAGTGTATAAAGCGGCTGGCTAGCGAGGCAGAGTGTCTAGAGTGTCTAAGTAGCAACGCAGAGTGTCTGGAGCTCCTGGCTAGCGAGGCAGAGTTTCTGGAGCGTCTAAGTAGCGAGGCAGTGTGTCTGGAGCGTCTAGCTAGCGTGGCAGAGTGTCTGAAACCTCTGGCTAGCGAGGCAGAGCTTCTAAAGCGCCTAGCTAGCGAGGCAGAGTGTCTGGAGCTTCTCAGTAGCAAGGCAAAGTGTCTGGAACGTCTAGGTAGCGAATCAGAGTGTCTGGAGCGTCTGGCTAGCGTGGCAGAGTGTCTGGAGCGTTTGGCTAGCGTGGCAGAAAGTCTGAAGCGTCTGGCTAGCATGGCAGAGTGTCTGGAGCCTCTGGCTAGCGTGGCAGATAGTCTGGAGCCACTGGCTAGCGTGGCAGATAGTCTGGATCGTCTGGGTAGCGAGGCAGAGTGTCTGAAGCCTATGGCTAGCGTGGCATATAGTCTATAGCGTCTGGCTAGCATGGCAGAGTGTCTGGAGCGTCTAGCTAGCGAGGCAGAGAGTCTGAAGCGCCTGGCTAGCGAGGCAGAGTGTCTGGAGCGTCTTGCTAGCGTGACAGAGTGTTTTGAGCGCATGGCAAGCGAGGCAGTGTGTCTGGAGCGTCTGGGTAGCAAGGCAGAGTACCTGGAGCGTCTGGCTAGCATGGCTGAGTGTCTGGACCGTCTAGCTAGCGAAACAGAGTGTCTAAAGTAACTTGCTGGCGAGGCAGAGTGCCTGGAGCGTCTGGGTAGCGAGGCAGAGTGTCTGGAGCGCCTGGCTAGCGAGGCAGAGTGTCTGGAGCGTCTGGGTAGCGAGGCAGAGTGTCTGGAGCGTCTGGATAGCGAGGCAGAGTGTCTGGAGCGTCTGGGTAGCGAGGCAGAGTGTCTGGAGCGCCTGGCTAGCGAGGCAGTGTGTCTGGAGCGTCTAGCTAGCATGGTAGAGTAACTGGAGCGTCTGAATAGCGAGGCAGAGTGTCTGGAACGTCTGGCGAGCGTGGCTGAGTGTCTGGAGCGTCTTGCTAGCGTGGCCGAATGTCTGGAGCCTATGGCTAGCGTGGCGGATAGTCTGGAGCATCTGGTTATCATGGCAGAGTGTCTAGAGCGTCTAGCAAGCGAGGCAGAGTGTCTGGAGCGTCTGGGTAGCGAGGCAAAGTGTCTGGAGCGTCTGGGTAGCGAGGCAGAGTGTCAGGAGCGTCTTGCTAGCGAGGCAGAAAGTTTAGAGCGTCTGGCTAGCGTGGCGGAAAGTCTGGAGCGTCTGACTAGAATAGCAGAGTGTCTGGAGCGTCTGGGTAGCAAGGCAGAGTACCTGGAGCGTCTGGCTAGCATGGCTGAGTGTCTGGACCGTCTAGCTAGCGAAAAAGAGTGTCTGAAGTGCCTTGCTGGCGAGGCAGAGTGCCTGGAGCGTCTGGGTAGCGAGGCAGAGTGTCTGGAGCGCCTGGGTAGCAAGGCAGAGTACCTGGAGCGTCTGGCTAGCATGGCTGAGTGTCTGGACCGTCTAGCTAGCGAAACAGAGTGTCTAAAGTAACTTGCTGGCGAGGCAGAGTGCCTGGAGCGTCTGGGTAGCGAGGCAGAGTGTCTGGAGCGCCTGGCTAGCGAGGCAGAGTGTCTGGAGCGTCTGGGTAGCGAGGCAGAGTGTCTGGAGCGTCTGGATAGCGAGGCAGAGTGTCTGGAGCGTCTGGGTAGCGAGGCAGAGTGTCTGGAGCCACTGGCTAGCGTGGCAGATAGTCTGGAGCGTCTGGGTAGCGAGGCAGAGTGTCTGGAGCACCTGGCTAGCAAGGCAGAGTGTCTGGAGGGTCTGGGTAGCAAGGCAGAGTGTCTGGTGTGTCTGGGTAGCGAGGCAAAGTGTCTGGAGCGTCTGGGTAGCGAATCAGAGTGTCTGGAGCGTCTGGCTAGCGTGGCAGAGTGTCTCAAGCGTCTGGCTAGCGTGGCAGAAAGTCTGGAGCGTGTGGCTAGCATAGCTGAGTGTCTGCAGCGTATGGCTAGCGTGGCAGAGTGTCTGGAGCCTCTGGCTAGCGTAACAGATAGTCTGGAGCGTCTGACTAGAATGGCAGAGTGTCTGGAGCGTCTGGGTAGCAAGGCAGAGTACCTGGAGCGTCTGGCTAGCATGGCTGAGTGTCTGGACCGTCTAGCTAGCAAAACAGAGTGTCTGAAGTGCCTTGCTGGCGAGGCAGAGTGCCTGGAGCGTCTGGGTGGCGAGGTAGAGTGTCTGGAGCGCCTGGCTAGCGAGGCAGAGTGTCTGGAGCGTCTGACTAGAATGGCAGAGAGTCTGGATTGTCTGGGTAGCAAGGCAGAGTACCTGGAGCGTCTGGCTAGCAAAGCAGAGTGTCTGGAGCCTCTGGCTAGCGTAGCAGGTAGTCCGGAGCGTCTGACTAGAATGGCAGAGTGTCTTGAGCGTCTTGCTAGTAAGGCAGAAAGTCTGAAGCGTCTGACTAGCATGGCAGAGTGCCTGGACCATCTAGCTAGCGAAGCAGATTGTCTGGAGCGTCTGGGTAGCGGGGCAAAGTGTCTAGAGAGTCTGGCTAGCGTGGCAGAGTGTCTGGAGCGTCTGGCTAGCGTGGCAGATAGTCTAGAGCGTCTGACTAGAATGGCAGAGTGACTGGAGCGTCTGGGTAGCAAGGCAGAGTGTCTGGAGCGTCTAGCTAGCGAAGCAGAGTGTCTGGAGCCTATGGCTAGCGTGGCAGAGTGTCTCGAGCGTCTGGCTAGCGTGGCAGAAAGTCTGGAGCGTGTGGCTAGCATAGCTGAGTGTCTGCAGCGTATGGCTAGCGTGGCAGAGTGTCTGGAGCCTCTGGCTAGCGTGGCAGATAGTCTGGAGCGTCTGACTAGAATGGCAGAGTGTCTGGAGCGTCTAGCTAGCGTGTCAGAGTGTCTGGAGCCACTGGCTTGCGTGGCAGATAGTCTGGAGCGTCTGGGTAGAGAGGCAGAGTGTCTGGAGCACCTGGCTAGCAAGGCAGAGTGTCTGGAGGGTCTGGGTAGCAAGGCAGAGTGTCTGGTGTGTCTGGGTAGCGAGGCAAAGTGTCTGGAGCGTCTGGGTAGCGAATCAGAGTGTCTGGAGCGTCTGGCTAGCGTGGCAGAGTGTCTCAAGCGTCTGGCTAGCGTGGCAGAAAGTCTGGAGCGTGTGGCTAGCATAGCTGAGTGTCTGCAGCGTATGGCTAGCGTGGAAGAGTGTCTGGAGCCTCTGGCTAGCGTAACAGATAGTCTGAAGCGTCTGACTAGAATGGCAGAGTGTCTGGAGCGTCTGGGTAGCAAGGCAGAGTACCTGGAGCGTCTGGCTAGCATGGCTGAGTGTCTGGACCGTCTAGCTAGCAAAACAGAGTGTCTGAAGTGCCTTGCTGGCGAGGCAGAGTGCCTGGAGCGTCTGGGTGGCGAGGTAGAGTGTCTGGAGCGCCTGGCTAGCGAGGCAGAGTGTCTGGAGCGTCTGACTAGAATGGCAGAGAGTCTGGATTGTCTGGGTAGCAAGGCAGAGTACCTGGAGCGTCTGGCTAGCAAAGCAGAGTGTCTGGAGCCTCTGGCTAGCGTAGCAGGTAGTCCGGAGCGTCTGACTAGAATGGCAGAGTGTCTTGAGCGTCTTGCTAGTAAGGCAGAAAGTCTGAAGCGTCTGACTAGCATGGCAGAGTGCCTGGACCATCTAGCTAGCGAAGCAGATTGTCTGGAGCGTCTGGGTAGCGGGGCAAAGTGTCTAGAGAGTCTGGCTAGCGTGGCAGAGTGTCTGGAGCGTCTGGCTAGCGTGGCAGATAGTCTAGAGCGTCTGACTAGAATGGCAGAGTGTCTGGAGCGTCTGGGTAGCAAGGCAGAGTGTCTGGAGCATCTAGCTAGCGAAGCAGAGTGTCTGGAGCCTATGGCTAGCGTGGCATATAGTCTATAGCGTCTGGCTAGCATGGCAGAGTGTCTGGAGCGTTTGGGTAGCAAGGCAAAGTTTCTGGAACGTCTAGGTAGCGACTAAGAGTGTCTGGAGCGTCTGGCTAGCGTGGCAGAGTGTCTGGAGCGTCTGGCTAGCAAGGCAGAGTGTATAAAGCGGCTGGCTAGCGAGGCAGAGTGTCTAGAGTGTCTAAGTAGCAACGCAGAGTGTCTGGAGCTCCTGGCTAGCGAGGCAGAGTTTCTGGAGCGTCTAAGTAGCGAGGCAGTGTGTCTGGAGCGTCTAGCTAGCGTGGCAGAGTGTCTGAAACCTCTGGCTAGCGAGGCAGAGCTTCTAAAGCGCCTAGCTAGCGAGGCAGAGTGTCTGGAGCTTCTCAGTAGCAAGGCAAAGTGTCTGGAACGTCTAGGTAGCGAATCAGAGTGTCTGGAGCGTCTGGCTAGCGTGGCAGAGTGTCTGGAGCGTTTGGCTAGCGTGGCAGAAAGTCTGAAGCGTCTGGCTAGCATGGCAGAGTGTCTGGAGCCTCTGGCTAGCGTGGCAGAGTGTCTGGAGGGTCTGGGTAGCAAGGCAGAGTGTCTGGTGTGTCTGGGTAGCGAGGCAAAGTGTCTGGAGCGTCTGGGTAGCGAATCAGAGTGTCTGGAGCGTCTGGCTAGCGTGGCAGAGTGTCTCAAGCGTCTGGCTAGCGTGGCAGAAAGTCTGGAGCGTGTGGCTAGCATAGCTGAGTGTCTGCAGCGTATGGCTAGCGTGGGAGAGTGTCTGGAGCCTCTGGCTAGCGTAACAGATAGTCTGGAGCGTCTGACTAGAATGGCAGAGTGTCTGGAGCGTCTGGGTAGCAAGGCAGAGTACCTGGAGCGTCTGGCTAGCATGGCTGAGTGTCTGGACCGTCTAGCTAGCAAAACAGAGTGTCTGAAGTGCCTTGCTGGCGAGGCAGAGTGCCTGGAGCGTCTGGGTGGCGAGGTAGAGTGTCTGGAGCGCCTGGCTAGCGAGGCAGAGTGTCTGGAGCGTCTGACTAGAATGGCAGAGAGTCTGGATTGTCTGGGTAGCAAGGCAGAGTACCTGGAGCGTCTGGCTAGCAAAGCAGAGTGTCTGGAGCCTCTGGCTAGCGTAGCAGGTAGTCCGGAGCGTCTGACTAGAATGGCAGAGTGTCTTGAGCGTCTTGCTAGTAAGGCAGAAAGTCTGAAGCGTCTGACTAGCATGGCAGAGTGCCTGGACCATCTAGCTAGCGAAGCAGATTGTCTGGAGCGTCTGGGTAGCGGGGCAAAGTGTCTAGAGAGTCTGGCTAGCGTGGCAGAGTGTCTGGAGCGTCTGGCTAGCGTGGCAGATAGTCTAGAGCGTCTGACTAGAATGGCAGAGTGACTGGAGCGTCTGGGTAGCAAGGCAGAGTGTCTGGAGCGTCTAGCTAGCGAAGCAGAGTGTCTGGAGCCTATGGCTAGCGTGGCAGAGTGTCTCGAGCGTCTGGCTAGCGTGGCAGAAAGTCTGGAGCGTGTGGCTAGCATAGCTGAGTGTCTGCAGCGTATGGCTAGCGTGGCAGAGTGTCTGGAGCCTCTGGCTAGCGTGGCAGATAGTCTGGAGCGTCTGACTAGAATGGCAGAGTGTCTGGAGCGTCTAGCTAGCGTGTCAGAGTGTCTGGAGCCACTGGCTTGCGTGGCAGATAGTCTGGAGCGTCTGGGTAGAGAGGCAGAGTGTCTGGAGCACCTGGCTAGCAAGGCAGAGTGTCTGGAGGGTCTGGGTAGCAAGGCAGAGTGTCTGGTGTGTCTGGGTAGCGAGGCAAAGTGTCTGGAGCGTCTGGGTAGCGAATCAGAGTGTCTGGAGCGTCTGGCTAGCGTGGCAGAGTGTCTCAAGCGTCTGGCTAGCGTGGCAGAAAGTCTGGAGCGTGTGGCTAGCATAGCTGAGTGTCTGCAGCGTATGGCTAGCGTGGAAGAGTGTCTGGAGCCTCTGGCTAGCGTAACAGATAGTCTGAAGCGTCTGACTAGAATGGCAGAGTGTCTGGAGCGTCTGGGTAGCAAGGCAGAGTACCTGGAGCGTCTGGCTAGCATGGCTGAGTGTCTGGACCGTCTAGCTAGCAAAACAGAGTGTCTGAAGTGCCTTGCTGGCGAGGCAGAGTGCCTGGAGCGTCTGGGTGGCGAGGTAGAGTGTCTGGAGCGCCTGGCTAGCGAGGCAGAGTGTCTGGAGCGTCTGACTAGAATGGCAGAGAGTCTGGATTGTCTGGGTAGCAAGGCAGAGTACCTGGAGCGTCTGGCTAGCAAAGCAGAGTGTCTGGAGCCTCTGGCTAGCGTAGCAGGTAGTCCGGAGCGTCTGACTAGAATGGCAGAGTGTCTTGAGCGTCTTGCTAGTAAGGCAGAAAGTCTGAAGCGTCTGACTAGCATGGCAGAGTGCCTGGACCATCTAGCTAGCGAAGCAGATTGTCTGGAGCGTCTGGGTAGCGGGGCAAAGTGTCTAGAGAGTCTGGCTAGCGTGGCAGAGTGTCTGGAGCGTCTGGCTAGCGTGGCAGATAGTCTAGAGCGTCTGACTAGAATGGCAGAGTGTCTGGAGCGTCTGGGTAGCAAGGCAGAGTGTCTGGAGCATCTAGCTAGCGAAGCAGAGTGTCTGGAGCCTATGGCTAGCGTGGCATATAGTCTATAGCGTCTGGCTAGCATGGCAGAGTGTCTGGAGCGTTTGGGTAGCAAGGCAAAGTTTCTGGAACGTCTAGGTAGCGACTAAGAGTGTCTGGAGCGTCTGGCTAGCGTGGCAGAGTGTCTGGAGCGTCTGGCTAGCAAGGCAGAGTGTATAAAGCGGCTGGCTAGCGAGGCAGAGTGTCTAGAGTGTCTAAGTAGCAACGCAGAGTGTCTGGAGCTCCTGGCTAGCGAGGCAGAGTTTCTGGAGCGTCTAAGTAGCGAGGCAGTGTGTCTGGAGCGTCTAGCTAGCGTGGCAGAGTGTCTGAAACCTCTGGCTAGCGAGGCAGAGCTTCTAAAGCGCCTAGCTAGCGAGGCAGAGTGTCTGGAGCTTCTCAGTAGCAAGGCAAAGTGTCTGGAACGTCTAGGTAGCGAATCAGAGTGTCTGGAGCGTCTGGCTAGCGTGGCAGAGTGTCTGGAGCGTTTGGCTAGCGTGGCAGAAAGTCTGAAGCGTCTGGCTAGCATGGCAGAGTGTCTGGAGCCTCTGGCTAGCGTGGCAGATAGTCTGGAGCCACTGGCTAGCGTGGCAGATAGTCTGGATCGTCTGGGTAGCGAGGCAGAGTGTCTGAAGCCTATGGCTAGCGTGGCATATAGTCTATAGCGTCTGGCTAGCATGGCAGAGTGTCTGGAGCGTCTAGCTAGCGAGGCAGAGAGTCTGAAGCGCCTGGCTAGCGAGGCAGAGTGTCTGGAGCGTCTTGCTAGCGTGACAGAGTGTTTTGAGCGCATGGCAAGCGAGGCAGTGTGTCTGGAGCGTCTGGGTAGCAAGGCAGAGTACCTGGAGCGTCTGGCTAGCATGGCTGAGTGTCTGGACCGTCTAGCTAGCGAAACAGAGTGTCTAAAGTAACTTGCTGGCGAGGCAGAGTGCCTGGAGCGTCTGGGTAGCGAGGCAGAGTGTCTGGAGCGCCTGGCTAGCGAGGCAGAGTGTCTGGAGCGTCTGGGTAGCGAGGCAGAGTGTCTGGAGCGTCTGGATAGCGAGGCAGAGTGTCTGGAGCGTCTGGGTAGCGAGGCAGAGTGTCTGGAGCGCCTGGCTAGCGAGGCAGTGTGTCTGGAGCGTCTAGCTAGCATGGTAGAGTAACTGGAGCGTCTGAATAGCGAGGCAGAGTGTCTGGAACGTCTGGCGAGCGTGGCTGAGTGTCTGGAGCGTCTTGCTAGCGTGGCCGAATGTCTGGAGCCTATGGCTAGCGTGGCGGATAGTCTGGAGCATCTGGTTATCATGGCAGAGTGTCTCGAGCGTCTAGCTAGCGAGGCAGAGTGTCTGGAGCGTCTGGGTAGCGAGGCAAAGTGTCTGGAGCGTCTGGGTAGCGAGGCAGAGTGTCAGGAGCGTCTTGCTAGCGAGGCAGAAAGTTTAGAGCGTCTGGCTAGCGTGGCGGAAAGTCTGGAGCGTCTGACTAGAATAGCAGAGTGTCTGGAGCGTCTGGGTAGCAAGGCAGAGTACCTGGAGCGTCTGGCTAGCATGGCTGAGTGTCTGGACCGTCTAGCTAGCGAAAAAGAGTGTCTGAAGTGCCTTGCTGGCGAGGCAGAGTGCCTGGAGCGTCTGGGTAGCGAGGCAGAGTGTCTGGAGCGCCTGGGTAGCGAGGCAGAGTGTCTGGAGCGCCTGGCTAGCGAGGCAGTGTGTCTGGAGCGTCTAGCTAGCATGGTAGAGTAACTGGAGCATCTGAATAGCGAGGCAGAGTGTCTGGAACGTCTGGCGAGCGTGGCTGAGTGTCTGGAGCCTATGGCTAGCGTGGCGGATAGTCTGGAGCGTCTGGCTAGCGTGGCAGATAGTCTAGAGCGTCTAGGTAGCGAGGCTGAGTGTCTGGAGCACCCGGCTAGGAAGGCAGAGTGTCTGGAGCGCCTGGCTAGCGAGGCAGAGTGTCTGGAGGGTCAAAGTAGCAAGGCAGAGTGCCTGGAGCGTCTAGCTAGCGTGGCAGAGTGTCTGGAGCGTCTAGCTAGCGTAGCAGAGTGTCTGAAATCTCTGGCTAGCATAGCAGAGTGTCTGGAGCGGCTGGCTAGGGAGGCAGAGTGTCTGGAGCGTCTGGGTAGCGAGCCAGAGTGTCTGGAGTGCCTGGCTAGCGAGGCAGAAATTCTGGAGCGTCTAAGTAGCGAGCCAGAGTGCCTGGAGCGTCTAGCTAGCGTGGCAGAGTGTCTGGAGCCACTGGCTAGCGTGGCAGATAGTTTGAAGCGTCTGGGTAGCGAGGCAGAGTGTCTGGAGCGCCTGGCTAGCGTGGCAGAGTGTCTGGAGCCTCTGGCTAGCGTAGCAGATAGTCTGAAGCGTCTGGCTAGCATGGCAGAGTGTCTGGAGCGCCTGGCTAGCGAGGCAGAGCTTCTGAAGCGCCTGGCTAGCGAGGCAGAGTGTCTGGAGCGTCTGGGGAGCGAGGCAAAGTGTCTGGAACGTCTGGGTAGCGAATCAGAGTGTCTGGAGCGTCTGGCTAGCGTTGCAGAGTGTCTGGAGCGTCTAGCTAGCGTGGCAGAGTGTCTAAAGCGGCTAGCTAGCGAGGCAGAGTGTCTGGAGCGTCTAAGTAGCGAGGCAGAGTACCTGGAGCGTCTAGCTAGCGTGGCAGAGTGTCTGGAGCCATTGGCTAGCGTGGCAGATAGTCTGAAGCGTCTAGGTAGCGAGGCAGAGTGTCTGGAGCGCCTGGCTAGCGAGGCAGAGTGTCTGGAGCGTCTGGGTAGCGAGGCAGAGTGTCTGGAGCGCCTGGCTAGCGAGGCAGAGTGTCTGGAGGGTCTGGGTAGCAAGGCAGAGTGTCTGGAGCGTCAAGCTTGCGTGGCATAGTGTCTTGAGCGTCTGGCTAGCATGGCAGAAAGTTTGGAGCGTCTGGCTAGCATGGCAGAGTGACTGGAGCGCCTGTTTAGCGAGGCAGAGTGTCTGGAGGGTCTGGGTAGCAAGGCAGAGTGTCTGGATCGTCTAGCTAGCGTGGCAGAGTGTCTGGAGAGTCTAGCTAGCGTAGCAGAGTGTCTGAAATCTCTGGCTAGCATGGCAGAGTGTCTGGATCGGCTGGCTAGGGAGGCAGAGTGTCTGGAGCGTCTGGGTAGCGAGCCAGAGTGTCTGGAGTGCCTGGCTAGCGAGGCAGAGTTTCTTGAGCGTCTAGCTATCGTGGCAGAGTACCTGGAGCCACTGGCTAGCGTGGCAGATAGTCTGGAGCGTCTGGGTAGTGAGGCAGAGTGTCTGGAGCGTCAAGCTAGCGAGGCAGAGTGCCTGGAGCGTCTAGCTAGCGTGGCAGAGTGTCTGGAGCCACTGGCTAGCGTGGCAGATAGTCTGAAGCGTCTGGGTAGCGAGGCAGAGTGTCTGGAGCGCCTGGCTAGCGAGGCAGAGTGTCTGGAGATTCTGGGTAGCAAGGCAGAGTGTCTGGAGCGTCTAGCTAGCATGGCAGAGTGTCTGGAGCCTCTGGCTAGCGTAGCAGATAGTCTGGAGCGTCTGGCTAGCATGGCAGAGTGTCTGGAGCGTCTAGCTAGTGAAGCAGAGTGTCTAAAGCGGCTAGCTAGCGAGGCAGAGTGTCTGGAGCGTCTGAGTAGCGAACCAGAGTGTCTGGAATGCCTGGCTAGCGAGGCAGAGTGTCTGGAGCGTCTAAGTAGCGAGGCAGAGTGCCTGGAGCGTCTAGCTAGCGTGGCAGAGTGTCTGGAGCCACTGGCTAGCGTGGCAGAGTGTCTGGAGCATCTGGGTAGCGAGGCAGAGTGTCTAGAGCGCCTGGCTAGCGAGGCAGAGTGTCTGGAGGGTCTGGGTAGCAAGGCAGAGTGTCTGGAGCGTCTGACTAGCGTGGCAGAGTGTCTGGAGCGTCTAGCTAGCGAAGCAGAGTGTCTAAAGCGGCTAGCTAGCGAGGCAGAGTGTCTGGAGCGTCTGAGTAGCGAACCAGAGTGTCTGGAATGCCTGGCTAGCGAGGCAGAGTGTCTGGAGCGTCTAAGTAGCGAGGCAGAGTGCCTGGAGCGTCTAGCTAGCGTGGCAGAGTGTCTGGAGCCACTGGCTAGCGTGGCAGAGTGTCTGGAGCATCTGGGTAGCGAGGCAGAGTGTCTAGAGCGTCTAGCTAGCGTAGCAGAGTGTCTGAAATCTCTGGCTAGCATAGCAGAGTGTCTGGAGCGGCTGGCTAGGGAGGCAGAGTGTCTGGAGCGTCTGGGTAGCGAGCCAGAGTGTCTGGAGTGCCTGGCTAGCGAGGCAGAAATTCTGGAGCGTCTAAGTAGCGAGCCAGAGTGCCTGGAGCGTCTAGCTAGCGTGGCAGAGTGTCTGGAGCCACTGGCTAGCGTGGCAGATAGTTTGAAGCGTCTGGGTAGCGAGGCAGAGTGTCTGGAGCGCCTGGCTAGCGTGGCAGAGTGTCTGGAGCCTCTGGCTAGCGTAGCAGATAGTCTGAAGCGTCTGGCTAGCATGGCAGAGTGTCTGGAGCGCCTGGCTAGCGAGGCAGAGCTTCTGAAGCGCCTGGCTAGCGAGGCAGAGTGTCTGGAGCGTCTGGGGAGCGAGGCAAAGTGTCTGGAACGTCTGGGTAGCGAATCAGAGTGTCTGGAGCGTCTGGCTAGCGTTGCAGAGTGTCTGGAGCGTCTAGCTAGCGTGGCAGAGTGTCTAAAGCGGCTAGCTAGCGAGGCAGAGTGTCTGGAGCGTCTAAGTAGCGAGGCAGAGTACCTGGAGCGTCTAGCTAGCGTGGCAGAGTGTCTGGAGCCATTGGCTAGCGTGGCAGATAGTCTGAAGCGTCTAGGTAGCGAGGCAGAGTGTCTGGAGCGCCTGGCTAGCGAGGCAGAGTGTCTGGAGCGTCTGGGTAGCGAGGCAGAGTGTCTGGAGCGCCTGGCTAGCGAGGCAGAGTGTCTGGAGGGTCTGGGTAGCAAGGCAGAGTGTCTGGAGCGTCAAGCTTGCGTGGCATAGTGTCTTGAGCGTCTGGCTAGCATGGCAGAAAGTTTGGAGCGTCTGGCTAGCATGGCAGAGTGACTGGAGCGCCTGTTTAGCGAGGCAGAGTGTCTGGAGGGTCTGGGTAGCAAGGCAGAGTGTCTGGATCGTCTAGCTAGCGTGGCAGAGTGTCTGGAGAGTCTAGCTAGCGTAGCAGAGTGTCTGAAATCTCTGGCTAGCATGGCAGAGTGTCTGGATCGGCTGGCTAGGGAGGCAGAGTGTCTGGAGCGTCTGGGTAGCGAGCCAGAGTGTCTGGAGTGCCTGGCTAGCGAGGCAGAGTTTCTTGAGCGTCTAGCTATCGTGGCAGAGTACCTGGAGCCACTGGCTAGCGTGGCAGATAGTCTGGAGCGTCTGGGTAGTGAGGCAGAGTGTCTGGAGCGTCAAGCTAGCGAGGCAGAGTGCCTGGAGCGTCTAGCTAGCGTGGCAGAGTGTCTGGAGCCACTGGCTAGCGTGGCAGATAGTCTGAAGCGTCTGGGTAGCGAGGCAGAGTGTCTGGAGCACCTGGCTAGCGAGGCAGAGTGTCTGGAGATTCTGGGTAGCAAGGCAGAGTGTCTGGAGCGTCTAGCTAGCGTGGCAGAGTGTCTGGAGCCTCTGGCTAGCGTAGCAGATAGTCTGGAGCGTCTGGCTAGCATGGCAGAGTGTCTGGAGCGTCTAGCTAGTGAAGCAGAGTGTCTAAAGCGGCTAGCTAGTGAGGCAGAGTGTCTGGAGCGTCTGAGTAGCGAACCAGAGTGTCTGGAATGCCTGGCTAGCGAGGCAGAGTGTCTGGAGCGTCTAAGTAGCGAGGCAGAGTGCCTGGAGCGTCTAGCTAGCGTGGGAGAGTGTCTGGAGCCACTGGCTAGCGTGGCAGAGTGTCTGGAGCATCTGGGTAGCGAGGCAGAGTGTCTAGAGCGCCTGGCTAGCGAGGCAGAGTGTCTGGAGGGTCTGGGTAGCAAGGCAGAGTGTCTGGAGCGTCTGACTAGCGTGGCAGAGTGTCTGGAGCGTCTAGCTAGCGAAGCAGAGTGTCTAAAGCGGCTAGCTAGCGAGGCAGAGTGTCTGGAGCGTCTGAGTAGCGAACCAGAGTGTCTGGAATGCCTGGCTAGCGAGGCAGAGTGTCTGGAGCGTCTAAGTAGCGAGGCAGAGTGCCTGGAGCGTCTGGGTAGCGAGGCAGAGTGTCTGGAGCGCCTGGGTAGCGAGGCAGAGTGTCTGGAGCGCCTGGCTAGCGAGGCAGTGTGTCTGGAGCGTCTAGCTAGCATGGTAGAGTAACTGGAGCATCTGAATAGCGAGGCAGAGTGTCTGGAACGTCTGGCGAGCGTGGCTGAGTGTCTGGAGCCTATGGCTAGCGTGGCGGATAGTCTGGAGCGTCTGGCTAGCGTGGCAGATAGTCTAGAGCGTCTAGGTAGCGAGGCTGAGTGTCTGGAGCACCCGGCTAGGAAGGCAGAGTGTCTGGAGCGCCTGGCTAGCGAGGCAGAGTGTCTGGAGGGTCAAAGTAGCAAGGCAGAGTGCCTGGAGCGTCTAGCTAGCGTGGCAAAGTGTCTGGAGCGTCTAGCTAGCGTAGCAGAGTGTCTGAAATCTCTGGCTAGCATAGCAGAGTGTCTGGAGCGGCTGGCTAGGGAGGCAGAGTGTCTGGAGCGTCTGGGTAGCGAGCCAGAGTGTCTGGAGTGCCTGGCTAGCGAGGCAGAAATTCTGGAGCGTCTAAGTAGCGAGCCAGAGTGCCTGGAGCGTCTAGCTAGCGTGGCAGAGTGTCTGGAGCCACTGGCTAGCGTGGCAGATAGTTTGAAGCGTCTGGGTAGCGAGGCAGAGTGTCTGGAGCGCCTGGCTAGCGTGGCAGAGTGTCTGGAGCCTCTGGCTAGCGTAGCAGATAGTCTGAAGCGTCTGGCTAGCATGGCAGAGTGTCTGGAGCGCCTGGCTAGCGAGGCAGAGCTTCTGAAGCGCCTGGCTAGCGAGGCAGAGTGTCTGGAGCGTCTGGGGAGCGAGGCAAAGTGTCTGGAACGTCTGGGTAGCGAATCAGAGTGTCTGGAGCGTCTGGCTAGCGTTGCAGAGTGTCTGGAGCGTCTAGCTAGCGTGGCAGAGTGTCTAAAGCGGCTAGCTAGCGAGGCAGAGTGTCTGGAGCGTCTAAGTAGCGAGGCAGAGTACCTGGAGCGTCTAGCTAGCGTGGCAGAGTGTCTGGAGCCATTGGCTAGCGTGGCAGATAGTCTAAAGCGTCTAGGTAGCGAGGCAGAGTGTCTGGAGCGCCTGGCTAGCGAGGCAGAGTGTCTGGAGCGTCTGGGTAGCGAGGCAGAGTGTCTGGAGCGCCTGGCTAGCGAGGCAGAGTGTCTGGAGGGTCTGGGTAGCAAGGCAGAGTGTCTGGAGCGTCAAGCTTGCGTGGCATAGTGTCTTGAGCGTCTGGCTAGCATGGCAGAAAGTCTGGAGCGTCTGGCTAGCATGGCAGAGTGACTGGAGCGCCTGTTTAGCGAGGCAGAGTGTCTGGAGGGTCTGGGTAGCAAGGCAGAGTGTCTGGATCGTCTAGCTAGCGTGGCAGAGTGTCTGGAGAGTCTAGCTAGCGTAGCAGAGTGTCTGAAATCTCTGGCTAGCATGGCAGAGTGTCTGGATCGGCTGGCTAGGGAGGCAGAGTGTCTGGAGCGTCTGGGTAGCGAGCCAGAGTGTCTGGAGTGCCTGGCTAGCGAGGCAGAGTTTCTGGAGCGTCTAAGTAGCGAGGCAGAGTGCCTGGAGCGTCTAGCTAGCGTGGCAGAGTGTCTGGAGCCTCTGGCTAGCGTAGCAGATAGTCTGGAGCGTCTGGCTAGCATGGCAGAGTGTCTGGAGCGTCTAGCTAGTGAAGCAGAGTGTCTAAAGCGGCTAGCTAGCGAGGCAGAGTGTCTGGAGCGTCTGAGTAGCGAACCAGAGTGTCTGGAATGCCTGGCTAGCGAGGCAGAGTGTTTGGAGCGTCTAAGTAGCGAGGCAGAGTGCCTGGAGCGTCTAGCTAGCGTGGCAGAGTGTCTGGAGCCACTGGCTAGCGTGGCAGAGTGTCTGGAGCATCTGGGTAGCAAGGCAGAGTGTCTAGAGCGCCTGGCTAGCGAGGCAGAGTGTCTGGAGGTTCTGGGTAGCAAGGCAGAGTGTCTGGAGCGTCTGGCTAGCGTGGCAGAGTGTCTGGAGCGTCTAGCTAGCGAAGCAGAGTGTCTAAAGCGGCTAGCTAGCGAGGCAGAGTGTCTGGAGCGTCTGAGTAGCGAACCAGAGTGTCTGGAATGCCTGGCTAGCGAGGCAGAGTGTCTGGAGCGTCTAAGTAGCGAGGCAGAGTGCCTGGAGCGTCTAGCTAGCGTGGCAGAGTGTCTGGAGCCACTGGCTAGCGTGGCAGAGTGTCTGGAGCATCTGGGTAGCGAGGCAGAGTGTCTAGAGCGTCTAGCTAGCGTAGCAGAGTGTCTGAAATCTCTGGCTAGCATAGCAGAGTGTCTGGAGCGGCTGGCTAGGGAGGCAGAGTGTCTGGAGCGTCTGGGTAGCGAGCCAGAGTGTCTGGAGTGCCTGGCTAGCGAGGCAGAAATTCTGGAGCGTCTAAGTAGCGAGCCAGAGTGCCTGGAGCGTCTAGCTAGCGTGGCAGAGTGTCTGGAGCCACTGGCTAGCGTGGCAGATAGTTTGAAGCGTCTGGGTAGCGAGGCAGAGTGTCTGGAGCGCCTGGCTAGCGTGGCAGAGTGTCTGGAGCCTCTGGCTAGCGTAGCAGATAGTCTGAAGCGTCTGGCTAGCATGGCAGAGTGTCTGGAGCGCCTGGCTAGCGAGGCAGAGCTTCTGAAGCGCCTGGCTAGCGAGGCAGAGTGTCTGGAGCGTCTGGGGAGCGAGGCAAAGTGTCTGGAACGTCTGGGTAGCGAATCAGAGTGTCTGGAGCGTCTGGCTAGCGTTGCAGAGTGTCTGGAGCGTCTAGCTAGCGTGGCAGAGTGTCTAAAGCGGCTAGCTAGCGAGGCAGAGTGTCTGGAGCGTCTAAGTAGCGAGGCAGAGTACCTGGAGCGTCTAGCTAGCGTGGCAGAGTGTCTGGAGCCATTGGCTAGCGTGGCAGATAGTCTGAAGCGTCTAGGTAGCGAGGCAGAGTGTCTGGAGCGCCTGGCTAGCGAGGCAGAGTGTCTGGAGCGTCTGGGTAGCGAGGCAGAGTGTCTGGAGCGCCTGGCTAGCGAGGCAGAGTGTCTGGAGGGTCTGGGTAGCAAGGCAGAGTGTCTGGAGCGTCAAGCTTGCGTGGCATAGTGTCTTGAGCGTCTGGCTAGCATGGCAGAAAGTTTGGAGCGTCTGGCTAGCATGGCAGAGTGACTGGAGCGCCTGTTTAGCGAGGCAGAGTGTCTGGAGGGTCTGGGTAGCAAGGCAGAGTGTCTGGATCGTCTAGCTAGCGTGGCAGAGTGTCTGGAGAGTCTAGCTAGCGTAGCAGAGTGTCTGAAATCTCTGGCTAGCATGGCAGAGTGTCTGGATCGGCTGGCTAGGGAGGCAGAGTGTCTGGAGCGTCTGGGTAGCGAGCCAGAGTGTCTGGAGTGCCTGGCTAGCGAGGCAGAGTTTCTTGAGCGTCTAGCTATCGTGGCAGAGTACCTGGAGCCACTGGCTAGCGTGGCAGATAGTCTGGAGCGTCTGGGTAGTGAGGCAGAGTGTCTGGAGCGTCAAGCTAGCGAGGCAGAGTGCCTGGAGCGTCTAGCTAGCGTGGCAGAGTGTCTGGAGCCACTGGCTAGCGTGGCAGATAGTCTGAAGCGTCTGGGTAGCGAGGCAGAGTGTCTGGAGCGCCTGGCTAGCGAGGCAGAGTGTCTGGAGATTCTGGGTAGCAAGGCAGAGTGTCTGGAGCGTCTAGCTAGCGTGGCAGAGTGTCTGGAGCCTCTGGCTAGCGTAGCAGATAGTCTGGAGCGTCTGGCTAGCATGGCAGAGTGTCTGGAGCGTCTAGCTAGTGAAGCAGAGTGTCTAAAGCGGCTAGCTAGCGAGGCAGAGTGTCTGGAGCGTCTGAGTAGCGAACCAGAGTGTCTGGAATGCCTGGCTAGCGAGGCAGAGTGTCTGGAGCGTCTAAGTAGCGAGGCAGAGTGCCTGGAGCGTCTAGCTAGCGTGGGAGAGTGTCTGGAGCCACTGGCTAGCGTGGCAGAGTGTCTGGAGCATCTGGGTAGCGAGGCAGAGTGTCTAGAGCGCCTGGCTAGCGAGGCAGAGTGTCTGGAGGGTCTGGGTAGCAAGGCAGAGTGTCTGGAGCGTCTGACTAGCGTGGCAGAGTGTCTGGAGCGTCTAGCTAGCGAAGCAGAGTGTCTAAAGCGGCTAGCTAGCGAGGCAGAGTGTCTGGAGCGTCTGAGTAGCGAACCAGAGTGTCTGGAATGCCTGGCTAGCGAGGCAGAGTGTCTGGAGCGTCTAAGTAGCGAGGCAGAGTGCCTGGAGCGTCTGGGTAGCGAGGCAGAGTGTCTGGAGCGCCTGGGTAGCGAGGCAGAGTGTCTGGAGCGCCTGGCTAGCGAGGCAGTGTGTCTGGAGCGTCTAGCTAGCATGGTAGAGTAACTGGAGCATCTGAATAGCGAGGCAGAGTGTCTGGAACGTCTGGCGAGCGTGGCTGAGTGTCTGGAGCCTATGGCTAGCGTGGCGGATAGTCTGGAGCGTCTGGCTAGCGTGGCAGATAGTCTAGAGGGTCTAGGTAGCGAGGCTGAGTGTCTGGAGCACCCGGCTAGGAAGGCAGAGTGTCTGGAGCGCCTGGCTAGCGAGGCAGAGTGTCTGGAGGGTCAAAGTAGCAAGGCAGAGTGCCTGGAGCGTCTAGCTAGCGTGGCAAAGTGTCTGGAGCGTCTAGCTAGCGTAGCAGAGTGTCTGAAATCTCTGGCTAGCATAGCAGAGTGTCTGGAGCGGCTGGCTAGGGAGGCAGAGTGTCTGGAGCGTCTGGGTAGCGAGCCAGAGTGTCTGGAGTGCCTGGCTAGCGAGGCAGAAATTCTGGAGCGTCTAAGTAGCGAGCCAGAGTGCCTGGAGCGTCTAGCTAGCGTGGCAGAGTGTCTGGAGCCACTGGCTAGCGTGGCAGATAGTTTGAAGCGTCTGGGTAGCGAGGCAGAGTGTCTGGAGCGCCTGGCTAGCGTGGCAGAGTGTCTGGAGCCTCTGGCTAGCGTAGCAGATAGTCTGAAGCGTCTGGCTAGCATGGCAGAGTGTCTGGAGCGCCTGGCTAGCGAGGCAGAGCTTCTGAAGCGCCTGGCTAGCGAGGCAGAGTGTCTGGAGCGTCTGGGGAGCGAGGCAAAGTGTCTGGAACGTCTGGGTAGCGAATCAGAGTGTCTGGAGCGTCTGGCTAGCGTTGCAGAGTGTCTGGAGCGTCTAGCTAGCGTGGCAGAGTGTCTAAAGCGGCTAGCTAGCGAGGCAGAGTGTCTGGAGCGTCTAAGTAGCGAGGCAGAGTACCTGGAGCGTCTAGCTAGCGTGGCAGAGTGTCTGGAGCCATTGGCTAGCGTGGCAGATAGTCTAAAGCGTCTAGGTAGCGAGGCAGAGTGTCTGGAGCGCCTGGCTAGCGAGGCAGAGTGTCTGGAGCGTCTGGGTAGCGAGGCAGAGTGTCTGGAGCGCCTGGCTAGCGAGGCAGAGTGTCTGGAGGGTCTGGGTAGCAAGGCAGAGTGTCTGGAGCGTCAAGCTTGCGTGGCATAGTGTCTTGAGCGTCTGGCTAGCATGGCAGAAAGTCTGGAGCGTCTGGCTAGCATGGCAGAGTGACTGGAGCGCCTGTTTAGCGAGGCAGAGTGTCTGGAGGGTCTGGGTAGCAAGGCAGAGTGTCTGGATCGTCTAGCTAGCGTGGCAGAGTGTCTGGAGAGTCTAGCTAGCGTAGCAGAGTGTCTGAAATCTCTGGCTAGCATGGCAGAGTGTCTGGATCGGCTGGCTAGGGAGGCAGAGTGTCTGGAGCGTCTGGGTAGCGAGCCAGAGTGTCTGGAGTGCCTGGCTAGCGAGGCAGAGTTTCTGGAGCGTCTAAGTAGCGAGGCAGAGTGCCTGGAGCGTCTAGCTAGCGTGGCAGAGTGTCTGGAGCCTCTGGCTAGCGTAGCAGATAGTCTGGAGCGTCCGGCTAGCATGGCAGAGTGTCTGGAGCGTCTAGCTAGTGAAGCAGAGTGTCTAAAGCGGCTAGCTAGCGAGGCAGAGTGTCTGGAGCGTCTGAGTAGCGAACCAGAGTGTCTGGAATGCCTGGCTAGCGAGGCAGAGTGTTTGGAGCGTCTAAGTAGCGAGGCAGAGTGCCTGGAGCGTCTAGCTAGCGTGGCAGAGTGTCTGGAGCCACTGGCTAGCGTGGCAGAGTGTCTGGAGCATCTGGGTAGCAAGGCAGAGTGTCTAGAGCGCCTGGCTAGCGAGGCAGAGTGTCTGGAGGTTCTGGGTAGCAAGGCAGAGTGTCTGGAGCGTCTGGCTAGCGTGGCAGAGTGTCTGGAGCGTCTAGCTAGCGAAGCAGAGTGTCTAAAGCGGCTAGCTAGCGAGGCAGAGTGTCTGGAGCGTCTGAGTAGCGAACCAGAGTGTCTGGAATGCCTGGCTAGCGAGGCAGAGTGTCTGGAGCGTCTAAGTAGCGAGGCAGAGTGCCTGGAGCGTCTAGCTAGCGTGGCAGAGTGTCTGGAGCCACTGGCTAGCGTGGCAGAGTGTCTGGAGCATCTGGGTAGCGAGGCAGAGTGTCTAGAGCGTCTAGCTAGCGTAGCAGAGTGTCTGAAATCTCTGGCTAGCATAGCAGAGTGTCTGGAGCGGCTGGCTAGGGAGGCAGAGTGTCTGGAGCGTCTGGGTAGCGAGCCAGAGTGTCTGGAGTGCCTGGCTAGCGAGGCAGAAATTCTGGAGCGTCTAAGTAGCGAGCCAGAGTGCCTGGAGCGTCTAGCTAGCGTGGCAGAGTGTCTGGAGCCACTGGCTAGCGTGGCAGATAGTTTGAAGCGTCTGGGTAGCGAGGCAGAGTGTCTGGAGCGCCTGGCTAGCGTGGCAGAGTGTCTGGAGCCTCTGGCTAGCGTAGCAGATAGTCTGAAGCGTCTGGCTAGCATGGCAGAGTGTCTGGAGCGCCTGGCTAGCGAGGCAGAGCTTCTGAAGCGCCTGGCTAGCGAGGCAGAGTGTCTGGAGCGTCTGGGGAGCGAGGCAAAGTGTCTGGAACGTCTGGGTAGCGAATCAGAGTGTCTGGAGCGTCTGGCTAGCGTTGCAGAGTGTCTGGAGCGTCTAGCTAGCGTGGCAGAGTGTCTAAAGCGGCTAGCTAGCGAGGCAGAGTGTCTGGAGCGTCTAAGTAGCGAGGCAGAGTACCTGGAGCGTCTAGCTAGCGTGGCAGAGTGTCTGGAGCCATTGGCTAGCGTGGCAGATAGTCTGAAGCGTCTAGGTAGCGAGGCAGAGTGTCTGGAGCGCCTGGCTAGCGAGGCAGAGTGTCTGGAGCGTCTGGGTAGCGAGGCAGAGTGTCTGGAGCGCCTGGCTAGCGAGGCAGAGTGTCTGGAGGGTCTGGGTAGCAAGGCAGAGTGTCTGGAGCGTCAAGCTTGCGTGGCATAGTGTCTTGAGCGTCTGGCTAGCATGGCAGAAAGTTTGGAGCGTCTGGCTAGCATGGCAGAGTGACTGGAGCGCCTGTTTAGCGAGGCAGAGTGTCTGGAGGGTCTGGGTAGCAAGGCAGAGTGTCTGGATCGTCTAGCTAGCGTGGCAGAGTGTCTGGAGAGTCTAGCTAGCGTAGCAGAGTGTCTGAAATCTCTGGCTAGCATGGCAGAGTGTCTGGATCGGCTGGCTAGGGAGGCAGAGTGTCTGGAGCGTCTGGGTAGCGAGCCAGAGTGTCTGGAGTGCCTGGCTAGCGAGGCAGAGTTTCTTGAGCGTCTAGCTATCGTGGCAGAGTACCTGGAGCCACTGGCTAGCGTGGCAGATAGTCTGGAGCGTCTGGGTAGTGAGGCAGAGTGTCTGGAGCGTCAAGCTAGCGAGGCAGAGTGCCTGGAGCGTCTAGCTAGCGTGGCAGAGTGTCTGGAGCCACTGGCTAGCGTGGCAGATAGTCTGAAGCGTCTGGGTAGCGAGGCAGAGTGTCTGGAGCGCCTGGCTAGCGAGGCAGAGTGTCTGGAGATTCTGGGTAGCAAGGCAGAGTGTCTGGAGCGTCTAGCTAGCGTGGCAGAGTGTCTGGAGCCTCTGGCTAGCGTAGCAGATAGTCTGGAGCGTCTGGCTAGCATGGCAGAGTGTCTGGAGCGTCTAGCTAGTGAAGCAGAGTGTCTAAAGCGGCTAGCTAGCGAGGCAGAGTGTCTGGAGCGTCTGAGTAGCGAACCAGAGTGTCTGGAATGCCTGGCTAGCGAGGCAGAGTGTCTGGAGCGTCTAAGTAGCGAGGCAGAGTGCCTGGAGCGTCTAGCTAGCGTGGCAGAGTGTCTGGAGCCACTGGCTAGCGTGGCAGAGTGTCTGGAGCATCTGGGTAGCGAGGCAGAGTGTCTAGAGCGCCTGGCTAGCGAGGCAGAGTGTCTGGAGGGTCTGGGTAGCAAGGCAGAGTGTCTGGAGCGTCTGACTAGCGTGGCAGAGTGTCTGGAGCGTCTAGCTAGCGAAGCAGAGTGTCTAAAGCGGCTAGCTAGCGAGGCAGAGTGTCTGGAGCGTCTGAGTAGCGAACCAGAGTGTCTGGAATGCCTGGCTAGCGAGGCAGAGTGTCTGGAGCGTCTAGCTAGCGTGGCAGAGTGTCTGGAGCGTCTAGCTAGCGTAGCAGAGTGTCTGAAATCTCTGGCTAGCATGGCTGAGTGTCTGGAGCGGCTGGCTAGGGAGGCAGAGTGTCTGGAGCGTCTGGGTAGAGCGCCAGAGTGTCTGGAGTGCCTGGCTAGCGCAGCAGAGTTTCTGGAGCGTCTAAGTAGCAAGGCAGAGTGTCTGGAGCGTCTAGCTTGCGTGGCAGAGTGTCTGGAGCCTCTGGCTAGCGTAGCAGATAGTCTGGAGCGTCTGGCTAGCATGGCAGAGTGTCTGGAGCGCCTGGCTAGCGAGGCAGAGCTTCTGAAGCACCTGGCTAGCGAGGCAGAGTGTCTGGAGCGTCTGGGGAGCGAGGCAAAGTGTCTGGAACGTCTGGGTAGCGAATCAGAGTGTCTGGAGCGTCTGGCTAGCGTGGCAGAGTGTCTGGAGCGTCTAGCTAGCGAAGCAGAGTGTCTAAAGCGGCTAGCTAGCGAGGCAGAGTGTCTGGAGCGTCTGAGTAGCGAACCAGAGTGTCTGGAATGCTTTGTTAGTGAGGAAGAGTGTCTGGAGCGTCTAAGTAGCGAGGCAGAGTACCTGGAGCGTCTAGCTAGCGTGGCAGAGTGTCTGGAGCCATTGGCTAGCGTGGCAGATAGTCTGAAGCGTCTAGGTAGCGAGGCAGAGTGTCTGGAGCGCCTGGCTAGCGAGGCAGAGTGTCTGGAGCGTCTGGGTAGCGAGGCAGAGTGTCTGGAGCGCCTGGCTAGCGAGGCAGAGTGTCTGGAGGGTCTGGGTAGCAAGGCAGAGTGTCTGGAGCGTTAAGCTTGCGTGGCATAGTGTCTTGAGCGTCTGGCTAGCGTGGCAGAAAGTCTGGAGCGTCTGGCTAGCATGGCAGAGTGACTGGAGCGCCTGTTTAGCGAGGCAGAGTGTCTGGAGGGTCTGGGTAGCAAGGCAGAGTGTCTGGATCGTCTAGCTTGCGTGGCAGAGTGTCTGGAAAGTCTAGCTAGCGTAGCAGAGTGTCTGAAATCTCTGGCTAGCATGGCAGAGTGTCTGGATCGGCTGGCTAGCGAGGCAGAGTGTCTGGAGGGTCTGGGTAGCAAGGCAGAGTGTCTGGAGCGTCAAGCTAGCGTGGCATAGTGTCTTGAGCGTCTGGCTAGCGTGGCAGAAAGTCTGGAGAGTCTGGCTAGCATGGCAGAGTGTCTGGAGCGCCTGGCTAGCGAGGCAGAGTGTCTGGAGCGTCTAGCTATCGTGGCAGAGTACCTGGAGCCACTGGCTAGCGTGGCAGATAGTCTGGAGCGTCTGGGTAGTGAGGCAGAGTGTCTGGAGCGTCAAGCTAGCGACGCAGAGATTCTGGAGCGTCTAGCTAGCGTAGCAGAGTGTCTTCATCCTCTAGCTAGCGTGGCAGAAAGTCTGGAGCGTCTGGCTAGCATTGCAGAGTGTCTGGAGAGGCTGGCTAGCGAGGCAGAGTGTCTGGAGCGTCTGGATAGCGAGGCAGAGTGTCTGGAGCGCCTGGCTAGCGATGCAGAGTGTCTGGAGCGTCTAGCTAGCGTGGCAGAGTGTCTGGAGCCTCTGGCTATCGTGGCAAATATTCTGGAGCCACTGGCTAGCGTGGCAGATAGTCTTGAGCGTCTGGGTAGCAAGGCAGAGTGTCTGGAGCGCCTGGCTAGTGAGGCAGAGTGTCTGGAGGGTCAAAGTAGCAAGGCAGAGTGCCTGGAGCGTCTAGCTAGCGTGGCAGAGTGTCTGGAGCGTCTAGCTAGCGTAGCAGAGTGTCTGAAATCTCTGGCTAGCATAGCAGAGTGTCTGGAGCGGCTGGCTAGGGAGGCAGAGTGTCTGGAGCGTCTGGGTAGCGAGCCAGAGTGTCTGAAGTGCCTGGCTAGCGAGGCAGAAATTCTGGAGCGTCTAAGTAGCGAGCCAGAGTGCCTGGAGCGTCTAGCTAGCGTGGCAGAGTGTCTGGAGCCACTGGCTAGCGTGGCAGATAGTCTGAAGCGTCTGGGTAGCGAGGCAGAGTGTCTGGAGCGCCTGGCTAGCGTGGCAGAGTGTCTGGAGCCTCTGGCTAGCGTAGCAGATAGTCTGGAGCGTCTGGCTAGCATGGCAGAGTGTCTGGAGCGCCTGGCTAGCGAGGCAGAGCTTCTAAAGCGCCTGGCTAGCGAGGCAGAGTGTCTGGAGCGTCTGGGGAGCGAGGCAAAGTGTCTGGAACGTCTGGGTAGCGAATCAAAGTGTCTGGAGCGTCTGGCTAGCGTTGCAGAGTGTCTGGAGCGTCTAGCTAGCGTGGCAGAGTGTCTAAAGCGGCAAGCTAGCGAGGCAGAGTGTCTGGAGCGTGTGAGTAGCGAACCAGAGTGTCTGGAATGCTTTGTTAGTGAGGAAGAGTGTCTGGAGCGTCTAAGTAGCGAGGCAGAGTACCTGGAGCGTCTAGCTAGCGTGGCAGAGTGTCTGGAGCCATTGGCTAGCGTGGCAGATAGTCTGAAGCGTCTAGGTAGCGAGGCAGAGTGTCTGGAGCACCTGGCTAGCGAGGCAGAGTGTCTGGAGCGTCTGGGTAGCGAGGCAGAGTGTCTGGAGCGCCTGGCTAGCGAGGCAGAGTGTCTGGAGGGTCTGGGTAGCAAGGCAGAGTGTCTGGAGCGTCAAGCTTGCGTGGCATAGTGTCTTGAGCGTCTGGCTAGCGTGGCAGAAAGTCTGGAGCGTCTGGCTAGCATGGCAGAGTGAATGGAGCGCCTGTTTAGCGAGGCAGAGTGTCTGGAGGGTCTGGGTAGCAAGGCAGAGTGTCTGGATCGTCTAGCTAGCGTGGCAGAGTGTCTGGAGCCACTGGCTAGCGTGGCAGATAGTCTGGAGCGTCTGGGTAGCGAGGCAGAGTGTCTGGAGCGTCTAGCTAGCGTGGCAGAGTGTCTGGAGCGTCTAGCTAGCGTGGCGGAAAGTCTGGAGAGTCTGGCTAGCATGGCAGAGTGTCTGGAGCGGCTGGCTAGCGAGGCAGAGTGTCTGGAGCGTCTGGGTAGAGAGCCAGAGTGTCTGGAGTGCCTGGCTAGCGCAGCAGAGTTTCTGGAGCGTCTAAGTAGCAAGGCAGAGTGTCTGGAGCGTCTAGCTAGCGTGGCAGAGTGTCTGGAGCCTCTGGCTAGCGTAGCAGATAGTCTGGAGCGTCTGGCTAGCATGGCAGAGTGTCTGGAGCGCCTGGCTAGCGAGGCAGAGCTTCTGAAGCACCTGGCTAGCGAGGCAGAGTGTCTGGAGCGTCTGGGGAGCGAGGCAAAGTGTCTGGAACGTCTGGGTAGCGAATCAGAGTGTCTGGAGCGTCTGGCTAGCGTGGCAGAGTGTCTGGAGCGTCTAGCTAGCGAGGCAGAGTGTCTGGAGCGTCTGAGTAGCGAACCAGAGTGTCTGGAATGCTTTGTTAGTGAGGAAGAGTGTCTGGAGCGTCTAAGTAGCGAGGCAGAGTACCTGGAGCGTCTAGCTAGCGTGGCAGAGTGTCTGGAGCCATTGGCTAGCGTGGCAGATAGTCTGAAGCGTCTAGGTAGCGAGGCAGAGTGTCTGGAGCGCCTGGCTAGCGAGGCAGAGTGTCTGGAGCGTCTGGGTAGCGAGGCAGAGTGTCTGGAGCGCCTGGCTAGCGAGGCAGAGTGTCTGGAGGGTCTGGGTAGCAAGGCAGAGTGTCTGGAGCGTTAAGCTTGCGTGGCATAGTGTCTTGAGCGTCTGGCTAGCGTGGCAGAAAGTCTGGAGCGTCTGGCTAGCATGGCAGAGTGACTGGAGCGCCTGTTTAGCGAGGCAGAGTGTCTGGAGGGTCTGGGTAGCAAGGCAGAGTGTCTGGATCGTCTAGCTAGCGTGGCAGAGTGTCTGGAAAGTCTAGCTAGCGTAGCAGACTGTCTGAAATCTCTGGCTAGCATGGCAGAGTGTCTGGATCGGCTGGCTAGCGAGGCAGAGTGTCTGGAGGGTCTGGGTAGCAAGGCAGAGTGTCTGGAGCGTCAAGCTAGCGTGGCATAGTGTCTTGAGCGTCTGGCTAGCGTGGCGGAAAGTCTGGAGAGTCTGGCTAGCATGGCAGAGTGTCTGGAGCGGCTGGCTAGCGAGGCAGAGTGTCTAGAGCGTCTGGGTAGCGAGGCAGATTGTCTGGAGCGCCTGGCTAGCGAGGCAGAGTGTCTGGAGCGTCTAGCTATCGTGGCAGAGTACCTGGAGCCACTGGCTAGCGTGGCAGATAGTCTGGAGCGTCTGGGTAGTGAGGCAGAGTGTCTGGAGCGTCAAGCTAGCGACGCAGAGTGTCTGAAGCGTCTAGCTAGCGTAGCAGAGTGTCTTCAACCTCTGGCTAGCGTGGCAGAAAGTCTGGAGCGTCTGGCTAGCATTGCAGAGTGTCTGGAGAGGCTGGCTAGCGAGGCAGAGTGTCTGGAGCGTCTGGATAGCGAGGCAGAGTGTCTGGAGCCATTGGCTAGCGTGGCAGATAGTCTGAAGCGTCTAGGTAGCGAGGCAGAGTGTCTGGAGCACCTGGCTAGCGAGGCAGAGTGTCTGGAGCGTCTGGGTAGCGAGGCAGAGTGTCTGGAGCGCCTGGCTAGCGAGGCAGAGTGTCTGGAGGGTCTGGGTAGCAAGGCAGAGTGTCTGGAGCGTCAAGCTTGCGTGGCATAGTGTCTTGAGCGTCTGGCTAGCGTGGCAGAAAGTCTGGAGCGTCTGGCTAGCATGGCAGAGTGACTGGAGCGCCTGTTTAGCGAGGCAGAGTGTCTGGAGGGTCTGGGTAGCAAGGCAGAGTGTCTGGATCGTCTAGCTTGCGTGGCAGAGTGTCTGGAAAGTCTAGCTAGCGTAGCAGAGTGTCTGAAATCTCTGGCTAGCATGGCAGAGTGTCTGGATCGGCTGGCTAGCGAGGCAGAGTGTCTGGAGGGTCTGGGTAGCAAGGCAGAGTGTCTGGAGCGTCAAGCTAGCGTGGCATAGTGTCTTGAGCGTCTGGCTAGCGTGGCAGAAAGTCTGGAGAGTCTGGCTAGCATGGCAGAGTGTCTGGAGAGCCTGGCTAGCGAGGCAGAGTGTCTGGAGCGTCTAGCTATCGTGGCAGAGTACCTGGAGCCACTGGCTAGCGTGGCAGATAGTCTGGAGCGTCTGGGTAGTGAGGCAGAGTGTCTGGAGCGTCAAGCTAGCGACGCAGAGTGTCTGGAGCGTCTAGCTAGCGTAGCAGAGTGTCTTCAACCTCTAGCTAGCGTGGCAGAAAGTCTGGAGCGTCTGGCTAGCATTGCAGAGTGTCTGGAGAGGCTGGCTAGCGAGGCAGAGTGTCTGGAGCGTCTGGATAGCGAGGCAGAGTGTCTGGAGCGCCTGGCTAGCGATGCAGAGTGTCTGGAGCGTCTAGCTAGCGTGGCAGAGTGTCTGGAGCCTCTGGCTATCGTGGCAAATATTCTGGAGCCACTGGCTAGCGTGGCAGATAGTCTTGAGCGTCTGGGTAGCAAGGCAGAGTGTCTGGAGCGCCTGGCTAGTGAGGCAGAGTGTCTGGAGGGTCAAAGTAGCAAGGCAGAGTGCCTGGAGCGTCTAGCTAGCGTGGCAGAGTGTCTGGAGCGTCTAGCTAGCGTAGCAGAGTGTCTGAAATCTCTGGCTAGCATAGCAGAGTGTCTGGAGCGGCTGGCTAGGGAGGCAGAGTGTCTGGAGCGTCTGGGTAGCGAGCCAGAGTGTCTGAAGTGCCTGGCTAGCGAGGCAGAAATTCTGGAGCGTCTAAGTAGCGAGCCAGAGTGCCTGGAGCGTCTAGCTAGCGTGGCAGAGTGTCTGGAGCCACTGGCTAGCGTGGCAGATAGTCTGAAGCGTCTGGGTAGCGAGGCAGAGTGTCTGGAGCGCCTGGCTAGCGTGGCAGAGTGTCTGGAGCCTCTGGCTAGTGTAGCAGATAGTCTGGAGCGTCTGGCTAGCATGGCAGAGTGTCTGGAGCGCCTGGCTAGCGAGGCAGAGCTTCTAAAGCGCCTGGCTAGCGAGGCAGAGTGTCTGGAGCGTCTGGGGAGCGAGGCAAAGTGTCTGGAACGTCTGGGTAGCGAATCAAAGTGTCTGGAGCGTCTGGCTAGCGTTGCAGAGTGTCTGGAGCGTCTAGCTAGCGTGGCAGAGTGTCTAAAGCGGCAAGCTAGCGAGGCAGAGTGTCTGGAGCGTGTGAGTAGCGAACCAGAGTGTCTGGAATGCTTTGTTAGTGAGGAAGAGTGTCTGGAGCGTCTAAGTAGCGAGGCAGAGTACCTGGAGCGTCTAGCTAGCGTGGCAGAGTGTCTGGAGCCATTGGCTAGCGTGGCAGATAGTCTGAAGCGTCTAGGTAGCGAGGCAGAGTGTCTGGAGCACCTGGCTAGCGAGGCAGAGTGTCTGGAGCGTCTGGGTAGCGAGGCAGAGTGTCTGGAGCGCCTGGCTAGCGAGGCAGAGTGTCTGGAGGGTCTGGGTAGCAAGGCAGAGTGTCTGGAGCGTCAAGCTTGCGTGGCATAGTGTCTTGAGCGTCTAGCTAGCGTGGCAGAAAGTCTGGAGCGTCTGGCTAGCATGGCAGAGTGAATGGAGCGCCTGTTTAGCGAGGCAGAGTGTCTGGAGGGTCTGGGTAGCAAGGCAGAGTGTCTGGATCGTCTAGCTAGCGTGGCAGAGTGTCTGGAGCCACTGGCTAGCGTGGCAGATAGTCTGGAGCGTCTGGGTAGCGAGGCAGAGTGTCTGGAGCGTCTAGCTAGCGTGGCAGAGTGTCTGGAGCGTCTAGCTAGCGTAGCAAAATGTCTGAAATCTCTGGCTAGCATGGCTGAGTGTCTGGAGCGGCTGGCTAGGGAGGCAGAGTGTCTGGAGCGTCTGGGTAGAGAGCCAGAGTGTCTGGAGTGCCTGGCTAGCGCAGCAGAGTTTCTGGAGCGTCTAAGTAGCAAGGCAGAGTGTCTGGAGCGTCTAGCTAGCGTGGCAGAGTGTCTGGAGCCTCTGGCTAGCGTAGCAGATAGTCTGGAGCGTCTGGCTAGCATGGCAGAGTGTCTGGAGCGCCTGGCTAGCGAGGCAGAGCTTCTGAAGCACCTGGCTAGCGAGGCAGAGTGTCTGGAGCGTCTGGGGAGCGAGGCAAAGTGTCTGGAACGTCTGGGTAGCGAATCAGAGTGTCTGGAGCGTCTGGCTAGCGTGGCAGAGTGTCTGGAGCGTCTAGCTAGCGAGGCAGAGTGTCTGGAGCGTCTGAGTAGCGAACCAGAGTGTCTGGAATGCTTTGTTAGTGAGGAAGAGTGTCTGGAGCGTCTAAGTAGCGAGGCAGAGTACCTGGAGCGTCTAGCTAGCGTGGCAGAGTGTCTGGAGCCATTGGCTAGCGTGGCAGATAGTCTGAAGCGTCTAGGTAGCGAGGCAGAGTGTCTGGAGCGCCTGGCTAGCGAGGCAGAGTGTCTGGAGCGTCTGGGTAGCGAGGCAGAGTGTCTGGAGCGCCTGGCTAGCGAGGCAGAGTGTCTGGAGGGTCTGGGTAGCAAGGCAGAGTGTCTGGAGCGTTAAGCTTGCGTGGCATAGTGTCTTGAGCGTCTGGCTAGCGTGGCAGAAAGTCTGGAGCGTCTGGCTAGCATGGCAGAGTGACTGGAGCGCCTGTTTAGCGAGGCAGAGTGTCTGGAGGGTCTGGGTAGCAAGGCAGAGTGTCTGGATCGTCTAGCTAGCGTGGCAGAGTGTCTGGAAAGTCTAGCTAGCGTAGCAGACTGTCTGAAATCTCTGGCTAGCATGGCAGAGTGTCTGGATCGGCTGGCTAGCGAGGCAGAGTGTCTGGAGGGTCTGGGTAGCAAGGCAGAGTGTCTGGAGCGTCAAGCTAGCGTGGCATAGTGTCTTGAGCGTCTGGCTAGCGTGGCGGAAAGTCTGGAGAGTCTGGCTAGCATGGCAGAGTGTCTGGAGCGGCTGGCTAGCGAGGCAGAGTGTCTAGAGCGTCTGGGTAGCGAGGCAGATTGTCTGGAGCGCCTGGCTAGCGAGGCAGAGTGTCTGGAGCGTCTAGCTATCGTGGCAGAGTACCTGGAGCCACTGGCTAGCGTGGCAGATAGTCTGGAGCGTCTGGGTAGTGAGGCAGAGTGTCTGGAGCGTCAAGCTAGCGACGCAGAGTGTCTGAAGCGTCTAGCTAGCGTAGCAGAGTGTCTTCAACCTCTGGCTAGCGTGGCAGAAAGTCTGGAGCGTCTGGCTAGCATTGCAGAGTGTCTGGAGAGGCTGGCTAGCGAGGCAGAGTGTCTGGAGCGTCTGGATAGCGAGGCAGAGTGTCTGGAGCCATTGGCTAGCGTGGCAGATAGTCTGAAGCGTCTAGGTAGCGAGGCAGAGTGTCTGGAGCACCTGGCTAGCGAGGCAGAGTGTCTGGAGCGTCTGGGTAGCGAGGCAGAGTGTCTGGAGCGCCTGGCTAGCGAGGCAGAGTGTCTGGAGGGTCTGGGTAGCAAGGCAGAGTGTCTGGAGCGTCAAGCTTGCGTGGCATAGTGTCTTGAGCGTCTGGCTAGCGTGGCAGAAAGTCTGGAGCGTCTGGCTAGCATGGCAGAGTGACTGGAGCGCCTGTTTAGCGAGGCAGAGTGTCTGGAGGGTCTGGGTAGCAAGGCAGAGTGTCTGGATCGTCTAGCTTGCGTGGCAGAGTGTCTGGAAAGTCTAGCTAGCGTAGCAGAGTGTCTGAAATCTCTGGCTAGCATGGCAGAGTGTCTGGATCGGCTGGCTAGCGAGGCAGAGTGTCTGGAGGGTCTGGGTAGCAAGGCAGAGTGTCTGGAGCGTCAAGCTAGCGTGGCATAGTGTCTTGAGCGTCTGGCTAGCGTGGCAGAAAGTCTGGAGAGTCTGGCTAGCATGGCAGAGTGTCTGGAGCGCCTGGCTAGCGAGGCAGAGTGTCTGGAGCGTCTAGCTATCGTGGCAGAGTACCTGGAGCCACTGGCTAGCGTGGCAGATAGTCTGGAGCGTCTGGGTAGTGAGGCAGAGTGTCTGGAGCGTCAAGCTAGCGACGCAGAGTGTCTGGAGCGTCTAGCTAGCGTAGCAGAGTGTCTTCAACCTCTAGCTAGCGTGGCAGAAAGTCTGGAGCGTCTGGCTAGCATTGCAGAGTGTCTGGAGAGGCTGGCTAGCGAGGCAGAGTGTCTGGAGCGTCTGGATAGCGAGGCAGAGTGTCTGGAGCGCCTGGCTAGCGATGCAGAGTGTCTGGAGCGTCTAGCTAGCGTGGCAGAGTGTCTGGAGCCTCTGGCTATCGTGGCAAATATTCTGGAGCCACTGGCTAGCGTGGCAGATAGTCTTGAGCGTCTGGGTAGCAAGGCAGAGTGTCTGGAGCGCCTGGCTAGTGAGGCAGAGTGTCTGGAGGGTCAAAGTAGCAAGGCAGAGTGCCTGGAGCGTCTAGCTAGCGTGGCAGAGTGTCTGGAGCGTCTAGCTAGCGTAGCAGAGTGTCTGAAATCTCTGGCTAGCATAGCAGAGTGTCTGGAGCGGCTGGCTAGGGAGGCAGAGTGTCTGGAGCGTCTGGGTAGCGAGCCAGAGTGTCTGAAGTGCCTGGCTAGCGAGGCAGAAATTCTGGAGCGTCTAAGTAGCGAGCCAGAGTGCCTGGAGCGTCTAGCTAGCGTGGCAGAGTGTCTGGAGCCACTGGCTAGCGTGGCAGATAGTCTGAAGCGTCTGGGTAGCGAGGCAGAGTGTCTGGAGCGCCTGGCTAGCGTGGCAGAGTGTCTGGAGCCTCTGGCTAGCGTAGCAGATAGTCTGGAGCGTCTGGCTAGCATGGCAGAGTGTCTGGAGCGCCTGGCTAGCGAGGCAGAGCTTCTAAAGCGCCTGGCTAGCGAGGCAGAGTGTCTGGAGCGTCTGGGGAGCGAGGCAAAGTGTCTGGAACGTCTGGGTAGCGAATCAAAGTGTCTGGAGCGTCTGGCTAGCGTTGCAGAGTGTCTGGAGCGTCTAGCTAGCGTGGCAGAGTGTCTAAAGCGGCAAGCTAGCGAGGCAGAGTGTCTGGAGCGTGTGAGTAGCGAACCAGAGTGTCTGGAATGCTTTGTTAGTGAGGAAGAGTGTCTGGAGCGTCTAAGTAGCGAGGCAGAGTACCTGGAGCGTCTAGCTAGCGTGGCAGAGTGTCTGGAGCCATTGGCTAGCGTGGCAGATAGTCTGAAGCGTCTAGGTAGCGAGGCAGAGTGTCTGGAGCACCTGGCTAGCGAGGCAGAGTGTCTGGAGCGTCTGGGTAGCGAGGCAGAGTGTCTGGAGCGCCTGGCTAGCGAGGCAGAGTGTCTGGAGGGTCTGGGTAGCAAGGCAGAGTGTCTGGAGCGTCAAGCTTGCGTGGCATAGTGTCTTGAGCGTCTGGCTAGCGTGGCAGAAAGTCTGGAGCGTCTGGCTAGCATGGCAGAGTGAATGGAGCGCCTGTTTAGCGAGGCAGAGTGTCTGGAGGGTCTGGGTAGCAAGGCAGAGTGTCTGGATCGTCTAGCTAGCGTGGCAGAGTGTCTGGAGCCACTGGCTAGCGTGGCAGATAGTCTGGAGCGTCTGGGTAGCGAGGCAGAGTGTCTGGAGCGTCTAGCTAGCGTGGCAGAGTGTCTGGAGCGTCTAGCTAGCGTAGCAGAGTGTCTGAAATCTCTGGCTAGCATGGCTGAGTGTCTGGAGCGGCTGGCTAGGGAGGCAGAGTGTCTGGAGCGTCTGGGTAGAGAGCCAGAGTGTCTGGAGTGCCTGGCTAGCGCAGCAGAGTTTCTGGAGCGTCTAAGTAGCAAGGCAGAGTGTCTGGAGCGTCTAGCTAGCGTGGCAGAGTGTCTGGAGCCTCTGGCTAGCGTAGCAGATAGTCTGGAGCGTCTGGCTAGCATGGCAGAGTGTCTGGAGCGCCTGGCTAGCGAGGCAGAGCTTCTGAAGCACCTGGCTAGCGAGGCAGAGTGTCTGGAGCGTCTGGGGAGCGAGGCAAAGTGTCTGGAACGTCTGGGTAGCGAATCAGAGTGTCTGGAGCGTCTGGCTAGCGTGGCAGAGTGTCTGGAGCGTCTAGCTAGCGAGGCAGAGTGTCTGGAGCGTCTGAGTAGCGAACCAGAGTGTCTGGAATGCTTTGTTAGTGAGGAAGAGTGTCTGGAGCGTCTAAGTAGCGAGGCAGAGTACCTGGAGCGTCTAGCTAGCGTGGCAGAGTGTCTGGAGCCATTGGCTAGCGTGGCAGATAGTCTGAAGCGTCTAGGTAGCGAGGCAGAGTGTCTGGAGCGCCTGGCTAGCGAGGCAGAGTGTCTGGAGCGTCTGGGTAGCGAGGCAGAGTGTCTGGAGCGCCTGGCTAGCGAGGCAGAGTGTCTGGAGGGTCTGGGTAGCAAGGCAGAGTGTCTGGAGCGTTAAGCTTGCGTGGCATAGTGTCTTGAGCGTCTGGCTAGCGTGGCAGAAAGTCTGGAGCGTCTGGCTAGCATGGCAGAGTGACTGGAGCGCCTGTTTAGCGAGGCAGAGTGTCTGGAGGGTCTGGGTAGCAAGGCAGAGTGTCTGGATCGTCTAGCTAGCGTGGCAGAGTGTCTGGAAAGTCTAGCTAGCGTAGCAGACTGTCTGAAATCTCTGGCTAGCATGGCAGAGTGTCTGGATCGGCTGGCTAGCGAGGCAGAGTGTCTGGAGGGTCTGGGTAGCAAGGCAGAGTGTCTGGAGCGTCAAGCTAGCGTGGCATAGTGTCTTGAGCGTCTGGCTAGCGTGGCGGAAAGTCTGGAGAGTCTGGCTAGCATGGCAGAGTGTCTGGAGCGGCTGGCTAGCGAGGCAGAGTGTCTAGAGCGTCTGGGTAGCGAGGCAGATTGTCTGGAGCGCCTGGCTAGCGAGGCAGAGAGTCTGGAGCGTCTAGCTATCGTGGCAGAGTACCTGGAGCCACTGGCTAGCGTGGCAGATAGTCTGGAGCGTCTGGGTAGTGAGGCAGAGTGTCTGGAGCGTCAAGCTAGCGACGCAGAGTGTCTGAAGCGTCTAGCTAGCGTAGCAGAGTGTCTTCAACCTCTGGCTAGCGTGGCAGAAAGTCTGGAGCGTCTGGCTAGCATTGCAGAGTGTCTGGAGAGGCTGGCTAGCGAGGCAGAGTGTCTGGAGCGTCTGGATAGCGAGGCAGAGTGTCTGGAGCCATTGGCTAGCGTGGCAGATAGTCTGAAGCGTCTAGGTAGCGAGGCAGAGTGTCTGGAGCACCTGGCTAGCGAGGCAGAGTGTCTGGAGCGTCTGGGTAGCGAGGCAGAGTGTCTGGAGCGCCTGGCTAGCGAGGCAGAGTGTCTGGAGGGTCTGGGTAGCAAGGCAGAGTGTCTGGAGCGTCAAGCTTGCGTGGCATAGTGTCTTGAGCGTCTGGCTAGCGTGGCAGAAAGTCTGGAGCGTCTGGCTAGCATGGCAGAGTGACTGGAGCGCCTGTTTAGCGAGGCAGAGTGTCTGGAGGGTCTGGGTAGCAAGGCAGAGTTTCTGGATCGTCTAGCTAGCGTGGCAGAGTGTCTGGAGAGTCTGGGTAGCGAGGCAGATTGTCTGGAGCGCCTGGCTAGCGATGCAGAGTATCTGGAGCGTCTAGCTATCGTGGCAGAGTGTCTGGAGCCACTGGCTAGCGTGGCAGATAGTCTGGAGCGTCTGGGTAGCGAGGCAGAGTGTCTGGAGCGTCTAGCTAGCGTGGCAGAGTGTCTGGAGCGTCTAGCTAGCGTAGCAGAGTGTCTGAAATCTCTGGCTAGCATGGCTGAGTGTCTGGAGCGGCTGGCTAGGGAGGCAGAGTGTCTGGAGCGTCTGGGTAGAGAGCCAGAGTGTCTGGAGTGCCTGGCTAGCGCAGCAGAGTTTCTGGAGCGTCTAAGTAGCAAGGCAGAGTGTCTGGAGCGTCTAGCTAGCGTGGCAGAGTGTCTGGAGCCTCTGGCTAGCGTAGCAGATAGTCTGGAGCGTCTGGCTAGCATGGCAGAGTGTCTGGAGCGCCTGGCTAGCGAGGCAGAGCTTCTGAAGCACCTGGCTAGCGAGGCAGAGTGTCTGGAGCGTCTGGGGAGCGAGGCAAAGTGTCTGGAACGTCTGGGTAGCGAATTAAAGTGTCTGGAGCGTCTGGCTAGCGTTGCAGAGTGTCTGGAGCGTCTAGCTAGCGTGGCAGAGTGTCTAAAGCGGCTAGCTAGCGAGGCAGAGTGTCTGGAGCGTCTGAGTAGCGAACCAGAGTGTCTGGAATGCTTTGTTAGTGAGGAAAAGTGTCTGGAGCGTCTAAGTAGCGAGGCAGAGTACCTGGAGCGTCTAGCTAGCGTGGCAAAGTGTCTGGAGCCATTGGCTAGCGTGGCAGATAGTCTGAAGCGTCTAGGAAGCGAGGCAGAGTGTCTGGAGCGCCTGGCTAGCGAGGCAGAGTGTCTGGAGCGTCTGGGTAGCGAGGCAGAGTGTCTGGAGCGCCTGGCTAGCGAGGCAGAGTGTCTGGAGGGTCTGGGTAGCAAGGCAGAGTGTCTGGAGCGTCAAGCTTGCGTGGCATAGTGTCTTGAGCGTCTGGCTAGCGTGGCAGAAAGTCTGGAGCGTCTGGCTAGCATGGCAGAGTGACTGGAGCGCCTGTTTAGCGAGGCAGAGTGTCTGGAGGGTCTGGGTAGCAAGGCAGAGTGTCTGGATCGTCTAGCTAGCGTGGCAGAGTGTCTGGAGAGTCTAGCTAGCGTAGCAGAGTGTCTGAAATCTCTGGCTAGCATGGCAGAGTGTCTGGATCGGCTGGCTAGGGAGGCAGAGTGTCTGGAGCGTCTGGGTAGCGAGCCAGAGTGTCTGGAGTGCCTGGCTAGCGAGGCAGAGTTTCTGGAGCGTCTAAGTAGCGAGGCAGAGTGCCTGGAGTGTCTAGCTAGCGTGGCAGAGTGTCTGGAGCCACTGGCTAGCGTGGCAGATAGTCTGAAGCGTCTGGGTAGCGAGGCAGAGTGTCTGGAGCGCCTGGCTAGCGAGGCAGAGTGTCTGGAGATTCTGGGTAGCAAGGCAGAGTGTCTGGAGCGTCTAGCTAGCGTGGCAGAGTGTCTGGAGCCTCTGGCTAGCGTAGCAGATAGTCTGGAGCGTCTGGCTAGCATGGCAGAGTGTCTGGAGCGTCTAGCTAGTGAAGCAGAGTGTCTAAAGCGGCTAGCTAGCGAGGCAGAGTGTCTGGAGCGTCTGAGTAGCGAACCAGAGTGTCTGGAATGCCTGGCTAGCGAGGCAGAGTGTCTGGAGCGTCTAAGTAGCGAGGCAGAGTGCCTGGAGCGTCTTGATAGCGTGGCAGAGTGTCTGGAGTCACTGGCTAGCGTGGCAAAGTGTCTGGAGCATCTGGGTAGCGAGGCAGAGTGTCTAGAGCGCCTGGCTAGCGAGGCAGAGTGTCTGGAGGGTCTGGGTAGCAAGGCAGAGTGTCTGGAGCGTCTGGCTAGCGTGGCAGAGTGTCTGGAGCGTCTAGCTAGCAAAGCAGAGTGTCTAAAGCGGCTAGCTAGCGAGGCAGAGTGTCTGGAGCGTCTGAGTAGCGAACCAGAGTGTCTGGAATGCCTGGCTAGCGAGGCAGAGTGTCTGGAGCGTCGAAGTAGCGAGGCAGAGTGCCTGGAGCGTCTAGCTAGCGTGGCAGAGTGACTGGAGCGTCTAGCTAGCGAAGCAGAGTGTCTAAAGCGGCTAGCTAGCGAGGCAGAGTTTCTGGAGCGTCTGAGTAGCGAACCAGAGTGTCTGGAATGCTTTGTTAGTGAGGAAGAGTGTCTGGAGCGTCTAAGTAGCGAGGCAGAGTACCTGGAGCGTCTAGCTAGCGTGGCAAAGTGTCTGGAGCCATTGGCTAGCGTGGCAGATAGTCTGAAGCGTCTAGGTAGCGAGGCAGAGTGTCTGGAGCGCCTGGCTAGCGAGGCAGAGTGTCTGGAGCGTCTATGTAGCGAGGAAGAGTGTCTGGAGCGCCTGGCTAGCGAGGCAGAGTGTCTGGAGGGTCTGGGTAGCAAGGCAGAGTGTCTGGAGCGTTAAGCTTGCGTGGCATAGTGTCTTGAGCGTCTGGCTAGCGTGGCAGAAAGTCTGGAGCGTCTGGCTAGCATGGCAGAGTGACTGGAGCGCCTGTTTAGCGAGGCAGAGTGTCTGGAGGGTCTGGGTAGCAAGGCAGAGTGTCTGGATCGTCTAGCTAGCGTGGCAGAGTGTCTGGAAAGTCTAGCTAGCGTAGCAGAGTGTCTGAAATCTCTGGCTAGCATGGCAGAGTGTCTGGATCGGCTGGCTAGCGAGGCAGAGTGTGTGGAGGGTCTGGGTAGCAAGGCAGAGTGTCTGGAGCGTCAAGCTAGCGTGGCATAGTGTCTTGAGCGTCTGGCTAGCGTGGCAGAAAGTCTGGAGAGTCTGGCTAGCATGGCAGAGTGTCTGGAGCGGCTGGCTAGCGAGGCAGAGTGTCTAGAGCGTCTGGGTAGCGAGGCAGATTGTCTGGAGCGCCTGGCTAGCGAGGCAGAGTGTCTGGAGCGTCTAGCTATCGTGGCAGAGTACCTGGAGCCACTGGCTAGCGTGGCAGATAGTCTGGAGCGTCTGGGTAGTGAGGCAGAGTGTCTGGAGCGTCAAGCTAGCGACGCAGAGTGTCTGGAGCGTCTAGCTAGCGTAGCAGAGTGTCTTCAACCTCTGGCTAGCGTGGCAGAAAGTCTGGAGCGTCTGGCTAGCATTGCAGAGTGTCTGGAGAGGCTGGCTAGCGAGGCAGAGTGTCTGGAGCGTCTGGATAGCGAGGCAGAGTGTCTGGAGCGCCTGGCTAGCGATGCAGAGTGTCTGGAGCGTCTAGCTAGCGTGGCAGAGTGTCTGGAGCCTCTGGCTATCGTGGCAAATATTCTGGAGCCACTGGCTAGCGTGGCAGATAGTCTGGAGCGTCTGGGTAGCAAGGCAGAGTGTCTGGAGCGCCTGGCTAGCGAGGCAGAGTGTCTGGAGGGTCAAAGTAGCAAGGCAGAGTGCCTGGAGCGTCTAGCTATCGTGGCAGAGTGTCTGGAGCCACTGGCTAGCGTGGCAGATAGTCTGGAGCGTCTGGGTAGCGAGGCAGAGTGTCTGGAGCGTCTAGCTAGCGTGGCAGAGTGTCTGGAGCGTCTAGCTAGCGTAGCAGATGGTCTGAAATCTCTGGCTAGCATGGCTGAGTGTCTGGAGCGGCTGGCTAGGGAGGCAGAGTGTCTGGAGCGTCTGGGTAGAGAGCCAGAGTGTCTGGAGTGCCTGGCTAGCGCAGCAGAGTTTCTGGAGCGTCTAAGTAGCAAGGCAGAGTGTCTGGAGCGTCTAGCTAGCGTGGCAGAGTGTCTGGAGCCTCTGGCTAGCGTAGCAGATAGTCTGGAGCGTCTGGCTAGCATGGCAGAGTGTCTGGAGCGCCTGGCTAGCGAGGCAGAGCTTCTGAAGCACCTGGCTAGCGAGGCAGAGTGTCTGGAGCGTCTGGGGAGCGAGGCAAAGTGTCTGGAACGTCTGGGTAGCGAATTAAAGTGTCTGGAGCGTCTGGCTAGCGTTGCAGAGTGTCTGGAGCGTCTAGCTAGCGTGGCAGAGTGTCTAAAGCGGCTAGCTAGCGAGGCAGAGTGTCTGGAGCGTCTGAGTAGCGAACCAGAGTGTCTGGAATGCTTTGTTAGTGAGGAAGAGTGTCTGGAGCGTCTAAGTAGCGAGGCAGAGTACCTGGAGCGTCTAGCTAGCGTGGCAAAGTGTCTGGAGCCATTGGCTAGCGTGGCAGATAGTCTGAAGCGTCTAGGTAGCGAGGCAGAGTGTCTGGAGCGCCTGGCTAGCGAGGCAGAGTGTCTGGAGCGTCTGGGTAGCGAGGAAGAGTGTCTGGAGCGCCTGGCTAGCGAGGCAGAGTGTCTGGAGGGTCTGGGTAGCAAGGCAGAGTGTCTGGAGCGTTAAGCTTGCGTGGCATAGTGTCTTGAGCGTCTGGCTAGCGTGGCAGAAAGTCTGGAGCGTCTGGCTAGCATGGCAGAGTGACTGGAGCGCCTGTTTAGCGAGGCAGAGTGTCTGGAGGGTCTGGGTAGCAAGGCAGAGTGTCTGGATCGTCTAGCTAGCGTGGCAGAGTGTCTGGAAAGTCTAGCTAGCGTAGCAGAGTGTCTGAAATCTCTGGCTAGCATGGCAGAGTGTCTGGATCGGCTGGCTAGCGAGGCAGAGTGTCTGGAGGGTCTGGGTAGCAAGGCAGAGTGTCTGGAGCGTCAAGCTAGCGTGGCATAGTGTCTTGAGCGTCTGGCTAGCGTGGCAGAAAGTCTGGAGAGTCTGGCTAGCATGGCAGAGTGTCTGGAGCGGCTGGCTAGCGAGGCAGAGTGTCTAGAGCGTCTGGGTAGCGAGGCAGATTGTCTGGAGCGCCTGGCTAGCGAGGCAGAGTGTCTGGAGCGTCTAGCTATCGTGGCAGAGTACCTGGAGCCACTGGCTAGCGTGGCAGATAGTCTGGAGCGTCTGGGTAGTGAGGCAGAGTGTCTGGAGCGTCAAGCTAGCGACGCAGAGTGTCTGGAGCGTCTAGCTAGCGTAGCAGAGTGTCTTCAACCTCTGGCTAGCGTGGCAGAAAGTCTGGAGCGTCTGGCTAGCATTGCAGAGTGTCTGGAGAGGCTGGCTAGCGAGGCAGAGTGTCTGGAGCGTCTGGATAGCGAGGCAGAGTGTCTGGAGCGCCTGGCTAGCGATGCAGAGTGTCTGGAGCGTCTAGCTAGCGTGGCAGAGTGTCTGGAGCCTCTGGCTATCGTGGCAAATATTCTGGAGCCACTGGCTAGCGTGGCAGATAGTCTGGAGCGTCTGGGTAGCAAGGCAGAGTGTCTGGAGCGCCTGGCTAGCGAGGCAGAGTGTCTGGAGGGTCAAAGTAGCAAGGCAGAGTGCCTGGAGCGTCTAGCTATCGTGGCAGAGTGTCTGGAGCCACTGGCTAGCGTGGCAGATAGTCTGGAGCGTCTGGGTAGCGAGGCAGAGTGTCTGGAGCGTCTAGCTAGCGTGGCAGAGTGTCTGGAGCGTCTAGCTAGCGTAGCAGATGGTCTGAAATCTCTGGCTAGCATGGCTGAGTGTCTGGAGCGGCTGGCTAGGGAGGCAGAGTGTCTGGAGCGTCTGGGTAGAGAGCCAGAGTGTCTGGAGTGCCTGGCTAGCGCAGCAGAGTTTCTGGAGCGTCTAAGTAGCAAGGCAGAGTGTCTGGAGCGTCTAGCTAGCGTGGCAGAGTGTCTGGAGCCTCTGGCTAGCGTAGCAGATAGTCTGGAGCGTCTGGCTAGCATGGCAGAGTGTCTGGAGCGCCTGGCTAGCGAGGCAGAGCTTCTGAAGCACCTGGCTAGCGAGGCAGAGTGTCTGGAGCGTCTGGGGAGCGAGACAAAGTGTCTGGAACGTCTGGGTAGCGAATTAAAGTGTCTGGAGCGTCTGGCTAGCGTTGCAGAGTGTCTGGAGCGTCTAGCTAGCGTGGCAGAGTGTCTAAAGCGGCTAGCTAGCGAGGCAGAGTGTCTGGAGCGTCTGAGTAGCGAACCAGAGTGTCTGGAATGCTTTGTTAGTGAGGAAGAGTGTCTGGAGCGTCTAAGTAGCGAGGCAGAGTACCTGGAGCGTCTAGCTAGCGTGGCAGAGTGTCTGGAGCCATTGGCTAGCGTGGCAGATAGTCTGAAGCGTCTAGGTAGCGAGGCAGAGTGTCTGGAGCGCCTGGCTAGCGAGGCAGAGTGTCTGGAGCGTCTGGGTAGCGAGGCAGAGTGTCTGGAGCGCCTGGCTAGCGAGGCAGAGTGTCTGGAGGGTCTGGGTAGCAAGGCAGAGTGTCTGGAGCGTCAAGCTTGCGTGGCATAGTGTCTTGAGCGTCTGGCTAGCGTGGCAGAAAGTCTGGAGCGTCTGGCTAGCATGGCAGAGTGACTGGAGCGCCTGTTTAGCGAGGCAGAGTGTCTGGAGGGTCTGGGTAGCAAGGCAGAGTGCCTGGATCGTCTAGCTAGCGTGGCAGAGTGTCTGGAGAGTCTAGCTAGCGTAGCAGAGTGTCTGAAATCTCTGGCTAGCATGGCAGAGTGTCTGGATCGGCTGGCTAGGGAGGCAGAGTGTCTGGAGCGTCTGGGTAGCGAGCCAGAGTGTCTGGAGTGCCTGGCTAGCGAGGCAGAGTTTCTGGAGCGTCTAAGTAGCGAGGCAGAGTGCCTGGAGCGTCTAGCTAGCGTGGCAGAGTGTCTGGAGCCACTGGCTAGCGTGGCAGATAGTCTGAAGCGTCTGGGTAGCGAGGCAGAGTGTCTGGAGCGCCTGGCTAGCGAGGCAGAGTGTCTGGAGATTCTGGGTAGCAAGGCAGAGTGTCTGGAGCGTCTAGCTAGCGTGGCAGAGTGTCTGGAGCCTCTGGCTAGCGTAGCAGATAGTCTGGAGCGTCTGGCTAGCATGGCAGAGTGTCTGGAGCGTCTAGCTAGTGAAGCAGAGTGTCTAAAGCGGCTAGCTAGCGAGGCAGAGTGTCTGGAGCGTCTGAGTAGCGAACCAGAGTGTCTGGAATGCCTGGCTAGCGAGGCAGAGTGTCTGGAGCGTCTAAGTAGCGAGGCAGAGTGCCTGGAGCGTCTTGATAGCGTGGCAGAGTGTCTGGAGTCACTGGCTAGCGTGGCAAAGTGTCTGGAGCATCTGGGTAGCGAGGCAGAGTGTCTAGAGCGCCTGGCTAGCGAGGCAGAGTGTCTGGAGGGTCTGGGTAGCAAGGCAGAGTGTCTGGAGCGTCTGGCTAGCGTGGCAGAGTGTCTGGAGCGTCTAGCTAGCAAAGCAGAGTGTCTAAAGCGGCTAGCTAGCGAGGCAGAGTGTCTGGAGCGTCTGAGTAGCGAACCAGAGTGTCTGGAATGCCTGGCTAGCGAGGCAGAGTGTCTGGAGCGTCGAAGTAGCGAGGCAGAGTGCCTGGAGCGTCTAGCTAGCGTGGCAGAGTGTCTGGAGCGTCTAGCTAGCGAAGCAGAGTGTCTAAAGCGGCTAGCTAGCGAGGCAGAGTTTCTGGAGCGTCTGAGTAGCGAACCAGAGTGTCTGGAATGCTTTGTTAGTGAGGAAGAGTGTCTGGAGCGTCTAAGTAGCGAGGCAGAGTACCTGGAGCGTCTAGCTAGCGTGGCAAAGTGTCTGGATCCATTGGCTAGCGTGGCAGATAGTCTGAAGCGTCTGGGTAGTGAGGCAGAGTGTCTGGAGCGTCAAGCTAGCGACGCAGAGTGTCTGGAGCGTCTAGCTAGCGTAGCAGAGTGTCTTCAACCTCTGGCTAGCGTGGCAGAAAGTCTGGAGCGTCTGGCTAGCATTGCAGAGTGTCTGGAGAGGCTGGCTAGCGAGGCAGAGTGTCTGGAGCGTCTGGATAGCGAGGCAGAGTGTCTGGAGCGCCTGGCTAGCGATGCAGAGTGTCTGGAGCGTCTAGCTAACGTGGCAGAGTGTCTGGAGCCTCTGGCTATCGTGGCAAATATTCTGGAGCCACTGGCTAGCGTGGCAGATAGTCTGGAGCGTCTGGGTAGCAAGGCAGAGTGTCTGGAGCGCCTGGCTAGCGACGCAGAGTGTCTGGAGGGTCAAAGTAGCAAGGCAGAGTGCCTGGAGCGTCTAGCTAGCGTGGCAGAGTGTCTGGAGCGTCTAGCTAGCGTAGCAGAGTGTCTGAAATCTCTGGCTAGCATAGCAGAGTGTCTGGAGCGGCTGGCTAGGGAGGCAGAGTGTCTGGAGCGTCTGGGTAGCGAGCCAGAGTGTCTGGAGTGCCTGGCTAGCGAGGCAGAAATTCTGGAGCGTCTAAGTAGCGAGCCAGAGTGCCTGGAGCGTCTAGCTAGCGTGGCAGAGTGTCTGGAGCCACTGGCTAGCGTGGCAGATAGTCTGAAGCGTCTGGGTAGCGAGGCAGAGTGTCTGGAGCGCCTGGCTAGCGTGGCAGAGTGTCTGGAGCCTCTGGCTAGCGTAGCAGATAGTCTGGAGCGTCTGGCTAGCATGGCAGAGTGTCTGGAGCGCCTGGCTAGCGAGGCAGAGCTTCTGAAGCGCCTGGCTAGCGAGGCAGAGTGTCTGGAGCGTTTAGGGAGCGAGGCAAAGTGTCTGGAACGTCTGGGTAGCGAATCAAAGTGTCTGGAGCGTCTAACTAGCATTGCAGAGTGTCTGGAGCGTCTAGCTAGCGTGGCAGAGTGTCTAAAGCGGCTAGCTAGCAAGGCAGAGTGTCTGGAGCGTCTGAGTAGCGAACCAGAGTGTCTGGAATGCTTTGTTAGTGAGGAAGAGTGTCTGGAGCGTCTAAGTAGCGAGGCAGAGTACCTGGAGCGTCTAGCTAGCGTGGCAGAGAGTCTGGAGCCATTGGCTAGCGTGGCAGATAGTCTGAAGCGTCTAGGTAGCGAGGCAGAGTGTCTGGAGCGCCTGGCTAGCGAGGCAGAGTGTCTGGAGCGTCTGGGTAGCGAGGCAGAGTGTCTGGAGCGCCTGGCTAGCGAGGCAGAGTGTCTGGAGGGTCTGGGTAGCAAGGCAGAGTGTCTGGAGCGTCAAGCTTGCGTGGCATAGTGTCTTGAGCGTCTGGCTAGCGTGGCAGAAAGTCTGGAGCGTCTGGCTAGCATGGCAGAGTGACTGGAGCGCCTGTTTAGCGAGGCAGAGTGTCTGGAGGGTCTGGGTAGCAAGGCAGAGTGTCTGGATCGTCTAGCTAGCGTGGCAGAGTGTCTGGAGAGTCTAGCTAGCGTAGCAGAGTGTCTGAAATCTCTGGCTAGCATGGCAGAGTGTCTGGATCGGCTGGCTAGGGAGGCAGAGTGTCTGGAGCGTCTGGGTAGCGAGCCAGAGTGTCTGGAGTGCCTAACTAGCGAGGCAGAGTTTCTGGAGCGTCTAAGTAGCGAGGCAGAGTGCCTGGAGCGTCTAGCTAGCGTGGCAGAGTGTCTGGAGCCACTGGCTAGCGTGGCAGATAGTCTGAAGCGTCTGGGTATCGAGGCAGAGTGTCTGGAGCGCCTGGCTAGCGAGGCAGAGTGTCTGGAGATTCTGGGTAGCAAGGCAGAGTGTCTGGAGCGTCTTGCTAGCGTGGCAGAGTGTCTGGAGCCTCTGGCTAGCGTAGCAGATAGTCTGGAGCGTCTGGCTAGCATGGCAGAGTGTCTGGAGCGTCTAGCTAGTGAAGCAGAGTGTCTTAAGCGGCTAGCTATCGAGGCAGAGTGTCTGGAGCGTCTGAGTAGCGAACCAGAGTGTCTGGAATGCCTGGCTAGCGAGGCAGAGTGTCTGGAGCGTCTAAGTAGCGAGGCAGAGTGCCTGGAGCGTCTAGATTGCGTGGCAGAGTGTCTGGAGCCACTGGCTAGCGTGGCAGAGTGTCTGGAGCATCTGGGTAGCGAGGCAGAGTGTCTAGAGCGCCTGGCTAGCGAGGCAGAGTGTCTGGAGGGTCTGGGTAGCAAGGCAGAGTGTCTGGAGCGTCTGGCTAGCGTGGCAGAGTGTCTAGAGCGTCTAGCTAGCAAAGCAGAGTGTCTAAAGCGGCTAGCTAGCGAGGCAGAGTGTCTGGAGCGTCTGAGTAGCGAACCAGAGTGTCTGGAATGCCTGGCTAGCGAGGCAGAGTGTCTGGAGCGTCGAAGTAGCGAGGCAGAGTGCCTGGAGCGTCTAGCTAGCGTGGCAGAGTGTCTGGAGCCACTGGCTAGCGTGGCAGAGTGTCTGGAGCATCTGGGTAGCGAGGCAGAGTGTCTAGAGCGCCTGGCTAGCGAGGCAGAGTGTCTGGAGGGTCTGGGTAGCAAGGCAGAGTGTCTGGAGCGTCAAGCTAGCGTGGCATAGTGTCTTGAGCGTCTGGCTAGCGTGGCAGAAAGTCTGGAGCGTCTGGCTAGCATGGCAGAGTGTCTAGAGCGGCTGGCTAGCGAGGCAGAGTGTCTAGAGCGTCTGGGTAGCGAGGCAGATTGTCTGGAGCGCCTGGCTAGCGAGGCAGAGTGTCTGGAGCGTCTAGCTATCGTGGCAGAGTGTCTGGAGCCACTGGCTAGCGTGGCAGATAGTCTGGAGCGTCTGGGTAGCGAGGCAGAGTGTCTGGAGCGTCAAGCTAGCGACGCAGAGTGTCTGGAGCGTCTAGCTAGCGTAGCAGAGTGTCTTCAACCTCTGGCTAGCGTGGCAGAAAGTCTGGAGCGTCTGGCTAGCATTGCTGAGTGTCTGGAGAGGCTGGCTAGCGAGGCAGAGTGTCTGGAGCGTCTGGATAGCGAGGCAGAGTGTCTGGAGCGCATGGCTAGCGATGCAGAGTGTCTGGAGCGTCTAGCTAGCGTGGCAGAGTGTCTGGAGCCTCTGGCTATCGTGGCAAATATTCTGGAGCCACTGGCTAGCGTGGCAGATAGTCTGGAGCGTCTGGGTAGCGAGGCAGAGTGTCTGGAGTGCCTGGCTAGCGAGGCAGAGTGTCGTGAGGGTCAAAGTAGCAAGGCAGAGTGCCTGGAGCGTCTAGCTAGCGTGGCAGAGTGTCTGGAGCGTCTAGCTAGCGTAGCAGAGTGTCTGAAATCTCTGGCTAGCATAGCAGAGTGTCTGGAGCGGCTGGCTAGGGAGGCAGAGTGTCTGGAGCGTCTGGGTAGCGAGCCAGAGTGTCTGGAGTGCCTGGCTAGCGAGGCAGATATTCTGGAGCGTCTAAGTAGCGAGCCAGATTGCCTGGAGCGTCTAGCTAGCGTGGCAGAGTGTCTGGAGCCACTGGCTAGCGTGGCAGATAGTCTGAAGCGTCTGGGTAGCGAGGCAGAATGTCTGGAGCGCCTGGCTAGCGTGGCCGAGTGTCTGGAGCCTCTGGCTAGCGTAGCAGATAGTCTGGAGCGTCTGGCTAGCATGGCAGAGTGTCTGGAGCGCCTGGCTAGCGAGGCAGAGCTTCTGAAGCGCCTGGCTAGCGAGGCAGACTATCTGGAGCGTCTGGGGAGCAAGGCAAAGTGTCTGGAACGTCTGGGTAGCGAATCAGAGTGTCTGGAGCGTCTGGCTAGCGTTGCAGAGTGTCTGGAGCGTCTAGCTAGCGTGGCAGAGTGTCTAAAGCGGCTAGCTAGCGAGGCAGTGTGTCTGGAGCGTCTGAGTAGCGAACCAAAGTTTTCTGGAATGCCTGGCTAGCGAGGCAGAGTGTCTGGAGCGTCTAAGTAGCGAGGCAGAGTGCCTGGAGCGTCTAGCTAGCGTGGCAGAGTGTCTGGAGCCACTGGCTAGCGTGGCAGATAGTCTGAAGCGTCTATGTAGCGAGGCAGAGTGTCTGGAGAGCCTGGCTAGCGAGGCAGAGTGTCTGGAGCGTCTGGGTAGCGAGGCAGAGTGTCTGGAGCGCCTGGCTAGCGAGGCATAGTGTCTGGAGGGTCTGGGTAGCAAGGCAGAGTGTCTGGAGCGTCAAGCTAGCGTGGCATAGTGTCTTGAGCGTCTGGCTAGCGTGGCAGAAAGTCTGGAGCGTCTGGCTAGCGTGGCAGAGTGTCTGGAGCGGCTGGCTAGCGAGGCAGAGTGTCTAGAGCGTCTGGGTAGCGAGGCAGAGTGTCTGGAGGGTCTGGGTAGCAAGGCAGAGTGTCTGGATCGTCTAGCTAGCGTGGCAGAGTGTCTGGAGAGTCTAGCTAGCGTAGCAGAGTGTCTGAAATCTCTGGCTAGCATGGCAGAGTGTCTGGATCGGCTGGCTAGGGAGGCAGAGTGTCTGGAGCGTCTGGGTAGCGAGCCAGAGTGTCTGGAGTGCCTGGCTAGCGAGGCAGAGTTTCTGGAGCGTCTAAGTAGCGAGGCAGAGTGCCTGGAGCGTCTAGCTAGCGTGGCAGAGTGTCTGGAGCCACTGGCTAGCGTGGCAGATAGTCTGAAGCGTCTGGGTAGCGAGGCAGAGTGTCTGGAGCGCCTGGCTAGCGAGGCAGAGTGTCTGGAGATTCTGGGTAGCAAGGCAGAGTGTCTGGAGCGTCTAGCTAGCGTGGCAGAGTGTCTGGAGCCTCTGGCTAGCGTAGCAGATAGTCTGGAGCGTCTGGCTAGCATGGCAGAGTGTCTGGAGCGTCTAGCTAGTGAAGCAGAGTGTCTAAAGCGGCTAGCTAGCGAGGCAGAGTGTCTGGAGCGTCTGAGTAGCGAACCAGAGTGTCTGGAATGCCTGGCTAGCGAGGCAGAGTGTCTGGAGCGTCTAAGTAGCGAGGCAGAGTGCCTGGAGCGTCTTGATAGCGTGGCAGAGTGTCTGGAGTCACTGGCTAGCGTGGCAAAGTGTCTGGAGCATCTGGGTAGCGAGGCAGAGTGTCTAGAGCGCCTGGCTAGCGAGGCAGAGTGTCTGGAGGGTCTGGGTAGCAAGGCAGAGTGTCTGGAGCGTCTGGCTAGCGTGGCAGAGTGTCTGGAGCGTCTAGCTAGCAAAGCAGAGTGTCTAAAGCGGCTAGCTAGCGAGGCAGAGTGTCTGGAGCGTCAGAGTAGCGAACCAGAGTGTCTGGAATGCCTGGCTAGCGAGGCAGAGTGTCTGGAGCGTCGAAGTAGCGAGGCAGAGTGCCTGGAGCGTCTAGCTAGCGTGGCAGAGTGTCTGGAGCGTCTAGCTAGCGAAGCAGAGTGTCTAAAGCGGCTAGCTAGCGAGGCAGAGTTTCTGGAGCGTCTGAGTAGCGAACCAGAGTGTCTGGAATGCTTTGTTAGTGAGGAAGAGTGTCTGGAGCGTCTAAGTAGCGAGGCAGAGTACCTGGAGCGTCTAGCTAGCGTGGCAAAGTGTCTGGAGCCATTGGCTAGCGTGGCAGATAGTCTGAAGCGTCTGGGTAGTGAGGCAGAGTGTCTGGAGCGTCAAGCTAGCGACGCAGAGTGTCTGGAGCGTCTAGCTAGCGTAGCAGAGTGTCTTCAACCTCTGGCTAGCGTGGTAGAAAGTCTGGAGCGTCTGGCTAGCATTGCAGAGTGTCTGGAGAGGCTGGCTAGCGAGGCAGAGTGTCTGGAGCGTCTGGATAGCGAGGCAGAGTGTCTGGAGCGCCTGGCTAGCGATGCAGAGTGTCTGGAGCGTCTAGCTAACGTGGCAGAGTGTCTGGAGCCTCTGGCTATCGTGGCAAATATTCTGGAGCCACTGGCTAGCGTGGCAGATAGTCTGGAGCGTCTGGGTAGCAAGGCAGAGTGTCTGGAGCGCCTGGCTAGCGACGCAGAGTGTCTGGAGGGTCAAAGTAGCAAGGCAGATAGTCTGAAGCGTCTGGGTAGTGAGGCAGAGTGTCTGGAGCGTCAAGCTAGCGACGCAGAGTGTCTGGAGCGTCTAGCTAGCGTAGCAGAGTGTCTTCAACCTCTGGCTAGCGTGGCAGAAAGTCTGGAGCGTCTGGCTAGCATTGCAGAGTGTCTGGAGAGGCTGGCTAGCGAGGCAGAGTGTCTGGAGCGTCTGGATAGCGAGGCAGAGTGTCTGGAGCGCCTGGCTAGCGATGCAGAGTGTCTGGAGCGTCTAGCTAACGTGGCAGAGTGTCTGGAGCCTCTGGCTATCGTGGCAAATATTCTGGAGCCACTGGCTAGCGTGGCAGATAGTCTGGAGCGTCTGGGTAGCAAGGCAGAGTGTCTGGAGCGCCTGGCTAGCGACGCAGAGTGTCTGGAGGGTCAAAGTAGCAAGGCAGAGTGCCTGGAGCGTCTAGCTAGCGAGGCAGAGTGTCTGGAGCATCTAGCTAGCGTAGCAGAGTGTCTGAAATCTCTGGCTAGCATAGCAGAGTGTCTGGAGCGGCTGGCTAGGGAGGCAGAGTGTCTGGAGCGTCTGGGTAGCGAGCCAGAGTGTCTGGAGTGCCTGGCTAGCGAGGCAGAAATTCTGGAGCGTCTAAGTAGCGAGCCAGAGTGCCTGGAGCGTCTAGCTAGCGTGGCAGAGTGTCTGGAGCCACTGGCTAGCGTGGCAGATAGTCTGAAGCGTCTGGGTAGCGAGGCAGAGTGTCTGGAGCGCCTGGCTAGCGTGGCAGAGTGTCTGGAGCCTCTGGCTAGCGTAGCAGATAGTCTGGAGCGTCTGGCTAGCATGGCAGAGTGTCTGGAGCGCCTGGCTAGCGAGGCAGAGCTTCTGAAGCGCCTGGCTAGCGAGGCAGAGTGTCTGGAGCGTTTAGGGAGCGAGGCAAAGTGTCTGGAACGTCTGGGTAGCGAATCAAAGTGTCTGGAGCGTCTAACTAGCATTGCAGAGTGTCTGGAGCGTCTAGCTAGCGTGGCAGAGTGTCTAAAGCGGCTAGCTAGCAAGGCAGAGTGTCTGGAGCGTCTGAGTAGCGAACCAGAGTGTCTGGAATGCTTTGTTAGTGAGGAAGAGTGTCTGGAGCGTCTAAGTAGCGAGGCAGAGTACCTGGAGCGTCTAGCTAGCGTGGCAGAGAGTCTGGAGCCATTGGCTAGCGTGGCAGATAGTCTGAAGCGTCTAGGTAGCGAGGCAGAGTGTCTGGAGCGCCTGGCTAGCGAGGCAGAGTGTCTGGAGCGTCTGGGTAGCGAGGCAGAGTGTCTGGAGCGCCTGGCTAGCGAGGCAGAGTGTCTGGAGGGTCTGGGTAGCAAGGCAGAGTGTCTGGAGCGTCAAGCTTGCGTGGCATAGTGTCTTGAGCGTCTGGCTAGCGTGGCAGAAAGTCTGGAGCGTCTGGCTAGCATGGCAGAGTGACTGGAGCGCCTGTTTAGCGAGGCAGAGTGTCTGGAGGGTCTGGGTAGCAAGGCAGAGTGTCTGGATCGTCTAGCTAGCGTGGCAGAGTGTCTGGAGAGTCTAGCTAGCGTAGCAGAGTGTCTGAAATCTCTGGCTAGCATGGCAGAGTGTCTGGATCGGCTGGCTAGGGAGGCAGAGTGTCTGGAGCGTCTGGGTAGCGAGCCAGAGTGTCTGGAGTGCCTAACTAGCGAGGCAGAGTTTCTGGAGCGTCTAAGTAGCGAGGCAGAGTGCCTGGAGCGTCTAGCTAGCGTGGCAGAGTGTCTGGAGCCACTGGCTAGCGTGGCAGATAGTCTGAAGCGTCTGGGTATCGAGGCAGAGTGTCTGGAGCGCCTGGCTAGCGAGGCAGAGTGTCTGGAGATTCTGGGTAGCAAGGCAGAGTGTCTGGAGCGTCTAGCTAGCGTGGCAGAGTGTCTGGAGCCTCTGGCTAGCGTAGCAGATAGTCTGGAGCGTCTGGCTAGCATGGCAGAGTGTCTGGAGCGTCTAGCTAGTGAAGCAGAGTGTCTTAAGCGGCTAGCTATCGAGGCAGAGTGTCTGGAGCGTCTGAGTAGCGAACCAGAGTGTCTGGAATGCCTGGCTAGCGAGGCAGAGTGTCTGGAGCGTCTAAGTAGCGAGGCAGAGTGCCTGGAGCGTCTAGATTGCGTGGCAGAGTGTCTGGAGCCACTGGCTAGCGTGGCAGAGTGTCTGGAGCATCTGGGTAGCGAGGCAGAGTGTCTAGAGCGCCTGGCTAGCGAGGCAGAGTGTCTGGAGGGTCTGGGTAGCAAGGCAGAGTGTCTGGAGCGTCTGGCTAGCGTGGCAGAGTGTCTAGAGCGTCTAGCTAGCAAAGCAGAGTGTCTAAAGCGGCTAGCTAGCGAGGCAGAGTGTCTGGAGCGTCTGAGTAGCGAACCAGAGTGTCTGGAATGCCTGGCTAGCGAGGCAGAGTGTCTGGAGCGTCGAAGTAGCGAGGCAGAGTGCCTGGAGCGTCTAGCTAGCGTGGCAGAGTGTCTGGAGCCACTGGCTAGCGTGGCAGAGTGTCTGGAGCATCTGGGTAGCGAGGCAGAGTGTCTAGAGCGCCTGGCTAGCGAGGCAGAGTGTCTGGAGGGTCTGGGTAGCAAGGCAGAGTGTCTGGAGCGTCAAGCTAGCGTGGCATAGTGTCTTGAGCGTCTGGCTAGCGTGGCAGAAAGTCTGGAGCGTCTGGCTAGCATGGCAGAGTGTCTGGAGCGGCTGGCTAGCGAGGCAGAGTGTCTAGAGCGTCTGGGTAGCGAGGCAGATTGTCTGGAGCGCCTGGCTAGCGAGGCAGAGTGTCTGGAGCGTCTAGCTATCGTGGCAGAGTGTCTGGAGCCACTGGCTAGCGTGGCAGATAGTCTGGAGCGTCTGGGTAGCGAGGCAGAGTGTCTGGAGCGTCAAGCTAGCGACGCAGAGTGTCTGGAGCGTCTAGCTAGCGTAGCAGAGTGTCTTCAACCTCTGGCTAGCGTGGCAGAAAGTCTGGAGCGTCTGGCTAGCATTGCTGAGTGTCTAGAGAGGCTGGCTAGCGAGGCAGAGTGTCTGGAGCGTCTGGATAGCGAGGCAGAGTGTCTGGAGCGCCTGGCTAGCGATGCAGAGTGTCTGGAGCGTCTAGCTAGCGTGGCAGAGTGTCTGGAGCCTCTGGCTATCGTGGCAAATATTCTGGAGCCACTGGCTAGCGTGGCAGATAGTCTGGAGCGTCTGGGTAGCGAGGCAGAGTGTCTGGAGTGCCTGGCTAGCGAGGCAGAGTGTCGTGAGGGTCAAAGTAGCAAGGCAGAGTGCCTGGAGCGTCTAGCTAGCGTGGCAGAGTGTCTGGAGCGTCTAGCTAGCGTAGCAGAGTGTCTGAAATCTCTGGCTAGCATAGCAGAGTGTCTGGAGCGGCTGGCTAGGGAGGCAGAGTGTCTGGAGCGTCTGGGTAGCGAGCCAGAGTGTCTGGAGTGCCTGGCTAGCGAGGCAGAAATTCTGGAGCGTCTAAGTAGCGAGCCAGAGTGCCTGGAGCGTCTAGCTAGCGTGGCAGAGTGTCTGGAGCCACTGGCTAGCGTGGCAGATAGTCTGAAGCGTCTGGGTAGCGAGGCAGAGTGTCTGGAGCGCCTGGCTAGCGTGGCAGAGTGTCTGGAGCCTCTGGCTAGCGTAGCAGATAGTCTGGAGCGTCTGGCTAGCATGGCAGAGTGTCTGGAGCGCCTGGCTAGCGAGGCAGAGCTTCTGAAGCGCCTGGCTAGCGAGGCAGAGTGTCTGGAGCGTTTAGGGAGCGAGGCAAAGTGTCTGGAACGTCTGGGTAGCGAATCAAAGTGTCTGGAGCGTCTAACTAGCATTGCAGAGTGTCTGGAGCGTCTAGCTAGCGTGGCAGAGTGTCTAAAGCGGCTAGCTAGCAAGGCAGAGTGTCTGGAGCGTCTGAGTAGCGAACCAGAGTGTCTGGAATGCTTTGTTAGTGAGGAAGAGTGTCTGGAGCGTCTAAGTAGCGAGGCAGAGTACCTGGAGCGTCTAGCTAGCGTGGCAGAGAGTCTGGAGCCATTGGCTAGCGTGGCAGATAGTCTAAAGCGTCTAGGTAGCGAGGCAGAGTGTCTGGAGCGCCTGGCTAGCGAGGCAGAGTGTCTGGAGCGTCTGGGTAGCGAGGCAGAGTGTCTGGAGCGCCTGGCTAGCGAGGCAGAGTGTCTGGAGGGTCTGGGTAGCAAGGCAGAGTGTCTGGAGCGTCAAGCTTGCGTGGCATAGTGTCTTGAGCGTCTGGCTAGCGTGGCAGAAAGTCTGGAGCGTCTGGCTAGCATGGCAGAGTGACTGGAGCGCCTGTTTAGCGAGGCAGAGTGTCTGGAGGGTCTGGGTAGCAAGGCAGAGTGTCTGGATCGTCTAGCTAGCGTGGCAGAGTGTCTGGAGAGTCTAGCTAGCGTAGCAGAGTGTCTGAAATCTCTGGCTAGCATGGCAGAGTGTCTGGATCGGCTGGCTAGGGAGGCAGAGTGTCTGGAGCGTCTGGGTAGCGAGCCAGAGTGTCTGGAGTGCCTAACTAGCGAGGCAGAGTTTCTGGAGCGTCTAAGTAGCGAGGCAGAGTGCCTGGAGCGTCTAGCTAGCGTGGCAGAGTGTCTGGAGCCACTGGCTAGCGTGGCAGATAGTCTGAAGCGTCTGGGTATCGAGGCAGAGTGTCTGGAGCGCCTGGCTAGCGAGGCAGAGTGTCTGGAGATTCTGGGTAGCAAGGCAGAGTGTCTGGAGCGTCTAGCTAGCGTGGCAGAGTGTCTGGAGCCTCTGGCTAGCGTAGCAGATAGTCTGGAGCGTCTGGCTAGCATGGCAGAGTGTCTGGAGCGTCTAGCTAGTGAAGCAGAGTGTCTTAAGCGGCTAGCTATCGAGGCAGAGTGTCTGGAGCGTCTGAGTAGCGAACCAGAGTGTCTGGAATGCCTGGCTAGCGAGGCAGAGTGTCTGGAGCGTCTAAGTAGCGAGGCAGAGTGCCTGGAGCGTCTAGATTGCGTGGCAGAGTGTCTGGAGCCACTGGCTAGCGTGGCAGAGTGTCTGGAGCATCTGGGTAGCGAGGCAGAGTGTCTAGAGCGCCTGGCTAGCGAGGCAGAGTGTCTGGAGGGTCTGGGTAGCAAGGCAGAGTGTCTGGAGCGTCTGGCTAGCGTGGCAGAGTGTCTAGAGCGTCTAGCTAGCAAAGCAGAGTGTCTAAAGCGGCTAGCTAGCGAGGCAGAGTGTCTGGAGCGTCTGAGTAGCGAACCAGAGTGTCTGGAATGCCTGGCTAGCGAGGCAGAGTGTCTGGAGCGTCGAAGTAGCGAGGCAGAGTGCCTGGAGCGTCTAGCTAGCGTGGCAGAGTGTCTGGAGCCACTGGCTAGCGTGGCAGAGTGTCTGGAGCATCTGGGTAGCGAGGCAGAGTGTCTAGAGCGCCTGGCTAGCGAGGCAGAGTGTCTGGAGGGTCTGGGTAGCAAGGCAGAGTGTCTGGAGCGTCAAGCTAGCGTGGCATAGTGTCTTGAGCGTCTGGCTAGCGTGGCAGAAAGTCTGGAGCGTCTGGCTAGCATGGCAGAGTGTCTGGAGCGGCTGGCTAGCGAGGCAGAGTGTCTAGAGCGTCTGGGTAGCGAGGCAGATTGTCTGGAGCGCCTGGCTAGCGAGGCAGAGTGTCTGGAGCGTCTAGCTATCGTGGCAGAGTGTCTGGAGCCACTGGCTAGCGTGGCAGATAGTCTGGAGCGTCTGGGTAGCGAGGCAGAGTGTCTGGAGCGTCAAGCTAGCGACGCAGAGTGTCTGGAGCGTCTAGCTAGCGTAGCAGAGTGTCTTCAACCTCTGGCTAGCGTGGCAGAAAGTCTGGAGCGTCTGGCTAGCATTGCTGAGTGTCTAGAGAGGCTGGCTAGCGAGGCAGAGTGTCTGGAGCGTCTGGATAGCGAGGCAGAGTGTCTGGAGCGCCTGGCTAGCGATGCAGAGTGTCTGGAGCGTCTAGCTAGCGTGGCAGAGTGTCTGGAGCCTCTGGCTATCGTGGCAAATATTCTGGAGCCACTGGCTAGCGTGGCAGATAGTCTGGAGCGTCTGGGTAGCGAGGCAGAGTGTCTGGAGTGCCTGGCTAGCGAGGCAGAGTGTCGTGAGGGTCAAAGTAGCAAGGCAGAGTGCCTGGAGCGTCTAGCTAGCGTGGCAGAGTGTCTGGAGCGTCTAGCTAGCGTAGCAGAGTGTCTGAAATCTCTGGCTAGCATAGCAGAGTGTCTGGAGCGGCTGGCTAGGGAGGCAGAGTGTCTGGAGCGTCTGGGTAGCGAGCCAGAGTGTCTGGAGTGCCTGGCTAGCGAGGCAGATATTCTGGAGCGTCTAAGTAGCGAGCCAGATTGCCTGGAGCGTCTAGCTAGCGTGGCAGAGTGTCTGGAGCCACTGGCTAGCGTGGCAGATAGTCTGAAGCGTCTGGGTAGCGAGGCAGAGTGTCTGGAGCGCCTGGCTAGCGTGGCCGAGTGTCTGGGGCCTCTGGCTAGCGTAGCAGATAGTCTGGAGCGTCTGGCTAGCATGGCAGAGTGTCTGGAGCGCCTGGCTAGCGAGGCAGAGCTTCTGAAGCGCCTGGCTAGCGAGGCAGAGTATCTGGAGCGTCTGGGGATCAAGGCAAAGTGTCTGGAACGTCTGGGTAGCGAATCAGAGTGTCTGGAGCGTCTGGCTAGCGTTGCAGAGTGTCTGGAGCGTCTAGCTAGCGTGGCAGAGTGTCTAAAGCGGCTAGCTAGCGAGGCAGTGTGTCTGGAGCGTCTGAGTAGCGAACCAAAGTTTTCTGGAATGCCTGGCTAGCGAGGCAGAGTGTCTGGAGCGTCTAAGTAGCGAGGCAGAGTGCCTGGAGCGTCTAGCTAGCGTGGCAGAGTGTCTGGAGCCACTGGCTAGCGTGGCAGATAGTCTGAAGCGTCTATGTAGCGAGGCAGAGTGTCTGGAGAGCCTGGCTAGCGAGGCAGAGTGTCTGGAGCGTCTGGGTAGCGAGGCAGAGTGTCTGGAGCGCCTGGCTAGCGAGGCATAGTGTCTGGAGGGTCTGGGTAGCAAGGCAGAGTGTCTGGAGCGTCAAGCTAGCGTGGCATAGTGTCTTGAGCGTCTGGCTAGCGTGGCAGAAAGTCTGGAGCGTCTGGCTAGCATGGCAGAGTGTCTGGAGCGGCTGGCTAGCGAGGCAGAGTGTCTAGAGCGTCTGGGTAGCGAGGCAGATTGTCTGGAGCGCCTGGCTAGCGAGGCAGAGTGTCTGGAGCGTCTAGCTATCGTGGCAGAGTGTCTGGAGCCACTGGCTAGCGTGGCAGATAGTCTGGAGCGTCTGGGTAGCGAGGCAGAGTGTCTGGAGCGTCAAGCTAGCGACGCAGAGTGTCTGGAGCGTCTAGCTAGCGTAGCAGAGTGTCTTCAACCTCTGGCTAGCGTGGCAGAAAGTCTGGAGCGTCTGGCTAGCATTGCTGAGTGTCTGGAGAGGCTGGCTAGCGAGGCAGAGTGTCTGGAGCGTCTGGATAGCGAGGCAGAGTGTCTGGAGCGCCTGGCTAGCGATGCAGAGTGTCTGGAGCGTCTAGCTAGCGTGGCAGAGTGTCTGGAGCCTCTGGCTATCGTGGCAAATATTCTGGAGCCACTGGCTAGCGTGGCAGATAGTCTGGAGCGTCTGGGTAGCGAGGCAGAGTGTCTGGAGTGCCTGACTAGCGAGGCAGAGTGTCGTGAGGGTCAAAGTAGCAAGGCAGAGTGCCTGGAGCGTCTAGCTAGCGTGGCAGAGTGTCTGGAGCGTCTAGCTAGCGTAGCAGAGTGTCTGAAATCTCTGGCTAGCATAGCAGAGTGTCTGGAGCGGCTGGCTAGGGAGGCAGAGTGTCTGGAGCGTCTGGGTAGCGAGCCAGAGTGTCTGGAGTGCCTGGCTAGCGAGGCAGATATTCTGGAGCGTCTAAGTAGCGAGCCAGATTGCCTGGAGCGTCTAGCTAGCGTGGCAGAGTGTCTGGAGCCACTGGCTAGCGTGGCAGATAGTCTGAAGCGTCTGGGTAGCGAGGCAGAGTGTCTGGAGCGCCTGGCTAGCGTGGCCGAGTGTCTGGAGCCTCTGGCTAGCGTAGCAGATAGTCTGGAGCGACTGGCTAGCATGGCAGAGTGTCTGGAGCGCCTGGCGAGCGAGGCAGAGCTTCTGAAGCGCCTGGCTAGCGAGGCAGAGTATCTGGAGCGTCTGGGGAGCAAGGCAAAGTGTCTGGAACGTCTGGGTAGCGAATCAGAGTGTCTGGAGCGTCTGGCTAGCGTTGCAGAGTGTCTGGAGCGTCTAGCTAGCGTGGCAGAGTGTCTAAAGCGGCTAGCTAGCGAGGCAGTGTGTCTGGAGCGTCTGAGTAGCGAACCAAAGTTTTCTGGAATGCCTGGCTAGCGAGGCAGAGTGTCTGGAGCGTCTAAGTAGCGAGGCAGAGTGCCTGGAGCGTCTAGCTAGCGTGGCAGAGTGTCTGGAGCCACTGGCTAGCGTGGCAGATAGTCTGAAGCGTCTATGTAGCGAGGCAGAGTGTCTGGAGAGCCTGGCTAGCGAGGCAGAGTGTCTGGAGCGTCTGGGTAGCGAGGCAGAGTGTCTGGAGCGCCTGGCTAGCGAGGCATAGTGTCTGGAGGGTCTGGGTAGCAAGGCAGAGTGTCTGGAGCGTCAAGCTAGCGTGGCATAGTGTCTTGAGCGTCTGGCTAGCGTGGCAGAAAGTCTGGAGCGTCTGGCTAGCATGGCAGAGTGTCTGGAGCGCCTGTCTAGCGAGGCAGAGTGTCTGGAGGGTCTGGGTAGCAAGGCAGAGTGTCTGGAGCGTCTAGCTAGCAAGGCAGAGAGTCTGGAGCGTCTAGCTAGCGTAGCAGAGTATCTGAAACCTCTGGCTAGCGTGGCAGAAAGTCTGGAGCGTCTGGCTAGCATGGCAGAGTGTCTGAAGCAGATGGCTAGCGAGGCAGAGTGTCTGGAGCGCCTGGCTAGCGAGGCAGAAAGTCTGGATTGTCTAACTAGCGTGGCAGAGTGTCTGGAGCCTCTGGCTAGCGTGGCAGATAGTCTGGAGCCACTGGCTAGCGTGGCAGAGTGTCTGGAGCGTCTGGGTAGCGAGGCATAGTGTCTGGAGGGTCTGGGTAGCAAGGCAGAGTGTCTGGAGCGTCAAGCTAGCGTGGCATAGTGTCTTGAGCGTCTGGTTAGCGTGGCAGAAAGTCTGGAGCGTCTGGCTAGCATGGCAGAGTGTCTGGAGCGCCTGTCTAGCGAGGCAGAGTGTCTGGAGGGTCTGGGTAGCAAGGCAGAGTGTCTGGAGCGTCTAGCTAGCAAGGCAGAGAGTCTGGAGCGTCTAGCTAGCGTAGCAGAGTATCTGAAACCTCTGGCTAGCGTGGCAGAAAGTCTGGAGCGTCTGGCTAGCATGGCAGAGTGTCTGAAGCAGATGGCTAGCGAGGCAGAGTGTCTGGAGCGCCTGGCTAGCGAGGCAGAAAGTCTGGATTGTCTAACTAGCGTGGCAGAGTGTCTGGAGCCTCTGGCTAGCGTGGCAGATAGTCTGGAGCCACTGGCTAGCGTGGCAGATAGTCTGGAGCGTCTGGGTAGCGAGGCATAGTTTCCGGAGCGCCTGGCTAGCGAGACAGAGTGTCTGGAGGGTCTGGGTAGCAAGGCAGAGTGTCTGGAGCGTCTAGAAAGCGAGGCAGAGTGTCTGGTGTGTCTGGGTAGCGAGGCAAGGTGTCTGGAGCGTCTCAGTAGCGAATCAGAGTGTCTGGAGCGTCTAGCTAGCGTGGCAGAGTGTCTGGAGCGTCTGGCTAGCATTGAAGAGTGTCTGCAGCCTCTGGCTAATGTGGCAGATAATCTGGAGCCACTAGCTAGCGTGGCAGATAGTCTGGAGCGTCTGGGTAGCGAGGCAGCGTATCTGGAGCGCCTGGCTAGCGAGGCACAGTGTCTGGAGGGTCTGGGTAGCAAGGCAGAGTGTCTGGAGCGTCTAGCTAGCGAGGCAGAGAGTCTGGAGAGTCTAGCTAGCGTAGCAGAGTGTCTGAAACCTCTGGCTAGCGTGGCAGTAAGTCTGGAGCGTCTGGCTAGCATGGCAGAGTGTCTGGAGCCTCTAGCTAGCGAAGCAGATAGTCTGGAGCGTCTGGCTAGCATGGCAGAGTGTCTAGAGCGCCTGGCTAGCGAGGCAGAGCTTCTGAGGCGCCTGGCTAGCGAGGCAGAGTGTCTGGAGCGTCTGGGGAGCGAGGCAAAGTGTCTGGAACGTCTGGGTAGCGAATCAGAGTGTCTGGAGCGTCTGGCTAGCGTGGCAGAGTGTCTGGAGCGTCTAGCTAGCGTGGCAGAGTGTCTTAAGCGGCTAGCTAGCGAGGCAGAGTGTCTGGAGCGTCTGAGTAGCGAACCAGAGTGTCTGGAATGCCTGGCTAGCGAGGCAGAGTGTCTGGAGCGTCTAAGTAGCGAGGCAGAGTGCCTGGAGCGTCTAGCTAGCGTGGCAGAGTGTCTGGCGCCACTGGCTAGCGTGGCAGATAGTCTGAAGCGTCTATGTAGCGAGGCAGAGTGTCTGGAGAGCCTGGCTAGCGAGGCAGAGTGTCTGGAGCGTCTGGGTAGCGAGGCAGAGTGTCTGGAGCGCCTGGCTAGCGAGGCATAGTGTCTGGAGGGTCTGGGTAGCAAGGCAGAGTGTCTGGAGCGTCAAGCTAGCGTGGCATAGTGTCTTGAGCGTCTGGCTAGCGTGGCAGAAAGTCTGGAGCGTCTGGCTAGCATGGCAGAGTGTCTGGAGCGGCTGGCTAGCGAGGCAGAGTGTCTAGAGCGTCTGGGTAGCGAGGCAGATTGTCTGGAGCGCCTGGCTAGCGAGGCAGAGTGTCTGGAGCGTCTAGCTATCGTGGCAGAGTGTCTGGAGCCACTGGCTAGCGTGGCAGATAGTCTGGAGCGTCTGGGTAGCGAGGCAGAGTGTCTGGAGCGTCAAGCTAGCGACGCAGAGTGTCTGGAGCGTCTAGCTAGCGTAGCAGAGTGTCTTCAACCTCTGGCTAGCGTGGCAGAAAGTCTGGAGCGTCTGGCTAGCATTGCTGAGTGTCTGGAGAGGCTGGCTAGCGAGGCAGAGTGTCTGGAGCGTCTGGATAGCGAGGCAGAGTGTCTGGAGCGCCTGGCTAGCGATGCAGAGTGTCTGGAGCGTCTAGCTAGCGTGGCAGAGTGTCTGGAGCCTCTGGCTATCGTGGCAAATATTCTGGAGCCACTGGCTAGCGTGGCAGATAGTCTGGAGCGTCTGGGTAGCGAGGCAGAGTGTCTGGAGTGCCTGACTAGCGAGGCAGAGTGTCGTGAGGGTCAAAGTAGCAAGGCAGAGTGCCTGGAGCGTCTAGCTAGCGTGGCAGAGTGTCTGGAGCGTCTAGCTAGCGTAGCAGAGTGTCTGAAATCTCTGGCTAGCATAGCAGAGTGTCTGGAGCGGCTGGCTAGGGAGGCAGAGTGTCTGGAGCGTCTGGGTAGCGAGCCAGAGTGTCTGGAGTGCCTGGCTAGCGAGGCAGATATTCTGGAGCGTCTAAGTAGCGAGCCAGATTGCCTGGAGCGTCTAGCTAGCGTGGCAGAGTGTCTGGAGCCACTGGCTAGCGTGGCAGATAGTCTGAAGCCTCTGGGTAGCGAGGCAGAGTGTCTGGAGCGCCTGGCTAGCGTGGCCGAGTGTCTGGAGCCTCTGGCTAGCGTAGCAGATAGTCTGGAGCGACTGGCTAGCATGGCAGAGTGTCTGGAGCGCCTGGCGAGCGAGGCAGAGCTTCTGAAGCGCCTGGCTAGCGAGGCAGAGTATCTGGAGCGTCTGGGGAGCAAGGCAAAGTGTCTGGAACGTCTGGGTAGCGAATCAGAGTGTCTGGAGCGTCTGGCTAGCGTTGCAGAGTGTCTGGAGCGTCTAGCTAGCGTGGCAGAGTGTCTAAAGCGGCTAGCTAGCGAGGCAGTGTGTCTGGAGCGTCTGAGTAGCGAACCAAAGTTTTCTGGAATGCCTGGCTAGCGAGGCAGAGTGTCTGGAGCGTCTAAGTAGCGAGGCAGAGTGCCTGGAGCGTCTAGCTAGCGTGGCAGAGTGTCTGGAGCCACTGGCTAGCGTGGCAGATAGTCTGAAGCGTCTATGTAGCGAGGCAGAGTGTCTGGAGAGCCTGGCTAGCGAGGCAGAGTGTCTGGAGCGTCTGGGTAGCGAGGCAGAGTGTCTGGAGCGCCTGGCTAGCGAGGCATAGTGTCTGGAGGGTCTGGGTAGCAAGGCAGAGTGTCTGGAGCGTCAAGCTAGCGTGGCATAGTGTCTTGAGCGTCTGGCTAGCGTGGCAGAAAGTCTGGAGCGTCTGGCTAGCATGGCAGAGTGTCTGGAGCGCCTGTCTAGCGAGGCAGAGTGTCTGGAGGGTCTGGGTAGCAAGGCAGAGTGTCTGGTGCGTCTAGCTAGCAAGGCAGAGAGTCTGGAGCGTCTAGCTAGCGTAGCAGAGTATCTGAAACCTCTGGCTAGCGTGGCAGAAAGTCTGGAGCGTCTGGCTAGCATGGCAGAGTGTCTGAAGCAGATGGCTAGCGAGGCAGAGTGTCTGGAGCGCCTGGCTAGCGAGGCAGAAAGTCTGGATTGTCTAACTAGCGTGGCAGAGTGTCTGGAGCCTCTGGCTAGCGTGGCAGATAGTCTGGAGCCACTGGCTAGCGTGGCAGAGTGTCTGGAGCGTCTGGGTAGCGAGGCAGAGTGTCTGGAGCGCCTGGCTAGCGAGGCATAGTGTCTGGAGGGTCTGGGTAGCAAGGCAGAGTGTCTGGAGCGTCAAGCTAGCGTGGCATAGTGTCTTGAGCGTCTGGTTAGCGTGGCAGAAAGTCTGGAGCGTCTGGCTAGCATGGCAGAGTGTCTGGAGCGCCTGTCTAGCGAGGCAGAGTGTCTGGAGGGTCTGGGTAGCAAGGCAGAGTGTCTGGAGCGTCTAGCTAGCAAGGCAGAGAGTCTGGAGCGTCTAGCTAGCGTAGCAGAGTATCTGAAACCTCTGGCTAGCGTGGCAGAAAGTCTGGAGCGTCTGGCTAGCATGGCAGAGTGTCTGAAGCAGATGGCTAGCGAGGCAGAGTGTCTGGAGCGCCTGGCTAGCGAGGCAGAAAGTCTGGATTGTCTAACTAGCGTGGCAGAGTGTCTGGAGCCTCTGGCTAGCGTGGCAGATAGTCTGGAGCCACTGGCTAGCGTGGCAGATAGTCTGGAGCGTCTGGGTAGCGAGGCATAGTTTCCGGAGCGCCTGGCTAGCGAGACAGAGTGTCTGGAGGGTCTGGGTAGCAAGGCAGAGTGTCTGGAGCGTCTAGAAAGCGAGGCAGAGTGTCTGGTGTGTCTGGGTAGCGAGGCAAGGTGTCTGGAGCGTCTCAGTAGCGAATCAGAGTGTCTGGAGCGTCTAGCTAGCGTGGCAGAGTGTCTGGAGCGTCTGGCTAGCATTGAAGAGTGTCTGCAGCCTCTGGCTAATGTGGCAGATAATCTGGAGCCACTAGCTAGCGTGGCAGATAGTCTGGAGCGTCTGGGTAGCGAGGCAGCGTATCTGGAGCGCCTGGCTAGCGAGGCACAGTGTCTGGAGGGTCTGGGTAGCAAGGCAGAGTGTCTGGAGCGTCTAGCTAGCGAGGCAGAGAGTCTGGAGAGTCTAGCTAGCGTAGCAGAGTGTCTGAAACCTCTGGCTAGCGTGGCAGTAAGTCTGGAGCGTCTGGCTAGCATGGCAGAGTGTCTGGAGCCTCTAGCTAGCGAAGCAGATAGTCTGGAGCGTCTGGCTAGCATGGCAGAGTGTCTAGAGCGCCTGGCTAGCGAGGCAGAGCTTCTGAGGCGCCTGGCTAGCGAGGCAGAGTGTCTGGAGCGTCTGGGGAGCGAGGCAAAGTGTCTGGAACGTCTGGGTAGCGAATCAGAGTGTCTGGAGCGTCTGGCTAGCGTGGCAGAGTGTCTGGAGCGTCTAGCTAGCGTGGCAGAGTGTCTTAAGCGGCTAGCTAGCGAGGCAGAGTGTCTGGAGCGTCTGAGTAGCGAACCAGAGTGTCTGGAATGCCTGGCTAGCGAGGCAGAGTGTCTGGAGCGTCTAAGTAGCGAGGCAGAGTGCCTGGAGCGTCTAGCTAGCGTGGCAGAGTGTCTGGCGCCACTGGCTAGCGTGGCAGATAGTCTGAAGCGTCTAGGTAGCGAGGCAGAGTGTCTGGAGCGCCTGGCTAGCGAGGCAGAGTGTCTGGAGCGTCTGGGTAGCGAGGCAGAGTGTCTGGAGCGCCTGGCTAGCGAGGCAGAGTGTCTGGAGGGTCTGGGTAGCAAGGCAGAGTGTCTGGAGCGTCAAGCTAGCGTAGCATAGTGTTTTGAGCGTCTGGCTAGCGTGGCAGAAAGTCTGGAGCGTCTGGCTAGCATGGCAGAGTGTCTGGAGCGGCTGGCTAGCGAGGCAGAGTGTCTAGAGCGTCTGGGTAGCGAGGCAGAGTGTCTGGAGCGCCTGGCTAGCGAGGCAGAGTGTCTGGAGCGTCTAGCTATCGTGGCAGAGTGTCTGAAGCCTTTCGCTAGCGTGGCAGATAGTCTGGAGCGTCTGGGTAGCGAGGCAGAGTGTCTGGAGCGCCTGGCTAGCGGGGCAGAGTTTCTGGAGCATCTAAGTAGCGAGGCAGAGTGTCTGAAACCTCTGGCTAGCGTAGCAGAAAGTCTGGAGCGTCTGGCTAGCATGGCAGAGTGTCTGGAGCCTCTGGCTAGCGTGGCAAATATTCTGGAGCCACTGGCTAGCGTGGCAGATAGTCTGGAGCGTCTGGGTAGCGAGGCAGAGTGTCTGGAGGGTCTAAGTAGCAAGGCAGAGTGTCTGGAGCGTCTAGCAAGCGTGGCAGAGTGTCTGGAGCGTCTAGCTAGCGTAGCAGAGTGTCTGAAATCACTGGCTAGCATTGCAGAGTGTCTGGAGCGGCTGGCTAGGGACGCAGAGTGTCTGGAGCGTCTGGGTAGTGAGCCAGAGTGTCTGGAGTGCCTGGCTAGCGAGGCAGAGTTTCTGGAGCATCTAAGTAGCGAGGCAGAGTGTCTGAAACCTCTGGCTAGCGTAGCAGAAAGTCTGGAGCGTCTGGCTAGCATGGCAGAGTGTCTGAAGCGGCTGGCTAGCGAGGCAGAGTGTCTGGAGCGCCTGGCTAGCGAGGCAGAGTGTCTGGAGATTCTGGGTAGCAAGGCAGAGTGTCTGGAGCGTCTAGCTAGGGTGGCAGAGTGTCTGGAGGGTCTGGGTAGCAAGGCAGAGCGTCTGGAGTGTCAAGCTAGCGTGGCATAGTGTCTTGAGCGTCTGGCTAGCGTGGCAGAAAGTCTAGAGCGTCTGGCTAGCATGGCAGAGTGTCTGGAGCGCCTGTCTAGCGAGGCAGAGTGTCTGGAGGGTCTGGGTAGCAAGGCAGAGTGTCTGGAGCGTCTAGCTAGCGTGGCAGAGTGTCTGGAGCGTCTAGCTAGCGTCGCAGAGTGTCTGAAATCTCTGGCTAGCATGGCAGAGTGTCTGGAGCGCCTGTCTAGCGAGGCAGAGTGTCTGGAGGGTCTGGGTAGCAAGGCAGAGTGTCTGGAGCGTCTTGCTAGCAAGGCAGAAAGTCTGGAGCGTCTAGCTAGCGTAGCAGAGTGTCTGAAGCAGCTGGCTAGCGAGGCAGAGTGTCTGGAGCGCCTGGCTAGCGAGGCAGAAAGTCTGGATTGTCTAACTAGCGTTGCAGAGTGTCTGGAGCCTCTAGCTAGCGTGGCAAATATTCTGGAGCCACTGGCTAGCGTGGCAGATAGTCTGGAGCGTCTGGGTAGCGAGGCAGAGTGTCTGGAGCGCCTGGCTAGCGAGGCAGAGTGTCTTGAGGGTCTAAGTAGCAAGGCAGAGTGTCTGGAGCGTCGAGCAAGCGTAACAGAGTGTCTGGAGCGTCTAGCTAGCGTAGCAGAGTGTCTGAAATCTCTGGCTAGCATGGCAGAGTGTCTGGAGCGGCTGTCTAGGGAGGCAGAGTGTCTGGAGCGTCTGGGTAGCGAGCCAGAGTGTCTGAAGCGTCTGGCTAGCGAGGCAGAGTTTCTGGAGCGTCTAAGTAGCGAGCCAGAGTGCCTGGAGCGTCTAGCTAGCGTGGCAGAGTGTCTGGAGCCACTGGCTAGCGTGGCAGATAATCTGAAGCGTCTGGGTAGCGAGGCAGAGTGTCTGGAGCCTCTGGATAGCGAAGCAGATAGTCTGGAGCGTCTGGCTAGCATGGCAGAGTGTCTGGAGCGCCTGGCTAGCGAGGCAGAGCTTCTGAAGCGCCTGGCTAGCGAGGCAGAGTGTCTGGAGCGTCTGGGGAGCGAGGCAAAGTGTCTGGAACGTCTGGGTAGCGAATCAGAGTGTCTGGAGCGTCTGGCTAGCGTGGCAGAGTGTCTGGAGCGTCTAGCTAGCGTGGCAGAGTGTCTAAAGCGGCTAGCTAGCGAGGCAGAGTGTCTGGAGCGTCTGAGTAGCGAACCAGAGTGTCTGGAATGCCTGGCTAGCGAGGCAGAAAGTCTGGAGCGTCTAAGTAGCGAGGCAGAGTGCCTGGAGCGTCTAGCTAGCGTGGCAGATTGTCTGGAGCCACTGGCTAGCGTGGCAGATAGTCTCAAGCGTCTAGGTAGCGAGGCAGAGTGTCTGGAGCGCCTGGCTAGCGAGGCAGAGTGTCTGGAGCGTCTGGGTAGCGAGGCAGAGTGTCTGGAGCGCCTTGCTAGCGAGGCAGAGTGTCTGGAGGGTCTGGGTAGCAAGGCAGAGTGTCTGGAGCGTCAAGCTAGCGTGGCATAGTGTCTTGAGCGTCTGGCTAGCGTGGCAGAAAGTCTGGAGCGTCTGGCTAGCATGGCAGAGTGTCTGGAGCGCCTGTCTAGCGAGGCAGAGTGTCTGGAGGGTCTGGGTAGCAAGGCAGAGTGTCTGGAGCGTCTTGCTAGCAAGGCAGAGAGTCTGGAGCGTCTAGTTAGCGTAGCAGAGTGTCTGAAACCTCTGGCTAGCGTGGCAGAAAGTCTGGAGCGTCTGGCTAGCATGGCAGAGTGTCTGGAGCGGCTGGCTAGCGAGCCAGAGTGTCTGGAGCCACTGGCTAGCGTGGCAGAGTGTCTGGAGGGTCTGGGTAGCAAGGCAGAGTGTCTGGAGCGTCTTGCTAGGGAGGCAGAGTGTCTGGTGTGTCTGGGTAGCGAGGCAAGGTGTCTGGAGCGTCTAAGTAGCGAATCAGAGTGTCTGGAGCGTCAAGCTAGCGTAGCAGAGTGTCTGGAGCCTCTGGCTAATGTGGCAGATAATCTGGAGCCACTGGCTAGTTTGGCAGATAGTCTGGAGCGTCAAGGTAGCGAGGCAGCGTGTCTGGAGCGCCTGGCTAGCGAGGCAGGGTGTCTGGAGGGTCTGGGTAGCAAGGCAGAATGTCTAAAGCGCCTGGCTAGCGAGGCAGAATGTCTGGAGCGTCTAGCTAGCGTGGCAGAGTGTCTAAAGCCACAGGCTAGCGTGGCAGATAGTCTGAAGCGTCTGGGTAGCGAGGCAGAGTGTCTGGAGCGCCTGGCTAGCGGGGCAGAGTGTCTGGAGGGTCTGGGTAGCAAGGCAGAGTGTCTGGAGCGTCAAGCTACCGACGCAGAGTGTCTGGAGCGTCTACCTAGCGTAGCAGAGTGTCTAAAACCTCTGGCTAGCGTGGCAGAAAGTCTGGAGCGTCTGGCTAGCGTTGCAGAGTGTCTGGAGAGGCTGGCTAGCGAGGCAGAGTGTCTGGAGCGTCTGGATAGCGAGGCAGAGTGTCTGGAGCGTCTAGCTAGCGAGGCAGAGTGTCTGAAGCCTCTGGCTAGCGTGGAAAATAGTCTGGAGCCACTGGCTAGCGTGGCAGATAGTCTGGAGCGTCTGGGTAGCGAGGCAAAGTGTCTGGAGCGCCTGGCTAGAGAGGCAGAGTGTCTGGAGGGTCTAAGTAGCAAGACAGAGTGTCTGGAGCGTCTAGCTAGCGTGGCAGAGTGTCTGGAGCGTCTAGCTAGCGTAGCAGAGTGTCTGAAATCTCTAGCTAGCATGGCAGAGTGTCTGGAGCGGCTGGCTAGGGAGGCAGAGTGTCTGGAGCGTCTGGGTAGCGAGCCAGAGTGTCTGGAGTGCCTGGCTAGCAAGGCAGAGTTTCTGGAGCGTCTAAGTAGCGAGGCAGAGTGCCTGGAGCGTCTAGCTAGCGTGGCAGAGTGTCTGGAGCCACTGGCTAGCGTGGCAGATAGTCTGAAGCGTCTGGGTAGCGAGGCAGAGTTACTGGAGCGGCTGGCTAGCGATGCAGAGTGTCTGGAGCGCCTGGCTAGCGAGGCAGAAAGTCTGGATTGTCTAACTAGCGTGGCAGAGTGTCTGGAGCCTCTGGCTAGCGTGGCAGATAGTCTGAAGGGTCTGGCTAGCATGGCAGAGTGTCTGGAGCCTCTGGCTAGCGTGGCAGATAGTCTGGAGCCACTGGCTAGCGTGGCAGATGGTCTAGAGCGTCTGGGTAGCGTGGCAGAGTGTCTGGAGGGTCTGGGTAGCAAGGCAGAGTGTCCGGAGCGGCAAGCTAGCGAGGCAGAGTGTCTGGTGCGTCTGGGTAGCAAAGCAAAGTGTCTGGAGCGTCTAAGTAGCAAAGCAAAGTGTCTGGAGCGTCTGGCTAGCATGGCGGAGTGTCTGGAGCGGCTGGCTAGCTAGGCAGAGTGTCTGGAGCGTCTGTATAGCGATGCAGAATGTCTGGAGCGCCTGGCTAGAGAGGCAGAGTGTCTGGAGCGTCTAGCTAGCGTGGCAGAGTGTCTGGAGCCTCTGGCTAGCGTGGCAGAAAGTCTGGAGCGTCTGGCTAGCATGGCAGAGTGTCTGGAGCCGCTGGCTAGCGAGGCAGAGTGTCTGGAGCGCCTGGCTAGCGAGGCAGAAAGTCAGGATTGTCTAACTAACGTGGCAGAGTGTCTGGAGCCTCTGGCTAGCGTGGCAGATAGTCTGGAGCCACTGGCTAGCGTGGCAGATAGTCTGGAGCGTCTGGCTAGCATGGCAGAGTGTCTGGAGCCGCTGGCTAGCGAGGCAGAGTGTCTGGAGCGCCTGGCTAGCGAGGCAGAAAGTCTGGATTGTCTAACTAGCGTGGCAGAGTGTCTGGAGCCTCTGGCTAGCGTGGTAGATAGTCTAAAGCCACTGGCTAGCGTGGCAGATAGTCTTGAGCGTCTAGGTAGCAAGGCAGAGTTTCTGGAGCGCCTGGCTAGCGAGACAGAGTGTCTGGAAGGTCTGGGTAGCAAGGCAGAGTGTCTGGAGCGTCTAGCAAGCGAGGCAGAGTGTCTGGTGTGTCTGGGTAGCGAGGCAAGGTGTCTGGAGCGTCTAAGTAGCGAATCAGAGTGTCTAGAGCGTCTAGCTAGCGTGGCAGAGTGTCTGGAGCGTCTGGCTAGCATTGCAGAGTGTCTGCAGCCTCTGGCTAGCGTGGCAGATACCCTGGAGCGTCTGGGTAGCGAGGCAGAGTGTCTGGAGGGTCTGGGTAGCAAGGCAGAGTGTCTGGAGCGGCAAGCTAGCGAGGCAGAGTGTCTGGTGCGTCTGGGTAGCAAAGCAAAGTGTCTGGAGCGTCTCAGTAGCAAAGCAAAGAGTCTGGAGCGTCTGGCTAGCATGGCGGAGTGTCTGGAGCGGCTGGCTAGCGAGGCAGAGTGTCTGGAGCGTCTGGGTAGCGATGCAGAATGTCTGGAGCGCCTGGCTAGAGAGGCAGAGTGTCTGGAGCGTCTAGCTAGCGTGGCAGAGTGTCTGGAGCCTCTAGCTAGCGTTGCAGAGTGTCTGGAGAGGCTGGCTAGCGAGGCAGAGTGTCTGGAGCGTCTGGATAGCGAGGCAGAGTGTCTGGAGCGCCTGGCTAGCGAGGCAGAGTGTCTGGAGCGTCTAGCTAGCGTGGCAGAGTGTCTGGAGCCTCTGGCTAGCGTGGCAAATAGTCTGGAGCCACTGGCTAGCGTGGCAGATAGTCTGGAGCGTCTAGGTAGCGAGGCAAAGTGTCTGGAGCGCCTGGCTAGAGAGGCAGAGTGTCTGGAGGGTCTAAGTAGCAAGGCAGAGTGTCTGGAGCGTCTAGCTAGCGTGGCAGAGTGCCTGGAGCGTCTAGCTAGCGTAGCAGAGTGTCTGAAATCTCTAGCTAGCATGGCAGAGTGTCTGGAGCGGCTGGCTAGGGAGGCAGAGTGTCTGGAGCGTCTGGGTAGCGAGCCAGAGTGTCTGGAGTGCCTGGCTAGCGAGGCAGAGTTTCTGGAGCGTCTAAGTAGCGAGGCAGAGTGCCTGGAGCGTCTAGCTAGCGTGGCAGAGTGTCTGGAGCCACTGGCTAGCGTGGCAGATAGTCTGAAGCGTCTGGGTAGCGAGGCAGAGTGTCTGGAGGGTCTGGGTAGCAAGGCAGAGTGTCTGGAGCGGCAAGCTAGCGAGGCAGAGTGTCTGGTGCGTCTGGGTAGCAAAGCAAAGTGTCTGGAGCGTCTCAGTAGCAAAGCAAAGTGTCTGGAGCGTCTGGCTAGCATGGCGTAGTGTCTGGAGCGGCTGGCTAGCGAGGCAGAGTGTCTGGAGCGTCTGGGTAGCGATGCAGAATGTCTGGAGCGCCTGGCTAGAGAGGCAGAGTGTCTGGAGCGTCTAGCTAGCGTGGCAGAGTGTCTGGAGCGTCTGGATAGCGAGGCAGAGTGTCTGGAGCGCCTGGCTAGCGAGGCAGAGTGTCTGGAGCGTCTAGCTAGCGTGGCAGAGTGTCTGGAGCCTCTGGCTAGCGTGGCAAATAGTCTGGAGCCACTGGCTAGCGTGGCAGATAGTCTGGAGCGTCTGGGTAGCGAGGCAAAGTGTCTGGAGCGCCTGGCTAGAGAGGCAGAGTGTCTGGAGGGTCTAAGTAGCAAGGCAGAGTGTCTGGAGCGTCTAGCTAGCGTGGCAGAGTGTCTGGAGCGTCTAGCTAGCGTAGCAGAGTGTCTGAAATCTCTAGCTAGCATGGCAGAGTGTCTGGAGCGGCTGGCTAGGGAGGCAGAGTGTCTGGAGCGTCTGGGTAGCGAGCCAGAGTGTCTGGAGTGCCTAGCTAGCAAGGCAGAGTTTCTGGAGCGTCTAAGTAGCGAGGCAGAGTGCCTGGAGCGTCTAGCTAGCGTGGCAGAGTGTCTGGAGCCATTGTTAGCGTGGCAGGTAGTCTGAAGCGTCTGGGTTGCGAGGCAGAGTTACTGGAGCGGCTGGCTAGCGATGCAGAGTGTCTGGAGCGCCTGGCTAGCGAGGCAGAAAGTCTGGATTGTCTAACTAGCGTGGCAGAGTGTCTGGAGCCTCTGGCTAGCGTGGCAGATAGTCTGAAGCGTCTTACTAGCATGGCAGAGTGTCTGGAGCCTCTGGCTAGCGTGGCAGATAGTCTGGAGCCACTGGCTAGCGTGGCAGATGGTCTAGAGCGTCTGGGTAGCGAGGCAGAGTTTCTGGATTGCCTGGCTAGCGAGACAGAGTGTCTGGAGGGTCTGGGTAGCAAGGCAGAGTGTCTAGAGCGTCTAGCTAGCGTGGCAGAGTGTCTGGAGCGTCTGGCTAGCATTGCAGAGTGTCTGCAGCCTCTGGCTAGCGTGGCAGATACCCTGGAGCGTCTGGGTAGCGAGGCAGAGTGTCTGGAGGGTCTGGGTAGCAAGGCAGAGTGTCTGGAGCGGCAAGCTAGCGAGGCAGAGTGTCTGGTGCGTCTGGGTAGCAAAGCAAAGTGTCTGGAGCGTCTAAGTAGCAAAGCAAAGTGTCTGGAGCGTCTGGCTAGCATGGCGGAGTGTCTGGAGCGGCTGGCTAGCGAGGCAGAGTGTCTGGAGCGTCTGGGTAGCGATGCAGAATGTCTGGAGCGCCTGGCTAGAGAGGCAGAGTGTCTGGAGCGTCTAGCTAGCGTGGCAGAGTGTCTGGAGCCTCTGGCTAGCGTGGCAGAAAGTCTGGAGCGTCTGGCTAGCATGGCAGAGTGTCTGGAGCCGCTGGCTAGCGAGGCAGAGTGTCTGGAGCGCCTGGCTAGCGAGGCAGAAAGTCAGGATTGTCTAACTAGCGTGGCAGAGTGTCTGGAGCCTCTGGCTAGCGTGGCAGATAGTCTGGAGCCACTGGCTAGCGTGGCAGATAGTCTGGAGCGTCTGGCTAGCATGGCAGAGTGTCTGGAGCCGCTGGCTAGCGAGGCAGAGTGTCTGGAGCGCCTGGCTAGCGAGGCAGAAAGTCTGGATTGTCTAACTAGCGTGGCAGAGTGTCTGGAGCCTCTGGCTAGCGTGGTAGATAGTCTGGAGCCACTGGCTAGCGTGGCAGATAGTCTTGCGCGTCTGGGTAGCAAGGCAGAGTTTCTGGAGCGCCTGGCTAGCGAGACAGAGTGTCTGGAGGGTCTGGGTAGCAAGGCAGAGTGTCTGGAGCGTCTAGCTAGCGAGGCAGAGTGTCTGGTGTGTCTGGGTAGCGAGGCAAGGTGTCTGGAGCGTCTAAGTAGCGAATCAGAGTGTCTAGAGCGTCTAGCTAGCGTGGCAGAGTGTCTGGAGCGTCTGGCTAGCATTGCAGAGTGTCTGCAGCCTCTGGCTAGCGTGGCAGATACCCTGGAGCGTCTGGGTAGCGAGGCAGAGTGTCTGGAGGGTCTGGGTAGCGAGGCAGAGTGTCTGGAGGGTCTGGGTAGCAAGGCAGAGTGTCTGGAGCGGCAAGCTAGCGAGGCAGAGTGTCTGGTGCGTCTGGGTAGCAAAGCAAAGTGTCTGGAGCGTCTCAGTAGCAAAGCAAAGAGTCTGGAGCGTCTGGCTAGCATGGCGGAGTGTCTGGAGCGGCTGGCTAGCGAGGCAGAGTGTCTGGAGCGTCTGGGTAGCGATGCAGAATGTCTGGAGCGCCTGGCTAGAGAGGCAGAGTGTCTGGAGCGTCTAGCTAGCGTGGCAGAGTGTCTGGAGCCTCTGGCTAGCGTTGCAGAGTGTCTGGAGAGGCTGGCTAGCGAGGCAGAGTGTCTGGAGCGTCTGGATAGCGAGGCAGAGTGTCTGGAGCGCCTGGCTAGCGAGGCAGAGTGTCTGGAGCGTCTAGCTAGCGTGGCAGAGTGTCTGGAGCCTCTGGCTAGCGTGGCAAATAGTCTGGAGCCACTGGCTAGCGTGGCAGATAGTCTGGAGCATCTGGGTAGCGAGGCAAAGTGTCTGGAGCGCCTGGCTAGAGAGGCAGAGTGTCTGGAGGGTCTAAGTAGCAAGGCAGAGTGTCTGGAGCGTCTAGCTAGCGTGGCAGAGTGCCTGGAGCGTCTAGCTAGCGTAGCAGAGTGTCTGAAATCTCTAGCTAGCATGGCAGAGTGTCTGGAGCGGCTGGCTAGGGAGGCAGAGTGTCTGGAGCGCCTGGCTAGCGAGGCAGAGTTTCTGGAGCGTCTTAGTAGCGAGGCAGAGTGCCTGGAGCGTCTAGCTAGCGTGGCAGAGTGTCTGGAGCCACTGGCTAGCGTGGCAGATAGTCTGAAGCGTCTGGGTAGCGAGGCAGAGTTACTGGAGCGGCTAACTAGCGATGCAGAGTGTCTGGAGCGCCTGGCTAGCGAGGCAGAAAGTCTGGATTGTCTAACTAGCGTGGCAGAGTGTCTGGAGCCTCTGGCTAGCGTGGCAGATAGTCTGAAGCGTCTGGCTAGCATGGCAGAGTGTCTGGAGCCTCTGGCTAGCGTGGCAGATAGTCTGGAGCCACTGGCTAGCGTGGGAGATAGTCTAGAGCGTCTGGGTAGCGAGGCAGAGTTTCTGGAGCGACTGGCTAGCGAGACAGAGTGTCTGGAGGGTCTGGGTAGCAAGGCAGAGTGTCTGGAGCGTCAAGCTAGCGAGGCAGAGTGTCTGGTGTGTCTGGGTAGCGAGGCAAGGTGTATGGAGCGTCTAAGTAGCGAATCAGAGTGTCTAGAGCGTCTAGCTAGCGTGGCAGAGTGTCTGGAGCGTCTGGCTAGCATTGCAGAGTGTCTGCAGCCTCTGGCTAGCGTGGCAGATACCCTGGAGCGTCTGGGTAGCGAGGCAGAGTGTCTGGAGGGTCTGGGTAGCAAGGCAGAGTGTCTGGAGTGGCAAGCTAGCGAGGCAGAGTGTCTGGTGCGTCTGGATAGCAAAGCAAAGTGTCTGGAGCGTCTAAGTAGCAAAGCAAAGTGTCTGGAGCGTCTGGCTAGCATGGCGGAGTGTCTGGAGCGGCTGGCTAGCGAGGCAGAGTGTCTGGAGCCGCTGGCTAGCGTGGCAGAGTGTCTGGAGCGCCTGGTTAGCGAGGCAGAAAGTCTGGATTGTCTAACTAGTGTGGCAGAGTGTCTGGAGCCTCTGGCTAGCGTGGCAGATAGTCTGGAGCCACTGGCTAGCGTGGCAGATAGTCTGGAGCGTCTGGGTAGCGAGGCAGAGTTTCTGGAGCGCCTGGCTAGCGAGACAGAGTGTCTGGAGGGTCTGGGTAGCAAGGCAGAGTGTCTGGAGCGTCTAGCTAGCGAGGCAGAGTGTCTGGTGTGTCTGGGTAGCAAGGCAAGGTGTCTGGAGCGTCTTAGTAGCGAATCAGAGTGTCTGGAGCGTCAAGCTAGCGTGGCAGAGTGTCTGGAGCGTCTGGCTACCATTGCAGAGTGTCTGCAGCCTCTGGCTAATGTGGCAGATAATCTGGTGCCACTGGCTAGCGTGGCAGATAGTCTGGAGCGTCAAGGTAGCGAGGCAGCGTGTCTGGAGCGCCTGGCTAGCGAGGCAGAGTGTCTGGAGGGTCTGGGTAGCAAGGCAGAGTGTCTGGAGCGTCTAGCTAGCGAGGCAGAGAGTCTGGAGAATCTAGCTAGCGTAGCAGAGTGTCTGAAACCTCTGGCTAGCGTGGCAGTAAGTCTGGAGCGTCTGGCTAGCATGGCAGAGTGTCTGGAGCGGCTGGCTAGCGAGGCAGAGTGTCTAGAGCGTCTGGGTAGCGAGGCATAATGTCTGGAGCGCCTGGCTAGCGAGGCAGAGTGTCTGGAGCGTCTTGCTAGCGTGGCAGAGTGTCTGGAGCCACTGGCTAGCGTGGCAGATAGTCTGGAGCGTCTGGGTAGCGAGGCAGAGTGTCTGGAGCGCCTGGCTAGCGGGGCAGAGTGTCTGGAGGGTCTGGGTAGCAAGGCAGAGTGTCTGGAGCGTCAAGCTAGCGACGCAGAGTGTCTGGAGCGTCTACCTAGCGTAGCAGAGTGTCTAAAACCTCTGGCTAGCGTGGTAGAAAGTCTGGAGCGTCTGGCTAGCATTTCAGAGTGTCTGGAGAGGCTGGCTAGCGAGGCAAGGTGTCTGGAGCGTCTGGATAGCGAGGCAGAGTGTCTGGAGCGCCTGGCTAGCGAGGCAGAGTGTCTAGAGCGTCTAGCTAGCGTGGCAGAGTGTCTGGAGCCTCTGGCTAGCGTGGCAAATAGTCTGGAGCCACTGGCTGGCGTGGCAGATAGTCTGGAGCGTCTGGGTAGCGAGGCAAAGTGTCTGGAGCGCCTGGCTAGCGAGGCAGAGTGTCTGGAGGGTCTAAGTAGCAAGGCAGAGTGTCTGGAGCGTCTAGCTAGCGTGGCAGATTGTCTGGAGCCTCTGGCTAGCGTGACAGAAAGTCTGGAGCGTCTGGCTAGCATGGCAGAGTGTCTGGAGCGGCTGGCTAGCGAGGCAGAGTGTCTGGAGGGCCTGGCTAGCGAGACAGAAAGTCTGGATTGTCTAACTAGCGTGGCAGATTGTCTGGAGCCTCTGGCTAGCGTGGCAGATAGTCTGGAGCCACTGGCTAGCGTGGCAGATAGTCTGGAGCGTCTGGGTAGCGAGGCAGAGTTTCTGGAGCGCCTGGCTAGCGAGACAGAGTGTCTGGAGGGTCTGGGTAGCAAGGCAGAGTGTCTGGAGCGTCTAGCTAGCGAGGCAGAGTGTCTGGTGTGTCTGGGTAGCGAGGCAAGGTGTCTGGAGCGTATTAGTAGCGAATAAGAGTGTCTGGAGCGTCAAGCTAGCGTGGCAGAGTGTCTGGAGCATCTGGCTACCATTGCAGAGTGTCTGCAGCCTCTGGCTAATGTGGCAGATAATCTGGAGCCACTGGCTAGCGTGGCAGATAGTCTGGAGCGTCAAGGTAGCGAGGCAGCGTGTCTGGAGCGCCTGGCTAGCGAGGCAGAGTGTCTGGAGGGTCTGGGTAGCAAGGCAGAGTGTCTGGAGCGTCTAGCTAGCGAGGCAGAGAGTCTGGAGAATCTAGCTAGCGTAGCAGAGTGTCTGAAACCTCTTGCTAGCGTGGCAGTAAGTCTGGAGCGTCTGGCTAGCATGGCAGAGTGTCTGGAGCGGCTGGCTAGCGAGGCAGAGTGTCTAGAGCGTCTGGGTAGCGAGGCATGATGTCTAGAGCGCCTGGCTAGCGAGGCAGAGTGTCTGGAGCGTCTTGCTAGCGTGGCAGAGTGTCTGGAGCCACTGGCTAGCGTCGCTGATAGTCTGGAGCGTCTGGGTAGCGAGGCAAAGTGTATGGAGCGCCTGGCTAGAGAGGCAGAGTGTCTGGAGGGTCTAAGTAGCAAGGCAGAGTGTCTGGAGCGTCTAGCTAGCGTGGCAGAGTGCCTGGAGCGTCTAGCGAGCGTAGCAGAGTGTCTGAAATCTCTAACTAGCATGGAAGAGTGTCTGGAGCGGCTGGCTAGGGAGGCAGAGTGTCTGGAGCGTCTGGGTAGCGAGCCAGAGTGTCTGGAGTGCCTGGCTAGCGAGGCAGAGTTTCTGGAGCGTCTAAGTAGCGAGGCAGAGTGCCTGGAGCGTCTAGCTAGCGTGGCAGAGTGTCTGGAGCCACTGGCTAGCGTGGCAGATAGTCTGAAGCGTCTGGGTAGCGAGGCAGAGTTACTGGAGCGGCTGGCTAGCGATGCAGAGTGTCTGGAGCGCCTGGCTAGCGATGCAGAAAGTCTGGAATGTCTAACTAGCGTGGCAGAGTGTCTGGAGCCTCTGGCTAGCGTGGCAGATAGTCTGAAGCGTCTGGCTAGCATGGCAGAGTGTCTGGAGCCTCTGGCTAGCGTGGCAGATAGTCTGGAGCCACTGGCTAGCGTGGCAGATAGTCTAGAGCGTCTGGGTAGCGAGGCAGAGTTTCTGGAGCGCCTGGCTAGCGAGACAGAGTGTCTGGAGGGTCTGGGTAGCAAGGCAGAGTGTCTGGAGCGTCTAGCTAGCGAGGCAGAGTGTCTGGTGCGTCTGGATAGCAAAGCAAAGTGTCTGGAGCGTCTAAGTAGCAAAGCAAAGTGTCTGGAGCGTCTGGCTAGCATGGCGGAGTGTCTGGAGCGGCTGGCTAGCGAGGCAGATTGTCTGGAGCCGCTGGCTAGCGTGGCAGAGTGTCTGGAGCGCCTGGCTAGCGAGGCAGAAAGTCTGGATTGTCTAACTAGTGTGGCAGAGTGTCTGGAGCCTCTGGCTAGCGTGGCAGATAGTCTGGAGCCACTGGCTAGCGTGGCAGATAGTCTGGAGCGTCTGGGTAGCGAGGCAGAGTTTCTGGAGCGCCTGGCTAGCGAGACAGAGTGTCTGGAGGGTCTGGGTAGCAAGGCAGAGTGTCTGGAGCGTCTAGCTAGCGAGGCAGAGTGTCTGGAGAATCTAGCTAGCGTAGCAGAGTGTCTGAAACCACTGGCTAGCGTGGCAGTAAGTCTGGAGCGTCTGGCTGGCATGGCAGAGTGTCTGGAGCGGCTGGCTAGCGAGGCAGAGTGTCTAGAGCGTCTGGGTAGCGAGGCATAATGTCTGGAGCGCCTGGCTAGCGAGGCAGAGTGTCTGGAGCGTCTTGCTAGCGTGGCAGAGTGTCTGGAGCCACTGGCTAGCGTGGCAGATAGTCTGGAGCGTCTGGGTAGCGAGGCAGAGTGTCTGGAGCGCCTGGCTAGCGGGGCAGAGTGTCTGGAGGGTCTGGGTAGCAAGGCAGAGTGTCTGGAGCGTCTACCTAGCGTAGCAGAGTGTCTAAAACCTCTGGCTAGCGTGGTAGAAAGTCTGGAGCGTCTGGCTAGCATTTCAGAGTGTCTGGAGAGGCTGGCTAGCGAGGCAAGGTGTCTGGAGCGTCTGGATAGCGAGGCAGAGTGTCTGGAGCGCCTGGCTAGCGAGGCAGAGTGTCTAGAGCGTCTAGCTAGCGTGGCAGAGTGTCTGGAGCCTCTGGCTAGCGTGGCAAATAGTCTGGAGCCACTGGCTGGCGTGGCAGATAGTCTGGAGCGTCTGGGTAGCGAGGCAAAGTGTCTGGAGCGCCTGGCTAGCGAGGCAGAATGTCTGGAGGGTCTAAGTAGCAAGGCAGAGTGTCTGGAGCGTCTAGCTAGCGTGGCAGATTGTCTGGAGCCTCTGGCTAGCGTGGCAGAAAGTCTGGAGCGTCTACCTAGCGTAGCAGAGTGTCTAAAACCTCTGGCTAGCGTGGTAGAAAGTCTGGAGCGTCTGGCTAGCATTTCAGAGTGTCTGGAGAGGCTGGCTAGCGAGGCAAGGTGTCTGGAGCGTCTGGATAGCGAGGCAGAGTGTCTGGAGCGCCTGGCTAGCGAGGCAGAGTGTCTAGAGCGTCTAGCTAGCGTGGCAGAGTGTCTGGAGCCTCTGGCTAGCGTGGCAAATAGTCTGGAGCCACTGGCTGGCGTGGCAGATAGTCTGGAGCGTCTGGGTAGCGAGGCAAAGTGTCTGGAGCGCCTGGCTAGCGAGGCAGAATGTCTGGAGGGTCTAAGTAGCAAGGCAGAGTGTCTGGAGCGTCTAGCTAGCGTGGCAGATTGTCTGGAGCCTCTGGCTAACGTGGCAGAAAGTCTGGAGCGTCTGGCTAGCATGGCAGAGTGTTTGGAGCGGCTGGCTAGCGAGGCAGAGTGTCTGGAGGGCCTGGCTAGCGAGGCAGAAAGTCTGGATTGTCTAACTAGCGTGGCAGAGTTTCTGGAGCCTCTGGCTAGCGTGGCAGATAGTCTGGAGCCACTGGCTAGCGTGGCAGACAGTCTGGAGCGTCTGGGTAGCGAGGCAGAGTTTCTGGAGCGCCTGGCTAGCGAGACAGAGTGTCTGGAGGGTCTGGGTAGCAAGGCAGAGTGTCTGGAGCGTCTAGCTAGCGAGGCAGAGTGTCTGGTGTGTCTGGGTAGCGAGGCAAGGTGTCTGGAGCGTCTTAGTAGCGAATAAGAGTGTCTGGAGCGTCAAGCTAGCGTGGCAGAGTGTCTGGAGCGTCTGGCTACCATTGCAGAGTGTCTGCAGCCTCTGGCTAATGTGGCAGATAATCTGGAGCCACTGGCTAGCGTGGCAGATAGTCTGGAGCGTCAAGGTAGCGAGGCAGCGTGTCTGGAGCGCCTGGCTAGCGAGGCAGAGTGTCTGGAGGGTCTGGGTAGCAAGGCAGAGTGTCTGGAGCGTCTAGCTAGCGAGGCAGAGAGTCTGGAGAATCTGGGTAGCGAGGCATGATGTCTAGAGCGCCTGGCTAGCGAGGCAGAGTGTCTGGAGCGTCTTGCTAGCGTGGCAGAGTGTCTGGAGCCACTGGCTAGCGTGGCAGATAGTCTGGAGCGTCTGGGTAGCGAGGCAGAGTGTCTGGTGCGCCTGGCTAGCGGGGCAGAGTGTCTGGAGGGTCTGGGTAGCAAGGCAGAGTGTCTGGAGCGTCAAGCTAGCGACGCAGAGTGTCTGGAGCGTCTACCTAGCGTAGCAGAGTGTCTTAAACCTCTGGCTAGCGTGGCAGAAAGTCTGGAGCGTCTGGCTAGCATTTCAGAGTAACTGGAGAGGCTGGCTAGCGAGGCAAGGTGTCTGGAGCGTCTGGATAGCGAGGCAGAGTGTCTGGAGCGCCTGGCTAGCGAGGCAGAGTGTCTGGAGCGTCTAGCTAGCGTGGCAGAGTGTCTGGAACCTCTGGCTAGCGTGGCAAATAGTCTGTAGCCACTGGCTGGCGTGGCAGATAGTCTGGAGCGTCTGGGTAGCGAGGCAAAGTGTCTGGAGCGCCTGGCTAGCGAGGCAGAGTGTCTGGAGGGTCTAAGTAGCAAGGCAGAGTGTCTGGAGCGTCTAGCTAGCGTGGCAGAGTGTCTGGAGCCTCTGGCTAGCGTGGCAGAAAGTCTGGAGCGTCTGGCTAGCATGGCAGAATGTCTGGAGCGGCTGGCTAGCGAGGCAGAGTGTCTGGAGCGCCTGGCTAGCGAGGCAGAAAGTCTGGATTGTCTAACTAGCTTGGCAGAGTGTCTGGAACCTCTGGCTAGCGTGGCAAATAGTCTGTAGCCACTGGCTGGCGTGGCAGATAGTCTGGAGCGTCTGGGTAGCGAGGCAAAGTGTCTGGAGCGTCTGGGTAGCGAGGCAAAGTGTCTGGAGCGCCTGGCTAGCGAGGCAGAGTGTCTGGAGCGTCTTAGTAGCGAGACAGAGTGTCTGGAGCGCCTGGCTAGCGAGGCAGAGTGTCTGGAGCGTCTAAGTAGCGAGGCAGAGTGCCTGGAGCGTCTACCTAGCGTGGCAGAGTGTCTGGAGCCGCTGGCTAGCGAGGCAGAGTGTCTGGAGCGTCTAAGTAGCGAGGCAGAGTGCCTGGAGCGTCTAGCTAGCGTGGCAGAGTGTCTGGAGCCACTGGCTAGCGTGGCAGATAGTCTGGAGCGTCTGGGTAGCGAGGCAGAGTGTCTGGAGCGCCTGGCTAGCGAGGCAGAGTGTCTGGAGGGTCTACGTAGCAAGGCAAAGAGTCTGGAGCGTCTTGCTAGCATGGCAGCGTGTCTGCAGCCTCTGGAAAGCGTGGCAGATACCCTGGAGCGTCTGGGTAGCAAAGCAGAGTGTCTGGAGCGCCTGACTAGCGAAGAAGAGTGTCTGGAGCGTCTGGGTAGCAAGGCAGAATGTCTGGAGCCTCTGGCTAGCGTGGAGATAGTTTGGAGCGTCTGGCTAGCATGGCAGTGTGTCTGGAAAGGCTAGCTAGCGAAGCAGAGCTTCTGGAGCGTCTGGCTTGGGAGGCAAGGTGTCTGGAGCGACAGGCTAGCAAGAAAGAGTGTTTGGAGCGCCTGGCTAGTGCGCCAGGTTGTTTTGAGCGCCTGGCAAGCAAAGCAGTGAGTCTGGAGCGCCTGGCTAGCGAGGCAGAGTGTCTGGACGGTCTGGGTAGCAAGGCAGAGTGTCTGGAGCGTCTAAGTAGCATGGCAGAGTGCCTGAAGCGTCTAGCTAGCGTGGCAGAATGTCTGGAGTGTCTGGCTAGCGTGGCAGAGTGTCTCGAGCGTCTAGCTAGCGTGTCAGAGTGTCTGGAGCCTCTGGCTAGCGTGGCAAATAGTCTGGAGCGTCTGGGTAGCGAGGCAGAGTGTCTGGAGCGCCTGGCTAGCGAGGCAGAGTGTCTGGACGGTCTGCGTAGCAAGGCAGAGTGTCTGGAGCGTCTAGCTAGCGTGGCATAGTGTCTAGAGCGTCTGGCTAGCGTGGCAGAGCTTCTGGAGCGACTAGCTAGCGTGGCAGAGTGTCTGGAGCCTCTGGCTAGCGTGGCAGATAGTCTGGAGCCACTGGCTAGCGTGGCAGATAGTCTGAAGCGTCTTGGTAGCGAAGCAGAGTGTCTGGAGCACCTGGCTTGCGAGGCAGAGTGTCTGGAGGGTCTGGCTAGCGTGGCAGAGTGTCTGGAGCGGCTGGCTAGCGAGAAAGAGTGTTTGAAGCGTCTGGGTAGCGAGCCAGATTGTCTGGAGCGCCTGGCTAGCGAGGCAGAGTGTCTGGAGCGTCTAAGTAGCGGACCGAGTGCCTGGAGCGTCTAGCTAGCGTGGCAGAGTGTCTGGAACCACTGGCTAGCGTGGCAGATAGTCTGGAGCGTCTGGGTATCGAGGCAGAGTGTCTAGAGCGCCTGGCTAGCGAGGCAGAGAGTCTGGAGGATCTGGGTAGCAAGGCAGAGTGTCTGGAGCGTCTAGCTAGCGTGGCAGAGTGTCTGAAGCGCATGGCTAGCGAGGCAGAGTGTCTGGTGCGTCTGGGTAGCGGGGCAAAGTGTCTGGAGCGTCTGGCAAGCGAGGCAGAGTGTCAGAAGCGCCTGGCTAGCGAGGCAGAAAGTCTGGATTGTCTAACTAGCGTGGCAGAGTGTCTGGAGCCTCTGGCTAGCGTGGCAGAGTGTCTGGAGCCACTGGCTAGCGTGGCAGATAGTCTGAAGCGTCTGGGTAGCGAGGAAGAGTTACTGGAGCGGCTGGCTAGCGATGCAGAGTGTCTGGCGCGCCTGGCTAGCGAGGCAGAAAGTCTGGATTGTCTAACTAGCGTGGCAGAGTGTCTGGAGCCTCTGGCTTGCGTGGCAGATAGTCTGAAGCGTCTGGCTAGCATGGCACAGGTTCTGGAGCGCCTGGCTAGCGAGACAGAGTGTCTGGAGGGTCTGGGTAGCAAGGCAGAGTGTCTGGAACGTCTAGCTAGCGAGGCAGAGTGTCTGGTGTGTCTGGGTAGCGAGGCAAGGTGTCTGGAGCGTCTTAGTAGCGAATCAGAGTGTCTAGAGCGTCTAGCTAGCGTGGCAGAGTGTCTGGAGCGTCTGGCTAGCATTGCAGAGTGTCTGCAGCCTCTGGCTAGCGTGGCAGATACCCTGGAGCGTCTGGGTAGCGAGGCAGAGTGTCTTGAGGGTCTGGGTAGCAAGGCAGAGTGTCTGGAGCGGCAAGCTAGCGAGGCAGAGTGTCTGGTGCGTCTGGGTAGCAAAGCAAAGTGTCTGGAGCGTCTAAGTAGCAAAGCAAAAAGTCTGGAGCGTCTGGCTAGCGTGGCAGAGTGTCTGGAGCCACTGGCTAGCATGGCAGATAGTCTGGAGCGTCTGGGTAGCGAGGCAGAGTGTCTGGAGCGCCTGGCTAGCGAGGCAGAGTGTCTGGAGGGTCTACGTAGCAAGGCAAAGAGTCTGGAGCGTCTTGCTAGCATGGCAGCGTGTCTGCAGCCTCTGGAAAGCGTGGCAGATACCCTAGAGCGTCTGGGTAGCAAAGCAGAGTGTCTGGAGCGCCTGACTAGCGAAGAAGAGTGTCTGGAGCGTCTGGGTAGCAAGGCAGAATGTCTGGAGCCTCTGGCTAGCGTGGAGATAGTTTGGAGCGTCTGGCTAGCATGGCAGAGTGGCTGGAAAGACTAGCTAGCGAAGCAGAGCTTCTGGAGCGTCTGGCTTGGGAGGCAAGGTGTCTGGAGCGACAGGCTAGCAAGAAAGAGTGTTTGGAGCGCCTGGCTAGTGCGCCAGAGTGTTTTGAGAACCTGGCAAGCAAAGCAGTGAGTCTGGAGCGCCTGGCTAGCGAGGCAGAGTGTCTGGACGGTCTGGGTAGCAAGGCAGAGTGTCTGGAGCGTCTAAGTAGCATGGCAGAGTGCCTGAAGCGTCTAGCTAGCGTGGCAGAATGTCTGGAGTGTCTGGCTAGCGTGGCAGAGTGTCTCGAGCGTCTAGCTAGCGTGTCAGAGTGTCTGGAGCCTCTGGCTAGCGTGGCAAATAGTCTGGAGCGTCTGGGTAGCGAGGCAGAGTGTCTGGAGCGCCTGGCTAGCGAGGCAGAGTGTCTGGACGGTCTGCGTAGCAAGGCAGAGTGTCTGGAGCGTCTAGCTAGCGTGGCATAGTGTCTAGAGCGTCTGGCTAGCGTGGCAGAGCTTCTGGAGCGTCTAGCTAGCGTGGCAGAGTGTCTGGAGCCTCTAGCTAGCGTGGCAGATAGTCTGGAGCCACTGGCTAGCGTGGCAGATAGTCTGAAGCGTCTTGGTAGCGAAGCAGAGTGTCTGGAGCACCTGGCTTGCGAGGCAGAGTGTCTGGAGGGTCTGGCTAGCGTGGCAGAGTGTCTGGAGCGGCTGGCTAGCGAGAAAGAGTGTTTGAAGCGTCTGGGTAGCGAGCCAGATTGTCTGGAGCGCCTGGCTAGCGAGGCAGAGTGTCTGGAGCGTCTAAGTAGCGAGGCAGAGTGCCTGGAGCGTCTAGCTAGCGTGGCAGAGTATCTGGAGCGTCTGAATAGCAAGGCAGAGTGTCTAGGGGTCCTGGCTAGCGGAGCAGTGTCTGGAGCGACTGGCAAGCAAGGCAGAGTTCCTGGAGCGTCTTGCTCGTGAAGCAGCGTTTTTGGAGCGTCTGGCTAGCGAGGCAGAGTGTCTGGAGTTTCTGGCTAGAATGGCAGAATGTCTGGAGCGTCTGGCAAGCGAAGCAGAGTTGTTGGAACAACTCGCTAGCAAAGCAGAGTTTGGAGCGTGTAACCACGGAGGCTTAGTGTCTGGAGTGACTGGCTAGCAAGAAAGAGTGTCTGGAGTGCCTGGCTAGCGAGGCAGAGTGTCTGGAGTGCCTGGCTAGCGAGGAAGAGTGTCAGGAGTGCCCAGCTTGCAAGGCAGAGTGTCTGGAACGTCTGACTAGCGAGGTAGAGTGTCTGAAGGGTCTGGCTAGCGCTGCCCGGCTTGCGAGGCAAAGTGTCTGGAGCACCTGTTTCGCGAGGCAGAGTGTCTGGAGCGTCTGAAAAGCGAGGCAGAGTGACTGGGGGTCCTGGCTAGCGTGGGAGAGTGTTTGGAGCGCCTGGCTAGCGAGGCAGAGTGTCTGGAGCGCCTGGCTTACGAGGCAGAGTTTCTGGAAAGCCCGGCTTGCGAGGCAGCGTGTCTGGAGCGTCTTGGTAGCGAGGAAGAGTGTCTGGAGCGTCTGGCTACTACAGCAGAGTGTCTGGAGCGTCTGGCTTGCGAGGCAGAGTGTCCGGAGCGTCTGGGTAGCGAGGCAAAGTGTCTAAGGCGTCTAGCTAGCGAGGCAGAGTGTCTGGAGCGACTGGCCAGCATAGCAGAGTGCCTGGAGCGTCTTGCTAGCTAAGCAGAATTTCTGGAGCGTCTGGCTAGAGAGTCAGAGTGTCTGGAGCGTCTGGCAAGGGAAGCAGAGTGTCTGGAGCGACTCGCTAGCAAAGCAGAGAGTTTGGAGCGTGTTACCACGGAGGCAGAGTGTTTGGAGCGCCTGGCTAGCGAGGCAGAGTGTCTGGAGCGCCTGGCTTACGAGGCCGAGTTCCTGGAAAGCCTGGCTTGCGAGGCAGATGGTCTGGAGCGTTTGGGATGCAAGGCAGAGTGTCTGGGGCGTCTCGCTAGCGAGGCAGAGATTCTGGAAAGCCCGGCTTGCGGGGCAGCGTGTCTGGAGCGTCTAAGTAGCGAGGAAGAGTGTCTGGAGCGACTGGCTAGCGATACAGAGTGTCTGGAACACCTGGCTAGCGTGGCAGAGTGTCTGGAGCGACCGAATTGGGAGGCAGAGTGTCTGGAGCGTCCTGGTAGCGAGGCATAGTGTCTCCCCAGACACCTGGCGTCTGGCTAGCGAGGCAGAGTGTCTGGAGTGCCCGGATTGCGAGGCAGCGTGTCTGGAGCGTCCGGCTTACGAGGCAGAGTGTCAGAAAAGCCCGGCTTGCGAGGCAGTGTGTCTGGAGCGTCTGGGAAGCAAGGCAGAGTGTCTGGAGCGCCCGGCTGACAAGGCAGAGTGTCTGTAAAGCCCAGCTTTCGAGGCAGAGTGTCTGGAGCGTCTGAGAAACAAGGCAGAGTGTCTGGGACGTCTCGCTAGCGAGGCAGAAAGTCTGGAGTGCCCGCTTTGCGAGGCAGCGTGTCTGGAGCATCTTGGTACCGAGGCGGAGAGTATGAAGCGTCTTGCTATTAAAGGAGAGTGTATGGAGCGTCTGGCTAGCAAGCAAGAGTGACTGGAACGCCTGGCTACCCTGGCAGAGTGTCTTGAGCGCCCGAATTGGGAGGCAGAGTGTCTATAGCGTCCGGGTAGCGAGGCATAGTGTCTGGGGCGTCTGGCTAGCGAGGCAGAGGGTCTGGAGCGTCTGGCTAGCAAAAAAGTTTTTCAGGAGTCTGGCTAGCGAGGCAGTGTGTCTGGGTGGTCTAGCTAGCGAGGCAGAGTGTCTGGAGTGCTTGGCTTGCGGGGCAGAGTGTCTGGAGCGTCTAGGTAGCAAGGAAGAGTGTCTAGTGCGTCTGGCTAGCGAGGAAGAGTGTCTGGAGTCTGGCTTGCGAGGCAGAGTGTCTAGGTGGTCTGGCTAGCGAGGCAGAGTGTCTGGAGTGCTTGGCTTGCGGGGCAGAGTGTCTGGAGCGTCTAGGTAGCAAGGCAGAGTGTCTAGGGCGTCTGGCTAGCATGGCAGAGTGTCTGGAGCACCTGGCTAGCGAGGCAGAGTGTATGGACTGCCCGGCTTGCGAAGCAAAGTGTCTGGAGCACCCGTTTCGCAAGGCAGAGTGTCTGAAGCGCCCGGCTTACGAGGCAGAGTTTCTGGAAAGCCTGGCTTGCGAGGCAGAGTGTCTAGGTGGTCTGGCTAGCGAGGCAGAGTGTCTGGAGTGCCCGGCTTGCGAGGCAGAGTCTGAAGCGTCTTGCTATTAATGGTAAAGAGCGTCTGGCCAGCTTGAAAGAGTGACTGGAGCGCCCGGCTTACGAGGCAGAGATTCTGGAGTGCCCGGTTTGCCAGGCAGCGTGTCTGGAGCGTCTTTGTAGCGAGGAAGAGTGTCTGGAGCGACTGGCTAGCGAGGCAGAGTGTCTGAAGCGTCTGGCTAGCATGGCAGAGTGTCTGGAGTGCCCGGCTTGCGAGGCAGAGTGTCTGGAGCGTCTAGGTAGCAATGCAGAGTGTCTAGTGCGTCTGGCTAGCAAGGCAGAGTGTCTGGAGCGTCTGGCTATCATGGCAGAGTGTCTGGAGTGCCCGGCTTGCGAGGCAGAGTGTCTGGAGCGTCTAGGTAGCGAGGCAAAGTGTCTAAGGCGTCTTGCTAGCTTAGCAGAGTTTCTGGAGCGTCTGGCTAGCGAGTCAGAGTGTCTGGAGCGTCTGGCAAGCGAGGCAGAGTGTCTAGAGCGCCCGGCTTACGAGGCAGAGTGTCAGGAAAGCCCGGCTTGCGAGGCAGAGTGTCTGGAGCGTCTGAATAGCGAGGCAGAGTGTCTGGAGTTTCAGGCTAGCATGGCAAAATGTCTGGAGCGTCTGGCAAGGGAAGCAGAGTGTCTGGAGCGACTCGCTAGCAAAGCAGAGAGTTTGGAGCGTGTTACCACGGAGGCAGAGTGTCTGGAGCGACTGGCTAGCAAGGAAGAGTGTCTGGAGTGCCTGGCTAGCGAGGCAGAGTGTCTGAAGTGCCCAGCTTGCGAGACGGAGTGTCTCGAGCGTCTGGGTAGCAAGGCAGAGTGTCTGGAACGCCCGGCTTCCGAGGCAGAGTGTCTGGAGCGTCTGGCTAGCGAGGCAAAGTGTCTAAGGCGTCTGGCTAGCGAGGCAGAGTGTCTGGAGCGACTGGCCAGCATGGCAGATTGCCTGGAGCGTCTTGCTAGCTAAGCAGAGTTTCTGGAGCGTCTGGCTAGCAAGGAAGAGTGACTGGAACACCTGGCTAGCGAGGCAGAGTGTCTGGAGTGCCCGGCTTGCGAGTCAGTTGTCTGGAGCGTCTAAAAGCAAGGCAGAGTGTCTGGGGCGTCTGGCTAGCGCGGCAGAGTGTCTGGAGCGTCTGGCTAGCATGGCAGAGTGTCTGGAGTGCCCGGCTTGCGAGGCAGAGTGTCTGGAGCGTCTAGGTAGCAAGGCAGAGTGTCTAGTGCGTCTGGCTAGCGAGGCAGAGTGTGTGGAGCGCCCGGCTTGCGAGGCAGAGTGTCTGGAGCGTCTAGGTAGCGAGGCAAAGTGTCTAAGGCGTCTGGCTAGCGAGGCAGAGTGTCTGGAGCGACTGGCCAGCATTGCAGAGTGTTTGGAGCGTCTTGCTAGCTAAGCAGAGTTTCTGGAACGTCTGGCTAGCGAGTCAGAGTGTCTGGAGCGTCTGGCAAGCGAGGCAGAGTGTCTAGAGCGCCCGGCTTACGAGGCAGAGTGTCAGGAAAGCCCGGCTTGCGAGGCAGAGTGTCTGGAGCGTCTGAATAGCGAGGCAGAGTGTCTGGAGCGACTGGCCAGCAAGGCAGAGTGCCTGGAGCGTCTTGCTAAAGAAGCAGAGTTTCTGGAGCGTCTGGCTAGCGAGGCAGAGTGTCTGGAGTTTCTGGCTAGCATGGCGGAATGTCTGGAGCGTCTGGCAAGCGAAGCAGAGTGATTGGAGCGACTCGCTAACAAAGCAGAGAGTTTGGAGCGTGTTACCACGGAGGAAGAGTGTCTGGAGCGACTGGCTAGTCTGGAGTGCCTGGCTAGCGAGGCAAAGTGTATGGAGTGCCCAGCTTGCGAGGCAGAGTATCTCGAGCATCTGGGTTGCAAGGCAGAGTGTCTAAGGTGTCTGGCTAGCGAGGCAGAGTTCCTGGAGCGTCTGGCTAACGAGGAAGAGTGTCTGGAGCGTCTGGCTACTACGGCATAGTGTCTGGAGCGTCTGGCTAGCGAGGCAGAGTGTGTGGAGCTCCCGGCTTGCGAGGCAGAGTGTCCGGAGCGTCTGGTTAGCGAGGCAAAGTGTCTAAGGCGTCTAGCTAGCGAGGCAGAGTGTCTGGAGTTTCTGGCTAGCATGGCAGAATGTCTGGAGCGTCTGGCAAGCAAAGCAGAGTGTCTGGAGCGACTCGCTAGCAAAGCAGCGAGTTTAGAGCGTGTTACCACGGAGGAAGAGTGTCTGGAGCGACTGGCTAGCAAGGAAGAGTGTCTGGAGTGCCTGGCTAGCGAGGCAAAGTGTCTGGAGTGCCCAGCTTGCGAGGCAGAGTATGTCGAGCATCTGGGTAGCAAAGCAGAGTGTCTAAGGCGTCTGGCTAGCGAGGCAGAGTGTCTGGAGCGACTGGCCAGCATGGCAGAGTGCCTGGAGTCAGGGACCCGAACCGGAACCGGAACCGGAACCGGAACCCGAAAAAACCCGTATTTTCTTGGAACCGGAACCGGAACCAGAACCGTTATTATTAATTTTCAAGAACCGGAACCGGTACCGGAACCCTTATTAAATCATGGGTTCTTTTCGGTTCCTTAAAGGTTCCATAAAGGTTCCGAAGTTATATTGAGATTTCAGAAATTCAGATTAAAATTATTTGCTTATTATGTTTACAACTTTTTTGTTTTTAATTTTTCCACACGAAAAAAAAATGTTTCACTGGTTTGTTCCGAAAACATTTATTGACTCATCTTGTATCCACGATTTTGTTTGGGGAAAACACAAGGCATTTTAAACAACATATACGTCTTATGTATCTATAGCAACATTTTTAGGTACTATAATATTTACATTTTCACTACAATTTTTCATTGTCTCTACCTTATACAAGAAAAAATCTTTTACAGTAGAAAAACATTTTTCAAGTAGAAAATTCTTGAGCACAATTTTGAATTTCTTGTCCTTTTTGATTTGAAGATCCGCCGGCAATGCCCTATAAAGCTCACAACCCGCATAGGTGGGCCCCCTTTTATAATTTTGAAAAGCTGGTTTATCCAGTTTATAGTTAATTTTATGTCTAGTGTTAAATAACCCTTTGCCTGCTCCCATCAGAGTGTAACCGTAAATCCATTTCTTTACATTTTTTACTTGAAAGCCTCAAACAAACTAACCCCTTGTCGTGCATGCTTTGTCTTATAGAGATGGACTAGCCTGCCTTTTTTACTCCGTACATAGTAGTACTCTGAAACTCTACTGGAGCAGAGAAATTGAATCAAACAAATTATTACGACTTCGTTACACCCCCATCTTTTAAGCAACTGGCTTCGTGTGCTTTGAAACCCAATGTGAGGAAAAAGACCTGTCCCTGGCAGATGGAAAAACAAAACTAAGTGTCACTAAAAACCACTAAAACTTGAACCTGTACAACAGCAAAATTTAAAAAAATAACGCTTTATTTATCAAGTGGAACCGGAACCTTTTTAAACTTAAAGCCGGAATCAGAACCCTTATTTGAGAAAATTAGGAACCGGAACCAGAACCGGAACCCCTCTTCACAATATGGAACCGGAACCGAAACCGGAACCTTTAAAAACGTAAAACCGGAACCAGAACCAGAACCCTAATTTGAAAAAATTAGGAACCGGAACCGGAACCAGAACCTTTAATCATTTCGGTTCGGGTCCCTGCCTGGAGTGTCTTGCTAGCTAAGCAGAGTTTCTGGAGCGTCTGGCTAGCAAGTCAGAGTGTCTGGAGCGCCCAGCTTACGAGGCAGAGTGTCTGTTAAGCCCGGCTTTCGAGGCGGAGTGTCTGGAGCGTCTGGGAAACAAGGCAGAGTGTCTGGGGCGTCTCGCTAGCGAGGCAGAAAGTCTGGAGTGCCCGGCTTGCGAGGCAGCGTGTCTGGAGCATCTTGGTACCGAGGCAGAGAGTATGAAGCGTCTTGCTATTAAAGGAGAGTGTATGGAGCGTCTGGCTAGCAAGCAAGAGTGACTGGAACGCCTGGCTACCCTGGCAGAGTGTCTTGAGCGCCCGAATTGGGAGGCAGAGTGTCTATAGCGTCCGGGTAGCGAGGCATAGTGTCTGGGGCGTCTGGCTAGCGAGGCAGAGGGTCTGGAGCGTCTGGCTAGCAAAAAAGTTTTTCAGGAGTCTGGCTAGCGAGGCAGAGTGTCTGGGTGGTCTAGCTAGCGAGGCAGAGTGTCTGGAGTGCTTGGCTTGCGGGGCAGAGTGTCTGGAGCGTCTAGGTAGCAAGGAAGAGTGTCTAGTGCGTCTGGCTAGCGAGGCAGAGTGTCTGGAGTCTGGCTTGCGAGGCAGAGTGTCTAGGTGGTCTGGCTAGCGAGGCAGAGTGTCTGGAGTGCTTGGCTTGCGGGGCAGAGTGTCTGGAGCGTCTAGGTAGCAAGGCAGAGTGTCTAGGGCGTCTGGCTAGCGAGGCATAGTGTCTGGAGTGCCCGGCTTGCGAGTCAGCGTGTCTAAAGCGTCTTGGTACCGAGGCAGAGAGTCTGAAGCGTCTTACTATTAAAAGAGAGTGTATGGAGCGTCTGGCCAGCAAGAAAGAGTGACTGGTGCGCCTGGCTAGTATGGCAGAGTGTCTGGAGCACCTGGCTAGCGAGGCAGAGTGTATGGACTGCCCGGCTTGCGAGGCAAAGTGTCTGGAGCACCCGTTTCGCGAGGCAGAGTGTCTGGAGCGCCCGGCTTACGAGGCAGAGTTTCTGGAAAGCCTGGCTTGCGAGGCAGAGTGTCTAGGTGGTCTGGCTAGCGAGGCAGAGTGTCTGGAGCGTCTAGGTAGCAAGGCGGAGTGTCTAGGGCGTCTGGCTAGCGAGGCAGAGTGCCTGGAGTGCCCGGCTTGCGAGGCAGAGTCTGAAGCGTCTTGCTATTAATGGTAAAGAGCGTCTGGCCAGCTTGAAAGAGTGACTGGAGCGCCCGGCTTACGAGGCAGAGATTCTGGAGCGTCTAGGTAGCAAGGCAGAGTGTCTAGTGCGTCTGGCTAGCAAGGCAGAGTGTCTGGAGCGTCTGGCTAGCATGGCACAGTGTCTGGAGTGCCCGGCTTGCGAGGCAGAGTGTCTGGAGCGTCTAGGTAGCAAGGCAGAGTGTCTAGTGCATCTGGCTAGCGAGGCAGAGTGTCTGGAGTCTGGCTAGCGAGGCAGAGTGTCTGGAGCGCCCGGCTTGCGAGGCAGAGTGTCTTGAGCGTCTAGGTAGCGCGGCAAAGTGTCTAAGGCGTCTTGCTAGCTTAGCAGAGTTTCTGGAGCGTCTGGCTAGCGAGTCTGAGTGTCTGGAGCGTCTGGCAAGCGAGGCAGAGTGTCTAGAGCGCCCGGCTTACGAGGCAGAGTGTCAGGAAAGCCCGGCTTGCGAGGCAGAGTGTCTGGAGCGTCTGAATAGCGAGGCAGAGTGTCTGGAGTTTCAGGCTAGCATGGCAGAATGTCTGGAGCGTCTGGCAAGGGAAGCAGAGTGTCTGGAGCGACTCGCTAGCAAAGCAGAGAGTTTGGAGCGTGTTACCACGGAGGCAGAGTGTCTGGAGCGACTGGCTAGCAAGGAAGAGTGTCTGGAGTGCCTGGCTAGCGAGGCAGAGTGTCTGAAGTGCCCAGCTTGCGAGGCAGAGTGTCTCGAGCGTCTGGGTAGCAAGGCAGAGTGTCTGGAACGCCCGGCTTCCGAGGCAGAGTGTCTGGAGCGTCTGGCTAGCGAGGCAGAGTGTCTGGAGCGACTGGCCAGCATGGCAGATTGCCTGGAGCGTCTTGCTAGCTAAGCAGAGTTTCTGGAGCGTCTGGCTAGCAAGGATGAGTGACTGGAACACCTGGCTAACGTGGCAGAGTGTCTGGAGCGACCGAATTGGGAGGCAGAGTGTCACTTGGCGCCTGGCTAGCGAGGCAGAGGGTCTGGAGCGTTTGGCTAGCAAAACAGTATTTCTGGAGCGTCTGGCTTGCGTTGCAGTGTGTCTAGGGCGTCTGGCTAGCGAGGCAGAGTGTCTGGAGTGCCCGGCTTGCGAGGCAGCGTGTCTGGAGCGACTTGGTACATAGGCAGAGAGTCTGAAGCGTCTTACTATTAAAGGAGAGTGTATGGAGCGTCTGGCCAGCAAGAAAGAGTGACTGGAGCGCCTGGCTAGCATGGCAGAGTGTCTGGAGTGCCCGGCTTGCGAGGCAGAGTGTCTGGAGTTTCTGGCTAGCATGGCGGAATGTCTGGAGCGTCTGGCAAGCGAAGCAGAGTGATTGGAGCGACTCGCTAGCAAAGCAGAGAGTTTGGAGCGTGTTACCACGGAGGATGAGTGTCTGGAGCGACTGGCTAGTCTGGAGTGCCTGGCTAGCGAGGCAAAGTGTATGGAGTGCCCAGCTTGCGAGGCAGAGTATCTCGAGCATCTGGGTTGCAAGGCAGAGTGTCTAAGGTGTCTGGCTAGCGAGGCAGAGTTCCTGGAGCGTCTGGCTATCGAGGAAGAGTGTCTGGAGCGTCTGGCTACTACGGCATAGTGTCTGGAGCGTCTGGCTAGCGAGGCAGAGTGTGTGGAGCTCCTGGCTTGCGAGGCAGAGTGTCCGGAGCGTCTGGTTAGCGAGGCAAAGTGTCTAAGGCGTCTAGCTAGCGAGGCAGAGTGTCTGGAGTTTCTGGCTAGCATGGCAGAATGTCTGGAGCGTCTGGCAAGCAAAGCAGAGTGTCTGGAGCGACTCGCTAGCAAAGCAGCGAGTTTGGAGCGTGTTACCACGGAGGAAGAGTGTCTGGAGCGACTGGCTAGCAAGGAAGAGTGTCTGGAGTGCCTGGCTAGCGAGGCAAAGTGTCTGGAGTGCCCAGCTTGCGAGGCAGAGTATCTCGAGCATCTGGGTAGCAAGGCAGAGTGTCTAAGGCGTCTGGCTAGCGAGGCAGAGTGTCTGGAGCGACTGGCCAGCATGGCAGAGTGCCTGGAGTGTCTTGCTAGCTAAGCAGAGTTTCTGGAGCGTCTGGCTAGCAAGTCAGAGTGTCTGGAGCGCCCAGCTTACGAGGCAGAGTGTCTGGGGCGTCTCGCTAGCGAGGCAGAAAGTCTGGAGTGCCCGGCTTGCGAGGCAGCGTGTCTGGAGCATCTTGGTACCGAGGCAGAGAGTATGAAGCGTCTTGCTATTAAAGGAGAGTGTATGGAGCGTCTGGCTAGCAAGCAAGAGTGACTGGAACGCCTGGCTACCCTGACAGAGTGTCTTGAGCGCCCGAATTGGGAGGCAGAGTGTCTATAGCGTCCGAGCAGCGAGGCATAGTGTCTGGGGCGTCTTGCTAGCGAGGCAGAGGGTCTGGAGCGTCTGGCTAGCAAAAAAGTTTTTCAGGAGTCTGGCTAGCGAGGCAGAGTGTCTGGGTGGTCTAGCTAGCGAGGCAGAGTCTCTGGAGTGCTTAGCTTGCGGGGCAGAGTGTCTGGAGTCTGGCTTGCGAGGCAGAGTGTCTAGGTGGTCTGGCTAGCGAGGCAGAGTGTCTGGAGTGCTTAGCTTGCGGGGCAGAGTGTCTGGAGCGTCTAGGTAGCAAGGCAGAGTGTCTAGGGCGTCTGGCTAGCGAGGCATAGTGTCTGGAGTGCCCGGCTTGCGAGTCAGCGTGTCTAAAGCGTCTTGGTACCGAGGCAGAGAGTCTGAAGCGTCTTACTATTAAAAGAGAGTGTATGGAGCGTCTGGCCAGCAAGAAAGAGTGACTGGTGCGCCTGGCTAGTATGGCAGAGTGTCTGGAGCACCTGGCTAGCGAGGCAGAGTGTATGGACTGCCCGGCTTGCGAGGCAAAGTGTCTGGAGCACCCGTTTCGCGAGGCAGAGTGTCTGGAGCGCCCGGCTTACGAGGCAGAGTTTCTGGAAAGCCTGGCTTGCGAGGCAGAGTGTCTAGGTGGTCTGGCTAGTGAGGCAGAGTGTCTGGAGCGTCTAGGTAGCAAGGCGGAGTGTCTAGGGCGTCTGGCTAGCGAGGCAGTGTCTGGAGTGCCCGGCTTGCGAGGCAGAGTCTGAAGCGTCTTGCTATTAATGGTAAAGAGCGTCTGGCCAGCTTGAAAGAGTGACTGGAGCGCCCGGCTTACGAGGCAGAGATTCTGGAGTGCCCGGCTTGCCAGGCAGCGTGTCTGGAGCATCTTTGTAGCGAGGAAGAGTGTCTGGAGCGACTGGCTAGCGAGGCAGAGTGTCTGAAGCGTCTGGCTAGCATGGCAGAGTGTCTGGAGTGCCCGGCTTGCGAGGCAGAGTGTCTGGAGCGTCTAGGTAGCAAGGCAGAGTGTCTAGTGCGTCTGGCTAGCAAGGCAGAGTGTCTGGAGCGTCTGGCTAGCATGGCAGAGTGTCTGGAGTGCCCGGCTTGCGAGGCAGAAAGTCTGGAGCGTCTAAGTAGCAAGGCAGAGTGTCTAGTGCATCTGGCTAGCGAGGCAGAGTGTCTGGAGTCTGGCTAGCGAGGCAGAGTGTCTGGAGCGCCCGGCTTGCGAGGCAGAGTGTCTTGAGCGTCTAGGTAGCGAGGCAAAGTGTTTAAGGCGTCTTGCTAGCTTAGCAGAGTTTCTGGAGCGTCTGGCTAGCGAGTCTGAGTGTCTGGAGCGTCTGGCAAGCGAGGCAGAGTGTCTAGAGCGCCCGGCTTACGAGGCAGAAAGTCAGGAAAACCCGGCTTGCGAGGCAGAGTGTCTGGAGCGTCTGAATAGCGAGGCAGAGTGTCTGGAGTTTCAGGCTAGCATGGCAAAATGTCTGGAGCGTCTGGCAAGGGAAGCAGAGTGTCTGGAGCGACTCGCTAGCAAAGCAGAGAGTTTGGAGCGTGTTACCACGGAGGCAGAGTGTCTGGAGCGACTGGCTAGCAAGGAAGAGTGTCTGGAGTGCCTAGCTAGCGAGGCAGAGTGTCTGAAGTGCTCAGCTTGCGAGGCAGAGTGTCTCGAGCGTCTGGGTAGCAAGGCAAAGTGTCTAGGCGTCTGGCTAGCGAGGCAGAGTGTCTGGAGCGACTGGCCAGCATGGCAGATTGCCTGGAGCGTCTTGCTAGCTAAGCAGAGTTTCTGGAGCGTCTGGCTAGCAAGGAAGAGTGACTGGAACACCTGGCTAACGTGGCAGAGTGTCTGGAGCGACCGAATTGGGAGTCAGAGTGTCTGGAGCGTCCTGGTAGCGAGGCATAGTGTCTCCCCAGACACTTGGCGCCTGGCTAGCGACGCAGAGGGTCTGGAGCGTTTGGCTAGCAAAACAGTTTTTCTGGAGCGTCTGGCTTGCGTTGCAGAGTGTCTAGGGCGTCTGGCTAGCGAGGCAGAGTGTCTGGAGTGCCCGGCTTGCGAGGCAGCGTGTCTGGAGCGACTTGGTACATAGGCAGAGAGTCTGAAGCGTCTTACTATTAAAGGAGAGTGTATGGAGCGTCTGGCCAGCAAGAAAGAGTGACTGGAGCGCCTGGCTAGCATGGCAGATTGTCTGGAGCACCTGGCTAGCGAGGAAGAGTGTATGGACTGCCCGGCTTGCGAGGCAAAGTTTCTGGAGCACCCGTTTCGCGAGGCAGAGTGTCTGGAGCGTCTGAAAAGCGAGGCACAGTGACTAGGGGTCCTGGCTAGCGAGGCAGAGTGTCGGGAGTTTCTGGCTAGCATGGCAGAATGTCTGGAGCATCTGGCTAGCGAGTCAGAGTGTCTGGAGCGACTGGCTAGCATGGCAGAGTGTCTGGAGTGCCCGGCTTGCGAGGCAGAGTGTCTGGAGCGACTGGCTAGCATGGCAGAGTGTCTGGAGTGCCCGGCTTGCGAGGCAGTTGTCTGGAGCGTCTAAAAGCAAGGCAGAGTGTCTGGGGCGTCTGGCTAGCGAGGCAGAGTGTCTGGAGCGACTGGCTAGCATGGCAGAGTGTCTGGAGTGCCCGGCTTGCGAGGCAGAGTGTCTGGAGCGTCTAGGTAGCAAGGAAGAGTGTCTAGTGCTTCTGGCTAGCGAGGCAGAGTGTCTGGAGTCTAGCTAGCGAGGCAGAGTGTCTGGAGCGCCCGGCTTGCGAGGCAGAGTGTCTGGAGCGTCTAGGTAGCGAGGCAAAGTGTCCAAGGCGTCTGGCTGGCGAGGCAGAGTGTCTGGAGCGACTGGCCAGCATGGCAGAGTGCCTGGAGCGTCTTGCTAGCTAAACAGAGTTTCTGGAGCGTCTGGCTAGCGAGTCAGAGTGTCTGGAGCGTCTGGAAAGCGAGGCAGAGTGTCCAGAGCGCCCGGCATACGAGGCAGAGTGTCAGGAAAGCCCGGCTTGCGAGGCAGAGTGTCTGGAGCGTCTGAATAGCGAGGCAGAGTGTCTGGAGTTTCTGGCTAGCATGGCAGAATGTCTGGAGCGTCTGGCAAGGGAAGCAGAGTGTCTGGATCGACTGGCTAGTATGGCAGAGTGTCTGGAGTGCCTGGCTAGCGAGGCAGAGTGTCTGAAGTGCCCAGCTTGCGAGGCAGAATGTCTCGAGCGTCTGGGTAGCAAGGCAGAGTGTCTGGAACGCCCGGCTTCCGAGGAAGAGTGTCTGGAGCGTCTGGGTAGCGAGGCAAAGTGTCTAAGGCGTCTGGCTAGCGAGGCAGAGTGTCTGGAGCGACTGGCAAGCGAAGCAGCGTGTTTGGAGCGTCTTTGTACCGAGTCTAAAGCGTTTTGCTATTGAAGGAGAGTGTATAGCTAAGCAGAGTTTCTGGAGCGTCTGGCTAACGAGTCAGAGTGTCTGGGGCATCTGGCAAGCGAAGCAGCGTGTTTGGAGCGTCTTTGTACCGAGTCTAAAACGTCTTGCTATTGAAGGAGAGTGTATGGAGCGTCTGGCTAGCAAGGAAGAGTGACTGGAACACCTGGCTAGCGTGGCAGAGTGTCTGGAGCAACCGAATTGGGAGGCAGAGTGTCTGGAGCGTCCTGGTAGCGAGGCATAGTGTCTCCCCAGACACCTGGCGCCTGGTTGCGAGGCAGGGGGTCTGGAGCGTTTGGCTAGCAAAACAGTTTTTCTGGAGCGTCTGGCTTGCGTTGCAGAGTGTCTAGGGCGTCTGGCTAGCGAGGCAGAGTGTCTGGACTGCCCGGCTTGCGAGGCAAAGTATCTGGAGCACCCGTTTCGCGAAGCAGAGTGTCTAGAGCGTCTGAAAAGCGAGGCAGAGTGACTAGGGGTCCTGGCTATCGAGGCAGAGTGTCGGGAGTTTCTGGCTAGCATGGCAGAATGTCTGGAGCATCTGGCTAGCGAGTCAGAGTGTCTGGAGCGTCTGGCAATCGAGGCAGAGTGTCTGGAGCGTCTGGCAAGCGAGGCAGAGTGTCTGGAGCGCCCGGCTTACGAGGCAGAGTGTCAGAAAAGCCTGGCTTGCGAGGCAGAGTCTGAAGCGTCTTGCTATTAATGGTAAAGAGCGTCTGGCCAGCTTGAAAGAGTGACTGGAGCGCCCGGCTTACGAGGCAGAGATTCTGGAGTGCCCGGCTTGCCAGGCAGCGTGTCTGGAGCGTCTTTGTAGCGAGGAAGAGTGTCTGGAGCGACTGGCTAGCGAGGCAGAGTGTCTGAAGCGTCTGGCTAGCATGGCAGAGTGTCTGGAGTGCCCGGCTTGCGAGGCAGAGTGTCTGGAGCGTCTAGGTAGCAAGGCAGAGTGTCTAGTGCGTCTGGCTAGCAAGGCAGAGTGTTTGGAGCGTCTGGCTAGCATGGCAGAGTGTCTGGAGTGCCCGGCTTGCGAGGCAGAGTATCTGGAGCGTCTGGTAGCAAGGCAGAGTGTCTAGTGCATCTGGCTAGCGAGGCAGAGTGTCTGGAGTCTGGCTAGCGAGGCAGAGTGTCTGGAGCGCCCGGCTTGCGAGGCAGAGTGTCTTGAGCGTCTAGTTAGCGAAGCAAAGTGTCTAAGGCGTCTGGCTAGCGAGGCAGAGTGTCTGGAGCGACTGGCCAGCATGGCAGAGTGCCTGGAGCGTCTTGCTAGCTTAGCAGAGTTTCTGGAGCGTCTGGCTAGCGAGTCTGAGTGTCTGGAGCGTCTGGCAAGCGAGGAAGAGTGTCTAGAGCGCCCGGCTTACGAGGCAGAGTGTCAGGAAAGCCCGGCTTGCGAGGCAGAGTGTCTGGAGCGTCTGAATAGCGAGGCAGAGTGTCTGGAGTTTCAGGCTAGCATGGCAGAATGTCTGGAGCGTCTGGCAAGGGAAGCAGAGTGTCTGGAGCGACTTGCTAGCAAAGCAGAGAGTTTGGAGCGTGTTACCACGGAGGCAGAGTGTCTGGAGCGACTGGCTAGCAAGGAAGAGTGTCTGGAGTGCCTGGCTAGCGAGGCAGAGTGTATGGAGTGCCCAGCTTGCGAGGCAGAGTATCTCGAGCATCTGGGTTGCAAGGCAGAGTGTCTAAGGTGTCTGGCTAGCGAGGCAGAGTTCCTGGAGCGTCTGGCTAACGAGGAAGAGTGTCTGGAGCGTCTGGCTACTACGGCATAGTGTCTGGAGCGTCTGGCTAGCGAGGCAGAGTGTGTGGAGCTCCCGGCTTGCGAGGCAGAGTGTCCGGAGCGTCTGGTTAGCGAGGCAAAGTGTCTAAGGCGTCTAGCTAGCGAGGCAGAGTGTCTGGAGTTTCTGGCTAGCATGGCAGAATGTCTGGAGCGTCTGGCAAGCAAAGCAGAGTGTCTGGAGCGACTCGCTAGCAAAGCAGCGAGTTTGGAGCGTGTTACTACGGAGGAAGAGTGTCTGGAGCGACTGGCTAGCAAGGAAGAGTGTCTGGAGTGCCTGGCTAGCGAGGCAAAGTGTCTGGAGTGCCCAGCTTGCGAGGCAGAGTATCTCGAGCATCTGGGTAGCAAGGCAGAGTGTCTAAGGCGTCTGGCTAGCGAGGCAGAGTGTCTGGAGCGACTGGCCAGCATGGCAGAGTGCCTGGAGTGTCTTGCTAGCTAAGCAGAGTTTCTGGAGCGTCTGGCTAGCAAGTCAGAGTGTCTGGAGCGCCCAGCTTACGAGGCAGAGTGTCTGTTAAGCCCGGCTTTCGAGGCGGAGTGTTTGGATCGTCTGGGAAACAAGGCAGGGTGTCTGGGGCGTCTCGCTAGCGAGGCAGAAAGTCTGGAGTGCCCGGCTTGCGAGGCAGCGTGTCTGGAGCATCTTGGTACCGAGGCAGAGAGTATGAAGCGTCTTGCTATTAAAGGAGAGTGTATGGAGCGTCTCGCTAGCAAGCAAGAGTGACTGGAACGCCTGGCTACCCTGGCAGAGTGTCTTGAGCGCCCGAATTGGGAGGCAGAGTGTCTATGGCGTCCGAGTAGCGAGGCATAGTGTCTGGGGCGTCTTGCTAGCGAGGCAGAGGGTCTGGAGCGTCTGGCTAGCAAAAAAGTTTTTCAGGAGTCTGGCTAGCGAGGCAGAGTGTCTGGGTGGTCTAGCTAGCGAGGCAGAGTCTCTGGAGTGCTTGGCTTGCGGGGCAGAGTGTCTGGAGCGTCTAGGTAGCAAGGAAGAGTGTCTAGTGCGTCTGGCTAGCGAGGCAGAGTGTCTGGAGTCTGGCTTGCGAGGCAGAGTGTCTAGGTGGTCTGGCTAGCGAGGCAGAGTGTCTGGAGTGCTTGGCTTGCGGGGCAGAGTGTCTGGAGCGTCTGGCAAGCGAGGCAGAGTGTCTGGAGCGCCCGGCTTACGAGGCAGAGTGTCAGGAAAGCCCGGCTTGCGAGGCAGAGTGTCTGGAGCGTCTGGGAAGCAAGGCAGAGTGTCTGGAGCGCCCGGCTGACAAGGCAGAGTGTCTGTAAAGCCCGGCTTTCGAGGCAGAGTGTCTGGAGCGTCTAGGTAGCGTCACAGTGTATCTGGAGCACCTGTCTAGAGAGGCAGAGTGTCTGGAGTGCCCCTAGGTAGCAAGGCAGAGTGTCTAGGGCGTCTGGCTAGCGAGGCAGAGTGTCTAGGGCGTCTGGCTAGCGAGGCAGAGTGTCTGGAGTGCCCGGCTTGCGAGTCAGCGTGTCTAAAGCTTCTTGGTACCGAGGCAGAGAGTTTGAAGCGTCTTGCTATTAATGGAGAGTGTAAAGAGCGTCTGGCCAGTAAGAAAGAGTGACTGGAGCGCCTGGAAGCGTGGGAGAGTGTTTGGAGCGCATGGCTAGCGAGGCAGAGTGTCTGGAGCGCCTGGCTTACGAGGCTGAGTTCCTGGAAAGCCTGGCTTGCGAGGCAGATGGTCTGGAGCGTTTGGGATGCAAGGCAGAGTGTCTGGGGCGTCTCGCTAGTGAGGCAGAGATTCTGGAAAGCCCTGCTTGCAAGGCAGCGTGTCTGGAGCGTCTTGGTAGCGAGGAAGAGTGTCTGGAGCGACTGGCTAGCGATACAGAGTGTCTGGAGCACCTGGCTAGATAGGCAGAGTGTCTGGAGTTTTCGGCTTGCGAGGCAGTTGTCTGGAGCGTCTAAAAGCAAGGCAGAGTGTCTGGGGCGTCTGGCTAGCAAGGCAGAGTGTCTGGAGCGACTGGCTAGCATGTCAGAGTGTCTGGAGTGCCCGGCTTGCGAGGTAGAGTGTCTGGAGCGTCTAGGTAGCAAGGAAGAGTGTCTTGTGCGTCTGGCTAGCGAGGCAGAGTGTCTGGAGTCTGGCTAGCGTGGCAGAGTGTCTGGGGCGCCCGGCTTGCGAGGCAGAGTGTCTGGAGCGTCTAGGTAGCGAGGCGAAGTGTCTAGTGCTTCTGGCTAGCGAGGAAGAGTGTCTGGAGTCTGGCTAGCGAGGCAGAGTGTCTGTAGCGCCCGGCTTGCGAGGCAGAGTGTCTGGAGCGTCTAGGTAGCGAGGCAAAGTGTCCAAGGCGTCTGGCTAGCGAGGCAGAGTGTCTGGAGCGACTGGCCAGCATGGCAGAGTGCCTGGAGCGTCTTGCTAGCTAAACAGAGTTTCTGGAGCGTCTGGCTAGCGAGTCAGAGTGTCTGGAGCGTCTGGCAAGCGAGGCAGAGTGTCCAGAGCGCCCGGCTTACGAGGCAGAGTGTCAGGAAAGCCCGGCTTGCGAGGCAGTGTCTGGAGCGTCTGAATAGCGAGGAAGAGTGTCTGGAGTTTCTGGCTAGCATGGCAGAATGTCTGGAGCGTCTGGCAAGGGAAGCAGAGTGTCTGGAGCGACTGGCTAGCATGGCAGAGTGATTGGAGCACCTGGCTTACGAGGCCGAGTTCCTGGAAAGCCTGGCTTGCGAGGCAGATGGTCTGGAGCGTTTGGGATATAAGGCAGAGTGTCTGGGGTGTCTCGCTAGTGAGGCAGAGATTCTGGAAAGCCCGGCTTGCAAGGCAGCGTGTCTGGAGCGTCTTGGTAGCGAGGAAGAGTGTCTGGAGCGACTGGCTAGCGATACAGAGTGTCTGGAGTTTCTGGCTAGCATGGCAGAATGTCTGGAGCGTCTGGCAAGGGAAGCAGAGTGTCTGGAGCGACTGGCTAGCATGGCAGAGTGTCTGAAGTGCCCAGCTTGCGAGGCAGAGTGTCTCGAGCGTCTGGGTAGCGAGGCAAAGTGTCTAAGGCGTCTGGCTAGCGAGGCAGAGTGTCTGGAGCGACTGGCAAGCAAAGCAGCGTGTTTGGAGCGTCTTTGTTCCGAGTCTAAAGCGTTTTGCTATTGACGGAGAGTGTATAGCTAAGCAGAGTTTCTGGAGCGTCTGGCTAACGAGTCAGAGTGTCTGGGGCATCTGGCAAGCGAAGCAGCGTGTTTGGAGCGTCTTTGTACTTAGTCTAAAACGTCTTGCTATTGAAGGAGAGTGTATGGAGCGGGTGGCTAGCAAGGAAGAGTGACTGGAACACCTGGCTAGCGTGGCAGAGTGTCTGGTGCGACCGAATTGGGAGGCAGAGTGTCTGGAGCGTCCTGGTAGCGAGGCATAGTGTCTCCCAAGACACCTGGCGTCTGGCTTGCGTTGCAGAGTGTCTAGGGCGTCTGGCTAGCGAGGCAGAGTGTCTGGAGTGCCCGGCTTGCGAGTCAGCGTGTCTAAAGCTTCTTGGTACCGAGGCAGAGAGTTTGAAGCGTCTTGCTATTAATGGAGAGTGTAAAGAGCGTCTGGCCAGTAAGAAAGAGTGACTGGAGCGCCTGTCAAGCGTGGGAGAGTGTTTGGAGCGCCTGGCTAGCGAGGCAGAGTGTCTGGAGCGCCTGGCTTACGAGGCCGAGTTCCTGGAAAGCCTGGCTTGCGAGGCAGATGGTCTGGAGCGTTTGTGATGCAAGGCAGAGTGTCTGGGGCGTCTCGCTAGTGAGGCAGAGATTCTGGAAAGCCCGGCTTGCAAGGCAGCGTGTCTGGAGCGTCTTGGTAGCGAGGAAGAGTGTCTGGAGCGACTGGCTAGCGATACAGAGTGTCTGGAGCACCTGGCTAGATAGGCAGAGTGTCTGGAGTTTCCGGCTTGCGACGCAGTTGTCTGGAGCGTCTGAAAGCAAGGCAGAGTGTCTGGGGCGTCTGGCTAGCGAGGCAGAGTGTCTGGAGCGACCGAATTGGGAGGCAGAGTGTCTGGAGCGTCCTGGTAGCGAGGCATAGTGTCTCCCCAGACACCTGGCGCCGGTTTGCGAGGCAGAGGGTCTGGAGCGTTTGGCTAGCAAAACAGTTTTTCTGGAGCGTCTGGCTTGCGTTGCAGAGTGTCTAGGGCGTCTGGCTAGCGAGGCAGAGTGTCTGGAGTGCCCGGCTTGCGAGGCAGCGTGTCTGGAGCGACTTGGTACCGAGGCAGAGATTCTGAAGCGTCCTACTATTAAAGGAGAGTGTATGGAGCGTCTGGCCAGCAAGAAAGAGTGACTGGAGCGCCTGGCTAGCATGGCAAAGTGTCTGGAGCACGTGGCTAGCGAGGCAGAGTGTATGGACTGCCCGGCTTGCGAGGCAAAGTATCTGGAGCACCCGTTTCGCGAAGCAGAGTGTCTAGAGCGTCTGAAAAGCGAGGCAGAGTGACTAGGGGTCCTGGCTAGCGAGGCAGAGTGTCTGTAAAGCCCAGCTTTCGAGGCAGAGTGTCTGGAGCGTCTGAGAAACAAGGCAGAGTGTCTGGAGCGTCTGAGAAACAAGGCAGAGTGTCTGGGACGTCTCGCTAGCGAGGCAGAAAGTCTGGAGTGCCCGGCTTGCGAGACAGCGTGTCTGGAGCTTCTAGGTAGCAAGGCAGAGTGTCTGGAGCGTCTGAATAGCGAGGCAGAGTGTCTGGAGCGACTGGCCAGCAAGGCAGAGTGCCTGGAGCGTCTTGCTAAAGAAGCAGAGTTTCTGGAGCGTCTGGCTAGCGAGACAGAGTGTCTGGAGTTTCTGGCTAGCATGGCGGAATGTCTGGAGCGTCTGGCAAGCGAAGCAGAGTGATTGGAGCGACTCGCTAGCAAAGCAGAAAGTTTGGAGCGTGTTACCACGGATGAAGAGTGTCTGGAGCGACTGGCTAGTCTGGAGTGCCTGGCTAGCGAGGCAAAGTGTATAGAGTGCCCAGCTTGCGAGGCAGAGTATCTCGAGCATCTGGGTTGCAAGGCAGAGTGTCTTAGGTGTCTGGCTAGCGAGGCAGAGTTCCTGGAGCGTCTGGCTAACGAGGAAGAGTGTCTAGGGCGTCTGGCTAGCGAGGCAGAGTGTCTGTAGTGCCCGGCTTGCGAGGCAGCGTGTCTGGAGCGACTTGGTACATAGGCAGAGAGTCTGAAGCGTCTTACTATTCAAGGAGAGTGTATGGAGCGTCTGGCCATCAAGAAAGAGTGACTGGAGCGCCTGGCTAGCATGGCAAAGTGTCTGGAGCACCTGGCTAGCGAGGAAGAGTGTATGGACTGCCCGGCTTGCGAGGCAAAGTTTCTGGAGCACCCGTTTCGCAAGGCAGAGTTTCTGGAGCGTCTGAAAAGCGAGGCACAGTGACTAGGGGTCCTGGCTAGCGAGGCAGAGTGTCGGGAGTTTCTGGCTAGCGTGGCAGAATGTCTGGAGCATCTGGCTAGCGAGTCAGAGTGTCTGGAGATCTGGCAAGCGAGGCAGAGTGTCTGGAGCGTCTGGCAAGCGAGGCAGAGTGTCTGGAGCGCCCGGCTTACGAGGCAGAGTGTCAGGAAAGCCCGGCTTGCGAGGCAGAGTGTCTGGAGCGTCTGGGAAGCAAGGCAGAGTGTCTGGAGCGCCCGGCTGACAAGGCAGAGTGTCTGTAAAGCCCGGCTTTCGAGGCAGAGTGTCTGGAGCGTCTAGGTAGCGTCACAGTGTATCTGGAGCACCTGTCTAGAGAGGCAGAGTGTCTGGAGTGCCCCTAGGTAGCAAACAGAGTGTCTAGGGCGTCTGGCTAGCGAGGCAGAGTGTCTAGGGCGTCTGGCTAGCGAGGCAGAGTGTCTGGAGTGCCCGGCTTGCGAGTCAGCGTGTCTAAAGCTTCTTGGTACCGAGGCAGAGAGTTTGAAGCGTCTTGCTATTAATGGAGAGTGTAAAGAGCGTCTGGCCAGTAAGAAAGAGTGACTGGAGCGCCTGGAAGCGTGGGAGAGTGTTTGGAGCGCATGGCTAGCGAGGCAGAGTGTCTGGAGCGCCTGGCTTACGAGGCCGAGTTCCTGGAAAGCCTGGCTTGCGAGGCAGATGGTCTGGAGCGTTTGGGATGCAAGGCAGAGTGTCTGGGGCGTCTCGCTAGTGAGGCAGAGATTCTGGAAAGCCCTGCTTGCAAGGCAGCGTGTCTGGAGCGTCTTGGTAGCGAGGAAGAGTGTCTGGAGCGACTGGCTAGCGATACAGAGTGTCTGGAGCACCTGGCTAGATAGGCAGAGTGTCTGGAGTTTTCGGCTTGCGAGGCAGTTGTCTGGAGCGTCTAAAAGCAAGGCAGAGTGTCTGGGGCGTCTGGCTAGCAAGGCAGAGTGTCTGGAGCGACTGGCTAGCATGTCAGAGTGTCTGGAGTGCCCGGCTTGCGAGGTAGAGTGTCTGGAGCGTCTAGGTAGCAAGGAAGAGTGTCTTGTGCGTCTGGCTAGCGAGGCAGAGTGTCTGGAGTCTGGCTAGCGTGGCAGAGTGTCTGGGGCGCCCGGCTTGCGAGGCAGAGTGTCTGGAGCGTCTAGGTAGCGAGGCGAAGTGTCTAGTGCTTCTGGCTAGCGAGGAAGAGTGTCTGGAGTCTGGCTAGCGAGGCAGAGTGTCTGTAGCGCCCGGCTTGCGAGGCAGAGTGTCTGGAGCGTCTAGGTAGCGAGGCAAAGTGTCCAAGGCGTCTGGCTAGCGAGGCAGAGTGTCTGGAGCGACTGGCCAGCATGGCAGAGTGCCTGGAGCGTCTTGCTAGTTAAACAGAGTTTCTGGAGCGTCTGGCTAGCGAGTCAGAGTGTCTGGAGCGTCTTGCAAGCGAGGCAGAGTGTCCAGAGCGCCCGGCTTACGAGGCAGAGTGTCAGGAAAGCCCGGCTTGCGAGGCAGAGTGTCTGGAGCGTCTGAATAGCGAGGAAGAGTGTCTGGAGTTTCTGGCTAGCATGGCAGAATGTCTGGAGCGTCTGGCAAGGGAAGCAGAGTGTCTGGAGCGACTGGCTAGCATGGCAGAGTGATTGGAGCACCTGGCTTACGAGGCCGAGTTCCTGGAAAGCCTGGCTTGCGAGGCAGATGGTCTGGAGCGTTTGGGATATAAGGCAGAGTGTCTGGGGTGTCTCGCTAGTGAGGCAGAGATTCTGGAAAGCCCGGCTTGCAAGGCAGCGTGTCTGGAGCGTCTTGGTAGCGAGGAAGAGTGTCTGGAGCGACTGGCTAGCGATACAGAGTGTCTGGAGCACCTGGCTAGATAGGCAGAGTGTCTGGAGTTTCCGGCTTGCGACGCAGTTGTCTGGAGCGTCTGAAAGCAAGGCAGAGTGTCTGGGGCGTCTGGCTAGCGAGGCAGAGTGTATGGACTGCCCGGCTTGCGAGGCAGAGTGTCAGGAAAGCTTGGCTTGCGAGGCAGAGTGTCTGGAGCGTCTGAATAGCGAGGCAGAGTGTCTGGAGTTTCTGGCTAGCATGGCAGAATGTCTGGAGCGTCTGGCAAGGGAAGCAGAGTGTCTGGAGCGACTGGCTAGCATGGCAGAGTGTCTGAAGTGCCCAGCTTGCGAGGCAGAGTGTCTCGAGCGTCTGAATAGCGAGGAAGAGTGTCTGGAGTTTCTGGCTAGCATGGCAGAATGTCTGGAGCGTCTGGCAAGGGAAGCAGAGTGTCTGGAGCGACTGGCTAGCATGGCAGAGTGATTGGAGCACCTGGCTTACGAGGCCGAGTTCCTGGAAAGCCTGGCTTGCGAGGCAGATGGTCTGGAGCGTTTGGGATATAAGGCAGAGTGTCTGGGGTGTCTCGCTAGTGAGGCAGAGATTCTGGAAAGCCCGGCTTGCAAGGCAGCGTGTCTGGAGCGTCTTGGTAGCGAGGAAGAGTGTCTGGAGCGACTGGCTAGCGATACAGAGTGTCTGGAGTTTCTGGCTAGCATGGCAGAATGTCTGGAGCGTCTGGCAAGGGAAGCAGAGTGTCTGGAGCGACTGGCTAGCATGGCAGAGTGTCTGAAGTGCCCAGCTTGCGAGGCAGAGTGTCTCGAGCGTCTGGGTAGCGAGGCAAAGTGTCTAAGGCGTCTGGCTAGCGAGGCAGAGTGTCTGGAGCGACTGGCAAGCGAAGCAGCGTGTTTGGAGCGTCTTTGTTCCGAGTCTAAAGCGTTTTGCTATTGACGGAGAGTGTATAGCTAAGCAGAGTTTCTGGAGCGTCTGGCTAACGAGTCAGAGTGTCTGGGGCATCTGGCAAGCGAAGCAGCGTGTTTGGAGCGTCTTTGTACTTAGTCTAAAACGTCTTGCTATTGAAGGAGAGTGTATGGAGCGGGTGGCTAGCAAGGAAGAGTGACTGGAACACCTGGCTAGCGTGGCAGAGTGTCTGGTGCGACCGAATTGGGAGGCAGAGTGTCTGGAGCGTCCTGGTAGCGAGGCATAGTGTCTCCCAAGACACCTGGCGTCTGGCTTGCGTTGCAGAGTGTCTAGGGCGTCTGGCTAGCGAGGCAGAGTGTCTGGAGTGCCCGGCTTGCGAGTCAGCGTGTCTAAAGCTTCTTGGTACCGAGGCAGAGAGTTTGAAGCGTCTTGCTATTAATGGAGAGTGTAAAGAGCGTCTGGCCAGTAAGAAAGAGTGACTGGAGCGCCTGTCAAGCGTGGGAGAGTGTTTGGAGCGCCTGGCTAGCGAGGCAGAGTGTCTGGAGCGCCTGGCTTACGAGGCCGAGTTCCTGGAAAGCCTGGCTTGCGAGGCAGATGGTCTGGAGCGTTTGTGATGCAAGGCAGAGTGTCTGGGGCGTCTCGCTAGTGAGGCAGAGATTCTGGAAAGCCCGGCTTGCAAGGCAGCGTGTCTGGAGCGTCTTGGTAGCGAGGAAGAGTGTCTGGAGCGACTGGCTAGCGATACAGAGTGTCTGGAGCACCTGGCTAGATAGGCAGAGTGTCTGGAGTTTCCGGCTTGCGACGCAGTTGTCTGGAGCGTCTGAAAGCAAGGCAGAGTGTCTGGGGCGTCTGGCTAGCGAGGCAGAGTGTCTGGAGCGACTGGCTAGCGAGGCAGAGTGTATGGACTGCCCGGCTTGCGAGGCAGAGTGTCTGGAGCGTCTAGGTAGCGAGGCAAAGTGTCCAAGGCGCCTTGCTAGCGAGGCAGAGTGTCTGGAGCGACTGGCCAGCATGGCAGAGTGCCTGGAGCGTCTTGCTAGCTAAACAGAGTTTCTGGAGCGTCTGGCTAGCGAGTCAGAGTGACTGGAGCGTCTGGCAAGCGAGGCAGAGTGTCCAGAGCGCCCGGCTTACGAGGCAGAGTGTCAGGAAAGCTTGGCTAGCGAGGCAGAGTGTCTAGAGCGTCTGAATAGCGAGGCAGAGTGTCTGGAGTTTCTGGCTAGCATGGCAGAATGTCTGGAGCGTCTGGCAAGGGAAGCAGAGTGTCTGGAGCGACTGGCTAGCATGGCAGAGTGTCTAGAGTGCCTGGCTAGCGAGGCAGAGTGTCTGAAGTGCCCAGCTTGCGAGGCAGAGTGTCTCGAGCGTCTGGGTAGCAAGGCAGAGTGTCTGGAACGCCCGGCTTCCGAGGAAGAGTGTCTGGAGCGTCTGGGTAGCGAGGCAAAGTGTCTAAGGCATCTGGCTAGCGAGGCAGAGTGTCTGGAGCGACTGGCAAGCGAAGCAGCGTGTTTGGAGCGTCTTTGTTCCAAGTCTAAAGCGTTTTGCTATTGACGGAGAGTGTATAGCTAAGCAGAGTTTCTGGAGCGTCTGGCTAACGAGTCAGAGTGTCTGGGGCATCTGGCAAGCGAAGCAGCGTGTTTGGAGCGTCTTTGTACTTAGTCTAAAACGTCTTGCTATTGAAGGAGAGTGTATGGAGCGGGTGGCTAGCAAGGAAGAGTGACTGGAACACCTGGCTAGCGTGGCAGAGTGTCTGGAGCGACCGAATTGGGAGGCAGAGTGTCTGGAGCGTCCTGGTAGCGAGGCATAGTGTCTCCCCAGACACCTGGCGCCGGTTTGCGAGGCAGAGGGTCTGGAGCGTTTGGCTAGCAAAACAGTTTTTCTGGAGCGTCTGGCTTGCGTTGCAGAGTGTCTAGGGCGTCTGGCTAGCGAGGCAGAGTGTCTGGAGTGCCCGGCTTGCGAGGCAGCGTGTCTGGAGCGACTTGGTACCGAGGCAGAGATTCTGAAGCGTCCTACTATTAAAGGAGAGTGTATGGAGCGTCTGGCCAGCAAGAAAGAGTGACTGGAGCGCCTGGCTAGCATGGCAAAGTGTCTGTAGCACGTGGCTAGCGAGGCAGAGTGTATGGACTGCCCGGCTTGCGAGGCAAAGTATCTGGAGCACCCGTTTCGCGAAGCAGAGTGTCTAGAGCGTCTGAAAAGCGAGGCAGAGTGACTAGGGGTCCTGGCTAGCGAGGCAGAGTGTCTGTAAAGCCCAGCTTTCGAGGCAGAGTGTCTGGAGCGTCTGAGAAACAAGGCAGAGTGTCTGGAGCGTCTGAGAAACAAGGCAGAGTGTCTGGGACGTCTCGCTAGCGAGGCAGAAAGTCTGGAGTGCCCGGCTTGCGAGACAGCGTGTCTGGAGCTTCTAGGTAGCAAGGCAGAGTGTCTGGAGCGTCTGAATAGCGAGGCAGAGTGTCTGGAGCGACTGGCCAGCAAGGCAGAGTGCCTGGAGCGTCTTGCTAAAGAAGCAGAGTTTCTGGAGCGTCTGGCTAGCGAGACAGAGTGTCTGGAGTTTCTGGCTAGCATGGCGGAATGTCTGGAGCGTCTGGCAAGCGAAGCAGAGTGATTGGAGCGACTCGCTAGCAAAGCAGAAAGTTTGGAGCGTGTTACCACGGAGGAAGAGTGTCTGGAGCGACTGGCTAGTCTGGAGTGCCTGGCTAGCGAGGCAAAGTGTATAGAGTGCCCAGCTTGCGAGGCAGAGTATCTCGAGCATCTGGGTTGCAAGGCAGAGTGTCTTAGGTGTCTGGCTAGCGAGGCAGAGTTCCTGGAGCGTCTGGCTAACGAGGAAGAGTGTCTGGAGCGTCTGGCTTCTACGGCATAGTGTCTGGAGCGTCTGGCTAGCGAGGCAGAGTGTGTGGAGCACCCGGCTAACGAGGCAGAGTGTCCGGAGCGTCTGGTTAGCGAGGTAGAGTGTCTGGAGCGTCTGGCAAGCAAAGCAGAGTGTCTGGAGCGACTCGCTAGCAAAGCAGCAGGTTTAGAGCGTGTTACCACGGAGGAAGAGTGTCTGGAGCGACTGGCTAGCAAGGAAGAGTGTCTGGAGTGCCTGGCTAGCGAGGCAGAGTGTCTGAAGTGCCCAGCTTGCGAGGCAGAGTGTCTCGAGCGTCTGGGTAGCAAGGCAGAGTGTCTGGAACGCCCGGCTTCCGAGGCAGAGTGTCTGGAGCGTCTGGCCAGCATGGCAGATTGCCTGCAGCGTCTTGCTAGCTAAGCAGAGTTTCTGGAGCGTCTGGCTAGCAAGGAAGAGTGACTGGAACACCTGGCTAACGTGGCAGAGTGTCTGGAGCGACCGAATTGGGAGGCAGAGTGTCTGGAGCGTCCTGGTAGCGAGGCATAGTGTCTCCCCAGACACTTGGCGCCTGGCTAGCGAGGCAGAGGGTCTGGAGCGTTTGGATAGCAAAACAGTTTTTCTGGAGCGTCTGGCTTGCGTTGCAGAGTGTCTAGGGCGTCTGGCTAGCGAGGCAGAGTGTCTGTAGTACCCGGCTTGCGAGGCAGCGTGTCTGGAGCGACTTGGTACATAGGCAGAGAGTCTGAAGCGTCTTACTATTCAAGGAGAGTGTATGGAGCGTCTGGCCATCAAGAAAGAGTGACTGGAGCGCCTGGCTAGCATGGCAAAGTGTCTGGAGCACCTGGCTAGCGAGGAAGAGTGTATGGACTGCCCGGCTTGCGAGGCAAAGTTTCTGGAGCACCCGTTTCGCGAGGCAGAGTTTCTGGAGCGTCTGAAAAGCGAGGCACAGTGACTAGGGGTCCTGGCTAGCGAGGCAGAGTGTCGGGAGTTTCTGGTTAGCGTGGCAGAATGTCTGGAGCATCTGGCTAGCGAGTCAGAGTGTCTGGAGATCTGGCAAGCGAGGCAGAGTGTCTGGAGCGTCTGGCAAGCGAGGCAGAGTGTCTGGAGCGCCCGGCTTACGAGGCAGAGTGTCAGGAAAGCCCGGCTTGCGAGGCAGAGTGTCTGGAGCGTCTGGGAAGCAAGGCAGAGTGTCTGGAGCGCCCGGCTGACAAGGCAGAGTGTCTGTAAAGCCCGGCTTTCGAGGCAGAGTGTCTGGAGCGTCTAGGTAGCGTCACAGTGTATCTGGAGCACCTGGCTAGAGAGGCAGAGTGTCTGGAGTGCCCCTAGGTAGCAAGGCAGAGTGTCTAGGGCGTCTGGCTAGCGAGGCAGAGTGTCTAGGGCGTCTGGCTAGCGAGGCAGAGTGTCTGGAGTGCCCGGCTTGCGAGGAAGAGTGTCTGGAGCGTCTGGGTAGCGAGGCAAAGTGTCTAAGGCATCTGGCTAGCGAGGCAGAGTGTCTGGAGCGACTGGCAAGCGAAGCAGCGTGTTTGGAGCGTCTTTGTTCCGAGTCTAAAGCGTTTTGCTATTGACGGAGAGTGTATAGCTAAGCAGAGTTTCTGGAGCGTCTGGCTAACGAGTCAGAGTGTCTGGGAAATCTGGCAAGCGAAGCAGCGTGTTTGGAGCGTCTTTGTACTTAGTCTAAAACGTCTTGCTATTGAAGGAGAGTGTATGGAGCGGGTGGCTAGCAAGGAAGAGTGACTGGAACACCTGGCTAGCGTGGCAGAGTGTCTGGAGCGACCGAATTGGGAGGCAGAGTGTCTGGAGCGTCCTGGTAGCGAGGCATAGTGTCTCCCCAGACACCTGGCGCCGGTTTGCGAGGCAGAGGGTCTGGAGCGTTTGGCTAGCAAAACAGTTTTTCTGGAGCGTCTGGCTTGCGTTGCAGAGTGTCTAGGGCGTCTGGCTAGCGAGGCAGAGTGTCTGGAGTGCCCGGCTTGCGAGGCAGCGTGTCTGGAGCGACTTGGTACCGAGGCAGAGATTCTGAAGCGTCCTACTATTAAAGGAGAGTGTATGGAGCGTCTGGCCAGCAAGAAAGAGTGACTGGAGCGCCTGGCTAGCATGGCAAAGTGTCTGTAGCACGTGGCTAGCGAGGCAGAGTGTATGGACTGCCCGGCTTGCGAGGCAAAGTATCTGGAGCACCCGTTTCGCGAAGCAGAGTGTCTAGAGCGTCTGAAAAGCGAGGCAGAGTGACTAGGGGTCCTGGCTAGCGAGGCAGAGTGTCTGTAAAGCCCAGCTTTCGAGGCAGAGTGTCTGGAGCGTCTGAGAAACAAGGCAGAGTGTCTGGAGCGTCTGAGAAACAAGGCAGAGTGTCTGGGACGTCTCGCTAGCGAGGCAGAAAGTCTGGAGTGCCCGGCTTGCGAGACAGCGTGTCTGGAGCTTCTAGGTAGCAAGGCAGAGTGTCTGGAGCGTCTGAATAGCGAGGCAGAGTGTCTGGAGCGACTGGCCAGCAAGGCAGAGTGCCTGGAGCGTCTTGCTAAAGAAGCAGAGTTTCTGGAGCGTCTGGCTAGCGAGACAGAGTGTCTGGAGTTTCTGGCTAGCATGGCGGAATGTCTGGAGCGTCTGGCAAGCGAAGCAGAGTGATTGGAGCGACTCGCTAGCAAAGCAGAAAGTTTGGAGCGTGTTACCACGGAGGAAGAGTGTCTGGAGCGACTGGCTAGTCTGGAGTGCCTGGCTAGCGAGGCAAAGTGTATAGAGTGCCCAGCTAGCGAGGCAGAGTATCTCGAGCATCTGGGTTGCAAGGCAGAGTGTCTTAGGTGTCTGGCTAGCGAGGCACAGTTCCTGGAGCGTCTGGCTAACGAGGAAGAGTGTCTGGAGCGTCTGGCTTCTACGGCATAGTGTCTGGAGCGTCTGGCTAGCGAGGCAGAGTGTGTGGAGCACCCGGCTAACGAGGCAGAGTGTCCGGAGCGTCTGGTTAGCGAGGTAGAGTGTCTGGAGCGTCTGGCAAGCAAAGCAGAGTGTCTGGAGCGACTCGCTAGCAAAGCAGCAGGTTTAGAGCGTGTTACCACGGAGGAAGAGTGTCTGGAGCGACTGGCTAGCAAGGAAGAGTGTCTGGAGTGCCTGGCTAGCGAGGCAGAGTGTCTGAAGTGCCCAGCTTGCGAGGCAGAGTGTCTCGAGCGTCTGGGTAGCAAGGCAGAGTGTCTGGAACGCCCGGCTTCCGAGGCAGAGTGTCTGGAGCGTCTGGCCAGCATGGCAGATTGCTTGCAGCGTCTTGCTAGCTAAGCAGAGTTTCTGGAGCGTCTGGCTAGCAAGGAAGAGTGACTGGAACACCTGGCTAACGTGGCAGAGTGTCTGGAGCGACCGAATTGGGAGGCAGAGTGTCTGGAGCGTCCTGGTAGCGAGGCATAGTGTCTCCCCAGACACTTGGCGCCTGGCTAGCGAGGCAGAGGGTCTGGAGCGTTTGGATAGCAAAACAGTTTTTCTGGAGCGTCTGGCTTGCGTTGCAGAGTGTCTAGGGCGTCTGGCTAGCGAGGCAGAGTGTCTGTAGTACCCGGCTTGCGAGGCAGCGTGTCTGGAGCGACTTGGTACATAGGCAGAGAGTCTGAAGCGTCTTACTATTCAAGGAGAGTGTATGGAGCGTCTGGCCATCAAGAAAGAGTGACTGGAGCGCCTGGCTAGCATGGCAAAGTGTCTGGAGCACCTGGCTAGCGAGGAAGAGTGTATGGACTGCCCGGCTTGCGAGGCAAAGTTTCTGGAGCACCCGTTTCGCGAGGCAGAGTTTCTGGAGCGTCTGAAAAGCGAGGCACAGTGACTAGGGGTCCTGGCTAGCGAGGCAGAGTGTCGGGAGTTTCTGGTTAGCGTGGCAGAATGTCTGGAGCATCTGGCTAGCGAGTCAGAGTGTCTGGAGATCTGGCAAGCGAGGCAGAGTGTCTGGAGCGTCTGGCAAGCGAGGCAGAGTGTCTGGAGCGCCCGGCTTACGAGGCAGAGTGTCAGGAAAGCCCGGCTTGCGAGGCAGAGTGTCTGGAGCGTCTGGGAAGCAAGGCAGAGTGTCTGGAGCGCCCGGCTGACAAGGCAGAGTGTCTGTAAAGCCCGGCTTTCGAGGCAGAGTGTCTGGAGCGTCTAGGTAGCGTCACAGTGTATCTGGAGCACCTGGCTAGAGAGGCAGAGTGTCTGGAGTGCCCCTAGGTAGCAAGGCAGAGTGTCTAGGGCGTCTGGCTAGCGAGGCAGAGTGTCTAGGGCGTCTGGCTAGCGAGGCAGAGTGTCTGGAGTGCCCGGCTTGCGAGGAAGAGTGTCTGGAGCGTCTGGGTAGCGAGGCAAAGTGTCTAAGGCATCTGGCTAGCGAGGCAGAGTGTCTGGAGCGACTGGCAAGCGAAGCAGCGTGTTTGGAGCGTCTTTGTTCCGAGTCTAAAGCGTTTTGCTATTGACGGAGAGTGTATAGCTAAGCAGAGTTTCTGGAGCGTCTGGCTAACGAGTCAGAGTGTCTGGGAAATCTGGCAAGCGAAGCAGCGTGTTTGGAGCGTCTTTGTACTTAGTCTAAAACGTCTTGCTATTGAAGGAGAGTGTATGGAGCGGGTGGCTAGCAAGGAAGAGTGACTGGAACACCTGGCTAGCGTGGCAGAGTGTCTGGAGCGACCGAATTGGGAGGCAGAGTGTCTGGAGCGTCCTGGTAGCGAGGCATAGTGTCTCCCCAGACACCTGGCGCCGGTTTGCGAGGCAGAGGGTCTGGAGCGTTTGGCTAGCAAAACAGTTTTTCTGGAGCGTCTGGCTTGCGTTGCAGAGTGTCTAGGGCGTCTGGCTAGCGAGGCAGAGTGTCTGGAGTGCCCGGCTTGCGAGGCAGCGTGTCTGGAGCGACTTGGTACCGAGGCAGAGATTCTGAAGCGTCCTACTATTAAAGGAGAGTGTATGGAGCGTCTGGCCAGCAAGAAAGAGTGACTGGAGCGCCTGGCTAGCATGGCAAAGTGTCTGTAGCACGTGGCTAGCGAGGCAGAGTGTATGGACTGCCCGGCTTGCGAGGCAAAGTATCTGGAGCACCCGTTTCGCGAAGCAGAGTGTCTAGAGCGTCTGAAAAGCGAGGCAGAGTGACTAGGGGTCCTGGCTAGCGAGGCAGAGTGTCTGTAAAGCCCAGCTTTCGAGGCAGAGTGTCTGGAGCGTCTGAGAAACAAGGCAGAGTGTCTGGAGCGTCTGAGAAACAAGGCAGAGTGTCTGGGACGTCTCGCTAGCGAGGCAGAAAGTCTGGAGTGCCCGGCTTGCGAGACAGCGTGTCTGGAGCTTCTAGGTAGCAAGGCAGAGTGTCTGGAGCGTCTGAATAGCGAGGCAGAGTGTCTGGAGCGACTGGCCAGCAAGGCAGAGTGCCTGGAGCGTCTTGCTAAAGAAGCAGAGTTTCTGGAGCGTCTGGCTAGCGAGACAGAGTGTCTGGAGTTTCTGGCTAGCATGGCGGAATGTCTGGAGCGTCTGGCAAGCGAAGCAGAGTGATTGGAGCGACTCGCTAGCAAAGCAGAAAGTTTGGAGCGTGTTACCACGGAGGAAGAGTGTCTGGAGCGACTGGCTAGTCTGGAGTGCCTGGCTAGCGAGGCAAAGTGTATAGAGTGCCCAGCTAGCGAGGCAGAGTATCTCGAGCATCTGGGTTGCAAGGCAGAGTGTCTTAGGTGTCTGGCTAGCGAGGCACAGTTCCTGGAGCGTCTGGCTAACGAGGAAGAGTGTCTGGAGCGTCTGGCTTCTACGGCATAGTGTCTGGAGCGTCTGGCTAGCGAGGCAGAGTGTGTGGAGCACCCGGCTAACGAGGCAGAGTGTCCGGAGCGTCTGGTTAGCGAGGTAGAGTGTCTGGAGCGTCTGGCAAGCAAAGCAGAGTGTCTGGAGCGACTCGCTAGCAAAGCAGCAGGTTTAGAGCGTGTTACCACGGAGGAAGAGTGTCTGGAGCGACTGGCTAGCAAGGAAGAGTGTCTGGAGTGCCTGGCTAGCGAGGCAGAGTGTCTGAAGTGCCCAGCTTGCGAGGCAGAGTGTCTCGAGCGTCTGGGTAGCAAGGCAGAGTGTCTGGAACGCCCGGCTTCCGAGGCAGAGTGTCTGGAGCGTCTGGCCAGCATGGCAGATTGCTTGCAGCGTCTTGCTAGCTAAGCAGAGTTTCTGGAGCGTCTGGCTAGCAAGGAAGAGTGACTGGAACACCTGGCTAACGTGGCAGAGTGTCTGGAGCGACCGAATTGGGAGGCAGAGTGTCTGGAGCGTCCTGGTAGCGAGGCATAGTGTCTCCCCAGACACTTGGCGCCTGGCTAGCGAGGCAGAGGGTCTGGAGCGTTTGGATAGCAAAACAGTTTTTCTGGAGCGTCTGGCTTGCGTTGCAGAGTGTCTAGGGCGTCTGGCTAGCGAGGCAGAGTGTCTGTAGTACCCGGCTTGCGAGGCAGCGTGTCTGGAGCGACTTGGTACATAGGCAGAGAGTCTGAAGCGTCTTACTATTCAAGGAGAGTGTATGGAGCGTCTGGCCATCAAGAAAGAGTGACTGGAGCGCCTGGCTAGCATGGCAAAGTGTCTGGAGCACCTGGCTAGCGAGGAAGAGTGTATGGACTGCCCGGCTTGCGAGGCAAAGTTTCTGGAGCACCCGTTTCGCGAGGCAGAGTTTCTGGAGCGTCTGAAAAGCGAGGCACAGTGACTAGGGGTCCTGGCTAGCGAGGCAGAGTGTCGGGAGTTTCTGGTTAGCGTGGCAGAATGTCTGGAGCATCTGGCTAGCGAGTCAGAGTGTCTGGAGATCTGGCAAGCGAGGCAGAGTGTCTGGAGCGTCTGGCAAGCGAGGCAGAGTGTCTGGAGCGCCCGGCTTACGAGGCAGAGTGTCAGGAAAGCCCGGCTTGCGAGGCAGAGTGTCTGGAGCGTCTGGGAAGCAAGGCAGAGTGTCTGGAGCGCCCGGCTGACAAGGCAGAGTGTCTGTAAAGCCCGGCTTTCGAGGCAGAGTGTCTGGAGCGTCTAGGTAGCGTCACAGTGTATCTGGAGCACCTGGCTAGAGAGGCAGAGTGTCTGGAGTGCCCCTAGGTAGCAAGGCAGAGTGTCTAGGGCGTCTGGCTAGCGAGGCAGAGTGTCTAGGGCGTCTGGCTAGCGAGGCAGAGTGTCTGGAGTGCCCGGCTTGCGAGTCAGCGTGTCTAAAGCTTCTTGGTACCGAGGCAGAGAGTTTGAAGCGTCTTGCTATTAATGGAGAGTGTAAAGAGCGTCTGGCCAGTAAGAAAGAGTGACTGGAGCGCCTGGCAAGCGTGGGAGAGTGTTTGGAGCGCATGGCTAGCGAGGCAGAGTGTCTGGAGCGTCTGAAAAGCGAGGCAGAGTGACTAGGGGTCCTGGCTAGCGAGGCAGAGTGTCGGGAGTTTCTGGCTAGCATGGCAGAATGTCTGGAGCATCTGGCTAGCGAGTCAGAGTGTCTGGAGCGTCTGGCAATCGAGGCAGAGTGTCTGGAGCGTCTGGGAAGCAAGGCAGAGTGTCTGGAGCGCCCGGCTGACAAGGCAGTGTTTCTGTAAAGCCCAGCTTTCGAGGCAGAGTGTCTGGAGCGTCTGAGAAACAAGGCAGAGTGTCTGGGACGTCTCGCTAGCGAGGCAGAAAGTCTGGAGTGCCCGCCTTGCGAGTCAGCGTGTCTAAAGCTTCTTGGTACCGAGGCAGAGAGTTTGAATCGTCTTGTTATTAATGGAGAGTGTAAAGAGCGTCTGGCCAGCAAGAAAGAGTGACTGGAGCGCCTGGCAAGCGTGAGAGAGTGTTTGTAGCGCCTGGCTAGCGAGGCAGAGTGTCTGGAGCGCGCGGCTTACGAGGCAGAGTTTCTGGAAAGCCTGGCTTGCGAGGCAGAGTGTCTGGAGCGTTTGGGATGCAAGGCAGAGTGTCTGGGGCGTCTCGCTAGCGAGGCAGAGATGCTGGAAAGCCCGGCTTGCGGGGCAGTGTGTCTGGAGCGTCTTGGTATCGAGGAAGAGTGTCTGGAGCGACTGGCTAGCGATACAGAGTGTCTGGAGCACCTGGCTAGCGAGGCAGAGTGTCTGGAGTGCCCGGCTTGCGAGGCAGTTGTCTGGAGCGTCTAAAAGCAAGGCAGAGTGTCTGGGGCGTCTGGCTAGCGAGGAAGAGTGTCTGGAGCGTCTGGCTAGCATGGCAGAGTGTCTGGAGTGCCCGGCTTGCGAGGCAGAGTGTCTGGAGCGTCTAGCTAGCAAGGAAGAGTGTCTAGTGCGTCTGGCTAGCGAGGCAGAGTGTCTGGAGTCTGGCTAGCGAGGCAGAGTGTCTGGGGCGCCCGGCTTGCAAGGCAGAGTGCCTGGAGCGTTTTGCTAAAGAAGCAGAGTTTCTGGATTGTCTGGCTAGCGAGGCAGAGTGTCTGGAGTTTCTGGCTAGCATGGCAGAATGTCTGGAGCGTCTGGAAAGCAAAGCAGAGTGTCTGGAGCGACTCGCTAGCAAAGCAGAGAGTTTGGAGCGTGTTACCACGGAGGAAGAGTGTCTGGAGCGACTGGCTAGCAAGGAAGAGTCCCGGTTACTGCACCAAGCAGTAACCCTGGTATTACTGTCAGTAGCACCATGCTAACTAGCACCACCATAGCACCAAGCAGTGACCCTGGTATTACTGTCAGTAGCACCATGCTAACTAGCACCACCATAGCACCAAGCAGTAACCCTGGTATTACTGTCAGTAGCACCGTGCTAACTAGCACCACCATAGCACCAAGCAGTGACCCTGGTATTACTGTCAATAGCACCGTGCTTACTAGCACCACCATAGCACCAAGCAGTGACCCTGGTATTACTGTCAGAAGCACCGTGCTAACTAGCACCACCATAGCACCAAGCAGTAACCCTGGTATTACTGTCAGTAGCACCATGCTAACTAACACCACCATAGCACCAAGCAGTGACCCTGGTATTACTGTCAGAAGCACCGTGCTTACTAGCACCACCATAGCACCAAGCAGTAACCCTGGTATTACTGTCAGTAGCACCATGCTAACTAACACCACCATAGCACCAAGCAGTGACCCTGGTATTACTGTCAGTAGCACAGTGTTAACCAGCATCACCATAGCACCAAGCAGTGACCCTGGTATTACTGTCAGTAGCACCGTGCAAACTAGCACCACCATAGCACCAAGCAGTGACCCTGGTATTACTGTCAGAAGCACCGTGCTAACTAGCACCACCATAGCACCAAGCAGTGACCCTGGTATTACTCTCAGTAGCACCATGCTAACCAGCACCACCATAGCACCAAGCAGTGACCCTGGTATTAGTGTCAGTAGCACTGTGCTTACTAGCACCACCCTAGCACCAAGCAGTAACCCTGGTATTACTGTCAGTAGCACTGTGCTAACTAGCACCACCATAGCACCATGCAGTGACCCTGGTATTACTGTCAGTAGCACCATGCTAACAAGCACCTTCATAGCACCAAGCAGTAACCCTGGTATTACTGTCAGTAGCACCGTGCTAACAAGCACCACCATAGCACCAAGCAGTGACCCTGGTATTACTGTCAGTAGCACTGTGCTTACTAGCACCACCCTAGCACCAAGCAGTAACCCTGGTATTACTGTCAGTAGCACTGTGCTAACTAGCACCACCATAGCACCATGCAGTGACCCTGGTATTACTGTCAGTAGCACCATGCTAACAAGCACCTTCATAGCACCAAGCAGTAACCCTGGTATTACTGTCAGTAGCACCGTGCTAACAAGCACCACCATAGCACCAAGCAGTGACCCTGGTATTACTGTCAGTAGCACCGTGCTAACTAGCATCACCATAGCACCAAGCAGTAACTCTGGTATTACTGTCAGAAGCACCATGCTAACTAGCATCACCATAGCACCAAGCAGTGACCCTGGTATTACTGTCAGTAGCACCATGCTAACTAGCACCACCATAGCACCAAGCAGTGACCCTGGTATTACTGTCAGTAGCACCGTGCTAACTAGCACCACCATAGCACCAAGCAGTGACCCTGGTAATACTTTCAGTAGCACCGTGCTAACTAGCACCACCATAGCACCAAGCAGTGACCCTGGTATTACTCTCAGTAGCACCGTGCTAACTAGCACCACCATAGCACCAAGCAGTGACCCTGGTATTACTGTCAGTAGCACCATGTTAACTAGCACCACCATAGCACCAAGCAGGGACCCTAGTATTACTGTAAGTAGCACCGTGCTTACTAGCACCACCATAGCACCAAGCAGTGACCCTGGTATTACTGTCAGAAGCACCGTGCTAACTAGCACCACCATAGCACCAAGCAGTGACCCTGGTATTACTGTCAGTAGCACCATGCTAACTAGCACCACCATAGCACCAAGCAGTGACCCTGGTATTACTGTCAGTAGCACTGTGCTAACTAGCACCACCCTAGCACCAAGCAGTAACCCTGGTATTACTGTCAATAGCACCGTGCTTACTAGCACCACCATAGCACCAAGCAGTGACCCTGGTATTACTGTCAGTAGCACCATGCTAACTAACACCACCATAGCACCAAGCAGTGACCCTGGTATTACTGTCAGTAACACCGTGCTAACTAGCACCACCATAGCACCAAGCAGTGACCCTGGTATTACTGTCAGTAGCACCGTGCTAACTAGCACCACCATAGCACCAAGCAGTGACCCTAATAATACTGTCAGTAGCACCGTGCTAACTAGCACCACCATAGCACCAAGCAGGGACCCTAGTATTACTGTAAGTAGCACCATGCTAACTAGCATCACCATAGCACCAAGCAGTGACCCTGGTATTACTGTCAGTAGCACCATGCTAACTAACACCACCATAGCACCAAGCAGTGACCCTGGTATTACTGTCAGTAGCACCGTGCTAACTAGCACCACCATAGCACCAAGCAGTGACCCTGGTATTACTGTCAGAAGCACCGTGCTAACTAGCACCACCATAGCACCAAGCAGTGACCCTGGTATTACTCTCAGTAGCACCGTGCTAACCAGCACCACCATAGCACCAAGCAGTGACCCTGGTATTACTGTCAGTAGCACTGTGCTTACTAGCACCTCCCTAGCACCAAGCAGTAACCCTGGTATTACTGTCAGTAGCACTGTGCTAACTAGCACCACCGTAGCACCATGCAGTGACCCTGGTATTACTGTCAGTAGCACCATGCTAACTAGCATCACCATAGCACCAAGCAGTGACCCTGGTATTACTGTCAGTAGCACCATGCTAACTAGCACCACCATAGCACCAAGCAGTGACCCTGGTATTATTGTCAGTAGCACCGTGCTAACTAGCACCACCATAGCACCAAGCAGTGACCCTGGTAATACTTTCAGTAGCACCGTGCTAACTAGCACCACCATAGCACCAAGCAGTGACCCTGGTATTACTGTCAGTAGCACCATGTTAACTAGCACCACCATAGCACCAAGCAGTGACCCTGGTAATACTGTCAGTAGCACCATGCTAACAAGCACCACCATAGCACCGAGCAGTGACCCTGGTATTACTGTCAGTAGCACCATGCTAACTAGCACCACCATAGCACCAAGCAGTGACCCTGGTAATACTGTCAGTAGCACCGTGCTAACTAGCACCACCATAGCACTAAGCAGTGACCCTGGTATTACTGTCAGTAGCACCGTGCTAACTAGCACCACCATAGCACCAAGCAGTGACCCTGGTAATACTTTCAGTAGCACCGTGCTAACTAGCACCACCATAGCACCAAGCAGTGACCCTGGTATTACTCTCAGTAGCACCGTGCTAACTAGCACCACCATAGCACCAAGCAGTGACCCTGGTATTACTGTCAGTAGCACCATGTTAACTAGCACCACCATAGCACCAAGCAGGGACCCTAGTATTACTGTAAGTAGCACCGTGCTTACTAGCACCACCATAGCACCAAGCAGTGACCCTGGTATTACTGTCAGAAGCACCGTGCTAACTAGCACCACCATAGCACCAAGCAGTGACCCTGGTATTACTGTCAGTAGCACCATGCTAACTAGCACCACCATAGCACCAAGCAGTGACCCTGGTATTACTGTCAGTAGCACTGTGCTAACTAGCACCACCCTAGCACCAAGCAGTAACCCTGGTATTACTGTCAATAGCACCGTGCTTACTAGCACCACCATAGCACCAAGCAGTGACCCTGGTATTACTGTCAGTAGCACCATGCTAACTAACACCACCATAGCACCAAGCAGTGACCCTGGTATTACTGTCAGTAACACCGTGCTAACTAGCACCACCATAGCACCAAGCAGTGACCCTGGTATTACTGTCAGTAGCACCGTGCTAACTAGCACCACCATAGCACCAAGCAGTGACCCTAATAATACTGTCAGTAGCACCGTGCTAACTAGCACCACCATAGCACCAAGCAGGGACCCTAGTATTACTGTAAGTAGCACCGTGCTAACTAGCACCACCATAGCACCAAGCAGTGACCCTGGTATTACTGTCAGTAGCACCATGCTAACTAGCACCACCATAGCACCAAGCAGTGACCCTGGTATTACTGTCAGAAGCACCGTGCTAACTAGCACCACCATAGCACCAAGCAGTGACCCTGGTATTACTCTCAGTAGCACCGTGCTAACCAGCACCACCATAGCACCAAGCAGTGACCCTGGTATTACTGTCAGTAGCACTGTGCTTACTAGCACCTCCCTAGCACCAAGCAGTAACCCTGGTATTACTGTCAGTAGCACTGTGCTAACTAGCACCACCGTAGCACCATGCAGTGACCCTGGTATAACTGTCAGTAGCACCATGCTAACTAGCATCACCATAGCACCAAGCAGTGACCCTGGTATTACTGTCAGTAGCACCATGCTAACTAGCACCACCATAGCACCAAGCAGTGACCCTGGTATTATTGTCAGTAGCACCGTGCTAACTAGCACCACCATAGCACCAAGCAGTGACCCTGGTAATACTTTCAGTAGCACCGTGCTAACTAGCACCACCATAGCACCAAGCAGTGACCCTGGTATTACTGTCAGTAGCACCATGTTAACTAGCACCACCATAGCACCAAGCAGTGACCCTGGTAATACTGTCAGTAGCACCATGCTAACAAGCACCACCATAGCACCGAGCAGTGACCCTGGTATTACTGTCAGTAGCACCATGCTAACTAGCACCACCATAGCACCAAGCAGTGACCCTGGTAATACTGTCAGTAGCACCGTGCTAACTAGCACCACCATAGCACTAAGCAGTGACCCTGGTATTACTGTCAGTAGCACCGTGCTAACTAGCACCACCATAGCACCAAGCAGTGACCCTGGTATTACTGTCAGTAGCACCGTGCTAACTAGCACCACCATAGCACCAAGCAGTGACCCTGGTATTACTGTCAGTAGCACCGTGCTAACTAGCACCACCATAGCACCAAGCAGTGACCCTGGTATTACTGTCAGTAGCACCGTGCTAACAAGCATCACCATAGCACCAAGCAGTAACCCTGGTATAACTGCCAGTAGCACCGTGCTAACTAGCACCACTATAGCACCAAGCAGTGACCCTGGTATTATTGTCAGTAGCACCGTGCTAACTAGCATCACCATAGCACTAAGCAGTAACCCTGGTATTACTGTCAGTAGCACCTTGCTAACTAGCACCACCATAGCACCAAGCAGTAACCCTGGTATTACTGTCAGTAGCACCGTGCTAACTAGCATCACCATAGCACCAAGCAGTAACCCTGGTATTACTGTCAGTAGCACCTTGCTAACTAGCACTACCATAGCACCAAGCAGTAACCCTGGTATTACTGTCAGTAGCACCGTGCTAACTAGCACCACCATAGCACCAAGCAGTGACCCTGGTATAACTGTCAGTAGCACCGTGCTAACTAGCATCACCATAGCACCAAGCAGTAACCCTGGTATTACTGTCAGTAGCACCTTGCTAACTAGCACCACCATAGCACCAAGCAGTAACCCTGGTATTACTGTCAGTAGCACCTTGCTAACTAGCACCACCATAGCACCAAGCAGTAACCCTGGTATTACTGTCAGTAGCACCGTGCTAACAAGCATCACCATAGCACCAAGCAGTAACCCTGGTATTACTATCAGTAGCACCTTGCTAACTAGCACCACCATAGCCCCAAGCAGTACCCCTGGTATTACTGTCAGTAGCACCGTGCTAACTAGCACCACCATAGCACCAAGCAGTAACCCTGGTACTACTGTCAGTAGCACCGTGCTAACTAGCACCACCATAGCACCAAGCAGTAACCCTGGTATTACTGTCAGTAGCACCATGCTAACAAGCACCTTCATAGCACCAAGCAGTAACCCTGGTATTACTGTCAGTAGCACCGTGCTAACAAGCACCACCATAGCACCAAGCAGTGACCCTGGTATTACTGTCAGTAGCACTGTGCTTACTAGCACCACCCTAGCACCAAGCAGTAACCCTGGTATTACTGTCAGTAGCACTGTGCTAACTAGCACCACCATAGCACCATGCAGTGACCCTGGTATTACTGTCAGTAGCACCATGCTAACAAGCACCTTCATAGCACCAAGCAGTAACCCTGGTATTACTGTCAGTAGCACCGTGCTAACAAGCACCACCATAGCACCAAGCAGTGACCCTGGTATTACTGTCAGTAGCACCGTGCTAACTAGCATCACCATAGCACCAAGCAGTAACTCTGGTATTACTGTCAGTAGCACCATGCTAACTAGCATCACCATAGCACCAAGCAGTGACCCTGGTATTACTGTCAGTAGCACCATGCTAACTAGCACCACCATAGCACCAAGCAGTGACCCTGGTATTACTGTCAGTAGCACCGTGCTAACTAGCACCACCATAGCACCAAGCAGTGACCCTGGTAATACTTTCAGTAGCACCGTGCTAACTAGCACCACCATAGCACCAAGCAGTGACCCTGGTATTACTCTCAGTAGCACCGTGCTAACTAGCACCACCATAGCACCAAGCAGTGACCCTGGTATTACTGTCAGTAGCACCGAGCTAACTAGCACCACCATAGCACCAAGCAGTGACCCTGGTATTACTGTCAGTAGCACCATGTTAACTAGCACCACCATAGCACCAAGCAGGGACCCTAGTATTACTGTAAGTAGCACCGTGCTAACTAGCACCACCATAGCACCAAGCAGTGACCCTGGTATTACTGTCAGAAGCACCGTGCTAACTAGCACCACCATAGCACCAAGCAGTGACCCTGGTATTACTGTCAGTAGCACCATGCTAACTAGCACCACCATAGCACCAAGCAGTGACCCTGGTATTACTGTCAGTAGCACTGTGCTAACTAGCACCACCCTAGCACCAAGCAGTAACCCTGGTATTACTGTCAATAGCACCGTGCTTACTAGCACCACCATAGCACCAAGCAGTGACCCTGGTATTACTGTCAGTAGCACCATGCTAACTAACACCACCATAGCACCAAGCAGTGACCCTGGTATTACTGTCAGTAACACCGTGCTAACTAGCACCACCATAGCACCAAGCAGTGACCCTGGTATTACTGTCAGTAGCACCGTGCTAACTAGCACCACCATAGCACCAAGCAGTGACCCTAATAATACTGTCAGTAGCACCGTGCTAACTAGCACCACCATAGCACCAAGCAGGGACCCTAGTATTACTGTAAGTAGCACCGTGCTAACTAGCACCACCATAGCACCAAGCAGTGACCCTGGTATTACTGTCAGAAGCACCGTGCTAACTAGCACCACCATAGCACCAAGCAGTGACCCTGGTATTACTCTCAGTAGCACCGTGCTAACCAGCACCACCATAGCACCAAGCAGTGACCCTGGTATTACTGTCAGTAGCACTGTGCTTACTAGCACCACCCTAGCACCAAGCAGTAACCCTGGTATTACTGTCAGTAGCACTGTGCTAACTAGCACCACCGTAGCACCATGCAGTGACCCTGGTATTACTGTCAGTAGCACCATGCTAACTAGCATCACCATAGCACCAAGCAGTGACCCTGGTATTACTGTCAGTAGCACCATGCTAACTAGCACCACCATAGCACCAAGCAGTGACCCTGGTATTATTGTCAGTAGCACCGTGCTAACTAGCACCACCATAGCACCAAGCAGTGACCCTGGTTATACTTTCAGTAGCACCGTGCTAACTAGCACCACCATAGCACCAAGCAGTGACCCTTGTATTACTGTCAGTAGCACCATGTTAACTAGCACCACCATAGCACCAAGCAGTGACCCTGGTAATACTGTCAGTAGCACCATGCTAACAAGCACCACCATAGCACCGAGCAGTGACCCTGGTATTACTGTCAGTAGCACCATGCTAACTAGCACCACCATAGCACCAAGCAGTGACCCTGGTTAGACTGTCAGTAGCACCGTGCTAACTAGCACCACCATAGCACTAAGCAGTGACCCTGGTATTACTGTCAGTAGCACCGTGCTAACTAGCACCACCATAGCACCAAGCAGTGACCCTTGTATTACTGTCAGTAGCACCGTGCTAACTAGCACCACCATAGCACCAAGCAGTGACCCTGGTATTACTGTCAGTAGCACCGTGCTAACTAGCACCACCATAGCACCAAGCAGTGACCCTGGTATTACTGTCAGTAGCACCGTGCTAACAAGCATCACCATAGCACCAAGCAGTAACCCTGGTATAACTGCCAGTAGCACCGTGCTAACTAGCACCACTATAGCACCAAGCAGTGACCCTGGTATTATTGTCAGTAGCACCGTGCTAACTAGCATCACCATAGCACTAAGCAGTAACCCTGGTATTACTGTCAGTAGCACCTTGCTAACTAGCACCACCATAGCACCAAGCAGTAACCCTGGTATTACTGTCAGTAGCACCGTGCTAACTAGCATCACCATAGCACCAAGCAGTAACCCTGGTATTACTGTCAGTAGCACCTTGCTAACTAGCACTACCATAGCACCAAGCAGTAACCCTGGTATTACTGTCAGTAGCACCGTGCTAACTAGCACCACCATAGCACCAAGCAGTGACCCTGGTATAACTGTCAGTAGCACCGTGCTAACTAGCATCACCATAGCACCAAGCAGTAACCCTGGTATTACTGTCAGTAGCACCTTGCTAACTAGCACCACCATAGCACCAAGCAGTAACCCTGGTATTACTGTCAGTAGCACCTTGCTAACTAGCACCACCATAGCACCAAGCAGTAACCCTGGTATTACTGTCAGTAGCACCGTGCTAACAAGCATCACCATAGCACCAAGCAGTAACCCTGGTATTACTGTCAGTAGCACCTTGCTAACTAGCACCACCATAGCACCAAGCAGTAACCCTGGTATTACTGTCAGTAGCACCGTGCTAACTAGCACCACCATAGCACCAAGCAGTAACCCTGGTACTACTGTCAGTAGCACCGTGCTAACTAGCACCACCATAGCACCAAGCAGTAACCCTGGTATTACTGTCAGTAGCACCATGCTAACAAGCACCTTCATAGCACCAAGCAGTAACCCTGGTATTACTGTCAGTAGCACTGTGCTTACTAGCACCACCCTAGCACCAAGCAGTAACCCTGGTATTACTGTCAGTAGCACTGTGCTAACTAGCACCACCATAGCACCATGCAGTGACCCTGGTATTACTGTCAGTAGCACCATGCTAACAAGCACCTTCATAGCACCAAGCAGTAACCCTGGTATTACTGTCAGTAGCACCGTGCTAACAAGCACCACCATAGCACCAAGCAGTGACCCTGGTATTACTGTCAGTAGCACCGTGCTAACTAGCATCACCATAGCACCAAGCAGTAACTCTGGTATTACTGTCAGTAGCACCATGCTAACTAGCATCACCATAGCACCAAGCAGTGACCCTGGTATTACTGTCAGTAGCACCATGCTAACTAGCACCACCATAGCACCAAGCAGTGACCCTGGTATTACTGTCAGTAGCACCGTGCTAACTAGCACCACCATAGCACCAAGCAGTGACCCTGGTAATACTTTCAGTAGCACCGTGCTAACTAGCACCACCATAGCACCAAGCAGTGACCCTGGTATTACTCTCAGTAGCACCGTGCTAACTAGCACCACCATAGCACCAAGCAGTGACCCTGGTATTACTGTCAGTAGCACCATGTTAACTAGCACCACCATAGCACCAAGCAGGGACCCTAGTATTACTGTAAGTAGCACCGTGCTTACTAGCACCACCATAGCACCAAGCAGTAACCCTGGTATTACTGTCAGTAGCACCGTGCTAACAAGCACCACCATAGCACCAAGCAGTGACCCTGGTATTACTGTCAGTAGCACCATGCTAACTAGCACCACCATAGCACCAAGCAGTGACCCTGGTATTACTGTCAGTAGCACTGTGCTAACTAGCACCACCCTAGCACCAAGCAGTAACCCTGGTATTACTGTCAATAGCACCGTGCTTACTAGCACCACCATAGCACCAAGCAGTGACCCTGGTATTACTGTCAGTAACACCGTGCTAACTAGCACCACCATAGCACCAAGCAGTGACCCTGGTATTACTGTCAGTAGCACCGTGCTAACTAGCACCACCATAGCACCAAGCAGTGACCCTAATAATACTGTCAGTAGCACCGTGCTAACTAGCACCACCCTAGCACCAAGCAGTGACCCTGGTATTACTGTCAGTAGCACCGTGCTAACTAGCACCACCATAGCACCAAGCAGTGACCCTGGTATTACTGTCAGAAGCACCGTGCTAACTAGCACCACCATAGCACCAAGCAGTGACCCTGGTATTACTCTCAGTAGCACCGTGCTAACCAGCACCACCATAGCACCAAGCAGTGACCCTGGTATTACTGTCAGTAGCACTGTGCTTACTAGCACCACCCTAGCACCAAGCAGTAACCCTGGTATTACTGTCAGTAGCACTGTGCTAACTAGCACCACCGTAGCACCATGCAGTGACCCTGGTATTACTGTCAGTAGCACCATGCTAACTAGCAACACCATAGCACCAAGCAGTGACCCTGGTATTACTGTCAGTAGCACCATGCTAACTAGCACCACCATAGCACCAAGCAGTGACCCTGGTATTATTGTCAGTAGCACCGTGCTAACTAGCACCACCATAGCACCAAGCAGTGACCCTGGTAATACTTTCAGTAGCACCGTGCTAACTAGCACCACCATAGCACCAAGCAGTGACCCTGGTATTACTGTCAGTAGCACCATGTTAACTAGCACCACCATAGCACCAAGCAGTGACCCTGGTAATACTGTCAGTAGCACCGTGCTAACTAGCACCACCATAGCACCAAGCAGTGACCCTGGTATTACTGTCAGTAGCACCGTGCTAACAAGCACCACCATAGCACCGAGCAGTGACCCTGGTATTACTGTCAGTAGCACCATGCTAACTAGCACCACCATAGCACCAAGCAGTGACCCTGGTAATACTGTCAGTAGCACCGTGCTAACTAGCACCACCATAGCACTAAGCAGTGACCCTGGTATTACTGTCAGTAGCACCGTGCTAACTAGCACCACCATAGCACCAAGCAGTGACCCTGGTATTACTGTCAGTAGCACCGTGCTAACTAGCACCACCATAGCACCAAGCAGTGACCCTGGTATTACTGTCAGTAGCACCGTGCTAACTAGCACCACCATAGCACCAAGCAGTGACCCTGGTATTACTGTCAGTAGCACCGTGCTAACTAGCATCACCATAGCACTAAGCAGTAACCCTGGTATTACTGTCAGTAGCACCTTGCTAACTAGCACCACCATAGCACCAAGCAGTAACCCTGGTATTACTGTCAGTAGCACCGTGCTAACTAGCATCACCATAGCACCAAGCAGTAACCCTGGTATTACTGTCAGTAGCACCGTGCTAACTAGCACCACCATAGCACCAAGCAGTGACCCTGGTATAACTGTCAGTAGCACCGTGCTAACTAGCATCACCATAGCACCAAGCAGTAACCCTGGTATTACTGTCAGTAGCACCTTGCTAACTAGCACCACCATAGCACCAAGCAGTAACCCTAGTATTACTGTCAGTAGCACCTTGCTAACTAGCACCACCATAGCACCAAGCAGTTACCCTGGTATTACTGTCAGTAGCACCGTGCTAACAAGCATCACCATAGCACCAAGCAGTAACCCTGGTATTACTGTCAGTAGCACCTTGCTAACTAGCACCACCATAGCACCAAGCAGTAACCCTGGTATTACTGTCAGTAGCACCGTGCTAACTAGCACCACCATAGCACCAAGCAGTAACCCTGGTACTACTGTCAGTAGCACCGTGCTAACTAGCACCACCATAGCACCAAGCAGTAACCCTGGTATTACTGTCAGTAGCACCGTGCTAACAAGCACCACCATAGCACCAAGCAGTAACCCTGGTATTACTGTCAGTAGCACAGCGCTAACTAGCACCACCCTTGCACCAAGCAGTGACCCTGGTATTACTGTCAGTAGCACCTTGCTAACTAGCACCACCATAGCACCAAGCAGTAACCCTGGTATTACTGTCAGTAGCACCGTGCTAACTAGCATCACCATAGCACCAAGCAGTAACCCTGGTATTACTGTCAGTAGCACCGTGCTAACTAGCACCACCATAGCACCAAGCAGTGACCCTGGTATTACTGTCAATAGCACCGTGCTTACTAGCACCACCATAGCACCAAGCAGTGACCCTGGTATTACTGTCAGTAGCACCGTGCTAACTAGCACCACCCTAGCACCAAGCAGTGACCCTGGTATTACTGTCAGTAGCACCGTGCTAACTAGCACCACCATAGCACCAAGCAGTGACCCTGGTATTACTGTCAGTAGCACCGTGCTAACTAGCACCACCATAGCACCAAGCAGTGACCCTGGTATTACTGTCAGTAGCACCGTGCTAACTAGCACCACCATAGCACCAAGCAGTGACCCTGGTATTACTGTCAGTAGCACCGTGCTAACTAGCACCAACATAGCACCAAGCAGTGACCCTGGTATTACTGTCAGTAGCACCGTGCTAACTAGCACCACCATAGCACCAAGCAGTAACCCTGGTATTACTGTCTGTAGCACCGTGCTAACTAGCACCACCATAGCACCAAGCAGTGACCCTGGTATTACTGTCAGTAGCACCGTGCTAACTAGCACCACCATAGCACCAAGCAGTGACCCTGGTATTACTGTCAGTAGCACAGTGTTAACCAGCATCACCATAGCACCAAGCAGTGACCCTGGTATTACTGTCAGTAGCACCTTGCTAACTAGCACCACCATAGCACCAAGCAGTGACCCTGGTATTACTGTCAGTAGCACCATGCTAACTAGCACCACCATAGCACCAAGCAGTGACCCTGGTATTACTGTCAGTTGCACCGTGCTAACTAGCACCACCATAGCACCAAGCAGTGACCCTGGTATTACTGTCAGTAGCACCGTGCTAACTAGCACCACCATAGCACCAAGCAGTGACCCTGGTATTACTGTCAGTAGCACAGTGTTAACCAGCATCACCATAGCACCAAGCAGTGACCCTGGTATTACTGTAAGTAGCACCGTGCTAACTAGCACCACCATAGCACCAAGCAGTAACCCTGGTATTACTGTCAGTAGCACCGTGCTAACTAGCACTACCATAGCACCAAGCCGTGACCCTGGTATTACTGTCAGTAGCACCGTGCTAACTAGCACCACCATAGCACCAAGCAGTAACCCTGGTATTACTGTCAATAGCACCGTGCTTACTAGCACCACCATAGCACCAAGCAGTGACCCTGGTATTACTGTCAGTAGCACCATGCTAACTAGCACCACCATAGCACCAAGCAGTGACCCTGGTATTACTGTCAGTAGCACCATGCTAACTAGCACCACCCTAGCACCAAGCAGTAACCCTGGTATTACTGTCAATAGCACCGTGCTTACTAGCACCACCATAGCACCAAGCAGTGACCCTGGTATTACTGTCAGTAGCACCATGCTAACTAACACCACCATAGCACCAAGCAGGGACCCTAGTATTACTGTAAGTAGCATCGTGCTAACTAGCACCACCCTAGCACCAAGCAGTAACCCTGGTATTACTGTCAGTAGCACCGTGCTAACTAGCACCACCATAGCACCAAGCAGTAACCCTGGTACTACTGTCAGTAGCACCGTGCTAACTAGCACCACCATAGCACCAAGCAGTAACCCTGGTATTACTGTCAGTAGCACCGTGCTAACAAGCACCACCATAGCACCAAGCAGTGACCCTAGTATTACTGTCAGTAGCACCGTGCTAACTAGCACCACCATAGCACCAAGCAGTAACCCTGGTATTACTGTCAGTAGCACCGAGCTAACTAGCACCACCATAGCACCAAGCAGTTACCCTGGTATTACTGTCAGTAGCACCGTGCTAACTAGCATCACCATAGCACCAAGCAGTAACCCTGGTATTACTGTCAGTAGCACCTTGCTAACTAGCACCACCATAGCACCAAGCAGTAACCCTGGTATTACTGTCAGTAGCACCTTGCTAACTAGCACCACCATAGCACCAAGCAGTTACCCTGGTATTACTGTCAGTAGCACCGTGCTAACTAGCATCACCATAGCACCAAGCAGTAACCCTGGTATTACTGTCAGTAGCACCTTGCTAACTAGCACCACCATAGCACCAAGCAGTAACCCTGGTATTACTGTCAGTAGCACCGTGCTAACTAGCACCACCATAGCACCAAGCAGTAACCCTGGTACTACTGTCAGTAGCACCGTGCTAACTAGCACCACCATAGCACCAAGCAGTAACCCTGGTATTACTGTCAGTAGCACCGTGCTAACAAGCACCACCATAGCACCAAGCAGTAACCCTGGTATTACTGTCAGTAGCACAGCGCTAACTAGCACCACCCTTGCACCAAGCAGTGACCCTGGTATTACTGTCAGTAGCACCTTGCTAACTAGCACCACCATAGCACCAAGCAGTAACCCTGGTATTACTGTCAGTAGCACCGTGCTAACTAGCATCACCATAGCATCAAGCAGTGACCCTGGTATTACTGTCAGTAGCACCTTGCTAACAAGCACCACCATAGCACCAAGCAGGAACCCTGGTATTACTGTCAGTAGCACCTTGCTAACTAGCACCACCCTAGCACCAAGCAGTAACCCTGGTATTACTGTCAGTAGCACCGTGCTAACTAGCACCACCATAGCACCAAGCAGTGACCCTGGTATTACTGTCAGTAGCACCGTGCTAACTAGCATCACCATAGCACCAAGCAGTAACCCTGGTATTACTGTCAGTAGCACCTTGCTAACTAGCACCACCATAGCACCAAGCAGTTACCCTGGTATTACTGTCAGTAGCACCTTGCTAACTAGCACCACCATAGCACCAAGCAGTAACCCTGGTATTACTGTCAGTAGCACCGTCTAACTAGCATCACCATAGCACCAAGCAGTAACCCTGGTATTACTGTCAGTAGCACCGTGCTAACAAGCACCACCATAGCACCAAGCAGTAACCCTGGTATTACTGTCAGTAGCACCGTGCTAACTAGCACCACCATAGCACCAAGCAGTACCCCTGGTATTACTGTCATTAGCACCGTGCTAACAAGCACCACCATAGCACCAAGCAGTAACCCTGGTATTACTGTCAGTAGCACCTTGCTAACTAGCACCACCATAGCACCAAGCAGTTACCCTGGTATTACTGTCAGTAGCACGTTGCTTACTAGCACCACCATAGCACCAAGCAGTAACCCTGGTATTACTGTCAGTAGCACCGTGCTAACTAGCACCACCATAGCACCAAGCAGTGACCCTGGTATTACTGTCAGTAGCACCGTGCTAACTAGCACCACTATAGCACCAAGTAGTAACCCTGGTATTACTGTCAGTAGCACCGTGCTAACTAGCATCACCATAGCACCAAGCAGTAACCCTGGTATTACTGTCAGTAGCACCGTGCTAACTAGCATCCCCATAGCACCAAGCAGTAACCCTGGTATTACTGTCAGTAGCACCTTGCTAACTAGCACCACTATAGCACCAAGCAGTAACCCTGGTATTACTGTCAGTAGCACCGAGCTAACTAGCACCACCATAGCACCAAGCAGTAACCCTGGTAATACTGTCAGTAGCACCGTGCTAACAAGCACCACCATAGCACCAAGCAGTAACCCTGGTATTACTGTCAGTAGCACCGTGCTAACAAGCACCACCATAGCACCAAGCAGTAACCCTGGTATTACTGTCTGTAGCACCGTGCTAACTAGCACCACCATAGCACCAAGCAGTGACCCTGGTATTACTGTCAGTAGCACCGTACTAACTAGCACCACTATAGCACCAAGCAGTGACCCTGGTATTACTTTCAGTAGCACCGTGCTAACTAGCACCACCATAGCACCGAGCAGTGACCCTGGTATTACTGTCAGTAGCACCGTGCTAACTAGCACCACCATAGAACCAAGCAGTGACCCTGGTATTACTGTCAGTAGCACCGTGCTAATTCTAGCACCACCATAGCACCGAGCAGTGACCCTGGTATTACTGTCAGTAGCACCATGCTAACTAGCACCACCATAGCACCAAGCAGTAACCCTGGTATTACTGTCAGTAGCACCTTGCTAACTAGCACCACTATAGCACTAAGCAGTAACCCTGGTATTACTGTCAGTAGCACCGAGCTAACTAGCACCACCATAGCACCAAGCAGTAACCCTGGTACTACTGTCAGTAGCACCGTGCTAACTAGCACCACCATAGCACCAAGCAGTAACCCTGGTATTACTGTCAGTAGCACCGTGCTAACAAGCACCACCATAGCACCAAGCAGTAACCCTGGTATTACTGTCTGTAGCACCGTGCTAACTAGCACCACCATAGCACCGAGCAGTAACCCTGGTATTACTGTCAGTAGCACCGTGCTAACTAGCACCACCATAGCACCGAGCAGTGACCCTGGTATTACTGTCAGTAGCACCGTCTTAACTAGCATCACCATAGCACCAAGCAGTGACCCTGGTATTACTTTCAGTAGCACCGTGCTAACTAGCACCACCATAGCACCAAGCAGTGACCCTGTTATTACTTTTAGTAGCACCGTGCTAATTCTAGCACCACCATAGCACCGAGCAGTGACCCTGGTATTACTGTCAGTAGCACCGTCTTAACTAGCATCACCATAGCACCAAGCAGTAACCCTGGTATTACTGTCAGTAGCACCGTCTTAACTAGCACCACCATAGCACCAAGCAGTGACCCTGGTATTACTGTCAGTAGCACCGTGCTAATTCTAGCACCACCATAGCACCGAGCAGTGACCCTGGTATTACTGTCAGTAGCACCGTGCTAACTAGCACAAAATTACCGAATAAAATACAAACCATCCTGTTTTCCTCGTTTTCCCTCGCTCATTGGAAAATATCTTATGTGTTCACTTGATTTTCACCCTTGGTTAGGCTTGGAGCAGCTCGGCGCGGGACAACGGTGACAGATGATATTGCTGCTACCAGTGCAGCACCAGAGTATTGAAGTTGCCTACCCACAAGGCTTCGGTATAAACGGGGAAAACTCATCAAGAGATTTACTGGTTCGAATCTATATGAAAACAAGAAAATCATGATGAGAGTAAAAATATCACAGAAATTAGAGTCATTACGGGTTCATTATTTTAACTCGGTAGTTGATTTCACAATTTTTCGTTCGAACCCGTCTTGATCACCAGTAAATATCATAGTAAACCCACCTGAGCTAAATAACTATACATTATTGCATTCCTTTACGCAACACTGCGCTATGTCAGGTATTGGAATGTTGACGATCATACACATGACCAGTTCTGTTCGGGAGAGAGGTTGCAGGGATGAAAGTTAAGCAACACTGCATTGAGTCAGGTATAGAATGGGTGACCATCATACACATGACCAGTTCTGTTTGGGAGAGAGGTTGGAGGGATGAAAGTTAAGCAACACTGCGCTGAGTCAGGTATAGAATGGGTGACCATCATACACATGACCAGTTTTGTTCGGGAGAGAGGTTGGAGAGATGAAAGTTTAGCAACACTGGGCTGGGTCAGGTATTGAATGGGTGACCATCATACACATGACCAGTTCTGTTCGGGAGAGAGGTTGCAGGGATGAAAGTTAAGCAACACTGTGCTGGGTCAGGTATTGAATGGGTGACCATCATACACATGACCAGTTCTGTTCGGGAGAGAGGTTGGAGGGATGAAAGTTTAGCAACACTGGGCTGGGTCAGGTATTGAATGGGTGACCATCATACACATGACCAGTTCTGTTCGGGAGAGAGGTTGGAGGGATGAAAGTTAAGCAACACTGCGCTGGGTCAGGTATTGGATGGGTGACCATCATACACATGACCTGTTCTGTTCGTGAGAGAGGTTGGAGGGATGAAAGTTAGAACAGCAACTTCACTCGCCTTGTGCACCTGCTCTAATGCCTACCTTGCCAACTTGCTTCATCTTCTGTGTACAGACCTGGACGACTTCCAGGACACGGAGGAAGCGGAGGCTGACTTCTGTCATGAGTGGCAATGCGTGCCAGAAGAAGAGGATGGTTCTGTTGGCCATCCTGCAAAGTCTGTGGAGAATTTGCAATCACAGTTTACGGATACAGAAATTGCATTGCCTAACGTTAGGGTCAGCTCGAGTCTCTAATGCGACAGCAAACACATTTCGACATTTAGTCCTGATTTCCTCTCAGAAAAGTCCCGACATATAAACTTCGGTTTGAAAGTACAAGACAGGGAGGCTGGAAGCCAGTAGACCTCGGCGTGATAAGAGTCTAGCAGTTGTTTCGTCACGATTCGTCTTCGTCTTCGTTCGTTTCGTCTTCTTGGCAGCGCCAAGAAGCGTTAAGCCGCAGGACTTATTGTTGACAGGAACATTGAGGCAGATAGGGAGGCTGGATGCCAGAATGTCTGGAGGATCAAATGGCGAGTGCTTTGCTTCGATTAGAGTTTCAAGGTCAGCCCCCCTGTTTTATCCCAAATCGAACCCTGATCTCCACCTGTCGTGGGTGTTGCTCTAACCAATTGAGCTACTTGGACCCCGATCTCCACCTGTCACGGGTGTTGCTCTAACCAATTGAGCTACTTGGACCCCGATCTCCACCTGTCACGGGTGTTGCTCTAACCAATTGAGCTACTTGGACCCCGATCTCCACCTGTCACGGGTGTTGCTCTAACCAATTGAGCTACTTGGACCCCGATCTCCTCCTGTCACGGGTGTTGCTCTAACCAATTGAGCTACTTGGACCCCGATCTCCACCTGTCTGGGGTGTTGCTCTAACCAATTGAGCTACTTGGACCCCGATCTCCACCTGTCGCGGGTGTTGCTCTAACCAATTGAGCTACTTGGACCCCGATCTCCACCTGTCGCGGGTGTTGCTCTAACCAGTTGAGCTACTTGGACCCCGATATCCACCTGTCGCGGGTGTTGCTCTAACCAATTGAGCTACTTGGACACCGATCTCCACCTGTCGAGGGTGTTGCTCTAACCAATTGAGCTACTTGGACCCCGATCTCCACCTGTCACGGGTGTTGCTCTAACCAATTGAGCTACTTGGACCCCGATCTCCACCTGTCACGGGTGTTGCTCTAACCAATTGAGCTACTTGGACCCCGATCTCCACCTGTCACGGGTGTTGCTCTAACCAATTGAGCTACTTGGACACATACTTTTTGACAGGAATTAAGTGCATTTGATGAGAATGACGGATCTTCAAGGATTAAAACCAAGAGGCTGTGAAAACACACAGTCACTCTGGATCTGGTGACGCTATTTCACGTCACAACCAGTCAACCTTATTAATTTTTTAATTTTTTATAAATTTTTAATTTGGCTTACCTTATTAATTTCAACCTTGATTAGATTTCAAATCTCGGTACATTTATATTTCCTCCAAATATCAAATGCTCGATCGGCTCTCTGAATTTAAACACTATTTCTCATTTCAGTAAAGAATTTAAAAAAAATTTTAAATATGCACGGCAACTGATGTTGTAAATGTTGTTGCTGAATCTCAAAGAATTAGTCTGTGTCGTCATAGCTGGTTCGACAAGCCAATGCAATCAACTGTTTAAACCTAAAAGGCTACAAGTCTCAGCTGCAAAGCAGGGTTTGTGTGCCATCTAGTAGCAAAAATAACAAGCTTTAACTAAGGTGATAAAAACTGCCGCTAGGTAGCAGTACCAAACTTGTTCTGCCGCGCAACTCGTAAAATCATGAAAAGGTGAAAAATAATTAAACATTTTATAATAATAAAATAATGATAAAATTAAAATATTTATTTCCAGATTGATACTGGTTCGTCGGTTTGCAAATTATTTCAAACATATATATAAATATATATAACATATATATGCTGACACGGTGCTGACTCATACACCTAGCCTAGCAGGCAGCCGAGGGTGGCACGGTGCTGTCACCAGGGCTAGCCACTGAACCAGACTCATACACCTAGCCTAGCAGGCAGCCGAGGGTGGCACGGTGCTGTCACCAGGGCTAGCCACTGAACCAGACTCATACACCTAGCCTAGCAGGCAGCCGAGGGTGACACGGTGCTGTCACCAGGGCTAGCCACTGAACCAGACTCATACACCTAGCCTAGCAGGCAGCCGAGGGTGACACGGTGCTGTCACCAGGGCTAGCCACCGAACCAGACTCATACACCTAGCCTAGCAGGCAGCCGAGGGTGACACGGTGCTGTCACCAGGGCTAGCCACTGAACCAGACTCATACCCCTAGCCTAGCAGGCAGCCGAGGGTGACACGGTGCTGTCACCAGGGCTAGCTACTGAACCAGACTCATACACCTAGCCTAGCAGGCAGCCGAGGGTGACACGGTGCTGTCACCAGGGCTAGCCACTGAACCAGACTCATACACCTAGCCTAGCAGGCAGCCGAGGGTGACACGGTGCTGTCACCAGGGCTAGCCACCGAACCAGACTCATACACCTAGCCTAGCAGGCAGCCGAGGGTGACATGGTGCTGTCACCAGGGCTAGCCACCGACTCAGACTCATACACCTAGCCTAGCAGGCAGCCGAGGGTGACACGGTGCTGTCACCAGGGCTAGCCACTGAACCAGACTCATACACCTAGCCTAGCAGGCAGCCAAGGGTGACACGGTGCTGTCACCAGGGCTAGCCACTGAACCAGACTCATACACCTAGCCTAGCAGGCAGCCGAGGGTGACACGGTGCTGTCACCAGGGCTAGCCACTGAACCAGACTCATACACCTAGCCTAGCAGGCAGCCGAGGGTGACACGGTGCTGTCACCAGGGCTAGCCACTGAACCAGACTCATACACCTAGCCTAGCAGGCAGCCGAGGGTGACACGGTGCTGTCACCAGGGCTAGCCACCGAACCAGACTCATACACCTAGCCTAGCAGGCAGCCGAGGGTGACACGGTGCTGTCACCAGGGCTAGCCACCGAACCAGACTCATACACCTAGCCTAGCAGGCAGCCGAGGGTGACACGGTGCTGTCACCAGGGCTAGCCACCGAACCAGACTCATACACCTAGCCTAGCAGGCAGCCGAGGGTGACATGGTGCTGTCACCAGGGCTAGCCACTGAACCAGACTCATACACCTAGCCTAGCAGGCAGCCGAGGGTGACACGGTGCTGTCACCAGGGCTAGCCACCGAACCAGACTCATACACCTAGCCTAGCAGGCAGCCGAGGGTGACACGGTGCTGTCACCAGGGCTAGCCACTGAACCAGACTCATACACCTAGCCTAGCAGGCAGCCGAGGGTGACACGGTGCTGTCACCAGGGCTAGCCACTGAACCAGACTCATACACCTAGCCTAGCAGGCAGCCGAGGGTGACACGGTGCTGTCACCAGGGCTAGCCACCGAACCAGACTCATACACCTAGCCTAGCAGGCAGCCGAGGGTGACACGGTGCTGTCACCAGGGCTAGCCACTGAACCAGACTCATACACCTAGCCTAGCAGGCAGCCGAGGGTGACACGGTGCTGTCACCAGGGCTAGCCACTGAACCAGACTCATACACCTAGCCTAGCAGGCAGCCGAGGGTGGCACGGTGCTGTCACCAGGGCTAGCTACCGAACCAGACTCATACACCTAGCCTAGCAGGCAGCCGAGGGTGACACGGTGCTGTCACCAGGGCTAGCCACCGAACCAGACTCATACACCTAGCCTAGCAGGCAGCCGAGGGTGGCACGGTGCTGTCACCAGGGCTAGCCAATGAACCAGACTCATACACCTAGCCTAGCAGGCAGCCGAGGGTGGCACGGTGCTGTCACCAGGGCTAGCCACTGAACCAGACTCATACACCTAGCCTAGCAGGCAGCCGAGGGTGACACGGTGCTGTCACCAGGGCTAGCCACCGAACCAGACTCATACACCTAGCCTAGCAGGCAGCCGAGGGTGACACGGTGCTGTCACCAGGGCTAGCCACTGAACCAGACTCATACACCTAGCCTAGCAGGCAGCCGAGGGTGACACGGTGCTGTCACCAGGGCTAGCCACCGAACCAGACTCATACACCTAGCCTAGCAGGCAGCCGAGGGTGACACGGTGCTGTCACCAGGGCTAGCCACTGAACCAGACTCATACACCTAGCCTAGCAGGCAGCCGAGGGTGACACGGTGCTGTCACCAGGGCTAGCTACTGAACCAGACTCATACACCTAGCCTAGCAGGCAGCCGAGGGTGACACGGTGCTGTCACCAGGGCTAGCCACCGAACCAGACTCATACACCTAGCCTAGCAGGCAGCCGAGGGTGACACGGTGCTGTCACCAGGGCTAGCCACTGAACCAGACTCATACACCTAGCCTAGCAGGCAGCCGAGGGTGACACGGTGCTGTCACCAGGGCTAGCCACCGAACCAGACTCATACACCTAGCCTAGCAGGCAGCCGAGGGTGACACGGTGCTGTCACCAGGGCTAGCCACTGAACCAGACTCATACACCTAGCCTAGCAGGCAGCCGAGGGTGACACAGTGCTGTCACCAGGGCTAGCCACTGAACCAGACTCATACACCTAGCCTAGCAGGCAGCCGAGGGTGACACGGTGCTGTCACCAGGGCTAGCCACTGATCCAGACTCATACACCTAGCCTAGCAGGCAGCCGAGGGTGACACGGTGCTGTCACCAGGGCTAGCCACTGAACCAGACTCATACACCTAGCCTAGCAGGCAGCCGAGGGTGACACGGTGCTGTCACCAGGGCTAGCCACTGAACCAGACTCATACACCTAGCCTAGCAGGCAGCCGAGGGTGACACGGTGCTGTCACCAGGGCTAGCTACTGAACCAGACTCATACACCTAGCCTAGCAGGCAGCCGAGGGTGACACGGTGCTGTCACCAGGGCTAGCCACTGAACCAGACTCATACACCTAGCCTAGCAGGCAGCCGAGGGTGACACGGTGCTGTCACCAGGGCTAGCCACTGAACCAGACTCATACACCTAGCCTAGCAGGCAGCCGAGGGTGACACGGTGCTGTCACCAGGGCTAGCCACTGAACCAGACTCATACACCTAGCCTAGCAGGCAGCCGAGGGTGACACGGTGCTGTCACCAGGGCTAGCTACTGAACCAGACTCATACACCTAGCCTAGCAGGCAGCCGAGGGTGACACGGTGCTGTCACCAGGGCTAGCCACTGAACCAGACTCATACACCTAGCCTAGCAGGCAGCCGAGGGTGACACGGTGCTGTCACCAGGGCTAGCCACTGAACCAGACTCATACCCCTAGCCTAGCAGGCAGCCGAGGGTGACACGGTGCTGTATAATTTACAAAATCAAGAACAATCATCAGAAATTAATACTATAATTGTGTCATTATGTCAAACTTTAATCAGACATCTTTCTTAAGACTTGGGGCTGGGGTACGGAGTGTCATTTAGAAAGTGCTCTCCTGTCTCCTAACCCAAGACGTGGAATTTAAACAGCGATGTCTACTGACATCGAAACCGCCGAAGATTTGTGAGCGGTCTTCCGCTTGCCCAAGCATGGCATGCAGCGTCGCAACACCTTGAAGATCCTGGACCAAACCGTGGGTCTCTTCTTCTCTGGCACCTTCTTGCTGATATCTTCAACGGAAACCTCGTCGAACAATTCGGTGGCCTCTTCCTCGAGTGAGAGCAAGCAAAGTTGAGTCACATGCCGCTAAGCCAGGTACTTAACTCCACCAACTCAACGACAGGACACTCGGCAACAGGGGCTGCATATTCCTGGCTACAAATTCAACAGCGACTCATAAACATGTGGCAATGTGATATACTTCTTGGCCATTGGAGGTTGATGAACTCACTAAAGACCGTTCAGCTCCTAGTTACTGGCAGGCAGGTAGATGCCTTTGCAATTTAAACCAGATTTTTAATTAATTAAAAAGCTTTTAACGTCAAAATTAGAGTTACTAGAGATTGACAGGTTGTGACGTGTTATAGCGTCACTAGAATCACAGTGACTGTGAATATTCACAGCCTGTAAGTGCCGAGAACTCTTGTGACGGGTCGGCAACAGGGGCTACATATTCCACGACACTCTGGGGCAGGATTTACATTTCAATTCATCGGTAACTCAAAAGAAATGCATTCCACTTGCCATTGCCGGAAGCGGCAGAATCCAGACGATCTCGCTCAGCAGCGTCGTGGTCGGATCCATCTTTGATGACGTCAGTGGTCTCGATGGCCATCACAGAAACTTTAGTGTCGGGATCTTCTTCATCGAGAAATCCTAACTCTGTGGAACGAAGAGATCAATTATCAACTGGTTCTAGACAGGGTTGCGGGAAAATCTCACTACTGGCCTTGGTTTCAATCATCTATAGTTTGGTATCAAGTGATAGTTGACTTAATTTAGTCATTATTGCTAAATAGCCATATTTCCCATTCCATCCTCAGGCAGGTCATCCAGAGCAAGGTAGAAATCCTCGTGCCAAGATGTAACCCTAAGACTTGTTTGAATGCCAATGAGTTTGTTAAGTTGGTGTCCTCGGCTTTACAAGGCAACAGAATGTAGGTAGCTGTCAGCTACAAGAGGTTGATGAACTCACTTAACACTGTTCTGCCAGTGGTGATTGACATGCACTCAGATGCGATGACATCGAAGGACATTTCATCGACCCGGTCATCCCAGCTCACAGCGCGGCTGGCGGTGGTAACGAGCAACTCGTTGGAGCTTCTTCCTTCCTTGGCGGCATCCTTCACCCCGACATCGGCAGCTGTGGAAGATCAAACAACTGAAGTTTAAACTTGTTGGGCCAGTCAGTCAGAAAGAATCTTCCACCAGCAACTTCTTCGTGGAGTTAAGTGTAACAACAATTGACTGAAGTGACTGGATAATACCCAAGCATTTCAATGTAAGACTTAGAAACTGTATTAACAAAGCTTGATGCAGAACACTTCCATCCAGTCCTATGCTTGGTGCGTAGTTGAGTGGTAAATTAATTTATATGTTGAACCATTTTTTTTAAGGTTTAAAACCACATTTTATTATTACGAACCAAGGTACGGTATAATATACTTTACATCGGAGGTAAGGAAATAAGACACCTCGTGCTTAATGTGATTCAGAATAGCTGAGACTGAGATTATTATTAAATAACCCCTTTATTAATTGAGTTTGATCTTATCTGCTCTCACCGCATTTTCCCATAGTGAACGTTCGACAAATTACCAGCAAGATTGGAAGTAATAACGTAGTAACTATGTAACTATTACCAGGAGTGGGCAAGTGCCACAGCCTCAATGGGGCAGTGAGAGTGTTTGAGATGCAACTATTAACTTTTATAATATTAAGGCAAACACAACAAATTAAATCGACGTGGGTCGTCGGCACGGTCTTTTTGGTTTTAAAACTCTCCGACCAGGGGCGGTCGCCCCGCCTACCCCGCCGGTAGCTACGTCACTGCCACTCACCATCCTCTTCTTCTGGCACGTATTGCCACTCGTGACAGAAATTGGCCTCCGCTTCTTCCGTGTTTTGAAAGTCGTCTTTGTCTTCTGCTTCTATGTCAACAGTATCGCCACATGACATAACTGGCTCCTGAGGAACAACCCCATCGTTGCGACGGTCAGTGGTGAGCTCAGGAGTGGTGTCATAGTAGATGTCGTAGATTGAGCGGCGGTTAGCGAACGTCATCGCCATCTTCTTAATCTCCTCTTCAACGTTAAAACCATCAATCTCTTCTATCCCTACTTCTCCTTCCACCTCTTCACCCCAAGAAAGAGCTGGCTTCTGCTGGACATTCTTTCCCTGGACGTGATCTGGAGAGAACTGAGCAGACTCATCAGGAGCCCAGGTGGGGAACGCCGTCAACGTCATTCTGTCGCAAGGACCGGTGTTGACGTGCACTTGGCTGGAATTGTCGTCTCCATGCCAGTACGCAGCTTGGTCGTCGTTGCATGGGACGGTCTGCATCGTGCTCCTCCTTGCTTCTAGTTCGATGATCATTTCCAACCGGATATATTCTTCAAGTGCAAGTTTCTGCCGGGCTTCTTCTTCGTCCCTTTTACCTTTCAATTGCATATGAGGGTTTGCAGACCTCTGAAGCACACTGTAGAAGAGTAAAGGCTTTGGATTTTGTAGCAGATTGACAATGAGTTCCTCGCGGTGCACTGCAAGGGATTTAAAAGAGCAAGAACGCTTCTTGTTGCTGTTCACCTCGATGTTCTCTGCTTGTTTAAATTCTTCCTGCGAACTGGATGGTCTGTTCGTAGGCTCTCCTTGGTGTTTCTGGGATCCGTGGCTCGACGGTCCCAGGGCTGCACCACTTCTGCAGCCCAGTTCACCTTGGGCAACTCCCAACTTGTTATTTGTCTCTTCATTTGAAGACATTGTGAAATTATTTCAATACGCAAAGATCTCACACGTCTTTCTCAGGTGAACGAATCTACCAAATCACATTTCCATGGCAACATCTTGGTTTATTTGTTGTGGAAAGCCACCGATTTGAATAATGGCTGACACTACTTGGCTATTGTTAATTCCGAGGAGCACCCCGACGTCACCAACGACCGGCGGCCATCTTTGTTTGACCAAACCATCGCAATTTAAACCCGACTGATATGAAGGAAGAGAAGTCGAGCGACCACGAGCATAGCACCACGAGTTCATCGAGCGCAGTCGTTATAAACCAGTTGTTTTAACATCGCACCGAGACTTTCAAGCTTCTTGCAGCCTTCGAGCCGCATCGCCGCTTCAAGTCCGAAGCAACCCGTCGAAACCTGGCATTGTCCCGGCATACCTAGGCTAGACACCCGCCGAACCCGGAGATTGCTTGCAGTTCTCACTGCGCTATCCCCGGCTAAGCACCCGTCAAACTTGTGTTTGTATGAGGTAACTCTCTGACATCACTTGCGAGGTATCCGTCGACCCCAACCATAGACCGTGGTTATCACCGCGCTATTGTCCGCTAGACACCCCGTGGAACCTGTTGCTCGCTCGTGGTTGATACCGCGCTTTCTCCGGCAAGACAGAAAAACTGTCTGTGTATCACCGATTACACTGTGTGCATATCGCAGTCAGGAGAAGCAAAGAAACAAGAAGAAGACGTTGCAACCCCGACCAGGCCAACCTCCACAAGACGTTTCAACAATTGCAAAGTTACAACAATGCGTCGTGAGCACTGAGGCTTCTCGCGCCCGCCAGCCAGGGGGCAATGCGAGCGGAAGTACCGCGGAGCTCGTGCACTCGACAGTGCGGCACGAAGAGATTCCACTTCCGCCGCTATCAAAGCTGGAAACAACTGGCGTACAGCTGCACCCTGCGTCATGTCCTCTGCACTTCTTCACGGCGTACTCAGCACCCAACAGCACCCTCGTCTCCGGCGATGTCGCAGCACTCTTTGACTCCCAGCAAGCAACGCTGATTAAGTCACAGCCACAACTTGACAAAACACACTGGCGTCATCTTCCTAGACGTCGCCAAGACGTTAGCCTGGGTGTGGCACGCAGGACTACTTCAAAAGATGATCAAGATGAACTTTCCGAACTATCTTGTAAATCTTGTCTCGAGCTAGTCATCGTGTGATGGGTGACCATCACACACATGACCAGTTCTGTTCGGGAGAGAGGTTGGAGAGATGCAAGTTAAGCAACACTGTGCTGGGTCAGGTATTGGATGGGTGGTCATTTTACACATAACCAGTTTTGTTCGGGAAAGAGTTTGGAAGTGAGTTTGGAAGTTTTGAGTTTTGAGTTTGAGTGGTTTGCTTGGAAGACTGATGTTAAGAAGTGATATAGAATTTGAGGGCTTTCAGTCGATCGCATGATTCCCTGTGTTTTTAAACTGTATTCAAGACTCAGAACACCAAGACTTGCTCAGCTCGTTGATTAAACTGACACCAATACCACAGATATATTTACAAAGATGTTCTATCCTCATGGAATCCATCGACCTCGCCGCTCTGTTACATTGTACAACGCCTTCCCTGCCGGCACAGAGACTACGTCGGCGTTGACGACATCGTCGATTCAATGATTAATTTATTCGTCTAGTTTCACCTTAGAGAAAAGTATCCCCATGTTCTTTTCTCTAAGGTTTAACTACGCACTGTTTTTACATCTGGCCATGCGGCACTGGTCGAATGTCATCGGTGAATGAGTGGATGATTATTAACTTAACCTAGCCTAGAACGGAGGATGGGAAACCCGGTGCCAGTAAGTAGCCTACTCCTATCGAAGAGCACCAAGAGGACCACCGGCTTAACGTCCCTTCCGAAGGACGGTACAACGCGAACAACAGGATTCCTCCACAAATCCATGCTGTCGAGAGGTTGAAATTGAAAAGCAAGGCGAGTGAAGTTGTTGCTTAATTTTCATCCCACAAACCTCTCTCCCGAACAGAACTGGTCATGTGTATAAAGGTCACCCATTCAAAACCTGACCCAGCTCAGTCTTGCTTAACTTCGGTGATCTCTTAAAAACTTTAATAGGTTATTAAAACAATTCTTAATAGTAAATGGATTGTAAATGGAAGAATCTTCAATATTCTGTTATTTCCACTCTGACTTGGATTTCCACTCCACTCTTCGTCACGATGGCTCTGCTTTGATTGGTCGCTTCTCAACCAGCAAATTTCCACGGTCCGAATTCAAATCCTGGTCAGACCGCTTTTTGTTCTTCACAGTAGCGACTTGAATTAATTATTAGAGACAAATTGCATCACATGTTTGATAATAAATTCCTCAACATGTATGCAGATTCATGGTGTTTGGTGGGATGGTCGGGGCTCTCAATGCAAGAGGTCTGCAATTCGATTCCCGGCACCTCCTTATGTTGTGAGCCGGAGAACTTTACCTGTGACATAATGCTATTGAAGGGATGGCGAGAAACCGCAAGGGAGGTTGGGTGTCATTATTGAAAAGCAGTGAACCAAGAGTATGTTTAAAACAAAATACTTATACAACACAATTAACATAGACGACATAATTACCAGGGCAGCTTGACTCATTGGTAACTTGCTTGCTTCGAGCCTGAGGCAGAAATTATGTTCCCGAATTTGATTCCGGGCCTGGGTCACCATAAAATACAAAAATATCATGAAATGCAATCAGAAATCGAAGATACATTTTTATTTGAAGCCCTTTCACAAAATCTTTAAACTTCCACAAATGTTAGTCAGGCTTAATCTTAGGAATAAAGTAGCTTTTGTAATACATTTCTAAAGTGAGTTACAGACCTAACTTGAATTTGTAATCTTTCTTACTTAAAGTAGGGAACAAGGAGTAAACTACAGCAGGTGACGTCTAATCACTTCCAGAGTAAACCAGTGTTTATTAATGGTTGGTATTAGCATTTAAATATAGATTATCCTGCATAATTACTTTTTGATATTCATGATTGGAATGTTTCACTAAAGAAAATTCCTTCTTTATCGAGGGTACAAATATCCTTTGGTTTATTTAATATTATTGTCTACGATCTTTGATTCTAGCTGTCAAATGTCAGGTGTCTGTCATTAGCCAACTTGCAATTTGCGCTTCTACAATATTTCTGAAATGTTATCTTCTAATCGCTGTTAAGCAATGCAACTACTAGCTTGCATTATATTTATCCCTATTCATTTGTGAATAATAATTAATAATATCGTGAATTTGTGTATCTTTGACATAGTTTTTTTCTATTTAGAATAAGGTATGTAAGTTTAGCATGAGACATCTTTTGGTTAACAATAACAGCAATATTTGAAAATGTAGTAGAATAATGGTCCTAGTCCGAGTGCTTGGCGGCGACGTGCTTCTTCAGGTCCCGGGAGTAGTTACACCTGAACTTGCAGAGCTGACACACGAGTCTCTTCTCAGCTCCGTGGTGAACGGACATGTGTTTCTTCATGTCTCCAGTCTGGTTGCACTTGTAAATGCATTCCAGACAGGACAACTTCTTGACCCCGCTATGGGTGAGCATGTGTTGGGTAAGATCGCTGCTTGTCACACAAGTGTAAGAACATTGCAAGCAGCCAAAACAACGCTCCTTTGTATGACGACTACGCACGTGGCGAGTCAAGGCACCTCTTCGATTTGTTACATAACTACAGAGCTTGCACTGGAATGGCTTCTCTCCGGTGTGAATCCGCATGTGGGTTTTAAGATTTTCCTTCTGAGATGTACGGAAACTGCACTCAGTGCATTCGTGGGGCTTGTCGTTCCCATGCGTCATGAGATGACGCTTTAAGCTGCCCTTCCGTGTTGCTTTGTAAGAACACAACGTGCAGGCAAAGCTACGCTGTCCCGTGTGAGTCACCAAGTGTTGTTTAAAATGGCCGCTGTAGTCTGTAGAATAGTTGCATTCCCCACACTTGAACCGCTTCTTCCCCTCAGGCCCCAACTCGTTCAGCGTGGAACTGATCTCAAAAGCGGCAGGGACGTTCTTCAGCAGCGGCTCAAAGTGCGTGAGCGCCGTCCTCACGGGCTCCTTGAAACTCCGTTGCCGGCAATACAGACGCTCGTGACGGTCGCGTGGGATCGGGCTTGTAAACCCCAACTTGCAGTTAGAGCAAGGAAAGATGGTCGCTGCAAGAGACATGGAGTCAGGACAGTATTTTGTAGCAGTTTAGATGACAGTCCTGATTATATCGGCATGCATTCAAGCGTCCTGATCTCCAAACAATGTTTTAATGCCGGGACTTTTTATGCGAAGCAATAATTAAATTATTTTTTCTTTTCTCTTTACTACTATCCATGAATGTAATTAATTTCTTCAATATTTTTCTTACCGTTTAGAAATCAAGTTTAAATTCGTATTTTAGAAAACGAATGCTATGGTTAAAGAAAGTAGGATCGAGTTTATAAAAGATAAACAAGTAGACCCACCCGCTGTGTACGCAGCTGCCATGAGTTGGTGACAGATAAGAGTGATGTATAAATTTGAGTTGATTTAAGCAATTTCAGAACATTCAGTTCAGCAATTTCAGAACATTCAGTTCAGCAATTTCAGAACATTCAGTTCAGCAATTTCAGAACATTCAGTTCAGCAATTTCAGAACATTCAGTTCAGCAATTTCAGAACATTCAGTTCAGCAATTTCAGAACATTCAGTTCAGCAATTTCAGAACATTCAGTTCAGCAATTTCAGAACATTCAGTTCAGCAATTTCAGAACATTCAGTTCAGCAATTTCAGAACATTCAGTTCAGCAATTTCAGAACATTCAGTTCAGCAATTTCAGAACATTCAGTTCAGCAATTTCAGAACATTGAGTTCAGCAATTTCAGAACATTCAGTTCAGCAATTTCAGTTCCTCAGATAAGATCTTTTTGCCAACCTTTTCGTAGCGTAGCAACGGAAATTCAGAGCTCAAGGTTGCAATAAAATTGAGATTTCGGTTGCTACGCTTCAAATTATTCCGTTGCTACGCGCTACGAATTCGATGGTGAAAAATGCATTGTTGTCGGACATTTTCCGTAGATTTTTTTGTTAATTTTCAACATTTCACCTGCAAAACCTGATCGATCGCCGTGAAAATGCCACAACGGGATGGGAACCCAAAAAACGAACCGATCTAGCAGGCGTTTTCGACCAAATTTCACGATTTCTATAAAGATTTAGTGCAATGAGACATCCTAGCCAGTCACAAACTATTTCGGAGCTTAGCAACGGATTAAGGCTTTTATTTAAGGTCAATCCTACTAATCCTGATCTTTGCAGATAAAATCTCATTCACTACATTTCATCCTAACTCTTGGATATCATAGTTTGGGTATTTTTATCATATTTTCCAGGATTACTTCAGTAAAATTCTGTCTACATTCAATCTATCAATAAATATGAGTGCAAAATATTACAAGAAGCAGCGTGTTTCTAGTCAAAGACTCACGCTGGACAAGCGAATCAGCCCCACTATGGAATGCACGGGTGTTAATCCCCAGCTGACGGGCGTAGCTGTCACCGTAGTAGACCATCAGCTCTGTGTGGGCCGGCACATCACGCACGGTACGGTAATAGAGGCGACCCTGGAACTAGTAGCATGCGTTGTCACCTACACAGGCTGGTACACAACTTGGATGCAGGCTTGTGTCATAGCGCTAATGTTAAACTTTCTTCGTGAGAAATGGCAGTCAACTTTCTTCGTGAGAAATGGCAGTCAAATGACTACTTTAACAACTAAAATGTAAGATGATGCCAGGTGGAGTCACCGTCGTTTCGAGTGTTAAGACATTTAATTTCGTTATTTCTCGCAGATTAATCGCATTTGAGACTGGTTTACACTCAGTTAATCTTGATGAATGCTAACCTCAACGAATAATAAATATGTGGCGATGTTTTGAGTTGTAATTTTGTAAATTTTTAGGTTTGATAAAAATGTCGGCAGCAAGCGTGGCAAGGGTGTAGCCTGCTCGTTTACTCAGCATAAAGTATAACATTATCCCTGGTCCTCTGACTATGCATATAAACTCAATGCTGCAGGTTTGGAGGATGACTTACTTGGAACGGCATTATGTTTTGTTGCGTTTTTATAGTCGCACAGTTAACATAGCGCATCCAGTTGGCCTTGGAGCTGTCAGCCGCATCCATTTCGGCTACCACTTTGTTAGCGCGTCTGATCTGCTCCAAGCAGGGGACAGAGAAAAGAGATTGGATTGCAAAACGGCAAATTGAGATTTCAGAAAACTACCTTCCACGAGACTGTACTTACGATCCAGCTGTAACCAGAAGATTCCTTCCCGGCAAAGACCTGTACACTCGTTTGCTTGCCTTCGTATGGACCAAACACAACTCCCACTGGCAACGGGACACGAGCCCAAACCCCGAGACCGGCGTCTTTGATGCTAGACTCACCAACAGCCAGAACTTGGGGCAGGGTGCGCAAGGCTCGGTCAGGCTCTTTGTAGCCCTTCGGAAGCTGCAGGTGAACACAACAAACCAATGTGAACAACTTGCCAGCGATGCAAAGCCAGGTCTATTTGCGTTTACAAGAATTGATCAAAATGGGCATTGTTAAAAGATTGCGTAAATTTTAGCCAACTCAGCTTCGGCTTTAGCAAAATCCTGCCTTCTTATTGAAGAGTTAGTTTAAACTTTTGCCATGATGACTTTCAATCACATGCACTGAAATGCAGATGTTGTTGCGAGTTAGAGATCCAACTAAAAGTTGCAAAGTTTTATAAAACCCGACGTATGTTAAGTGGTCAATGGATAACCGCCATTCAAGATTCTTGTATCTTTAGTAGGTTTAATGCCATGCCATAACCTTTTGTTCGACCTTTGGAAAAATACCTATACACAATTTTTGTGAAAACTTTTTCAATAGCAAGTTCAGTTCTGTTGCTTGGAAGGAGGCAACGTCAAAAAAATGCAATGTAACAATTATAATCAATGCACTCACCTGACGATCCATTACGAACTGCAATTTGCCATGAATTGGACACATGCCCTGGTGTTCTTCTTGGCACGCATCGCAGTCTAAAAAACACAACCAACCTCGTTAACTTTGACCAAAACTTAACTTTCATCAGAAACTAATGACGCTAACTTTGACAAAAAATAATAATTGGTGGGGAGACTGAATAATTATGTGATCATACTTAAACATTTGTCCACATTTAAATAACACAATTAAAATGTTATAAAAATAATATAAGTAATATAATATTAATATATTATAATAATATAATATAAAAACTAGCACATAGTAGGTATGTACAATTAGTAGTTAGTTGAATAAATATAAACCAATGAAAACTTGGACTGACGTTCTAGCCTTGTTAACTTAATGGATTTAAACATGAAACATTGAAACATTAAACATGAACTTCAAGGATCGACAGTGAAACTACGTCGACTTACAGAGGTATTCGTCCTCGTCAAGAAGTTGCGGCTCCTCATAGTTGACCTCCGACCGCTTCCGGCGCGGATATCTCGCTTCCGATTCCTCTTGATCCTGTGCTTGCTCCTTGGGCAGCGAGGCGTTGTCACTAAAATGTCCGCCACTGGCTCCGACTGCCTCCACCGCCTGCTTAGCTTCGATGCCATGCTCGCAGCATAATGATTCCTGCTCGTCCATGCTAGGAAAGTTATTCCTCACTTCCTTGTGCTGAATAGCTTCGAGTGGAGAACCATTCTTCCCGTCTACAGAGTTCACAGCTAGGTCCTTCTCAAGAGGGGCTCTATTCCTCCTGTCCTCACGGTTCAGAGCATGGTCCTTGTCCAGGGGGGCTATCTTCCTCCCGTCCGCACGGTTCAGAGCATGGTCCTTGTCCAGGGGGGCTATCTTCCTCCCGTCCTCACGGTTCAGAGCATGGATCTTGTCCAGGGGGGCTATCTTCCTCCCGTCCGCACAGTTCACAGCTTGGTCCTTCCAAAGTGGGGCTCTCTTACTCCCGTCCGCACGGTTCAGAGCTTTTTCTTTCCCAAGGGGGGCACCATTCCTCCCGTCCTCATGGTTCACAGTTTGGTCCTTCTCAAGAGGGGCTCTATTCTTCCTGCCCTCACAGTTTCTAGCTTGGTGCTCCTTCTCTTGGGGTGAATTAAGCCGCTCCTCCTCACGACGCAGATCTTCTTTGGCTTCGTCGTATTCAACGCAAGCCGCCTCGAACTGAACCTCAAGAGTTCTGAGCAACACTTTGAGTTTCACCACCACCTCTTGGGATCTGGTCACAATCAGAAATATCACCAATTAGTCTTTAGTTATTAAGCAATTAGTCAATTAGTTTTTATAATAATCTTAAGGTTAATCGCATCATTTTCAATCATCCTTAGTAAAGCATTCCAATATTACATGCATATTACCCACCCTGATAAATAACAATTGGTATGATATTTTAGTGCTATGACCTAGATTTAATGGGAAGATGATTTATTTAGTGTTGGGCAAGAGTTATTTCATTCAGTCGATCAAACTTATACAAAATAGCATCCTGTTGTCTTCGTATTACCACCTACCTGGCTACATCTTCTTCCGTAAAACCGTGAAATACTTGGCCCTGCGAGAGCGCAAGCATCCGCAGCTTTTCGGCGGCGCTGACCCGTTGGTTCTGAAATACAACAAATGCAAGTGAATTGGGTAAACAAGGGGTCCATGCATTTTGCAACAACATAGCAATTAGGCTGGGTGCTTACTGCTAATTCTAGGTACTGACTGACAGTCTCTACTTTTTCACGCATGGCTCTCTTTCCGTCTTCGCTCTGGCACGGAGCAAGCTTGCGTTTTTGTCCCTTCGCTGGTTCAGTTGCAGAGTCCATCTTCTTGCCCTGGTCTTGATTGGCTGGCTTCGGATTGGCCAAGGTGGACTTAGCCTTTTTGTTCCAAGCCACAACAAAGTCAGGAAGGGAAATTTTAAAACCTGCAGTCGGAATAAAGAAAGTTGTATTAAAAATCACATGCGTACTGTAAGTTGTTTATCTAATAATTAATGTTTATTGAATGTTTGTTCTGTGCAGTTTTAGTTGGAGTTATATGTTCCCTTACAAAATGCAAGGATATGTATTTTTATTCTAGTGGTTGCTAATTTACAATCTATTTGGATATGAGAAGTTCTGCGCTTTGGATAATTAAGGCAGAAAGTTATAGCGCAAAGCAATGTCAGAATATTACAAGCAATGTTACCAACATGAGAAGAGTTTCAAGTAAATTATCATCTTGGTCAAGAAATTCGAGAAAATCGGGGGTGAACGAGGACAATTGTAAAACGGGACAATTGTAACAGAGTCTACAGTTTCTGTAAGACTGTTTCAAATTTCGCGCGAAGTGGTTTCATAAGTTGACAATAGAGCGCTCTAGGTGTCATGAAACACTCAGCCAGCTGATATCAGCTGAGATGTCAATTGAGCATGTGAATGATAAATAAATGTTTTGACGAATAGTAAGTAAATTTCTGGCATCTGATTTCTTTTGGTTTTTAGTATGATGGTATTATTCCTATTTTAGTGAGGTTTATACGTTTCGAGAGAGTATTTCTTTACGAATGTCACTGGGTATAAATGATTTGTCACTTCATCTCACAAACATTAAACGTTGAGATATGAATCAACAACTCTGCCCGGGGACGATTGTAACTCCATAGAAAAAGGATTTGGCTTGGTCTTAGATATTGATAGCTGAACTCTAACCTTTTATTATTATGAACACTAAAACTGTCTCAAAATTTGTTCAATCGCCCGTTTGGGTTACAATTTTTGAGACATGAATACTGTTCATAATCATAAAATACCCCGTGCATTGCAAGCGTTTGCACTTAAATAAGATTTCATCTAAATGAACTCTAACCTTTCTTTTTTATACCAGTTTATCTTTTATTTTTAGTAGTTTAGCAGTTGCTATTGAGATGTCAAACTACATTGTTTTAAAACTGTTGTATAATTCTTGCAGATTACATCAGCAACATGCCGAGGAACAGACAATGCACTTATGCACGGTGCTTTACAGCGGAGGCAACGGAAGCTGCCGTGGAAGCTGCCGTGATAGGTTTAAATTCTAACCACAAAATATATACAATGTTGACGAAACTGGGACTAGACCTGTCCAAACACCAACAAAAGTTGTTGCTGGGAAAGTCATGAAACAGGTTGGTGTGATTGTGTACAACGGTAACTGTTTGCTGTGCCGTGAATTCAGTTGGTTGCGTTATCCCGCCAATGTTTAATGTTTAACACCCAAAGGCAAATTTTGCGAAGGTAACAAATGTCAGTGGCCGAATCAGAGGCAAGATTAGCATTTTAACAGACAGTCCAGGGAAAAGATTGAAAGAGGCTGCCAAAGAAATTCCCAGAACTAAGAAATTGCGACTAAAAGAAAAAAAAGAAAACTTTGCCAGTGTGGAAAAACCCAAAAAAGAACAACGCATCTAAGCCTGGCAAAAGAGCACAAGATTGAATTACAGATAACTCTTGCCTACTCTGCAATGAAAGATGTTCAGATAGTAAAGACAAAGAATCTTGGCTTCAGGGTTCTGCATGCAAAGGTTGGTCCCATGCATCTCGCATTCCAGCCAAGAAAATGTATGTTTGCCATCAATGCAAATAGAAATGTTAAATTGTAACGTACTATACTATTAACTTGTAGTTCACAATTAACTTTTATTAATGTACTTATTAAAGACAACAGCCTCAAAATATTTTAAAGGTAAGTTCAATTGTTTTTAATAGAAAATGAGCTCTACCTTTGGGCTGACTATAACCAGATATATTACATTGGTGGTGTTATGAAGGTACATTATATTAATAGTTGATTTTATTTATTTTAAGTTGACGAAGTTTATCATATAACACAGTATACTGCAATTAAATTATTATTATTATTATTCTTGCTATTTCCACACCTTTGTCATTATTTACAATTTAGTATCGTAGTCAATTGCAGTACTAGTAATGTACTAGCAATTTAGTAATTGACCCTGATAAGGGAACAGCTGTAACAGTTGTATCCGACATGGATTTTCCTCATTTTCTCAAATGTGCAATAAAAAGTAAAGTGGGTAAAAGGTTCTGGCAACCTCCCTGCATTTTCTAAGAATTAAAAAAATTATTTACTGAGATAAAAGTTGTAGAATGAATGGTGTTACAATTGTCCCTGTTCTTCCCTCAATAAACAATAATTGAATAAACTTGTAAACTTGTGTACTAACATGTGATAGAATAATAGGATTTCAGCTGCGTGTAAAGAATCGATATACACAAATATGGCTGTAATATGACTGGCTGTATTTAAATCTAATGGCTATGATATGAAATGGCTATCTTTGCTAAATAAAACTGATTATTATTATTATTCCAACAAAACTCACCCATCTTAGTCATTTCATTGAAGTTCGATAGCTTGGTGTTCAGCCTAACCTTCTCGTAAATAGGAAAGTTTCCCCACTCTTCAGCCGTGAAATAAGACGAAGCTTTTGGTTTTTCCATATTTCAGTCGTAAATCGCTGTCAAAGAAACATAGTATTGGTATGTGTTTTATAGGAATTAAATAATAGGGTTTTTTTATTTTTAGAAAAACATTTAATAATGTGCATTACATCCACAGCAGCTTTAATAAAATATCAGAAAGTTTTACTTTTACAATTTAATCTGTGACAATAGTGATTGGAACCTGAATTTACCTGAGCAAACCTTATTATTTTATTGGCTCTATCTGTTTGGGTACAAATTGTTTTAAGAAAAAGATGAGAGGTAGCTGATTTCAACGGCAGCAAAAAATCCTAAGTTAGGTACATTTCCAGATTGGACAAACATATTACATGAATTTGATTCCTAAGAATGATTGTAAAATTAAGAAGGGCATATACAGAGGTGTGTCAAAAATATTCTGGGTTCTAGAATTTGTTTATTTGGTTGGAGAGATCAGTCCAGCCACCGATGGTTATTCTTTTGTTTCTATAGCTAGCTGATACCAGTAATCTTAGTTTGGATTAATTTTTAAATAATTACAAATTAAAAAAGTTGCACGATTTTAATAAAATAATCCTCAATGCTCTTTTTATTTTGACTGGATTTGTAATTTCATACACTTTCAAGATTTAAGGTATATTATGTTATTTGATCCAGTAGTTTGCTCAACATTTGCAACTTGGTTTAGACCAAGCATAATGGTATTTGTTAAATTTAGTTACTTAAATCTGTGTAAAATGTGATTAATTCTACCAGCTAGTTGGCTTACGTATGGAGTATTTGCAAGCTATTATTGAAAATAATATTTTTATCAAATTTCCGTTAATTATATTCATATGGTGTATCATTGCCTAGCCCAGTTCTAGGCCTAGACCCTGGCTAGTCACAGACCATATCATTAGATTATCGAAAATTGACTTCATACATGAATTAAACATTAAATTATTGTGCAGTAAGGAATAAACAAGGCTTGTACAGCGAAAAATTATCCTTACATGTCTTTTAACTCAATATATTCTGGAAAAGTCTTACCGTTTTCCGTGAGTTCGAACAAATTGTTTTTCGTATATTTGCGAAATGGCCGCCTATAAAGACTGTACGAGTCACAATAGCTCATTTGTTAGAGTATGGCTAAATATTCACTTTACGTAATATTTTTAGTTTATTATCTTGAAAAACTTGCAAAATTTCAAACTTTAGATTTATTCTTGCTTTTATATCTCCTTTTTATTTCTATGTTTACCATAGTTCTACAATTAAAATATCTGCATTTCTTTAGTTGTTGTTTTGACTTGTATCTCTTTGCTCCATGGTTATTTCAAACTTTAGAGCTAAAGTAATGGATGGTTTATTGGTCAAGATACTGTGCACAATTTGATGAAGTTTAAATTGTTAATTACAAATAATGTAAAAAAAATGAGTTTAGAAAATGTAAATAAGTTTTTTTTTTAATTTTATGAACATATCATACATATCATACATGAACATATAAAAAATTGAGACCCAAACGGGGATGACAGATGAGAATGACGGATCTCCATGGGGTAAAACCAAGAGGCTGTAAGTACTCACAGTAAAATATACTAAAATAATCTCAAAAAGCATGTGTTCAAGTAGCTCTATGGATTAGAGCAACACCTGCGATAGGTGAAGATCGGGGTTCAAGTCTCCGTTTGGACATGAATTTTTCAGAAGGTAGTATTGTTCATAACAATAAAATGCCCTGCTCATTGACATTAAAGCATTGGCCTGCAGTTCAATGCAAGTGCAATACAAACAATGCTTCAAAGCAGCCATCAGAAAACAAAATTCTAGCAGCTAAAATAATAATACAAACAAACTTTGAAATTGAATTGGGGAACCCTAGCGTGAAGAAACAGCTGTTATGTGCAAGTGTCATGGGTTTTTATTTTGTATCCAGCCAGGTTAGGTACGCTCTAAAATTAATTCAGAAATTACTGCGACAACGTTAACACAGTGTACAATCACAATCTTTTTTAGTGATCTTAGAACTAATTGTAATCTTTTTGTATTAAATGATCTTTTAATTTCATCGCTTTCGGATTTTCCACAATCTTTTTAAAAGATCGTATGTCCGCCGTGCCTGTCCCCGACCGCAGCTTTTCTCAAATTGAGTCATCGAGATTCAAGGCCCACTTTCTGCCATGTTCCACTGACCACTGTCCGTTGTGCAAGGCATTTTAGTTCCTATTAAGTGTTAACAGGCTGTTAAGTGTTAACAGGCTGTTATATTTCTCCTTGTATTCTTGACTTTAAGTCATAGTCCTCATTGCATTGTGTTCCTACTATTTCCATATTAATATTGCATTTCCCAGCACCTAGGCTATAGGTGCTAAACAAATACATTTTCTTCAGAGATTACATGATTTTTTTTTTGAAATTATCTTTTAAATGAACTTGATCTTTTATTGAAACGTATTTGAATTTGATCTTAAAAAAAACGATAGCAAAAAATTTTTTTTTGATGATGATCTTGACCTTTTTAAAAGATTGATTTCAAAACGATCTTCCCCAACTATGGCAAGCACCTTCTTCAATTTGCAAATATCGAGGTAAACATGATCAAAGAATTTCAGTGCAAATTATTTTAAGAAACTAACAATCATTTAATTAATATAGTCAATTCAGCCAGTACTTGGCCATTCTATAGGCAAAACATACAGTAAAACATCATATTGTACTTTATTTCATTTATTATATTCTATTAATTGAGGGAATAATACATCACAAACATGCCAGGTAAAATGCAGGTACAAAAAAACCAGGGGCCCTGACCAAGAGCGGTTATTTGGTTGTTGTACCATGATGCCACTGACAGTAATACCAGGGTTACAAATCATAGTTCTAGGTCGGGGTCACTGCTTGGTGCTATGGTGGTGCTAGTTAGCACGGTGCAACTGACAGTAATACCAGGGTCACTGCTTGGTGCTATGGTGGTGCTAGTTAGCACGGTGCTACTGACAGTAATACCAGGGTCACTGCTTGGTGCTATGGTGGTGCTAGTTAGTACGGTGCTACTGACAGTAATACCAGGGTCACTGCTTGGTGCTATGGTGGTGCTAGTTAGCACGGTGCTACTGACAGTAATACCAGGGTCACTGCTTGGTGCTATATGTTGGTGCTAGTTAGCACGGTGCTACTGACAGTAATACCAGGGTCACTGCTTGGTGCTATAGTGGTGCTAGTTAGCACGGTGCTACTGACAGTAATAACAGGGTCACTGCTTGGTGCTATGGTGGTGCTAGTTAGCACAGTGCTACTGACAGTATTACCAGGGTTACGAAACACCGCTCTAGGTCGGGGTTACGCTTGGTGCTGCATTGTTTAGATCTTGCTCCTGGTCAGTTCCTGAGTCTAGAGTCCCGGCATAAAGTATGCAATGTTGTCGAGGATGTGGGACAGCAGCTCTGGAGGGCAGCCGTCGGTCTCTGGGACTTGTTGTGAGAGACAGAGCAGGGGTCCCAGTGCACAAAGCAGAGAGTCCAACAGCACTGACAGGCTGCCTGATACTGCTATCTGTCCCTGCAGACATAAAACACTACGTTAGATTGGTTCAAGACAGGCAAAGGCAATTCAACTGCACGGCTACATTTGTTTTTCTCTCGCTATTGTAAAATTGGCTGAACATAATTATGTTGTATAAATATTGATCAGAACTGTTGAATAAACTGGTGGGATATCAGAGGCGTGCAATCAGAATGTGCTAGGTATGGGCAAAAAACGGAAATGCTTCTGTTTTAATCTTGATGAGATTGATTAATAAACATATTGAGCTCATCTGATAGTTCTTGCAATGGTATTTGTGTCAGTCTTTGTGTGTTTCTTCATGAACATCACATCCCCATTGGTTCTATCCACAAGGCTTGGGCCAAATATTAACATCAAAATCCTTTTTGCAAAATTGTGCCTTGTAATTATATGCAGCTCTACTCAAACTTTTATGTCGGGGTTCGCTACAGTTTTTTTTAGATAAAAATATATATTTGATCTAGAAACTTTGATCTGATTTTGATTTGAAACTTTTTGGAGAGCTTCATTTAATATAAACAATTATTATTATCATTTATATTATAACTGTATTTTATTAACATTACTTCAAGTGTTTCAAGTGTTTCAAGTGTTTCAAGTGTTCAAGACATACGTGGGACTGGGCGGACTCAGAGGCACGTTGCTCCCAACAACGGAGGGCCTGTCCAGCTGAAGAACACGCCCACCCTTGGCTCCACCCCCTTGCCCCGCCTTGGCTCCACCCCATAGCTCCTCCTTCTTGTTCATGTTGATAAACTTGGACAGCAAGGCGGCTATCTTAGGTTTCTCCAGCTCGGCTTAGAACGCAGCTGCTGCATCCGGCAGGCGGTGACCTTTCACTGCCATCCGCTGAGCACGATGCTTAGATTAGGTTAGACTAGGTTAGCTTAGGTGAGATTACGTTAGATATGGTGAGATTAGGTTAGGTAAGGTTAGGTTAAGATCAACATACCAAGGTCTAAGTTGGCGTGAAGAAGTTCTCCACGAACCTCCTTGGCCCAGAGCATGTACATCGGAACCTCGTCTGTCCCTTGTCCTTCTTCCGCTGGGCTTATACACAGCACACGATCTTCCTGTCGCGAATCACCAGACGTGCGCAGGGAAACCACCGCCCTCCGAGTCGGAGTTGCCGCTGTCAGGTCCCATGTCACCCTGCAAGCACCAAGCAGCAACAATGTATATCACACGAGCTTCTCTTTGGTGTTATGGTCACCATATTCTTTGGTAGAACATTGCATTTTGAAAACTGGGTATTAAAAATATTATATTTCATTTAGAGAAGTACATAAAAGTCTCAAATATTTATACTTAGATTTAATAATAATGCAACATCCTGTGAAACAATCAGTCAATTTTGATGGTAACCATAAGTCATCAAAAAGATAGAGGTTTATATGAATAGGTATACTAGTTGCCAATACAATAATATGAAAATAAAGCTGAGGTAGATCACTTATGGAATCGGTTGAAAGAACTTTAACTATTTGACATAGACACCAATTTGTACTTTCTGATTGAATTCGAAAGCTGGTTATTTGTAATCAAGCAAAGGTGGTTTCAGTTTCACTCTACAAAACTATCCAAATCATTTAATTTCCTGCACTAACCTTACATTTGGCGTGAAAGAAGCCCACTTACTGCGTCTGATCCCCGACATTTAAACATCGACTCAGCCGTTCGCTCTGCCGAAGCATTGGACTTCCTTCCTCGTTGAATGCTTGAGTGCATTGTCAATCCAGAAGGGATGCGTTGTTTTAATCGAGTGACACTGTCATGCGGACTCTCAAATTCCATCAGTTTCGAAGACTTTTTACGAACACGTCCCGACCGAGAAACTCCTGTTATGTCTCCTTTAAATCAAAAGTGTGGTTATTATTGCGCTAGAAATGCTTCATCAAATTAACATGTTATACATCAAAAGTTTGTTTATTTAAGTGATTTTGAGGTTAGAGTTTTGTTGCGTACTAAAGATATGTTTGCAGAAACGTTTGCTAAGACTGCAATCTGAAAACTTAGATCATTAAAGAATAAAATACAAACAAACCATCCTGTTTTCCTCATTTTCCCTCGCTCATTGGAAAATATCTTATGTGTTCACTTGATTTTCACCCTTGGTTAGGCTTGGAGCAGCTCGGCGCGGGACAACGGTGACAGATGGTATTGCCGCTACCAGAGCAGCACCAGAGTATTGAAGTTGCCTACCCGCAAGGCTTCGGTATAATCGGGGAAAACTCATCAAGAGATTTACTGGTTCGAATCTATATGAAAACAAGAAAATCATGATGAGAGTAAAAATATCACAGAAATTAGAGTCATTACGGGTTCATTATTTTAACTCAATGCGTGATTTCACAATTTTTCGTTCGAACCCGAGTTGATCGAAAGTAAATATAATAGTAAACCCACCTGAGCTAAATAACTATACATTATTACATTCCTTTACGCAACACTGCGCTAGGTCAGGTATTGGAATGTTGACGATCATACACATGACCAGTTCTGTTCGGGAGAGAGGTTGGAGGGATGAAAGTTAAGCAACACTGTGCTGGGTCAGGTATTGGATGGGTGACCATCATACACATGACCAGTTCTGTTCGGGAGAGAGGTTGCAGGGATGAAAGTTAAGCAACACTGCGCTGGGTGAGGTATTGGACGAGTGACCATCATACATAAGACCAGTTCTGATCGGGAGAGAGGTTGAAAGTATGAAAGTTTAGCAACACTGGGCTGGGTCAGGTATTGGATGGGTGACCATCATACACATGACCTGTTCTGTTCGGGAGAGAGGTTGGAGGGATGAAAGTTAGAACAGCAACTTCACTCGCCTTGTGCACCTGCTCTAATGCCTACCTTGCCAACTTGCTTCATCTTCTGTGTACAGACCTGGACGACTTCCAGGACACGGAGGAAGCGGAGGCTGACTTCTGTCATGAGTGGCAATGCGTGCCAGAAGAAGAGGATGGTTCTGTTGGCCATCCTGCAAAGTCTGTGGAGAATTTGCAATCACAGTTTACGGATACAAAAATTGCATTACCTAACGTTAGGGTCAGCTCGAGTCTCTAATGCGACAGCAAACACATTTCGACATTTAGTCCTGATTTCCTCTCAGAAAAGTCCCGACATATAAACTTTTAGAGTTCGGTTTGAAAGTACAAGACAGGGAGGCTGGAAGCCAGTAGACCTCGGCGTGATAAGAGTCTAGCAGTTGTTTCGTCACGATTCGTCTTCGTCTTCGTTCGTTTCGTCTTCTTGGCAGCGCCAAGAAGCGTTTAGCCGCAGGACTTATTGTTGACAGGAACATTGAGGCAGATAGGGAGGCTGGATGCCAGAATGTCTGGAGGATCAAATGGCGAGTGCTTTGCTTCGATTAGAGTTTCAAGGTCAGCCCCCCTGTTTTATCCCAAATCGAACCCTGATCTCCACCTGTCGTGGGTGATGCTCTAACCAATTGAGCTACTTGGACCCCGATCTCCACCTGTCACGGGTGTTGCTCTAACCAATTGAGCTACTTGGACCCCGATCTCCACCTGTCACGGGTGTTGCTCTAACCAATTGAGCTACTTGGACCCCGATCTCCACCTGTCACGGGTGTTGCTCTAACCAATTGAGCTACTTGGACCCCGATCTCCTCCTGTCACGGGTGTTGCTCTAACCAATTGAGCTACTTGGACCCCGATCTCCACCTGTCTGGGGTGTTGCTCTAACCAATTGAGCTACTTGGACCCCGATCTCCACCTGTCACGGGTGTTGCTCTAACCAATTGAGCTACTTGGACCCCGATCTCCACCTGTCGTGGGTGTTGCTCTAACCAATTGAGCTACTTGGACCCCGATCTCCACCTGTCGTGGGTGATGCTCTAACCAATTGAGCTTCTTGGACCCCGATCTCCACCTGTCGCGGGTGTTGCTCTAACCAATTGAGCTACTCGTACCCCGATCTCCACCTGTCGCGGGTGTTGCTCTAACCAATTGAGCTACTTGGACCCCGATCTCCACCTGTCGTGGGTGTTGCTCTAACCAATTGAGCTTCTTGGACCCCGATCTCCACCTGTCGCGGGTGTTGTTCTAACCAATTGAGCTACTCGAACCCCGATCTCCACCTGTCGCGGGTGTTGCTCTAACCAATTGAGCTACTTGGACCCCGATCTCCACCTGTCACGGGTGTTGCTCTAACCAATTGAGCTACTTGGACCCCGATCTCCACCTGTCACGGGTGTTGCTCTAACCAATTGAGCTACTTGGACCCCGATCTCCTCCTGTCACGGGTGTTGCTCTAACCAATTGAGCTACTTGGACCCCGATCTCCACCTGTCTGGGGTGTTGCTCTAACCAATTGAGCTACTTGGACCCCGATCTCCACCTGTCACGGGTGTTGCTCTAACCAATTGAGCTACTTGGACCCCGATCTCCACCTGTCGTGGGTGTTGCTCTAACTAATTGAGCTACTTGGACCCCGATCTCCACCTGTCGTGGGTGATGCTCTAACCAATTGAGCTTCTTGGACCCCGATCTCCACCTGTCGCGGGTGTTGCTCTAACCAATTGAGCTACTCGTACCCCGATCTCCACCTGTCGCGGGTGTTGCTCTAACCAATTGAGCTACTTGGACCCCGATCTCCACCTGTCGTGGGTGTTGCTCTAACCAATTGAGCTTCTTGGACCCCGATCTCCACCTGTCGCGGGTGTTGCTCTAACCAATTGAGCTACTCGAACCCCGATCTCCACCTGTCGCGGGTGTTGCTCTAACCAATTGAGCTACTTGGACCACGATCTCCACCTGTCGCGGGTGTTGCTCTAACCAATTGAGCTACTTGGACCCCGATCTCCACCTGTCGCGGGTGTTGCTCTAACCAGTTGAGCTACTTGGACCCCGATATCCACCTGTCGCGGGTGTTGCTCTAACCAATTGAGCTACTTGGACACCGATCTCCACCTGTCGAGGGTGTTGCTCTAACCAATTGAGCTACTTGGACCCCGATCTCCACCTGTCACGGGTGTTGCTCTAACCAATTGAGCTACTTGGACCCCGATCTCCACCTGTCACGGGTGTTGCTCTAACCAATTGAGCTACTTGGACACATACTTTTTGACAGGAATTAAGTGCATTTGATGAGAATGACGGATCTTCAAGGATTAAAATAAGAGGCTGTGAAAACTCACAGTCACTCTGGATCTGGTGACGCTATTTCACGTCACAACCAGTCAAGTCAACCTTATTAATTTTTTAATTTTTTATAAATTTTTAATTTGGCTTACCTTATTAATTTCAACCTTGATTAGATTTCAAATCTCGGTACATTTATATTTCCTCCAAATATCAAATGCTTGATCGGCTCTCTGAATTTAAACACTATTTCTCATTTCAGTAAAGAATTTAAAAAAATTTTAAAATATGCACGGCAACTGATGTTGTAAATGTTGTTGCTGAATCTCAAAGAATTAGTCTGTGTCGTCATAGCTGGTTCGACAAGCCAATGCAATCAACTGTTTAAACCTAAAAGGCTACAAGTCTCAGCTGCAAAGCAGGGTTTGTGTGCCATCTAGTAGCAAAAATAACAAGCTTTAACTAAGGTGATAAAAACTGCCGCTAGGTAGCAGTACCAAACTTGTTCTGCCGCGCAACTCGTAAAATCATGAAAAGGTGAAAAATAATTAAACATTTTATAATAATAAAATAATGATAAAATTAAAATATTTATTTCCAGATTGATACTGGTTCGTCGGTTTGCAAATTATTTCATACATATATATAAATATATATAACATATATATGCTGACACGGTGCTGACTCATACACCTAGCCTAGCAGGCAGCCGAGGGTGACACGGTGCTGTCACCAGGGCTAGCCACTGAACCAGACTCATACACCTAGCCTAGCAGGCAGCCGAGGGTGACACGGTGCTGTCACCAGGGCTAGCCACTGAACTAGACTCATACACCTAGCCTAGCAGGCAGCCGAGGGTGACACGGTGCTGTCACCAGGGCTAGCCACTGAACCAGACTCATACACCTAGCCTAGCAGGCAGCCGAGGGTGGCACGGTGCTGTCACCAGGGCTAGCCACTGAACCAGACTCATACACCTAGCCTAGCAGGCAGCCGAGGGTGACACGGTGCTGTCACCAGGGCTAGCCACTGAACCAGACTCATACACCTAGCCTAGCAGGCAGCCGAGGGTGACACGGTGCTGTCACCAGGGCTAGCCACTGAACCAGACTCATACACCTAGCCTAGCAGGCAGCCGAGGGTGACACGGTGCTGTCACCAGGGCTAGCCACTGAACCAGACTCATACACCTAGCCTAGCAGGCAGCCGAGGGTGACACGGTGCTGTCACCAGGGCTAGCCACTGAACCAGACTCATACACCTAGCCTAGCAGGCAGCCGAGGGTGACACGGTGCTGTCACCAGGGCTAGCCACTGAACCAGACTCATACACCTAGCCTAGCAGGCAGCCGAGGGTGACACGGTGCTGTCACCAGGGCTAGCCACCGAACCAGACTCATACACCTAGCCTAGCAGGCAGCCGAGGGTGACACGGTGCTGTCACCAGGGCTAGCCACTGAACCAGACTCATACACCTAGCCTAGCAGGCAGCCGAGGGTGACACGGTGCTGTCACCAGGGCTAGCCACTGAACCAGACTCATACACCTAGCCTAGCAGGCAGCCGAGGGTGACACGGTGCTGTCACCAGGGCTAGCCACTGAACCAGACTCATACACCTAGCCTAGCAGGCAGCCGAGGGTGACACGGTGCTGTCACCAGGGCTAGCCACTGAACCAGACTCATACACCTAGCCTAGCAGGCAGCCGAGGGTGCCACGGTGCTGTCACCAGGGCTAGCCACTGAACCAGACTCATACACCTAGCCTAGCAGGCAGCCGAGGGTGACACGGTGCTGTCACCAGGGCTAGCCACTGAACCAGACTCATACACCTAGCCTAGCAGGCAGCCGAGGGTGACACGGTGCTGTCACCAGGGCTAGCCACTGAACCAGACTCATACACCCAGCCTAGCAGGCAGCCGAGGGTGACACGGTGCTGTCACCAGGGCTAGCCACTGATCCAGACTCATACACCTAGCCTAGCAGGCAGCCGAGGGTGACACGGTGCTGTCACCAGGGCTAGCCACCGAACCAGACTCATACACCTAGCCTAGCAGGCAGCCGAGGGTGACACGGTGCTGTCACCAGGGCTAGCCACCGAACCAGACTCATACACCTAGCCTAGCAGGCAGCCGAGGGTGACACGGTGCTGTCACCAGGGCTAGCCACTGAACCAGACTCATACACCTAGCCTAGCAGGCAGCCGAGGGTGACACGGTGCTGTCACCAGGGCTAGCCACTGAACCAGACTCATACACCTAGCCTAGCAGGCAGCCGAGGGTGACACGGTGCTGTCACCAGGGCTAGCCACTGAACCAGACTCATACACCTAGCCTAGCAGGCAGCCGAGGGTGACACGGTGCTGTCACCAGGGCTAGCCACCGAACCAGACTCATACACCTAGCCTAGCAGGCAGCCGAGGGTGACACGGTGCTGTCACCAGGGCTAGCTACTGAACCAGACTCATACACCTAGCCTAGCAGGCAGCCGAGGGTGACACGGTGCTGTCACCAGGGCTAGCTACTGAACCAGACTCATACACCTAGCCTAGCAGGCAGCCGAGGGTGACACGGTGCTGTCACCAGGGCTAGCCACTGAACCAGACTCATACACCTAGCCTAGCAGGCAGCCGAGGGTGACACGGTGCTGTCACCAGGGCTAGCCACTGAACCAGACTCATACACCTAGCCTAGCAGGCAGCCGAGGGTGACACGGTGCTGTCACCAGGGCTAGCCACTGAACGAGACTCATACACCTAGCCTAGCAGGCAGCCGAGGGTGACACGGTGCTGTCACCAGGGCTAGCCACCGAACCAGACTCATACACCTAGCCTAGCAGGCAGCCGAGGGTGACACGGTGCTGTCACCAGGGCTAGCCACCGAACCAGACTCATACACCTAGCCTAGCAGGCAGCCGAGGGTGACACGGTGCTGTCACCAGGGCTAGCCACCGAACCAGACTCATACACCTAGCCTAGCAGGCAGCCGAGGGTGACACGGTGCTGTCACCAGGGCTAGCCACTGAACCAGACTCATACACCTAGCCTAGCAGGCAGCCGAGGGTGACACGGTGCTGTCACCAGGGCTAGCCACTGAACCAGACTCATACACCTAGCCTAGCAGGCAGCCGAGGGTGACACGGTGCTGTCACCAGGGCTAGCCACCGAACCAGACTCATACACCTAGCCTAGCAGGCAGCCGAGGGTGACACGGTGCTGTCACCAGGGCTAGCCACTGAACCAGACTCATACACCTAGCCTAGCAGGCAGCCGAGGGTGACACGGTGCTGTCACCAGGGCTAGCCACTGAACCAGACTCATACACCTAGCCTAGCAGGCAGCCGAGGGTGACACGGTGCTGTCACCAGGGCTAGCCACTGAACCAGACTCATACACCTAGCCTAGCAGGCAGCCGAGGGTGGCACGGTGCTGTCACCAGGGCTAGCCACTGAACCAGACTCATACACCTAGCCTAGCAGGCAGCCGAGGGTGACACGGTGCTGTCACCAGGGCTAGCCACCGAACCAGACTCATACACCTAGCCTAGCAGGCAGCCGAGGGTGACACGGTGCTGTCACCAGGGCTAGCCACTGAACCAGACTCATACACCTAGCCTAGCAGGAAGCCGAGGGTGACACGGTGCTGTCACCAGGGCTAGCCACTGAACCAGACTCATACACCTAGCCTAGCAGGCAGCCGAGGGTGGCACGGTGCTGTCACCAGGGCTAGCCACCGAACCAGACTCATACACCTAGCCTAGCAGGCAGCCGAGGGTGACACGGTGCTGTCACCAGGGCTAGCCACTGAACCAGACTCATACACCTAGCCTAGCAGGCAGCCGAGGGTGACACGGTGCTGTCACCAGGGCTAGCCACTGAACCAGACTCATACACCTAGCCTAGCAGGCAGCCGAGGGTGACACGGTGCTGTCACCAGGGCTAGCCACTGAACCAGACTCATACACCTAGCCTAGCAGGCAGCCGAGGGTGACACGGTGCTGTCACCAGGGCTAGCCACTGAACCAGACTCATACACCTAGCCTAGCAGGCAGCCGAGGGTGACACGGTGCTGTCACCAGGGCTAGCCACTGAACCAGACTCATACACCTAGCCTAGCAGGCAGCCGAGGGTGACACGGTGCTGTCACCAGGGCTAGCCACTGAACCAGACTCATACACCTAGCCTAGCAGGCAGCCGAGGGTGACACGGTGCTGTCACCAGGGCTAGCCACTGAACCAGACTCATACACCTAGCCTAGCAGGCAGCCGAGGGTGACACGGTGCTGTCACCAGGGCTAGCCACTGAACCAGACTCATACACCTAGCCTAGCAGGCAGCCGAGGGTGACACGGTGCTGTCACCAGGGCTAGCCACCGAACCAGACTCATACACCTAGCCTAGCAGGCAGCCGAGGGTGACACGGTGCTGTCACCAGGGCTAGCCACTGAACCAGACTCATACACCTAGCCTAGCAGGCAGCCGAGGGTGACACGGTGCTGTCACCAGGGCTAGCCACTGAACCAGACTCATACACCTAGCCTAGCAGGCAGCCGAGGGTGACACGGTGCTGTCACCAGGGCTAGCCACTGAACCAGACTCATACACCTAGCCTAGCAGGCAGCCGAGGGTGGCACGGTGCTGTCACCAGGGCTAGCCACTGAACCAGACTCATACACCTAGCCTAGCAGGCAGCCGAGGGTGACACGGTGCTGTCACCAGGGCTAGCCACTGAACCAGACTCATACACCTAGCCTAGCAGGCAGCCGAGGGTGACACGGTGCTGTCACCAGGGCTAGCCACTGAACCAGACTCATACACCTAGCCTAGCAGGCAGCCGAGGGTGACACGGTGCTGTCACCAGGGCTAGCCACTGAACCAGACTCATACACCTAGCCTAGCAGGCAGCCGAGGGTGACACGGTGCTGTCACCAGGGCTAGCCACTGAACCAGACTCATACACCTAGCCTAGCAGGCAGCCGAGGGTGACACGGTGCTGTCACCAGGGCTAGCCACTGAAACAGACTCATACACCTAGCCTAGCAGGCAGCCGAGGGTGACACGGTGCTGTCACCAGGGCTAGCCACTGAACCAGACTCATACACCTAGCCTAGCAGGCAGCCGAGGGTGACACGGTGCTGTCACCAGGGCTAGCCACTGAACCAGACTCATACACCTAGCCTAGCAGGCAGCCGAGGGTGACACGGTGCTGTCACCAGGGCTAGCTACTGAACCAGACTCATACACCTAGCCTAGCAGGCAGCCGAGGGTGACACGGTGCTGTCACCAGGGCTAGCCACTGAACCAGACTCATACACCTAGCCTAGCAGGCAGCCGAGGGTGACACGGTGCTGTCACCAGGGCTAGCCACTGAACCAGACTCATACACCTAGCCTAGCAGGCAGCCGAGGGTGACACGGTGCTGTCACCAGGGCTAGCCACTGCACCAGACTCATACACCTAGCCTAGCAGGCATCCGAGGGTGACACGGTGCTGTCACCAGGGCTAGCCACTGAACCAGACTCATACACCTAGCCTAGCAGGCAGCCGAGGGTGACACGGTGCTGTCACCAGGGCTAGCCACTGAACCAGACTCATACACCTAGCCTAGCAGGCAGCCGAGGGTGACACGGTGCTGTCACCAGGGCTAGCCACTGAACCAGACTCATACACCTAGCCTAGCAGGCAGCCGAGGGTGACACGGTGCTGTCACCAGGGCTAGCCACTGAACCAGACTCATACACCTAGCCTAGCAGGCAGCCGAGGGTGACACGGTGCTGTCACCAGGGCTAGCCACTGAACCAGACTCATACACCTAGCCTAGCAGGCAGCCGAGGGTGACACGGTGCTGTCACCAGGGCTAGCCACTGAACCAGACTCATACACCTAGCCTAGCAGGCAGCCGAGGGTGACACGGTGCTGTCACCAGGGCTAGCCACTGAACCAGACTCATACACCTAGCCTAGCAGGCAGCCGAGGGTGACACGGTGCTGTCACCAGGGCTAGCCACTGAACCAGACTCATACACCTAGCCTAGCAGGCAGCCGAGGGTGACACGGTGCTGTCACCAGGGCTAGCCACTGAACCAGACTCATACACCTAGCCTAGCAGGCAGCCGAGGGTGACACGGTGCTGTCACCAGGGCTAGCCACTGAACCAGACTCATACACCTAGCCTAGCAGGCAGCCGAGGGTGACACGGTGCTGTCACCAGGGCTAGCCACTGAACCAGACTCATACACCTAGCCTAGCAGGCAGCCGAGGGTGACACGGTGCTGTCACCAGGGCTAGCCACTGAACCAGACTCATACACCTAGCCTAGCAGGCAGCCGAGGGTGACACGGTGCTGTCACCAGGGCTAGCCACTGAACCAGACTCATACCCCTAGCCTAGCAGGCAGCCGAGGGTGACACGGTGCTGTCACCAGGGCTAGCCACTGAACCAGACTCATACACCTAGCCTAGCAGGCAGCCGAGGGTGGCACGGTGCTGTCACCAGGGCTAGCCACTGAACCAGACTCATACACCTAGCCTAGCAGGCAGCCGAGGGTGACACGGTGCTGTCACCAGGGCTAGCCACTGAACCAGACTCATACACCTAGCCTAGCAGGCAGCCGAGGGTGACACGGTGCTGTCACCAGGGCTAGCCACTGAACCAGACTCATACACCTAGCCTAGCAGGCAGCCGAGAGTGACACGGTGCTGTCACCAGGGCTAGCCACCGAACCAGACTCATACACCTAGCCTAGCAGGCAGCCGAGGGTGACACGGTGCTGTCACCAGGGCTAGCCACTGAACCAGACTCATACACCTAGCCTAGCAGGCAGCCGAGGGTGACACGGTGCTGTCACCAGGGCTAGCCACTGAACCAGACTCATACACCTAGCCTAGCAGGCAGCCGAGGGTGACACGGTGCTGTCACCAGGGCTAGCCACCGAACCAGACTCATACACCTAGCCTAGCAGGCAGCCGAGGGTGACACGGTGCTGTCACCAGGGCTAGCCACTGAACCAGACTCATACACCTAGCCTAGCAGGCAGCCGAGGGTGACACGGTGCTGTCACCAGGGCTAGCCACTGAACCAGACTCATACACCTAGCCTAGCAGGCAGCCGAGGGTGACACGGTGCTGTCACCAGGGCTAGCCACTGAACCAGACTCATACACCTAGCCTAGCAGGCAGCCGAGGGTGACACGGTGCTGTCACCAGGGCTAGCCACTGAACCAGACTCATACACCTAGCCTAGCAGGCAGCCGAGGGTGGCACGGTGCTGTCACCAGGGCTAGCTACTGAACCAGACTCATACACCTAGCCTAGCAGGCAGCCGAGGGTGACACGGTGCTGTCACCAGGGCTAGCCACCGAACCAGACTCATACACCTAGCCTAGCAGGCAGCCGAGGGTGACACGGTGCTGTCACCAGGGCTAGCCACTGAACCAGACTCATACACCTAGCCTAGCAGGCAGCCGAGGGTGACACGGTGCTGTCACCAGGGCTAGCCACTGAACCAGACTCATACACCTAGCCTAGCAGGCAGCCGAGGGTGACATGGTGCTGTCACCAGGGCTAGCCACTGAACCAGACTCATACACCTAGCCTAGCAGGCAGCCGAGGGTGACACGGTGCTGTCACCAGGGCTAGCCACTGAACCAGACTCATACACCTAGCCTAGCAGGCAGCCGAGGGTGACACGGTGCTGTCACCAGGGCTAGCCACTGAACCAGACTCATACACCTAGCCTAGCAGGCAGCCGAGGGTGGCACGGTGCTGTCACCAGGGCTAGCCACTGATCCAGACTCATACACCTAGCCTAGCAGGCAGCCGAGGGTGACACGGTGCTGTCACCAGGGCTAGCCACTGAACCAGACTCATACACCTAGCCTAGCAGGCAGCCGAGGGTGACACGGTGCTGTCACCAGGGCTAGCCACTGAACCAGACTCATACACCTAGCCTAGCAGGCAGCCGAGGGTGACACGGTGCTGTCACCAGGGCTAGCCACCGAACCAGACTCATACACCTAGCCTAGCAGGCAGCCGAGGGTGACACGGTGCTGTCACCAGGGCTAGCCACTGAACCAGACTCATACACCTAGCCTAGCAGGCAGCCGAGGGTGACACGGTGCTGTCACCAGGGCTAGCTACTGAACCAGACTCATACACCTAGCCTAGCAGGCAGCCGAGGGTGACACGGTGCTGTCACCAGGGCTAGCCACTGAACCAGACTCATACACCTAGCCTAGCAGGCAGCCGAGGGTGACACGGTGCTGTCACCAGGGCTAGCCACTGAACCAGACTCATACACCTAGCCTAGCAGGCAGCCGAGGGTGACACGGTGCTGTCACCAGGGCTAGCCACTGAACCAGACTCATACACCTAGCCTAGCAGGCAGCCGAGGGTGACACGGTGCTGTCACCAGGGCTAGCCACTGAACCAGACTCATACACCTAGCCTAGCAGGCAGCTGAGGGTGACACGGTGCTGTCACCAGGGCTAGCTACTGAACCAGACTCATACACCTAGCCTAGCAGGCAGCCGAGGGTGACACGGTGCTGTCACCAGGGCTAGCCACTGAACCAGACTCATACACCTAGCCTAGCAGGCAGCCGAGGGTGACACGGTGCTGTCACCAGGGCTAGCTACTGAACCAGACTCATACACCTAGCCTAGCAGGCAGCTGAGAGTGACACGGTGCTGTCACCAGGGCTAGCCACTGAACCAGACTCATACACCTAGCCTAGCAGGCAGCCGAGGGTGACACGGTGCTGTCACCAGGGCTAGCCACCTAACCAGACTCATACACCTAGCCTAGCAGGCAGCCGAGGGTGACACGGTGCTGTCACCAGGGCTAGCCACTGAACCAGACTCATACACCTAGCCTAGCAGGCAGCCGAGGGTGACACGGTGCTGTCACCAGGGCTAGCCACCGAACCAGACTCATACACCTAGCCTAGCAGGCAGCCGAGGGTGACACGGTGCTGTCACCAGGGCTAGCCACCGAACCAGACTCATACACCTAGCCTAGCAGGCAGCCGAGGGTGACACGGTGCTGTCACCAGGGCTAGCCACTGAACCAGACTCATACACCTAGCCTAGCAGGCAGCCGAGGGTGGCACGGTGCTGTCACCAGGGCTAGCCACTGAACCAGACTCATACACCTAGCCTAGCAGGCAGCCGAGGGTGACACGGTGCTGTCACCAGGGCTAGCCACTGAACCAGACTCATACACCTAGCCTAGCAGGCAGCCGAGGGTGACACGGTGCTGTCACCAGGGCTAGCCACTGAACCAGACTCATACACCTAGCCTAGCAGGCAGCCGAGGGTGACACGGTGCTGTCACCAGGGCTAGCCACTGAACCAGACTCATACACCTAGCCTAGCAGGCAGCCGAGGGTGACACGGTGCTGTCACCAGGGCTAGCCACCGAACCAGACTCATACACCTAGCCTAGCAGGCAGCCGAGGGTGACACGGTGCTGTCACCAGGGCTAGCCACTGAACCAGACTCATACACCTAGCCTAGCAGGCAGCCGAGGGTGACACGGTGCTGTCACCAGGGCTAGCCACTGAACCAGACTCATACACCTAGCCTAGCAGGCAGCCGAGGGTGACACGGTGCTGTCACCAGGGCTAGCCACCGAACCAGACTCATACACCTAGCCTAGCAGGCAGCCGAGGGTGACACGGTGCTGTCACCAGGGCTAGCCACCGAACCAGACTCATACACCTAGCCTAGCAGGCAGCCGAGGGTGACACGGTGCTGTCACCAGGGCTAGCCACTGAACCAGACTCATACACCTAGCCTAGCAGGCAGCCGAGGGTGACACGGTGCTGTCACCAGGGCTAGCCACTGAACCAGACTCATACACCTAGCCTAGCAGGCAGCCGAGGGTGACACGGTGCTGTCACCAGGGCTAGCCACTGAACCAGACTCATACACCTAGCCTAGCAGGCAGCCGAGGGTGACACGGTGCTGTCACCAGGGCTAGCCACTGAACCAGACTCATACACCTAGCCTAGCAGGCAGCCGAGGGTGACACGGTGCTGTCACCAGGGCTAGCCACTGAACCAGACTCATACCCCTAGCCTAGCAGGCAGCCGAGGGTGACACGGTGCTGTCACCAGGGCTAGCCACTGAACCAGACTCATACACCTAGCCTAGCAGGCAGCCGAGGGTGACACGGTGCTGTCACCAGGGCTAGCCACCGAACCAGACTCATACACCTAGCCTAGCAGGCAGCCGAGGGTGACACGGTGCTGTCACCAGGGCTAGCCACCGAACCAGACTCATACACCTAGCCTAGCAGGCAGCCGAGGGTGGCACGGTGCTGTCACCAGGGCTAGCCACTGAACCAGACTCATACACCTAGCCTAGCAGGCAGCCGAGGGTGGCACGGTGCTGTCACCAGGGCTAGCCACTGAACCAGACTCATACACCTAGCCTAGCAGGCAGCCGAGGGTGACACGGTGCTGTCACCAGGGCTAGCCACCGAACCAGACTCATACACCTAGCCTAGCAGGCAGCCGAGGGTGACACGGTGCTGTCACCAGGGCTAGCCACTGAACCAGACTCATACACCTAGCCTAGCAGGCAGCCGAGGGTGACACGGTGCTGTCACCAGGGCTAGCCACTGAACCAGACTCATACACCTAGCCTAGCAGGCAGCCGAGGGTGACACGGTGCTGTCACCAGGGCTAGCCACCGAACCAGACTCATACACCTAGCCTAGCAGGCAGCCGAGGGTGACACGGTGCTGTCACCAGGGCTAGCCACTGAACCAGACTCATACACCTAGCCTAGCAGGCAGCCGAGGGTGACACGGTGCTGTCACCAGGGCTAGCCACTGAACCAGACTCATACACCTAGCCTAGCAGGCAGCCGAGGGTGACACGGTGCTGTCACCAGGGCTAGCCACTGAACCAGACTCATACACCTAGCCTAGCAGGCAGCCGAGGGTGACACGGTGCTGTCACCAGGGCTAGCCACTGAACGAGACTCATACACCTAGCCTAGCAGGCAGCCGAGGGTGACACGGTGCTGTCACCAGGGCTAGCCACTGAACCAGACTCATACACCTAGCCTAGCAGGCAGCCGAGGGTGACACGGTGCTGTCACCAGGGCTAGCCACTGAACCAGACTCATACACCTAGCCTAGCAGGCAGCCGAGGGTGACACGGTGCTGTCACCAGGGCTAGCCACTGAACCAGACTCATACACCTAGCCTAGCAGGCAGCCGAGGGTGGCACGGTGCTGTCACCAGGGCTAGCCACTGAACCAGACTCATACACCTAGCCTAGCAGGCAGCCGAGGGTGACACGGTGCTGTCACCAGGGCTAGCCACCGAACCAGACTCATACACCTAGCCTAGCAGGCAGCCGAGGGTGACACGGTGCTGTCACCAGGGCTAGCCACTGAACCAGACTCATACACCTAGCCTAGCAGGCAGCCGAGGGTAACACGGTGCTGTCACCAGGGCTAGCCACCGAACCAGACTCATACACCTAGCCTAGCAGGCAGCCGAGGGTGACACGGTGCTGTCACCAGGGCTAGCCACTGAACCAGACTCATACACCTAGCCTAGCAGGCAGCCGAGGGTGACACGGTGCTGTCACCAGGGCTAGCCACTGAACCAGACTCATACACCTAGCCTAGCAGGCAGCCGAGGGTGGCACGGTGCTGTCACCAGGGCTAGCCACTGAACCAGACTCATACACCTAGCCTAGCAGGCAGCCGAGGGTGACACGGTGCTGTCACCAGGGCTAGCCACTGAACCAGACTCATACACCTAGCCTAGCAGGCAGCCGAGGGTGACACGGTGCTGTCACCAGGGCTAGCCACTGAACCAGACTCATACACCTAGCCTAGCAGGCAGCCGAGGGTGACACGGTGCTGTCACCAGGGCTAGCCACTGAACCAGACTCATACACCTAGCCTAGCAGGCAGCCGAGGGTGACACGGTGCTGTCACCAGGGCTAGCCACTGAACCAGACTCATACACCTAGCCTAGCAGGCAGCCGAGGGTGACACGGTGCTGTCACCAGGGCTAGCCACTGAACCAGACTCATACACCTAGCCTAGCAGGCAGCCGAGGGTGACACGGTGCTGTCACCAGGGCTAGCTACCGAACCAGACTCATACACCTAGCCTAGCAGGCAGCCGAGGGTGACATGGTGCTGTCACCAGGGCTAGCTACTGAACCAGACTCATACACCTAGCCTAGCAGGCAGCCGAGGGTGACACGGTGCTGTCACCAGGGCTAGCCACTGAACCAGACTCATACACCTAGCCTAGCAGGCAGCCGAGGGTGACACGGTGCTGTCACCAGGGCTAGCTACTGAACCAGACTCATACACCTAGCCTAGCAGGCAGCCGAGGGTGACACGGTGATGTCACCAGGGCTAGCCACTGAACCAGACTCATACACCTAGCCTAGCAGGCAGCCGAGGGTGACACGGTGCTGTCACCAGGGCTAGCCACTGAACCAGACTCATACACCTAGCCTAGCAGGCAGCCGAGGGTGACACGGTGCTGTCACCAGGGCTAGCCACCGAACCAGACTCATACACCTAGCCTAGCAGGCAGCCGAGGGTGACACGGTGCTGTCACCAGGGCTAGCCACTGAACCAGACTCATACACCTAGCCTAGCAGGCAGCCGAGGGTGACACGGTGCTGTCACCAGGGCTAGCCACTGAACCAGACTCATACACCTAGCCTAGCAGGCAGCCGAGGGTGACACGGTGCTGTCACCAGGGCTAGCCACTGAACCAGACTCATACACCTAGCCTAGCAGGCAGCCGAGGGTGACACGGTGCTGTCACCAGGGCTAGCCACTGAACCAGACTCATACACCTAGCCTAGCAGGCAGCCGAGGGTGACACGGTGCTGTCACCAGGGCTAGCTACTGAACCAGACTCATACACCTAGCCTAGCAGGCAGCCGAGGGTGACACGGTGCTGTCACCAGGGCTAGCCACTGAACCAGACTCATACACCTAGCCTAGCAGGCAGCCGAGGGTGACACGGTGCTGTCACCAGGGCTAGCTACTGAACCAGACTCATACACCTAGCCTAGCAGGCAGCCGAGGGTGGCACGGTGCTGTCACCAGGGCTAGCCACCGAACCAGACTCATACACCTAGCCTAGCAGGCAGCCGAGGGTGACACGGTGCTGTCACCAGGGCTAGCCACTGAACCAGACTCATACACCTAGCCTAGCAGGCAGCCGAGGGTGACACGGTGCTGTCACCAGGGCTAGCCACTGAACCAGACTCATACACCTAGCCTAGCAGGCAGCCGAGGGTGACACGGTGCTGTCACCAGGGCTAGCCACTGAACCAGACTCATACACCTAGCCTAGCAGGCAGCCGAGGGTGACACGGTGCTGTCACCAGGGCTAGCCACCGAACCAGACTCATACACCTAGCCTAGCAGGCAGCCGAGGGTGACACGGTGCTGTCACCAGGGCTAGCCACTGAACCAGACTCATACACCTAGCCTAGCAGGCAGCCGAGGGTGACACGGTGCTGTCACCAGGGCTAGCTACCGAACCAGACTCATACACCCAGCCTAGCAGGCAGCCGAGGGTGACACGGTGCTGTCACCAGGGCTAGCCACTGAACCAGACTCATACACCTAGCCTAGCAGGCAGCCGAGGGTGACACGGTGCTGTCACCAGGGCTAGCCACTGATCCAGACTCATACACCTAGCCTAGCAGGCAGCCGAGGGTGACACGGTGCTGTCACCAGGGCTAGCCACCGAACCAGACTCATACACCTAGCCTAGCAGGCAGCCGAGGGTGACACGGTGCTGTCACCAGGGCTAGCTACTGAACCAGACTCATACACCTAGCCTAGCAGGCAGCCGAGGGTGACACGGTGCTGTCACCAGGGCTAGCTACTGAACCAGACTCATACACCTAGCCTAGCAGGCAGCCGAGGGTGACACGGTGCTGTCACCAGGGCTAGCCACTGAACCAGACTCATACACCTAGCCTAGCAGGCAGCCGAGGGTGACACGGTGCTGTCACCAGGGCTAGCCACTGAACCAGACTCATACACCTAGCCTAGCAGGCAGCCGAGGGTGACACGGTGCTGTCACCAGGGCTAGCCACTGAACCAGACTCATACACCTAGCCTAGCAGGCAGCCGAGGGTGACACGGTGCTGTCACCAGGGCTAGCCACTGAACCAGACTCATACACCTAGCCTAGCAGGCAGCCGAGGGTGACACGGTGCTGTCACCAGGGCTAGCTACTGAACCAGACTCATACACCTAGCCTAGCAGGCAGCCGAGGGTGACACGGTGCTGTCACCAGGGCTAGCCACTGAACCAGACTCATACACCTAGCCTAGCAGGCAGCCGAGGGTGACACGGTGCTGTCACCAGGGCTAGCCACTGAACCAGACTCATACACCTAGCCTAGCAGGCAGCCGAGGGTGACACGGTGCTGTCACCAGGGCTAGCCACTGAACCAGACTCATACACCTAGCCTAGCAGGCAGCCGAGGGTGACACGGTGCTGTCACCAGGGCTAGCTACTGAACCAGACTCATACACCTAGCCTAGCAGGCAGCCGAGGGTGACACGGTGCTGTCACCAGGGCTAGCCACTGAACCAGACTCATACACCTAGCCTAGCAGGCAGCCGAGGGTGACACGGTGCTGTCACCAGGGCTAGCCACTGAACCAGACTCATACACCTAGCCTAGCAGGCAGCCGAGGGTGACACGGTGCTGTCACCAGGGCTAGCCACTGAACCAGACTCATACACCTAGCCTAGCAGGCAGCCGAGGGTGACACGGTGCTGTCACCAGGGCTAGCCACTGAACCAGACTCATACACCTAGCCTAGCAGGCAGCCGAGGGTGACACGGTGCTGTCACCAGGGCTAGCTACTGAACCAGACTCATACCCCTAGCCTAGCAGGCAGCCGAGGGTGACACGGTGCTGTCACCAGGGCTAGCCACTGAACCAGACTCATACACCTAGCCTAGCAGGCAGCCGAGGGTGACACGGTGCTGTCACCAGGGCTAGCCACTGAACCAGACTCATACACCTAGCCTAGCAGGCAGCCGAGGGTGACACGGTGCTGTCACCAGGGCTAGCCACTGAACCAGACTCATACACCTAGCCTAGCAGGCAGCCGAGGGTGACACGGTGCTGTCACCAGGGCTAGCCACTGAACCAGACTCATACACCTAGCCTAGCAGGCAGCCGAGGGTGACACGGTGCTGTCACCAGGGCTAGCCACTGAACCAGACTCATACACCTAGCCTAGCAGGCAGCCGAGGGTGACACGGTGCTGTCACCAGGGCTAGCCACTGAACCAGACTCATACACCTAGCCTAGCAGGCAGCCGAGGGTGCCACGGTGCTGTCACCAGGGCTAGCCACCGAACCAGACTCATACACCTAGCCTAGCAGGCAGCCGAGGGTGACACGGTGCTGTCACCAGGGCTAGCCACCGAACCAGACTCATACACCTAGCCTAGCAGGCAGCCGAGGGTGACACGGTGCTGTCACCAGGGCTAGCCACTGAACCAGACTCATACACCTAGCCTAGCAGGCAGCCGAGGGTGACACGGTGCTGTCACCAGGGCTAGCCACTGAAACAGACTCATACACCTAGCCTAGCAGGCAGCCGAGGGTGGCACGGTGCTGTCACCAGGGCTATCCACTGAACCAGACTCATACACCTAGCCTAGCAGGCAGCCGAGGGTGACACGGTGCTGTCACCAGGGCTAGCCACCGAACCAGACTCATACACCTAGCCTAGCAGGCAGCCGAGGGTGACACGGTGCTGTCACCAGGGCTAGCCACCGAACCAGACTCATACACCTAGCCTAGCAGGCAGCCGAGGGTGACACGGTGCTGTCACCAGGGCTAGCCACTGAACCAGACTCATACACCTAGCCTAGCAGGCAGCCGAGGGTGACACGGTGCTGTCACCAGGGCTAGCCACTGAACCAGACTCATACACCTAGCCTAGCAGGCAGCCGAGGGTGACACGGTGCTGTCACCAGGGCTAGCCACTGAACCAGACTCATACACCTAGCCTAGCAGGCAGCCGAGGGTGACACGGTGCTGTCACCAGGGCTAGCCACTGAACCAGACTCATACCCCTAGCCTAGCAGGCAGCCGAGGGTGACACGGTGCTGTCACCAGGGCTAGCCACTGAACCAGACTCATACCCCTAGCCTAGCAGGCAGCCGAGGGTGACACGGTGCTGTCACCAGGGCTAGCCACTGAACCAGACTCATACACCTAGCCTAGCAGGCAGCCGAGGGTGACACGGTGCTGTCACCAGGGCTAGCCACTGAACCAGACTCATACACCTAGCCTAGCAGGCAGCCGAGGGTGACACGGTGCTGTCACCAGGGCTAGCCACTGAACCAGACTCATACACCTAGCCTAGCAGGCAGCCGAGGGTGACACGGTGCTGTCACCAGGGCTAGCCACTGAACCAGACTCATACACCTAGCCTAGCAGGCAGCCGAGGGTGACACGGTGCTGTCACCAGGGCTAGCCACTGAACCAGACTCATACACCTAGCCTAGCAGGCAGCCGAGGGTGGCACGGTGCTGTCACCAGGGCTAGCCACTGAACCAGACTCATACACCTAGCCTAGCAGGCAGCCGAGGGTGGCACGGTGCTGTCACCAGGGCTAGCCACTGAACCAGACTCATACACCTAGCCTAGCAGGCAGCCGAGGGTGACACGGTGCTGTCACCAGGGCTAGCCACTGAACCAGACTCATACACCTAGCCTAGCAGGCAGCCGAGGGTGACACGGTGCTGTCACCAGGGCTAGCCACCGAACCAGACTCATACACCTAGCCTAGCAGGCAGCCGAGGGTGACACGGTGCTGTCACCAGGGCTAGCCACTGAACCAGACTCATACACCTAGCCTAGCAGGCAGCCGAGGGTGACACGGTGCTGTCACCAGGGCTAGCCACTGAACCAGACTCATACACCTAGCCTAGCAGGCAGCCGAGGGTGACACGGTGCTGTATAATTTACAAAATCAAGAACAATCATCAGAAATTAATACTATAATTGTGTCATTATGTCAAACTTTAATCAGACATCTTTCTTAAGACTTGGGGCTGGGGTACGGAGTGTCATTTAGAAAGTGCTCTCCTGTCTCCTAACCCAAGACGTGGAATTTAAACAGCGATGTCTACTGACATCGAAACCGCCGAAGATTTGTGAGCGGTCTTCCGCTTGCCCAAGCATGGCATGCAGCGTCGCAACACCTTGAAGATCCTGGACCAAACCGTGGGTCTCTTCTTCTCTGGCACCTTCTTGCTGATATCTTCAACGGAAACCTCGTCGAACAATTCGGTGGCCTCTTCCTCGAGTGAGAGCAAGCAAAGTTGAGTCACATGCCGCTAAGCCAGGTACTTAACTCCACCAACTCAACGACAGGACACTCGGCAACAGGGGCTGCATATTCCTGGCTACAAATTCAACAGCGACTCATAAACATGTGGCAATGTGATATACTTCTTGGCCATTGGAGGTTGATGAACTCACTAAAGACCGTTCAGCTCCTAGTTACTGGCAGGCAGGTAGATGCCTTTGCAATTTAAACCAGATTTTTAATTAATTAAAAAGCTTTTAACGTCAAAATTAGAGTTACTAGAGATTGACAGGTTGTGACGTGTTATAGCGTCACTAGAATCACAGTGACTGTGAATATTCACAGCCTGTAAGTGCCGAGAACTCTTGTGACGGGTCGGCAACAGGGGCTACATATTCCACGACACTCTGGGGCAGGATTTACATTTCAATTCATCGGTAACTCAAAAGAAATGCATTCCACTTGCCATTGCCGGAAGCGGCAGAATCCAGACGATCTCGCTCAGCAGCGTCGTGGTCGGATCCATCTTTGATGACGTCAGTGGTCTCGATGGCCATCACAGAATCCTCAGTGTCGGGATCTTCTTCATCGAGAAATCCTAACTCTGTGGAACGAAGTGATCAATTATCAACTGGTTCTAGACAGGGTTGCGGGAAAATCTCACTACTGGCCTTGGTTTCAATCATCTATAGTTTGGTATCAAGTGATAGTTGACTCAATTTGTCATTATTGCCAAATAGCCATATTTCCCATTCCAACCTCAGGCAGGTCATCCAGAGCAAGGTAGAAATCCTCGTGCCAAGATGTAACCCTAAAACTTGTTTGAATGCCAATGAGTTTGTTAAGTTGGTGTCCTCGGCTTTACAAGGCAACAGAATGTAGGTAGCTGTCAGCTACAAGAGGTTGATGAACTCACTTAACACTGTTCTGTCAGTGGTGATTGACATGCACTCAGATGCGATGACATCGAAGGACATTTCATCGACCCGGTCATCCCAGCTCACAGCGCAGCTGGCGGTGGTAACGAGCAACTCGTTGGAGCTTCTTCCTTCCTTGGCGGCATCCTTCGCCCCGACATCGGCAGCTGTGGAAGATCGAACAACTGAAGTTTGAACTTGTTGGGCCAGTCCGTCAGAAAGAATCTTCCACCAGCAACTTCTTCGTGGAGTTCAATGTAACAACAATTGACTGAAGTGACTGGATAATACCCAAGCATTTCAATGTAAGACTTAGAAACTGTATTAACAAAGCTTGATGCAGAACACTTCCATCCAGTCCTATGCTTGGTGCGTAGTTGAGTGGTAAATTAATTTATATGTTGAACCATTTTTTTTAAGGTTTAAAACCACATTTTATTATTACGAACCAAGGTACGGTATAATATACTTTACATCGGAGGTAAGGAAATAAGACACCTCGTGCTTAATGTGATTCAGAATAGCTGAGACTGAGATTATTATTAAATAACCCCTTTATTAATTGAGTTTGATCTTATCTGCTCTCACCGCATTTTCCCATAGTGAACGTTCGACAAATTACCAGCAAGATTGGAAGTAATAACGTAGTAACTATGTAACTATTACCAGGAGTGGGCAAGTGCCACAGCCTCAATGGGGCAGTGAGAGTGTTTGAGATGCAACTATTAACTTTTATAATATTAAGGCAAACACAACAAATTAAATCGACGTGGGTCGTCGGCACGGTCTTTTTGGTTTTAAAACTCTCCGACCAGGGGCGGTCGCCCCGCCTACCCCGCCGGTAGCTACGTCACTGCCACTCACCATCCTCTTCTTCTGGCACGTATTGCCACTCGTGACAGAAATTGGCCTCCGCTTCTTCCGTGTTTTGAAAGTCGTCTTTGTCTTCTGCTTCTATGTCAACAGTATCGCCACATGACATAACTGGCTCCTGAGGAACAACCCCATCGTTGCGACGGTCAGTGGTGAGCTCAGGAGTGGTGTCATAGTAGATGTCGTAGATTGAGCGGCGGTTAGCGAACGTCATCGCCATCTTCTTAATCTCCTCTTCAACGTTAAAACCATCAATCTCTTCTATCCCTACTTCTCCTTCCACCTCTTCACCCCAAGAAAGAGCTGGCTTCTGCTGGACATTCTTTCCCTGGACGTGATCTGGAGAGAACTGAGCAGACTCATCAGGAGCCCAGGTGGGGAACGCCGTCAACGTCATTCTGTCGCAAGGACCGGTGTTGACGTGCACTTGGCTGGAATTGTCGTCTCCATGCCAGTACGCAGCTTGGTCGTCGTTGCATGGGACGGTCTGCATCGTGCTCCTCCTTGCTTCTAGTTCGATGATCATTTCCAACCGGATATATTCTTCAAGTGCAAGTTTCTGCCGGGCTTCTTCTTCGTCCCTTTTACCTTTCAATTGCATATGAGGGTTTGCAGACCTCTGAAGCACACTGTAGAAGAGTAAAGGCTTTGGATTTTGTAGCAGATTGACAATGAGTTCCTCGCGGTGCACTGCAAGGGATTTAAAAGAGCAAGAACGCTTCTTGTTGCTGTTCACCTCGATGTTCTCTGCTTGTTTAAATTCTTCCTGCGAACTGGATGGTCTGTTCGTAGGCTCTCCTTGGTGTTTCTGGGATCCGTGGCTCGACGGTCCCAGGGCTGCACCACTTCTGCAGCCCAGTTCACCTTGGGCAACTCCCAACTTGTTATTTGTCTCTTCATTTGAAGACATTGTGAAATTATTTCAATACGCAAAGATCTCACACGTCTTTCTCAGGTGAACGAATCTACCAAATCACATTTCCATGGCAACATCTTGGTTTATTTGTTGTGGAAAGCCACCGATTTGAATAATGGCTGACACTACTTGGCTATTGTTAATTCCGAGGAGCACCCCGACGTCACCAACGACCGGCGGCCATCTTTGTTTGACCAAACCATCGCAATTTAAACCCGACTGATATGAAGGAAGAGAAGTCGAGCGACCACGAGCATAGCACCACGAGTTCATCGAGCGCAGTCGTTATAAACCAGTTGTTTTAACATCGCACCGAGACTTTCAAGCTTCTTGCAGCCTTCGAGCCGCATCGCCGCTTCAAGTCCGAAGCAACCCGTCGAAACCTGGCATTGTCCCGGCATACCTAGGCTAGACACCCGCCGAACCCGGAGATTGCTTGCAGTTCTCACTGCGCTATCCCCGGCTAAGCACCCGTCAAACTTGTGTTTGTATGAGGTAACTCTCTGACATCACTTGCGAGGTATCCGTCGACCCCAACCATAGACCGTGGTTATCACCGCGCTATTGTCCGCTAGACACCCCGTGGAACCTGTTGCTCGCTCGTGGTTGATACCGCGCTTTCTCCGGCAAGACAGAAAAACTGTCTGTGTATCACCGATTACACTGTGTGCATATCGCAGTCAGGAGAAGCAAAGAAACAAGAAGAAGACGTTGCAACCCCGACCAGGCCAACCTCCACAAGACGTTTCAACAATTGCAAAGTTACAACAATGCGTCGTGAGCACTGAGGCTTCTCGCGCCCGCCAGCCAGGGGGCAATGCGAGCGGAAGTACCGCGGAGCTCGTGCACTCGACAGTGCGGCACGAAGAGATTCCACTTCCGCCGCTATCAAAGCTGGAAACAACTGGCGTACAGCTGCACCCTGCGTCATGTCCTCTGCACTTCTTCACGGCGTACTCAGCACCCAACAGCACCCTCGTCTCCGGCGATGTCGCAGCACTCTTTGACTCCCAGCAAGCAACGCTGATTAAGTCACAGCCACAACTTGACAAAACACACTGGCGTCATCTTCCTAGACGTCGCCAAGACGTTAGCCTGGGTGTGGCACGCAGGACTACTTCAAAAGATGATCAAGATGAACTTTCCGAACTATCTTGTAAATCTTGTCTCGAGCTAGTCATCGTGTGATGGGTGACCATCACACACATGACCAGTTCTGTTCGGGAGAGAGGTTGGAGAGATGCAAGTTAAGCAACACTGTGCTGGGTCAGGTATTGGATGGGTGGTCATTTTACACATAACCAGTTTTGTTCGGGAAAGAGTTTGGAAGTGAGTTTGGAAGTTTTGAGTTTTGAGTTTGAGTGGTTTGCTTGGAAGACTGATGTTAAGAAGTGATATAGAATTTGAGGGCTTTCAGTCGATCGCATGATTCCCTGTGTTTTTAAACTGTATTCAAGACTCAGAACACCAAGACTTGCTCAGCTCGTTGATTAAACTGACACCAATACCACAGATATATTTACAAAGATGTTCTATCCTCATGGAATCCATCGACCTCGCCGCTCTGTTACATTGTACAACGCCTTCCCTGCCGGCACAGAGACTACGTCGGCGTTGACGACATCGTCGATTCAATGATTAATTTATTCGTCTAGTTTCACCTTAGAGAAAAGTATCCCCATGTTCTTTTCTCTAAGGTTTAACTACGCACTGTTTTTACATCTGGCCATGCGGCACTGGTCGAATGTCATCGGTGAATGAGTGGATGATTATTAACTTAACCTAGCCTAGAACGGAGGATGGGAAACCCGGTGCCAGTAAGTAGCCTACTCCTATCGAAGAGCACCAAGAGGACCACCGGCTTAACGTCCCTTCCGAAGGACGGTACAACGCGAACAACAGGATTCCTCCACAAATCCATGCTGTCGAGAGGTTGAAATTGAAAAGCAAGGCGAGTGAAGTTGTTGCTTAATTTTCATCCCACAAACCTCTCTCCCGAACAGAACTGGTCATGTGTATAAAGGTCACCCATTCAAAACCTGACCCAGCTCAGTCTTGCTTAACTTCGGTGATCTCTTAAAAACTTTAATAGGTTATTAAAACAATTCTTAATAGTAAATGGATTGTAAATGGAAGAATCTTCAATATTCTGTTATTTCCACTCTGACTTGGATTTCCACTCCACTCTTCGTCACGATGGCTCTGCTTTGATTGGTCGCTTCTCAACCAGCAAATTTCCACGGTCCGAATTCAAATCCTGGTCAGACCGCTTTTTGTTCTTCACAGTAGCGACTTGAATTAATTATTAGAGACAAATTGCATCACATGTTTGATAATAAATTCCTCAACATGTATGCAGATTCATGGTGTTTGGTGGGATGGTCGGGGCTCTCAATGCAAGAGGTCTGCAATTCGATTCCCGGCACCTCCTTATGTTGTGAGCCGGAGAACTTTACCTGTGACATAATGCTATTGAAGGGATGGCGAGAAACCGCAAGGGAGGTTGGGTGTCATTATTGAAAAGCAGTGAACCAAGAGTATGTTTAAAACAAAATACTTATACAACACAATTAACATAGACGACATAATTACCAGGGCAGCTTGACTCATTGGTAACTTGCTTGCTTCGAGCCTGAGGCAGAAATTATGTTCCCGAATTTGATTCCGGGCCTGGGTCACCATAAAATACAAAAATATCATGAAATGCAATCAGAAATCGAAGATACATTTTTATTTGAAGCCCTTTCACAAAATCTTTAAACTTCCACAAATGTTAGTCAGGCTTAATCTTAGGAATAAAGTAGCTTTTGTAATACATTTCTAAAGTGAGTTACAGACCTAACTTGAATTTGTAATCTTTCTTACTTAAAGTAGGGAACAAGGAGTAAACTACAGCAGGTGACGTCTAATCACTTCCAGAGTAAACCAGTGTTTATTAATGGTTGGTATTAGCATTTAAATATAGATTATCCTGCATAATTACTTTTTGATATTCATGATTGGAATGTTTCACTAAAGAAAATTCCTTCTTTATCGAGGGTACAAATATCCTTTGGTTTATTTAATATTATTGTCTACGATCTTTGATTCTAGCTGTCAAATGTCAGGTGTCTGTCATTAGCCAACTTGCAATTTGCGCTTCTACAATATTTCTGAAATGTTATCTTCTAATCGCTGTTAAGCAATGCAACTACTAGCTTGCATTATATTTATCCCTATTCATTTGTGAATAATAATTAACACTAACGTGAATTTGTGTATCTTTGACATCGTTTTTTTTTCTACTTAGGATAAGGTATGTAAGTTTAGCATGGGACATCTTTTGGTTCACAATAACAGCAATATTTGAAAATGTAGTAGAATAATGGTCCTAGTCCGAGTGCTTGGCGGCGACGTGCTTCTTCAGGTCCTGGGAGTAGTTACACCTGAACTTGCAGAGCTGACACACGAGTCTCTTCTCAGCTCCGTGGTGAACGGACATGTGTTTCTTCATGTCTCCAGTCTGGTTGCACTTGTAAATGCATTCCAGACAGGACAACTTCTTGACCCCGCTATGGGTGAGCATGTGTTGGGTAAGATCGCTGCTTGTCACACAAGTGTAAGAACATTGCAAGCAGCCAAAACAACGCTCCTTTGTATGACGACTACGCACGTGGCGAGTCAAGGCACCTCTTCGATTTGTTACATAACTACAGAGCTTGCACTGGAATGGCTTCTCTCCGGTGTGAATCCGCATGTGGGTTTTAAGATTTCCCTTCTGAGATGTACGGAAACTGCACTCAGTGCATTCGTGGGGCTTGTCGTTCCCATGCGTCATGAGATGACGCTTTAAGCTGCCCTTCCGTGTTGCTTTGTAAGAACACAACGTGCAGGCAAAGCTACGCTGTCCCGTGTGAGTCACCAAGTGTTGTTTAAAATGGCCGCTGTAGTCTGTAGAATAGTTGCATTCCCCACACTTGAACCGCTTCTTCCCCTCAGGCCCCAACTCGTTCAGCGTGGAACTGATCTCAAAAGCGGCAGGGACGTTCTTCAGCAGCGGCTCAAAGTGCGTGAGCGCCGTCCTCACGGGCTCCTTGAAACTCCGTTGTCGGCAATACAGACGCTCGTGACGGTCGCGTGGGATCGGGCTTGTAAAGCCCAACTTGCAGTTAGAGCAAGGAAAGATGGTCGCTGCAAGAGACATGGAGTCAGGACAGTATTTTGTAGCAGTTTAGATGACAGTCCTGATTATATCGGCATGCATTCAAGCGTCCTGATCTCCAAACAATGTTTTAATGCCGGGACTTTTTATGCGAAGCAATAATTAAATTATTTTTTCTTTTCTCTTTACTACTATCCATGAATGTAATTAATTTCTTCAATATTTTTCTTACCGTTTAGAAATCAAGTTTAAATTCGTATTTTAGAAAACGAATGCTATGGTTAAAGAAAGTAGGATCGAGTTTATAAAAGATAAACAAGTAGACCCACCCGCTGTGTACGCAGCTGCCATGAGTTGGTGACAGATAAGAGTGATGTATAAATTTGAGTTGATTTAAGCAATTTCAGAACATTCAGTTCAGCAATTTCAGAACATTCAGTTCAGCAATTTCAGAACATTCAGTTCAGCAATTTCAGAACATTCAGTTCAGCAATTTCAGAACATTCAGTTCAGCAATTTCAGAACATTCAGTTCAGCAATTTCAGAACATTCAGTTCAGCAATTTCAGAACATTCAGTTCAGCAATTTCAGAACATTCAGTTCAGCAATTTCAGAACATTCAGTTCAGCAATTTCAGAACATTCAGTTCAGCAATTTCAGAACATTCAGTTCAGCAATTTCAGAACATTCAGTTCAGCAATTTCAGAACATTCAGTTCAGCAATTTCAGAACATTGAGTTCAGCAATTTCAGAACATTCAGTTCAGCAATTTCAGTTCCTCAGATAAGATCTTTTTGCCAACCTTTTCGTAGCGTAGCAACGGAAATTCAGAGCTCAAGGTTGCAATAAAATTGAGATTTCGGTTGCTACGCTTCAAATTATTCCGTTGCTACGCGCTACGAATTCGATGGTGAAAAATGCATTGTTGTCGGACATTTTCCGTAGATTTTTTTGTTAATTTTCAACATTTCACCTGCAAAACCTGATCGATCGCCGTGAAAATGCCACAACGGGATGGGAACCCAAAAAACGAACCGATCTAGCAGGCGTTTTCGACCAAATTTCACGATTTCTATAAAGATTTAGTGCAATGAGACATCCTAGCCAGTCACAAACTATTTCGGAGCTTAGCAACGGATTAAGGCTTTTATTTAAGGTCAATCCTACTAATCCTGATCTTTGCAGATAAAATCTCATTCACTACATTTCATCCTAACTCTTGGATATCATAGTTTGGGTATTTTTATCATATTTTCCAGGATTACTTCAGTAAAATTCTGTCTACATTCAATCTATCAATAAATATGAGTGCAAAATATTACAAGAAGCAGCGTGTTTCTAGTCAAAGACTCACGCTGGACAAGCGAATCAGCCCCACTATGGAATGCACGGGTGTTAATCCCCAGCTGACGGGCGTAGCTGTCACCGTAGTAGACCATCAGCTCTGTGTGGGCCGGCACATCACGCACGGTACGGTAATAGAGGCGACCCTGGAACTAGTAGCATGCGTTGTCACCTACACAGGCTGGTGCACAACTTGGATGCAGGCTTGTGTCATAGCGCTAATGTTACACTTTCTTCGTGAGAAATGGCAGTCAACTTTCTTCGTGAGAAATGGCAGTCAAATGACTACTTTAACAACTAAAATGTAAGATGATGCCAGGTGGAGTCACCGTCGTTTCGAGTGTTAAGACATTTAATTTCGTTATTTCTCGCAGATTAATCGCATTTGAGACTGGTTTACACTCAGTTAATCTTGATGAATGCTAACCTCAACGAATAATAAATATGTGGCGATGTTTTGAGTTGTAATTTTGTAAATTTTTAGGTTTGATAAAAATGTCGGCAGCAAGCGTGGCAAGGGTGTAGCCTGCTCGTTTACTCAGCATAAAGTATAACATTATCCCTGGTCCTCTGACTATGCATATAAACTCAATGCTGCAGGTTTGGAGGATGACTTACTTGGAACGGCATTATGTTTTGTTGCGTTTTTATAGTCGCACAGTTAACATAGCGCATCCAGTTGGCCTTGGAGCTGTCAGCCGCATCCATTTCGGCTACCACTTTGTTAGCGCGTCTGATCTGCTCCAAGCAGGGGACAGAGAAAAGAGATTGGATTGCAAAACGGCAAATTGAGATTTCAGAAAACTACCTTCCACGAGACTGAACTTACGATCCAGCTGTAACCAGAAGATTCCTTCCCGGCAAAGACCTGTACACTCGTTTGCTTGCCTTCGTATGGACCAAACACAACTCCCACTGGCAACGGGACACGAGCCCAAACCCCGAGACCGGCGTCTTTGATGCTAGACTCACCAACAGCCAGAACTTGGGGCAGGGTGCGCAAGGCTCGGTCAGGCTCTTTGTAGCCCTTCGGAAGCTGCAGGTGAACACAACAAACCAATGTGAACAACTTGCCAGCGATGCAAAGCCAGGTCTATATGCGTTTACAAGAATTGATCAGAATGGGCATTGTTAAAAGATTGCGTAAATTTTAGCCCACTCAGCTTCGGCTTTAGAAAAATCTTGCCTCCTAATTGAAGAGTTAGTTTAAACTATTGCCATGATAACTTTCAATCACATGCACTGAAATGCAGTCGTTGTTGTGAGTTAGAGATCCAACTTAAAGTTGCAAAGTTTTATAAAACCCGACGTATGTTAAGTGGTCAATGGATAACCGCCATTCAAGATTCTTGTATCTTTAGTAGGTTTAATGCCATGCCATAACCTTTTGTTCGACCTTTGGAAAAATACCTATACACAATTTTTGTGAAAACTTTTTCAATAGCAAGTTCAGTTCTGTTGCTTGGAAGGAGGCAACGTCAAAAAAATGCAATGTAACAATTATAATCAATGCACTCACCTGACGATCCATTACGAACTGCAATTTGCCATGAATTGGACACATGCCCTGGTGTTCTTCTTGGCACGCATCGCAGTCTAAAAAACACAACCAACCTCGTTAACTTTGACCAAAACTTAACTTTCATCAGAAACTAATGACGCTAACTTTGACAAAAAATAATAATTGGTGGGGAGACTGAATAATTATGTGATCATACTTAAACATTTGTCCACATTTAAATAACACAATTAAAATGTTATAAAAATAATATAAGTAATATAATATTAATATATTATAATAATATAATATAAAAACTAGCACATAGTAGGTATGTACAATTAGTAGTTAGTTGAATAAATATAAACCAATGAAAACTTGGACTGACGTTCTAGCCTTGTTAACTTAATGGATTTAAACATGAAACATTGAAACATTAAACATGAACTTCAAGGATCGACAGTGAAACTACGTCGACTTACAGAGGTATTCGTCCTCGTCAAGAAGTTGCGGCTCCTCATAGTTGACCTCCGACCGCTTCCGGCGCGGATATCTCGCTTCCGATTCCTCTTGATCCTGTGCTTGCTCCTTGGGCAGCGAGGCGTTGTCACTAAAATGTCCGCCACTGGCTCCGACTGCCTCCACCGCCTGCTTAGCTTCGATGCCATGCTCGCAGCATAATGATTCCTGCTCGTCCATGCTAGGAAAGTTATTCCTCACTTCCTTGTGCTGAATAGCTTCGAGTGGAGAACCATTCTTCCCGTCTACAGAGTTCACAGCTAGGTCCTTCTCAAGAGGGGCTCTATTCCTCCTGTCCTCACGGTTCAGAGCATGGTCCTTGTCCAGGGGGGCTATCTTCCTCCCGTCCGCACGGTTCAGAGCATGGTCCTTGTCCAGGGGGGCTATCTTCCTCCCGTCCTCACGGTTCAGAGCATGGATCTTGTCCAGGGGGGCTATCTTCCTCCCGTCCGCACAGTTCACAGCTTGGTCCTTCCAAAGTGGGGCTCTCTTACTCCCGTCCGCACGGTTCAGAGCTTTTTCTTTCCCAAGGGGGGCACCATTCCTCCCGTCCTCATGGTTCACAGTTTGGTCCTTCTCAAGAGGGGCTCTATTCTTCCTGCCCTCACAGTTTCTAGCTTGGTGCTCCTTCTCTTGGGGTGAATTAAGCCGCTCCTCCTCACGACGCAGATCTTCTTTGGCTTCGTCGTATTCAACGCAAGCCGCCTCGAACTGAACCTCAAGAGTTCTGAGCAACACTTTGAGTTTCACCACCACCTCTTGGGATCTGGTCACAATCAGAAATATCACCAATTAGTCTTTAGTTATTAAGCAATTAGTCAATTAGTTTTTATAATAATCTTAAGGTTAATCGCATCATTTTCAATCATCCTTAGTAAAGCATTCCAATATTACATGCATATTACCCACCCTGATAAATAACAATTGGTATGATATTTTAGTGCTATGACCTAGATTTAATGGGAAGATGATTTATTTAGTGTTGGGCAAGAGTTATTTCATTCAGTCGATCAAACTTATACAAAATAGCATCCTGTTGTCTTCGTATTACCACCTACCTGGCTACATCTTCTTCCGTAAAACCGTGAAATACTTGGCCCTGCGAGAGCGCAAGCATCCGCAGCTTTTCGGCGGCGCTGACCCGTTGGTTCTGAAATACAACAAATGCAAGTGAATTGGGTAAACAAGGGGTCCATGCATTTTGCAACAACATAGCAATTAGGCTGGGTGCTTACTGCTAATTCTAGGTACTGACTGACAGTCTCTACTTTTTCCCGCATGGCTCTCTTTCCGTCTTCGCTCTGGCACGGAGCAAGCTTGCGTTTTTGTCCCTTCGCTGGTTCAGTTGCAGAGGCCATCTTCTTGCCCTGGTCTTGATTGGCTGGCTTCGGATTGGCCAAGGTGGACTTAGCCTTTTTGTTCCAAGCCACAACAAAGTCAGGAAGGGAAATTTTAAAACCTGCAGTCGGAATAAAGAAAGTTGTATTAAAAATCACATGCGTACTGTAAGTTGTTTATCTAATAATTAATGTTTATTGAATGTTTGTTCTGTGCAGTTTTAGTTGGAGTTATATGAAACCTTACAAAATGCAAGGATATGTATTTTTATTCTAGTGGTTGCTAATTTACAATCTATTTGGATATGAGAAGTTCTGCGCTTTGGATAATTAAGGCAGAAAGTTATAGCGCAAAGCAATGTCAGAATATTACAAGCAATGTTACCAACATGAGAAGAGTTTCAAGTAAATTATCATCTTGGTCAAGAAATTCGAGAAAATCGGGGGTGAACGAGGACAATTGTAAAACGGGACAATTGTAACAGAGTCTACAGTTTCTGTACGACTGTTTCAAATTTCGCGCGAAGTGGTTTCATAAGTTGACAATAGAGCGCTCTAGGTGTCATGAAACACTCAGCCAGCTGATATCAGCTGAGATGTCAATTGAGCATGTGAATGATAAATAAATGTTTTGACGAATAGTAAGTAAATTTCTGGCATCTGATTTCTTTTGGTTTTTAGTATGATGGTATTATTCCTATTTTAGTGAGGTTTATACGTTTCGAGAGAGTATTTCTTTACGAATGTCACTGGGTATAAATGATTTGTCACTTCATCTCACAAACATTAAACGTTGAGATATGAATCAACAACTCTGCCCGGGGACGATTGTAACTCCATAGAAAAAGGATTTGGCTTGGTCTTAGATATTGATAGCTGAACTCTAACCTTTTATTATTATGAACACTAAAACTGTCTCAAAATTTGTTCAATCGCCCGTTTGGGTTACAATTTTTGAGACATGAATACTGTTCATAATCATAAAATACCCCGTGCATTGCAAGCGTTTGCACTTAAATAAGATTTCATCTAAATGAACTCTAACCTTTCTTTTTTATACCAGTTTATCTTTTATTTTTAGTAGTTTAGCAGTTGCTATTGAGATGTCAAACTACATTGTTTTAAAACTGTTGTATAATTCTTGCAGATTACATCAGCAACATGCTGAGGAACAGACAATGCACTTATGCACGGTGCTTTACAGCGGAGGCAACGGAAAATGCCGTGGAAGCTGCCGTGATAGGTTTAAATTCTAACCACAAAATATATACAATGTTGACGAAACTGGGACTAGACCTGTCCAAACACCAACAAAAGTTGTTGCTGGGAAAGTCATGAAACAGGTTGGTGTGATTGTGTACAACGGTAACTGTTTGCTGTGCCGTGAATTCAGTTGGTTGCGTTATCCCGCCAATGTTTAATGTTTAACACCCAAAGGCAAATTTTGCGAAGGTAACAAATGTCAGTGGCCGAATCAGAGGCAAGATTAGCATTTTAACAGACAGTCCAGGGAAAAGATTGAAAGAGGCTGCCAAAGAAATTCCCAGAACTAAGAAATTGCGACTAAAAGAAAAAAAAGAAAACTTTGCCAGTGTGGAAAAACCCAAAAAAGAACAACGCATCTAAGCCTGGCAAAAGAGCACAAGATTGAATTACAGATATCTCTTGCCTACTCTGCAATGAAAGATGTTCAGATAGTAAAGACAAAGAATCTTGGCTTCAGTGTTCTGCATGCAAAGGTTGGTCCCATGCATCTCGCATTCCAGCCAAGAAAATGTATGTTTGCCATCAATGCAAATAGAAATGTTAAATTGTAACGTACTATACTATTAACTTGTAGTTCACAATTAACTTTTATTAATGTACTTATTAAAGACAACAGCCTCAAAATATTTTAAAGGTAAGTTCAATTGTTTTTAATAGAAAATGAGCTCTACCTTTGGGCTGACTATAACCAGATATATTACATTGGTGGTGTTATGAAGGTACATTATATTAATAGTTGATTTTATTTATTTTAAGTTGACGAAGTTTATCATATAACACAGTATACTGCAATTAAATTATTATTATTATTATTCTTGCTATTTCCACACCTTTGTCATTATTTACAATTTAGTATCGTAGTCAATTGCAGTACTAGTAATGTACTAGCAATTTAGTAATTGACCCTGATAAGGGAACAGCTGAAACAGTTGTATCCGACATGGATTTTCCTCATTTTCTCAAATGTGCAATAAAAAGTAAAGTGGGTAAAAGGTTCTGGCAACCTCCCTGCATTTTCTAAGAATTAAAAAAATTATTTACTGAGATAAAAGTTGTAGAATGAATGGTGTTACAATTGTCCCTGTTCTTCCCTCAATAAACAATAATTGAATAAACTTGTAAACTTGTGTACTAACATGTGATAGAATAATAGGATTTCAGCTGCGTGTAAAGAATCGATATACACAAATATGGCTGTAATATGACTGGCTGTATTTAAATCTAATGGCTATGATATGAAATGGCTATCTTTGCTAAATAAAACTGATTATTATTATTATTCCAACAAAACTCACCCATCTTAGTCATTTCATTGAAGTTCGATAGCTTGGTGTTCAGCCTAACCTTCTCGTAAATAGGAAAGTTTCCCCACTCTTCAGCCGTGAAATAAGACGAAGCTTTTGGTTTTTCCATATTTCAGTCGTAAATCACTGTCAAAAGAAACAAAGTATTGGTATGTGTTTTATAGGAATTAAATAATAGGGTTTTTTTATTTTTAGAAAAACATTTAATAATGTGCATTACATCTTTAGCAGCTTTAATAAAATATCAGAAAGTTTTACTTTTACAATTTAATCTGTGACAATAGTGATTGGAACCTGAATTTACCTGAGCAAACCTTATTATTTTATTGGCTCTATCTGTTTGGGTACAAATTGTTTTAAGTAAAAGATGAGAGGTAGCTGATTTCAACGGCAGCAAAAAATCCTAAGTTAGGTACATTTCCAGATTGGACAAACATATTACATGAATTTGATTCCTAAGAATGATTGTAAAATTAAGAAGGGCATATACAGAGGTGTGTCAAAAATATTCTGGGTTCTAGAATTTTTTATTTGGTTGGAGAGATCAGTCCAGCCACCGATGGTTATTCTTTTGTTTCTATAGCTAGCTGATACCAGTAATCTTAGTTTGGATTAATTTTTAAATAATTACAAATTAAAAAAGTTGCACGATTTTAATAAAATAATCCTCAATGCTCTTTTTATTTTGACTGGATTTGTAATTTCATACACTTTCAAGATTTAAGGGATATTATGTTATTTGATCCAGTAGTTTGCTCAACATTTGCAACTTGGTTTAGACCAAGCATAATGGTATTTGTTAAATTTAGTTACTTAAATCTGTGTAAAATGTGATTAATTCTACCAGCTAGTTGGCTTACGTATGGAGTATTTGCAAGCTATTATTGAAAATAATATTTTTATCAAATTTCCGTTAATTATATTCATATGGTGTATCATTGCCTAGCCCAGTTCTAGGCCTAGACCCTGGCTAGTCACAGACCATATCATTAGATTATCGAAAATCGACTTCATACATGAATTAAACATTAAATTATTTTGCAGTAAGGAATAAACAAGGCTTGTACAGCGAAAAATTATCCTTACATGTCTTTTAACTCAATATATTCTGAAAAAGTCTTACCTTTTTCCGTGAGTTCGAACAAATTGTTTTTCGTATATTTGCGAAATGGCCGCCTATAAAGACTGTACGAGTCACAATAGCTCATTTGTTAGAGTATGGCTAAATATTTACTTTACGTAATATTTTTAGTTTATTATCTTAAAAAACTTGCAAAATTTCAAACTTTAGATTTATTCTTGCTTTTATATCTGCTTTTTATTTCTATGTTTACCATAGTTCTACAATTATTATCTCTGCATTTATTTAGTTGTTGTTTTGACTTGTATCTCTTTGCTCCATGGTTATTTCAAACTTTAGAGCTAAAGTAGGTAATGGATGGTTTATTGGTCAAGATATTGTGCACAATTTCATGAAGTTTAAATTGTTAATTACAAATAATGTAAAAAAATGAGTTTAAAAAATGTAAATAATTTTTTTTTTAATCTTATGAACATATCATACATATCATACATGAACATATAAAAAATTGAGACCCAAACGGGGATGACAGATGAGAATGACGGATCTCCATGGGGTAAAACTAAGAGGCTGTAAGTACTCACAGTAAAATATACTAAAATAATCTCAAAATACATGTGTTCAAGTAGCTCTATGGATTAGAGCAACACCTGCGATAGGTGGAGATCGGGGTTCAAGTCTCCGTTTGGACATGCATTTTTAAGAAGGTAGGATTGTTCATAACAATAAAATGCCCTGCGAATTGACATTAAAGCATTGGCCTGCAGTTTGATGCAAGTGCAATACAAACAATGCTTCAAAGCAGCCATCAGAAAACAAAATTCTAGCAGCTAAAATAATAATACAAACAAACTTTGAAATTGAATTGGGGAACCCTAGCGTGAAGAAACAGCTGTTATGTGCAAGTGTCATGGTTTTTTATTTTGTATTCAGCCAGGTTAGGTACGCTCTAAAATTAATTCAGAAATTACTTGTACAACGTGTACACAGTGTATGATCACAATCTTTTTTAGTGATCTTCGAACTGATCGAAATCTTTTTGTACTAAACGATCTTTTTATTTCATCGCTTTCGGATTTTCCACGATCTTTTAAAAGATCGTTTGTCCACCGTGCCTGTCCCTGACTGCAGCTTTTCTCAAATTGGGACATCGAGATTCAAGGCCCACTTTCTGCCATGTTCCACTACCCACTGTCTGTTGTGCAAGGCATTTTAGTTCCTATTAAGTGTTAACAGGCTGTTATATTTCTCCTTGTTTTCTTGACTTCAAGTCATAGTCCTCATTGCATTGTGTTCCTACTATTTCCATATTAATATTGCATTTCCCAGCACCAAGGCTATAGGTGCTAAACAAATACATTTTTTTCAGAGATAACATGATTTTTTTTTGAAACTTTCTTTTAAATGATCTTGACCTTTTATAAAGATCGATTTCAAAACGATCCTCCCCAACTATGGCAAGCACCTTCTTCAATTTGCAGATATCGAGATAAACATGATCGAAGAATTTCAGTGCAAATAATTTAAGAAACTAACAATTGTTTAATTAATACAGTCAATTCAGCCAGTACTTAGCCATTCTACAGGCAAAACATACAGTAAAACATCATATTGTACTTTATTTCATTTATTATATTTATAATCTATAAATTGAGGGAATAATACACGCACAAACATGCCGGGTACAATGCAGGTACAAAAAAACCAGGGGCACTGACCAAGAGCGGTAATTTGGTTGTTGTACCACGATACCACTGAAAGTAATACCAGGGTTACAAATCATAGTTCTAGATCGGGGTTACTGCTTGGTGCTATGGTGGTGCTAGTTAGCACGGTGCTACTGACAGCAATACCAGGGTCACTGCTTGGTGCTAGGGTGGTGCTAGTTAGCACGGTGCTACTGACAGTAATACCAGGGTCACTGCTTGGTGCTATGGTGGTGCTAGTTAGCGCGGTGCTACTGACAGTAATACCAGGGTCACTGCTTGGTGCTATGGTGGTGCTAGTTAGCACGGTGCTACTGACAGTAATACCAGGGTCACTGCTTGGTGCTATGGTGGTGCTAGTTAGCACGGTGCTACTGACAGTAATACCAGGGTTACTGCTTGGTGCTATGGTGGTGCTAGTTAGCATGGTGCTACTGACAGTAATACCAGGGTTACTGCTTGGTGCTATGGTGGTGCTAGTTAGCATGGTGCTACTGACAGTAATACCAGGGTTACTGCTTGGTGCTATGGTGGTGCTAGTTAGCACGGTGCTACTGACAGTAATACCAGGGTCACTGCTTGGTGCTATGGTGGTGCTAGTTAGCACGGTGCTACTGACAGTAATACCAGGGTCACTGCTTGGTGCTATGGTGGTGCTAGTTAGCACGGTGCTACTGACAGTAATACCAGGGTCACTGCTTGGTGCTATGGTGGTGCTAGTTAGCACGGTGCTACTGACAGTAATACCAGGGTCACTGCTTGGTGCTATGGTGGTGCTAGTTAGCACGGTGCTACTGACAGCAATACCAGGGTTACGAAACACCGCTCTAGGTCGGGGTCACTGCTTGGTGCTATGGTGGTGCTAGTTAGCACGGTGCTACTGACAGTAATACCAGGGTTACGAATCACCGCTCTAGGTTTGGTTTATTGCTTAGTGCTATGGTGGTGCTAGTTAGCATGGTGCTACTGACAGTAATACCAGGGTCACTGCTTGGTGCTATGGTGGTGCTAGTTAGCACGATGCTACTGACAGTATTACCAGGGTTACGAAACACCTCTCTAGGTCGGGGTCACCGCTTGGTGCTGCATTGTTTAGATCTTGCTCCTGGTCAGTTCCTGAGTCTAGAGTCCCGGCATAAAGTATGCAATGTTGTCGAGGATGTGGGACAGCAGCTCTGGAGGGCAGCCGTCGGTCTCTGGGACTTGTTGTGAGAGACAGAGCAGGGGTCCCAGTGCACAAAGCAGAGAGTCCAACAGCACTGACAGGCTGCCTGATACTGCTATCTGTCCCTGCAGACATAAAACACTACGTTAGATTGGTTCAAGGCAGGCAAAGGCAATTCACCTGCACGGTTACATTTGTTTTTCTCTTGCTATTGTAAAAATAGTTGAACATAATTATGTTGTATAATTATTGAGCAGAACTGTTGAATAAAATGGTGGGATATCAGGGGTGTGCAATCAGGGTGTGCTAGGTGTGCTAGGGATATCAGGGTGTGAGATTGATTAATAAACATATTGAGCTCATCTGAAAGTTCTTGCAATGGTATTTGTGTCAGTCTTTGTGTGTTTCTTCATGAACATCACATCCCCATTGGTCCTATCCACAAGGCTTGGGCCCAATATTAACATCAAAATCCTTTTTCCAAAATTGTGCCTGGTTATTAGATGAAACTCTACTCAAACTTTCATGTCGGGTTCGCTCCAGTTTTTTATGATAAAAAAAATATATTTGATCTTGCAGGCGGTGACCTTTCACTGCCATCCGCTTAGCACCATGCTTAGATTAGGTTAGGTTAAGTTAGATTAGGTGAGGTATGCTGAAATTAGGTTAGGTTAGGTTAGGTTAGATTAGGTGAGGTAGTATGCTGAAATTAGGTTAGGTTAGGTTAAGGTCAACATACCAAGGTCTGGGTTCGCGCGAAGAAGCTCTCCACGAACCTCCTTGGCCCAGAGCATGTACATCGGAACCTCGTCTGTCCCTTGTCTGTCCATTGAGCTTTGACACGGCCCAAGATCTTCCTGTCGCGGAGACGTGCGCAGGGAAACCACCGCCCTCCGAGTCGGAGTTGCCGCTGTCGTGTCCCATGTCATCCTGCAAGCACCAAGCAGCAGCAATGCATATCACACGAGCTTCTCTTAGGTGTTATTTTCACCTTATTCTTTGGTAGGACATTGAATTTTGAAAACTGGGTATTAAAAAGATTACATTTCATTGAGAGTAGATATGTCTGAAATATTTATATTTAGATTCAGTAAAAATGCAACATCCTGTAAAACAATCAGTCAATTTTTAAAGTTACTATTAGTCATCAAAAAGATAGAGGTAAATATGAATAGGTATACTAGTTGCCATTACAAAAATACGAAAATAAAGCTGAGGTAGATCACTTATGGAATCAGTTGAAAGAACTTTAACTATTTGACATAGACACCAATTTGTATTTTCTGATTGAATTCGAAAGCTGGTTATTTGTTATGAAGCATATGTGGTTTCACACTACAAAACTATCAAAATCATTTAATTTCCTGCACTAACCTTACATTTGGCGTGAAAGAAGCCCACTTACTGCGTCTGATCCCGGACTTTTAAACATTGACTCAGCCGTTCACTCCATCGAAGCATTGGACTTCCTTCCTCGTTAAATGCTTGAGTGCATTGTCAATCCAGAAGGGATGCGTTGTTTTAATCGAGTGACACTGTCATGCGGACTCTCAAAGTCCATCAGTTTCGGAGACTTTTTACGAACACGTCCCGACCAAGTAACTCCTGTGATGTCTCCTTTAAATCAAAAGTGTGGTTATTATTGCGCTAGAAATGATTTGTCAAATTAACATGTTATACACCAAAAATTTGTTTATTAAAGTGATTTTGAGGTTAGAGTTTTGTTGCGTACTAAAATATGATTGCAGAAACGTTTGCTAAGACTGCAATCTGATTAACTTAGATAATTAAAGAATAAAATACAAACCATCCTGTTTTCCTCGTTTTCCCTCGCTCATTGGAAAATATCTTATGTGTTCACTTGATTTTCACCCTTGGTTAGGCTTGGAGCAGCTCGGCGCAGGACAACGGTGACAGATGATATTACTGCTACCAGAGCAGCACCAGAGTATTGAAGTTGCCTACCCGCAAGGCTTGGCTATAATCGGGGAAAACACATCAAGAGATTTACTGGTTCGAATCTATATGAAAACAAGAAAATCATGATGAGAGTAAAAATATCACAGAAATTAGAGTCATTACGGGTTCATTTTTTTTACTCGGTGCTTGATTTCACAATTTTTCGTTCGAACCCGAGTTGATCGAAAGTAAATAATAAATATAATAGTAAACCCACCGGTGCTAAATAACTATACATTATTATATTCCTTTACGCAACACTGCGCTGGGTCAGGTATTGGAATGTTGACGATCATACACATGACCAGTTCTGTTCGGGAGAGAGGTTGGAGGGATGAAAGTTAAGCAACACTGTGCTGGGTCAGGTATTGGATGGGTGACCATTATACACAAGACCAGTTCCGTTCGGGAGAGAGGTTGGAGGGATGAAAGTTAAGCAACACTGTGCTGGGTCAGGTATTGGATTGGTGACCATCATACACATGACCAGTTCTGTTCGGGAGAGAGGTTGGAGGGATGAAAGTTAAGCAACACTGTGCTGGGTCAGGTATTGGATGGGTGACCATTATACACAAGACCAGTTCTGTTCGGGAGAGAGGTTGGAGGGATGAAAGTTAAGCAACACTGTGCTGGGTCAGGTATTGGATTGGTGACCATCATACACATGACCAGTTCTGTTCGGGAGAGAGGTTGGAGGGATGAAAGTTAAGCAACACTGCCCTGGGTCAGGTATTGGATTGGTGACCATCATACACATGACCAGTTCTGTTCGGGAGAGAGGTTGGAGGGATGAAAGTTAAGCAACACTGTGCTGGGTCAGGTATTGGATGGGTGACCATTATACACAAGACCAGTTCTGTTCGGGAGAGAGGTTGGAGGGATGAAAGTTAAGCAACACTGTGCTGGGTCAGGTATTGGATTGGTGACCATCATACACATGACCAGTTCTGTTCGGGAGAGAGGTTGGAGGGATGAAAGTTAAGCAACACTGCCCTGGGTCAGGTATTGGATGAGTGACCATCATACACATGACCAGTTCTGTTCGGTAGAGAGTTTGGAGGGATGAAAGTTAAGCAACACTGTGCTGAGTCAGGTATTGGATGGGTGGTCATCATACACATGACAAGTTCTGTTTGGTAGAGAGGTTGGAGGGATAAAAGTTACGCAACACTGCGTTGGGTCAGGTATTGGATGAGTGACCATCATACACATGACCAGTTTTGTTCGGGAAAGAGTTTGAAAGTGACAGTAATGTGTATCTACGCTTCCGAGGGTCGGAAAAGCCGGGAAAGTCAGCGCCTAATTCAAGATGTTGGCTAAAAATAAATCTACCTGAGTTAGTGTGACCAACATAAAATGAAATGCGGAATCTGGTATTTAAAACTGAAGTTAAATTTGTTCTCTTTAACACTTTGCTGGTTTGCTCGGACGCATGATTCCCTGTGTTTTTAAACTGTATTCAAGACTCAGAACACCAAGTCTTGCTCAGCTCGTTGATTAAACTGACACCAATACCACAGATATATTTACAAAGATGTTCTATCCTCATGGAATCCATCGACCTCGCCGCTCTGTTACAATGTACAACGCCTTCCCTGCCGGCACAGAGACTACGTCGGCGTTGACGACATCGATATTTCGAAGATTTACTTATTTGTGGTGTTTCACGACGCACTGTTTTGACATCTGGCCATGCGGCACTGGTCTAATGGCATCAGTGATGAGTACGGAACGGTGGAAGGGGAACCCGGTGCCGGCACGTAGCCTACTCCTGTCGAAGATCACCAAGGGGACCACTGGCTTAACGTCCCTTCCGAAGAACGGTACAACGCGAACAACAGGATTCCTCCACAAATCCATGCTGTCGAGAGGTTGATAAGCAAGGCGAGTGAAGTTGCTGTCGAGAGGTTGATAAGCCAGGCGAGTGAAGTTGCTGTCGAGAGGTTGATAAGCAAGGCGGGTGAAGTTGTTGTCGAGAGGTTGATAAGCAAGGCGAGTGAAGTTAGTGTCGAGAGGTTGATAAGCAAGGCGAGTGAAGTTGGTGTCGAGAGGTTGATAAGCAAAGCGAGTGAAGTTTTTTTGTAACTTTCATCCCTCCAATCTCTCTCCCAAAACAGAACTGGCCATGTGTATGATGGTCACCCATCCAATACCTGACCCGGAGCAGTATTGCATAACTTTCATCACTCCAACCTCTCTCCCGAACAGAACTGGTCATGTGTATGATGATCACCCATCCAATACCTGACCCAGCGCAGTGTTGCTTAACTTTCATCCCTCCAACCTCTCTCCCGAACAGAACTGGTCATGTGTATGATGGTCACACATCCAATACCTGACCCAGCGCAGTGTTGCTTAACTTTCATCCCTCCAACCTCTCTCCCGAACAGAACTGGTCATGTGTATGATGGTCACCCATCCAATACCTGACTCAGTGCAGTGTCTTAACTTCAGTGATCTTACGAGGACCGGCGTTTACAACACGCCAAACCGTTCGGTGGTCATCCATCCAATACCTAACCCAGCGCAGTGTTGCTTAACTTCGTTGATCTCTCAAAAACTTTTATAGGTTAATAAAAAAATTCCTAATGGTAAATGGATTGTAAATGGAAGAATCTTGAATATTTCGTTATTTCCACTCTGATTTGGATTTCCACTCCACTCTTCGTCTCGATGGCTCTGCTTTGATTGGTCGCTTCTCAACTAGCAAACTTCGACGGTCCGAATTCAAATCCTGGTCAGACCGCTTTTTTTTCTTTATAGAGGCGACTTGAATTAATTATAAGAGACAAATTGCATCACATGTTTGATAATAAATTCCTCAACATGTTGAAAAGCAGTTAACCAAGAGTATGTTTCAAACAGAATACTTGTACAACACAATCAACATAGACGACATAATTACCAGGGCATCGCGTGACTCATTGGTAACTTGCTTGCTTCGAAGCTGAGGCAGAAATTATGTTCCCGAATTTGATTCCGGGCCTGGGTCACCATAAAATACAAAAATATCATGAAATGCAATCAGAAATCGAAGATACATTTTTATTTGAAGCCGTTTCACAAAATCCTTAAACTTCCATCTTAGGAATGGCTTAATTTTAATCTTAGGCTTAATCTTAGGAATAAAGTAGCTTTTGTAATACATTTCTAAAGTGAGTAACAGACCTAACTTGGAATAAGCTTCACTCTTACTTAAAGTAGGGAACAAGGAGTAAACTACAGCAGGTGACGTCTAATCATTTCCAGAGTTAACCAGTGTTTATTAATGGTTGGTATCAGCACTTAAATATAGATTATCCAGCATAATTTTGTGGGTTAAAAGGAGAAAACGCGCTTGCTGATATTCATGTTTGAAATTACTCCTCTTAAGAAAATCCATATTTATCAAGTATACAATTAATATCCTTTGGTTTATTTACTATTTTTGTCTACAATCTTTGATTCTAGCTGTCAAATGCCAGGTGTCTATCATTAGCCAACTTACAATTTGCGCTTCTACAATATTTCTGATATGTCATCTTCTAATCGCTGTTAAGCAATGCAACTACTAGCTTGCATTATATTTATCCCTATTTATTTGTGAATAATAATTAACACTAACGTGAATTTGTGTATCTTTGACATCGTTTTTTTTTCTACTTAGGATAAGGTATGTAAGTTTAGCATGGGACATCTTTTGGTTCACAATAACAGCAAAATTTGAAAATGTAGCAGAATAATGGTCCTAGTCCGAGTGCTTGGCGGCGACGTGCTTCTTCAGGTCCTGGGAGTAGTTACACCTGAACTTGCAGAGCTGACACCCGAGTCTCTTCTCAGCTCCGTGGTGAACGGACATGTGTAACTTCAAGCTTCCAGTATGGTTGCACTTGTAACTGCATTCCGGACAGGACAACTTCTTCACCCCGCTATGGGTGAGCATGTGATGGGTAAGATGGCTGCTTGTCACACAAGTGTAAGAACATTGCAAGCAGCCAAAACGTCGCTCCTTTGTATGATGTCTACGCACGTGGCTAGTCAAGGCACTGCTATAATTTGTTGCATAACTACAGAGCTTGCACTGGAAAGGCTTCTCTCCGGTGTGAATCCGCATGTGGGTTACAAGACTTCCCTTCTGAGATGTACGGTAACTGCACTCAGTGCATTCGTGGGGCTTGTCGTTCCCATGCGTCATGAGATGACGCTTTAAGCTGCCCTTCCGTGTTGCTTTGTAAGAACAAAACGTGCAGGCAAAGCTACGCTGTCCCGTGTGAGTCACCAAGTGTTGTTTAAAATGGCCGCTGTAGTCTGTAGAATAGTTGCATTCCCCACACTTGAACCGCTTCTTCCCCTCAGGCCCCGACTCGTTCAGCGTGGAACTGATCTCGAAAGCGGCAGGGACCTTCTTCAGCAGCGGCTCAAAGTGGGTGAGCGCCGTCCTCACGGGCTCCTTGAAACTCCGTTGCCGGCAAAACAGACGCTCGTGACTGTCGCGTGGGATCGGGCTTGTAAACCCCAACTTGCAGTTAGAGCAAGGAAAGATGGTCGCTGCAAGAGACATGGAGTCAGGACAGTATTTTGTAGCAGTTTAGATGACAGTCCTGATTTTACCGGCATGCATTCAAGGGTCCTGATCTCAAAACAATGTTTTAATGCCGGGACTTTTCATGCGAAGTAAAAATTAAATTATTTTTTCTTTTCTCTTTACTAATGTCCATGAATGTAATAAATTTCTTCAATATTTATCTTACCGTTTAGAAATCAAGTTTAAAATACTATTTTAGAAAACGATTGCTATGGTTAAAGAAAGTAGGATCGAGTTTATAAAAGATAAACTAGTAGACCCACCCGCTGTGTACGCAGCTGCCATGTGTTGGTGACAGATAAGAGTGATGTATAAATTTGAGTTGATTTAAGCAATTTCAGAACATTCAGTTCAGCAATTTCAGAACATTCAGTTCAGCAATTTCAGAACATTCAGTTCAGCAATTTCAGAACATTCAGTTCAGCAATTTCAGAACATTCAGTTCAGCAATTTCAGAACATTCAGTTCAGCAATTTCAGAACATTCAGGTCAGCAATTTCAGAACATTCAGTTCAGCAATTTCAGAACATTCAGTTCAGCAATTTCAGAACATTCAGTTCAGCAATTTCAGAACATTCAGTTCAGCAATTTCAGAACATTCAGTTCAGCAATTACAGAACATTCAGTTCAGCAATTTCAGAACATTCAGTTCAGCAATTTCAGAACATTCAGTTCAGCAATTTCAGAACATTCAGTTCAGCAATTTCAGAACATTCCGTTCAGCAATTTCAGAACATTCAGTTCGGCAATTTCAGAGCATTCAGTTCAGCAATTTCAGAACATTCAGTTCAGCAATTTCAGAAAATTCAGTTCAGCAATTTCAGAACATTCCGTTCAGCAATTTCAGAACATTCAGTTCAGCAATTTCAGAGCATTCAGTTCAGCAATTTCAGAACATTCAGTTCAGCAATTTCAGAACATTCAGTTCAGCAATTTCAGAACATTCAGTTCAGCAATTTCAGAACATTCAGTTCAGCAATTTCAGTTCCTCAGATAAGATCTTTTTGCCAACCTTTTCGTAGCGTAGCAACGGAAATTCAGAGCTCAAGGTTGCAATCAAATTGAGATTTCGGTTGCTACGCTACAAATTATTCCGTTGCTACGCGCTACGAATTCAATGGTGAAAAATGCATAATTGTCGGACATTTTCCGTAAGTTTTTTTGTTAATTTGCAACATTTCACCTGCAAAACCTGATCGATGGCCGTGAAAATGCCACAACTGGATGTGAACCCAAAAAACGAACCGATCTAGCAGGCGTTTTCGACCAAATTTCACGATTTCTATAAAGATTTAGTGCAATGAGACATCCTAGCCAGTCACAAACTATTTTGAAGCTTAGCAACGGATTTAGGCTTTTATATAAGGTCAATCCTACTAATCCTGATCTTTGCAGATAAACTCTCATTCACTACATTTCATCCTAACTCTTGGATATCATAGTTCGGGTATTTTTTCTTAATTCCTAGGATTAATTTAGTAAAATTCTGTCTACATTCAATCTATCAATAAATATGAGTGCAAAATATAACAAGAAGCAGCGTGTTTCTAGTCAAAGACTCACGCTGGACAAGCGAAACAGCCCCACTATGGAATGCACGGGTGTTAATCCCCAGCTGACGGGCGTAGCTGTCACCGTAGTAGACCATCAGCTCTGTGTGGGCCGGCACATCACGCACGGTACGGTAATAGAGACGACCCTGGAACTAGTAGCATGCGTTGTCACCTACACAGGCTGGTGCACAACTTGGATGCAGGATTGTGTCATAGCGCTAATGTTAAACTTTCTTCGTGAGAAATGGCAGTCAAATGACTTCTTTAACAACTAAAATGTTAGATGCCGCCAGGTGGAGTCACCGTCGTTTCGAGTGTTAAGACATTTAATTTCGTTATTTCTCGCAAATTAATCGCATTTGAGACTGGTTTACACTCAGTTAATCTTGATGAATGCTAACCTCAACGAATAATAAATATGTGGCGATGTTTTGAGTTGTAATTTTGTAAATTTTTAGGTTTGATCAAAATGACAGCAGCAAGCGTGGCAAGGGTGAAGCTAGCTCGTTTACTCAGCATAAAGTATAACATTGTCCCTGGTCCTCTGACTATGCATATAAACTCAATGCTGCAGGTTTGGAGGATGACTTACTTGGAACGGCATTATGTTTTGTTGTGTTTTTATAGTCGCACAGTTAACATAGCGCATCCAGTTGGCCTTGGAGCTGTCAGCCGCATCCATTTCGGCTACCACTTTGTTAGCGCGTCTGATCTGCTCCAAGCAGGGGACAGAGAAAAGAGATTGGATTGCAAAACGGCAAATTGAGATTTTAGAAAACTGCCTTCCACGAGATTGTACTTACAATCCAGCTATAGCCAGAAGATTCCTTCCCGGCAAAGACCTGTACACTCGTTTGCTTCCCTTCGTATGGACCAAACACAACTCCCACTGGCAACGGGACACGAGCCCAAACCCCGAGACCGGCGTCTTTGATGCTAGACTCACCAACAGCCAGAACTTGGGGCAGGGTGCGCAAGGCTCGGTCAGGCTCTTTGTAGCCCTTCGGAAGCTGCAGGTGAACACAACAAACCAATGTGAACAACTTGCCAGCGATGCAAAGCCAGGTCTATTTGCGTTTACAAGAATTGGTCAAAATGGGCATTGTTAAAAGATTGAGTAAATTTTAGCCCACTCAGCTTCGGCTTTAGCAAAATCTTGCTAATTGAAGAGTTAGTTGGAACTATTGCCATGATGACTTTCAATCACATGCACTGAAATGCAGTCGTTGTTGTGAGTTAGAGATCCAACTTAAAGTTGCAAAGTTTGGTAAAACCCGACGTATATTAAGTGGTAAATTGATAACCGCCATCAAAGATTCTTGTATCTTTAGTAGGTTTAATGCCAAGCCATTACCTTTTGTTCGACCTTTAGTAAAAAACCTGTGCACAATTTTTGTGAGAACTTTTTCAATAGCAAGTTCAATTCTGTTGCTACGTCAATAAAATGCAATGCAACAATTATAATCAATGCACTCACCTGACGATCCATTACGAACTGCAATTTGCCATGAATTGGACACATGCCCTGGTGTTCTTCTTGGCACGCATCGCAGTCTAAAAAACAAAACCAACCTCGTTAACTTTGACCAAAACTTAACTTTTATCCGAAACAAAACTTTGACCAAAAATATTAATTGGTGGGAGACTGAAAAATTATGTAATCATACTTAAACATTTGTGCACATTAAAGTAACACAATTAAAATGTTATAAAAATGATATCAGTTTGAAAAACTAGCACATAGAAGGTATGTACAATTAGTAGTTAGTTGAATAAATATAAACCAATGAAAACTTGGACTGACGTTCTAGCCTTGTTAACTTGATGGACTTAAACATGTAACATTGAAACATTAAACATGAACTTCAAGGATTGACAGTGAAACTACGTCGACTTACAGAGGTACTCGTCCTCGTCAAGAAGTTGCGGCTCCTCATAGTTGACCTCCGACCGCTTCCGGCGCGGATATCTCGCTTCCGATTCCTCTTGATCCTGTGCTTGCTCCTTGGGCAGCAAGGCGTTGTCACTAAAATGTCCGCCAATGGCTCCGACTGCCTCCACCGCCTGCTTAGCTTCGATGCCATGCTCGCAGCATAATGATTCCTGCTCGTCCTTGCTAGGGAAGTTATTCCCCACGTCCTTGTGGTGAATAGCTTCAAGTGGAGATCCATTCTTCCCGTCCTCATGGTTCTCATCTTGATCCTTCTCAAGGTTGGCTCTTTTCCTCCCGTCTTCATGGTTCAAAGCTTGGTCCTTGTCCAGGGGGGCTATCTTCCTCCCGTCCTCACCGTTCACAGCTTCGTTCTTTTCAAGAGGGGCACCATTCCTCCCGTCCTCATGTTTCACAGTTTGGTCCTTCTCAAGAGGGGCTCTATTCTTCCTGCCCTCACAGTTTCTAGCTTGGTGCTCCTTCTCTTGGGGTGAATTAAGCCGCTCCTCCTCACGACGCAGATCTTCTTTGGCTTCGTCGTATTCAACGCAAGCCGCCTCGAACTGAACCTCAAGAGTTCTGAGCAACACTTTGAGTTTCACCACCACCTCTTGGGATCTGGTCACAATCACAAATATCACCAATTAGTCTTTAATTATTTAGCAATTAGTCAATTAGTTTTTATAATAATCTTAAGGTTAATCGCATCATTTTCAATCATCCTTAGTAAAGCATTCCAATATTACATGCATATTACCCACCCTGATAAATAACAATTGGTTTGATATTTTAGTGCTATGACCTAGATTTAATAGGAAATTGATTTAATGAGTGTTGGGAAAGAGTTATTTCATTCAGTCGATCAAACTTATACAAAATAGCACCCTGTTGTCTTCGTATTACCACCTACCTGGCTACATCTTCTTCCGTAAAACCGTGAAATACTTGGCCCTGCGAGAGCGCAAGCATCCGCAGCTTTTCGGCGGCGCTGACCCGTTGGTTCTGAAATACAACAAATGCAAGTAAATTGGGTAAACAAGGGGTCCATGCATTTTGCAACAACATAGCAATTAGGCTGGGTGCTTACTGCTAATTCTAGGTACTGACTGACAGTCTCTACTTTTTCACGCATGGCTCTCTTTCCGTCTTCGCTCTCGCACGGAGCAAGTTTGCGTTTTTGTCCCTTCGCTGGTTCAGTTGCAGAGGCCATCTTCTTGCCCTGGTCTTGATTGGCTGGCTTCGGATTGGCCAAGGTGGACTTAGCCTTTTTGTTCCAAGCCACAACAAAGTCAGGAAGGGAAATTTTAAAACCTGCAGTCGGAATAAATAAAGTTGGATTAAAAATCACATGCGTACTGTGTGTTGTTTATCTAATAATTAATGTTTATTAAATGTTTGTTCTGTGCAGTTTTAGTTGGAGTTATATGTTCCCTTACAAAATGCAAGGATATGTATTTTTATTCTAGTGGTTGCTAAATTTTCAATCTATTTGGATATGAGAAGTTCTGCGCTTTTGATAATTAAGGCAGAAAGTTATAGCGCAAAGCAATGTCAGAATGTTACAAGCAATGTTACCAACATGAGAAGAGTTTCAAGTAAATTATCATCTTGGTCAAGAAATTCGAGAAAATCTGTTTTAATGGTTTTATTCTCACGTGTTGCTGAGTCACTAATTAAAAACTCAAACAATTATTCCGAGGGAAATATGTGGAAAACTCGGAAAAACAAATTTACTGTTGTCGCCGTCGCTTTCCCAAGAAGTAATAGCGTTGAGTTATTCGAAATTTTGTATTACATCCAAATACTTTTCTTGGCATATAAAAAAGTTTTCAAACATCTTACAGGCAATATTAATTTTTATTATAAGAACGGCTTTTTATCTAATATTATAAATAAAATTATTGTTTTTAATGTTGTTGCAATGAGTAAAAAACTCCGCCCGTGTTTCAGCGTCGAAATCTCACCAGTAAATATAATTTTGATAGACAAATTCTCGATCAGACAAATAGTTTCAATGAAAGTGAAGTCCAGTAGCTACCGACTGCGCGTACGAGCGACTCGCCCGATCATTTTATCAGTGGAGTGGGGAGACACATGAATCCCGCTAACAATAGTTTGGTAACATTTGAGTTTGTGGCCACCATTTTATATAAAGTAGGGGTGAACGGGGACAAATGTAAAACGGGACAATTGTAACAGAGTCTACAGTTTCTGTTCGACTGTTTCAAATTTCGCGCGAAGTGTTTTCATAAGTTGACAATAGAGTGCTCTAGTTGTCATGAAACACTCAGCCAGCTGATATCAGCTGAGATGTCACTTGCGCATGTGAATTATAAATAAATGTTTTGACGTTTGGTAAGTAAATTTCTGGCATCTGACTTGGTTTTGGTTTTCAGTATGATTGTATTATTCCTATTTTATTGAGGTTTTTACGTTTCGAGAGAGTATTTCTTAACGAATGTCACTGGGTATAAATGATTTGTCACTTCATCTCACAAACATTAAACGTTGAGATATGAATCAACAACTCTGCCCGGGGACGATTGTAACTCCATAGAAAAAGGATTTGGCTTGGTCTTAGATATTGATAGCCGAACTCTAACCTTTTATTATTATGAACACTAAAACCGTCTCAAAAATTGGTTCAATCGTCCGTTTGGGCATCAAGTTTTGAGACATGAATACTGTTTATAATCATAAAATACCCCGTGCATTGCAAGCTGTTGCAATTTAATAACATTTCATCTAAATGAACTCTAACCTTTTTTTTTTTTATACCAGTTTATCTTATATTTTTAGTAGTTTAGCAGTTGCTATGGAGATGTCAAACTACATTGTTTTAAAACTGTTGTATAATTCTTGCAGATTACATCGTCAACATGCCGAGGAACAGACAATGCACTTATGCACGGTGCTTTACGGCGGAGGCAACGGAAGCTGCCGTGGAAGCTGCAGTGATAGGTTTAAATTCTAACCACAAAATATATACAATGTTGACGAAACTAGGACCAGACGTGTTCAAACACCAGCAAAATTTTTGCTGGGAAAGTTTTAAAACAGGTTGGTGCGATTGTGTACAACGGTAACCGTTTGCTGTGCCGTGAAATCAATTGGTGGTGCTATCCCGCCAATGTTTAATGTTAAACACTCAAAGGCAAATTTTGTGAAGATAACAAGTGGCAGAGGGCGAATAAGAGGCATAATTGCCATTTTTACAGACAGTCCAGGGAAAAGATTGATAGAGGCTGCTGGAGAAATTCCCAGAACTAAGAAATTGCGACTAGAAGACAAGAAAACTTTGCCAGAGAGGAAAACATCCAGAAAATAACAACGCATCTAAGCCTGGCAAAAGAGCACCCTGGCTTGCAGGTTCAGGCAACCTCCCTGAATTTTTTCAGAATTAAAAAAAAACTTATTTAATGAGATAAAAGTTGTAGAATGAAAGGTGTAACAAGTGTCCCTGTTCTCCCCTCAATAAACAATAATTGAATAAACTTGTGAACTTGTATACTAACATGTGAAAGAATAATAGGATTTCAGCTGCGTGTAAAGAATCGATATACAAAAATATGGCTGCAATATAACTGGCTGTATTTAACTGGCTATGATTAAAAATGGCTATCTTTGCTAAATAAAACTGATTATTATTATTATTCCAACATAACTCACCCATCTTAGCCATTTTATTGAAGTTCGATAGCTTGGTGTTCAGCCTAACCTTCTCGTAATTAGGAAAGTTTTCCCACTCTTCAGCCGTGAAATAAGACGAAGCTTTCGGTTTTTCCATATTTCAGTCGTAAATCGCTGTCAAAAGAAACATAGTATTGGTATGTGTTTTAGAGGAATTAAATAATGGGGTTTTTTTATTTTTAGAAAAACATTTAATTATGTGCATTACATCTTTAGCAGCTTTAATAAAATATCGTAAAGTTTTACTTTTACAATTTAATCTGTGACAATAGTGATTGGAACCTGAATTTACCTGAGCAAATCTTATTATTTTATTGGCCCTATCTGTTCGGGTACAAATGTTTTAAGTAAAAGATGAGAGGTAGCTGATTTCAACGGAAGCAAAAAATCCTAAGTTAGGTACATTTCCAGATTGGACAAACATATTACATGAATTTGATTCCTAAGAATGATTGTAAAATTAAGAAGGGCATATTCAGAGGTATGTAAAAAATATTCTGGGTTCTAGAATTTGTTTATTTGATTGGAGAGATCAGTCCAGCCACCGATGGTTATTCTTTTGTTTCTATAGCTAGCTGATACCAGCAATCTTAGTTTGGATTAATTTTTAAATAATTACAAATTAATAAAGTTGCACGATTATAATAAAATAACCCTCAATGCTCTTTTTATTTTGACTGGATTTGTAATTTCATACACTTTCTAGATTTAAGGTATATTGTGTTATTTGATCCAGTAGTTTGCTCAACATTTGCAACTTGGTTTAGACCATGCATAAAGGTATTTGTTAAATTTAGTTACTTAAATCTGTGTAAAATGTAAACTATTCTACCAGCTGGTTGGCTCAATTAAGGGGTTTTAGCAAGATATTATTAAAAATGGTATTTTTATCAAATTGCCGTTAATTATATTCATATGGTGTATCATTGCCTAGCCCAGATCTAGGCCTAGCCCTTGGCTAGTCACAAACCATTTATCACTAGATTATCGAAAATCGACTTCATACATGAATTAAACAATTAATTATTGTGCAGTAAGGAATAAACAAGGCTTGTACAGCGAAAAATTATCCTTACATGTCTTTTAACTCAATATATTCTGAAAAAGTCTTACCGTTTTCCGTGAGTTCGTACAAATTGTTTTTCGTATATTTGCGAAATGGCCGCCTATAAAGACTGTACGAGTCACAATAGCTAATTTGTTAGAGTATGGCTAAATATTCACTTTACGTAATATTTTTAGTTTATTATCTTGAAAAACTAGCAAAATTTCAAACTTAAGATATATTATTGCTTTTATATCTCCTTTTTATTTCTATATTTACCATAGTTCTACAATTATTATCTCTGCATTTATTTAGTTGTTGTTTTGACTTGTATCTCTTTGCTCCATAGCTATTTCAAACTTTAGAGCTAAAGTAATGGATGGGTTATTACTTATTAGTCAAGATATTGTGCACAATTTGATGAAGTTTAAATTGTTAATTACAAATAATGTAAAAAAAATTAGTTTAAAAAATGAAAATAATTTTTTTTTAATCTTATGAACATATCATACATATCATACATGAACATATCAAAAATTGAGACCCAAACGGGGATGACAGATGAGAATGACGGATCTCCATGGGGTAAAACCAGTGGGTAAAACTAAGAGGCTGTAAGTACTCACAGTAAAATATAAAAAATAATCTCAAAAAGCATGTGTTCAAGAAGCTCAATGGATTAGAGCAACACCTGCGATAGGTGGAGATCGGGGTTCAAGTCTCCGTTTGGACATGAATTTTTAAGAAGGTAGTAATGTTCATAACAATAAAATGCCCTGCGCATTGACATGAAAGCATTGGCCTGCAGTTCAATGCAAGTGCAATACAAACAATGCTTCAAAGCAGCCATCAGAAAACAAAATTCTAGCAGCTAAAATAATAATACAAACAAACTTTGAAATTGAATTGGGGAACCCTAGCGTGAAGAAACAGCTGTTATGTGCAAGTGTCAAGGGTTTTTATTTTGTATCCAGCCAGGTTAGGTAAGCTCTAAAATTAATTCAGAAATTACTGCGACAACATTAACACAGTGTACGATCACAATCTTTTTTAGTGATCTTCGGACTGATCGAAATCTTTTTGTATTAAACGATCTTTTTATTTCATCGCTTTCGGATTTTCCACGATCTTTTAAAAGATCATTTGTCCACCGTGCCTGTCCCCGACCGCAGCTTTTCTCAAATTGGGACATCGAGATTCAAGGCCCACTTTCTGCCATGTTCCACTGACCACTGTCCGTTGTGCAAGGCATTTTAGTTCCTATTAAGTGTTAACAGGCTGTTAAGTGATAACAGGCTGTTATATTTCTCCTTGTATTCTTGACTTCAAGTCATAGTCCTCATTGCATTGTGTTCCTACTATTTCCATATTAATATTGCATTTCCCAGCACCTAGGCTATAGGTGCTAAACAAATACATTTTTTTCAGAGATAACATGATTTTTTTTTTAAACTTTCTTTTAAATGATCTTGACCTTTTATAAAGATCGATTTCAAAACGATCCTCCCCAACTATGGCAAGCTCCTTCTTTAATTTGCAAATATCGACGTAAACATGATCAAAGAATTTCAGTGCAAATAATTTAAGAAACTAACAATCATTTAATTAATATAGTCAATTCAGCCAGTACTTGGCCATTCTATAGGCAAAACATACAGTAAAACATCATATTGTACTTTATTTCATTTATTTTATTTTTATTCTATTAATTGAGGGAATAATACATGCGCAAACATGCCGGGTACAGAGCAGGTACAAAAAAACCAGGGGCCCTGACCAAGAGCGGTAATTTGGTTGTTGTACCACGATCCCACTGACAGTAATACCAGGGTAACGAATCACAGTTCTAGGTCGGGGTCACTGCTTGGTGCTATGGTGGTGCTAGTTAACACGGTGCTACTGACAGTAATACCAGGGTCACTGCTTGGTGCTATGGTGGTGCAAGTTAGCACGGTGCTACTGACAGTAATACCAGGGTCACTGCTTGGTGCTATGGTGGTGCTAGTTAGCACGGTGCTACTGACAGTAATACCAGGGTCACTGCTTGGTGCTATGGTGGTGCTAGTTAGTACGGTGCTACTGACAGTAATACCAGGGTCACTGCTTGGTGCTATGGTGGTGCTAGTTAGCACGGTGCTACTGACAGTAATACCAGGGTCACTGCTTGGTGCTATGGTGGTGCTAGTTAGCACGGTGCTACTGACAGTAATACCAGGGTCACTGCTTGGTGCTATGGTGGTGCTAGTAAGCACGGTCTACTGACAGTAATACCAGGGTTACGAAACACCGCTCTAGGTCAGGGTTACTGCTTGGTGCTGCATTGTTTAGATCTTGCTTCTGGTCAGTTCCTGAGTCTAGAGTCCCGGCATGAAGTATGCAATGTTGTCGAGGATGTGGGACAGCAGCTCTGGAGGGCAGCCGTTGGTCTCTGGGACTTGTTGTGAGAGACAGAGCAGGGGTCCCAGTGCACAAAGCAGAGAGTCCAACAGCACTGACAGGCTGCCTGATACTGCTATCTGTCCCTGCAGACATAAAACACTACGTTAGATTGGTTTAAGGCAGGCAAAGGCAATTCACATGCACAACTACATTTGTTTTTCTCTTGCTATTGTAAAATTGGCTGAACATAATTATGTTGTATAAATATTGATCAGAACTGTTGAATAAACTGGTGGGATATCAGGGGCGTGCAATCAGGATGAGCTAGGTATGGGCAAAAAACTGAAATGCTTCTGTTTTAATCTTGATGAGATTGATTAATAAACATATTGAGCTCATCTGAAAGTTCTTGCAATGGTATTTGTGTCAGTCTTTGTGTGTTTCTTCATGAACATCACATCCCCATTGGTTCTATCCACAAGGCTTGGGCCCAATATTAACATCAAAATCCTTTTTGCAAAATTGTGCCTCGTAATTATATGAAGCTCTACTCAAACTTTCATTTCTGAGTTTGCTCCAGTTTTTTTTAGATAAAAATATATATTTGATCTAGAAACTTTGATCTGATTTTGATTTGAAACTTTTTGGATAGCTTCATTTAATATACACAATTATTATTATCATTTATATTATAACTTTATTTTATTAATATTACTTCAAGTGTTTCAAGTGTTCAAGACATACGTGCGACTGGGCGGACTCAGAGGAACGTTGCTCCAAACGTTGGGCTTTTACACAGTTCACGATCTTCCTGTCGCGAAGCACCGGACGTGCGCAGGGAAACCACCGCCCTCCGAGTCGGAGTTGCCGCTGTCGGGTCCCATGTGATCCTGCAAGCACCAAGCAGCGTCAATGTATATCACACAAGCTTCTCTTAGGTGTTATGGTCACCTTATTCTTTGGTAGGACATTAAATTATGAAAACTGGGTATTAAAAAGATTATATTTCATTAAGAGTAGGTACATAAAAGTCTGAAATATTTATACTTAGATTTAATAATAATGCAACATCCGGTGAAACAATCAGTAAATTTTGATAGTTACCTTTAGTCATCAAAAAGATAGAGGTATATATGAATAGGTATACTAGTTGCCAATACAAAAATACGAAAATAAAGCTGAGGTAGATCACTTATGGAATCAGTTGAAAGAACTTTAACTAGGTATTTGACATAGACACCAATTTGTATTTTCTGATTGAATTCAAAAGCTGGTTATTTGTTATGAAGCATATGTGGTTTCACACTACAAAACTATCCAAATCATTTAATTTCCTGCACTAACCTTACATTTGGCGTGAAAGAAGCCCACTTACTGCGTCTGATCCCGGACTTTTAAACATCGACTCAGCCGTTCACTCCATGGAAGCATTGGACTTCCTTCCTCGTTAAATGCTTGAGTGCATTGTCAATCCAGAAGGGATGCGTTGTTTTAATCGAGTGACACTGTCATGCCGACTCTCAAAGTCCATCAGTTTCGGAGACTTTTTACGAACACGTCCCGACCGAGAAACTCCTGTGATGTCTCCTTTAAATCAAAAGTGTGGTTATTATTGCGCTAGAAATGCTTTGTCAAATTAACATGTTATACACCAAAAGTTTGTTTATTAAAGTAATTTTGAGGTTAGAGTTTTGTTGCGTACTAAAATATGTTTGCAGAAACGTTTGCTATGACTGCAATCTGATTAACTTAGATAATTAAAGAATAAAATACAAACAAACCATCCTGTTTTCCTCGTTTTCCCTCGCTCATTGGAAAATATCTTATGTGTTCACTTGATTTTCACCCTTGGTTAGGCTTGGAGTAGCTCGGCGCGGGACAACGGTGACAGATGATATTGCTGCTACCAGAGCAGCACCAGAGTATTGAAGTTGCCTACCCGCAAGGCTTGGCTATAATCGGGGAAAACACATCAAGAGATTTACTGGTTCGAATCTATATGAAAATTAGAATATCATGTTGAGAGTAAAAATATCACAGAGATAAGAGTCATTACGGGTTCATTATTTTATCTCAATGCGTGATTTCACAATTTTTCGTTCGAACCCGAGTTGATCGAAAGTAAATATAATAGTAAACCCACCTGAGCTAAATAACTATACATTATTACATTCCTTTACGCAACACTGCGCTAGGTCAGGTATTGGAATGTTGACGATCCTACACATGACCAGTTCTGTTCGGGAGAGAGGTTGGAGGGATGAAAGTTAAGCAACACTGCGCTGGGTCAGGCATTGGATGGGTGACCATTATACACAAGACCAGTTCTGTTCGGGAGAGAGGCTGGAGGGATGAAAGTTAAGCAACACTGTGCTGGGTCAGGTATTGGATTGGTGACCATCATACACATGACCAGTTCTGTTCGGGAGAGAGGTTGGAGGGATGAAAGTTAAGCAACACTGCGCTGGGTCAGGTATTGGATGAGTGACCATCATACACATGACCAGTTCTGTTCGGTAGAGAGTTTGGAGGGATGAAAGTTAAGCAACACTGTGCTGAGTCAGGTATTGGATGGGTGGTCATCATACACATGACCAGTTCTGTTCGGTAGAGAGTTTGGAGGGATGAAAGTTAAGCAACACTGTGCTGAGTCAGGTATTGGATGGGTGGTCATTTTACACATGACCAGTTTTGTTCGGGAAAGAGTTTGAAAGTGACAGTAATGTGTATCTACGCTTTCGAGTGACGGATAAGCCGTTAAAGTCAGCGCCTAATTCAAGATGTGGACTGAAAAGAAATCTACTCGAGTTAGTGTGACCTACATAAAATAAAATGCGGAATCTGGTATTTAAAACTGAAGTTCAATTTGTTCTCTTTAACACTTTGCTGGTTTGCTCAGAAGACTGATGTTAAGAAGTGATATAGAATTTGAGGGCTTTCAGCCAGTTGCATGATTCCCTGAGTTTTTAAACTGTATTCAAGACTCAGAACACCAAGTCTTGCTCAGCTCGTTGATTAAACTGACACCAATACCACAGATATATTTACAAAGATGTTCTATCCTCATGGAATCCATCGACCTCGCCGCTCTGCTACATTGTATAACGCCTTCCCTGCCGGCACAGAGACTACGTCGGCGTTGACGACATCGATATTTCGAAGATTTACTTATTTGTGGTGTTTCACGACGCACTGTTTTGACATCTGGCCATGCGGCACTGGTCTAATGGCGTCGGTGAATTAGTGGATGATAATAAACCTAGCCTAGCCTAGAACGGAAGAGGGGAAACCCGGTGTAGGCAAGTAGCCTCCTTGTATCAAAGAGCACCAAGGGAACCACCTGCTAAACGTCTCTTTGAAGGACGGTACAACGTGAACAACAGGATTCCTCCACAAATCCATGCTGTCGAGAGGTTGATAAGCAAGGCGAGTGAAGTTGCTGTACTAACTTTCATCCCTCCAACCTCTCTCCCGAACAGAACTGGACATGTGTATGATGGTCACCCATCCAATACCTGACCGAGCGCAGTGTTGCTTACCTTTGGTGATCTCACGAGGACCGGTTTTTACAATACGCCAAACCGTTCGCTGGTCACCCATCCACATCCTGACCCAGCGCAGTGTTGCTTAACTTCGTTGATCTCTTATATACTTTGATAGGTTATTAAAACATTTTCTTATTGTTAATGGATCGTAAATGCAAGAATCTTGAATATTCTGTTATTTCCACTCTGACTTGGATTTCCACTCCACTCTTCGTCTCGACGGCTCTGCTTTGATTGGTCGCTTCTCAACCAGCAAATTTTGACGGTCCGAATTCAAATCCTGGTCAGACCGCTTTTTGTTCTTCACAGTAGCGGCTTGAATTCATTATTAGAGACAAATTGCATCACATGTTTGATAATAAATTCCTCAACATGTATGCAGATTCATGGTGTTTGGTGGGATGGTCGGGGCTCTCAATGCAAGAGGTCTGCAGTTCGATTCCCGGCACCTCCTTATGTTGTGAGCCGGAGAACTTTACCTGTGACATAATGCTAGTGAAGGATGGCGAGAAACCGCAAGGGAGGTTGGGTGTCAATATTGAAAAGCAGTTAACCAAGAGTATGTTTAAAACAGAATACTTATACAACACAATCAACATAGACGACATAATTACCAGGGCAGCGTGACTCATTGGTAACTTGCTTGCTTCGAGGCAGAGGCAGAAATTATGTTCCCGAATTTGATCCTGGGCCTGGGGCCCCATAAAATGCAAAAATATCATGAAATGCAATCAGAAATCGAAGATACATTTTTATTCGAAGCCGTTTCACAAAATCTTTTAACTTCCATCTTAGGAATGGCTTAATCTTAATCTTAGGCTTAATCTTAGGAATAAAGTAGCTTTTGTAATATCTTTCTAAAGTGAGTTACAGCATTTAGTTGGAATAAGCTGCACTCTTACTTAAAGTAGGGAACAAGGAGTAAACAACAGCAGATGACGTCTAATCACTTCCAGAGTTAACCAGTGTTTATTAATGGTTGGTATTAGCATTTAAATATAGATTGTCCAGCATAATATTGTGGGTTATAAGGAGAAGACGCGCTTGCTGATATTCATGTTTGAAATGACTCCTCTTAAGAAAATCCATATTTATTAAGTATACAAATATCCTTTGGTTTATTTACTATTTTTGTCTACAATCTTTGATTCTAGCTTTCAAATGTGAGGTGTCTGTCATTAGCCAACTTGCAATTTACGCTTCTACAATATTTCTGAAATGTCATCTTCTAATCGCTGTTAAGCAATGCAACTTCTAGCTTGCATTATATTTATCCCTTTTTATTTGTGAATAATAATTAATACTAACGTGAATTTGTGTATCTTTGACATAGTTTTTTTCTATTTAGAATAAGGTATGTAAGTTTAGCATGAGACATCTTTTGGTTCACAATAACAGCAACATTTGAAAATGTAGCAGAATAATGCAGGGACCCGAACCGGAACCGAAACCGGAACCGGAACCCGAAAAAACCCGTATTTTCTTGGAACCGAAACCGGAACCAGAACCGTTATTATTAATTTCCAAGAACCGGAACCGGAACCGGAACCCTTATTAAATCATGGGTTCTTTTCGGTTCCTTAAAGGTTCCATAAAGGTTCCGAAGTTATATTGAGATTTAAGAAATTCAGATTAAAATTATTTGCTTATTATGTTTACAACTTTTTTGTTTTTAATTTTTCCACACGAAAAAAAATGTTTCACTGGTCTGTTCCGAAAACATCCATTGACTCATCTTGTATCCACAATTTTGTTTGGGGAAAACACAAGGCATTTTCGAGAGTATTTCTTTATAAATTATCACACCGCTCTGAGAAGCGTTCTTTGGTGGTGCCCTAGCAGCCAGCTACTTTGTTTTATATCTGATAAGCTATAATCCTCGTATCCTGCCGACTCGACTCACTCGTGGGCCAGCGCGGGTAATAGCTTGTTTCATAATATGCTAGCGTATGTTAGATTGTATAACGAACAGATCCGAGCGACCAGCCAGTTTGGTCGAGTTTTCGCTATTTCTGGAATTTGTCCTGTTTCATAATGTCGGTAAGATGTGTCTTAACTCATAAGATACCTTATAAAGGAGGCATAGTTGGGGAAGATCGTTTTGAAATCGATCTTTTAAAAAGATCAAGATCGTCGTCAAAAAACGATCGCGATCGAAGATCGAAGTTCGCGATCGTTTTTTTTTTACGATCAAATTCAAATTCGTTTCTATAAAAGATCAAGATCGTTTTCGAAAAAAAATCTTGTGATCAAGTAGGTAGAGAAACAAAGTTAATGTTACAGTCTCTGCGTGAAAGATGGCCGCCAAATGGCCACCTTACCGACAAAAATGCAGATTATCGGAACATCACGTTAAGTGGAGCCACTGTCGTATGAAATTTCATTTCGATATTTATCGTGGTTACTCGCTTTTTAATATCGTTACATGTATATCAATCGTTGAGGTTAACATTGATGAAGATTTTTTTGAGCTTGTAAGGTCTAAAAAGCGAGATTGTGCACGCATATTGGCGTGCAATGGTGTTTCCTACGTTTAATCGCGAATGCTGTAAGTGTCAAACTATTTCAAACCTCGGGGAACTAGAAGGTACGTTGAAAACACCGATTGGGTCCCACGAAGAGTTCATAATGTTCATATCGTTACCTACCGTTTATCGGAAAAAGTTTAGGATGTATTGTTAAAATGCTCTGGCCATTCACTCTTACCTTCATGTACCTTTTCAAATTTGAAGAGCTGGTGCTGTTAGCTGCAATTTCCTTATGCACCGGCATCCACAATAAACACTTTACTTTGAAAACCACCCCGAGATCGGGAACATTTCCCTCGTGGAGAAAAAAGAATTTCTTTAAATTTTCCCACGGCAGAGCATTGGTCTCCGTGGCCGCGAAATCGTGATTGACCACTTTGTCTCCGTCACCCGAATCAATCGAACTCATTAAATTAAAAAAAAAAAAAATAAACACGGCTTGCTTCGACCAAGCGGGAGCAACGAGTGGGTGGAAATTCTCAGTGGTACAACCGTGCCTTATTCGATGAAATTAAAAGTAAGTTAAGAACACCTTATATACGAAAAATGTGAGAAATATTATCAATGGTTGACATCGGTGATAGAGAAATGTTATGAAATTTCAGCAGAAAACTCAACCTGCGAACTGTAACTTGTAACGTTAGGTCGTTAGCTTGGCTAGCAGCGTATTCGTAGGTTCACTTGAATATCCATAGAGCTCGGAGTACCATCGACTCGCTTATCGCGCTTCTACCCTTTGTCGGTCAGCGCCGACAAAGCAACGCGACAGTATGGAACAAAGACAACTACGTATAGGGTGGATTTTTTCTAGTTACTGAATGAGAAATTGTAGGCAAAATAGAACATTTACGACGAATTTTATGCTTGATGGAATGTATTGCCGTTTAGGATTTTTGGCATAAAATCCCCCCCCCCCCCCCCCCCCTCACCGCCTACCAACAAGGGCCCATTGGAAAGGTTTGCTGACAGCCTTTTGAGTCTTAGATCCGCCCCTGAGCGCACACACAGCTCATTCCGAATGAGTCAATCACCAATATCCAGCTAAAGCTCGATTCGAAAATGCAAACACATCTCTTACTGCTAAGTGCTAATACCCGTGTTAGTATCTTTTCGAAATAAGAACTGCTAGACTCAATATTTTCGATCGTCGCCTACGATTTACATGGAAAGGATGAGAGAGTTGAGGCTAATGGGTTTCCAGCGTACATTTTTGTCCAACAACCCAGCAAGAAATGATTATGGAAATGAAACGATCGTGCTCAAATTTCAATTGCCAAGTGTTGTTCAACTATAAACATAAAAAAGGAACGACTGTGCAAACGATCTTGATCTTTTAAAACGATCTTTTAAAATGATCTTTTGAAAGATCGTAAAAAATTCGATCGCGATCAAATTAAAAGATCGTGTTACACAAAAAAGATCGCGATCAGTTCGAAGATCACTAAAAAAGGATCGCGATCGCACGATCGCAATCCTTTTAAAAGATCCTTCCCCAACCATGAAAGGAGGGATGCAAATCATACTCGTTGAGACTTTAGCTCAGTGTTGGCGAAATCGTGGTTACAATAATAATTATAATAATAATGTTTTTTATTCCGTTTAAACACATCGTGCCATTTGGAAAGTTCAAAGTATTACATTTAGGTGACCAACAATTAAACAACATATACGTCTTATGTATCCATAGCAACATTTTTAGGTACTATAATATTTACATTTACACTACAATTTTTCATTGTCTCTACCTTATACAATAAAAAATCTTTTATAGTATAAAAACATTTTTTAAGTAGAAAATTCTTGAGCACAATTTTGAATTTCTTGTCCTTTTTGATTTGAAGATCCGCCGGCAATGCCCTATAAAGCTCACAACCCGCATAGGTGGGCCCCCTTTTATAATTTTGAAAAGTTGGTTTATCCATGGTTTTTAGACTCATGTCTATTTAATTTATCCTTAGCACAAGTTTTTAGAAAAACTATTTGAACTGGGTTTTGAATGCTAAGTAAAGGGCTACTAAATTTCCCGACGTTTCGCAACATATACTAGTTACTTCTTCAGAGGTTTGAGCAGTCCTGACAATTTTCCGATAATATCCAGTTTATAGTTAATTTTATGTCTAGTGTTAAATAACCCTTTGCCTGTCCCCATCAGAGTGTAACCGTAAATCCATTTCTTTACATTTTTTACTTGATAGCCTCAAACAAACTAACCCCTTGTCGTGCATGCTTTGTCTTATAGAGATGGACTAGCCTGCCTTTTTTACTCCGTACTAGTAGTACTCTGTAGTCTGTACCTCTACTGGTGCAGAGAAATTGAATCAAAAAAATTACTACGACTTCGTTACACCCCTATCTTTTATGCAACTGGCTTCGTGTGCTTTGAAACCCAATGTGAGGTAAAAGACCTGTCCCTGGCAGATGGAAAAACAAAACTAAGTGTCACTAAAAACCATTAAAACTTGAACCTGTACAACAGCAAAATTTAAAAAAAATAACGCTTTATTTATTAAGTGGAACCGGAACCTTTTTATAATTAAAGCCGGAATCAGAACCCTTATTTGAGAAAATTAGGAACCGGAACCGGAACCGGAACCGAAACCGGAACCTTTAAAAACGTAAAACCGGAACCAGAACCAGAACCTTAATTTGAAAAAATTAGGAACCGGAACCGGAACCAGAACCTTTAATCATTTCGGTTCGGGTCCCTGGAATAATGGTCCTAGTCCGAGTGCTTGGCGGCGACGTGCTTCTTCAGGTCCTGGGAGTAGTTACACCTGAACTTGCAGAGCTGACACCCGAGTCTCTTCTCAGCTCCGTGGTGAACGGACATGTGTTACTTCATGTCTCCAGTATGGTTGCACTTGTAACTGCATTCCGGACAGGACAACTTCTTCACCCCGCTATGGGTGAGCATGTGTTGGGTAAGATGGCTGCTTGTCACACAAGTGTAAGAACATTGCAAGCAGCCAAAACGTCGCTCCTTTGTATGACGACTACGCACGTGGCTAGTCAAGGCACCTCTTTGATTTGCTGCATAACTACAGAGCTTGCACTGGAAAGGCTTCTCTCCGGTGTGAATCCGCATGTGCCTTTCAAGACTTCCCTTCTGAGATGTACGGTAACTGCACTCAGTGCATTCGTGGGGCTTGTCGTTCCCATGCGTCATGAGATGACGCTTCAAGTCGATCTTCTGTGTCGCCTTGTAAGAACACAACGTGCAGGCAAAGCTACGCTGTCCCGTGTGAGTCACCAAGTGTTGTTTAAAATGGCCGCTGTAGTCTGTAGAATAGTTGCATTCCCCACAATTGAACCGCTTCTTCCCCTCAGGCCCCGACTCGTTCAGCGTGGAACTGATCTCGAAAGCGGCAGGGACCTTCTTCAGCAGCGGCTCAAAGTGCGTGAGCGCCGTCCTCACGGGCTCCTTGAAACTCCGTTGCCGGCAAAACAGACGCTCGTGACTGTCGCGTGGGATCGGGCTTGTAAACCCCAACTTGCAGTTAGAGCAAGGAAAGATGGTCGCTGCAAGAGACATGATGTCAGGACAGTATTTTGCAGCAGTTTAGATGACAGTCCTGATTTTACCGGCATGCATTCAAGGGTCCTGATCTCAAAACAATGTTTTAATGCCGGGACTTTTCATGCGAAGTAAAAATTAAATTATTTTTTCTTTTCTCTTCACTACTGTCCATGAGTGTAATTAATTTCTTCAATATTTTTCTTATCGTTTAGAAATCAAGTTTAAATTCGTATTTTAGAAAACGAATGCAATGGTTAAAGAAAGTAGGATCGAGTGTATAAAAGATAAACTAGTAGACCCACCCGCTGTGTACGCAGCTGCCATGTGTAGGTGACAGATAAGAGTGATGTATAAATTTGTGTTGATTTCAGCAATTTCAGAACATTCAGTTCAGCAATTTCAGAACATTCAGTTCAGCAATTTCAGTTCCTCAGATAAGATCTTTTTGCCAACCTTTTCGTAGCGTAGCAACGGAAATTCAGAGCTCAAGGTTGCAATAAAATTGAGATTTCGGTTGCTACGCTACAAATTATTCCGTTGCTACGCGCTTCGAATTCGATGGTGAAAAATGCATTGTTGTCGGACATTTTTCGTAGATTTTTTTGTTAATTTTCAACATTTCACCTGCAAAACCTGATCGATGGCCGTGAAAATGCCACAACTGGATGGGAACCCAAAAAACGAACCGATCTAGCAGGCGTTTTCGACCAAATTTCACGATTTCTATAAAGATTTAGTGCAATGAGACATCCTAGCCAGTCACAAACTATTTTGAAGCTTAGCAACGGATTTAGGCTTTTATATAAGGTCAATCCTACTAATCCTTATCTTTGCAGATAAACTCTCATTCACTACATTTCATCCTAACTACTAGATATCATAGTTCGGGTATTTTTATCATATTTGCCAGGATTACTTCAGTAAAATTCTGTCTACATTCAATCTATCAATAAATATGAGTGCAAAATATTACAAGAAGCAGCGTGTTTCTAGTCAAAGACTCACGCTGGACAAGCGAAACAGCCCCACCATGGAATGCACGGGTGTTGATCCCCAGCTGACGGGCGTAGCTGTCACCGTAGTAGACCATCAGCGCTGTGTGGGCCGGCACATCACGCACGGTACGGTAATAGAGACGACCCTGGAACTAGTAGCATGCGTTGTCACCTACACAGGCTGGAACACAACTTGGATGCAGGATTGTGTCATAGCGCTAATGTTAAACTTTCTTCGTGAGAAATGGCAGTCAAATGACTACTTTAACAACTAAAATGTAAGATGATGCCAGGTGGAGTCACCGTCGTTTCGAGTGTTAAAACATTTAATTTCGTTATTTCTCGCAGATTAATCGCATTTGAGACTGGTTTACACTCAGTTAATCTTGATGAATGCTAACCTCAACGAATAATAAATATGTGGCGATGTTTTGAGTTGTAATTTTGTAAATTTTTAGGTTTGATAAAAATGTCGGCAGCAAGCGTGGCAAGGGTGTAGCCTGCTCGTTTACTCAGCATAAAGTATAACATTATCCCTGGTCCTCTGACTATGCATATAAACTCAATGCTGCAGGTTTGGAGGATGACTTACTTGGAACGGCATTATGTTTTGTTGCGTTTTTATAGTCGCACAGTTAACATAGCGCATCCAGTTGGCCTTGGAGCTGTCAGCCGCATCCATTTCGGCTACCACTTTGTTAGCGCGTCTGATCTGCTCCAAGCAGGGGACAGAGAAAAGAGATTGGATTGCAAAACGGCAAATTGAGATTTCAGAAAACTACCTTCCACGAGACTGTACTTACGATCCAGCTGTAGCCAGAAGATTCCTTCCCGGCAAAGACCTGTACACTCGTTTGCTTCCCTTCGTATGGACCAAACACAACTCCCACTGGCAACGGGACACGAGCCCAAACCCCGAGACCGGCGTCTTTGATGCTAGACTCACCAACAGCCAGAACTTGGGGCAGGGTGCGCAAGGCTCGGTCAGGCTCTTTGTAGCCCTTCGGAAGCTGCAGGTGAACACAACAAACCAATGTGAACAACTTGCCAGCGATGCAAAGCCAGGTCTATTTGCGTTTACAAGAATTGGTCAAAATGGGCATTGTTAAAAGATTGAGTAAATTTTAGCCCACTCAGCTTCGGCTTTAGCAAAATCTTGCTAATTGAAGAGTTAGTTGGAACTATTGCCATGATGACTTTCAATCACATGCACTGAAATGCAGATGTTGTTGTGAGTTAGAGATCCAACTGAAAGTTGCAAAGTTTGGTAAAACCCGACGTATGTTAAGTGGTCAATGGATAACCGCCATTAAAGATTCTTGTATCTTTAGTAGGTTTAATGCCATGCCATAACCTTTTGTTCGACCTTTGGAAAAATACCTATACACAATTTTTGTGAAAACTTTTTCAATAGCAAGTTCAGTTCTGTTGCTTGGAAGGAGGCAACGTCAACAAAATGCAATGTAACAATTATAATCAATGCACTCACCTGACGATCCATTACGAACTGCAATTTGCCATGAATTGGACACATGCCCTGGTGTTCTTCTTGGCACGCATCGCAGTCTAAAAAACACAACCAACCTCGTTAACTTTGACCAAAACTTAACTTTTATCCGAAACTAATGACGCTTACTTTGACAAAAAATAATAATTGGTGGGGAGACTGAAAAATTATGTTATCATACTTAAACATTTGTGCACATTTAAATAACACAATTAAAATGTTATAAAAATAATATAAGTAATATAATATTAATATATTATAATAATATAATATAAAAACTAGCACATAGTAGGTATGTACAATTAGTAGTTAGTTGAATAAATATAAACCAATGAAAACTTGGACTGACGTTCTAGCCTTGTTAACTTAATGGATTTAAACATGAAACATTGAAACATTAAACATGAACTTCAAGGATCGACAGTGAAACTACGTCGACTTACAGAGGTATTCGTCCTCGTCAAGAAGTTGCGGCTCCTCATAGTTGACCTCCGACCGCTTCCGGCGCGGATATCTCGCTTCCGATTCCTCTTGATCCTGTGCTTGCTCCTTGGGCAGCGAGGCGTTGTCACTAAAATGTCCGCCACTGGCTCCGACTGCCTCCACCGCCTGCTTAGCTTCGATGCCATGCTCGCAGCATAATGATTCCTGCTCGTCCTTGCTAGGAAAGTTATTCCTCACTTCCTTGTGCTGAATAGCTTCGAGTGGAGAACCATTCTTCCCGTCTCCAGAGTTCACAGCTAGGTCCTTCTCAAGAGGGGCTCTATTCCTCCTGTCCTCACGGTTCAGAGCATGGTCCTTGTCCAGGGGGGCTATCTTCCTCCCGTCCGCACGGTTCAGAGCATGGTCCTTGTCCATGGGGGCTATCTTCCTCCCGTCCTCACGGTTCAGAGCATGGATCTTGTCCAGGGGGGCTATCTTCCTCCCGTCCGCACAGTTCACAGCTTGGTCCTTCCAAAGTGGGGCTCTCTTACTCCCGTCCGCACGGTTCAGAGCTTTTTCTTTCCCAAGGGGGGCACCATTCCTCCCGTCCTCATGGTTCACAGTTTGGTCCTTCTCAAGAGGGGCTCTATTCTTCCTGCCCTCACAGTTTCTAGCTTGGTGCTCCTTCTCTTGGGGTGAATTAAGCCGCTCCTCCTCACGACGCAGATCTTCTTTGGCTTCGTCGTATTCAACGCAAGCCGCCTCGAACTGAACCTCAAGAGTTCTGAGCAACACTTTGAGTTTCACCACCACCTCTTGGGATCTGGTCACAATCAGAAATATCACCAATTAGTCTTTAGTTATTAAGCAATTAGTCAATTTGTTTTTATAATAATCTTAAGGTTAATCGCATCATTTTCAATCATCCTTAGTAAAGCATTCCAATATTACATGCATATTACCCACCCTGATAAATAACAATTGGTATGATATTTTAGTGCTATGACCTAGATTTAATGGGAAGATGATTTATTTAGTGTTGGGCAAGAGTTATTTCATTCAGTCGATCAAACTTATACAAAATAGCATCCTGTTGTCTTCGTATTACCACCTACCTGGCTACATCTTCTTCCGTAAAACCGTGAAATACTTGGCCCTGCGAGAGCGCAAGCATCCGCAGCTTTTCGGCGGCGCTGACCCGTTGGTTCTGAAATACAACAAATGCAAGTGAATTGGGTAAACAAGGGGTCCATGCATTTTGCAACAACATAGCAATTAGGCTGGGTGCTTACTGCTAATTCTAGGTACTGACTGACAGTCTCTACTTTTTCACGCATGGCTCTCTTTCCGTCTTCGCTCTGGCACGGAGCAAGCTTGCGTTTTTGTCCCTTCGCTGGTTCAGTTGCAGAGGCCATCTTCTTGCCCTGGTCTTGATTGGCTGGCTTCGGATTGGCCAAGGTGGACTTAGCCTTTTTGTTCCAAGCCACAACAAAGTCAGGAAGGGAAATTTTAAAACCTGCAGTCGGAATAAAGAAAGTTGTATTAAAAATCACATGCGTACTGTAAGTTGTTTATCTAATAATTAATGTTTATTGAATGTTTGTTCTGTGCAGTTTTAGTTGGAGTTATATGAAACCTTACAAAATGCAAGGATATGTATTTTTATTCTAGTGGTTGCTAATTTACAATCTATTTGGATATGAGAAGTTCTGCGCTTTGGATAATTAAGGCAGAAAGTTATAGCGCAAAGCAATGTCAGAATATTACAAGCAATGTTACCAACATGAGAAGAGTTTCAAGTAAATTATCATCTTGGTCAAGAAATTCGAGAAAATCGGGGGTGAACGAGGACAATTGTAAAACGGGACAATTGTAACAGAGTCTACAGTTTCTGTAAGACTGTTTCAAATTTCGCGCGAAGTGGTTTCATAAGTTGACAATAGAGCGCTCTAGGTGTCATGAAACACTCAGCCAGCTGATATCAGCTGAGATGTCAATTGAGCATGTGAATGATAAATAAATGTTTTGACGAATAGTAAGTAAATTTCTGGCATCTGATTTCTTTTGGTTTTTAGTATGATGGTATTATTCTTATTTTAGTGAGGTTTATACGTTTCGAGAGAGTATTTCTTTACGAATGTCACTGGGTATAAATGATTTGTCACTTCATCTCACAAACATTAAACGTTGAGATATGAATCAACAACTCTGCCCGGGGACGATTGTAACTCCATAGAAAAAGGATTTGGCTTGGTCTTAGATATTGATAGCTGAACTCTAACCTTTTATTATTATGAACACTAAAACTGTCTCAAAATTTGTTCAATCGCCCGTTTGGGTTACAATTTTTGAGACATGAATACTGTTCATAATCATAAAATACCCCGTGCATTGCAAGCGTTTGCACTTAAATAAGATTTCATCTAAATGAACTCTAACCTTTCTTTTTTATACCAGTTTATCTTTTATTTTTAGTAGTTTAGCAGTTGCTATTGAGATGTCAAACTACATTGTTTTAAAACTGTTGTATAATTCTTGCAGATTACATCAGCAACATGCCGAGGAACAGACAATGCACTTATGCACGGTGCTTTACAGCGGAGGCAACGGAAGCTGCCGTGGAAGCTGCCGTGATAGGTTTAAATTCTAACCACAAAATATATACAATGTTGACGAAACTGGGACTAGACCTGTCCAAACACCAACAAAAGTTGTTGCTGGGAAAGTCATGAAACAGGTTGGTGTGATTGTGTACAACGGTAACTGTTTGCTGTGCCGTGAATTCAGTTGGTTGCGTTATCCCGCCAATGTTTAATGTTTAACACCCAAAGGCAAATTTTGCGAAGGTAACAAATGTCAGTGGCCGAATCAGAGGCAAGATTAGCATTTTAACAGACAGTACAGGGAAAAGATTGAAAGAGGCTGCCAAAGAAATTCCCAGAACTAAGAAATTGCGACTAAAAGAAAAAAAAGAAAACTTTGCCAGTGTGGAAAAACCCAAAAAAGAACAACGCATCTAAGCCTGGCAAAAGAGCACAAGATTGAATTACAGATAACTCTTGCCTACTCTGCAATGAAAGATGTTCAGATAGTAAAGACAAAGAATCTTGGCTTCAGGGTTCTGCATGCAAAGGTTGGTCCCATGCATCTCGCATTCCAGCCAAGAAAATGTATGTTTGCCATCAATGCAAATAGAAATGTTAAATTGTAACGTACTATACTATTAACTTGTAGTTCACAATTAACTTTTATTAATGTACTTATTAAAGACAACAGCCTCAAAATATTTTAAAGGTAAGTTCAATTGTTTTTAATAGAAAATGAGCTCTACCTTTGGGCTGACTATAACCAGATATATTACATTGGTGGTGTTATGAAGGTACATTATATTAATAGTTGATTTTATTTATTTTAAGTTGACGAAGTTTATCATATAACACAGTATACTGCAATTAAATTATTATTATTATTATTCTTGCTATTTCCACACCTTTGTCATTATTTACAATTTAGTATCGTAGTCAATTGCAGTACTAGTAATGTACTAGCAATTTAGTAATTGACCCTGATAAGGGAACAGCTGTAACAGTTGTATCCGACATGGATTTTCCTCATTATCTCAAATGTGCAATAAAAAGTAAAGTGGGTAAAAGGTTCTGGCAACCTCCCTGCATTTTCTAAGAATTAAAAAAATTATTTACTGAGATAAAAGTTGTAGAATGAATGGTGTTACAATTGTCCCTGTTCTTCCCTCAATAAACAATAATTGAATAAACTTGTAAACTTGTGTACTAACATGTGATAGAATAATAGGATTTCAGCTGCGTGTAAAGAATCGATATACACAAATATGGCTGTAATATGACTGGCTGTATTTAAATCTAATGGCTATGATATGAAATGGCTATCTTTGCTAAATAAAACTGATTATTATTATTATTCCAACAAAACTCACCCATCTTAGTCATTTCATTGAAGTTCGATAGCTTGGTGTTCAGCCTAACCTTCTCGTAAATAGGAAAGTTTCCCCACTCTTCAGCCGTGAAATAAGACGAAGCTTTTGGTTTTTCCATATTTCAGTCGTAAATCACTGTCAAAAGAAACAAAGTATTGGTATGTGTTTTATAGGAATTAAATAATAGGGTTTTTTTATTTTTAGAAAAACATTTAATAATGTGCATTACATCTTTAGCAGCTTTAATAAAATATCAGAAAGTTTTACTTTTACAATTTAATCTGTGACAATAGTGATTGGAACCTGAATTTACCTGAGCAAACCTTATTATTTTATTGGCTCTATCTGTTTGGGTACAAATTGTTTTAAGTAAAAGATGAGAGGTAGCTGATTTCAACGGCAGCAAAAAATCCTAAGTTAGGTACATTTCCAGATTGGACAAACATATTACATGAATTTGATTCCTAAGAATGATTGTAAAATTAAGAAGGGCATATACAGAGGTGTGTCAAAAATATTCTGGGTTCTAGAATTTTTTATTTGGTTGGAGAGATCAGTCCAGCCACCGATGGTTATTCTTTTGTTTCTATAGCTAGCTGATACCAGTAATCTTAGTTTGGATTAATTTTTAAATAATTACAAATTAAAAAAGTTGCACGATTTTAATAAAATAATCCTCAATGCTCTTTTTATTTTGACTGGATTTGTAATTTCATACACTTTCAAGATTTAAGGGATATTATGTTATTTGATCCAGTAGTTTGCTCAACATTTGCAACTTGGTTTAGACCAAGCATAATGGTATTTGTTAAATTTAGTTACTTAAATCTGTGTAAAATGTGATTAATTCTACCAGCTAGTTGGCTTACGTATGGAGTATTTGCAAGCTATTATTGAAAATAATATTTTTATCAAATTTCCGTTAATTATATTCATATGGTGTATCATTGCCTAGCCCAGTTCTAGGCCTAGACCCTGGCTAGTCACAGACCATATCATTAGATTATCGAAAATCGACTTCATACATGAATTAAACATTAAATTATTTTGCAGTAAGGAATAAACAAGGCTTGTACAGCGAAAAATTATCCTTACATGTCTTTTAACTCAATATATTCTGAAAAAGTCTTACCTTTTTCCGTGAGTTCGAACAAATTGTTTTTCGTATATTTGCGAAATGGCCGCCTATAAAGACTGTACGAGTCACAATAGCTCATTTGTTAGAGTATGGCTAAATATTTACTTTACGTAATATTTTTAGTTTATTATCTTAAAAAACTTGCAAAATTTCAAACTTTAGATTTATTCTTGCTTTTATATCTGCTTTTTATTTCTATGTTTACCATAGTTCTACAATTATTATCTCTGCATTTATTTAGTTGTTGTTTTGACTTGTATCTCTTTGCTCCATGGTTATTTCAAACTTTAGAGCTAAAGTAGGTAATGGATGGTTTATTGGTCAAGATATTGTGCACAATTTCATGAAGTTTAAATTGTTAATTACAAATAATGTAAAAAAATGAGTTTAAAAAATGTAAATAATTTTTTTTTTAATCTTATGAACATATCATACATATCATACATGAACATATAAAAAATTGAGACCCAAACGGGGATGACAGATGAGAATGACGGATCTCCATGGGGTAAAACTAAGAGGCTGTAAGTACTCACAGTAAAATATACTAAAATAATCTCAAAATACATGTGTTCAAGTAGCTCTATGGATTAGAGCAACACCTGCGATAGGTGGAGATCGGGGTTCAAGTCTCCGTTTGGACATGCATTTTTAAGAAGGTAGGATTGTTCATAACAATAAAATGCCCTGCGAATTGACATTAAAGCATTGGCCTGCAGTTTGATGCAAGTGCAATACAAACAATGCTTCAAAGCAGCCATCAGAAAACAAAATTCTAGCAGCTAAAATAATAATACAAACAAACTTTGAAATTGAATTGGGGAACCCTAGCGTGAAGAAACAGCTGTTATGTGCAAGTGTCATGGTTTTTTATTTTGTATTCAGCCAGGTTAGGTACGCTCTAAAATTAATTCAGAAATTACTTGTACAACGTGTACACAGTGTATGATCACAATCTTTTTTAGTGATCTTCGAACTGATCGAAATCTTTTTGTACTAAACGATCTTTTTATTTCATCGCTTTCGGATTTTCCACGATCTTTTAAAAGATCGTTTGTCCACCGTGCCTGTCCCTGACTGCAGCTTTTCTCAAATTGGGACATCGAGATTCAAGGCCCACTTTCTGCCATGTTCCACTACCCACTGTCTGTTGTGCAAGGCATTTTAGTTCCTATTAAGTGTTAACAGGCTGTTATATTTCTCCTTGTTTTCTTGACTTCAAGTCATAGTCCTCATTGCATTGTGTTCCTACTATTTCCATATTAATATTGCATTTCCCAGCACCAAGGCTATAGGTGCTAAACAAATACATTTTTTTCAGAGATAACATGATTTTTTTTTGAAACTTTCTTTTAAATGATCTTGACCTTTTATAAAGATCGATTTCAAAACGATCCTCCCCAACTATGGCAAGCACCTTCTTCAATTTGCAGATATCGAGATAAACATGATCGAAGAATTTCAGTGCAAATAATTTAAGAAACTAACAATTGTTTAATTAATACAGTCAATTCAGCCAGTACTTAGCCATTCTACAGGCAAAACATACAGTAAAACATCATATTGTACTTTATTTCATTTATTATATTTATAATCTATAAATTGAGGGAATAATACACGCACAAACATGCCGGGTACAATGCAGGTACAAAAAAACCAGGGGCACTGACCAAGAGCGGTAATTTGGTTGTTGTACCACGATACCACTGAAAGTAATACCAGGGTTACAAATCATAGTTCTAGATCGGGGTTACTGCTTGGTGCTATGGTGGTGCTAGTTAGCACGGTGCTACTGACAGCAATACCAGGGTCACTGCTTGGTGCTAGGGTGGTGCTAGTTAGCACGGTGCTACTGACAGTAATACCAGGGTCACTGCTTGGTGCTATGGTGGTGCTAGTTAGCGCGGTGCTACTGACAGTAATACCAGGGTCACTGCTTGGTGCTATGGTGGTGCTAGTTAGCACGGTGCTACTGACAGTAATACCAGGGTCACTGCTTGGTGCTATGGTGGTGCTAGTTAGCACGGTGCTACTGACAGTAATACCAGGGTTACTGCTTGGTGCTATGGTGGTGCTAGTTAGCATGGTGCTACTGACAGTAATACCAGGGTTACTGCTTGGTGCTATGGTGGTGCTAGTTAGCATGGTGCTACTGACAGTAATACCAGGGTTACTGCTTGGTGCTATGGTGGTGCTAGTTAGCACGGTGCTACTGACAGTAATACCAGGGTCACTGCTTGGTGCTATGGTGGTGCTAGTTAGCACGGTGCTACTGACAGTAATACCAGGGTCACTGCTTGGTGCTATGGTGGTGCTAGTTAGCACGGTGCTACTGACAGTAATACCAGGGTCACTGCTTGGTGCTATGGTGGTGCTAGTTAGCACGGTGCTACTGACAGTAATACCAGGGTCACTGCTTGGTGCTATGGTGGTGCTAGTTAGCACGGTGCTACTGACAGCAATACCAGGGTTACGAAACACCGCTCTAGGTCGGGGTCACTGCTTGGTGCTATGGTGGTGCTAGTTAGCACGGTGCTACTGACAGTAATACCAGGGTTACGAATCACCGCTCTAGGTTTGGTTTATTGCTTAGTGCTATGGTGGTGCTAGTTAGCATGGTGCTACTGACAGTAATACCAGGGTCACTGCTTGGTGCTATGGTGGTGCTAGTTAGCACGATGCTACTGACAGTATTACCAGGGTTACGAAACACCTCTCTAGGTCGGGGTCACCGCTTGGTGCTGCATTGTTTAGATCTTGCTCCTGGTCAGTTCCTGAGTCTAGAGTCCCGGCATAAAGTATGCAATGTTGTCGAGGATGTGGGACAGCAGCTCTGGAGGGCAGCCGTCGGTCTCTGGGACTTGTTGTGAGAGACAGAGCAGGGGTCCCAGTGCACAAAGCAGAGAGTCCAACAGCACTGACAGGCTGCCTGATACTGCTATCTGTCCCTGCAGACATAAAACACTACGTTAGATTGGTTCAAGGCAGGCAAAGGCAATTCACCTGCACGGTTACATTTGTTTTTCTCTTGCTATTGTAAAAATAGTTGAACATAATTATGTTGTATAATTATTGAGCAGAACTGTTGAATAAAATGGTGGGATATCAGGGGTGTGCAATCAGGGTGTGCTAGGTGTGCTAGGGATATCAGGGTGTGAGATTGATTAATAAACATATTGAGCTCATCTGAAAGTTCTTGCAATGGTATTTGTGTCAGTCTTTGTGTGTTTCTTCATGAACATCACATCCCCATTGGTCCTATCCACAAGGCTTGGGCCCAATATTAACATCAAAATCCTTTTTCCAAAATTGTGCCTGGTTATTAGATGAAACTCTACTCAAACTTTCATGTCGGGTTCGCTCCAGTTTTTTATGATAAAAAAAATATATTTGATCTTGCAGGCGGTGACCTTTCACTGCCATCCGCTTAGCACCATGCTTAGATTAGGTTAGGTTAAGTTAGATTAGGTGAGGTATGCTGAAATTAGGTTAGGTTAGGTTAGGTTAGATTAGGTGAGGTAGTATGCTGAAATTAGGTTAGGTTAGGTTAAGGTCAACATACCAAGGTCTGGGTTCGCGCGAAGAAGCTCTCCACGAACCTCCTTGGCCCAGAGCATGTACATCGGAACCTCGTCTGTCCCTTGTCTGTCCATTGAGCTTTGACACGGCCCAAGATCTTCCTGTCGCGGAGACGTGCGCAGGGAAACCACCGCCCTCCGAGTCGGAGTTGCCGCTGTCGTGTCCCATGTCATCCTGCAAGCACCAAGCAGCAGCAATGCATATCACACGAGCTTCTCTTAGGTGTTATTTTCACCTTATTCTTTGGTAGGACATTGAATTTTGAAAACTGGGTATTAAAAAGATTACATTTCATTGAGAGTAGATATGTCTGAAATATTTATATTTAGATTCAGTAAAAATGCAACATCCTGTAAAACAATCAGTCAATTTTTAAAGTTACTATTAGTCATCAAAAAGATAGAGGTAAATATGAATAGGTATACTAGTTGCCATTACAAAAATACGAAAATAAAGCTGAGGTAGATCACTTATGGAATCAGTTGAAAGAACTTTAACTATTTGACATAGACACCAATTTGTATTTTCTGATTGAATTCGAAAGCTGGTTATTTGTTATGAAGCATATGTGGTTTCACACTACAAAACTATCAAAATCATTTAATTTCCTGCACTAACCTTACATTTGGCGTGAAAGAAGCCCACTTACTGCGTCTGATCCCGGACTTTTAAACATTGACTCAGCCGTTCACTCCATCGAAGCATTGGACTTCCTTCCTCGTTAAATGCTTGAGTGCATTGTCAATCCAGAAGGGATGCGTTGTTTTAATCGAGTGACACTGTCATGCGGACTCTCAAAGTCCATCAGTTTCGGAGACTTTTTACGAACACGTCCCGACCAAGTAACTCCTGTGATGTCTCCTTTAAATCAAAAGTGTGGTTATTATTGCGCTAGAAATGATTTGTCAAATTAACATGTTATACACCAAAAATTTGTTTATTAAAGTGATTTTGAGGTTAGAGTTTTGTTGCGTACTAAAATATGATTGCAGAAACGTTTGCTAAGACTGCAATCTGATTAACTTAGATAATTAAAGAATAAAATACAAACCATCCTGTTTTCCTCGTTTTCCCTCGCTCATTGGAAAATATCTTATGTGTTCACTTGATTTTCACCCTTGGTTAGGCTTGGAGCAGCTCGGCGCAGGACAACGGTGACAGATGATATTACTGCTACCAGAGCAGCACCAGAGTATTGAAGTTGCCTACCCGCAAGGCTTGGCTATAATCGGGGAAAACACATCAAGAGATTTACTGGTTCGAATCTATATGAAAACAAGAAAATCATGATGAGAGTAAAAATATCACAGAAATTAGAGTCATTACGGGTTCATTTTTTTTACTCGGTGCTTGATTTCACAATTTTTCGTTCGAACCCGAGTTGATCGAAAGTAAATAATAAATATAATAGTAAACCCACCGGTGCTAAATAACTATACATTATTATATTCCTTTACGCAACACTGCGCTGGGTCAGGTATTGGAATGTTGACGATCATACACATGACCAGTTCTGTTCGGGAGAGAGGTTGGAGGGATGAAAGTTAAGCAACACTGTGCTGGGTCAGGTATTGGATGGGTGACCATTATACACAAGACCAGTTCCGTTCGGGAGAGAGGTTGGAGGGATGAAAGTTAAGCAACACTGTGCTGGGTCAGGTATTGGATTGGTGACCATCATACACATGACCAGTTCTGTTCGGGAGAGAGGTTGGAGGGATGAAAGTTAAGCAACACTGTGCTGGGTCAGGTATTGGATGGGTGACCATTATACACAAGACCAGTTCTGTTCGGGAGAGAGGTTGGAGGGATGAAAGTTAAGCAACACTGTGCTGGGTCAGGTATTGGATTGGTGACCATCATACACATGACCAGTTCTGTTCGGGAGAGAGGTTGGAGGGATGAAAGTTAAGCAACACTGCCCTGGGTCAGGTATTGGATTGGTGACCATCATACACATGACCAGTTCTGTTCGGGAGAGAGGTTGGAGGGATGAAAGTTAAGCAACACTGTGCTGGGTCAGGTATTGGATGGGTGACCATTATACACAAGACCAGTTCTGTTCGGGAGAGAGGTTGGAGGGATGAAAGTTAAGCAACACTGTGCTGGGTCAGGTATTGGATTGGTGACCATCATACACATGACCAGTTCTGTTCGGGAGAGAGGTTGGAGGGATGAAAGTTAAGCAACACTGCCCTGGGTCAGGTATTGGATGAGTGACCATCATACACATGACCAGTTCTGTTCGGTAGAGAGTTTGGAGGGATGAAAGTTAAGCAACACTGTGCTGAGTCAGGTATTGGATGGGTGGTCATCATACACATGACAAGTTCTGTTTGGTAGAGAGGTTGGAGGGATAAAAGTTACGCAACACTGCGTTGGGTCAGGTATTGGATGAGTGACCATCATACACATGACCAGTTTTGTTCGGGAAAGAGTTTGAAAGTGACAGTAATGTGTATCTACGCTTCCGAGGGTCGGAAAAGCCGGGAAAGTCAGCGCCTAATTCAAGATGTTGGCTAAAAATAAATCTACCTGAGTTAGTGTGACCAACATAAAATGAAATGCGGAATCTGGTATTTAAAACTGAAGTTAAATTTGTTCTCTTTAACACTTTGCTGGTTTGCTCGGACGCATGATTCCCTGTGTTTTTAAACTGTATTCAAGACTCAGAACACCAAGTCTTGCTCAGCTCGTTGATTAAACTGACACCAATACCACAGATATATTTACAAAGATGTTCTATCCTCATGGAATCCATCGACCTCGCCGCTCTGTTACAATGTACAACGCCTTCCCTGCCGGCACAGAGACTACGTCGGCGTTGACGACATCGATATTTCGAAGATTTACTTATTTGTGGTGTTTCACGACGCACTGTTTTGACATCTGGCCATGCGGCACTGGTCTAATGGCATCAGTGATGAGTACGGAACGGTGGAAGGGGAACCCGGTGCCGGCACGTAGCCTACTCCTGTCGAAGATCACCAAGGGGACCACTGGCTTAACGTCCCTTCCGAAGAACGGTACAACGCGAACAACAGGATTCCTCCACAAATCCATGCTGTCGAGAGGTTGATAAGCAAGGCGAGTGAAGTTGCTGTCGAGAGGTTGATAAGCCAGGCGAGTGAAGTTGCTGTCGAGAGGTTGATAAGCAAGGCGGGTGAAGTTGTTGTCGAGAGGTTGATAAGCAAGGCGAGTGAAGTTAGTGTCGAGAGGTTGATAAGCAAGGCGAGTGAAGTTGGTGTCGAGAGGTTGATAAGCAAAGCGAGTGAAGTTTTTTTGTAACTTTCATCCCTCCAATCTCTCTCCCAAAACAGAACTGGCCATGTGTATGATGGTCACCCATCCAATACCTGACCCGGAGCAGTATTGCATAACTTTCATCACTCCAACCTCTCTCCCGAACAGAACTGGTCATGTGTATGATGATCACCCATCCAATACCTGACCCAGCGCAGTGTTGCTTAACTTTCATCCCTCCAACCTCTCTCCCGAACAGAACTGGTCATGTGTATGATGGTCACACATCCAATACCTGACCCAGCGCAGTGTTGCTTAACTTTCATCCCTCCAACCTCTCTCCCGAACAGAACTGGTCATGTGTATGATGGTCACCCATCCAATACCTGACTCAGTGCAGTGTCTTAACTTCAGTGATCTTACGAGGACCGGCGTTTACAACACGCCAAACCGTTCGGTGGTCATCCATCCAATACCTAACCCAGCGCAGTGTTGCTTAACTTCGTTGATCTCTCAAAAACTTTTATAGGTTAATAAAAAAATTCCTAATGGTAAATGGATTGTAAATGGAAGAATCTTGAATATTTCGTTATTTCCACTCTGATTTGGATTTCCACTCCACTCTTCGTCTCGATGGCTCTGCTTTGATTGGTCGCTTCTCAACTAGCAAACTTCGACGGTCCGAATTCAAATCCTGGTCAGACCGCTTTTTTTTCTTTATAGAGGCGACTTGAATTAATTATAAGAGACAAATTGCATCACATGTTTGATAATAAATTCCTCAACATGTTGAAAAGCAGTTAACCAAGAGTATGTTTCAAACAGAATACTTGTACAACACAATCAACATAGACGACATAATTACCAGGGCATCGCGTGACTCATTGGTAACTTGCTTGCTTCGAAGCTGAGGCAGAAATTATGTTCCCGAATTTGATTCCGGGCCTGGGTCACCATAAAATACAAAAATATCATGAAATGCAATCAGAAATCGAAGATACATTTTTATTTGAAGCCGTTTCACAAAATCCTTAAACTTCCATCTTAGGAATGGCTTAATTTTAATCTTAGGCTTAATCTTAGGAATAAAGTAGCTTTTGTAATACATTTCTAAAGTGAGTAACAGACCTAACTTGGAATAAGCTTCACTCTTACTTAAAGTAGGGAACAAGGAGTAAACTACAGCAGGTGACGTCTAATCATTTCCAGAGTTAACCAGTGTTTATTAATGGTTGGTATCAGCACTTAAATATAGATTATCCAGCATAATTTTGTGGATTAAAAGGAGAAAACGCGCTTGCTGATATTCATGTTTGAAATTACTCCTCTTAAGAAAATCCATATTTATCAAGTATACAATTAATATCCTTTGGTTTATTTACTATTTTTGTCTACAATCTTTGATTCTAGCTGTCAAATGCCAGGTGTCTATCATTAGCCAACTTACAATTTGCGCTTCTACAATATTTCTGATATGTCATCTTCTAATCGCTGTTAAGCAATGCAACTACTAGCTTGCATTATATTTATCCCTATTTATTTGTGAATAATAATTAACACTAACGTGAATTTGTGTATCTTTGACATCGTTTTTTTTTCTACTTAGGATAAGGTATGTAAGTTTAGCATGGGACATCTTTTGGTTCACAATAACAGCAAAATTTGAAAATGTAGCAGAATAATGGTCCTAGTCCGAGTGCTTGGCGGCGACGTGCTTCTTCAGGTCCTGGGAGTAGTTACACCTGAACTTGCAGAGCTGACACCCGAGTCTCTTCTCAGCTCCGTGGTGAACGGACATGTGTAACTTCAAGCTTCCAGTATGGTTGCACTTGTAACTGCATTCCGGACAGGACAACTTCTTCACCCCGCTATGGGTGAGCATGTGATGGGTAAGATGGCTGCTTGTCACACAAGTGTAAGAACATTGCAAGCAGCCAAAACGTCGCTCCTTTGTATGATGTCTACGCACGTGGCTAGTCAAGGCACTGCTATAATTTGTTGCATAACTACAGAGCTTGCACTGGAAAGGCTTCTCTCCGGTGTGAATCCGCATGTGGGTTACAAGACTTCCCTTCTGAGATGTACGGTAACTGCACTCAGTGCATTCGTGGGGCTTGTCGTTCCCATGCGTCATGAGATGACGCTTTAAGCTGCCCTTCCGTGTTGCTTTGTAAGAACAAAACGTGCAGGCAAAGCTACGCTGTCCCGTGTGAGTCACCAAGTGTTGTTTAAAATGGCCGCTGTAGTCTGTAGAATAGTTGCATTCCCCACACTTGAACCGCTTCTTCCCCTCAGGCCCCGACTCGTTCAGCGTGGAACTGATCTCGAAAGCGGCAGGGACCTTCTTCAGCAGCGGCTCAAAGTGGGTGAGCGCCGTCCTCACGGGCTCCTTGAAACTCCGTTGCCGGCAAAACAGACGCTCGTGACTGTCGCGTGGGATCGGGCTTGTAAACCCCAACTTGCAGTTAGAGCAAGGAAAGATGGTCGCTGCAAGAGACATGGAGTCAGGACAGTATTTTGTAGCAGTTTAGATGACAGTCCTGATTTTACCGGCATGCATTCAAGGGTCCTGATCTCAAAACAATGTTTTAATGCCGGGACTTTTCATGCGAAGTAAAAATTAAATTATTTTTTCTTTTCTCTTTACTAATGTCCATGAATGTAATAAATTTCTTCAATATTTATCTTACCGTTTAGAAATCAAGTTTAAAATACTATTTTAGAAAACGATTGCTATGGTTAAAGAAAGTAGGATCGAGTTTATAAAAGATAAACTAGTAGACCCACCCGCTGTGTACGCAGCTGCCATGTGTTGGTGACAGATAAGAGTGATGTATAAATTTGAGTTGATTTAAGCAATTTCAGAACATTCAGTTCAGCAATTTCAGAACATTCAGTTCAGCAATTTCAGAACATTCAGTTCAGCAATTTCAGAACATTCAGTTCAGCAATTTCAGAACATTCAGTTCAGCAATTTCAGAACATTCAGTTCAGCAATTTCAGAACATTCAGGTCAGCAATTTCAGAACATTCAGTTCAGCAATTTCAGAACATTCAGTTCAGCAATTTCAGAACATTCAGTTCAGCAATTTCAGAACATTCAGTTCAGCAATTACAGAACATTCAGTTCAGCAATTTCAGAACATTCAGTTCAGCAATTTCAGAACATTCAGTTCAGCAATTTCAGAACATTCAGTTCAGCAATTTCAGAACATTCCGTTCAGCAATTTCAGAACATTCAGTTCGGCAATTTCAGAGCATTCAGTTCAGCAATTTCAGAACATTCAGTTCAGCAATTTCAGAAAATTCAGTTCAGCAATTTCAGAACATTCCGTTCAGCAATTTCAGAACATTCAGTTCAGCAATTTCAGAGCATTCAGTTCAGCAATTTCAGAACATTCAGTTCAGCAATTTCAGAACATTCAGTTCAGCAATTTCAGAACATTCAGTTCAGCAATTTCAGAACATTCAGTTCAGCAATTTCAGTTCCTCAGATAAGATCTTTTTGCCAACCTTTTCGTAGCGTAGCAACGGAAATTCAGAGCTCAAGGTTGCAATCAAATTGAGATTTCGGTTGCTACGCTACAAATTATTCCGTTGCTACGCGCTACGAATTCAATGGTGAAAAATGCATAATTGTCGGACATTTTCCGTAAGTTTTTTTGTTAATTTGCAACATTTCACCTGCAAAACCTGATCGATGGCCGTGAAAATGCCACAACTGGATGTGAACCCAAAAAACGAACCGATCTAGCAGGCGTTTTCGACCAAATTTCACGATTTCTATAAAGATTTAGTGCAATGAGACATCCTAGCCAGTCACAAACTATTTTGAAGCTTAGCAACGGATTTAGGCTTTTATATAAGGTCAATCCTACTAATCCTGATCTTTGCAGATAAACTCTCATTCACTACATTTCATCCTAACTCTTGGATATCATAGTTCGGGTATTTTTTCTTAATTCCTAGGATTAATTTAGTAAAATTCTGTCTACATTCAATCTATCAATAAATATGAGTGCAAAATATAACAAGAAGCAGCGTGTTTCTAGTCAAAGACTCACGCTGGACAAGCGAAACAGCCCCACTATGGAATGCACGGGTGTTAATCCCCAGCTGACGGGCGTAGCTGTCACCGTAGTAGACCATCAGCTCTGTGTGGGCCGGCACATCACGCACGGTACGGTAATAGAGACGACCCTGGAACTAGTAGCATGCGTTGTCACCTACACAGGCTGGTGCACAACTTGGATGCAGGATTGTGTCATAGCGCTAATGTTAAACTTTCTTCGTGAGAAATGGCAGTCAAATGACTTCTTTAACAACTAAAATGTTAGATGCCGCCAGGTGGAGTCACCGTCGTTTCGAGTGTTAAGACATTTAATTTCGTTATTTCTCGCAAATTAATCGCATTTGAGACTGGTTTACACTCAGTTAATCTTGATGAATGCTAACCTCAACGAATAATAAATATGTGGCGATGTTTTGAGTTGTAATTTTGTAAATTTTTAGGTTTGATCAAAATGACAGCAGCAAGCGTGGCAAGGGTGAAGCTAGCTCGTTTACTCAGCATAAAGTATAACATTGTCCCTGGTCCTCTGACTATGCATATAAACTCAATGCTGCAGGTTTGGAGGATGACTTACTTGGAACGGCATTATGTTTTGTTGTGTTTTTATAGTCGCACAGTTAACATAGCGCATCCAGTTGGCCTTGGAGCTGTCAGCCGCATCCATTTCGGCAACCACTTTGTTAGCGCGTCTGATCTGCTCCAAGCAGGGGACAGAGAAAAGAGATTGGATTGCAAAACGGCAAATTGAGATTTTAGAAAACTGCCTTCCACGAGATTGTACTTACAATCCAGCTATAGCCAGAAGATTCCTTCCCGGCAAAGACCTGTACACTCGTTTGCTTGCCTTCGTATGGACCAAACACAACTCCCACTGGCAACGGGACACGAGCCCAAACCCCGAGACCGGCGTCTTTGATGCTAGACTCACCAACAGCCAGAACTTGGGGCAGGGTGCGCAAGGCTCGGTCAGGCTCTTTGTAGCCCTTCGGAAGCTGCAGGTGAACACAACAAACCAATGTGAACAACTTGCCAGCGATGCAAAGCCAGGTCTATTTGCGTTTACAAGAATTGGTCAAAATGGGCATTGTTAAAAGATTGAGTAAATTTTAGCCCACTCAGCTTCGGCTTTAGCAAAATCTTGCTAATTGAAGAGTTAGTTGGAACTATTGCCATGATGACTTTCAATCACATGCACTGAAATGCAGATGTTGTTGTGAGTTAGAGATCCAACTGAAAGTTGCAAAGTTTGGTAAAACCCGACGTATGTTAAGTGGTAAATTGATAACCGCCATCAAAGATTCTTGTATCTTCAGCAGGGACCCGAACCGGAACCGAAACCGGAACCGGAACCCGAAAAAACCCGTATTTTCTTGGAACCGAAACCGGAACCAGAACCGTTATTATTAATTTCCAAGAACCGGAACCAGAACCGGAACCCTTATTAAATAATGGGTTCTTTTCGGTTCCTTAAAGGTTCCATAAAGGTTCCGAAGTTATATTGAGATTTCAGAAATTCAGATTAAAATTATTTGCTTTTTATGTTCACAACTTTTTTGTTTTTAATTTTTCCACACGAAAAAAAATGTTTCACTGGTTTGTTCCGAAAACATCCATTGACTCATCTTGTATCCACGATTTTGTTTGGGGAAAACACAAGGCATTTTAAACAACATATACGTCTTATGTATCCATAGCAACATTTTTAGGTACTATAATATTTACATTTACACTACACTTTTTCATTGTCTCTACCTTATACAATAAAAAATCTTTTACAGTATAAAAACATTTTTCAAATAGAAAATTCTTGAGCACAATTTTGAATTTCTTGTCCTTTTTGATTTGAAGATCCGCCGGCAATGCCCTATAAAGCTCACAACCCGCATAGGTGGGCCCCCTTTTATAATTTTGAAAAGCTGGTTTATCCAGTTTATAGTTAATTTTATGTCTAGTGTTAAATAACCCTTTGCCTGTCCCCATCAGAGTGTAACCATAAATCCATTTCTTTACATTTTTTACTTGAAAGCCTCAAACAAACTAACCCCTTGTCGTGCATGCTTTGTCTTATAGAGATGGACTAGCCTGTCTTTCTTACTCCGTACATAGTAGTACTCTGAAACTCTACTGGTGCAGAGAAATTGAATCAAACAAACTATTACGACTTCGTTACACCCCTATCTTTTATGCAACTGGCTTCGTGTGCTTTGAAACCCAATGTGAGGAAAAAGACCTGTCCCTGGCAGATGGAAAAACAAAACTAAGTGTCACTAAAAACCACTAAAACTTGAACCTGTACAACAGCAAAATTTTAAAAAATAACTCTTTATTTATCAAGTGGAACCGGAACCTTTTTAAACTTAAAGCCGGAATCAGAACCCTTATTTGAGAAAATTAGGAACCGGAACCGGAACCGGAACCCCTCTTCACAATATGGAACCGGAACCGAAACCGGAACCTTTAAAAACGTAAAACCGGAACCAGAACCAGAACCCTAATTTGAAAAAATTAGGAACCGGAACCGGAACCAGAACCTTTAATCATTTCGGTTCGGGTCCCTGATCTTTAGTAGGTTTAATGCCAAGCCATTACCTTTTGTTCGACCTTTAGAAAAATACCTGTGCACAATTTTTGTGAGAACTTTTTCAATAGCAAGTTCAATTCTGTTGCCTGGAAGGAGGCTACGTCAATAAAATGCAATGCAACAATTATAATCAATGCACTCACCTGACGATCCATTACGAACTGCAATTTGCCATGAATTGGACACATGCCCTGGTGTTCTTCTTGGCACGCATCGCAGTCTAAAAAACAAAACCAACCTCGTTAACTTTGACCAAAACTTAACTTTTATCCGAAACAAAACTTTGACCAAAAATATTAATTGGTGGGAGACTGAAAAATTATGTAATCATACTTAAACATTTGTGCACATTTAAGTAACACAATTAAAATGTTATAAAAATGATATCAGTTTGAAAAACTAGCACATAGAAGGTATGTACAATTAGTAGTTAGTTGAATAAATATAAACCAATGAAAACTTGGACTGACGTTCTAGCCTTGTTAACTTGATGGGCTTAAACATGTAACATTGAAACATTAAACATGAACTTCAAGGATTGACAGTGAAACTACGTCGACTTACAGAGGTACTCGTCCTCGTCAAGAAGTTGCGGCTCCTCATAGTTGACCTCCAACCGCTTCCGGCGCGGATATCTCGCTTCCGATTCCTCTTGATCCTGTGCTTGCTCCTTGGGTAGCGAGGCGTTGTCACTAAAATGTCCGCCACTGGCTCCGACTGACTCCACCGCCTGCTTAGCTTCGATGCCATGCTCGCAGCATAATGATTCCTGCTCGTCCTTGCTAGGAAAGTTATTCCCCACGTCCTTGTGGTGAATAGCTTCAAGTGGAGATCCATTCTTCCCGTCCTCATGGTTCTCATCTTGATCCTTCTCAAGGTTGGCTCTATTCCTCCCGTCTTCATGGTTCAAAGCTTGGTCCTTGTCCAGGGGGGCTATCTTCCTCCCGTCCTCACCGTTCACAGCTTCGTTCTTTTCAAGAGGGGCACCATTCCTCCCGTCCTCATGTTTCACAGTTTGGTCCTTCTCAAGAGGGGCTCTATTCTTCCTGCCCTCACAGTTTCTAGCTCGGTGCTCCTTCTCTTGGGGTGAATTAAGCCGCTCCTCCTCACGACGCAGATCTTCTTTGGCTTCGTCGTATTCAACGCAAGCCGCCTCGAACTGAACCTCAAGAGTTCTGAGCAACACTTTGAGTTTCACCACCACCTCTTGGGATCTGGTCACAATCACAAATATCACCAATTAGTCTTTAGTTATTTAGCAATTAGTCAATTAGTTTTTATAATAATCTTAAGGTTAATCGCATCATTTTCAATCATCCTTAGTAAAGCATTCCAATATTACATGCATATTACCCACCCTGATAAATAACAATTGGTTTGATATTTTAGTGCTATGACCTAGATTTAATAGGAAGTTGATTTAATTAGTGTTGGGAAAGAGTTATTTCATTCAGTCGATCAAACTAATACAAAATAGCACCCTGTTGTCTTCGTATTACCACCTACCTGGCTACATCTTCTTCCGTAAAACCGTGAAATACTTGGCCCTGCGAGAGCGCAAGCATCCGCAGCTTTTCGGCGGCGCTGACCCGTTGGTTCTGAAATACAACAAATGCAAGTAAATTGGGTAAACAAGGGGTCCATGCATTTTGCAACAACATAGCAATTAGGCTGGGTGCTTACTGCTAATTCTAGGTACTGACTGACAGTCTCTACTTTTTCCCGCATGGCTCTCTTTCCGTCTTCGCTCTGGCACGGAGCAAGCTTGCGTTTTTGTCCCTTCGCTGGTTCAGTTGCAGAGGCCATCTTCTTGCCCTGGTCTTGATTGGCTGGCTTCGGATTGGCCAAGGTGGACTTAGCCTTTTTGTTCCAAGCCACAACAAAGTCAGGAAGGGATATTTTAAAACCTGCAGTCGGAATAAATAAAGTTGGTTTAAAAATCACATGCGTACTGTAATATGTTGTTTACCTAATAATTAATGTTTTTTAAATGTTTGTTCTGTGCAGTTTTAGTTGGAGTTATATGTTCCCTTACAAAATGCAAGGATATGTATTTTTATTCCACTGGTTGCTAATTTTCAATCTATTTGGATATGAGAAGTTCTGCGCTTTTGATAATTAAGGCAGAAAGTTATAGCGCAAAGCAATGTCAGAATGTTACAAGCAATGTTACCAACATGAGAAGAGTTTCAAGTAAATTATCATCTTGGTCAAGAAATTCGAGAAAATCTGTTTGCACGACTTTATTTTCACGTGTTGCTGAGTCACTAATTAAAAACTCAAACAATTATTTTGCGGGAAATTTGTAGGAATCTCGGAAAAATAAACTTACTGTTGTCGCCGTCGGTTTCCCAAGAAGTAATGGAGTTGAGTAATTCGAAATTTTGTATAACATCTACAATACTAATCATGAGATATTAACAAGTTTACAGCCATCCTACTTATCTATTATTACAAATCAAATTATTGTTTTTAATGTTGTTACAATGAGTAAAAAACTTCGCCCGTGTTTCAGCGTCGAAATCGCACCAGTAAATATAATTTTGATAGACAAATTCTCGATCAGACAAATAGTTTCAATGATTGTGAATTCCAGTAGCTACCGACTGCGCGTACGAGCGACTCGCCCGATCATTTTATCAGTGGAGTGGGGAGACACATGAATCCCGTTAACAATAGTTTGGTAACATTTGAGTTTGTGGCCACCATTTTATATAAAGTAGGGGTGAACGGGGACAATTGTAAAACGGGACAATTGTAACAGAGTCTTCAGTTTCTGTTCGACTGTTTCAAATTTCGCGCAAAGTGGTTTCATAAGTTGACAATAGAGCGCTCTAGTTGTCATGAAACACTCAGCCAGCTGATATCAGCTGAGATGTCAAATGCGCATGTGAATGGTCTTTGATGTGAATGATAAATAGCGGTTTGACGTACAATGGCGAGCGAATTTCTGGCATCTGACTTGGTTTTGGTTTTCAGTAAGATTGTATTATTCCTATTTTATTGAGGTTTATACGTTTCGAGAGAGTATTTCTTAACAAATGTCACTGGGTATAAATGATTTGTCACTTCATATCACAAACATTAAACGTTGAGATATGAATCAACAACTCTGCCCGGGGACGATTGTAACTCCATAGAAAAATGATTTGGCTTGGTCTTAGATATTGATAGCCGAACTCTAACCTCTTATTTTACTACCAGTGTATCTAATATTTTTAGTAGTTTAGCAGTTGCCATGGAGATGTCAAACTACTTTGTTTTAAAACTGTTGTATAATTCTTGCAGATTACATCGTCAACATGCCGAGGAACAGACAATGCACTTCTGCACGTTGCTTTACGGCGGAGGCAATGGAAGCTGCCGTGGAAGCTGCCGTGGAAGCTGCCGTGGAAGCTGCCGTGGTAGGTTTAAATTCTAACCACAAAATATATACAACGTTGACAAAACTGGGACCAGACCTGTCCAAACAGCAACAAAAGTTGTTGCTGGGAAAGTCATGAAACAGGTTGGTGCGATTGTGGACAACGGTAACCGTTTGCTGTGCCTTAAATGCAGTTGGTTGCGTTATCCCGCCAATGTTTAATGTTAATTACCCAAAGGCAAATTTTGCGAAGGTAACAAATGGCAGTGGCCAAATCAGAGGCAAGATTAGCATTTTTACGGACAGTCCAGAAAAAAGATTGATAGAGGCTGCCGAAGAAATTCCCAGAACTAAGAAATTGCGACTAGAAGAAAAGAAAACTTTGCCAGAGAGGAAACATCCAAAAAGAACAACGCATCTAAGCCTGGCAAAAGAGCACAAGATTGAAATATAGATAACTCTTGCCTACTCTGCAATGAAAGATGTTCAGATAGTAAAGATGAAGAATCTTGACTTCAGTGTTCTGCATGCAAAGGTTGGTCCCATGCATCTTGCATTCAAGCAAAGAAAATGTACGTTTGCCATCAATGCAAATAGAAATGTTAAATTGTAACGGACTATACTATTAACTTGTAGTTCATAATTAACTTGTATTAATGTACTTATTAAAGACAACAGCCTCAAAATATTTAAAAGGTAAGTTAAATTGTTTTTAATAGAAAATGAGCTCTACCTTTGGGCTGACTATAACCAGATATATTAGATTGGTGGTGTTATGAAGGTACATTATAGTAATAGTTGATTTTATTTATTTTATGTTGACGAAGTATATCATATAACACAGTATACTGCAATTAAATTATTATTATTATTATTCTTGCTATTTCCACATCTTTGTCGTTATTTTCAATTTAGTATCGTAGTCAATTGCAGTACTAGTAATGTACTACCAATTTAGTAATTGACCCTGATAAGGGAACGGCTGTAACAGTTGTATCCGACATGGATTTTCCTCATTTTCTGAAATGTGCAATAAAAAGTAAAGTGGGTAAAAGGTTAAGACAACCGCCCTGCATTTTCTCAGAATTAAAAAAAATATTTAATGAGATAAAAGTTGTAGAATGAAAGGTGTTACAATTGTCCCTGTTCTTCCCTCAATAAACAATAATTGAATAAACTTGTAAACTTGTGTACTAACATGTGATAGAATAATAGGATTTCAGCTGCGTGTAAAGAATCGATATACACAAATATGGCTGTAATATGACTGGCTGTATTTAAATCTAATGGCTATGATATAAAATGGCTATCTTTGCTAAATAAAACTGATTATTATTATTATTCCAACAAAACTCACCCATCTTAGTCATTTCATTGAAGTTCGATAGCTTGGTGTTCAGCCTAACCTTCTCGTAAATAGGAAACTTTTCCCACTCTTCAGCCGTGAAATAAGACGAAGCTTTTGGTTTTTCCATATTTCAGTCGTAAATCGCTGTCAAAAGAAACATAGTATTGGTATGTGTTTATAGGAATTAAATAATAGGGTTTTTGATTTTTAGAAAAACATTTAATAATGTGCATTACATCTTTAGCAGTGTTAATAAAATATCAGAAAGTTTTACTTTTACAATTTAATCTGTTACAATAGTGATTGGAACCTGAATTTACCTGAGCAAACCTTATTATTTTATTGGCCCTATCTGTTTGGGTACAAATTGTTTTAATTAAAAGATGAGAGGTAGCTGATTTCAACGGAAGCAAAAAAGCCTAAGTTAGGTACATTTCCAGATTGGACAGACATAGTACATGAATTTGAGTCCTAAGAATGATTGTAAAATTAAGAAGGGCATATTCAGAGGTATGTAAAAAATATTCAGGGTTTTAGAATTTGTTTATTTGGTTGGAGAGATCAGTCCAGCCACTGATGGTTATTCTTTTGTTTCTATAGCTAGCTGATACCAGCAATCTTAGTTTGGATTAATTTTTAAATACTTACAAATTAATAAAGTTGCACGATTATAATAAAATAACCCTCGATGCTATTTTTATTTTGGCTGGATTTGTAATTTCATACACTTTCAAGATTTAAGGTATATTATGTGATTTGATTCAGTAGTTTCCTCAACATTTGCAACTTGGTTTAGACCATGCATAATGGTATTTGTTAAATTTAGTTACCTAAATCTATGTAAAATGTAAACTATTCTACCAGCTGGTTGGCTCAATTAAGGGGTATTAGCAAGATATTATTGAAAATGATATTATTACCGTTAATTATAATAATTTGGTATATCATTGCCTAGCCCAGATCTAGGCCTAGCCCTTAGCTAATCAGTAATCACAGACCATTTATCAGATCAGATTGTTGAAAATTGACTTCATACATGAATTAAACATTAAACTATTATGCTGTCAGGAATAAAAAAGGCCTGCACCGACTAAAATATCCCCAATATGTATTTTAACTCAATATATTCTGGAAAAGTCTTACCGTTTTCGGAGTACCCGTTCAACTTGTTTTTCGTATATTTGCGAAATGGCCGCCTATTAAGACTGTACGAGTCATAATAGCTCATTTGTTTTCATGTGGTTAATTATTCTCTTGACGCAATTTTTTATGTTTTATATAAAAAAAAAAACTCGCAAAACTTTAAACTGTAGATATTTTTTTGCTTTGATACACATTTTTTAAATATTATTTACCATAATTCTGCAATTATTACCTCTGCATTTATTTAGTTGTTGTTTTGACTTGTATCTCTTTGCTCCGTGGATATTTCAAACTTTAGAGCTGAAGTAATGGATGGTTTATTGGTCAAGATATTACGCACAATTTGATGAAGTTTAAATAATTAATTAGAAATAATCAGTGTTGTGACTAGTGAATTATTTTTAATCTATTTAAAAATAAAAATAATTAGGAATTTGCTTATCTATAAAAAATAATAGATGATTTAAAAAAATCGTCTAGCTAAAAGATAATAGATAAAATAAATTATTTAAACAATTTTCTTTAGATCACAGTAAAATATTTTCATTTTAATTGAAATGTATTTTAGAGAGTTTGAAAGTATTTACATTGAATATCAATGCTGTAGGACCGCATTCTGACTTCCAATAGGTAGATGTTTTTAAATCGAGGGTCCAGACTTAAAAACCATTAGACATGACTCTCAAGATTAAATGTTAAATGACACATTTAATTAATTTAAAAACTGTTTGTCAACTGTTAGTTCATACAGCAATATAAAACATCAGAATATTATAGACTACTTACAGCCTACAATGCTACAATAATACTCTGACTACAAAAACATGATCCGTTTTAAGATTCTTGCTTAAATAGGAGATTCATTCCTTGCACATTAAATAACTTTTTGAGTAAGAAAAGTCAAATACAAAATAATAAAACATCAGAACAATATACTCTCTATGATGGTTTTTAGACTCATGTCTATTTAATTTATCCTTAGCACAAGTTTTTAGAAAAACTATTTGAACTGGGTTTTGAATGCTAAGTAAAGGGCTACTAAATTTCCCGACGTTTCGCAACATATACTAGTTACTTCTTCAGAGGTTTGAGCAGTCCTTTATTGGTCTGAGGACTGCTCAAACCTCTGAAGAAGTAACTAGTATATGTTGCGAAACGTCGGGAAATTTAGTAGCCCTTTACTTAGCATTCAAAACCCAGTTCAAATAGTTTTTCTAAAAATATACTCTCTATTTAAAAAACAGCTCAATGCACATCGGTGTTCATAATTCAAGTACAATTTTGGGGTAGAAAAGAACACTTATGTTGTTTCTCAGATAAGCATCTTCCCCCATAGTATAAACTATGATACTATAAACTCCTGATAAAACATGCCAATAAACCATTTAGTTGATCATTTGTACCTATTAGGAATTGTTAAGTTACCTATTAGAGAGAACCAAATATGAAGGAAGTAAAATCTAATGGTTTCAAAAATACAGATAGGCAGTACCTACTGATTAAAACTGAACAAAAAAAAGTGGTCTATAATTGAAACAATTGGTTGTATTAAACAAATGCAACACCTCTAAAAAACGCTCTGAGGAGAAAAGCTTGGACTAATTTAGGTGTGTGCTTAGTAATAATGTTGTTTGGGTTGATCTGTGATCATACATAGATGATATAAACATAGTCAGTAAAACATATAAACAAAAGTCAATGCAACAAAATGAAAATATAATAAATTAAGTTTGTATATGAAAATACTCAGCTGTTGAGAAGAATGGGTTTGATATTAAAGGCTGCGTCGTCTTCCTCGCATCTTATATGAGTAGGAAGGTGATTCAAAAAGGGTGCTCCAGCGTATGAGGGGCTTTGACTGTACAAGGACAGGTGGTGCCCTTGGACAGCAATCTTGCCCTTCTGCCGAGTGTCGTGGTTGTGTATTTGCCCGTTTGTGACGTGAGCTTCTATGTTTTTTTTTGTGAGCACAATGAGGTTGTATCTATACAGGCATGGCTAGTGTCGGACTGGCCAGGGCAGCCAGGCGGCAGTCCAGCCAGTCTGACACTGGGCATGGCTAGTGTCGGACTGGCCAGGGCAGCCAGGCGGCAGTCCAGCCAGTCCGACACTGGGCATAGCTAGTGTCGGACTGGCCAGGGCAGCCAGGCGGCAGTCCAGCCAGTCCGACACTGGGCATGGCTAGTGTCGGACTGGCCAGGGCAGCCAGGCGGCAGTCCAGCCAGTCCAACACTGGGCATAGCTAGTGTTGGACTGGCCAGGGCAGCCAGGCGGCAGTCCAACCAGTCCGACACTGGGCATGGCTTGTGTCGGACTGGCCAGGGCAGCCAGGCGGCAGTCCAACCAGTCCGACACTGGGCATGGCTAGTGTCGGACTGGCCAGGGCAGCCAGGCGGCAGTCCAGCCAGTCCGACACTGGGCATGGCTAGTGTCGGACTGGCCAGGGCAGCCAGGCGGCAGTCCAGTCAGTCCGACACTGGGCATGGCTAGTGTCGGACTGGCCAGGGCAGCCAGGCGGCAGTCCAACCAGTCCGACACTGGGCATAGCTAGTGTCGGACTGGCCAGGGCAGCCAGGCGGCAGTCCAACCAGTTCGACACTGGGCATAGCTAGTGTCGGACTGGCCAGGGCAGCCAGGCGGCAGTCCAGCCAGTCTGACACTGGGCATGGCTAGTGTAGGACTGGCCAGGGCAGCCAGGCGGCAGTCCAGCCAGTCCGACACTGGGCATGGCTAGTGTCGGACTGGCCAGGGCAGCCAGGCGGCAGTCCAGCCAGTCCGACACTGGGCATGGCTAGTGTTGGACTGGCCAGGGCAGCCAGACGGCAGTCCAACCAGTCCGACACTGGGCATGGCTAGTGTTGGACTGGCCAGGGCAGCCAGGCGGCAGTCCAGCCAGTCCGACACTGGGCATGGCTAGTGTCGGACTGGCCAGGGCAGCCAGGCGGCAGTCTATGTGGTGGTGGGCTACACTTGTCTATGTGGTGGTGGGCTACACTACTAAGTTTGCTATTTTTATAATTTGTATTTTGCCAGAGACTGAACAGAACAATTAAAATTAAAGTTAACATTTTTAATGTGCGTTTTCTGGAATCGAAGGTCTTCTTATGAGCTTTCTGAATTCGGAATTGCAATTCATATTTTGTGTAACAACATGGAATCGGAATCAAAAAATAAAAAACTTCCGGTCCCTGTATCAAAGCTCTTTTAGAGTCGAGTCATTAAATTGATTTTACAGGAAGGCATTACCTAAAAGCTAAACGCATGTATGTTACAAACACGTTTCCTTGTTTACCTCCCAACGTTGGCAGTCTTGCCCTATGCAACCTCTGTGTCCTTGGCCCAGGGTCGTTGCCCCAGACATTATCTCGCTAACCTACGACCTCTCGAGCCCATCCCGGCAGATAGAGTCAACACTGCGTCGAAGATGGAAGCTAATGTGTGTGTCTGTCTAGCGATTGTAACTCTGCTTTCAGCCCCGGGGCTGGCGTTGCCCGCCGGGGGCAAGATATGGGCCGTCCTAGTGGCCGGTTCCAACGGCTACGACAACTACAGACATCAGGTAACTCGGGGCTCGGAAGAGGTTAGGCGTGCAAACGCTTGCAGTTGGTGACATTTCATTGAAACAAACGCCAACTTATTTAGGCTACCATGACTTGCACTCTCATGTCTGGGTTGTTTGATATAACACAACTGATTTGCACGACATCAAGATCTCGCAGTCTCTCCGTGGCAACCATTATCCTAAAGTATCAACTAGAGAAGGGAAAAGGCGAGGCAGGGTGCCATACGTAATGCACTATGCAAGCAGAAGAGATGGGAGACAAGTTACAAGAGGGAATTAATTTAAGGAATGAACACAAGCTTAGGGAAAAAGGTGCTATGACTTAAGTAAGGAGAAATTGTTTCATTAATCGCACGATAAGAGGTTGGCTGCGATCAAATGATCAGATAAATACTTTTTTGTGAATGTACTGAATTAGTATTAGTCTAATTTATTAGTTTTAGCAGTTTATAATATAACAATACCTTTCCCAATGTACAAAACTGTGCGCTGTAAAAAGCAACAAATAAATAAATCCAGTTTAATTGAGATCGGTGTCCATCTTGCAGGCAGACCTGTGTCACGCTTACCAAATCCTGCACAAGAACGGGATCCCAGACGAGAACATCATTGTGATGATGTACGACGACGTAGCGTACAGTGCCGAGTAAGCATGTCGGCTTTGAGCGAGATCGCTTCCCTCTTCGACACAAGAAATATCCACCCTCTTGATGTGATAGTTTTTAGACTCATGTCTACTTGATGTAATCTTAGCACTAGTTTTAACAAAAACTATTTCAACTGGGTTTTCAATGCTAAGTAAAGAACAAAAAAATTTCATAACGTTTTGTAACTTGTACCTGTTACTTTATCAAGGGTAAGAGCAGTCCTGACAATTTTCTAAAAACAAAAGAACCATACAAAATGATAACAATTGCGAAGTGCAAGCTTCCTAAATGCATCTAAATAAAATAATCAGGGTCAATGACTAAAAAACTAACGTGTTTTGTATTTTCTAATATCAAATCCTGAATAAATTGGCGTTTTTTTCTAACTAACCAAGTATGTGTATGGAAATCTTGGCACCCAAATTGCATGTCCCATTAAAAGAGTGGATAAACCACTGCTGATCCGCGTGCAAAGTGGTCAACGACACATTTCATTCCCAAAAAGCCCCTCAACTCTCGATGCTCGTGGCTGGATACATTGCTCTGGTGTTCACAGCAATCCCACGCCGGGTATACTGATAAACTCGCCCAACGGCAGCGACGTGTACGCCGGCGTCCCCAAGGACTACGTCGGTGCTGACGTCAACCCGGACAACTTCCTGAAGGTCCTCGCTGGCGACGCTAAGGTGAACCAAACAACAACAAGACTCAATTTGACCTGTTGTTTGTTTTATGTGTTTGTTTGCAAGCTTCTGACCAAACGGCAGGACTGATTTGAATGTAACGTTCGGGAGACGTTTAATTTCTGCACCCTCTATGCTTGAGTCCTAGTCACACATTGAAAGGTATTGGTAGGGATGAAAGTTAGTACAGCAACTTCACTCGTCTTGCTTATCAACCTCTCGACAGCATGGATTTGTGGAGGAATCCTGTTGTTCGTGTTGTACCGTCCTTCGGAAGGGACGTTAAGCCGGTGGTCCCCTTGGTGCTCTTCGACAGGAGTAGGCTACGTGCCGGCACTGGGTTTCCCCTCCTCCCTTCTAGGCTAGCTTAGGTTTCCAGTGCGTCGTTAAACACCACAAAGCAATCAGGCAATCACCATGGCAGTGGGTAAGATTGACATGGACATGACGATGATGTTTTTGTTTTCCAGGGGTTGGTAGGTGTTGGAACCGGCCGAGTTCTGGACAGTGGGCCGCTTGATCACGTATTCATCAACTTTGTGGACCACGGCGCCCCCGGCTTGCTGGCGTTCCCCAACCAAGAGCTCTACGCAGACGACCTGGAGAAGACGCTCAGCAAGATGGCCGCTCGCAAGCGTTTCGCTAAGGTTGGTACAAGACGCAAACACGGCGCGTTGGATTGCTGGGCAGTCGCATAGGGAATAGTGTAGTTTAGAATTGCAACGTTAGGTGATGTTTCTCAATTCCATCTTCAGTAGGACTTTGCTATTCTTTGACAACACATTCTTTGGCGTTTTCGCAGTTCAATTGAACTGGTGGGTTGGTCCAGGGTTAAAAGTTGTGCCTTGCATGTGTTAGAGCAAACATTGCTTGGGGTCAAAACTGTGAAAAATGAGCACCCTCTGAAAATGTACCTCCCTAGGTACAATAGCAACATGGGCCATCAAGCCTTCTTGTACCTCCCTGGGTACAATAGCAACATGGGCCATCAAGCCTTCTTGTACCTCCCTGGGTACAATAGCAACATGGGCCATCAAGCCTTCTTGTATCTCCCTGGGTACACTAGCAACATGGGCCATCAAGCCTTCTTGTATCTCCCTGGGTACAATAGCAACATGGGCCATCAAGCCTTCTTGTATCTCCCTAGGTACACTAGCAACATGGGCCATCAAGCCTTCTTGTACCTCCCTAAGTACAATAGCGACATGGGCCATCAAGCCTTCTTGTACCTCCCTAGGTACAATAGCGACATGGGCCATCAAGCCTTCTTGTACCTCTCTGGGTACAATAGCAACATGGGCCATCAAGCCTTCTTGTATCTCCCTGGGTACAATAGCAACATGGGCCATCAAGCCTTCTTGTAACTCCCTGGGTACAATAGCGACATGGGCCATCAAGCCTTCTTGTATCTCCCTAGGTACAATAGCGACATGGGCCATCAAGCCTTCTTGTACCTCCCTGGGTACAATAGCAACATGGGCCATCAAGCCTTCTTGGCCTGATCAATTAGACTGTGGACTGCGCTGCCCCACGATATAATGACATTTCCAAAAAATGTGAAATTCCACTGTCCATTTATAAACTAACCACACAATTTAATATAATTAAATTGTAATTCTATTAGCCTCTGGCTATTATTGTAATACCAAATCTATTTACCTTCAAATAAATAAAATAAAAAAGACGAAGCAACGGAATGGTTGAGGCGATAACTTACAAGTGGATAGGAACTAAGATCCAAGTTCTCCCTCCACATGGGAACCTGGGATTGACTCGTGTTTAAAGTGTTGACTGCCGTTTGAATGGTATTGTATTACAGATGGTGCTTTACATCGAAGCGTGCGAGTCGGGGTCAATGTTCGAGTCCATCCTGCCTGATAACATCAAAAGTGAGTCCCAGCTCCAACTTTAACTAAACATGGATAAGAAATAGACAACCACTGCTGACATTCCAGTCGAAATGTTTTAACTCTCGGCTAAGTTAGATGGATATAGTTTAAACAAGAATAGTAAATATTATGACAGGTCGTGCCATGTGTTCTAGTGGACCTAAGACCATTTCTATGTCAGTAGCTCGGTGAAGTGAGGGCCAGTGGTGTTTTTATGGGAGCTTATGGCATGTGCCCAGTACCTTTGGACCGAACGGTTTGTCGTGTTGGAAACACCGGTTCTCGTCAGATCACTGAAGTTAAGCAACACTGCGCTGGGTCAGGTATTGGATGGGTGACCATCATACACATGACCAGTTATGTTCGGGAGAGAGGTTGGAGGGATGAAAGTTAAGCAACACTGCGCTGAGTCAGGTATTGGATGAGTGACCATCATACACATGACCAGTTCTGTTCGATAGAGAGGTTGGAGGGATGAAAGTTAAGCAACACTGTGCTGGGTCAGGTATTGGATGGGTGACCATCATACACATGACCAGTTCTGTTCGGGAGAGAGGTTGGAGGGATGAAAGTTAAGCAACACTGCGCTGTGTCAGGTATTGGATGGGTGACGATCATACACATGACCAGTTCTGTTCGGGAGAGAGGTTGGAGGGATGAAAGTTAAGCAACACTGCGCTGTGTCAGGTATTGGATGGGTGACCATCATACACATGACCAGTTCTGTTTGGGAGAGAGGTTGGAGGGAAGAAAATTAGTACCTACAGCAACTTCACTCGCCTTGCTTATCAACCTCTCGACAGCTTGGATTTGTGGAGGAATCCTGTTGTTCGCGTTGTACCGTCCTTCGGAAGGGACGTTAAGCCGGTGATCCCCTTGGTCTTCGACAGAAGTAGGCTACGTGCCGGCACCGGGGTTCCCGTTCCTTCTAGGCTTGGTTAGGTTCATCATCATCCACTCATTCCCCGACGCCATTAGACCAGTGCTACATGACCAGATGTCAAAACAGTGCGTTGTTAAACACTACAAATCAATCAATCAATCCTCCCAATTTTCCCCATACTGTATTCCACCCAGGATATTCTCGGGATTACTAAAGTGCACCGAGATTGATAAATCGAAACTTTCTGTGCTATGACACTTTTTCCACGCCCGGTTCCAGTCTTTGCCACGACAGCCGCAGACCCCCGGGAATCGTCGTACGCCTGTTTCTTCGATGACTTGCGTCAAACGTACCTGGGAGACGTCTTCAGCGTGAGCTGGATGGCCGATGCCGAGCACCACGTGCTGTTGAGGCAAGCAAACCGTGGTCTGGCCAGCGCTCTCTTCCGGACTATCGTACTCAGGGCTACTGACTGAGACACCAGACATGGAAAATACAGTCAAGTCTTTTCATTCCCAGAATTTGATGTCCTTTTTCCACGCCAAATGACAGGCACAGAAAGGTTCAAACTGAAAAATTACTAAAAATGTTATGCAAATTTAGAATATTTTCACAAGCCATCGAATTTCTTAAAATATATATATTTTTATTTATTGTTGGGAACAGTTTGATGAAATTTTTGATTGACATTAGGGTAACTTCAACCTATAAGTGCAACGCTGGCATCTTTGCTCGCAGAAACGCAGAACCGCTTTAGATGAGCAGCAGTGCTACCAACTCCGATGCTTTCAGGGAGACGCTTCACCAGCAGTTTGAGCGCGTGCGCAGTGCTACCAACTCAAGCCACGTCGAGGAGTACGGTGACCTTGACCTCGGCTCATCCCATGTCTCCGACTTCATTGGTTTCCGCATGGCAAGCAACGACGTTGTTTCCACGGCAACGGGCCCCACCCCTTCCCCGCTAGAGGTGAGATAATTGCCTCATAAAGATGGAATATCTGTGCAAGCTTTATCTGTGCTAGTCTTTGCCTCATAAGGATGGAATATCTGTGCAAGCTTTATCTGTGCTAGTCTTTGCCTCATAAGGATGGAATATCTGTGCAAGCTTTATCTGTGCTAGTCTTTGCCTCACAAGGATGGAATATCTGTGCAAGCTTTATCTGTGCTAGTCTTTGCCTCATAAGGATGGAATATCTGTGCAAGCTTTATCTGTGCTAGTCTTTGCCTCATAAAGATGGAATATCTGTGCAAGCTTTATCTGTGCTAGTCTTTGCCTCATAAGGATGGAATATCTGTGCAAGCTTTATCTGTGTTAGTCTTTGCCCCATAAGGATGGAATATCTGTGCAAGCTTTATCTGTGCTAGTCTTTGCCTCATAAGGATGGAATATCTGTGCAAGCTTTATCTGTGTTAGTCTTTGCCTCATAAGGATGGAATATCTGTGCAAGCTTTATCTGTGCTAGTCTTTGCCTCACAAGGATGGAATATCTGTGCAAGCTTTATCTGTGCTAGTCTTTGCCTCATAAGGATGTAATATCTGTGCAAGCTTTATCTGTGCTAGTCTTTGCCTCATAAGGATGGAATATCTGTGCAAGCTTTATCTGTGCTAGTCTTTGCCTCATAAGGATGGAATATCTGTGCAAGCTTTATCTTTGCTAGTCTTTGCCTCATAAGGATGGAATATCTGTGCAAGCTTTATCTGTGCTAGTCTTTGCCTCATAAGGATGAAATATCTGTGCAAGCTTTATCTTTGCTAGTCTTTGCCTCATAAGGATGGAATATCTGTGCAAGCTTTATCTGTGCTAGTCTTTGCCTCATAAGGATGGAATATCTGTGCAAGCTTTATCTGTGCTAGTCTTTGCCTCATAAGGATGTAATATCTATGCAAGCTTTATCTGTGCTAGTCTTTGCCTCATAAGGATGGAATATCTGTGCAAGCTTTATCTGTGTTAGTCTTTGCCTCATAAGGATGGAATATCTGTGCAAGCTTTATCTTTGCTAGTCTTTGCCTCACAAGGATGGAATATCTGTGCAAGCTTTATCTGTGCTAGTCTTTGCCTCATAAGGATGAAATATCTGTGCAAGCTTTATCTTTGCTAGTCTTTGCCTCATAAGGATGGAATATCTGTGCAAGCTTTATCTGTGCTAGTCTTTGCCTCATAAGGATGGAATATCTGTTGCTTCAGGACGCTGTCCCGAGTCACTTAGTTCCTCTGGCACGACTTCACCGTCAGCTCGAGTCCTGCACGGACAAAGTCACGCGGCGCGTGCTCCAGTCGCAGCTACGAGCTGCGATGTCGTCGCGACGCGATGTCGAAGCTACGGTGGACGCCATCTTGAAGCACGCTTCGCGCGGGGACTCGACGTACGCAGCACGCGTGAAATTGCAGCGACTTCCGCTGTCTCCCGGAACTTTCCCGTGCTATCGCGAGCTGGCCACGTATTTCCGAGCGACGTGCTTTGAGTTTCCACGGCAACCCCACGCGCTGCGGCAGCTTTATGTGCTGGTGAACGCGTGCGCAGAAGACGTGCAAAGCTTGCCGAGATTTAAGAAGGCCATGGACGACGTTTGCTTGAAGATCAAGCAACGCGGCAACTTAAAGTCTGTTAATTTATAATTTGTTTGGCAACAGTCAATCAGATCGTTTTTTTTATTGTTAACGGTCTGTTAGTGAATTAACGAGCCACTGATAAATTAGCACTTAGCCAATGTTTTAAAAGGTTCAGCAATTTAGATATTATTTTAGCAAAAACTATTTCAATTGGGTTTTGAATGCTAAGTAAAGAACAGCTGAATTATCCAACGTTTTGTAACTTGTACCTGTTACTTTATCAAGGGTAAGAGCTTCCTGACAATTTTCCAATAACAAAAGAACCACAAAAAATTATAACAATTACCAAGTTCAAGCTTCCTAAATGCATCTAAATAAAATAACCTAATAAAATAAATATTCTATGCGCATCCTGAATGAAAACGTTGATTTTGAATTAAATTGTTCTGTTCGGTCACTTTATCAAAATAAAAATTATAAAAATAGCAAACTCAGCAGTGCAACCCACAGAGCACATAAACAAAGTGTTTATTTTCAATAGAATTTTTTCAGTAAAATCATAAATTCCGAATCTGATTCCAATTCCATTTACCAGAAAACAACCGATTCACTCCGATTCCGGTCCCCAATAAAATCTCTTTAAATTTTAAACTATTTTTTTTTTTTTTTTGTGAAAAAATAATGAACACCTATTTTTTTATTTTCTTCTAAATCCAATTTTGAATAAAATATCTCTGTTTAAAATGTTTGCGTTTGAATCTCGTACGAAAACGAGGGTCGCCATTTTTTATGACATGAAGTGAAATCTGACGTCAGTATGACGTCAAAAAACAGAAGCGAACGCAAAGGATACAACAAAATGACGTCAGAACTACGTGTAGTTAATCACAGCCCGTTTTAATCCCGCCACGAGAATTTATATTTGAGCCATTCTTAAAACAAATAGAAATAGAAAAGTTATGATCGGATTATAAAAAGAAAAAATACGACAGATTTTATTTAAACGCGTATTTGAACACAATGATAATAATTAAATAATAATCTTAAGGAGATTTCCCTGTTTAAGAATAATATAAACGCTATTAGGCACAAATAAGTTTTGTTTTTGTTCTCCCATTGAATCGACAGCTGTTATTGGTCAACGACTCACAGCACTCAAAGCGTCTTCAGGAACGCGTTGAACCGTTCCACCGGTTGCCTAGCAACGTGCGTGCAGAAATGGGCAGCGCAGTGTTGCTTAACTTTCATCCCTCCAACCTCTCTCCCGAACAGAACTGGTCATGTGTATGATGGTCACCCATCCAATACCTGACCCAGCACAGTGCTGCTTAACTTTCATCCCTCCAAACTCTCTCCCGAACAGAACTAGTCATATGTATGATGGTCACTCATCCAATACCTGACCCAGCACAGTGTTGCTTAACTTTCATCCCTCCAACCTCTCTCCCGAACAGAACTAGTCATATGTATGATGGTCACTCATCCAATACCTGACCCAGCACAGTGTTGCTTAACTTTCATCCCTCCAACCTCTCTCCCGAACAGAACTAGTCATATGTATGATGGTCACTCATCCAATACCTGACCCAGCTCAGTGTTGCTTAACTTTCATCCCTTCAACCTCTCTCCCGAACAGAACTGGTCATGTGTATGATGGTCACCCATTCAATACCTGACCCAGCGCAGTGTTGCTTAACTTTCATCCCTCCAACCTCTCTCCCGAACAGAACTGGTCATATGTATGATGGTCACCCATCCAATACCTGACCCAGCGCAGTGTTGCTTAACTTTCATCCCTCCAATCTCTCTCCCGAACAGAACTGGTCATGTGTATGATGGTCACCCATTCAATACCTGACCCAGCGCAGTGTTGCTTAACTTTCATCCCTCCAACCTCTCTCCCGAACAGAACTGGTCATATGTATGATGGTCACCCATCCAATACCTGACCCAGCGCAGTGTTGCTTAACTTTCATCCCTCCAATCTCTCTCCCGAACAGAACTGGTCATGTGTATGATGGTCACCCATCCAATACCTGACCCAGCGGAGTGTTGCTTAACTTTCATCCCTCCAACCTCTCTCCCGAACAGAACTGGTCATGTGTATGATGGTCACCCATCCAATACCTGACCCAGCGCAGTGTTGCTTAACTTTCATCCCTCCAACCTCTCTCCCGAACAGAACTGGTCATGTGTATGATGGTCACCCATCCAAAACCTGACCCAGCGCAGTGTTGCTTAACTTTCATCCCTCCAACCTCTCTCCCGAACAGAACTGGTCATGTGTATGATGGTCACCCATCCAAAACCTGACCCAGCGCAGTGTAGCTTAACTTTCATCCCTCTAACCTCTCTCCCGAACAGAACTGGTCATGTGTATGGTGGTCACCCATCCAAAACCTGACCCAGCTCAGTCTTGCTTAACTTCGGTGATCTCTTAAAAACTTTAATAGGTTATTAAAACAATTCCTAATAGTAAATGGATCGTAAATGCAAGAATCTTGAATATTCTATTATTTCCACTCTGATTTGGATTTCCACTCCACTCTTCGTCTCGACGGCTCTGCTTTGATTGGTCGCTTCTCAACTAGCAAATTTCGACGGTCCGAATTCAAATCCTGGTCAGACCATTTTTGTTCTTCACAGTAGCGACTTGAATTAATTATTAGAGACAAATTGCATCACATGTTTGATAATAAATTCCTCAACATGTTTGCAGATTCATGGTGTTTGGTGGGATGGGCGGGGCTCTCAATGCAAGCGGTCTGCAGTTCGATTCCCGGCACCTCCTTATGTTGTGAGCCGGAGAACTTCACCTGGGACATAATTCTATTAAAGAGATAGCGAGAAACCGCAAGGGAGGTTGGGTCTCATTATTGAAAAGCAGTTAACCAAGAGTATGTTTAAAACAGAATACTTATACAACACAATCAACATAGACGACATAATTACCAGGGCAGCTTGACTCATTGGTAACTTGCTTGCTTCGAGGCTGAGGCAGAAATTATGTTCCCGAATTTGATTCCGGGCCTGGGTCCCCATAAAATGCAAAAATATCATGAAATGCAATCAGAATTCGAAGATACATTTTTATGTGAAGCCGTTTCACAAAATCTTTTAACTTACATCTAAGAATGGCTTAATCCTAATCTTAAGCTTAATCTTAGGAATAAAGTAGCTTTTTGTAATATCTTTCTAAAGTGAGTTACAGGGTTAACTTGGAATAAGTTTTCACTCTTACTTAAAGTAGGGAACAAGGAGTAAACTACAGCAGGTGACGTCTAATCACTTCCAGAGTAGTAGGGGAGAAAGGCCGGTTCTAGATCAGAAGGGAAGGAAGTCATTGACCTCTGTGGGAAAACTGCTGACGCCCGGAAAATTCTTAGCGTCTTGGACGGTACGAAATAAAATGCAGATTCAGCAGAAATTTGAGATGTGCGCGTGCGCATTTTTACTGTTAGCTTGTAGTGTAAGGTGATATAACATTTGAAGATAACTATAGTCGATTCATATTGAGATGACCTCCTGCATATAATCATGCATGTATACGTGCATGTTAAGGTGCACTTCTTACGTGATTTCTTAAAATAAATGTACTTTAGATGTTTAAGAAATATAAATGCAGCAACCTAATCTAATTTCCCACGATCAGATGTCACTGTACTAAATGACAAGTACCTACAGTCTGTTCATTCTACATAAATAATCATACACCTGACACTCAACTGCATATATGCATTTCTGGTGTACTACCTTAAATGAACTGTACTATAGCTTCCTACAAAAATATTATTGCAATGCCGATGTAACATTTTCCCAGATTTTCCCAGCGTGGCCCTCGTATTGCTTGGTAGATTCATCGATCAATCGCTGATTTGACAAAATCAGATTTCACTGTACCAAATAACAAGTACTTCTATAGTAGGTTTATTCTTAAGAAACGTCATCTGTTTCCATTATATGCCTGTGTAATTATACACGATTACTGCCCAGAGTTTAGATGGTTATACATTACAATGAACGCACTTTAGATAATATTTTAGTGGTCAATAATTGCAAATCAGCAAAATGTTAGGACAATGAACTGTTCGACGTTCTGTTCTCACCGACATCATCATTCGATTCAAAGTTATCAGAGAGGCAACAGCAAGAGCAATAGTTACGGCAACAGTAGGAGTAACAGAAACAACTGCAAGAAAGTAAGTAGTATAATTATATTTTTATATTTATTAGAAACTCTAATAACCTTATATTTTTATTAAAATCTTCTTGATGATTTGATACTTTCTGTCACAGAAGTATTTCTGCAAATCTAGAATGAAATTTATTTACATCTAATATAAAATATACTAATTCAGTTTTTCCTATTTTTCTTTGTTATCAGATGGACTTCCTTAACCAACTTGGGAGCTGCAAGGCAGTTGAGTTCGGAAAGATAGATGAACTCCCAGAACATACCTATAGCTTTTCTAATCGATGAGTGGGCGGCGATCACAACAAGATACGGTCGTCAAATTCAAATCACCGTTAACGGTGTGAAATATTTTCTCCCCGCTAGATTTAATTAAATTACCGATTCAGATTTAACCTCTTTTAATCTTAAACAGATCACTATAACCTTTAAAGGCACCAAAAAATTTGGGGTGTACCCACCAACTGCAATTTTAGAATTTAACGATATTTAAAATTTGCTGACGGATTGAAAAAAAAAATATTTAAAAAACTGAACTGTATTCACAAATAAAAGAAAAAATTTTGTTTTAAAACTGAATTCACTGAGAGTATTTATTGAGCAAAAACCTTTTATAACATTACCAATTCCAGAAACTAGATCCATGTCTACATCCATAATAATCCGTTTTTATTCACGAAAATATCATATAAAGTATTGATTGAATAATTTTTTGAAAATTGCCGATGTTGAATAAATATAAATATCAAGGTGAGTTGAAGAATCGAATACGTTTGGTAGAATTTGATAGTTATCTCAGTTACAGATATTGAAACTTCTCCATTTATCCTATCGTATGCAGATTTCAGATTTGTTTCTGACACCTTTTTCCACAGCTAACAAGTGTCGATCACGTTTGATCTTGTTCAGTCAGGCAATAAATTTTATTTTAAATATATAAGGAGACAGGAAAAAGATGCTTGCAGGTTTTATGAATAACTCAGAATCCCAAATTGACATACATTTATTAAAATCTCATCATATAAAGTGGATTACATTCATGACTACAACAAGTTTGATTGTTCATACATTTTCGGATAGGAGTAAAACAAGTTTTGAATTTTTCTTGAAACAATGAACGTGCGAGTTGATCATTTTCATCACAAGTTCTATTATTAAAGAAATACATGAATTCTTGCGTGCTAAGATCTCGAGATCGATGCGCGAGAAATAATGCTACCCATTCACCACAGACATCAGATGTTGGACTTTGAAGCTGTTTTTCGTTGTATGTCCATGTAGTACACTGACGACTCAAAAATTCGTGATGCATTTTTACAATTGGTGGGATTCCATAAGAATCAAAAAATTCACCTCGTCCGAATTCGTCGATGTGAAAAGCAACCCAATGCGAGCCAGGTTTGTTACTAGGATCAGTGTTCGCTATTAGTACACACGGATGTTGCACAATGCGAGCCAGGTTTGTTACTAGGATCAGTGTTCGCTATTAGTACACACGGATGTTGCACAATGCGAGCCAGGTTTGTTACTAGGATCAGTGTTCGCTATTAGTACACACGGATGTTACACAATGCGAGCCAGGTTTGTTACTAGGATCAGTGTTCGCTATTATTACACACGGATGTTGCACAATGCGAGCCAGGTTTGTTACTAGGATCAGTGTTCGCTATTAGTACACACGGATGTTACACAATGCGAGCCAGGTTTGTTACTAGGATCAGTGTTCGCTATTAGTACACACGGATGTTGCACAATGCGAGCCAGGTTTGTTACTAGGATCAGTGTTCGCTATTAGTACACACGGATGTTACACAATGCGAGCCAGGTTTGTTACTAGGATCAGTGTTCGCTATTAGTACACACGGATGTTGCACAATGCGAGCCAGGTTTGTTACTAGGATCAGTGTTCGCTATTAGTACACACGGATGTTTCACAATGCGAGCCAGGTTTGTTACTAGGATCAGTGTTCGCTATTAGTACACACGGATGTTACACAATGCGAGCCAGGTTTGTTACTAGGATCAGTGTTCGCTATTATTACACACGGATGTTGCACAATGCGAGCCAGGTTTGTTACTAGGATCAGTGTTCGCTATTAGTACACACGGATGTTACACAATGCGAGCCAGGTTTGTTACTAGAATCAGTGTTCGCTATTAGTACACACGGATGTTGCACAATGCGAGCCAGGTTTGTTACTAGGATCAGTGTTCGCTATTAGTACACACAGATGTTACACAATGCGAGCCAGGTTTGTTACTAGGATCAGTGTTCGCTATTAGTACACACGGATGTTGCACAATGCGAGCCAGGTTTGTTACTAGGTTCAGTGTTCGCTATTAGTACACACGGATGTTACACAATGCGAGCCAGGTTTGTTACTAGGATCAGTGTTCGCTATTAGTACACACGGATGTTGCACAATGCGAGCCAGGTTTGTTACTAGGATCAGTGTTCGCTATTAGTACACACGGATGTTGCACAATGCGAGCCAGGTTTGTAACAAGGATCTGTGTTCGCTATTAGTACACACGGATGTTGCACAATGCGAGCCAGGTTTGTAACAAGGATCTGTGTTCGCTATTAGTACACACGGATGTTGCACAATTCGAGGCAGATTGTTTGCAGCGAATACTCCACGAAATAACGGACTTGTGAACTTGTCACATAGCATAACTTCTTCAAGATGTAGTGAATTCATGACTTTGAATCGTCTTCTGCAATGCGTTGACTCAAAGTGATTTTATTTCTATCCCAAATCGTTATTATAGCAGTCATCGTCATCAATAACTTAGTAAAGTAGTGGAGGGGGTGAAAAATAATTCTAGTTTTCTAAACATCATCTTCTTTTTTATATTAAAAATCTGTGATTACATTTCTATCTCTAGTTATTTCCATTAAACTATCATTTTCGGAATATAAAATCATATCTACAGGACCTGTTAAGGTAGCGTTGAATCGAACTTCAATTCGGAATGACCCGTTTCGCTGTATAGACCAATGGTTTGAGCTCGCCGACTGATCAGCAGTAAGATCAAAAACAGTAAGAAAATATCCATGAGCGTATTCCTCGCGAGATATATCATTTCCAACATCTTGATGATTAATGCCTGTCCCTGCAAACAATGTCCTATATGCAGGAATGAATAGATTATTCTTGAAATCAGGCTGAAGAGCTGTGGTAGGAATTTGTTGTGAATCTACATACAATTGTAGAAAATTCAAATCATGATTTTCAAAGAAAAAAGGATTTTTCCCAAAATCTCCATTGAACGCAGCATTTGAAACAAATCCAATCGCAACTCGTTTAGGTAACGTCCCTAAATATAAATTATCAATAGTTCTAGATATGACCCCCGCAGGGATTGTAATATTTTTAATTTCTACTCGATTCAATGGATACTTCAGATTCGATCGTTCGAGTGCTCGCGAGTATCCCCAATGCAGCTCAGGTTTGATTCTGACTTTCCTCACAAACAACGTCGCATCAAGAATGTGCGTCTTTACCGAAGTATCTTCTGACATTAAATGAAATGCGTCTTTATTTAAATGAAATTTTAATCGCATTTCAACACCGTTAATAAGCAGCTTATCAGATGCAAACAGCTCATGATGAATACTAGACATTAGATCCACAGTTTTACTACCTTTTATGAAGCTTGACCTCTTAACAAGTCCATCATTATCCTTGAAATCGTTGAATTTACCTGCAGTATCTTTATACCACAGTCTGGAAGTTAAATGCGTTTTTTTAGCTGATGAACCAAAGTTCAGTAAAGTTTCAATATATGCTCGATAACCATAAGTGTGTGAAGGCGATGATATCAGTTTACCATTCAATGAGACCTCCACTTGCGAAAACAAACTATGCATCCAGTTATTGACCGGTCCGGTCACAACTTTATCATCAGCAATTAAATTAGTACCATCTGCTTTGGTAATTTTTGCTGTTAAAAGGAGCTCTGTGTATGCAAGATCAATGAACTCATTGCCATTATTATTTACAACAAACTCGAATTGTGAATTTCCTTCCAAAGACACAATAGGTTTATATGCTGCTTTGTATCCATATTCGATGGCTGCTTAAGTGTTAAAGGTGTTGTGAAAAGATCGAGCTCAGATTTCATAGCCTCCATCGAATTGCTATGTATAACAGACATTTTCACTTTTCAAAAATATCTCGCACTCTTCTCGATAACTTGATCTTCTTGGTGGTTTTCTTGCGTTGATGACTCGAAGATTGTCTCTTCTTCTTTTTAACAACAACAGCCTTCCTACCACGGTTGCCCGGCACCAACTGAAGTGATTGGCAGCTTTTCAATCGTTTAAGACCAGAGCCTTTCATAAGAGTAAGTTTATCTTCGGCTTTTCGTTTAAGATTCGAACCAGCTTCCTTCAATCTATTTTCAAACGATTGTTTCACATTTTTTCTTTCCATTAAATCATTTGCAAAATTTACTCCAGTCATGAGTCCTTCTTGAGCAAGAGATCGAGCTCCACTTTTAAATATCGGTACTGCTAATCGCCACATATTTTAAAAAAATGACGCTAGTCCACAACCACGCTGAAATTTGCTACCGTGATATATATTCATCCCCGATCCACATTGATTTTGGAAATAATCAATGTATCGATCATGATAGTTACTGCTTTTACACATTTTAAATCTAGTTACGACGAAGTCGGAAATGTAGTACAACGCTTAGAACATCAGAATCGAATGAGATTGAATCACCAAATGCATCTCTTATATCTATAGTAATCGATGAAAACTCTCGTTTAGCTACCGGAAAATACATTGGTGGATTGAAAGACTGTGAATGATTTCTTCCATATTTTTCCTTGTACCAGAGAGTATAGCATATTTGCGAGTGGCGCAAATATATCGCCCACTACGTGTGATTAAAAAACATCACAATAAACAAGAAGCTGCTTTTGAAACCCTACATTCAAGCGGGATTTGTGTGGAGACGTTTTATCAGCAACAATATTCATACCGGGTTCGAATCCCAATTGTAATCCTAGATTGTCAGATAACACTACAGATTTAATCATACTATCTTCTGCAATATCTACTCTCATGAATGAATTAGCTTCGGTAAGTAAAATCTTTAGGTCTCCCGTCACGTTTGCGAGGACACTATTTACTGCGTGATGAATTGCTGACACAGAATTATAGAAGCCAGGCTGAATTTCAATCGTCTTGGTTATGACATCTTCTTTATCAGCTGTTTTTACACTGTAGGTCACTTTATTTGCATTTATCAATACGTTATTAATGAAAGGATAATGGATTTCAAATAAAGCACATTCCATATCATCTTGTAATTCTATGCGTTGTGGTAATTGAGTCACAAAGCGAGTTGCCGTATTCTTCGGATAGTAAGACGCCGAACTATTGCTCAAAAGGGTTAAATAAAATTCTTTGCTACTTTGAATCATTTTAAATTAATAATTTCTGATTTCTTAACCCAAGAATTTTGAGATGATGGGTATCCGTACCACTTGACCAATACTTTCGAACTGCGTCCCTTCCCCTTCGTGGCGATGATTTTATCGATTTTAAATTCAGAAGATTTTCGAATTTGTACTCGTTTTAACTCGATTTCGTAAAAAGTTCCATCGATAGGTGTATTACTTAAATCTTCTATTCTATAAACAGTTAAATAACGTCTTGGAAGAACTTCCGAAATAATAAATATCTCGTCCGTCCAATTTCTTTCGAAACCTTTCTCGAACTGCTCTTTCTCTTTAGAAATTCGTACATGATCACCAACTGAGAACTTATCCTTTTTTAATTTTTTGAAGGGCACTCGATCGTTTAGCGTTCGCCATACTTGTAGCATGTTATCAATCGTCACATGAACTGGTGCGATTTTTATTGTCTGGTGAACAGTGTTATTATATGCTTGAAGAAGATCGGGAAGAACCTCAATGTAACGATAAGATGATGAATAGGTAAAATATCGCCACAACCTAGTTTTTAATGTTTTATTAAACCGTTCAACAACAGCTGCTTTGATATCCGGATTTGTAGCATAGTAATAATTAATGTTCCTCGCTGTTAGAAACGCTTGAAATTTTTTATTTTTGAATTCCTTGCCCTTGTCCATATTTAAATTTGTGGGTTTACGATTGGAGGACTTAAATATTTCCTGGAAACCTCTTATTACTTCCAAACTTGTTTTATTGTGCAAAGGTATCGCCCATGCAAATTTACTGAAAATGTCAATTACAGTCAACAAATATTTATAATTATCATTATATTTACTAAGAGATTGAAGATCACACAAGTCTGACTGCCAAACATCATCAATATAGTTAACAATATATCTATTTCTTTCGAAACGTTTCCTCAATGGACGATGTAATGTGTACGCGTCTTGAGATTCTAGCCACTGCTGCACGAGCATCTTAGGTATTTTCTTCTCAGCTGCCTTCCATAATTGACCTGTCGTTGAAAATCCTGCAGGGTGTGATGGGTCAAAATATATTTTCTGCAATATTTTTCTTGATTTAGCGTTCATGACAGCTGCTAAAAGTGAAATCGTTTCCAGTTTGGAGCCAACACACGAGCACTTCTACGCTTTACATGCGTAACTTCCTGAGAAGGTGTCTGATCGTCAATTTTACGTTTTTAGAAAAACTATTTGAACTGGGTTTTGGATGCTAAGTAAAGGGCTACTAAATTTCCCGACGTTTCGTAACATATACTAGTTACTTCTTCAGAGGTTTGAGCAGTCCTGACAATTTTCCGATAATAAAAGAACCACATAAAATTATAACAATTACCTAGTTCGAGCATCCTAAATACATCTAAACAAAATAATCAGGGTCAATAACTCAAAAACTAATGTATTGTGTATTTTCTGAAATAAGAACTCGAACACATTGGCGTTTTTTAACTAACTAATTATGTGTATGGAAAAAACGCCAATTTTTCGAGGTTGTCCTAACATTATGTGATACAATCAAAATTTCCTTATTCATTACGTTTAGTTCTTAATCTACCTATCCAAATATTTTCTTCTGGATTCTTTGTGCCGATTTCTTCTGTCTCCTCACTGATATACTCTATTCTATTTTTCTGTTGTAAAATTGTTCCCCAAGCTCTATCTAGTTGAAAACTATCATCTCTATTGAAGTTATTGGGTTGTTTTTTAATTTCTATTGCTTCTCTGACTTTTCTAGTGAATTTCCTATCATCTCGACATAAAATCCTTACCGTGTCTATTTTAATGTGGTGTTGAAACTCATTTCCGTGTTCTGCACAAGCTGATTGATTTAAGTGTTTTTGTTTTTCCCCAACACTGCTAGATTGTTTTGCTAATCTTATGTGTCTTTCGTGTTCCAATTGACTCTTGTGCTAATTTTCCTACCTGTTTCTCTTATGGTAACTTTTCCACACTCACAACTTACCTCATAGACGCCTTTGCATTCTAATGGAACCTGATCCTTCACTGGTCTTACCATTGTACTTATTTTTCTATCTGCCCTAAATGCTGTAAAAATCTGGTTTTTCGACAGTACTTTTTTAATTTTCTCTCCTATCTTAGGTACATATGGTAAAACTGCGATGGATTTGATTTCATCTAAACTGTTTTCACTAATTCCCTTTTCAACTATCTCAGAGTTTATTTCCCTACTTTCTTTATTTTTTAATCGGTTCATTTTTTCAAGTACTCTTCTTATTTCTTTGGTTTTATAACCATTCTGTTGAAAAATGGTCCTAAGTGTTTCTTTTTCTGTCTCGTAGTGTTCCTCATCTGTTAATCTCGCTGATCTTGTCGCTAATGTGTTTAGCACCCCCTGTTTTTGGCTAGGATGATGACATGAATCTGCAAATAATATTAATAATAATAATAATAATAATAATACAATGACCATGGGCAAGTGTATGATATCCATCGTCTAATACATATCTTTTATCGTCGAATGGTGATAGTGTGATCTTTCGTTGAGTTGTTGTATAAAAGTTATGATTAAAACTTTGAATGCTAGACATAGATGCACTTTGAATCACTTTTTGAAAAATCGATTTTTTGTAATCATCGTGTTTAATTACTTTTTCTAAAACATATCTCAAAACTCCTTTTCCTACTTTCTTACATTTTCCATTAGCTTCTAAAATGGAATACATCTTAGCCCTCAATCCTAAAAATTCTTTTATGACAGCACCAGCGGTTTCATCTGTCATTTTACCTGGAACTTTCATATTGACATTGCTGTACAGATGATGTGTGCTTGGGTAATTTGAAGTGTCGAATAGATTCATATGAGCTTTCATATCACAATATATATCTTCGGTTTTGATATGATATGTAAGGCTATCGGTGTCGGTGAAAAGTAAGGTGGCATTATTTCCATACTTATTCTTTACAAAGTTGTAATGGAAATCATAAACAAATCCCTTGCTTAGCTCTAATATTGCGAACCCTGCGTAAATTGGTCGATTGAGAATGAGACATTTCTTTTTGGCTACAAGATCATTTGAAAAAATTGTGAAACTCTGAAACGAAGGAGCCGCTACAACTTTTAATAGCCTCTTTTCTACGTTCACTAATTCAATGTTAACTCTCAAACGAAGGAGCCGCTACAACTTTTAATAGCCTCTTTTCTACGTTCACTAATTCAATGTTAACTCTGAAACGAAGGAGCCGCTACAACTTTTAATTGCCTCTTTTCTACGTTCACTAATTCAATGTTAACTCTGTTACGAAGGTTTTCCATAGTCTTACCAAAAACAGCATTGTTCATTAGCTTGAAGAAATCTTTTTCAAAAGAGTTGGTCGCCTGTTTACGCTGCAATGTGTTAAATTCTATATATTCTTTTAACCAAGAGCTTTGCTTAAATTTAAGAACTCGATGAATTTTAAGAAGTTTTAATCCCAAGTCAAGATATTGTTGCAAATTTCTATAATGAATTATGTAGTTGGTTTTATTGTTTAGGTTTGGTACTAGTTTTCTGACATTTTTTGCAGGTTTAAAGTTCAAGTCTTCCAACAGTTTCTTACTGTAAGGAGAAATCATCTCTTCAGTAACGTTTATATTCTCCGGAGCCACAGGATAATCATTGTGCAATTCATGCAGATTATGTGAATATTCCAAATCGACCTCTAAAATGTATCCAAATTCAGAGTCTTGTGAAATATTATGAATATTAAACTGACTTATTACATCCTCATTCATCCATTCAAAATGACTGATAGGTAATTTTTGAGACATCGCTTGCCCGTATGATTGTTCACATCCCAATAAATAATATACGACGATTCAGCGTTCTTATCGAAGTCATCTGCGTACTTGTTATTCGCTGATGCGTAACGGGTTGAGATCATTGCAACTCCGCCTCGTATTCCCTGCTCCATGAATAAGTACATATCAGGATCCGTAAGTAATTCGAGGTGGCAGCCGCTCATCTTAAGAAATGATTGCCAGCTGTAACCTGGCAATGTACTATACGTCTGTAAGGGATCAAGTTTATAATGTTTCATAGATATTTCTCGGAAGCTTTCAAAAATATCTGCTAGCAATAGCACATCTGTTTTGACATATAAATCCTGATATTCGCCTAAATTTTGGATTTTGAATAGACTCCAAACCTTTTTAGCATGTTCATAATCTTCGTCACTAATATGTTCATCGCGAATCGTGTTATAAAAAGCTGCTTTAGAAGGTAGTTTTGTCTCGTCAAATTTTGATTGTGAATCCATGTAGTCATATGGAAAAACGCCCTTACGGAGAAGATGTGTAAATTCTTCCTTGTTTTCAATGTTCTGTTTGGTAATTTTAAATTTATCCTCTCCATAGCTTAACAAATTTTTAGTGAGTGTTTCAAGAGATGTATTCAAAAATTGAAGAGAGTCGAGAAAACGCAAAGAATTAATCTGGAATGCAACATATTTTTCAGTGTTGTTTGGGATAGGTACACGTGATTTTACAAAATTTGAATTTTCCAAGTTCCTGCATAATAATATGACTATCATAATTTTTTAAATTGTGAAACAAGACTGAAATATGTTTAGCCTGTTTGAAGTTGAGATTACACGAGGAATGAGCCGCTCCTCTGTAAAGTCCAGACATGTGACAATGATCGCGTACCCTAAATTCATCGAGATCCTTCGAGCAAATAAAACATTCTTTTGAATTCAGAAAGCTCTGCTCCTCTTCCGGAGTAATTATTATCGGATTATTTTCATTCATTAGCTTTTGCAACTCTTCTTCCTCTTTTAAAATGCTTTTAAGGAAGTGAGTGATTGCATCTGATCCTCTATCACAACTAAAGGTTTGTGCATTTCACCCTTTGCATTTATCACGACATATGAATATCCTGAACACATAAGTTGAGTTGTTTTTAAAGTGTGCGAGAAATCATCATTCGGAGAGCATCCACTTATTTTCAGGTTTAAACTTTCAAAATCTGCGTAAATTGTGAGAGGTACTTTCAACATGAAATGATAATTTTTGAATCGCATTTTATTATCAGAATAGCATTTTTATTTTCTGTGGTTCGTTTTTATTGCAATACTTCGAATGATCATCAAGGAGTGATTGTCTTAAAAAATCTATGTAAGCAAAAATGACAGTAAAATGATCGGTGTTCGTGATGAGTTAGTGAACCTGGCAAGCGACTTAAACTGCTTATCAAGCAAAAGTGATTCGTCGTTTCGTTTGATAAATACAATAAATTTATATGAGTATCGGAAGAAAATTTTGTGATTCGGAGCGGAAAAACTTCACATTCATATCCAAACACGTTTACAGATCATATTCAAGTGTGACTCGTATTGCTTGTATGCATGTATACGATTTCGATTGTGACAGGGTTCATATAAATGTGCTAACACAGACCAAAGGAAGCATTTTTGGTCGTTGTTTTGAACATTTAAAATCGCCTTTTTTTTTACTAATTTTTTTGGTAAGGGAATGTAACTACTTGCAGCTAAGGGAACATATTTGGCGATGTTAAGTTCAAATCTTAGAATTCTTTCAAAATTCCAATTACTACCTTCCCTCTGAAAATTTGATTTTGCCTTTGCAATCGACTCAAAAGCTTGATTAAATTGTTTATTAAACTCAAAATGTTGTAATAGTGTGAAGTTGCAACTTCTGAAGCATGGTGTTGACTCGCTTTGCTTGTCTGCCACAATTTTGGTGAAGAGTGGATAAATTGTCAGGTACCATTTAACACCGCGGGATTTAGAAATATTCTTCATTAATTGAATTTCAATATCATTTTTGTTATCAGCCAAATATGTTAAAACATCAATACGATCATCTGGAATTTTGAACGCGTAAGTTTTAACGCTCCTGTTTAGCGCAGATTTTGAAAGTTTTTCCCTACCGATTTGATTTAAGCTTTGTAGAGAATGTTGTTGATTTGAAGATGGTATTTCTGTCGAAGTCGACGGGTTTTGACGATTACCAACGTTATCATGGCTGGCATGATGAGTCAGCATCTTCTTTTAATTCAAGAAAAATTTTGAACACACGCTACACTGAAAGTGTTTCAAACTGCGATGTTTTTTTAAATTGTCTTTTCTAGAAAATGTTGATCCGCAGAGATCGCAAGGTCCGAAGAATGGTCTTACTGTTGGGACTACAGTAGGACTGTAAATAAAAATAAAAATAAATAAGTTGAACGTATTAATCGAATGTTTTGTAAAATGAATCTACAAAGAATGCGTACCTGTCATCTGATGCTGCTGGTGAATTTGTCACCATTGCTAAAATAGCATCACATGCATTCTCTAGATCCCTGCAAGAATGAACACAGAGATCTTGAAAACATCTTTTAGACAATTATACAAATCCAATTTAAATGAAAAGTAATATTCGAATTTATTAAATAGGTATACTCACATTAAATTTTGTATTGCATTGTTTGAATCCATTCTTGCTGATAATGATGATGATGGTGATGATAAGAAGTTATTTTAAGTAATTTCTATATATTTTTATTATTCTAATCAGTTCTTTTTTTTTTTTTTTAATTTTAGGAAAACAAGATTTTATGCCGAGGCAGCAATATCAAAATATTTCGAGTAGTATAATTGCTGCAGTCATTGTGCGAGGCGTAACGTTAAAAAACCGGGTGTAGCTGTATCTTATTGATACGGCCGATATTGAAGCGTGACTACGTTCAACTACCGCGTAGGCACGTAGGTCAACTACAGTACTGACCGCACTTCACATGCAAGTTTTACATCTCTCTTTATTTGGGTTGTGTTTTCATATCTAATTTACACACTGAAGGATTTTACAGATTGGGATGGAAGTGTCATCTTGCGATATATATATTTTATTTTGCATTAGTTTAATGACGAGTGCTAAAAACGCCGCCTACTCTCACGCCTCCAATATTTAGTTTATCGAAAATAAAAAAAAAGTACTTTTAGAAAATTGTCTGAACTATTGAATGATAAGAAGTCGCATTCTGTCCTTTGTTTCCTGTAGGCTGTAGGGGTTGTTACACATTTGCCATTTTGCGTAATTTAACATTGGTCTTATGGAGAGCATTAAAACCGCCAACCCCTCTAACGCCTCCAATATTTATTTTATCGAAAATAAAAAAAAAGGACTTTTAGAAAATTGTCTGAACTATTGAATGATAATAAGTCGCATTCTGTCCGTTGTTTCCTGTAGGCTGTAGGGGTTGTTACACATTTGCCATTTTGCGTAATTTAACATTGGTCTTATGGAGAGCATTAAAAACGCCAACCCCTCTAACGCCTCCAATATTTATTTTATCGAAAATCAAAAAAAAAAACTTTTAGAAAATTGTCTGAACTATTGAATGATAATAAGTCGCATTCTGTCCGTTGTTTCCTGTAGGCTGTAGGGGTTGTTACACATTTGCCATTTTGCGTAATTTAACATTGGTCTTATGGAGAGCATTAAAAACGCCAACCCCTCTAACGCCTCCAATATTTATTTTATCGAAAATAAAAAAAAAGTACTTTTAGAAAATTGTCTGAACTATTGAATGATAATAAGTCGCATTCTGTCCGTTGTTTCCAGTAGGCTGTAGGGGTTGTTACACATTTGCCGTTTTGCGTAATTTAACATTGGTCTTATGGAGAGAATTAAAAACGCCAACCCCTCTAACGCCTCCAATATTTATTTTATCGAAAATAAAAAAAAAGCACTTTTAGAAAATTGTCTGAACTATTGAATGATAATAAGTCGCATTCTGTCCGTTGTTTCCTGTAGGCTGTAGGGGTTGTTACACATTTGCCATTTTGCGTAATTTAACATTGGTCTTATGGAGAGCATTAAAAACGCCAACCCCTCTAACGCCTTCAATATTTATTTTATCGAAAATAAAAAAAAAGTACTTTTAGAAAATTGTCTGAACTATTGAATGATAATAAGTCGCATTCTGTCCTTTGTTTCCTGTAGGCTGTAGGGGTTGTTACACATTTGCCATTTTGCGTAATTTAACATTGGTCTTATGGAGAGCATTAAAACCGCCAACCCCTCTAACGCCTCCAATATTTATTTTATCGAAAATAAAAAAAAAGTACTTTTAGAAAATTGTCTGAACTATTGAATGATAATAAGTCGCATTCTGTCCGTTGTTTCCTGTAGGCTGTAGGGGTTGTTACACATTTGCCATTTTGCGTAATTTAACATTGGTCTTATGGAGAGCATTAAAAACGCCAACCCCTCTAACGCCTCCAATATTTATTTTATCGAAAATAAAAAAAAAGTACTTTTAGAAAATTGTCTGAACTATTGAATGATAATAAGTCGCATTCTGTCCGTTGTTTCCAGTAGGCTGTAGGGGTTGTTACACATTTGCCGTTTTGCGTAATTTAACATTGGTCTTATGGAGAGAATTAAAAACGCCAACCCCTCTAACGCCTCCAATATTTATTTTATCGAAAATCAAAAAAAAGTACTTTTAGAAAATTGTCTGAACTATTGAATGATAATAAGTCGCATTCTGTCCGTTGTTTCCTGTAGGCTGTAGGGGTTGTTACACATTTGCCATTTTGCGTAATTTAACATTGGTCTTATGGAGAGCATTAAAAACGCCAACCCCTCTAACGCCTTCAATATTTATTTTATCGAAAATAAAAAAAAAGTACTTTTAGAAAATTGTCTGAACTATTGAATGATAATAAGTCGCATTCTGTCCTTTGTTTCCAGTAGGCTGTAGGGGTTGTTACACATTTGCCGTTTTGCGTAATTTAACATTGGTCTTATGGAGAGAATTAAAAACGCCAACCCCTCTAACGCCTCCAATATTTATTTTATTGAAAATCAAAAAAAAGGACTTTTAGAAAATTGTCTGAACTATTGAATGATAATAAGTCGCATTCTGTCCGTTGTTTCCTGTAGGCTGTAGGGGTTGTTACACATTTGCCATTTTGCGTAATTTAACATTGGTCTTATGGAGAGCATTAAAAACGCCAACCCCTCTAACGCCTTCAATATTTATTTTATCGAAAATCAAAAAAAAGTACTTTTAGAAAATTGTCTGAACTATTGAATGATAATAAGTCGCATTCTGTCCTTTGTTTCCTGTAGGCTGTAGGGGTTGTTACACATTTGCCATTTTGCGTAATTTAACATTGGTCTTATGGAGAGCATTAAAAACGCCAACCCCTCTAACGCCTCCAATATTTATTTTATCGAAAATAAAAAAAAAGTACTTTTAGAAAATTGTCTGAACTATTGAATGATAATAAGTCGCATTCTGTCCGTTGTTTCCAGTAGGCTGTAGGGGTTGTTACACATTTGCCGTTTTGCGTAATTTAACATTGGTCTAATGGAGAGAATTAAAAACGCCAACCCCTCTAACGCCTCCAATATTTATTTTATCGAAAATAAAAAAAAAGTACTTTTAGAAAATTGTCTGAACTATTGAATGATAATAAGTCGCATTCTGTCCGTTGTTTCCTGTAGGCTGTAGGGGTTGTTACACATTTGCCATTTTGCGTAATTTAACATTGGTCTTATGGAGAGCATTAAAAACGCCAACCCCTCTAACGCCTCCAATATTTATTTTATCGAAAATAAAAAAAAAGTACTTTTAGAAAATTGTCTGAACTATTGAATGATAATAAGTCGCATTCTGTCCTTTGTTTCCTGTAGGCTGTAGGGGTTGTTACACATTTGCCATTTTGCGTAATTTAACATTGGTCTTATGGAGAGCATTAAAAACGCCAACCCCTCTAACGCCTCCAATATTTATTTTATCGAAAATAAAAAAAAGTACTTTTAGAGAATTGTCTGATCTATTGAATGATAATAAATCGCACTCTGTCCTTTACTTCCTGTAGGCTGTAGGGCTTGTTACACATTGGCTATTTTGGAGAGCAAATCCGTACATGCCTCCCTATTTAATGCGCTTTAAGACGTAGTCACGTCAAAAATCAAGCTTATATCAGCTGGATCTGATTCCACTGTACAATGTCTCTGATAACTTTGAATCGAATGATGATGTCGGTGAGAACAGAACGTCGAACAGTTCATTGTCCTAACATTTTGCTGATTTGCAATTATTGACCACTAACATATTATCTAAAGTGCGTTCATTGTAATGTATAACCATCTAAACTCTGGGCAGTAATCGTGTATAATTACACAGGCATATAATGGTAACAGATGACGTTTCTTGAGAATAAACCTACTATAGAAGTACTTGTTATTTGGTACAGTGAAATCTGATTTTGTCAAATCAGTGTTTGATCGATGAATCTACCAAGCAATACGAGGGCCACGCTGGGAAAATCTGGGAAAATGTTACATCGGCATTGCAATAATATTTTTGTAGGAAGCTATAGTACAGTTCATTTAAGGTAGTACACCAGAAATACATACATGCAGTTGAGTGTAAGATTTATGATTATTTATGTAGAATGAACAGACTGTAGGTACTTGTCATTTGGTACAGTGACATCTGATCGTGGGAAATTAGATTAGGTTGCTGCATTTATATTTCTTAAACATGTAAAGTACATTTATTTTAAGAAATCACGTAAGAAGTGCACCTTAACATGCACGTATACATGCATGATTATATGCAGGAGGTCATCTCAAAATGAATCGACTATAGTTATCTTCAAATGTAATATCACCTTACACTACAAGCTAACAGTAGAGATTGAGATTGACTTGCTCTGTTGAGATTGACTTGTGGTCCTAAAAGGGCCCTAAAAAGTCGACGTTTCGTCGGCGTTGGTGCCGACATCTTCAGGACTGATGTCGGCGCCAACGCCGACAAAACGTCGAATTTTTAGGTCAATCTCAACAGAGCAAGTCAATCTCAACAGAGCAAGTCAATCTCAACAGAGCAAGTCAATCTCAACAGAGCAAGTCAATCTCAACAGAGCAAGTCAATCTCAACAGAGCAAGTCAATCTCAACAGAGCAAGTCAATCTCAACAGAGCAAGTCAATCTCAACAGAGCAAGTCAATCTCAACAGAGCAAGTCAATCTCAACAGAGCAAGTCAATCTCAACAGAGCAAGTCAATCTCAACAGAGCAAGTCAATCTCAACAGAGCAAGTCAATCTCAACAGAGCAAGTCCGATACTCACCACAACATTCACCCACGGCTCTGAACCACTTCACCAAACCAACTTGGACTTGGTCTCACCGACTGTGCCAGAAAGCACTCGAAGAATATTATAACATATTATTTATTATTATGCAGGATTTATCGAGCCACGTAAATACTAATCAAGGACTTGGCGTTTTTTGCAGCGTCATCAGTAGGCAAGCCCTGGTGGACAGGGATACGCATTCCGAGGAGGAAGACGAGGGAGCTCTTCTGAACAAAGATGAAGTAAGATTTTATCGTACATAGACTATTCACCTTATTTTCTGCATCTAATTATTCCGTAAAATGTATTTTGAACTTGAATATCTGCATTGATTTATGCACTGTTTTATTTGGTACGGAAACTGTACTTTCTAGTCTAGGGCTTACTACAGGCTTACTTTTCAGGTCTTACTATTTACTCTAAAATACAATAGTTTCTGTTGTAAATACAAATTATTATTATTTGTGGTGTTAAACGACGCACTGTTTTGACATCTGGCCATGCGGCACTGGTCTAATGGTTTCGGTGAATGAGTGGATGATGATGAGAATGATGATAAACCTAACCTAGCCTAGAAGGCAGGATTGGAAACCAGGTGCCGGCTTGTATCCTACTTCTGTCGAAGAGCACCAAGGGGACCACCGGCTTAACGTCCCTTCCGAAGGACGGTACAACGCGAACAGCAGGATTCCTCCACAAATCCATGCTGTCGAGAGGTTGATAAGCAAGGCGAGTAAAGTTGCTGTAATAACTTTCATCCCTCCAACCTCTCTCTCGAAGAGAACTGGTCATGTGTATGATGGTCACCCATTCAATACCTGACCCAGCGCAGTGTTGCTTAACTTCGGTGATCTAACGAGAACCGGTGTTTCCAACACGCCAAACCGTTCCTAAATGATTTGTAAGTCTGAACCCTCTATGTAAGAACATCTACCTTAGATTGAAAGTCAGTATGCGGTCCTACAGCATTGATATTCAACGTAAATATTTTCCATTATTCTAAAATCCATTTCAACTAACAAAAAAAAAACATCCATTATCTAAAGAAAATCATCTAGATAATTCATTTCATCTATTATCTTTTAGCTGGATGATTTTTTTGATAATCATCTATTATCTAAGCTAGACAAAAAAAATCCAAATTATCTTTATCTTTATCTAGGTTCAACAGAGCACAATGAACATCTTAAACAGTAAGAAAATATCCATGAGCGTATTCCTCGCGAGATATATCATTTCCAACATCTTGATGATTAATGCCTGTCCCTTCAAACAATGTCCTATATGCAGGAATTAATAGATTATTCTTGAAATCAGGCTGAAAGTACTTTTAGAAAATTGTCTGAACTATTGAATGATAATAAGTCGATATAATGAACATCGCATAATGAACATCAACATGAAATCGCTTTGTTAAGATACAACAGCTTGTAACACACTTTACTAGTCTACCTGGTATACTGGATTAGTTGTATGATACAACAGCTTGTAACACACTTTACTAGTCTACCTGGTATACTGGTTTAGTTGTATGATACAACAGCTTGTAACACACTTTTCTAGTCTACCTGGTATACTGGTTTAGTTGTATGATACAACAGCTTGTAACACACTTTACTAGTCTACCTGGTATACTGGTTTAGTTGTATGATACAACAGCTTGTAACACACTTTACTAGTCTACCTGGTATACTGGTTTAGTTGTATGGTACAACAGCTTGTAACACACTTTACTAGTCTACCTGGTATACTGGTTTAGTTGTATGATACAACAGCTTGTAACACACTTTACTAGTCTACCTGGTATACTGGTTTAGTTGTATGATACAACAGCTTGTAACACACTTTACTAGTCTACCTGGTATACTGGTTTAGTTGTATGATACAACAGCTTGTAACACACTTTACTAGTCTACCTGGTATACTGGTTTAGTTGTATGATACAACAGCTTGTAACACACTTTACTAGTCTACCTGGTATACTGGTTTAGTTGTATGATACAACAGCTTGTAACACACTTTACTAGTCTACCTGGTATACTGGTTTAGTTGTATGATACAACAGCTTGTAACACACTTTACTAGTCTACCTGGTATACTGGTTTAGTTGTATGGTACAACAGCTTGTAACACACTTTACTAGTCTACCTGGTATACTGGTTTAGTTGTATGATACAACAGCTTGTAACACACTTTACTAGTCTACCTGGTATACTGGTTTAGTTGCATGATACAACAGCTTGTAACACACTTTACTAGTCTACCTGGTATACTGGTTTAGTTGTATGATACAACAGCTTGTAACACACTTTACTAGTCTACCTGGTATACTGGTTTAGTTGCATGATACAACAGCTTGTAACACACTTTACTAGTCTACCTGGTATACTGGTTTAGTTGTATGATACAACAGCTTGTAACACACTTTACTAGTCTACCTGGTATACTGGTTTAGTTGTATGATACAACAGCTTGTAACACACTTTACTAGTCTACCTGGTATACTGGTTTAGTTGTATGATACAACAGCTTGTAACACACTTTACTAGTCTACCTGGTATACTGGTTTAGTTGTATGATACAACAGCTTGTAACACACTTTACTAGTCTACCTGGTATACTGGTTTAGTTGTATGATACAACAGCTTGTAACACACTTTACTAGTCTACCTGGTATACTGGTTTAGTTGTATGATACAACAGCTTGTAACACACTTTACTAGTCTACCTGGTATACTGGTTTAGTTGTATGATACAACAGCTTGTAACACACTTTACTAGTCTACCTGGTATACTGGTTTAGTTGTATGATACAACAGCTTGTAACACACTTTACTAGTCTACCTGGTATACTGGTTTAGTTGTATGATACAACAGCTTGTAACACACTTTACTAGTCTACCTGGTATACTGGTTTAGTTGTATGATACAACAGCTTGTAACACACTTTACTAGTCTACCTGGTATACTGGTTTAGTTGTATGATACAACAGCTTGTAACACACTTTACTAGTCTACCTGGTATACTGGTTTAGTTGTATGATACAACAGCTTGTAACACACTTTACTAGTCTACCTGGTATACTGGTTTAGTTGTATGATACAACAGCTTGTAACACACTTTACTAGTCTACCTGGTATACTGGTTTAGTTGTATGATACAACAGCTTGTAACACACTTTACTAGTCTACCTGGTATACTGGTTTAGTTGTATGATACAACAGCTTGTAACACACTTTACTAGTCTACCTGGTATACTGGTTTAGTTGTATGATACAACAGCTTGTAACACACTTTACTAGTCTACCTGGTATACTGGTTTAGTTGTATGATACAACAGCTTGTAACACACTTTACTAGTCTACCTGGTATACTGGTTTAGTTGTATGATACAACAGCTTGTAACACACTTTACTAGTCTACCTGGTATACTGGTTTAGTTGTATGATACAACAGCTTGTAACACACTTTACTAGTCTACCTGGTATACTGGTTTAGTTGTATGGTACAACAGCTTGTAACACACTTTACTAGTCTACCTGGTATACTGGTTTAGTTGTATGATACAACAGCTTGTAACACACTTTACTAGTCTACCTGGTATACTGGTTTAGTTGTATGATACAACAGCTTGTAACACACTTTACTAGTCTACCTGGTATACTGGTTTAGTTGTATGATACAACAGCTTGTAACACACTTTACTAGTCTACCTGGTATACTGGTTTAGTTGTATGATACAACAGCTTGTAACACACTTTACTAGTCTACCTGGTATACTGGTTTAGTTGTATGATACAACAGCTTGTAACACACTTTACTAGTCTACCTGGTATACTGGTTTAGTTGTATGATACAACAGCTTGTAACACACTTTACTAGTCTACCTGGTATACTGGTTTAGTTGTATGATACAACAGCTTGTAACACACTTTACTAGTCTACCTGGTATACTGGTTTAGTTGTATGATACAACAGCTTGTAACACACTTTACTAGTCTACCTGGTATACTGGTTTAGTTGTATGATACAACAGCTTGTAACACACTTTACTAGTCTACCTGGTATACTGGTTTAGTTGTATGATACAACAGCTTGTAACACACTTTACTAGTCTACCTGGTATACTGGTTTAGTTGTATGATACAACAGCTTGTAACACACTTTACTAGTCTACCTGGTATACTGGTTTAGTTGTATGATACAACAGCTTGTAACACACTTTACTAGTCTACCTGGTATACTGGTTTAGTTGTATGATACAACAGCTTGTAACACACTTTACTAGTCTACCTGGTATACTGGTTTAGTTGTATGATACAACAGCTTGTAACACACTTTACTAGTCTACCTGGTATACTGGTTTAGTTGTATGATACAACAGCTTGTAACACACTTTACTAGTCTACCTGGTATACTGGTTTAGTTGTATGGTACAACAGCTTGTAACACACTTTACTAGTCTACCTGGTATACTGGTTTAGTTGTATGATACAACAGCTTGTAACACACTTTACTAGTCTACCTGGTATACTGGTTTAGTTGTATGATACAACAGCTTGTAACACACTTTACTAGTCTACCTGGTATACTGGTTTAGTTGTATGATACAACAGCTTGTAACACACTTTACTAGTCTACCTGGTATACTGGTTTAGTTGTATGATACAACAGCTTGTAACACACTTTACTAGTCTACCTGGTATACTGGTTTAGTTGTATGATACAACAGCTTGTAACACACTTTACTAGTCTACCTGGTATACTGGTTTAGTTGTATGATACAACAGCTTGTAACACACTTTACTAGTCTACCTGGTATACTGGTTTAGTTGTATGATACAACAGCTTGTAACACACTTTACTAGTCTACCTGGTATACTGGTTTAGTTGTATGGTACAACAGCTTGTAACACACTTTACTAGTCTACCTGGTATACTGGTTTAGTTGTATGATACAACAGCTTGTAACACACTTTACTAGTCTACCTGGTATACTGGTTTAGTTGTATGATACAACAGCTTGTAACACACTTTACTAGTCTACCTGGTATACTGGTTTAGTTGTATGATACAACAGCTTGTAACACACTTTACTAGTCTACCTGGTATACTGGTTTAGTTGTATGATACAACAGCTTGTAACACACTTTACTAGTCTACCTGGTATACTGGTTTAGTTGCATGGTACAACAGCTTGTAACACACTTTACTAGTCTACCTGGTATACTGGTTTTGTGTCAGGTATTAATAGGTTCTAGGGTTCCTATCAATGAAAACAAACACGGCTCACGTTATGAACGCTCTTTAATCTTCACACGATCGATCATAATCAGCACACAATCTTTAACCTTCCGTCCGCTCCCAACACACTCTTCGCACTGCCTTCCCTGCGACTCCCGTCGACCGCCAGGCTAACGGTACCTAAATACATTACTTCTAAACAGGTACAGTCTAACTCTAACACAAGAAGAATATACACTAAGCTGGCTGAAGGCCTATACTAAGATAAAGACTAATTTACACTTAGCTGGCTGAAGGCCTATACTAAGATAAAGACTAATTTACACTAAGCTGGCTGAAGGCCTATAGGAAGACTAAGACTAAGTTAGGCTGAGGGCCTAACAGTACAAAGCTTGTATCACACTTTACTAGTCTACCCGATATACTGGTGAAAGCAGCTTATCTGACCACCAAGTCCTCAAGTTGACACTCACCAATCCCCACTCCCCACCCCATAAATCACACAGAGTACTAAAACGCTGCTTCAACGAGCCCAATCACCTCAAATTCACCTCCCTCCTCCAGAAAGAAACGTGGTCCGACCTTTCCCCTAACCTAGAAACTGACGAATTATACAACTCATTCCTAAACAAATTCTCCAGTCACCTCGAAACTGCCTTCCCCCTTAGACTAGTAAAACCAAAACGCTTATCAAGAACGAATGGATCACCCCTGAACTACGTGCAGCCGGCAAAGACCTGCGCATGATAAGTGACCTAGCCAAGACCATCCCTAACCCCAATCCCCTATCAAAGCACGACTACAATATAAAAAAAAGACAACACCTCAAAAACACTCTCTCCACCAAAAAAAACCCGGGTGTAGCTGTATCTTATTGATACGGCCGATATTTAAGCGTGACTACGTTCAACTACCGCGTAGCCACGTAGGTCAACTACCGTACTGACCATACTTCACATGCAAGTTTTACATCTCTCTTTATTTGGGTTGTGTTTTCATATCTAATTTACATGCTGAAGGACTTAACAGATTGGGATGGAAGTGTCATCTTGCGATATATATATATTTTTTTTCCATTAGTCTAAAGACGAGTGCAAAAAACGCCGCCTCCTCTCACGCCTCCAATATTTATTTTATCGCAAATTAAAAAAAAAGTACTTTTAAAGAATTTTCTGAATTATTGAATGATTCTAAGTTGCATTCTGTCCTTTGTTTCCTGTAGGCTGTAAAGGTTGTTACACATTTGCCATTTTGCGTAATTTAACATTGGTCTTATGGAGAGAATTAAAAACGCCAACCCCTCTAACGCCTCCAATATTTATTTTATCGAAAATAAAAAAAAAGTACTTTTAGAGAATTGTCTGAACTATTGAATGATAATAAGTCGCATTCTGTCCTTTGTTTCCTGTAGGCTGTAGGCGTTGTTACACATTTGCCATTTTGCGTAATTTAACATTGGTCTTATGGAGAGCATTAAAAACGCCAACCCCTCTAACGCCTCCAATATTTATTTTATCGAAAATAAAAAAAAAGTACTTTTAGAGAATTGTCTGAACTATTGAATGATAATAGATCGCATTCTGTCCTTTGTTTCCTGTAGGCTGTAGGGGTTGTTACACATTTGCCATTTTGCGTAATTTAACATTGGTCTTATGGAGAGCATTAAAAACGCCAACCCCTCTAACGCCTCCAATATTTATTTTATCGAAAATAAAAAAAAAGTACTTTTAGAGAATTGTCTGAACTATTGAATGATAATAAGTCGCATTCTGTCATTTGTTTCCTGTAGGCTGTAGGCGTTGTTACACATTTGCCATTTTGCGTAATTTAACATTGGTCTTATGGAGAGCATTAAAAACGCCAACCTCTCTAACGCCTCCAATATTTATTTTATTGAAAATAAAAAAAAAGTACTTTTAGAGAATTGTCTGAACTATTGAATGATAATATGTCGCATTCTGTCCTTTGTTTCCTGTAGGCTGTAGGCGTTGTTACACATTTGCCATTTTGCGTAATTTAACATTGGTCTTATGGAGAGCATTAAAAACGCCAACCCCTCTAACGCCTCCAATATTTATTTTATCGAAAATCAAAAAAAAGTACTTTTAGAGAATTGTCTGAACTATTGAATGATAATATGTCGCATTCTGTCCTTTGTTTCCTGTAGGCTGTAGGCGTTGTTACACATTTGCCATTTTGCGTAATTTAACATTGGTCTTATGGAGAGCATTAAAAACGCCAACCCCTCTAACGCCTCCAATATTTATTTTATCGAAAATAAAAAAAAAGTACTTTTAGAGAATTGTCTGAACTATTGAATGATAATAAGTTGCATTCTGTCATTTGTTTCCTGTAGGCTGTAGGCGTTGTTACACATTTGCCATTTTGCGTAATTTAACATTGGTCTTATGGAGAGAATTAAAAACGCCAACCCCTCTAACGCCTCCAATATTTATTTTATCGAAAATCAAAAAAAGTACTTTTAGAGAATTGTCTGAACTATTGAATGATAATAAGTCGCATTCTGTCCTTTGTTTCCTGTAGGCTGTAGGGGTTGTTACACATTTGCCATTTTGCGTAATTTAACATTGGTCTTATGGAGAGCATTAAAAACGCCAACCTCTCTAACGCCTCCAATATTTATTTTATTGAAAATCAAAAAAAAGTACTTTTAGAGAATTGTCTGAACTATTGAATGATGATAAGTCGCATTCTGTCCTTTGTTTCCTGTAGGCTGTAGGCGTTGTTACACATTTGCCATTTTGCGTAATTTAACATTGGTCTTATGGAGAGCATTAAAAACGCCAACCCCTCTAACGCCTCCAATATTTATTTTATCGAAAATAAAAAAAAAGTACTTTTAGAGAATTGTCTGAACTATTGAATGATAATATGTCGCATTCTGTCCTTTGTTTCCTGTAGGCTGTAGGCGTTGTTACACATTTGCCATTTTGCGTAATTTAACATTGGTCTTATGGAGAGCATTAAAAACGCCAACCCCTCTAACGCCTCCAATATTTATTTTATCGAAAATAAAAAAAAAGTACTTTTAGAGAATTGTCTGAACTTTTGAATGATAATAAGTCGCACTTTATACTTAGCTTCCTGTAGGCTGTAGAGCTTGTTACACATTGGCTATTTTGGAGAGCAAATCCGTACATGCCTCCCTATATAATGCGCTTTAAGACGTAGTCACGTCAAAAACACAATGACCAAAAACTAGCAAACTCCAAAAACCTAGCAAAAACGGCATAGAACATTATCGATTCCAGCTCCAAACCTGAGCGTTGCCCTGAAATTCCCACACTCCTCATCAATAATATCAAAATCACAAACCCCCATTCCTTAGCGGAAGAATTCAACCATTACTTTGTGCACTCGGGCAGCTCCACAGCCATCCACCCCTCAGTCCCCCCACCCAAGCAACCCACTCTACCTAAAGTTCACACCACTAAATCAATTTTCCTACTCCCCACCAACCCTTTGGAAATAACCCACACAGCACGATCCCTTAGGTACAAACACTCCTGTGGTCTTGATGGAATCTCCGGCTCTCTCCTAGCCAGAAACATCGAACTCCTAGCTGAGCCTCTAACCCTCATCACAAATAGCTCCCTAACCTCTGGCACCTTCCCCTCAAAACTCAAACAAGCCTTAGTCATTCCCATCCATAAAAAAGGGAATAAATCCGATATAGGCAATTACAGACCAATCTCCCTACTTTCCTCCATCTCCAAACTCATCGAGAAAATTATGCTCTCCCGCCTATCATCTTTCCTTGAATCCCACAACATCCTCACCGACTGCCAACATGGCTTCCAAAAAAAAAATCCACAATCACCGCCATTTTCCATTTCCTCTCCACCCTCTACACAGCCCTAGACAGAGGAGACCACGCCATCGGTATCTTCTACGACTTAAGCAAGGCTTTTGATTCTATAGACCACAACCTCCTCCTACATAAACTACACTCGCAAGGAATCCGAGGCACTGCAAATAAGTGGATCGCCTCATTCCTCTCCAACCGCTCCCAAGTGGTCCGCATCAACTCCCTCTCACCCGACCAGCCTCCCTCCATCTCCACCCCCCTCGACATCAAACAAGGAGTTCCCCAAGGCTCGGTCCTTTTGCCACTACTCTTCCTCCTCTACGTTAACGACTTACCGCAACTCATAACACAAGGCACTCTCTTCCAATTTGCCGATGACACAAACCACCTTCTGACCAACCCTAAATCCCAATCTATCGGCACCCTTGCCCTAACCGCAAACTCCCAAACCTCGACTATATCAACCTACTGCCTTAACAACCGACTAGCACTTCAACCAGCCAAAACCACACTCATCTACTTCCAAACCAAAACCAACCCTCCTGACTCTTCCCCACTAATCAGAGTCAATGGACAAGTAATCCCCACGGCCCAATCAACAAAATTCCTTGGCCTACACATAACACCCAACCTAGACTGGTCCCTACACATCCAAAAATCCCTATCCAAAATTAAAAGCACCTGCTTTCTCCTACGCCGCCTTAAGCGTATAGTCAACCTCCACACCTTAAAACTAGTATACCACGCCCACTTTCACTCTCATCTCACCTACGGCATTTTCTTCTGGGGCACCTCCCCCCCCGCCCATAGAATCTTCATTGCCCAAAAACAGGCAATACGTATCATTGCCGGATTATCCCGCCGGAAGACCTGTAAGCCCCACTTCATCGCCCATCAAATCCTAACCCTCACATGCACCCTTATCCAAATAGCAAGCACCCTTGTCCGCTCCCACCCCCACCTATTCCCACTAAACTCCTCCATCCACACACACGAAACCAGACAAAGAAAGGAAATTCGCACTGTCCCACACCGCACCACCCTTTTCACTCACTGCCCCTCTCACACCTGTGCCCAAATTTATAATCACCTCCCACCCCACATCAAAAACTCCACCAAACGCAGCTCCTTCGACACTTCCCTTAAAAACTTCCTCATCCAAAACCCCTTCTACAGTCTCGAGGAATACCTCACCTCCACTACCAATAAAGAACTCCTGGCCCCTCTACCCTTATGCTTTCCCTAACTTTTGTGCAATTATAATTATTATTAAAAATTTTTAGTCACTTTACAATATAAACAATTATCTTATTTCAAATACTATATTTTATAGTGATTACATTATATTATAAGTTACTATGTTACATTTCCTAAATCTCTAGTTCCTATGGCCGATATACTGGTTTAGTGCTAGGTACAAAGCTTGTGCTCGTTCTGCTTCTTCTTTGCGCAAGCGCTGGCGCTCCAGCTCGTGCTCCTGGGACAGCGCGGCCAGCTGATCGGCGTGCGTCTGCCAATCACAGACAAAACCAGATTAACTTTATACAAGGATATATAACTGTATACAAGGATATATAACTTTATACAAGGGCTTTATACAAGGATATATAACTGTATACAAGGATATATAACTTTATACAAGGGCTTTATCCAAGGATATACAAGACTATGCATGGATATTACTAAGACACATAGATACTACTATACCTTGGTCATCTGATAAGCTTCTACTTGTACAAACTTAAACTTTATACTAAAACTTTATACAAGGACTTTATACAAGGACTTTATACAAGGATATACGTAGAGAAACTTGACCAAGCAATGGGCAAAGAATAAGACGATGATCGTGTTTGCCAAGAGGTCGTTAGCGTCGTCGGTGTGCTGCATCATCTTCCTGATGATGATCATGATATACAAATTTATGTTATATATACATATGACATCATCATCATATATATGTCATGATCATGGCAGAGACAAAATTGGTATTTGAAACATGGATATATACACTAGGATTAATTTGAGTTTGCCACTTTCTGGGGTGCTTGTACCAACCTAGAAAACATGACACCATCATGCTACTGTTACACTAGGATTAATTTGAGTTTGCCACTTTCTGGGGTGCTTGTACCAACCTAGAAAACATGACACCATGATGCTACTGTTAACTATCCGATTTAAAACCAACAAAACAAGGTTTTTCTTTGGTTGAAACATTTAATAATTTCAGGAAAACAAAATATTTAATGAAAAACAATAAATGTTTATCAACCAAAGTTAAAATTAATTTGTTTTGGATTACTTTTAACTTTGATCAGGTTTTGGCAGGAAACCAAGCTTGCAAACTGCTTTTTGGCAGCCATTGCTAGAATCCGCTAGTGAACGGTAGGTATTTAGCCGAAGTCATTAGGACTTTTAATTTTGCATTTAAGTTCTTATTTTTCAATAGAATTAATTTTACGTAAATAAACTGATAAATCCACAAAGAATTTAAGTGCATGATGCATTGTTTGGTCATAATTTTCTAGTTAATTTTCAAACTCCCCGGTGAAGACTGGCTTTATTTTGTTTTCTAAAGTTGGCAATGTGTAGTCAGAGTCCAACAGGCTGTGGCAAGGTAAGGCTAACACAACTGTACCTTGGTCATCTGACAAGCTTCTAGTTGTTGTTTTTCGAGGCGAGCTCGAAGTAGTTCGTAATCTTTAAGCCGACTGCCGTGACGCGCTACTTCTTCTTGCATCTCCTGGCGAAGTCGTTGAGTTGTCTGCCGTTCCGCAGTCAGGTCCTGGCCAGACATTGCAAATCAATTTGAAAAGAGAAGGGAAGAAAGCTAACCAAGCAAATAGTTATCTAAATAACAGCCACATTAATACCAGGGAACAAAGCTAACAGTGGCGGTTCGTGGGGCAAAAAAGTGGGAGGCACAAAAAAACACTTATAACAACACTCAACAGAATCCGCACTTTGCAGTTGGAATACAAAACCACGCACACACGATAACGACACAGTTTCAAACAAACTTTTGAACATTCACTAACCTTCCGAATATTCGGTCAGAATTCCATTATCCGGCATTAGACGATTTGTCGAATTCGCGCGAATGCCAATGCCCAGAAAGTTGGTATTCTCTATGCACTTGGCAATGGACTCGGTCGGGTAAATGGAAATCAAGGCACGGGAGGGGAAATCAGAGTCAATTAGGCAAAGGCAGAGTGGAAAACTTATAAAATACTGCTGAATTAAGAATTTGTTTTCGCTTTTGACATTTCAAAAATTCTCCGTTTGCACCTTCTTATAATTGCAACAACGAAATATCTCAGCCGAACACCACATCAATCCTTAAAATTTTTCTAATAATTAGAAGATTATTCCTATTTAATTGTAAATATTTTATTAAACGTATTCCTCAAACTCAGCAACCTTTTATAGTTGTCACATACGTTGTAAATTACCATAGCCATACATTATTCCATATACATAAATAATTTTCATATTCAAAGGGCAAAAGCTACAATAAATACAAATCTGTTTCATTTAATTTTTATTGGAGTAGAGTAATAACCTTGTTCTAGGCCAATACTTCGGGCATCGCCGTCACTACAATATTTAAACATTCTAATAATCTTTGTTGCACTTAATAATTATGCATGTTTTTTCTCGGAAACATAATCACATGAACTTTGTATAACGCGTAACACGACACTTCTCACAATATATACTTAATTAAGGATACTTGAAGGGATTCTTTGAAAAGGATTTGATTCTTTGACGATGATTATTTGCCAACCTTTAACCCAACTTAGTCTATTTACGGGGTCCAGTCGACTCAGAAAGCGAAAGTCCCGGTTGTTATTCCAATTCGCGGCTTTGGATCGCATTGCTAGATAGCGAATACCAATTTTAGGCGAGATTTCCATTTCTCGCAATTGGACTCCCATTGCCAGGCATTGGCGACAAGAAAAGTTAGTGAATAAGGCTCCTGGTGATCTCAGCATCTCCATGGCTACCAAACGTTGAATCTACCATTGAACCTCCTATGCTAGGCCATGATATACCCGTGGTAACATAAGATAGCAGAATTGAGAAGCTCTGTCAGGTGATCTCAGCATCTCCATGGCTACCAAACGTTGAATCTACCATTGAACCTCCTATACTAGGCCAAGATATACCCGTGGTAACATAAGATAGCAGAATTGAGAAGCACCTCATTCAGTTTCACGAGTGCACGTTGTGGTGCTGCTATCTCGGCCAGCAGAGCTGCATTGTGTTGATGAAGACTGGCCGCACTGGCCGTAGCTTGCACCAGTCGGGCCTCGAGTGCGACTGCTTCGTCCCTCGCCGCCGACAGCCGCAACTCTAGCGCCGCCGCGCGCAATTCCTCGCGTTCACGCGCGGCCTTCAGAGCCAGTGCGATCGACTCTGTATGATTGATTAATTGATTGATTTATTGTGGTTAATAACGCGCTATTACTTCAATGGGTGATGTGGCACTGGTCGTACGGCCTCGGTAATTGATTGGATAATGATGAGCCTAGCCTAGAAGAAGGGACAGTACAATGCAAACAGCAGGATTTTACCACAAACCCATGCTGTCGAGAGGTTGATAAGCAAGGCGAATGAAGTTGCTGTACAAACTTTCATTCCTCCAACCTCTCTCCCGAACAGAACTGGTCATATTGTGTATGATGGTCACCCATCCAATACCTGACTCAGCTCAGTGTTGCTAAACTTTCATCCCTCCAACCTCTCTCCCGAACAGAACTGGTCATGTGTATGATGGTCTCCCATCCAATATCTGACCCATCTAGTGTTGCTCTAACCAATTGAGCTACTTGAACCCCGATCTCCACCTGTCGCGGGTGTTGCTCTAACCAATTGAGCTACTTGGACCCCGATCTCCACCTGTAGCGGGTGTTGCTCTAACCAATTGAGCTACTTGGACCCTGATCTCCACCTGTTGCGGTTGTTGCTCTAACCAATTGAGCTACTTGGACCCCAATCTCCACCTGTCATGCGTGTTGCTCTTACTAATTGAGCTACTTGGAACACAATCTCCACCTGTCGCGGGTGTTGCTCTAACCAATTGAGCTACTTGGACCCCGATCTCCACCTGTCACGCGTGTTGCTCTAACTAATTCAGCTACTTGGACCCCGATCTCCACCTGTCGCGGGTGTTGCTCTAACCAATTGAGCTACTTGGACCCCGATCTCCACCTGTCACGCGTGTTGCTCTAACTAATTGAGCTACTTGGACCACAATCTCCACCTGTCGCGGGTGTCGCTCTAACCAATTAAACTACTTGGACCCCGATCTCCACCTGTCACGCGTGTTGCTCTAACCAATTGAGCTACTTGGACCCCGATCTCCACCTGTCACGCGTGTTGCTCTAACTAATTGAGCTACTTGGACCACAATCTCCACCTGTCACGCGTGTTGCTCTAACTAATTGAGCTACTTGGACCCCGATCTCCACCTGTCGCGGGTGTTGCTCTAGCCAATTGAGCTACTTGGACCCCGATCTCCACCTGTCACGCGTGTTGCTCTAACTAATTGAGCTACTTGGACCCCGATCTCCACCTGTTTCGGTTGATGCTCTAACCAATTGAGCTACTTGGACCCCGATCTCCACCTATCGCGGGTGTTGCTCTAACCAATTGAGCTACTTGGACCCCGATCTCCACCTGTCACGCGTGTTGCTCTAACTAATTGAGCTACTTTGACCCCGATATCCACCTGTCGCGGGTGTTGCTCTAACCAATTGAGCTACTTGGACCCCGATCTTTACCTGTCGCGGGTGTTGCTCTTACCAATTGAGCTACTTTGACCTCGATCTCCACCTGTCACGCGTGTTGCTCTAACCAATTGAGCTACTTGGACCCCGATCTCCACCTGTCACGCGTGTTGCTCTAACTAATTGAGCTACTTGGACCCCGATCTCCACCTGTCACGCATGTTACTCTAACCAATTGAGCTACTTGGACCCCGATCTCCACCTGTCACGCGTGTTGCTCTAACTAATTGAGCTACTTGGACCCCGATCTCCACCTGTCACGCGTGTTGCTCTAACCAATTGAGCTACTTGGATCCCGATCTCCACCTGTCGCGGGTGTTGCTCTAACTAATTGAGCTACTTGGACCCCGATCTCCACCTGTCGCGGGTGTTGCTCTAACCAATTGAGCTACTTCAACCCCGATCTCCACCTGTCGCGGGTGTTGCTATAACCAATTGAGCTACTTGGACCACAATCTCCACCTGTCGCGGGTGTTGCTCTAACTAATTGAGCTACTTGGACCCCGATCTCCACCTGTCGCGGGTGTTGCTCTAACTAATTGATCTACTTGGACCCCGATCTCCACCTGTCGCGGGTGTTGCTCTAACCAATGAAGCTACTTGGACCCCTATCTCCACCTGTCGCGGGTGTTGCTCTAACCAATTGAGCTACTTGGACCCCTATCTCCACCTGTCGCGGGTGTTGCTCTAACTAATTGAGCTACTTGGACCCCGATCTCCACTTGTCAAGAGGCTGTGGATGATTTGAATGATGGATTTTATATTAACCTTCTCCCCGAGCCTGTTCTTTGGCCAGCGAAGCAGCCAGCTCTGCCATCTTGGTTCCTAGTTCCTCGACTTGGCGCTGGGCAGCTTGGAGGCGCTGGGATTCACGAGCCAGCGTAGCCTGCGCTTCACTGCGCTGGATCTCCGCCTGCGCATCCCACTCTCTGTGTGCTGTTGCCAGTGCAGCACGATATGTAGCTTGCTCTACCAGCACAGAGTCTGAGACAATGAAACCAATGAGAAGCTGATTTTACACACTCAGCTTTATATTATTGCAATACATTTACGTTATAGAGAAATTCAATAACATTTTTACTTCCAATTTTATATTGAAAATGCATTTCAAAGGTTAAGGAAAAACATGCTGCTGATAAAACAAAACATCGAATTCAAATTCAAATTTGTCACTATATAAACGGAACCACTAATGATGATGAGAGTCTCTAACCTAACCTGTCAAGTCCCAGACCTTGCTACCAGAGACTTTATTGGGGTAACAAAACCTGGTGATTTACATATTAAAGCTGTATAAAATGTTTTGTTAACAATGCACCTACCTTCCAGCTGTTGCCTAGCAACCCTGATCTTGTCAACATGGGTCCCTGCCTCATGTTCAAGCGCTGCGATCTGATTGGCCAGCTGCCGAGCGTGGCTCTCAGTAGCCAATCGCAGATGTCGCTCTCCGCTAAGCTCCGCCTCTTGCTGCACCAGCTGATCACGGAGCTCCGCCTCTCGATCCTGCAGCCTCTGCAATCGAATTCACGTAAAACTGGGGACTATTTCAGGGGCGGCTCGTGAGGGAGGGCTGCGGGGCGGCTGCCCTCCCTAGCATTTTCGACAGAATAAAAGTATAATTGTTATTATTATTATAATTAGAAGTGTTATTACTATTATTATTATTGTTCTACGCTTGTTCTGTGTTTTAAAATGGGTGCTACTTTCGAAATGCGAAAAACGCGCTATTTGCGTCGCGCCGACAGCACGAGCTGCCGACTGCAACGAGAAGATCCAGTAGGCGGTTGTCCGCTGCCTATAGAGCATGAACGCCGCCGCTTGTTCTCTTTGGGGCAGCGAGCGCTGCCGTCCTCCCTGCTCAGCTATGAGTGCGTGGAAATGGCCTTGAACGTGTGTCGCCTGTCGTCGCTCGCAAGCCCAGCGAGGGCAGCAGAAAACCCGCCCTCGGCCAGCCTCGACCAGCCTCGGCCAGCCGCCGGGCTGAGCTAGCAGCGAGAGCGAGTGAGACAGAACGATGCATACGATCGCACATATTTTCCACGGCAATTAATAGTTTCAAAATAATAGTACTACCGTTTACTAACCTGAATTTCTGTCCCACCCAGTTTCACATACTGTGTACGTTTTTGTCCAATGAAAATTAATCTAATGTGTGACTTGACAGCTAGAATACAATGATAACTTTTTTTTAAATATCACATGTTGGATTTTAATGTTACAATATTGAAATCCTACTACAGTGTTCATTACTTATGGTGCTGGTGGTGAGGGGGGGGGGGGGGGGAGAAATTTTACTGCCGCCCCTCCAAGAAAAACAGTCACGAGCCGCCACTGGACTATTTACAATCCTGATTTCTTGTATTCAACGAAGCACTGTTTAGACAACAGGTCTTAAGGCACTGATCCCAATGGCGTCGATAATTGAGTGGCTGATGATGAGGATGATGATAAACCTAACACAGCCTAGAAGGGAGGAAATGCAGGAAACCTGGTGTGAAAATTGTGTGCAGTCCCATATGATAAGCAAGTTTTAAGATCCTTGAATGCTATGCTTGTGGTTATTGCTATGTCAATTGTGTGCAGTCCCATATGATAACCAAGTTTTAAGATCCTTGTATGCTATGCTTGTGCTTATTGCTATGTCAATTGTATGCAGTCCCATATGATAACCAAGTTTTAAGATCCATGTGTGCTATGCTTGTGCTTATTGCTATGTCAATTGCGTGCAGTCCCATATGATAACCAAGTTTTAAGATCCTTGTGTGCTATGCTTGTGCTTATTGCAATGTCAATTGTGTGCAGTCCCATTTGATAACCAAGTTTTAAGATCCTTGTGTGCTATGCTTGTACTTATTGCTACGTCAATTGTGTGCAGTCCCATATGATAACCAAGTTTTAAGATGCTTGTGTGCTATGCTTGTGCTTATTGCTATGTCAATTGTGAGCAGTCCCATATGGTAACCAAGTTTTAAGATCCTTGTAAGCTATGCTTGTGCTTCTTGCAATGTCAATCGTGTGCAGTCCCATATGATAACCAAGTTTTAAGATCCTTGTGTGCTATGCTTGTGCTTATTGCTATGTCAACTGTGTGCAATCCCATATGATAACCAAGTTTTAAGATCCTTGTGTGCTATGCTTATGCTTATTGCTATGTCAATTGTGTGCAGTCCCATATGATAACCAAGTTTTAAGATCCTTGTGCTATGCTTGTGCTTATTGCAATGTCAATTTTGTGCGGTCCCATATGATAACCAAGTTTTAAGATGCTTGTGTGCTCTGCTTGTGCTTATTGCTATGTCAATTGTGTGCAGTCCCATATGATAACCAAGTTTTAAGATCCTTGTGTGCTATGCTTGTGCTTATTGCTATGTCAACTGTGTGCAGTCCCTTATGATAACCAAGTTTTAAGATCCTTGTGTGCTATGCTTATGCTTATTGCTATGTCAATTGTGTGCAGTCCCATATGATAACCAAGTTTTAAGATCCTTGTGCTATGCTTGTGCTTATTGCAATGTCAATTTTGTGCGGTCCCATATGATAACCAAGTTTTAAGATGCTTGTGTGCTCTGCTTGTGCTTATTGCTATGTCAATTGTGTGCAGTCCCATATGATAACCAAGTTTTAAGATCCTTGTGTGCTATGCTTGTGCTTATTGCTATGTCAATTGTGTGCAGTCCCATATGATAACCAAGTTTTAAAATCCTTGTGTGCTATGCTTGTGCTTGTAGCTCATGGATCTTGTTAATACGAACTTTGCCTGCTACTTCTAGTTGTGCTTCTGACTCCCTACGAGTCGCCTCCTCTCCCGCGAGTCTCTGCGAGAGTTTCATCTCCGAGCTGTGCCAGCGCAACTCTGCTGCGCTGGTTTCCGAGCGCAGAGATTCCAGCGCAGCATCGCGGTCTGCCAGCGCAGCTTGCAGCCGCGACACTTCCTTGGCGCTGGAGCTAAAACAGACGCAGGTTAATCAGGGCCTTTATGAGACAAGAGGAGATGACATTTGTTCTGTTGTTAAGGTATATTTTTTCAAGGCTAGTTTAACCTTTCTAAACTTTTCATAAATAAACACCTGCCGAGTGAATTAACCTTCTATTATCCTAACCAATTGTGATTTCTTCACTTGATTGAGGTTATTTTGTTATCGGAGAAAAGTAATAAAGGAATAAAAAATAAATAAACAATGCTATCTTTAACGCAACTCAAATTGCGTAGTGAAAAGCAAACTCACGCCTGCGCCTGCTGAAGCTTGATCTCTGCTGCTGTTCGATCTCTCAGCCGCTGCACCTGCGCCTGCGCCTGGCCGCGCAACTTCTCTCCACGCAGGCGCAGAGTCTCCACCTGCGCTGCGTTGCGCCCGGCAACCGTTTCCACGGCAACCACCATCTCATCTGGCACAGCGTTTCCCTGCAACCTGATTTACAAAGATATCGAAAAGCATAAAATACATTGGAAAGAATAATAGGACAATAAAACAAAACAACCAAACAAACAAACAAAAGAGTCAAAATTTACAAAATTGTTTTGGGAATTTGTGAAAAAAAAAAATGGACAAACAGATTTAAATACTTTGCAACTTTTTAAATTTTGAAGTACTTTACATCGTTTCAAATCAAGCACTTTTGGCTGAACAACTCCAAAACAGTCTTACAAAATCTGAAAAGTGTTAATAATTAAAAAAAATAGTTTTAAAACTGTTTGTTTGATTTAGCTGAAAATGCAGGGTGGTCAAGTTGAGAACAGAAAAAAGTGTTCTGCAAATTTGGTTCAATTCATAGCTTGGATGCTAGAGTGCAAACAAAAGTTATTGTTCTCTGGAGTAAGTAAAATTGAAGATTTTGCTACGCTTGCACACTTGCAACTGAGCTAACCTGAGCTTGCATATGGAGTTGTTTTCCTGGACGGCCACCAGGAGGTGCTGTGCCCCCTTGAAGCCAACACAGTTCCAGCGCAGATCGATAGAACGCAAGGTGGTTGTCTGGCGGAGTGCGCTGGCAAGATGGCCGGCGCACTCTGCTGTCAGCTGATTATTGCGCAGGTCCAGCTCAGCCAGCGCTGGAGCCAGCGCAACACCAGCGCAGAACAAGCCAAACGAGTCAAGAGAAATCCCCATGCGATTCCATTCTAGTGACAGCCTGGAGGAAGTTTGATATTTACACATACATTATTTGAGCATCAATTATTGACAGGTTATTATTGCACCTGACTGGAAAGAAAATTTTCAAAAAATTACAGTGTTTTTTTGTTGATCTAAGCTCCATTCTTGTACAGTTTTTAAGTGGTGCTTGTATTGAAGAATTTGGAGATATTCAGTCATGGCAAATATAACCTGCTATTCTGTTGTATTTGTGTTCAACTATTTTTGCTATACTAAGCTATTTGAAATGAATATTTAAAAAATTGACAACAGTGTGGTTACTGGTAGCAACCTTTGGCATTCTCTGCTATCTGGTGACACCTCCAGGTGTATCAATTGCAGAGATAAACAACTAACTAGTGAAACATGTGTGGTGGTCTATACTGATGCCACCTGTTTGTGGTATATGCTAGGTCATTACCACATCACCACTACTGAGTAGGAACATTTTAAATATTAGCAGTTGCTGTCTGGTTTTAATGCAATGAAAGATAAATGTAAGTGTAACTACAAACTGCTCTCTAACATTACATTTATCGACATTTAGGGAAACAGAAAGAGTTGCCCAAAAACTTTTCTTCAATTTTGATTTTTCTAATTATAAGCTGGCCTAGGTCAATTTTTGATGCAGTTCCCATTAACTAAATATTTTTTCTAAAACAATAAAAATGTTATACCATGTGGCAAACCTATTATTTCATCTACAATCATTAAGGACCCAGTATATACCATAGTGACCATGACCATAGACTATGGGTGGTACATGGCAAGTCAAGTGGTATATATATTGGGTCACGTCAAATATTTCAACCACAAATGCTGGCATAATTGTAGAAAAAACATGTGTTGTTTTAATTACTGTAATGCATGTATAGTAAACATTTTCCTCCATTTACAGCTACTGTGAATGAGGAAACTTGAAAAAAGTAAGTCCGTCCCACTACCACCTTCCCTTACCTAATAATAAAATACCAGCACATCGCTAGCGTTTGCAATTTAAACCAGATTTCACACAAGATGGCTTACAGTCACAGGACTGCAGAGTACACATGAGTACACATTTAGTATTTATTTATTTTGCTACTGAGATTGCTTAGTATTTGTGTTGGGTCTTGAATAGTTTAACATACTTTACAGATATAAAGAGTGATTTAGCACAGACTCAATGTTTGTTTCCCTTGCACAGACCTGAAGCTCCTTTTTAAGACCAAAAGTCCAGACCATCAACTGCATCACCAAGTTAGCTCTCAACTTTTTAACTCATAAAACAGTTAAATATTTCCATGTCAGGCACTATCAAGATATGCAAGGAGAAATGTGTCCATCAATGAGCAATATTCTAACTAATGGTCCTAACAATGTTGTGCAAGTGAATGAACTTGGAAGATATGAAAAAATTCTGTCAGGCATTTTCAGTACTCACAGTCGATTTCAACCAACGATATTTAGAACTTCGTTAAACAACGTTTAAAGTTGATTTTAACCGGCCACAACTTAACAGCTTTCAAACACTGGCATAATTGTAATCCAAGAAATTGAAACATGAAGAGAAAAAAGTAACTTATTGGTAAATATGTCTACTTTGAAACAGATACTTTTGGGGCTGTGAAATCTGATTTAAATTGCATATGCTTGCAATAATAATATGAATGTGACTTGTTACTTTCCCCTCCAAATTAAGGTTTAAACTTTATCTCCCGCCCTTCTAGGTTAAAATATAAAACAGCTGTTAGAGCAGAGAGAAAATAATTACAGCTGTTGAATAAAAAAGTGTCTTCAATGTTATAAAGACCATCAACATCAATAACCAATTTTTAACTGAGTAAAAACAACTAATTTTCCTGATGTTTTGCAACTTATACCTATTACTTTATCAAGGTTCAGGAAATTAAGTTACCGTTCAAGAACCCAGCTGTCTTGATGGTTTTATTAAACTAGTGGTAACATTAGATAAAGTAGGCATGAGTCTCAAAACATAATGGTATGAATGTTTTAATGAGAACAAAGAGGTTCTCACCTTTCCAGAGTCGTACTATGACGTAGAAGTTTTCCAAGCTGAGCAGCTCCTGATTCTGCGATGTTGTTCCCTCGCAAGTCGATTGAAGTGACGGCCGAACCCTGCATTCATGATGTGCGTGTGTTGGTAATCATCTTGTGAAAGGTACAACTTGCAGCAAATATTTCTTCTCGTGCCACTGTTTACTCTGATAGTGCTTTATGCAACGAGAAGAAACCTAATAAAACTTATTAATTACCTGACAGAGTGCAGTCACCATCGAAACCAGACCTCTAGACGGTAGAAGAGAGTCTCTTAGAATAAGAGATTTAATTGACGCAGACGAAATCACTGTTTTAGCTATCACTTCCCATCCTGATGAAGTTTCTGTCTTGCCTGTAAGATCAAGCTCTCCTTTCTCTCTAAAATCGTTAAGTACATTTATGATATAAGAAAGCTTCAAAACCTTGTTTCTAGTGCTCTCAGTCAACTGACTAAATGATAAAATGCATACTTACACAGCTAGTGTCAAAGCGCTGAGAACACATTCTTGAGGAACCACATTAGAGAGCTTACAAAGCTTTATGTATATTTGTTTCTCGTTACGTTGGACTACCTTATGTTCTCCTGTCATCGTCATGTGTTTTTACTGGAATTAGTTTACAGGATATGTTACAAAACAGACAAGAATGAAGAAATGATGGTGTGGTGTAGTTGTATCGTTGTATTCTGTCCCCTGCTATACTTCACCTGCTTGTTCTGCTTGGGTAAACAAAACTGCACCTGCTAGTGAAATACAAAACTAGATAACCAAATAGATCCCACCAAATATTTTAATTTCTAACAGTGACCCTAAATTACTAGAGAAGCTAATTAAATAGATTAATTATTATCTTTTTTCATTTCAATCAGAAAATGAACAATATTTTGGCTTGGGTAGATGTTTTTTATCTATTGGAATCCTAACATAAAGAGAACAAATTATCGTTTTGCTAACAATTATTGTATATTAGTGCTAAAAGGAGTATTTATTGAAATTATTGCAGAAGTAATACTTACAGGACTCTAAAAATGTTTCCTGCTAGAATTCCCACACATCTTATTTAATTAAATGTTCATTATATCAATAATAAATGTTCTCAGCTCTACTAATTTCTGTTGACAACCAGAGCTAACCTTAAAAATGCACATGTCAATGTCATGGACAAGAACTGCAAAATAAAGAATATCTCTCTATTATTCTTTCTTTTATGATAGACCGACGAAAAATGTTCTTAAATTATGAAATATTCGAATGCAAACCTTTGAATTTGCACCGACTAGCAAAGTTTCCACCTAGAAACGTATTATGTCAGTCTTCTGTCAATGAACAGGAGCTTTGAACAGGAGTCTATCCGAGTCTACCTTTCAAAGTTCAAATTGGCAAACTGGCAAGCACAGCCAAGGGACAGAGAGGAAAATCATTGGAAATAAAACACAGAGATTGAGATGCAGAATAATGGAGTATATTAGTTCAGTCTTCAAATGTGGAGCAGTTCTGTTGTCTGAGTGGCACACACAGAGGCAGGTAATGTTAAAATACAGATATAGCAACAACACAATTCTGAAGTGAATGAAATATCTTAAAAATGTGCGATAAGGAACAATTAGAATATTTGTACATGATAATAATAAGCCACAAATTGATAACATGACTTTCGTACACAAGTAAAGGTGACCACAATATAATTCACAGATATTTGTTCATCTTGCCAAATAGAAAGTTGATTGACTTTATCAGACTGCACTAAAAGGTTATAAAATTATTTAATGCATAGTTAATTACCCTTTCTATTTATAAGTAGAGGGAACAACAAAGACCCAAGAGATCCTTACAGTGACCAAATCTAAAGTAAATTCAAACTGACAAAAAGCTGTAAATACAGTTCAACAACCATCAGACCAGCCTACCGATCTCAAATAACCTGGATAGCAGTTGCCATAGAGATTTCAAGATCTCTCAATGAGCCTCTGTTATGTTTAGTGTTTTCATCACTAGTTTTTGTAGTTTTCACCACTTTAATGGTCAAAATTAGGTTAAAAACATGTTTAGTTAACTCAAGGATTTCATTTTGGTTAGCTGGCCAGATCCTAAGCTCTACCCAGGTTATTTGAGATCACTGTCCCTGTCCTCCCAACATGTAGTTAATGGTCTCCCAGCTGAGTCAGCTGTCTAGCCAGCGCTGGCTGAGCCAACTGAAGCGGAGTGAAGTCTTCTCTGTTGCGTATATCAAGTGAGAAGCCGCTTGAGACCAGCAACTTGGCCTCCTCGTCTCTTCCCTCTTCACAAGCCAAGTGCAACGCAGTGTTCCCAGCTGCATCGCGGGCATCCAATGTTATTGGCCGGCCGCAGTTTAGCAGCAGTTTAACCACTGCAGTTTTGCCCTGGATCACAAGGTCAACATTTAGAGTCACATATCAAAACATATCCACGAACCCAGGATTCTATCAATGATTTATATGCAGTGATTGTATAATGTTCAATGATATCTTGAAAATCCTACAACTTTTTCTGGAAACTTTTAGCTATTTGAAGCTATTTTGGTAAGATGGCAGCAGGAATAATTAACAAATCTCAGCTGAGATCGAGGAGTAAGTGGTTAAGCAACGGACAAAAAGTGCTTCGAGTGTAAAATCGGAAGCAAAATGAAATTTCCTGCGATGGTGACAACGCATCTTAGCATCCTCTATGTTTGTTGTAGTAACCTATAGTACTTGGCAGTCATCTTTCACTCAGAAACTTTAACATTAGCATTCTGTCTTTAACTATTACATCAACCAGCACTCAGCTGAGAATGTGTTCATCTCTTAGCAGACAAAAGATGAACAAGATCAAACATTTAGCCCACCTTTGAAGCAGCGCGATGAAGTGATGTTGCTCCTCTACGATCAGCAACGTTCAGATCTGCTTGACTCGATAGAAGCATCCGTACCACCTGCAAAACACACAAATATCACTGTAAAAACAAATTCAATTCTTGGTAGTTTTACTGGATTCTGCCTTTAAAGCCTAGTTTACACGGATCAAGGAATTGATCAATTCCTTGATTAATTCCTTGAATAATTCCTTGAATAATTCCTTGATTAATTCCTTGAATAATTCCTTGAGCAAGGTCTTGAGCTCAAAACCTGCATCTTTGAGCTCAAAACCTGCATCTTTGAGCAGCAGTGATGTATTGGTCAATGCACGCGGGTGTACGCAGTCCACCCACTATTAATTTTATTTTTGGCCGTACCCCCACTTTGAATTTTTGAGGGAACGCAGGTGAATGCACGGGAAAGCAGTATTAAATTATGATTATTCGGAATATCCTGCACTTCTTTTTTTAAAAGCCGAAAATATCCCAGTTAAGGGTTTTATTTCTAATAATCCACTTACTTAAAATTAGACCTAGCAAGATTGCCACTGTATGCGAACGTACTAAGAGTAGGTAGGCTGGAACTATGTCGGCGTCGCGACTTGCAACAAAGGGGTTAGTTAGAACCATATTACTGTTATCACGTAGGGAAGTCGGTAGCCGCTTTCGCGGCGTCGCACGGCGGTGCAAGCTCTCAGAAGCAAGCCCGCTTCAAATAATAAGAATTCGCAGGAAAGACAAAAATACAAACAATAACCAAATTGCCACATACGAGCCACACTGGACGAGTTAGTTCAATTCAAGATACAGAAGAGGAAGCAAGTGGATTTGCATTCCCTTTCGGGCCTTGCTCCTCCTAAAAAACCAAAATTTGGTTTGGGAGAAGTTGAAGACACCACCAACGTCGAATGAAGAAGAGTTCAATGAAAAAGAGTCATTGTGGAAACTGATGTAATCTCCTCAACGCGAAAGTACGCGCGTATCTATGGATAGTTTCAACAAAAATTTAAACCAGTATTCGATTAAAATGATTGACTTTCTTTTACCAGATTCCCGAATCCCCACCAAATTTCAAGACTGCAACAATGTGGGAAGGTGTAGACATGAGAGGGCGGCATTAATTTAATTTTCTCAAAATCATTACGTAATTAAAAATGCAGTTCTGACCATGTCATTCCAAGCCCAATTTCATCGTAAACTCGTAGATTGGCTCCAAAAGAAACCTTAGAATAAAAATTCACTTGGAGCTGCGCCCGAAGCCCCCTATTTCCACTCTTTCGGTGCATTCGCCTTGGGTCTCCTCCTCCCCCCCCCCCCCCCCCCCCCGACACAAAAAAATGGGTCATTTTTGCGTACCCCCACTAAAATTTTTACGAATACATCACTGTTGAGCAGGTCTTGAGCTCAAAACCTGCATCTTTGAGCAAGTTTTTCAAAGCGGGCGAGATCATGAGATCAGAAACAAATTAACGGAGCTATAGAAAGATTGCTGTCAAAAACATCTTAAAACTTTGCGTTTATCACAAAATTAATTAAATACTTGTTAATAAATACGTAATTTAACAAACAACACAAGAGACAGACACTGATATAGTTTGTTTTGACAAATTAATTTCTGTGATCCCGTTTGGAAAGTGCCCTAACCTTGCCAGCCAATTTTAGATAAAATTCTCCATTAAAATCTAATTTAATCGCCACAAGAAACAACCTCCGGTTAATCTCACAAACAATCTCAATGTTAAAATCATTTCCAGCTGTTTTTCAGCAATTTTTACAATTTTGAGAAAGATGCCAATTTCCAATTGGAAGAGTGAAAGAGTTGCGTGTTCGGGCAGGTAGCCTCTGATTAGTTCGTTTCATTTAAGATTGAACAAAAATATGATGTGTTTAATTGAAAAAATCCTTGATGTGTATAATTGCACTCTAGGTTTCGATCAATGCCTTTATCTGTGTAAACTAGGCTTCAGATGATTTTGTTCGTACGTCGGTTTTGATGGTAGTTTTGGATCGTCTCTTGATTTTGAAACTTTTGAACTTGTGAAACTCAATTTTGTTCAATAGTTGTGGTTGAGGTTGTGAGTTTGAAAATTGACGTAATTGCACTATTGCTGGCTTGTGGTTGAGTCCAGCTGTCAACAGTTGAAGATTGTGTTGCAAAGTGTGGAAGGGAATCGGCTTAGATGAGTGTGACACGAGTCCAACCGCATCAAACTTGTTGTCAGCTGATCATCACTCCACGCATGGTAACCCCAGTGTCGCTTGGACTTTAACAAACCCCGACTCCATACCAAAAATTCTCGCGGCTCCACGCTGTTCATTGCCGTTTCCATTGGTAACGCCTAGCCAGGCGGAATCCAGTTAGTTTACCAAAATCTTTTCAACATGATCATAACAGTCACAGATCCAACCTCGGACCAACCTCAGTCCAGCCTTTCGAGCAAGCGTACTGCAACGATGAATGTCCCTCCGAGTTCTTTGCGTTAACATCAGCACCACGAGAAATCAGAAGGTGCACAGTCTGTTCTTTTCCTGCTGACGAACTGAGGATAAGTGGTGTCGCTTCCATCTGTAACGTTTTATAAGAGTTGAGATGCAGAATCTAAATTTAGCTAAATCTAAGAGATTCACAACATAATACTTGCATCGTCCAAGGGGTCCACTGGAGACTGGTTGTCAATCAGATAATTGACTATGTCCACATGCCCGCCAAGAGCTGCCCAATGAATGGGCAAGCGTTTGTTCTAGAAAGAAAATTATAGGTTATGTGTTAGCCAAGCGAATAGTGCCAAGGTGGGCTGATAGTTTAAGCATTACAGATATAAAAAATAAATTTTACGTCATCCATCTGCGTGATAATGCTCTTGTTTTGGTGAATGCGTATCTTCAGACATTCGAAATCTCCTTTATACGACAGACCGAACGCCGACTCATCCCACTGATCAACCATCACGAATTTATTTATTGTTGCTCTCGAAGCGAAGTTGTTGATGGAACCGTGAAGGTGGCAGCACTCGTACGACGCGGAGACAGTTGAATTCTAGTAAATGTCAAACCGTTCAAACTAAACAAAAACCGTTAAATTTAAGTCGTTCCAATTCAACCCAGCTCAGGAGAGAAAATAACCAAATTAGAAGTAGACCAAACTAGAACTTAACTAGAACTAAACTAGAAGTAGACTAAACTATAATTAAATTAGAACTACACTAGAACCATACTAGAACTAAACTAGAATTAAGCTAGAACTAAACTAGAAGTAGACTAAACTAGAGCTAAACTAGAACTAAACTAGAAGTAGTCTAAACTAGAAGAAAAAGTCTGGGAGGTTTTTGCTAAAGACATGCGCAGGACGCAGAGAAACAACTTGACGCCTCGTTATGATAAAAGCTATGCTCGTCGATATTGCCGGAGCAGCGTTCAGGTAAAAAATAAATTCAAATTTTTCACAAGTGATTTCCAATAAAAAAACCGCGTCGCCGAGTTTGTATTGAATCCAGTGGCGCTCGACACTTTCACGGAGTTAACACATCACCGCAAAAGAAGCCGTTAAATTACAAACCGAGACTCTATAGTTCCTGCTGTTCTAGAAGCATAAATTTGCATCTTGCACCCAAGATAACTGGGTATCCGCAGTCCACTCAGTGATGTAATGATCAATGCACGCGAGTGTACGCAGTCCACCCAGTGATGTAGTGGTCAATGCACGCTAGTGTACGCAGTCCACCCAGTGATGTAGTGGTCAATGCACGCGGGTGTACGAAGTCCACCCAGTGAAGTAGTGGTCAATGCACGAGGGTGTACGCAGTCCACCCAGTGATGTAGTGATCAATGCACGTGGGTGTACAAAGTCCACCCAGTGATGTAGTGGTCAATGCACATGGGTGTACGCAGTCCGCCCAGTGATGTAGTGGTCAATGCTCGCGGTGTACGCAGTCCACCCAGTGATGTAGTGGTCAATGCACGCGGGTGTACGCAGTCCACCCAGTGATGTTGTGGTCAATGCACGTGGGTGTACGCAGTCCACCCTGTGATGTAGTGGTCAATGCACGCGGGTGTACGCAGTCCACCTAGTGATGAAGTGGTCAATGCACGTGGGTGTACGCAATCCACCCAGTGATGTAGTGGTCGAAGCACGCGGGTGTACGCAGTCCACCCAGTGATGTAGTGGTCAATGCACGCGGGTGTACGCAGTCCACCCAGTAATGTAGTTGTCAATGCACGCGGGTGTACGCAGTCCACCAGGTGATGTAGTGGTCAATGCACGCGGGTGTACGCAGTCCACCCAGTGATGTAATAGTCAATGCACGCGGGTGTACGCAGTCCACCCAAAGATGAAGTGGTCAATGCACGCGGGTGTACGCAGTCCACCTTATGATGTAGTGGTCAATGCACGCGAGTGTACGCAGTCCACACAGTGATGTAGTGGTCAATGCACGCGGGTCTCCACGGGACCCCGTGGAGATCGGGGTCCAAGTAGCTCATTTGGTTAGGGCAACACCCGTGTCAGGTGGAGATCAGGGTCCAAATAGCTCAATTGGTTAGAGCAACACCCGCGCCAGGTGAAGATCAGGGTCCAAGTAGCTCAATTGATTAGGGCAACACCTGCGACAGGTGGAGATCAGGGTCCAAGTAGCTCAATTGGTAAAAGCAACACCCGCGACAGGTGGAGATCGGGGTTCGAGTAGCTCAATTAGTTAGAGCAACACCCGCGACAGGTGGAGATCGGGGTCAAAGTAGCTCAATTGGTTAGAGCAACACCCGCGACAGGTGGAGATCGGGGTCTAAGTAGCTCAATTGGTTAGAGCAACACCCGCGACAGGTAAATATCGGGGTCAAAGTAGCTCAGTTGGTTAGAGCAACACCCGTGACAGGTGGAGATCGGGGTCCAAGTAGCTCAATTGGTTAGAGCAACACCCGCGACAGGTGGGGATCAGGGTCCAAGTAGCTCAATTGGTTAGAGCAACACCAGCGACAGGTGGAGATCGGGGTTTATGTAGCTCAATTGGTTAGAGCAACACCAGCGACAGGTGGAGATCAGGGTCCAAGTAGCTCCATTGGTTAGAGCAACATCCGCGACAGGTGGAGATCGGGGTTCGAGTAGCTTAATTGGTTAAAGCTACACTTGCGATAGCTGGAGATCAGGGTCCAAGTAGCTCAATTGGTTAGAGCAACACCCGCGACAGGTGAAGATCGGGGCCCAAGTAGCTCAATTGGTTAGAGCAACACCCGCAACAGGTGGAGAACGGGGTCCAAGAAACTCAATTGGTTAGAGCAACATTCGCGAGAGGTGGAGATAAGGGTCCAAGTAGCTCCATTGGTTAGAGCAACACCCGCGACAGGTGAAGATCGGGGTTCGAGTAGCTTAATTGGTTAGAGCAACACCCGCGACAGGTGGAGATCGGGGTCTAAGTAGCTAAATTGGTTAGAGCAACACCCGCGACAGGTGGAGATCGGGGTCCAAGTAGCTCAATTAGTTAAAGCAAAATCCGCGACAAGTGGAGATCGGGGTTCGAGTAGCTTAATTGGTTAAAGCAACACTTGCGATAGGTGGAGATCAGGGTCCAAGTAGCTCAATTGGTTAGAGCAGCACCCGCGACAGGTGGAGATCGGGGTCCAAGTAGCTCAATTGCTTAGAGCAACACCCGCGACAGGTGGAGATCGGGGTCCTCGTAGCTCAATTGGTTAGAGCAACACCCGTGACAGGTGGAGATCGGGATCCAAGTAGCTCAATTGGTTAGAGCAACACCCGCGACAGGTGGAGATCTGGGTCCAAGTAGCTCAATTGGTTAGAGCAACACCCGCGACAGGTGGAGATCGGGGTCCAAGAAGCTCAATTGGTTCGAGCAACACCCGCGACAGGTAGAGATCGGGGTCCAAGTAGCTTAATTGGTTAGAGCAAATCCCGCGACAGGTGGAGATCGGGGTTTAAGTAGCTTAATTGGTGAGAGCAACACCCGCAACAGGTGGAGATCGGGGTCAAAGTAGCTCAATTAGTTAGAGCAACACCCGCGACAGGTGGAGATCGGGGTCAAAGTAGCTCAATTAGTTAAAGCAACACCCGCGACAGGTGGAGATCGGGGTCCAAGTAGCTCAATTGGTTAGAGCAACACCAGCGACAGGTGGAGATCAGGGTCCAAGTAGCTCCATTGGTTAGAGCAACACCCGCGACAGGTGGAGATCGGGGTTCGAGTAGCTTAATTGGTTAGAGCAACACTTGCGATAGGTGGAGATCAGGGTCCAAGTAGCTCAATTGGTTAGAGCAACATTCGCGACTGGTGGAGATCGGGGTCCAAGAAGCTCAATTGGTTCGAGCAACACCCGCGACAGGTGGTGATTAATTTCCAAGTAGCTCAATTGGTTAGAGCAACACCCGTGACAGTTGGAGATTGGGGTCCAAGTAGCTTAATTGGTAAGAGCAACACCCGCTTCAGGTGGAGATCGGGGTCCAAGTAGCTCAATTAGTTAGAGCAACACCCACGACAGGTGGATATCGGGGTCCATTGAGCTCAATTAGTTAGAGCAACACACGCGACAGGTGGAGATCGGGGTCCAAGTAGCTCAATTGGTTAGAGCAACACCTGAGAAAGGTGGAGATCGGGGTCCAAGTAGCTCAATTGGTTAGAGCAACACCCGCGACAGGTGAAGATCGGGGTCCAAGTAGCTCAATTGATTTGAGCAACACTCGCAAAAGGTGGAGAACAGGGTCCAAGTAGCTCAATTGGTTAGAGCAACACCCGCGACAGGTGGGGATCGGGGTCCAAGTAGCTCAATTGGTTAGAGCAACACCCGCGACAGGTGGAGATCGGGGTCCAAGTACAGCAGCGTGAACAACACTAGTCCAAGCTGTGACGTGACGCCTTGCAATGCGTGGTGTGTAGAATCCTGTACGGCAGCGTGAACAACACTAGTCCAAGCTGTGACGTGACGCCTTGCAATGCGTGGTGTGTAGAATCCTGTACGGCAGCGTGAACAACACTAGTCCAAGCTGTGACGTGACGCCTTGCAATGCGTGGTGTGTAGAATCCTGTACGGCAGCGTGAACAACACTAGTCCAAGCTGTGACGTGACGCCTTGCAATGCGTGGTGTGTAGAATCCTGTACGGCAGCGTGAACAACACTAGTCCAAGCTGTGACGTGACGCCTTGCAATGCGTGGTGTGTAGAATCCTGTACGGCAGCGTGAACAACACTAGTCCAAGCTGTGACGTGACGCCTTGCAATGCGTGGTGTGTAGAATCCTGTACGGCAGCGTGAACAACACTAGTCCAAGCTGTGACGTGACGCCTTGCAATGCGTGGTGTGTAGAATCCTGTACGGCAGCGTGAACAACACTAGTCCAAGCTGTGACGTGACGCCTTGCAATGCGTGGTGTGTAGAATCCTGTACGGCAGCGTGAACAACACTAGTCCAAGCTGTGACGTGACGCCTTGCAATGCGTGGTGTGTAGAATCCTGTACGGCAGCGTGAACAACACTAGTCCAAGCTGTGACGTGACGCCTTGCAATGCGTGGTGTGTAGAATCCTGTACGGCAGCGTGAACAACACTAGTCCAAGCTGTGACGTGACGCCTTGCAATGCGTGGTGTGTAGAATCCTGTACGGCAGCGTGAACAACACTAGTCCAAGCTGTGACGTGACGCCTTGCAATGCGTGGTGTGTAGAATCCTGTACGGCAGCGTGAACAACACTAGTCCAAGCTGTGACGTGACGCCTTGCAATGCGTGGTGTGTAGAATCCTGTACGGCAGCGTGAACAACACTAGTCCAAGCTGTGACGTGACGCCTTGCAATGCGTGGTGTGTAGAATCCTGTACGGCAGCGTGAACAACACTAGTCCAAGCTGTGACGTGACGCCTTGCAATGCGTGGTGTGTAGAATCCTGTACGGCAGCGTGAACAACACTAGTCCAAGCTGTGACGTGACGCCTTGCAATGCGTGGTGTGTAGAATCCTGTACGGCAGCGTGAACAACACTAGTCCAAGCTGTGACGTGACGCCTTGCAATGCGTGGTGTGTAGAATCCTGTACGGCAGCGTGAACAACACTAGTCCAAGCTGTGACGTGACGCCTTGCAATGCGTGGTGTGTAGAATCCTGTACGGCAGCGTGAACAACACTAGTCCAAGCTGTGACGTGACGCCTTGCAATGCGTGGTGTGTAGAATCCTGTACGGCAGCGTGAACAACACTAGTCCAAGCTGTGACGTGACGCCTTGCAATGCGTGGTGTGTAGAATCCTGTACGGCAGCGTGAACAACACTAGTCCAAGCTGTGACGTGACGCCTTGCAATGCGTGGTGTGTAGAATCCTGTACGGCAGCGTGAACAACACTAGTCCAAGCTGTGACGTGACGCCTTGCAATGCGTGGTGTGTAGAATCCTGTACGGCAGCGTGAACAACACTAGTCCAAGCTGTGACGTGACGCCTTGCAATGCGTGGTGTGTAGAATCCTGTACGGCAGCGTGAACAACACTAGTCCAAGCTGTGACGTGACGCCTTGCAATGCGTGGTGTGTAGAATCCTGTACGGCAGCGTGAACAACACTAGTCCAAGCTGTGACGTGACGCCTTGCAATGCGTGGTGTGTAGAATCCTGTACGGCAGCGTGAACAACACTAGTCCAAGCTGTGACGTGACGCCTTGCAATGCGTGGTGTGTAGAATCCTGTACGGCAGCGTGAACAACACTAGTCCAAGCTGTGACGTGACGCCTTGCAATGCGTGGTGTGTAGAATCCTGTACGGCAGCGTGAACAACACTAGTCCAAGCTGTGACGTGACGCCTTGCAATGCGTGGTGTGTAGAATCCTGTACGGCAGCGTGAACAACACTAGTCCAAGCTGTGACGTGACGCCTTGCAATGCGTGGTGTGTAGAATCCTGTACGGCAGCGTGAACAACACTAGTCCAAGCTGTGACGTGACGCCTTGCAATGCGTGGTGTGTAGAATCCTGTACGGCAGCGTGAACAACACTAGTCCAAGCTGTGACGTGACGCCTTGCAATGCGTGGTGTGTAGAATCCTGTACGGCAGCGTGAACAACACTAGTCCAAGCTGTGACGTGACGCCTTGCAATGCGTGGTGTGTAGAATCCTGTACGGCAGCGTGAACAACACTAGTCCAAGCTGTGACGTGACGCCTTGCAATGCGTGGTGTGTAGAATCCTGTACGGCAGCGTGAACAACACTAGTCCAAGCTGTGACGTGACGCCTTGCAATGCGTGGTGTGTAGAATCCTGTACGGCAGCGTGAACAACACTAGTCCAAGCTGTGACGTGACGCCTTGCAATGCGTGGTGTGTAGAATCCTGTACGGCAGCGTGAACAACACTAGTCCAAGCTGTGACGTGACGCCTTGCAATGCGTGGTGTGTAGAATCCTGTACGGCAGCGTGAACAACACTAGTCCAAGCTGTGACGTGACGCCTTGCAATGCGTGGTGTGTAGAATCCTGTACGGCAGCGTGAACAACACTAGTCCAAGCTGTGACGTGACGCCTTGCAATGCGTGGTGTGTAGAATCCTGTACGGCAGCGTGAACAACACTAGTCCAAGCTGTGACGTGACGCCTTGCAATGCGTGGTGTGTAGAATCCTGTACGGCAGCGTGAACAACACTAGTCCAAGCTGTGACGTGACGCCTTGCAATGCGTGGTGTGTAGAATCCTGTACGGCAGCGTGAACAACACTAGTCCAAGCTGTGACGTGACGCCTTGCAATGCGTGGTGTGTAGAATCCTGTACGGCAGCGTGAACAACACTAGTCCAAGCTGTGACGTGACGCCTTGCAATGCGTGGTGTGTAGAATCCTGTACGGCAGCGTGAACAACACTAGTCCAAGCTGTGACGTGACGCCTTGCAATGCGTGGTGTGTAGAATCCTGTACGGCAGCGTGAACAACACTAGTCCAAGCTGTGACGTGACGCCTTGCAATGCGTGGTGTGTAGAATCCTGTACGGCAGCGTGAACAACACTAGTCCAAGCTGTGACGTGACGCCTTGCAATGCGTGGTGTGTAGAATCCTGTACGGCAGCGTGAACAACACTAGTCCAAGCTGTGACGTGACGCCTTGCAATGCGTGGTGTGTAGAATCCTGTACGGCAGCGTGAACAACACTAGTCCAAGCTGTGACGTGACGCCTTGCAATGCGTGGTGTGTAGAATCCTGTACGGCAGCGTGAACAACACTAGTCCAAGCTGTGACGTGACGCCTTGCAATGCGTGGTGTGTAGAATCCTGTACGGCAGCGTGAACAACACTAGTCCAAGCTGTGACGTGACGCCTTGCAATGCGTGGTGTGTAGAATCCTGTACGGCAGCGTGAACAACACTAGTCCAAGCTGTGACGTGACGCCTTGCAATGCGTGGTGTGTAGAATCCTGTACGGCAGCGTGAACAACACTAGTCCAAGCTGTGACGTGACGCCTTGCAATGCGTGGTGTGTAGAATCCTGTACGGCAGCGTGAACAACACTAGTCCAAGCTGTGACGTGACGCCTTGCAATGCGTGGTGTGTAGAATCCTGTACGGCAGCGTGAACAACACTAGTCCAAGCTGTGACGTGACGCCTTGCAATGCGTGGTGTGTAGAATCCTGTACGGCAGCGTGAACAACACTAGTCCAAGCTGTGACGTGACGCCTTGCAATGCGTGGTGTGTAGAATCCTGTACGGCAGCGTGAACAACACTAGTCCAAGCTGTGACGTGACGCCTTGCAATGCGTGGTGTGTAGAATCCTGTACGGCAGCGTGAACAACACTAGTCCAAGCTGTGACGTGACGCCTTGCAATGCGTGGTGTGTAGAATCCTGTACGGCAGCGTGAACAACACTAGTCCAAGCTGTGACGTGACGCCTTGCAATGCGTGGTGTGTAGAATCCTGTACGGCAGCGTGAACAACACTAGTCCAAGCTGTGACGTGACGCCTTGCAATGCGTGGTGTGTAGAATCCTGTACGGCAGCGTGAACAACACTAGTCCAAGCTGTGACGTGACGCCTTGCAATGCGTGGTGTGTAGAATCCTGTACGGCAGCGTGAACAACACTAGTCCAAGCTGTGACGTGACGCCTTGCAATGCGTGGTGTGTAGAATCCTGTACGGCAGCGTGAACAACACTAGTCCAAGCTGTGACGTGACGCCTTGCAATGCGTGGTGTGTAGAATCCTGTACGGCAGCGTGAACAACACTAGTCCAAGCTGTGACGTGACGCCTTGCAATGCGTGGTGTGTAGAATCCTGTACGGCAGCGTGAACAACACTAGTCCAAGCTGTGACGTGACGCCTTGCAATGCGTGGTGTGTAGAATCCTGTACGGCAGCGTGAACAACACTAGTCCAAGCTGTGACGTGACGCCTTGCAATGCGTGGTGTGTAGAATCCTGTACGGCAGCGTGAACAACACTAGTCCAAGCTGTGACGTGACGCCTTGCAATGCGTGGTGTGTAGAATCCTGTACGGCAGCGTGAACAACACTAGTCCAAGCTGTGACGTGACGCCTTGCAATGCGTGGTGTGTAGAATCCTGTACGGCAGCGTGAACAACACTAGTCCAAGCTGTGACGTGACGCCTTGCAATGCGTGGTGTGTAGAATCCTGTACGGCAGCGTGAACAACACTAGTCCAAGCTGTGACGTGACGCCTTGCAATGCGTGGTGTGTAGAATCCTGTACGGCAGCGTGAACAACACTAGTCCAAGCTGTGACGTGACGCCTTGCAATGCGTGGTGTGTAGAATCCTGTACGGCAGCGTGAACAACACTAGTCCAAGCTGTGACGTGACGCCTTGCAATGCGTGGTGTGTAGAATCCTGTACGGCAGCGTGAACAACACTAGTCCAAGCTGTGACGTGACGCCTTGCAATGCGTGGTGTGTAGAATCCTGTACGGCAGCGTGAACAACACTAGTCCAAGCTGTGACGTGACGCCTTGCAATGCGTGGTGTGTAGAATCCTGTACGGCAGCGTGAACAACACTAGTCCAAGCTGTGACGTGACGCCTTGCAATGCGTGGTGTGTAGAATCCTGTACGGCAGCGTGAACAACACTAGTCCAAGCTGTGACGTGACGCCTTGCAATGCGTGGTGTGTAGAATCCTGTACGGCAGCGTGGACAACACTAGTCCAAGCTGTGACGTGACGCCTTGCAATGCGTGGTGTGTAGAATCCTGTACGGCAGCGTGAACAACACTAGTCCAAGCTGTGACGTGACGCCTTGCAATGCGTGGTGTGTAGAATCCTGTACGGCAGCGTGAACAACACTAGTCCAAGCTGTGACGTGACGCCTTGCAATGCGTGGTGTGTAGAATCCTGTACGGCAGCGTGAACAACACTAGTCCAAGCTGTGACGTGACGCCTTGCAATGCGTGGTGTGTAGAATCCTGTACGGCAGCGTGAACAACACTAGTCCAAGCTGTGACGTGACGCCTTGCAATGCGTGGTGTGTAGAATCCTGTACGGCAGCGTGAACAACACTAGTCCAAGCTGTGACGTGACGCCTTGCAATGCGTGGTGTGTAGAATCCTGTACAGCAGCGTGAACAACACTAGTCCAAGCTGTGACGTGACGCCTTGCAATGCGTGGTGTGTAGAATCCTGTACGGCAGCGTGAACAACACTAGTCCAAGCTGTGACGTGACGCCTTGCAATGCGTGGTGTGTAGAATCCTGTACGGCAGCGTGAACAACACTAGTCCAAGCTGTGACGTGACGCCTTGCAATGCGTGGTGTGTAGAATCCTGTACGGCAGCGTGAACAACACTAGTCCAAGCTGTGACGTGACGCCTTGCAATGCGTGGTGTGTAGAATCCTGTACGGCAGCGTGAACAACACTAGTCCAAGCTGTGACGTGACGCTCGCAATGCGTGGTGAACCGTTGTTTTATGGTATTTTATGGTATTCTATGGTATTCTTTGGTATTCTATGGTGTTCTTTAGTATTCAATGATATTGTATGGTATTGTATGGTATTCTTTGGTATTCTATGGTATTCTTTGGTATTCTATGGTGTTCTTTAGTATTCAATGATATTGTATGGTATTGTATGGTATTCTTTGGTATTCTATGGTATTCTTTGGTATTCTATGGTGTTCTTTAGTATTCAATGATATTGTATGGTATTGTATGGTATTCTTTGGTATTCTATGGTATTCTTTGGTATTCTATGGTGTTCTTTAGTATTGAATGATATTGTATGGTATTGTATGGTATTCTTTGGTATTATATGGTATTCTTTGGTATTCTATGGTGTTCTTTAGTATTCAATGATATTGTATGGTATTGTATGGTATTCTTTGGTATTCTATGGTATTCTTTGGTATTCTATGGTGTTCTTTAGTATTCAATGATATTGTATGGTATTGTATGGTATTGTATGGTATTCTTTGGTATTCTATGGTATTCTTTGGTATTCTATGGTGTTCTTTAGTATTCAATGATATTGTATGGTATTGTATGGTATTGTATGGTATTCTTTAGTATTCAATGATATTGTATGGTATTGTATGGTATTCTTTGGTATTCTATGGTATTCTTTGGTATTCTATGGTGTTCTTTAGTATTCAATGATATTGTATGGTATTGTATGGTATTCTTTGGTATTCTATGGTATTCTTTGGTATTCTATGGTGTTCTTTAGTATTCAATGATATTGTATGGTATTGTATGGTATTGTATGGTATTCTTTGGTATTCTATGGTATTCTTTGGTATTCTATGGTGTTCTTTAGTATTCAATGATATTGTATGGTATTGTATGGTATTGTATGGTATTCTTTGGTATTCTATGGTATTCTATGGTGTTCTTTAGTATTCAATGATATTGTATGGTATTGTATGGTATTCTTTGGTATTCTATGGTATTGTTTGGTATTCTTTGGTGTTCTTTAGTATTTTATGATATTGTTTGGTATTGTATGGTATTCTTTGGTATTCTATGGTATTGTTTGGTATTCTATGGTGTTCTTTAGTATTTTATGATATTGTTTGGTATTGTATGGTATTCTTTGGTATTCTATGGTATTGTTTGGTATTCTAAGGTGTTCTTTAGTATTTTATTATATTGTTTGGTATTGTATGGTATTCTTTGGTATTCTATGGTATTGTTTGGTATTCTATGGTGTTCTTTAGTATTCTATGATATTGTTTTGTATTGTTTGGTATTCTTTGGTATTCTATGGTATTGTTTGGTATTCTATGGTATTGTTTAGTATTCTATGATATTGTTTGGTATTGTATGATATTCTTTGGTATTGTATGGTTTTGTTTGGTATTCTATGGTGTTCTTTAGTATTTTATGACATTGTTTGGTATTGTATGGTATTGCATAGCTGTGGTCCTTTTAAGAGGCATTGGATAGAGCATCAAAGAAAACTCGAGACACGTTTAAACCAAAATGCTCACTCCCTCCAAATCTTAAGGTGCCGTTAGGCAGCGGGTACTGCTAGTACATCTTATTAAATATTAAATAAAGCATTGTGACGTCATCGGGGATGAATAAGAATCCAAGTGACCACAGCACGCACCGCTCGCCACTGGCGACTGAATCCTCGTGGGTTGGGATTTAAGACTTTGCCCTGATGTTAGCCCCTTCCCCTTCCCCTACACGAGCTGGTGCGGCCGAGTTGATAATAATTCTGTTTTTATTGAGGCAGTTAAAAGTTTGCTCGTCGGACCGCGTAAAAAAGATATACCTTGCGATTTTTTTTTGAGAGTTTTTTTATAAAACCTCTCTCAGATCTGAAAGGAAATAACGCTAGTTCAGAACTTGGACACAATTCATTTTATTTTGAATGAAATCTGAGTCCAAACAGTTCAAGCAAGATTTGCTTTCTGTTTACAAATGTTAGAACTTGACTTGTCCAAACGTTGATTTGTTGTCAAGTTATCATAATTCGATACCGGAAGTGTTTAAAACGTCATTAATTCCTGGAATATTAAAGCATTGAATTGTTGTTCACTTTTAAAACAAAACAAACATTGCACTGAGTGAATTACAAATGAAATGCCAAGAACTGTTGTTTGAAGTGAAGTACTTGTTCCATCATCCGCTAGCCGTGTCGTTGAAATGCATCGCCTTCTGAATCGCTGCTAATTAGCCTTGTGCCCGCCAAATAGATTCTCTCATCGGTCGCCTCGCTTCCGTAGTGCAGGGACACACCACCAATAGCGCTAGTGTTTGCTCGGATCTCATAAAGATGTATACCCCTTCATGGAGACGCATTTATAAACAAAATAGGCTCAGAAAATAGCTTTAATAGCTCTTCAATATTAAGTCATTGTAGCTTTATTGGTTGTATAACTGCGCACTGTGTTGAAACAGATCATGTGGCACTGGTCTAAAGACTTCGGTTAATAATTGATTTAGAATGAAGATCCTAACCTAGCCTAAGAGGAAGGAGGAGAAGCCCGGTGCCGGCACGAAGCCTACTCCTGTTGAAGAGCACCAAGGGGACCACCGGCTTAACGTCCCTTCCGAAGGACGGTACAAAGTGAACAGCAGGATTCCTCCACATATCCATGCTGTCGAGAGATGAGAAGCAAGGCGAGTGAAGTTGCTGTACTAACTTTCATCCCTCCAACCTCTCTCCCGAACAGAACTGGCCATGTGTATGATGGTCACCCATCCAATACCTGACCCAGCGCAGTTTTGCTTAACTTTCATCCCTCCAACCTCTCTTCTGAACATAACTGGCCATGTGTATGATGATCACCCATCCAATACCTGACTCAGCACAGTGTTGCTTAACTTTCATTCCTCCAACCTCTCTCCCTAACAGAACTGGTCATGTGTGTGATGGTCACCGATCCAATACCTGACCCAGCACAGTGTTACTTAACTTCGGGGATCTAACGATTTAACATTTAACGGTTTAACATTAGCGCTATGGTAGTACAGTTTAGCATTAGCGCTATGGTAGTACAGTTTAGCATTAGCGCTATGGTAGTACAGTTCAACATTAGCGCTATGGTAGTACAGTTTAACATTAGCGCTATGATAGTACAGTTTAACATTAGCGCTATGGTAGTACAGTTCAACATTAGCGCTATGGTAGTACAGTTTAACATTAGCGCTATGGTAGTACAGTTTAACATTAGCGCTATGGTAGTACAGTTTAACATTAGCGCTATGGTAGTACAGTTTAACATTAGCGCTATGGTAGTACAGTTTAACATTAGCGCTATGGTAGTACAGTTTAACATTAGCGCTATGGTAGTACAGTTCAACATTAGCGCTATGGTAGTACAGTTTAACATTAGCGCTATGGTAGTACAGTTTAACATTAGCGCTATGGTAGTACAGTTTAACATTAGCGCTATGTTAGTACAGTTTAACATTAGCGCTATGTTAGTACAGTTTAACATTAGCGCTATGTTAGAACAGTTTAACATTAGCGCTATGGTAGTACAGTTTAACATTAGCGCTATGTTAGTACAGTTTAACATTAGCGCTATGGTAGTACAGTTTAACATTAGCGCTATGGTAGTACAGTTTAACATTAGCGCTATGATAGTACAGTTTAACATTAGCGCTATGGTAGTACCGTTGAGTGTAGGTTATAGGTAGAGTTTCAACGTCAATGTTAAAGTCTCTGCGTGAAAAATGACTACCTTACCGACAAAAATGCAGAGTACCGGAAGTTCACGTTAAGTGGAGCCACTGTCGTATGAAATTTAATTTCGATATTTATCGTATTTACTCGCTTCTTAATATTGTTACGTGTATATCAATCGTTGAGGTAAACATTGATGAAGATTTTTTGAGCATGAAAAGTTTCAAAAGTGAGTTAACCTACGAGAAATATCGAAATTAAAATTCATACGACAGTGGCTCCACTTAACGTGAACTTCCGGTACTCTGCATTTTTGTCGGTAAGGTAGTCATTTTTCACGCAGAGACTTTAACATTGACGTTGAAACTCTACCTATATCCTACACTCAACGGTAGTACAGTTTAACATTAGCGCTATGATAGTACAGTTTAACATTAGCGCTATGGTAGTACAGTTTAACATTAGCGCTTTGGTAGTACAGTTTAACATTAGCGCTATGTTAGTACAGTTTAACATTAGCGCTATGGTAGTACAGTTTAACATTAGCGCTATGGTAGTACAGTTTAACATTAGCGCTATGATAGTACAGTTTAACATTAGCGCTATGATAGTACAGTTTAACATTAGCGCTATGGTAGTACAGTTCAACATTAGCGCTATGGTAGTACAGCTTAACATTAGCGCTATGTTAGTACAGTTTAACATTAGCGCTATGGTAGTACAGTTTAACATTAGCGCATTGGTTGTCGCTTCCTATGAGTAGAAACATGTCTCTGAGGTGAATGTTCACCTCTATGCAGCGAAGGGTTGTGATATTATGGAAATAGTTCGATACGGTGTCGATGCTATGGTTTCCCCATTAGCGCGGGGAAGGGTGTGAAAAAGTGAACACCAGGACCCACTGGGAGCAACCAGATCCCGTGGACAGATACTGATATGTCGCCCACCCCCCTCCACCCCACCACTCCCACAACAATCTCATCCCAACACGTTCTTTGCTAATCACATAGCAAGCAATTAGCAACGCCAATAAAAACATATCTACACCCAAAGTGTATCCTTTTATCACAATCATACACAACCAAACACAACCAAAACACAACCAACCAAACACAACCAAACACAACCAAACACAACCAAACACAACCAAACACAATTAAACACAACCAACCAAACACAACCAACCAAACACAACCAACCAAACACAACCAACCAAACACAACCAACCAAAACACAACCAACCAAACACAACCAAACACAACCAACCAAACACAACCAACCAAAACACAACCAACCAAACACAACCAACCAAACACAACGAAACACAACAAAACGACGCAGAGATCGACCGCGCGGTGGTGGACTGCGATCTTTTAACTGCGTCCATCTCCTGTAATTGCCATGCAACAACGAATAGGTGCTTCCCTACCCGTGCCAGGACCTTTCAGTGGCGTACAGCGCGTGAACCATGGTTCTTGGTGCTGTTGGTCAGGAGCAGCCAACACAGTGTGTTAAAGTGACAAGGCTAAGCGGTGGCCGGTCCTTGGTGCTGTTGGACAGGAGCAGCCAACACAGTGTGTCAAAGTGACAAGGCTAAGCGGTGGCCGGTCCTTGGTGCTGTTGGACAGGAGCAGCCAACACAGTGTGTCAAAGTGACAAGGCTAAGCGGTGGCCGGTCCTTGGTGCTGTTGGATAGGAGCAGCCAACACAGTGTGTCAAAGTGACAAGGCTAAGCGGTGGCCGGTCCTTGGTGCTGTTACACAGGAGCAGCCAACACAGTGTGTCAAAGTGACAAGGCTAAGCGGTGGCCGGTCCTTGGTGCTGTTAGATAGGAGCAGCCAACACAGTGTGTCAAAGTGACAAGGCTAAGCGGTGACCGGTCCTTGGTGCTGTTGGACAGGAGCAGCCAACACAGTGTGTCAAAGTGACAAGGCTAAGCGGTGGCCGGTCCTTGGTGCTGTTGGACAGGAGCAGCCAACACAGTGTGTCAAAGTAACAAGGCTAAGCGGTGGCCGGTCCTTGGTGCTGTTGGACAGGAGCAGCCAACACAGTGTGTCAAAGTTACAAGGCTAAGCGGTGGCCGGTGCTTGGTGCTGTTGGACATGAGCAGCCAACACAGTGTGTCAAAGTGACAAGGCTAAGCGGTGGCCGGTCCTTGGTGCTGTTGGACAGGAGCAGCCAACACAGTGTGTCAAAGTGACAAGGCTAAGCGGTGGCCGGTCCTTGGTGCTGTTGGACAGGAGCAGCCAACACAGTGTGTCAAAGTGACAAGGCTAAGCGGTGGCCGGTCCTTGGTGCTGTTGGACAGGAGCAGCCAACACAGTGTGTCAAAGTGACAAGGCTAAGCGGTGGCCGGTCCTTGGTGCTGTTGGACAGGAGCAGCCAACACAGTGTGTTAAAGGGACAAGGCTAAGCGGTGGCCGGTCCTTGGTGCTGTTGGACAGGAGCAGCCAACACAGTGTATCAAAGGGACAAGGCTAAGCGGTGGCTGGTCCTTGGTGCTGTTGGACAGGAGCAGCCAACACAGTGTGTCAAAGGGACAAGGCTAAGCGGTGGCCGGTCCTTGGTGCTGTTGGACAGGAGCAGCCAACACAGTGTATCAAAGGGACAAGGCTAAGCGGTGGCTGGTCCTTGGTGCTGTTGGACAGGAGCAGCCAACACAGTGTGTTAAAGTGACAAGGCTAAGCGGTGGCGGGTCTTTGGTGCTGTTGGACAGGAGCTGCCAACACAGTGTGTCAAAGTGACAAGGCTAAGCGGTGGCCGGTCCTTGGTGCTGTTGGACAGGAGCAGCCAACACAGTGTGTCAAAGTGACAAGGCTAAGCGGTGGCCGGTCCTTGGTGCTGTTGGACAGGAGCAGCCAACACAGTGTGTCAAAGTGACAAGGCTAAGCGGTGGCCGGTCCTTGGTGCTGTTGGATAGGAGCAGCCAACACAGTGTGTTAAAGTGACAAGGCTAAGCGGTGGCCGGTCCTTGGTGCTGTTGGACAGGAGCAGCCAACACAGTGTGTCAAAGTGACAAGGCTAAGCGGTGGCCGGTCCTTGGTGCTGTTGGATAGGAGCAGCCAACACAGTGTGTCAAAGTGACAAGGCTAAGCGGTGGCCGGTCCTTGGTGCTGTTGGATAGGAGCAGCCAACACAGTGTGTTAAAGTGACAAGGCTAAGCGGTGGCCGGTCCTTGGTGCTGTTGGACAGGAGCTGCCAACACAGTGTGTCAAAGTGACAAGGCTAAGCGGTGGCCGGTCCTTGGTGCTGTTGGACAGGAGCAGCCAACACAGTGTGTCAAAGTGACAAGGCTAAGCGGTGGCCGGTCCTTGGTGCTGTTGGATAGGAGCAGCCAACACAGTGTGTCAAAGTGACAAGGCTAAGCGGTGGCCGGTCCTTGGTGCTGTTGGATAGGAGCAGCCAACACAGTGTGTTAAAGTGACAAGGCTAAGCGGTGGCCGGTCCTTGGTGCTGTTGGACAGGAGCAGCCAACACAGTGTGTCAAAGTGACAAGGCTAAGCGGTGGCCGGTCCTTGGTGCTGTTGGATAGGAGCAGCCAACACAGTGTGTCAAAGTGACAAGGCTAAGCGGTGGCCGGTCCTTGGTGCTGTTGGACAGGAGCAGCCAACACAGTGTGTTAAAATGACAAGACTAAGCGGTGGTATTTACCCCACGCAAAGAGTTCGGTGTAGTTCGGGTTCTTCCGCCACTGGGCCATGCGAGCAGCGGCGCCCGCGGCGAAGAATGCCGATATTAAAACGGAGATCGCCACAATTTATATTGCCGCGTGGTCCAGGGCCTAGCAGCCGGGAAAACTGTCCGCTGTGCCGGAAAACTCGGGAAATCAAACATTTCCCAGTTGGGTGAACCACCCCAGTTATTGTTGTTGTTGTTGTTCTCGTCGTCTAAATAAACTGGTCCTGCGTGTGACGTGGTTTCCAGTGCAATGAACAATTGAAATATTAAAAGTAGTAATCAAATGATGATATTTCTCTAAAATGTTGCCTCCCAGCGTGGACTGAGTTGTCATGCGGCTTTACTGAACCAAGGAAGACTCGACACTTTAATATCTTGATGGAGAAATGAAATATCTGTGAATCGAAATGACAGCTGAAAGTCAATGTTCGAGCGAAATAAGTAACGGTTTTGTCCGACAACTCGAATAACGGCTCAACATTTGCAACGTAGATTAGCACAAGTTTAAAACATTGACTGCCGCCAATATAATTGTATATGAAGTAACACAACAATATTTTATTACAACAACAATACCTCTTAAACAATACATTTCAACGTATTTATTATTATTATTATTTGTGCCTCGAGTTTGCTTGCAAAATTTCTGAAAGTAATTTAATAAAAATTAAACTGATTTTTAGCTTCGCTTGGGTCGATATTTGTGTAATCAGCAATTGTTAATCTTCCAGCACATGTTTTACAAAACTATCCATCAAACCATTCTGTTGATTCAAGACGGTCACCGGACCCGCTCTGTATTGCTTAACCTCATTAATCTTTCAAACCACCGAGCTAACAAATAGGAGGCGCACAACTCTGCACCCGGTCTGGAGGGATGATGACGGGGTGATGAGGGGATGATGAGGGGGTGATGAGGGGATGATGAGGGGATGATGAGAGGGTGATGAGGGGCGAGGAGGGGATGATGAGGGGGTGATGAGGGGCGAGGAGGGGATGATGAGGGGGTGATGAGGGGGTGATGAGGGGATGATGAGGGGGTGATGAGGGGATGATGAGGGGGCGATGAGGGGATGATGAGGGGGTGATGAGGGGGTGATGAGGGGATGATGAGAGGGTGATGAGGGGTTGATGAGGGGGCGATGAGGGGGTGATGAGGGGATGATGAGAGGGTGATGAGGGGATGATGAGGGGGCGATGAGGGGGTGATGAAGGGTGATGAGGGGGTGATGAGAGGGTGATGAGGGGATGATGAGGTGATGATGGAAGGAGGGAGGGAGGATGTTTCACCCCTGATAGCGTCTTCTCTGCTAGCGTCAAGACGCGAGATAAAACAACAGCAAGACGCTATTGCGAAGTCACCTCGGTAAATCAAGCCGCACTGCACGGCAATATGTTGCCTAATTTATGATTGTTATCTCTGTCAGACACGCAGCGGCTGCCTATCTTCTCGCTCTCTTGCACTCACAGCGTAGCTGGTATCTGATGCTGGAAGCTGCCGCTACGGGCTTGTTTTTGAAATTAGATGGAGTTTTGGTGGCTGGTGGTTGGGTTGGGTTGGGTTGGGTTGGGTTGGGTTGGGGTGAGGAGGGGGTCTGCAATTGGTTTATGTCGCAATTAGAATTATACGGGAGTGATCGTATATGAATATCGTGTTTTAGTTGCCGCATGCCTGGCGCATAGAATTGAGATAAGTTCTAGCGAAGTTGGTTTCTATTCTAGTTTTTCTTCTGCTCGTTGCTTCTTTTTGTTTTTACTCACACTTTTACAAATATTGTTGTTCACTTTGTGTTCGATGGAGCGACGATCGATGTGACACTGGAAATATGTTGGCCATCGTTTCCCGCCAGATTCAAACAAGAGTTCAGAATTGAGATAAATCGCAGTCAATTGTTTCTTCATCAATTCATTTAGATCTGGTTTTCCTAAAACCTCGCCCCTCAGTTGCAATGTTTGTTGAAACTGTTGCTATGACAACTAATGGTCAGACCTCGGTCCGTAGCCCATCAAACAGGCTCAGCGTTAAATTGTGTATGTATAAGTTTAATGCTTGAATACTTGATACGCTTGAATGCTTTCAGCTTGTTTTAAAGCAGCTTCAAATATCACGGCAAGCTTGATCGTATTCCACGGGATATGAAACAAAGTCGACAGAACGATTATCGTAAATCGAGTCAGTCTTATGACAGTTTTGACAAATCTCTGTGCGCCTGTGAATTATAACTAGAGGCTGCCTGCATTTACACCAATCATCTCACATAACCTAACATAACCTAACATAACCTCAAATCAGCTGGCTGGATCCTATGCTCTATCTAGGTTATTTGAGATCAGCTGGCTGGATCCTATGCTCTATCCAGGTTATTTGAGATCAGCTGGCTGGATCCTATGTTCTATCCAGGTTATTTGAGATCAGCTGGCTGGATCCTATGTTCTATCCAGGTTATTTGATATCAGCTGGCTGGATCCTATGTTCTATCCAGGTTATTTGAGATCAGCTGGCTGGATCCTATGTTCTATCCAGGTTATTTAAGATCAGCTGGCTGGATCCTATGCTCTATCCAGGTTATTTGAGATCAGCTGGATGGATCCTATGCTCTATCCAGGTTATTTAAGATCAGCTGGCTGGATCCTATGCTCTATCCAGGTTATTTAAGATCAGCTGGCTGGATCCTTTCGGCTGACCTGGCTTGTCTGCCTTCATTTGTTGAAAAAATAATCCGTCTTACGAGACGTTTTATTTCCTACCGTTTATTTGAGTTGATAGGATCTAAAATAGTCTTGGTTTAGTAAAGTAACTTTGAACTTAGCTCTTATAAGAATGTGATGAAATCTTTAAACCAGCTTCTGGTTTATTCTCTGGTATAAACTTGTCATGCAATGAACGGCCGGTCCACACATTACTGCATGGGCCGCGGGGAGGGGGGAGCATAGCTAACGTATAAAATATATTGGCTAAAGAATGGCCGGCCCCTAGCATTGCTTTATATGCTATTCCTCGTAAACATGGCCGGCAAATCCCCGACATGATTTAGTCACCCTAGCTAGCACCCTGCCCGAGGGACGGTCGAACGTAATCCTGCTTTACCGACATCCTGACCATGCTTGGGGTGCGAGGGGCGGAGCTTCGTGTAAATGAATCAACAAGGCGTTGAGTCTCTTGAGAGGGTCAATGTGAGACGATGACGTCATACAATCAGAGCTCTTCTCGATTCAAACATAACATTGAGTTGAATTCAAAAACTGCCTGCAAAAAAAAATGCCGCCGAATAACTGCATTTTGAATCGGGATTATTTAATTGGAGAGGTTTAAAAACCAAAATACACCCAGCGTCATCTGGTGGCACCTACCGTTACCACGTGTTGCCGGCCTCGTTTGCTCAACAGCAAGCGCCATCGGGTGGCACCTACCGTTACCACGTGTTGCCGGCCTCGTTTGCTCAGCAGCAAGCGCCATCGGGTGGCACCAACCGTTACCACGTGTTGCCGGCCTCGTTTGCTCAGCAGCAAGCGCCATCTGGTGGCACCTACCGTTACCACGTGTTGCCGGCCTCGTTTGCTCAGCAGCAAGCGCCATCTGGTGGCACCTACCGTTACCACGTGTTGCCGGCCTCGTTTGCTCAGCAGCAAGCGCCATCGGGTGGCACCTACCGTTACCACGTGTTGCCGGCCTCGTTTGCTCAGCAGCAAGCGCCATCGGGTGGCACCTACCATTACCACGTGTTGCCGGCCTCGTTTGCTCAGCAGCAAGCGCCATCGGGTGGCACCTGCCATTACCACGTGTTGCCGGCCTCGTTTGCTCAGCAGCAAGCGCCATCTGGTGGCACCTGCCGTTACCACGTGTTGCCGCCCTCGTTTGCTCAGCAGCAAGCGCCATCGGGTGGCACCTACCGTTACCACGTGTTGCCGGCCTCGTTTGCTCAGCAGCAAGCGCCATCAGGTGGCACCTACCGTTACCACGTGTTGCCGGCCTTGTTTGCTCAGCAGCAAGCGCCATCGGGTGGCACCTACCGTTACCACGTGTTTCCGGCCTCGTTTGCTCAGCAGCAAGCGCCATCGGGTGGCACCTACCGTTACCACGTGTTGCCGGCCTCGTTTGCTCAGCAGCAAGCGCAATCGGGTGGCACCTGCCGTTACCACGTGTTGCCGGCCTCGTTTGCTCAGCAGCAAGTTTAATATTAACGCTGGATCTCTGTGTTTATCTATAAACTCGATGGCAGAATTATTTAAAATGAGACTTGAGTTGTGGTGGAGCAGTTTGTTAATTCAAGGTCTGATGTATTTCTAAGCGGAGGAAATGAACGGAAAGCCGAGATTGCTAAGCGCGATTTTGTTCTTAAATTAAATGGACTAAATCCTGTATTTATTAAAAGAGGAAATATTCTCGAGTCCCCCACGATGAGGAATTGCCCGGCGCTGAAACGATTCGATTGGTAAAATCGCGGCCATTGTTTAGTTCCCATTCCAGCTCCGGATGTTGGACAGGGTCGCCATTGTTTAGCGTCTCGCCTTCGTTTCCGGTTTAGTCGATCGAGGTCTTGTGCTGCAGAGTAAACCGTTACTTTATCGAGGGTCAAATGATTTAAAGCTTTACAGTGAAATATTTCAGTTTTAAATGGCAATTCTCTTGACTTGAATAGAAAGCTGAGAAAATGTGGTTGAGAGTTGAAACTATGAACCTTACTAATGTTGATAACACGTAGACTTCACGTAGGTTAACACACAAGACTTATATAATTCATAAATTAAAGAAAATTTCCAGTTTTACCAGTTTCAGTCAACATCACTAAAAAGACTGCACAATAACTTGCTTCTGCCTACACTTGACTAATTTTCACTTAAAAAAACTATTACTTTCTAAAATTAAATTACCTTATTTTATATTTTCTAGCCTAGAAATGCTCAGAACCGAAATTGCCGAGAAGAATAACACGAATAACCTCCAGCCTCTTTCCCGGTCATGTGTATGATGGTCACCCATCCACTACCTGACCCAGCGCAGTGTTGCTTAACTTTCATCCCTCCAACCTCTCTCCCGAACAGAACTGGTCATGTGTATGATGGTCACCCATCCACTACCTGACCCAGTGCAGTGTTGCTTAACTTTCATCCCTCCAACCTCTCTCCCGAACAGAACTGGTCATGTGTATGATGGTCACCCATCCACTACCTGACCCAGCGCAGTGTTGCTTAACTTTCATCCCTCCAACCTCTCTCCCGAACAGAACTGGTCATGTGTATGATGGTCACCCATCCACTACCTGACCCAGTGCAGTGTTGCTTAACTTTCATCCCTCCAACCTCTCTCCCTAACAGAACTGGTCATGTGTTTGATGGTCACCCATCCACTACCTGACCCAGCGCAGTGTTGCTTAACTTTTATCCCTCCCAGCTGTGTTAGAATGAAGGTCTGGCGTAGGGACGGTATTTACTCTGAAGAGACCAGCTCTGCTTCAATCACATAACAATGTTTTCCTTCTAAGCAACTCTAGGACATCATACAGAGGTCACGAAAACTTGCAACTATTTCCAACTTTAGCAGTCGGGGCCCAATCACAAAGCCAGCATCGATTTACCTTTGCGCTGAGTTTGTCTAAATTGGAATCCGTTTGAAGAAAGCAGTTTGTAAAGTTAGGTCCTCGTTGAAAGCAGTCCTGGGTTCAAGTCGAGGCCAGGTACAAGGATTATATTGTTGAGAGATGTTATCAAAGTGCAGTGGAACGTGTGGACAGAATCTTGCTTGAGATGCTTGTCGCCAGATAGCGCTGCTGACGCTCGAAGAATAGCTCTTGCATCTGCTGAGAAGATTGCTTATTTGAAGACGATGTTCAACAGCGACTTTTCTTCTTCTATGACAAACTCAAGAATTTTAAACGTTGTTTTAGTGACGTCATTTGTTTGCTGTAATCCTGCCGATCTAGCCAAGCCTGGCACTAAAACTACCGAAGAATTCAGTATTATTATATTTTAAAAATTATTGAACTCACAACATTTTGTTTAAAGTGACATAATTTTTATTCTCCAGCCATAATCTCCATTCTACAACTAACACAAAAAAAATCAAACGCAGCATTGCCAACTCTCTGTAGGTGGACACTTAATAAGCCACAAAAACAGCTGCCGCAGCGAAGCAAAGCGCGAGCCAAATTAGCCGCCATCTGTCGGCTAGTGGCACCAACTTGCCAAGAACTGTCCCTCGCCAAGCTCGATCTGTCATCCACACAGAGACCCCTTGATAATCCCTCCGCCACTAGGAGGTCACGAACACGTGACAGATTACCCCATTAACATCATCAGCCTGCCTAGCGGCCGGACTTGGCAACAATCCCTCCCTCCAACCTCCCTCCAATCTCACTCCTACTGGCTGCTTGCCGGGACCGGTGATACCCAGACAAGTAAAGAATGCTGATTTACTGGCAACGTTAGTGATATTAGGTCCAACGTTGGCCACTGCATTGTTGCATTGTTGCATTGTTGTCATGGTGATGATGTAAACACAGCGTTTTGTATGTTCAAATCCAGGGTTGCCACCTTGGAACAGTGGCGTGCGGTTGAGTAAAGAGGCAGGAAGGTAAGCTAAAGATTTGGAAGAACTAGCGAACATCAAATCTCATAAGATCCAGCCAGCTAATCTCAAATAACCTGAATAGAGCATAGGATCTAGCCAGCTGATCTCAAATAACCTGGAAAAGCATAGGATCCAGCCAGCTGATCACAAATAACCTGCATAGAGCATAGGATCCAGCAAGCTGATCTCAAATAACCTGGATAGAACATAGGATCTAGCCAGCTGATCTCAAATAACCTGGAAAGAGCATGGGATAAAGCCAGCTGATCACAAATAACCTGGATAGAACATAGGATCCAGCCAGCTGATCTCAAATAACCTGGATAGAGCATAGGATCCAGCAAGCTGATCTCAAATAACCTAGATAGAGCATAGGATCCAGCCAGCTGATCTCAAATAACCTGGATAGAGCATAGGATCCAGCCAGCTGATTGCAAATAACCTGGATAGAACATAGGATCCAGCAAGTTGATCTTAATTAACCTGGATAGAGCATAGGATCCAGCCAGCTTATCTCAAATAATCTGGATAGAGCATAGGATCCAGCCAGCTGATCTCAAATAACCTGGATAGAGCATAGGATCCAGCCAGCTGATTGCAAATAACCTGGATAGAGCATAGGATCCAGCCAGCTGATCTTTAATAACCTGGATAGAACATAGGATCCAGCCAGCTGATCAGCTGATAACCTGGATAGAGCATAGGATCCAGCCAGCTGATTGCAAATAACCTGGATAGAACATAGGATCCAGCCAGCTGATCTCAAATAACCTAGATAGAGCATAGGATCCAGCCAGCAGATCTCAAAAACTTGGACCCTATTGCAACCGGTATATCGGTTATCCCCGACGCTACGCCACTGAGCTCGTCACGCTCAAGGAATGCAGGAATCCAGGAAGATTGAGTGAGATTAGAGGAGCGAGAGTCCAGACATTGCATTTAGGGGTCGGTCCTTGACAGACAAAGAAGAACAAGTGATGAATAGCGTCGTGTATCACGGTCAGTTGACCGCCATTGTTTAAATCAATGATTTGTGTGCTGTCAGTGCTTCATGTGTCACAATATTGTTGTCATGGAAAACTCAGAGTCGACTAACGCAGTCCAGAGTCGATGTTGAATGTTGATGTTGAATGTTGATGTTAATGCAGTCATTTCAATTGAAGTGTACCATTGAAAAATATTACAACAATACGATGCGTAATAATTCACGTGAGCGAGTCTCGTTACGCAGCTTGGTTGAATTATAGGCGTTGTTTAACGACGCACTGGTTTGGCCACGCGCCACGTGACGATGTTAAGACAGAACGCGTTGGTCACCCATCCAATGTCTCACTAAAAACCGTGTTGCTTAACTTGGACATTGAACACTAAAGCAAAACTTTTGGGATTAAAACTAAAACTAGCAGTACCCGCTGACTAACGGCACCTGAAGATTTTGAGGGAGTGTGCATTTTGGTTTAAATGTAAAGCCTCTTATACCTGTAATACCATATTATACCAAACAATACCATAGAATACCATACATAACGATACAATGCTATATAATACCATAGAAAGATAAATAACACCATAAAATACCATTGAATACCATACAATACCATAGAAAACTTTGACAGTTCTGAAACAATGTCAAACAACTTAATTACCAAAGAAACTTACATTTTGTCAATTTTAAGTGCTTATCCGTTCATTAAACATGTTTTTAGTAAGATCTGGTGGAGATGTAAAAGGTATTTCACAAGTTTCACTCTCTAAGAAAAATTTCAAGAAATCATACACGGAAACCTTTTGACAGCCAACGTCGTTTGTTTTCAAAATTGTCATTCAATGACTGTCAATGATTCAACGATTGAATGATGATTGAATGATGATCGATTGATTGAATGATTGTGTTCAATGATTGTCATTGTGACTTTGGAATTCGCAGAGTTTACCCAATGCAGTGACCCCGAGTGACATAAGCGGCAAATTTCAAATAAAATAAATGGGGGTACTGAATGGTATAACATGGTTCTTTTGGTTGTTGTCCCATTAGAGGCCTTACATTTAAACCAAAATCCCACTTCCTCAAAATCTTAAGCGGCCGTAAGGCAGCGGGGCCTGCTAGTACCATATGATAGGGGAGACTGGGGCTAGTTGTTACAATCTTAAGCGGCCGTTAGGCAGCGGGGCCTGCTAGTACCATATGATAGGGGAGACTGGGGCTAGTTGTTACAATCTTAAGCGGCCGTAAGGCAGCGGGGCCTGCTAGTACCATATGATAGGGGAGACTGGGGCTAGTTGTTACAATCTTAAGCGGCCGTTAGGCAGCGGGGCGTGCTAGTACCATATGATAGGGGAGACTGGGGCTAGTTGTTACAATCTTAAGCGGCCGTTAGGCAGCGGGGCCTGCTAGTACCATATGATAGGGGAGACTGGGGCTAGTTGTTACAATTTCGACGTTTGATTTTTTTGTGGACATTTAACAAAATTTTCAATGATTTTAAATTTGGCAATGTATTTGCACATATTTTGACTAATAGAAAGAATTTTTATAACATTGATAATTATTTTAATAGACAAGTGATAATGTATAATTTGCCTGATTGTAAAGTGTAACAACTTTCCCGTTGTCGGGGCTAGTTGTTACAGGTCAGGTGCTAGTTGTTACAGGTCAGGGGCTAGTTGTTACAGGTCAGGGGCTAGTTGTTACAGGTCAGGGGCTAGTTGATACAGGTCAGGGGCTAGTTGATACAGGTCAGGGGCTAGTTGTTACAGGTCAGGGGCTAGTTGTTACAGGTCAGGGGCTAGTTGTTACAGGTCAGGGGCTAGTTGTTACAGGTCAGAGGCTAGTTGTTACAGGTCAGGGGCTAGTTGATACAGGTCAGGGGCTAGTTGATACAGGTCAGGGGCTAATTGTTACAGGTCAGGGGCTAGTTGATACAGGTCAGGGGCTAGTTGTTACAGGTCAGGGGCTAGTTGTTACAGGTCAGGTGCTAGTTGTTACAGGTCAGGGGCTAGTTGTTACAGGTCAGGGGCTAGTTGATACAGGTCAGGGGCTAATTGTTACAGGTCAGGAGCTAGTTGTTACAGGTCAAGGGCTAATTGTTACAGGTCAGGGGCTAGTTGTTACAGGGGCTAGTTGTTACAGGTCAGGGGCTAGTTGTTACAGGTCAGGGGCTAGTTGTTACAGGTCAGGGGCTAGTTGTTACAGGGACTAGTTGATACAGGTCAGGGGCTATTTGTTACAGGTCAGGGGCTAATTGTTACAGGTCAGGGGCTAGTTGTTACAGGTCAGGGGCTAGTTGATACAGGTCAGGGGCTAGTTGATGCAGGTCAGGGGCTAGTTGTTACAGGTCAGGGGCTAGTTGATACAGGGGCTAGTTAATACAGGTCAGGGGCTAATTGCTACAGGTCAGGGGCTAGTTGTTACAGGTCAGGGGCTAGTTGTTACAGGTCAGGGGCTAGTTGATACAGGTCAGGGGCTTGTTGTTACAGGTCAAGGGCTAGTTGTTACAGGGGCTAGTTGATACAGGTCAGGGGCTAGTTGATGCAGGTCAGGGGCTAGTTGTTACAGGTCAGGGGCTAGTTGATACAGGGGCTAGTTGATACAGGTCAGGGGCTAATTGTTACAGGTCAGGGGCTAGTTGATACAGGTCAGGGGCTAGTTGATACAGGTCAGGGGCTAGTTGATGCAGGTCAGGGGCTAGTTGTTACAGGTCAGGGGCTAGTTGATACAGGTCAGGGGCTAGTTGTTACAGGTCAGGGGCGAGTTGTTACAGGTCAGGGGCTAGTTGTTACAGGTCAGGGGCTAGTTGATACAGGTCAGGGGCTAGTTGTTACAGGCCAGGGGCTAGTTGTTACAGGTCAGGGGCTAGTTGATACAGGTCAGGGGCTAGTTGATACAGGGGCTAGTTGATACAGGTCAGGGGCTAGTTGATACAGGTCAGGGGCTAGTTGATACAGGTCAGGAGCTAGTTGTTACAGGTCAGGGGCTAGTTGTTACAGGTCAGGGGCTAGTTGATACAGGTCAGGGGCTAGTTGTTACAGGCCAGGGGCTAGTTGTTACAGGTCAGGGGCTAGTTGATACAGGTCAGGGGCTAGTTGATACAGGGGCTAGTTGATACAGGTCAGGGGCTAGTTGATACAGGTCAGGGGCTAGTTGATACAGGTCAGGAGCTAGTTGATACAGGTCAGGGGCTAGTTGTTACAGGGGCTAGTTGATACAGGTCAGGGGCTAGTTGTTACAGGTCGGGGGCTAGTTGTTACAGGTCAGGGGCTAGTATATACAGGTCAGGGGCTAGTTGATTCAGGTCAGGGGCTAGTTGATACAGGTCAGGGGCTACTTGATACAGGTCAGGGGCTAATTGTTACAGGTCAGGGGCTAGTTGATACAGGTCAGGGGCTAGTTGTTACAGGTCAGGGGCTAGTTGATACAGGTCAGGGGCTAGTTGTTACAGGTCAGGGGCGAGTTGTTACAGGTCAGGGGCTAGTTGTTACAGGTCAGGGGCTAGTTGATACAGGTAAGGGGCTAGTTGTTACAGGCCAGGGGCTAGTTGTTACAGGTCAGGGGCTAGTTGATACAGGTCAGGGGCTAGTTGTTACAGGTCAGGGGCTAGTTGATACAGGGGCTAGTTGATACAGGTCAGGGGCTAGTTGATACAGGTCAGGGGCTAGTTGATACAGGTCAGGGGCTAGTTGATACAGGTCAGGGGCTAGTTGATACAGGTCAGGGGCTAGTTGTTACAGGTCAGGGGCTAGTAAATACAGGTCAGGGGCTAGTTGTTACAGGTCGGGGGCTAGTTGTTACAGGTCAGGGGCTAGTTGATAAAGGTCAGGGGCTAGTTGTTACAGGTCGGGGGCTAGTTGATACAGGTCAGGGGCTTGTTGTTACAGGTCAGGGGCTAGTTGTTACAGGTCAGGGGCTAGTTGTTACAGGTCAGGGGCTTGTTGATACAGGTCAGGGGCTAGTTGTTACAGGTCAGGGGTTAGTTAATACAGGTCAGGGGCTAGTTGTTACAGGTCGGGGGCTAGTTGTTACAGGTCAGGGGCTAGTATATACAGGTCAGGGGCTAGTTGATACAGGTCAGGGGCTAGTTGATACAGGTCAGGGGCTAGTTGATACAGGTCAGGGGCTAATTGTTACAGGTCAGGGGCTAGTTGATACAGGTCAGGGGCTATTTGATACAGGTCAGGGGCTAGTTGATACAGGTCAGGGGCTATTTGATACAGGTCAGGGGCTAGTTGTTACAGGTCAGGGGCTAGTTGATACAGGTCAGGGGCTAGTTGTTACAGGTCAGGGGCTAGTTGTTACAGGTCAGGGGCTAGTTGATACAGGTCAGGGGCTAGTTGATACAGGTCAGGGGCTAGTTGATACAGGTCAGGGGCTAGTTGATACAGGTCAGGGGCTAGTTGATACAGGTCAGGGGCTAGTTGTTACAGGTCAGGGGCTAGTTGTTACAGGTCAGGGGCTAGTTGTTACAGGTCAGGGGCTAGTTGTTACAGGTCAGGGGCTAGTTGATACAGGGGCTAGTTGTTACAGGTCAGGTGCTAGTTGATACAGGTCAGGGGCTAGTTGATACAGGTCAGGGGCTAGTTGATACAGGTCAGGGGCTAGTTGATACAGGTCAGGGGCTAGTTGATACAGGTCAGGGGCTAGTTGTTACAGGTCAGGGGCTAGTTGTTACAGGTCAGGGGCTAGTTGTTACAGGTCGGGGGCTAGTTGTTACAGGTCGGGGGCTAGTTGATACAGGTCAGGGGCTAGTTGTTACAGGTCAGGGGCTAGTTGTTACAGGTCAGGGGCTAGTTGTTACAGGTCAGGGGCTAGTTGTTACAAGTCAGGGGCTAGTTGTTACAGGTCGGGGGCTAGTTGTTACAGGTCGGGGGCTAGTTGATACAGGTCAGGGGCTAGTTGATACAGGTCAGGGGCTAGTTGTTACAGGTCGGGGGCTAGTTGATACAGGTCAGGGGCTAGTTGATACTGGTCGGGGGCTAGTTGTTACAGGTCAGGGGCTAGTTGATACAGGTCATGGGCTAGTTGTTACAGGTCAGGGGCTAGTTGATACAGGTCAGGGGCTAGTTGTTACAGGTCAGGGGCTAGTTGTTACAGGTTTGGGGGCTAGTTGTTATAGGTCAGGGGCTAGTTGATACAGGTCAGGGGCTAGTTGTTACAGGTCGGGGGCTAGTTGATACAGGTCAGGGGCTAGTTGTTACAGGTCGGGGGCTAGTCGTTACAGGTCGGGGGCTAGTTGTTACAAGTCAGGGGCTAGTTGATACAGGTCAGGGGCTTGTTGTTGCTGGAACAACAGTTGTACTGGAACAACAGTTGTACAGTTGTACTGGAACAAAAGTTGTACAGTTTTTCTGGAACAACAGTTGTACTGGAACAACAGTTGTACTGGAACAACAGTTGTACTGGAACTACAGTTGTACTGGAACAACAGTTGTACTTGGACAACAGTTGTACTGGAACAACAGTTGTACTGGGACAACAGTTGTTTTTGGACAACAGTTGTACAGTTTTACTGGAACAACAGTTGTACTGGGACAACAGTTGTACTGGAACAACAGTTGTACTGGAACAACAGTTGTACTGGAACAACAGTTGTACTGGAACAACAGTTGTACTGGAACAACAGTTGTACTGGAACAACAGTTGTACTGGAACAACAGTTGTACTGGAACAACAGTTGTACTGGAACAACAGTTGTACTGGAACAACAGTTGTACTGGGACAACAGTTGTACTGGAACAACAGTTGTACTGGAACAACAGTTGTACTGGAACAACAGTTGTACTGGAACAACAGTTGTACTGGAACAACAGTTGTACTGGAACAACAGTTGTACTGGAACAACAGTTGTACTGGAACAACAGTTGTACTGGAACAACAGTTGTACTGGAACAACAGTTGTACTGGAACAACAGTTGTACTGGAACAACAGTTGTACTGGAACAACAGTTGTACTGGAACAACAGTTGTACTGGGACAACAGTTGTACTGGAACAACAGTTGTACTGGAACAACAGTTGTACTGGAACAACAGTTGTACTGGAACAACAGTTGTACTGGAACAACAGTTGTACTGGAACAACAGTTGTACTTGGACAACAGTTGTACTGGAACAACAGTTGTACTGGAACAACAGTTGTACTGGAACAACAGTTGTACTGGAACAACAGTTGTACTGGAACAACAGTTGTACTTGGACAACAGTTGTACTGGAACAACAGTTGTACTGGAACAACAGTTGTACTGGAACAACAGTTGTACTGGGACAACAGTTGTACTGGAACAACAGTTGTACTGGAACAACAGTTGTACTGGAACAACAGTTGTACTGGAACAACAGTTGTACTGGAACAACAGTTGTACTGGAACAACAGTTGTACTGGAACAACAGTTGTACTGGAACAACAGTTGTACTGGAACAACAGTTGTACTGGAACAACAGTTGTACTGGAACAACAGTTGTACTGGAACAACAGTTGTACTGGAACAACAGTTGTACTGGAACAACAGTTGTACTGGAACTACAGTTGTACTGGAACAACAGTTGTACTGGAACAACAGTTGTACTGGAACAACAGTTGTACTGGAACAACAGTTGTACTGGAACAACAGTTGTACTGGAACAACAGTTGTACTGGAACAACAGTTGTACTGGAACAACAGTTGTACTGGAACAACAGTTGTACTGGAACAACAGTTGTACTGGAACAACAGTTGTACTGGAACAACAGTTGTACTGGGACAACAGTTGTACTGGAACAACAGTTGTACTGGAACAACAGTTGTACTGGAACAACAGTTGTACTGGAACAACAGTTGTACTTGGACAACAGTTTTGGTTTTTGAAGTTAGTTCAAGTAGTTAATCAAGTAGACATGAGTCTAAAAACCATCAGAATAAAGACGATGGTTAAGAAAAACTATTTTAACTGGGTTTTGAATGCTTAGTAGAAGGCTACTGAATTTCCCAACGTTTCGTAACATATATCTACTAGTTATTTTATCAAGGGTAAGAGCAGTCCTGACAATTTTCTAATAACTAAAGAACCACATAATATTCTAACAATTACCAAGTTAAATGTAATTCACAACCTAAGGTATTTCTTTCCACTTAGCATTGAAAACCCAGTTGAAATTGTTTTTTTTTAAACTAGTGCTAAGTTTACATCAAGTAGACATGTGTCTAGTAACAATAATAACTTGCATGTTTTTTGGAATCAATTTAAATCCACAAGATTTTGTTAACCGGACAAAAATGTCGAAGGATTGAAAAATACACAAAACTTGGTTGTAATATTCACAAAATGGCTCCCATAAACGTAAAGATTTTGTAAATCAATCTTAATAACAAAATCCTGTATTTGTAAGAATTATATTTGCTTAAAAAGCTTAGACTCCAAATAAAAATATTAACAAATGCAAAAATAAACGTGTGTTTTTACATTTTGTTGATTCCTGGTCGCTTTAATTGCTTCAAAGCGATAATAGCCTAACCAACCAACTTAATTGTCCGTTAACTTAACCGTATGTTAACGCATCCATCAGTGAACGCTACAAGTTAGGTCTTAATGAAGCAGTTGTAATCATTGATTAGTTCCTCGCTAAATGATTAATTATCTAATTAAAGGGGTTGGAAAATAAGATGGTTTCTCTCATAATGAATGGAGTTGGGTGAGATTGTGTGCGTTAATGAGATCATCTCTAGGATGTGCGTGAGACGCACCGGATCTCGGCTCGATTAGGAGGGAGGGGCTTGTGTTTGACGGCAAACTTTTCAAGCGCTGAGTCAAACGAACCGAGTTCGATGCTCTGTGCCGGGCACTGGAGTTTCTTTCACAAATAATTGCTACAAATCCCGAGGGACCCTCACCTCCCCTCCCCCTTCCCCTCTGGAGGGATGAAGTTGGGAACGGGAAGGGATCGCGTTCTGTCGGGGAAGATCAAAGAGACATTGACTAACAGGTTGGATCAGTTTCTTGTGTTTTGTTTATTGTATCCGTTTAATCGACTCGACTTCTGAAATCTTCTTCTCGTGTTGTGACTAAACTGTTTAATGAGATGCTAATTGTCTTCAACTCAATCAAGACGAAGCTTTGACGTCAAGAAAAGCACTCTTTTATTCAACTTTACAAAAGCTCAATCAAGCTTACAGAGCAAAGCTTGCAAAAAATACAGGATCATCTTTCCAAATCAGTGATGAGGAAAATAAGCAGCCTCGGCCGCCGCCAGTTTCGCTTCCAGAGAATATATCGCGTCATCATGGCGGCAATGGTTTGTATAAGATTATACAGCAAAAATAATAAAACATTTATACCTGACACAGCGCAGTGTTGCTTAATTTCGGTAATCTCACGAAGACAAATGTTTCCAACACGCCAAACCGTTCGGTGGTCACCCATCCAATACCTGACTCAGCGCAGTGTTGCTTAACTTTCATCCCTCCAACCTCTCTCCCGAACAAAACTGGTCATGTGTATGATGGTCACCTATCCAATACCTAACCCAGCTCAGTTGCTTAACTTTCATCCCTCCAACCTCTCTCCCGAACAGAACTGGTCATGTGTATGATGGTCACCCATCCAATACCTGACCCAGCGCAGTGTTGCTTAACTTCAGTGATCTCACGAGGACCGGTGTTTCCAACACGCCAAACAGTTCGGTGGTCACCCATCCAATACCTGACCCAGCGCAGTGTTGCTTAACTTCAGTGATCTCACGAGAACCGGTGTTTCCAACACGCCAAACAGTTCGAAAAAGGACCAAGCCGATGAGTTAAAGAAGCCAAGTCGAGCGATTGAAGAAAGTTTCTGACAATAAAAAGCTGGGAGTTTAATGAGTGAATCAAATTGCATGATTTGAACCCCGGGCAACATGGACCGCTTAAAGGGGAGGGGGGGGGGGGGGGGGCAAGTACTTCAATTGAATTTGAGTTGGAATGCATCTGACAGGACCTTACAATGAAATCAATTCACCTTAATTACAAGCATCGATATCACCGGCCAACTTAAGATACCTTGACCTTACCTTGTTTCGCTCTGAGTGGATTGGGATTCAGGTGTTTCTGTTAAAATTGTTGAGTTGTTGTATTTCTGTGACTTGTAGAAGATACCGTTTTACAGCCACATGGAGCCATGTTTTGCATCGATCCCAATGTTTAAAATGAAATCCATCTACAGGGAGTTCGGTGAAGTGCCAAACAAAAGAGTGTCAACTCCTAAGCCTAACCTCACTCTTTTTATTGGTTGGTTGGAAAATCAACCAACCAGTCAGCAAATATTGAACATCTCAAGAATACGGACATTTATTTTAGTGCATGTTGTTTTGTTTCTTCTGTTATTCCACAAGAAAGCTGAAACCAGCGCAAGTCAGTGATGGCAGATCATTCTGTCTTGAGATCATTGAATTAGCATCTCATCTTAAACTTGATATGAACGCGTCATTACCAGATGCCTGGACAACTTCCCGTTTGAGAAGCGATCACTTATCTTATCAAACGATCACTCATTACAAGATGCCAGGACATCTTATCAAACGTTCACTCAATACCAGATGCATGGACATCTTATCAAACGTTCACTCAATACCAGATGCATGGACATCTTATCAAACGTTCACTCAATACCAGATGCATGGACATCTTATCAAACGTTCACTCAATACCAGATGCCAGGACATCTTATCAAACGTTCACTCAATACCAGATGCCAGGACATCTTATCAAACGTTCACTCAATACCAGATGCATGGACATCTTATCAAACGTTCACTCAATACCAGATGCATGGACATCTTATCAAACGTTCACTCAATACCAGATGCATGGACATCTTATCAAACGTTCACTCAATACCAGATGCATGGACATCTTATCAAACGTTCACTCAATACCAGATGCCAGGACATCTTATCAAACGTTCACTCAATACCAGATGCATGGACATCTTATCAAACGTTCACTCAATACCAGATGCCAGGACATCTTATCAAACGTTCACTCAATACCAGATGCATGGACATCTTATCAAACGTTCACTCAATACCAGATGCCAGGACATCTTATCAAACGTTCACTCAATACCAGATGCCAGGACATCTTATCAAACGTTCACTCAATACCAGATGCCAGGACATCTTATCAAACGTTCACTCAATACCAGATGCCAGGACATCTTATCAAACGTTCACTCAATACCAGATGCATGGACATCTTATCAAACGTTCACTCAATACCAGATGCATGGACATCTTATCAAACGTTCACTCAATACCAGATGCATGGACATCTTATCAAACGTTCACTCAATACCAGATGCCAGGACATCTTATCAAACGTTCACTCAATACCAGATGCATGGACATCTTATCAAACGTTCACTCAATACCAGATGCCAGGACATCTTATCAAACGTTCACTCAATACCAGATGCATGGACATCTTATCAAACGTTCACTCAATACCAGATGCATGGACATCTTATCAAACGTTCACTCAATACCAGATGCATGGACATCTTATCAAACGTTCACTCAATACCAGATGCATGGACATCTTATCAAACGTTCACTCAATACCAGATGCCAGGACATCTTATCAAACGTTCACTCAATACCAGATGCCAGGACATCTTATCAAACGTTCACTCAATACCAGATGCATGGACATCTTATCAAACGTTCACTCAATACCAGATGCCAGGACATCTTATCAAACGTTCACTCAATACCAGATGCATGGACATCTTATCAAACGTTCACTCAATACCAGATGCATGGACATCTTATCAAACGTTCACTCAATACCAGATGCATGGACATCTTATCAAACGTTCACTCAATACCAGATGCATGGACATCTTATCAAACGTTCACTCAATACCAGATGCATGGACATCTTATCAAACGTTCACTCAATACCAGATGCCAGGACATCTTATCAAACGTTCACTCAATACCAGATGCCAGGACATCTTATCAAACGTTCACTCAATACCAGATGCCAGGACATCTTATCAAACGTTCACTCAATACCAGATGCCAGGACATCTTATCAAACGTTCACTCAATACCAGATGCATGGACATCTTATCAAACGTTCACTCAATAACAGATGCCAGGACATCTTATCAAACGTTCACTCAATACCAGATGCATGGACATCTTATCAAACGTTCACTCAATACCAGATGCCAGGACATCTTATCAAACGTTCACTCAATACCAGATGCATGGACATCTTATCAAACGTTCACTCAATACCAGATGCATGGACATCTTATCAAACGTTCACTCAATACCAGATGCCAGGACATCTTATCAAACGTTCACTCAATACCAGATGCATGGACATCTTATCAAACGTTCACTCAATACCAGATGCATGGACATCTTATCAAACGTTCACTCAATACCAGATGCATGGACATCTTATCAAACGTTCACTCAATACCAGATGCATGGACATCTTATCAAACGTTCACTCAATACCAGATGCATGGACATCTTATCAAACGTTCACTCAATACCAGATGCATGGACATCTTATCAAACGTTCACTCAATACCAGATGCATGGACATCTTATCAAACGTTCACTCAATACCAGATGCATGGACATCTTATCAAACGTTCACTCAATAACAGATGCATGGACATCTTATCAAACGTTCACTCAATACCAGATGCATGGACATCTTATCAAACGTTCACTCAATACCAGATGCATGGACATCTTATCAAACGTTCACTCAATACCAGATGCATGGACATCTTATCAAACGTTCACTCAATACCAGATGCATGGACATCTTATCAAACGTTCACTCAATACCAGATGCCAGGACATCTTATCAAACGTTCACTCAATACCAGATGCCAGGACATCTTATCAAACGTTCACTCAATACCAGATGCCAGGACATCTTATCAAACGTTCACTCAATACCAGATGCCAGGACATCTTATCAAACGTTCACTCAATACCAGATGCCAGGACATCTTATCAAACGTTCACTCAATACCAGATGCATGGACATCTTATCAAACGTTCACTCAATACCAGATGCATGGACATCTTATCAAACGTTCACTCAATACCAGATGCCAGGACATCTTATCAAACGTTCACTCAATACCAGATGCCAGGACATCTTATCAAACGTTCACTCAATACCAGATGCCAGGACATCTTATCAAACGTTCACTCAATACCAGATGCATGGACATCTTATCAAACGATCACTCAATACCAGATGCCAGGACATCTTATCAAACGTTCACTCAATACCAGATGCCAGGACATCTTATCAAACGTTCACTCAATACCAGATGCATGGACATCTTATCAAACGTTCACTCAATACCAGATGCATGGACATCTTATCAAACGTTCACTCAATACCAGATGCCAGGACATCTTATCAAACGTTCACTCAATACCAGATGCATGGACATCTTATCAAACGTTCACTCAATACCAGATGCATGGACATCTTATCAAACGTTCACTCAATACCAGATGCCAGGACATCTTATCAAACGTTCACTCAATACCAGATGCATGGACATCTTATCAAACGTTCACTCAATACCAGATGCATGGACATCTTATCAAACGTTCACTCAATACCAGATGCATGGACATCTTATCAAACGTTCACTCAATACCAGATGCCAGGACATCTTATCAAACGTTCACTCAATACCAGATGCCAGGACATCTTATCAAACGTTCACTCAATACCAGATGCATGGACATCTTATCAAACGTTCACTCAATACCAGATGCATGGACATCTTATCAAACGTTCACTCAATACCAGATGCATGGACATCTTATCAAACGTTCACTCAATACCAGATGCATGGACATCTTATCAAACGTTCACTCAATACCAGATGCATGGACATCTTATCAAACGTTCACTCAATACCAGATGCCAGGACATCTTATCAAACGTTCACTCAATACCAGATGCATGGACATCTTATCAAACGTTCACTCAATACCAGATGCCAGGACATCTTATCAAACGTTCACTCAATACCAGATGCATGGACATCTTATCAAACGTTCACTCAATACCAGATGCATGGACATCTTATCAAACGTTCACTCAATAACAGATGCCAGGACATCTTATCAAACGTTCACTCAATACCAGATGCATGGACATCTTATCAAACGTTCACTCAATACCAGATGCCAGGACATCTTATCAAACGTTCACTCAATACCAGATGCATGGACATCTTATCAAACGTTCACTCAATACCAGATGCATGGACATCTTATCAAACGTTCACTCAATACCAGATGCATGGACATCTTATCAAACGTTCACTCAATACCAGATGCATGGACATCTTATCAAACGTTCACTCAATACCAGATGCCAGGACATCTTATCAAACGTTCACTCAATACCAGATGCCAGGACATCTTATCAAACGTTCACTCAATACCAGATGCATGGACATCTTATCAAACGTTCACTCAATACCAGATGCATGGACATCTTATCAAACGTTCACTCAATACCAGATGCCAGGACATCTTATCAAACGTTCACTCAATACCAGATGCATGGACATCTTATCAAACGTTCACTCAATACCAGATGCATGGACATCTTATCAAACGTTCACTCAATACCAGATGCCAGGACATCTTATCAAACGTTCACTCAATACCAGATGCCAGGACATCTTATCAAACGTTCACTCAATACCAGATGCCAGGACATCTTATCAAACGTTCACTCAATACCAGATGCATGGACATCTTATCAAACGTTCACTCAATACCAGATGCATGGACATCTTATCAAACGTTCACTCAATACCAGATGCCAGGACATCTTATCAAACGTTCACTCAATACCAGATGCATGGACATCTTATCAAACGTTCACTCAATACCAGATGCCAGGACATCTTATCAAACGTTCACTCAATACCAGATGCATGGACATCTTATCAAACGATCACTCAATACCAGATGCCAGGACATCTTATCAAACGTTCACTCAATACCAGATGCCAGGACATCTTATCAAACGTTCACTCAATACCAGATGCATGGACATCTTATCAAACGTTCACTCAATACCAGATGCATGGACATCTTATCAAACGTTCACTCAATACCAGATGCCAGGACATCTTATCAAACGTTCACTCAATACCAGATGCATGGACATCTTATCAAACGTTCACTCAATACCAGATGCATGGACATCTTATCAAACGTTCACTCAATACCAGATGCCAGGACATCTTATCAAACGTTCACTCAATACCAGATGCATGGACATCTTATCAAACGTTCACTCAATACCAGATGCATGGACATCTTATCAAACGTTCACTCAATACCAGATGCATGGACATCTTATCAAACGTTCACTCAATACCAGATGCCAGGACATCTTATCAAACGTTCACTCAATACCAGATGCCAGGACATCTTATCAAACGTTCACTCAATACCAGATGCATGGACATCTTATCAAACGTTCACTCAATACCAGATGCCAGGACATCTTATCAAACGTTCACTCAATACCAGATGCCAGGACATCTTATCAAACGTTCACTCAATACCAGATGCATGGACATCTTATCAAACGTTCACTCAATACCAGATGCATGGACATCTTATCAAACGTTCACTCAATACCAGATGCATGGACATCTTATCAAACGTTCACTCAATACCAGATGCCAGGACATCTTATCAAACGTTCACTCAATACCAGATGCCAGGACATCTTATCAAACGTTCACTCAATACCAGATGCATGGACATCTTATCAAACGTTCACTCAATACCAGATGCATGGACATCTTATCAAACGTTCACTCAATACCAGATGCATGGACATCTTATCAAACGTTCACTCAATACCAGATGCCAGGACATCTTATCAAACGTTCACTCAATACCAGATGCCAGGACATCTTATCAAACGTTCACTCAATACCAGATGCCAGGACATCTTATCAAACGTTCACTCAATACCAGATGCATGGACATCTTATCAAACGTTCACTCAATACCAGATGCATGGACATCTTATCAAACGTTCACTCAATACCAGATGCATGGACATCTTATCAAACGTTCACTCAATACCAGATGCATGGACATCTTATCAAACGTTCACTCAATACCAGATGCCAGGACATCTTATCAAACGTTCACTCAATACCAGATGCCAGGACATCTTATCAAACGTTCACTCAATACCAGATGCATGGACATCTTATCAAACGTTCACTCAATACCAGATGCATGGACATCTTATCAAACGTTCACTCAATACCAGATGCATGGACATCTTATCAAACGTTCACTCAATACCAGATGCATGGACATCTTATCAAACGTTCACTCAATACCAGATGCATGGACATCTTATCAAACGTTCACTCAATACCAGATGCATGGACATCTTATCAAACGTTCACTCAATACCAGATGCATGGACATCTTATCAAACGTTCACTCAATACCAGATGCCAGGACATCTTATCAAACGTTCACTCAATACCAGATGCCAGGACATCTTATCAAACGTTTACTCAATACCAGATGCATGGACATCTTATCAAACGTTCACTCAATACCAGATGCCAGGACATCTTATCAAACGTTCACTCAATACCAGATGCCAGGACATCTTATCAAACGTTCACTCAATACCAGATGCATGGACATCTTATCAAACGTTCACTCAATACCAGATGCATGGACATCTTATCAAACGTTCACTCAATACCAGATGCATGGACATCTTATCAAACGTTCACTCAATACCAGATGCATGGACATCTTATCAAACGTTCACTCAATACCAGATGCCAGGACATCTTATCAAACGTTCACTCAATACCAGATGCATGGACATCTTATCAAACGTTCACTCAATACCAGATGCCAGGACATCTTATCAAACGTTCACTCAATACCAGATGCCAGGACATCTTATCAAACGTTCACTCAATACCAGATGCATGGACATCTTATCAAACGTTCACTCAATACCAGATGCCAGGACATCTTATCAAACGTTCACTCAATACCAGATGCATGGACATCTTATCAAACGTTCACTCAATACCAGATGCATGGACATCTTATCAAACGTTCACTCAATACCAGATGCATGGACATCTTATCAAACGTTCACTCAATACCAGATGCATGGACATCTTATCAAACGTTCACTCAATACCAGATGCATGGACATCTTATCAAACGTTCACTCAATACCAGATGCATGGACATCTTATCAAACGTTCACTCAATACCAGATGCATGGACATCTTATCAAACGTTCACTCAATACCAGATGCCAGGACATCTTATCAAACGTTCACTCAATACCAGATGCATGGACATCTTATCAAACGTTCACTCAATACCAGATGCATGGACATCTTATCAAACGTTCACTCAATACCAGATGCCAGGACATCTTATCAAACGTTCACTCAATACCAGATGCCAGGACATCTTATCAAACGTTCACTCAATACCAGATGCCAGGACATCTTATCAAACGTTCACTCAATACCAGATGCATGGACATCTTATCAAACGTTCACTCAATACCAGATGCCAGGACATCTTATCAAACGTTCACTCAATACCAGATGCCAGGACATCTTATCAAACGTTCACTCAATACCAGATGCATGGACATCTTATCAAACGTTCACTCAATACCAGATGCCAGGACATCTTATCAAACGTTCACTCAATACCAGATGCATGGACATCTTATCAAACGTTCACTCAATACCAGATGCATGGACATCTTATCAAACGTTCACTCAATACCAGATGCATGGACATCTTATCAAACGTTCACTCAATACCAGATGCATGGACATCTTATCAAACGTTCACTCAATACCAGATGCATGGACATCTTATCAAACGTTCACTCAATACCAGATGCATGGACATCTTATCAAACGTTCACTCAATACCAGATGCCAGGACATCTTATCAAACGTTCACTCAATACCAGATGCATGGACATCTTATCAAACGTTCACTCAATACCAGATGCCAGGACATCTTATCAAACGTTCACTCAATACCAGATGCATGGACATCTTATCAAACGTTCACTCAATACCAGATGCATGGACATCTTATCAAACGTTCACTCAATACCAGATGCATGGACATCTTATCAAACGTTCACTCAATACCAGATGCATGGACATCTTATCAAACGTTCACTCAATACCAGATGCATGGACATCTTATCAAACGTTCACTCAATACCAGATGCATGGACATCTTATCAAACGTTCACTCAATACCAGATGCATGGACATCTTATCAAACGTTCACTCAATACCAGATGCATGGACATCTTATCAAACGTTCACTCAATACCAGATGCATGGACATCTTATCAAACGTTCACTCAATACCAGATGCATGGACATCTTATCAAACGTTCACTCAATACCAGATGCCAGGACATCTTATCAAACGTTCACTCAATACCAGATGCCAGGACATCTTATCAAACGTTCACTCAATACCAGATGCCAGGACATCTTATCAAACGTTCACTCAATACCAGATGCATGGACATCTTATCAAACGTTCACTCAATACCAGATGCATGGACATCTTATCAAACGTTCACTCAATACCAGATGCCAGGACATCTTATCAAACGTTCACTCAATACCAGATGCATGGACATCTTATCAAACGTTCACTCAATACCAGATGCCAGGACATCTTATCAAACGTTCACTCAATACCAGATGCATGGACATCTTATCAAACGTTCACTCAATACCAGATGCATGGACATCTTATCAAACGTTCACTCAATACCAGATGCCAGGACATCTTATCAAACGTTCACTCAATACCAGATGCCAGGACATCTTATCAAACGTTCACTCAATACCAGATGCATGGACATCTTATCAAACGTTCACTCAATACCAGATGCATGGACATCTTATCAAACGTTCACTCAATACCAGATGCATGGACATCTTATCAAACGTTCACTCAATACCAGATGCATGGACATCTTATCAAACGTTCACTCAATACCAGATGCATGGACATCTTATCAAACGTTCACTCAATACCAGATGCATGGACATCTTATCAAACGTTCACTCAATACCAGATGCCAGGACATCTTATCAAACGTTCACTCAATACCAGATGCCAGGACATCTTATCAAACGTTCACTCAATACCAGATGCATGGACATCTTATCAAACGATCACTCAATACCAGATGCATGGACATCTTATCAAACGTTCACTCAATACCAGATGCATGGACATCTTATCAAACGTTCACTCAATACCAGATGCCAGGACATCTTATCAAACGTTCACTCAATACCAGATGCATGGACATCTTATCAAACGTTCACTCAATACCAGATGCATGGACATCTTATCAAACGTTCACTCAATACCAGATGCATGGACATCTTATCAAACGTTCACTCAATACCAGATGCATGGACATCTTATCAAACGTTCACTCAATACCAGATGCATGGACATCTTATCAAACGTTCACTCAATACCAGATGCATGGACATCTTATCAAACGTTCACTCAATACCAGATGCCAGGACATCTTATCAAACGTTCACTCAATACCAGATGCCAGGACATCTTATCAAACGTTCACTCAATACCAGATGCCAGGACATCTTATCAAACGTTCACTCAATACCAGATGCCAGGACATCTTATCAAACGTTCACTCAATACCAGATGCATGGACATCTTATCAAACGTTCACTCAATACCAGATGCATGGACATCTTATCAAACGTTCACTCAATACCAGATGCCAGGACATCTTATCAAACGTTCACTCAATACCAGATGCATGGACATCTTATCAAACGTTCACTCAATACCAGATGCATGGACATCTTATCAAACGTTCACTCAATACCAGATGCATGGACATCTTATCAAACGTTCACTCAATACCAGATGCCAGGACATCTTATCAAACGTTCACTCAATACCAGATGCATGGACATCTTATCAAACGTTCACTCAATACCAGATGCCAGGACATCTTATCAAACGTTCACTCAATACCAGATGCCAGGACATCTTATCAAACGTTCACTCAATACCAGATGCATGGACATCTTATCAAACGTTCACTCAATACCAGATGCCAGGACATCTTATCAAACGTTCACTCAATACCAGATGCATGGACATCTTATCAAACGTTCACTCAATACCAGATGCATGGACATCTTATCAAACGTTCACTCAATACCAGATGCATGGACATCTTATCAAACGTTCACTCAATACCAGATGCCAGGACATCTTATCAAACGTTCACTCAATACCAGATGCCAGGACATCTTATCAAACGTTCACTCAATACCAGATGCCAGGACATCTTATCAAACGTTCACTCAATACCAGATGCATGGACATCTTATCAAACGTTCACTCAATACCAGATGCCAGGACATCTTATCAAACGTTCACTCAATACCAGATGCATGGACATCTTATCAAACGTTCACTCAATACCAGATGCCAGGACATCTTATCAAACGTTCACTCAATACCAGATGCATGGACATCTTATCAAACGTTCACTCAATACCAGATGCATGGACATCTTATCAAACGTTCACTCAATACCAGATGCCAGGACATCTTATCAAACGTTCACTCAATACCAGATGCATGGACATCTTATCAAACGTTCACTCAATACCAGATGCATGGACATCTTATCAAACGTTCACTCAATACCAGATGCCAGGACATCTTATCAAACGTTCACTCAATACCAGATGCATGGACATCTTATCAAACGTTCACTCAATACCAGATGCATGGACATCTTATCAAACGTTCACTCAATACCAGATGCATGGACATCTTATCAAACGTTCACTCAATACCAGATGCATGGACATCTTATCAAACGTTCACTCAATACCAGATGCATGGACATCTTATCAAACGTTCACTCAATACCAGATGCATGGACATCTTATCAAACGTTCACTCAATACCAGATGCCAGGACATCTTATCAAACGTTCACTCAATACCAGATGCCAGGACATCTTATCAAACGTTCACTCAATACCAGATGCCAGGACATCTTATCAAACGTTCACTCAATACCAGATGCATGGACATCTTATCAAACGTTCACTCAATACCAGATGCATGGACATCTTATCAAACGTTCACTCAATACCAGATGCATGGACATCTTATCAAACGTTCACTCAATACCAGATGCATGGACATCTTATCAAACGTTCACTCAATACCAGATGCATGGACATCTTATCAAACGTTCACTCAATACCAGATGCATGGACATCTTATCAAACGTTCACTCAATACCAGATGCCAGGACATCTTATCAAACGTTCACTCAATACCAGATGCATGGACATCTTATCAAACGTTCACTCATTACCAGATGCATGGACATCTTATCAAACGTTCACTCAATACCAGATGCATGGACATCTTATCAAACGTTCACTCAATACCAGATGCATGGACATCTTATCAAACGTTCACTCAATACCAGATGCATGGACATCTTATCAAACGTTCACTCAATACCAGATGCATGGACATCTTATCAAACGTTCACTCAATACCAGATGCATGGACATCTTATCAAACGTTCACTCAATACCAGATGCCAGGACATCTTATCAAACGTTCACTCAATACCAGATGCCAGGACATCTTATCAAACGTTCACTCAATACCAGATGCATGGACATCTTATCAAACGTTCACTCAATACCAGATGCCAGGACATCTTATCAAACGTTCACTCAATACCAGATGCATGGACATCTTATCAAACGTTCACTCAATACCAGATGCCAGGACATCTTATCAAACGTTCACTCAATACCAGATGCATGGACATTTTATCAAACGTTCACTCAATACCAGATGCCAGGACATCTTATCAAACGTTCACTCAATACCAGATGCATGGACATCTTATCAAACGTTCACTCAATACCAGATGCCAGGACATCTTATCAAACGTTCACTCAATACCAGATGCATGGACATCTTATCAAACGTTCACTCAATACCAGATGCATGGACATCTTATCAAACGTTCACTCAATACCAGATGCATGGACATCTTATCAAACGTTCACTCAATACCAGATGCCAGGACATCTTATCAAACGTTCACTCAATACCAGATGCCAGGACATCTTATCAAACGTTCACTCAATACCAGATGCCAGGACATCTTATCAAACGTTCACTCAATACCAGATGCATGGACATCTTATCAAACGTTCACTCAATACCAGATGCATGGACATCTTATCAAACGTTCACTCAATACCAGATGCATGGACATCTTATCAAACGTTCACTCAATACCAGATGCATGGACATCTTATCAAACGTTCACTCAATACCAGATGCATGGACATCTTATCAAACGTTCACTCAATACCAGATGCATGGACATCTTATCAAACGTTCACTCAATACCAGATGCATGGACATCTTATCAAACGTTCACTCAATACCAGATGCATGGACATCTTATCAAACGTTCACTCAATACCAGATGCATGGACATCTTATCAAACGTTCACTCAATACCAGATGCATGGACATCTTATCAAACGTTCACTCAATACCAGATGCATGGACATCTTATCAAACGTTCACTCAATACCAGATGCATGGACATCTTATCAAACGTTCACTCAATACCAGATGCATGGACATCTTATCAAACGTTCACTCAATACCAGATGCCAGGACATCTTATCAAACGTTCACTCAATACCAGATGCATGGACATCTTATCAAACGTTCACTCAATACCAGATGCATGGACATCTTATCAAACGTTCACTCAATACCAGATGCCAGGACATCTTATCAAACGTTCACTCAATACCAGATGCCAGGACATCTTATCAAACGTTCACTCAATACCAGATGCCAGGACATCTTATCAAACGTTCACTCAATACCAGATGCCAGGACATCTTATCAAACGTTCACTCAATACCAGATGCATGGACATCTTATCAAACGTTCACTCAATACCAGATGCATGGACATCTTATCAAACGTTCACTCAATACCAGATGCCAGGACATCTTATCAAACGTTCACTCAATACCAGATGCCAGGACATCTTATCAAACGTTCACTCAATACCAGATGCATGGACATCTTATCAAACGTTCACTCAATACCAGATGCATGGACATCTTATCAAACGTTCACTCAATACCAGATGCATGGACATCTTATCAAACGTTCACTCAATACCAGATGCATGGACATCTTATCAAACGTTCACTCAATACCAGATGCATGGACATCTTATCAAACGTTCACTCAATACCAGATGCATGGACATCTTATCAAACGTTCACTCAATACCAGATGCATGGACATCTTATCAAACGTTCACTCAATACCAGATGCATGGACATCTTATCAAACGTTCACTCAATACCAGATGCCAGGACATCTTATCAAACGTTCACTCAATACCAGATGCATGGACATCTTATCAAACGTTCACTCAATACCAGATGCATGGACATCTTATCAAACGTTCACTCAATACCAGATGCATGGACATCTTATCAAACGTTCACTCAATACCAGATGCATGGACATCTTATCAAACGTTCACTCAATACCAGATGCATGGACATCTTATCAAACGTTCACTCAATACCAGATGCATGGACATCTTATCAAACGTTCACTCAATACCAGATGCATGGACATCTTATCAAACGTTCACTCAATACCAGATGCATGGACATCTTATCAAACGTTCACTCAATACCAGATGCATGGACATCTTATCAAACGTTCACTCAATACCAGATGCCAGGACATCTTATCAAACGTTCACTCAATACCAGATGCCAGGACATCTTATCAAACGTTCACTCAATACCAGATGCATGGACATCTTATCAAACGTTCACTCAATACCAGATGCCAGGACATCTTATCAAACGTTCACTCAATACCAGATGCATGGACATCTTATCAAACGTTCACTCAATACCAGATGCATGGACATCTTATCAAACGTTCACTCAATACCAGATGCATGGACATCTTATCAAACGTTCACTCAATACCAGATGCCAGGACATCTTATCAAACGTTCACTCAATACCAGATGCCAGGACATCTTATCAAACGTTCACTCAATACCAGATGCCAGGACATCTTATCAAACGTTCACTCAATACCAGATGCATGGACATCTTATCAAACGTTCACTCAATACCAGATGCATGGACATCTTATCAAACGTTCACTCAATAACAGATGCATGGACATCTTATCAAACGTTCACTCAATACCAGATGCATGGACATCTTATCAAACGTTCACTCAATACCAGATGCATGGACATCTTATCAAACGTTCACTCAATACCAGATGCATGGACATCTTATCAAACGTTCACTCAATACCAGATGCATGGACATCTTATCAAACGATCACTCAATACCAGATGCATGGACATCTTATCAAACGTTCACTCAATACCAGATGCCAGGACATCTTATCAAACGTTCACTCAATACCAGATGCATGGACATCTTATCAAACGTTCACTCAATACCAGATGCATGGACATCTTATCAAACGTTCACTCAATACCAGATGCATGGACATCTTATCAAACGTTCACTCAATACCAGATGCATGGACATCTTATCAAACGTTCACTCAATACCAGATGCATGGACATCTTATCAAACGTTCACTCAATACCAGATGCATGGACATCTTATCAAACGTTCACTCAATACCAGATGCATGGACATCTTATCAAACGTTCACTCAATACCAGATGCATGGACATCTTATCAAACGTTCACTCAATACCAGATGCCAGGACATCTTATCAAACGTTCACTCAATACCAGATGCATGGACATCTTATCAAACGTTCACTCAATACCAGATGCATGGACATCTTATCAAACTTTCACTCAATACCAGATGCATGGACATCTTATCAAACGTTCACTCAATAACAGAACCTGGCTCATTATCCCGGACAACGGCTAAATAATGTCTTACCTGAGGAGGTTAAAACATTACATTTGTTACAATTTAAAACTGAACTTCGACAAATTTTTTCTTAAAATATATTTTATAGCATTGAAGAATTTAAATAACACGTCATTTGTAATTATTGTAAATATATTTTTATTTTATTTTTATGTTTATGTTTAACCATTTCTTGCACATCATTTTTGATTTTAAAGACAGTAAAAAATTACTGTCTTACTTACTTACTATCTATCTCACCACGCGAAAGCTGGAATATGTGAGGCCAGATAGCTCAGTTAGTAGAGCATCCGACCGGCAATTGGCAGGTCCTAGGTTCGTATCCCGTGACGGCTGTGTTGAACGAAACAGATGACGGTCGAGGCTTCTTTTTTGTCCAAATCAAATAGAGCATCGGATGGGAAAACATTTCAAGGTTATGTCAGGTCAAGGTCACAACAACTAAACAAACAAATAATCACATTGTTTTGTTTTCCACAAAAATAATTATATTTATTTTCTATTTGATCATATATTTGACAATTGAAAGAAAACATTGAGTCATGACTCGTGACCAGTCAGTCGCTCCTGTCACTGCATCTCTTTTGTTATTCTCAGAGTCCGGTGCTAAGCGTCACGTCACACTTTGCTTTTATTTTTAACAATTTCAAACTTTAATCAGCTGTTTAGTCAAGGCTGGCTTGATCACAATTAACAACAAACAAAAGTTGAACAATAAACAAGTCAAGTTTGTTTTTACTGGCGGCCATCTTGTTTTCACTGGCGGCCATCTTGTTTTCACTGGCGGCCATCTTGTTGTTGAAATAACTCGCCGTGCTGAGCGTCAAATAGTTATCAAATATTGTCACCAGATGTCGCATGATTTCATCAAACTCCGCTCATTGCAAGAATTTGCAACTTAAATTATAAATTGTGAAACATTTCAGTTTTAATCAGAAGTTGCCACTGGGCTTTAGGTTTTGATTGGGCTTTTAATTGGACACAATTAGTTGACTAGCAGTACAAGAAGTTGAATTTGAAGTTGACTGAAAGATATGTTCGACAACATGGCGGCTAGCACGTGACACAGTCGGCGGCCATTTTAACTCAAGTGTAGCGACTTTCAACACGTGCACACAGCCTTCTTGTATGATTCAACAATAAAACCATTAGAAGGCGGTGTGTCGAGTTGAAGTCGCGCATGAAATAACGTAACGTTAGTAACGATTGTCAGTTGTTCGGTTTAACAGACAGTTGTTTAGTTTAACAGACAGTTGTTTGGTTTAACAGACAGTTGTTTGGTTTAACAGACAGTTGTTTGGTTTAACAGACAGTTGTTTGGTTTAACAGACAGTTGTTTGGTTTAACAGACAGTTGTTTGGTTTAACAGACAGTTGTTTGGTTTAACAGACAGTTGTTTGGTTTAACAGACAGTTGTTTGGTTTAACAGACAGTTGTTTGGTTTAACAGACAGTTGTTTGGTTTAACAGACAGTTATTTGGTTTAACAGACAGTTGTTTGGTTTAACAGACAGTTGTTTGGTTTAACAGACAGTTGTCTGGTTTAACAGACAGTTGTTTGGTTTAACAGACAGTTGTTTGGTTTAACAGACAGTTGTTTGGTTTAACAGACAGTTGTTTGGTTTAACAGACAGTTGTTTGGTTTAACAGACAGTTGTTTGGTTTAACAGACAGTTGTTTGGTTTAACAGACAGTTGTTTGGTTTAACAGACAGTTGTTTGGTTTAACAGACAGTTGTTTGGTTTAACAGACAGTTGTTTGGTTTAACAGACAGTTGTTTGGTTTAACAGACAGTTGTTTGGTTTAACAGACAGTTGTTTGGTTTAACAGACAGTAGTTTGGTTTAACAGACAGTTGTTTGGTTTAACAGACAGTTGTTTTGTTTAACAGACAGTTGTTTGGTTTAACAGACAGTTGTTTGGTTTAACAGACAGTTGTTTGGTTTAACAGACAGTTGTTTGGTTTAACAGACAGTTGTTTGGTTTAACAGACAGTTGTTTTGTTTAACAGACAGTTGTTTTGTTTAACAGACAGTTGTTTGGTTTAACAGACAGTTGTTTGGTTTAACAGACAGTTGTTTGGTTTAACAGACAGTTGTTTGGTTTAACAGACAGTTGTTTGGTTTAACAGACAGTTGTTTGGTTTAACAGACAGTTGTTTGGTTTAACAGACAGTTGTTTGGTTTAACAGACAGTTGTTTGGTTTAACAGACAGTTGTTTGGATTAACAGACAGTTGTTTGGTTTAACAGACAGTTGTTTGGTTTAACAGACAGTTGTTTGGTTTAACAGACAGTTGTTTGGTTTAACAGACAGTTGTTTGGTTTAACAGACAGTTGTTTTGTTTAACAGACAGTTGTTTTGTTTAACAGACAGTTGTTTGGTTTAACAGACAGTTGTTTGGTTTAACAGACAGTTGTTTGGTTTAACAGACAGTTGTTTGGTTTAACAGACAGTTGTTTGGTTTAACAGACAGTTGTTTGGTTTAACAGACAGTTGTTTTGTTTAACAGACAGTTGTTTGGTTTAACAGACAGTTGTTTGGTTTAACAGACAGTTGTTTGGTTTAACAGACAGTTGTTTGGTTTAACAGACAGTTGTTTGGTTTAACAGACAGTTGTTTGGTTTAACAGACAGTTGTTTGGTTTAACAGTAAGTTGTTTAGTCCTAGGGATGGAGCAACTCGAGGATTTCATATCTAAAAGATATCGATATTGTCTCCATCCCAGTTAAGTTATAAGAAAGCAATATGGCCGGCTTCCATGCAAGTGCGTGCGCACGCATAACCCACGCATCTTTCATTCTATGGTAACTCGACTCCACCTTGCCACGCCCACTAGCTACATTCGGATGTCATTCATTTATTCAAAGTCAGCTGATTTCATTCTTAACAACCCGTTAAAAGTTAACAGCTGTCTGTTTAAAAGATAACAGAACGAGAACATTTTGTTGAACTTTGCTACCCTCTAAATAATTGTTGCCCAAACCAATTTTGTCCGCGTTTGGGCATCAGATTTTGAGACTGTTTTAGTGTTAATAATAAAATACCCCACGCTTTGCAAGAGTTTGCAATTTAAATAAGATTTCAAACAATGAGACGAGTCTACAGCCGGCAGTTCGGGTTTAAAAAGTGTTTTTTTTTTGTTGTAAAATTAACTTAAAAAATCAGCTGACTCCAGAGTTTCGCCTCCAATTACCCTAGCAACGCTCGCACCGTCGTCATGGCAACCAAGGAACTGGTCTTGAAAATAAACATATCATCAATCAATCTTTGAGGTGGCGCATTAAATGGTGCTTACAAATCAGAGACAATCGCTCCCAAGCACCGCCAACTTAAAACTAACATTATTATACACAATCATTTGTTTATCTTTAGTCAACTTAGTTTTGCTTCATAAGTTCAGCAAATTATTTGGCTCCCGTTTCTTGTTTGGTAACTCTTTGTTTGCACTTTGATCAAGATGTCACTCGAATGTCACCGACCTCAGCCAATCACCGACCTCAGCCAATCACCGACCTCAGCCAATCACCGACCTCAGTCAATCACCGACCTCAGCCAATCACCGACCTCAGCCAATCACCGACCTCAGTCAATCACCGACCTCAGCCAATCACCGACCTCAGCCAATCACCGACCTCAGCCAATCACCGACCTCAGTCAATCACCGACCTCAGCCAATCACCGACCTCAGTCAATCACCGACCTCAGCCAATCACCGACCTCAGCCAATCACCGACCTCAGCCAATCACCGACCTCAGCCAATCACCGACCTCAGCCAATCACCGACCTCAGTCAATCACCGACCTCAGCCAATCACCGACCTCAGCCAATCACCGACCTCAGTCAATCACCGACCTCAACCAATCACCGACCTCAGTCAATCACCGACTTCAGCCAATCACCGACCTCAGCCAATCACCGACCTCAGTCAATCACCGACCTCAGTCAATCACAGACTTCAGTCAATGACCGACCTCAACCAATCACCGACCTCAGTCAATCACCGACTTCAGCCAATCACCGACCTCAGCCAATCACTGACCTCAGTCAATCACTGACCTAAGCCAATCACTGACCTCAGCCAATCACCGACCTCAGCCAATCACCGACCTCAGTCAATCACCGACCTCAGTCAATCACTGACCTCAGCCAATCACCGACCTCAGCCAATCACCGACCTCAGTCAATCACTGACCTCAGCCAATCACCGACCTCAGTCAATCACTGACCTCAGCCAATCACCGACCTCAGCCAATCACCGACCTCAGCCAATCACCGACCTCAGCCAATCACCGACCTCAGCCAATCACCGACCTCAGCCAATCACCGACCTCAGCCAATCACCGACCTCAGCCAATCACCGACCTCAGTCAATCACCGACCTCAGTCAATCACTGACCTCAGTTAATCAACCTCTTGTTCGAGGGGTCGTCAACCTTGCCTACGTTATTAAAGAGACTAAAAGAGAAGTAAGATCAGAGGTTTCAGCATCGAAGTAAAAACACTTACTTGACATTAACAAATCCAAACAATTCTAGATGCAATGTTGCCACATGCCTTGAACATCTATTAACTGGCAGCCTTTATTTAAAATTTTAACGCCATCGCTTCGTAATAAAAGTGTTTAGAAAATAGTTTAAAATGAACTCAAAGTGCAGCTAGCGAACCTGACGGAATGCCGTACAAGCAGAAAGTCGGCATCTAAGATCGTCTAGCCAGGAAACAGAAGAACACTCACCCAAGCTTGGGTGTTGTTTGGCAAATGTAGCCAAATAATTCCATAACAGGAGACTCTAATGGGCAATATAAGATTGCAAATATCCAAGATGGCCGTTATCATCGTAGCTAAAACCTCTTAATCATAACTTCCCTATCAGCCTTGAATAACAGAGACCCAATCTCATAGCACCATGACGTACCGACGCCTAGAGGACGTCGTTCTGCACGACGCTCTCGACGGCGTCGTCCTTTGCGACGCAGTCCCTGACGCCCTGCAGTATGATCTTGACTCGACGATCCAAGGCGACGAGATGTGGCTCCCATAAAACAGGGCTGACAGGATCCCGTAGCATCGCCTCCCTCATCAGTTGACTGAGACGACGTGGACCGGTGTGAAACCTGGTGGCAAGATTCATCCCATGTAACCCATATAAGACCATGTCCCGTGATAAGACCATGTCCCGTGATAAGACCATTTCCCGTGATCTGTTGGTATTGTCCCACAATCTTGGATGAAGCTTCCTTATTACAATTATTATTATTGGTGGTGTTTAACGAGGCACTGTTTTGACAACTGGCCATGCGGCACTGGTCTAATGGCGTCGGTGAATGAGTGGATGATGATAAGGATGATGATAAACCTAACCTAGCCTAGAAGGGAGGAGGGGAAACCCGGTGCCGGCACGTAGCCTACACCTGTCGAAGACCAAGGGGACCACCGGCTTTACATCCCTTTCGAAGGACGGTACAACTCGAACAGCAGGATTCCTCCACAAATCCATGCTGTCGAGAGGTTGATAAGCAGTGCGAATGAAGTTGCTGTACTAACTTTCATCCCTCCAACCTCTCTCCCGAACATAACTGGTCATGAATATGATAGTCACCCATCCAATATCTGACTCAGCGCAGTGTTGCTTAACTTCGGTGATCTAACGAGAACCGGTGTTTCTAACCTGCCAAACCGTTCTGTCCTTATTACAAGATACAAGATACAAGATACAAGATGAGAGGCAAAGACTATCACAGATAAAGCTTGCACAGATATTCCATCCTTATGAGGCAAAGACTAGCACAGATAAAGCTTGCACAGATATTCCATCCTTATGAGGCAAAGACTAGCACAGATAAAGCTTGCACAGATATTCCATCCTTATGAGGCAAAGACTAGCACAGATAAAGCTTGTACAGATATTCCATCCTTATGAGGCAAAGACTAGCACAGATAAAGCTTGCACTGATATTCCATCCTTATGAGGCAAAGACTAGCACAGATAAAGCTTGCACAGATATTCCATCTTTATGTGGCAAAGACTAGCACAGATAAAGCTTGCACAGATATTCCATCCTTATGAGGCAAAGACTAGCACAGATAAAGCTTGCACAGATATTACATCCTTATGAGGCAAAGACTAACACAGATAAAGCTTGCACAGATATTCCATCCTTATGAGACAAAGACTAGCGCAGATAAAGCTTGCACAGATATTCCATCCTTGTGAGGCAAAGACTGGCACAGATAAAGCTTGCACAGATATTCCATCCTTGTGAGGCAAAGACTAGCACAGATAAAGCTTGCACAGATATTCCATCCTTATGAGGCAAAGACTAGCACAGATAAAGCTTGCACATATATTCCATCCTTATGAGGCAAAGACTAGCACAGATAAAGCTTGTACAGATATTCCATCCTTATGAGGCAAAGACTAGCACAGATAAAGCTTGTACAGATATTCCATCCTTATGAGGCAAAGACTAGCACAGATAAAGCTTGTACAGATATTCCATCCTTATGAGGCAAAGACTAGCACAGATAAAGCTTGCACAGATATTCCATCCTTATGAGGCAAAGACTAGCACAGATAAAGCTTGCACAGATATTCCATCCTTATGAAGCAAAATACTGGTTTTTTAATACATTTTCGAGGTTTTAAGAAATACTAAAACAAAGCAGGATCGGAAAAAGGCACCAAATCTCGGTCCTCTTGAGAAACCCTTGAGCGTGAATCTTGTAAAAATCATGTCTAAGCAAGCGACGCAGATCAGCTGCCGGGAAGTACGTCACATGGAACAGACGACGGGGTCCCGATCGAACCCCAGTTGTTCAATAATGCACGCCAGCAGCGTCATCAAGCCATTAGGCCGGCATCAATCATTCAACGCCCCCACCTCGCTCCTAATAGCTCCCATCCCACCCCTCGAAGCTGTTAGAACAGCCACACGCGTCAGGAGCAGCATCTCTGTCAGGTAGGAGGCGTTTCAACAGCTTCATCTCGCCACAAGGCTTCTTGAACAGTCTCGACCCCAATTTACTTAAGTCATCTTTTATTAAGATCGACTCTCCAACACAAGCAAGCTATCTAAACGCCTCTCCAACACAAGCAAGCTGTCTAAACGCCTGTGCAGCACAAGCAAGCTATCTAAACGCCTCTCCAGTACAAGCAAGCTGTCTAAACGCCTCTCCAGCACTAGCATGCTATCTAAACGCCTCTCCAACACAAGCAAGCTGTCTAAACGCCTCTCCAGTACAAGCAAGCTGTCTAAACGCTTCTCCAACACAAGCAAGCTGTCTAAACGCTTCTCCAACACAAGCAAGCTGTCTAAACGCCTGTCCAGCACAAGCAAGCTGTCTAAACGCCTCTCCAACACAAGCAAGCTGTCTCAACGCCTCTCCAGTACAAGCAAGCTGTCTAAACGCCTCTCCAGTACAAGCAAGCTGTCTAAACGCCTCTCCAACACAAGCAAGCTGTCTAAACGCCTCTCCAACACAAGCAAGCTGTCTAAACGCCTCTCCAACACAAGCAAGCTGTCTAAACGCCTCTCCAGCACAAGCAAGCTGTCTAAACGCCTCTCTAGCACAAGCAAGCTGTCTAAACGCCTCTCCAACACAAGCAAGCTGTCTAAACGCCTCTCTAGCACAAGCAAGCTGTCTAAACGCTTCTCCAACACAAGCAAGCTGTCTAAACGCCTGTCCAGCACAAGCAAGCTGTCTAAACGCCTCTCCAACACAAGCAAGCTGTCTCAACGCCTCTCCAGTACAAGCAAGCTATCTAAACGCCTCTCCAGTACAAGCAAGCTGTCTAAACGCCTCTCCAGCACAAGCAAGCTGTCTAAACGCCTCTCCAACACTAGCAAGCTGTTTAAACGCCTCTCCAGTACAAGCAAGCTGTCTAAACGCCTCTCCAACTCAAGCAAGCTGTCTAAACGCCTCTCCAACACAAGCAAGCTGTCTAAACGCCTCTCCAACACTAGCAAGCTGTCTAAACGCCTCTCCAACACTAGCAAGCTGTCTAAACGCCTGTCCAGCACAAGCAAGCTGTCTAAACGCCTGTCCAGCACAAGCAAGCTGTCTAAACGTCTCTCCAGCACAAGCAAGCTGTCTAAACGCCTCTCTAAGACCAATACAATCGCACCCGATGTAACGCCCGACGACGCCTCGGAGGACAGCGTCAGATGAGAGGCACTTAGTCAAGACTTTGCATAATTTACAGCAAGTGAAACGCCCCCCTGATACCACCCCCTTGCTACCACCCCTTCTCACTCCAACCCCTCACGAGCCCAAATGATTGTCAGGATTTGTGTGCTGAGCTCGTCAATTGTTTAGCAGCCTCCGAGCTCGGCGCCGACCGTGAGGGGTGATGATGTGGGTGATGATGTTTGGGAGGGTGGAGGGGTAATTGTTTTTGGATGAGCTTGGATGCGGTTGTGATCTGTCGCGTGCTTGCTGGTGGCAGGGTTGGAGGGGTTGGAGGGGTGGGAGGGATTGGAGGGGGGGAGAGGGAGGAGTTTGTTTTATTGGCTCTCCTTGTCTGGCTTGTCGACATGAGCTGCCACCTGGCGCCTGGGGCCGGGGAATTTGTTAATTTTTAATGCGGCGCGTAGTGAGTCGTTTCGGAAGCTTGTTGATTTTTGAAAGATTATCTTGATTCAGTCGAGCCAGGACTTTCCCTTGCGTGGTATTAACATACTACCATATAGCACCATCGGGTGGCACCTACCGTTACCACGTGTTGCCGGCCTCGTTTGCTCAGCAGCAAGCACCATCGGGTGGCACCTACCGTTACCACGTGTTGCCGGCCTCGTTTGCTCAGCAGCAAGCGCCATCGGGTGGCACCTACCGTTACCACGTGTTGCCGGTCTCGTTTGCTCAGCAGCAAGCGCCATCGGGTGGCACCTACCGTTACCACGTGTTGCCGGCCTCGTTTGCTCAGCAGCAAGCGCCATCGGGTGGCACCTACCGTTACCACGTGTTGCCGGCCTCGTTTTCTCAGCAGCAAGCGCCATCGGGTGGCACCTACCGTTACCACGTGTTGCCGGCCTCGTTTGCTCAGCAGCAAGCGCCATCTGGTGGCACCTACCGTTACCACGTGTTACCGGCCTCGTTTGCTCAGCAGCAAGCGCCATCGGGTGGCACCTACCGTTACCACGTGTTGCCGGCCTCGTTTGCTCAGCAGCAAGCGCCATCGGGTGGCACCTGCCGTTACCACGTGTTGCCGGCCTCGTTTGCTCAGCAGCAAGCGCCATCTGGTGGCACCTACCGTTACCACGTGTTGCCGGCCTCGTTTGCTCAGCAGCATGCGCCATCGGGTGGCACCTACCGTTACCACGTGTTGCCGGCCTCGTTTGCTCAGCAGCAAGCGCCATCGGGTGGCACCTACCGTTACCACGTGTTGCCGGCCTCGTTTGCTCAGCAGCAAGCGCCATCGGGTGGCACCTACCGTTACCACGTGTTGCCGGCCTCGTTTGCTCAGCAGCAAGCGCCATCGGGTGGCACCTACCGTTACCACGTGTTGCCGGCCTCGTTTGCTCAGCAGCAAGCGCCATCGGTGGCACCTACCGTTACCGCGTGTTGCCGGCCTTGTCTGCTCAGCAGCAAGCGCCATCGGGTGGCACCTACCGTTACCACGTGTTGCCGGCCTCGTTTGCTCAGCAGCAAGCGCCATCGGGTGGCACCTACCGTTACCACGTGTTGCCGGTCTCGTTTGCTCAGCAGCAAGCGCCATCTGGTGGCACCTACCGTTACCACGTGTTGCCGGCCTCATTTGCTCAGCAGCAAGCGCCATCGGGTGGCACCTACCGTTACCACGTGTTGCCGGCCTCGTTTGCTCAGCAGCAAGTGTTAAACTAACGTTGTGTGTACAAGAGCAGAGTAAAAAGTAAGTTCCCATTAGCAACACTTCCATGTTATTTGCTGCGATGGGAAAAAGTGTCCGGCCACGAATTAATGTTACAATCCCCGGGGAACAAAACCCCGCTGCGGTCGTGACGTCACAAAACATAGACTATAGCTAAATTCCGGGCTGCTTTACAAGCCACATTTGTGCAAGCTTTATCTGCGCTAGTCTTTGCCTCATAAGGATGGAATATCTGTGCAAGCTTTATCTGTGCTAGTCTTTGCCTCATAAGGATGGAATATCTGTGCAAGCTTTATCTGTGCTAGTCTTTGCCTCATAAGGATGGAATATCTGTGCAAGCTTTATCTGTGCTAGTCTTTGCCTCATAAGGATGGAATATCTGTGCAAGCTTTATCTGTGCTAGTCTTTGCCTCATAAGGATGGAATATCTGTGCAGGCTTTGTCGGTGGTAGTCTTTGCCTCATAAGGATGGAATATCTGTGCAAGCTTTATCTGTGCTAGTCTTTACCTCATAAGGATGGAATATCTGTGCAAGCTTTATCTGTGCTTGTCTTTGCCTCTTAAGGATGGAATATCTGTGCAAGCTTTATCTGTGGTAGTCTTTGCCTCATAAGGATGGAATATCTGTGCAAGCTTTATCTGTGCTAGTCTTTGTCTCATAAGGATGGAATATCTGTGCAAGCTTTATCTGTGCTAGTCTTTACCTCATAAGGATGGAATATCTGTGCAAGCTTTATCTGCGCTAGTCTTTGTCTCATAAGGATGGAATATCTGTGCAAGCTTTATCTGTGCTAGTCTTTGCCTCATAAGGATGGAATATCTGTGCAAGCTTTATCTGTGCTAGTCTTTGCCTCATAAGGATGGAATATCTGTGCTAGTCTTTGCCTCAAAGGATGGAATATCTGTGCAAGCTTTATCTGTGCTAGTCTTTGCCTCATAAGGATGGAATATCTGTGCAAGCTTTATCTGTGCTAGTCTTTGCCTCATAAGGATGGAATATCTGTGCTAGTCTTTACCTCATAAGGATGGAATATCTGTGCAAGCTTTATCTGTGCTAGTCTTTGCCTCATAAGGATGGAATATCTGTGCAGCAACTAAATTGTCTCTGTTTTTTAATGTGAATTGAGTTATGCTAATCCAACTTAAATAAAAATCGTAACCATATTTCAGTAAATAAGCAGTCTTTGAGTAGCGGAGTCGAAGATCAGAATGCTTAATCAAAGAAGAGAAGAAACGCGTCTTATTCCAACCAATTGTCCCAGCTTTTAAAGTGACGGAAAAAAAAAAGAAAAGAAATAGAAAGAAAAGAAATAGAAAGAAAAGCGATCCCAGATATCGACGCTGGAGAACGGGAAATTGCCGTTTTGATAGAGAGCTCGCATTTAAAGGTGGCCGTTGTTCGGTGGGGGGGGGGGGGGCATCATTTTAGAAAACAATTATTAGCTGCGAGGCGTGGTATTTCGCCCCCCCCCCCTTCCCCCCCCCCCCCTCTCACCATCCCATCGCTACTTTGGCAGGTGCCCCACTGCAGGTCGCACAAGTGTGCCAGGATAGGTCTACAACGATCGTATCTAGTGGCGTGCGGTTGGCGCGGCGAGAAAGGAAACTCATTGATTGACTTGTGTATACTTTTATCGAACTAATAGCACTGTTTGAAAAAATAACGTGTTTTCAAATTGGTCTTTTAAGTCGAAGTCTTATCAAGGTTTGTTTCTTGTACAGGTCCAACCACAATAGACATAGCAATAAGCACAATCAAAGCACACAAGGATCTTAAAACTTGGTTATCATATGGGACTGCACACAATTGACATAGCAATAAGCACAATCAAAGCACACAAGGATCTTAAAACTTTGTTATCATATGGGACTGCATACAATTGACACAGCAATAATCACAAGCATAGCACACAAGGATCTTAAAACTTGGTTATCATATGGGACTGCACACAATCGACATAGCAATAAGCACAAGCATAGCATACAAGGATCTTAAAACTTGGTTATCATATGGGACTGCACACAATTGACATTGCAATAAGCACAAGCATAGCTCACAAGGATCTTAAAACTTGGTTATCATATGGGACTGCACACAATTGACATAGCAATAAACAAACGCATTGAATTCGTATTTTGGATTCGCTAAAATTAGTAATGCTTTTCAGAGTTGGCATCATTTTATCGTATCTATTTTTCAAACCAAATCTAGCCTTGAATTTCCTGGACCGTGCTATCTACGCCACTGGAACGCCACTCTACATCAACGGCATCGTAGTAGTTGAAAGCACCGCCGCTTGGCGCAGCACTCGCGAAGCGTTGTCTTTTCAAGGGTTTTTTCGTCTGGGGGGGGAGGGGGCTCCCCCCCCAGTCAAATTGCCAGAGCGGCATCATCCCAGTCACTGGTGTATATGGCGCTAAAAAGTAGCATGCATAATTCCATCCCTGACGCGTCCTGAGTGGCCAGAGTGCGAAATAACCTTTCAGCCCCCAGAGTTGCCCCCGAGAGAAGGGGGGCCTCTACGTCACCCTCTTATCCCTAAGAGCCGGGACGATTTGCTGAAGCGAGTTTCATGGCTTTTTTGCTCCCAAATTAGAGCAAACTTTGTTGATATTCGTAATCGAAATCTGCAAGGACGCCCGTAAAAAGAAACCAAATCACGATCTTTTTATGTTTCTCGCTAGAAAAGCGGAAAAAGAAGTTTGCAAACTTTCGGCATTTTCTTCTTGCATTGGAGTTAAAAATTATTAATTTAATGATGACTAAAGACTAAAAATTTGTGCAAGAAAATTCAATTGTGTCGTGATATCGACCGCCACTGTAAGTCTGGACCCAGCTTCCTTTAATGCGTCATAGCGTATTCAAGTTCATTCTGCAACTAACTTGAGTGGTTACTTCAAGGTCACATCAAGGTCACATCAAGGTCACGTCAAGGTCACATCAAGGTCACATCAAGGCCACGTCAAGGTCACATCAAGGTCACGTGGTTTCAGACCTCGCCGTGGTGACCTTGAGGAGCTGTCACGTGTTTAAAGAGTCTTCAATAAAAGAACTTTCGGTCAAAATGGCCGTCTTCAAAATGATTCGTAATCCATAAGACTTGATGGGCTAATGTTGCAAGAATATTGTGAGGTCGGCCATTTTGAAGAACAGTTTAAAAAGTGGTGACATTTGAAGATGAACAAAATTGTAATCGGTCATAAGTTGAATTGAAATGTAAATTTAATAATACATTGTCGGCATGCGCATTCTAATGATAGTGCTGCTAGCATCACCTGGTGGTCAGGTAGTGAACTGAGATAATAAAAAACATCTTCCCGCTCCCTAATCTCCGTCATCTCCGACAGGGAGGCGGGGGGGGAGGGCCGGGAGGGGAGGGGGGGGCGATTTAAAGAGAGGCGTTTAGCAAGGAGCAGATGTTCTGTTTCCCGCCGTTAGAGCGCTACGTTCAGAACAAACCTAATGACCCGAGTCACGGGAAGCTGCTTCATCTGTTTCCATCCACATTCGGCCCGGAACTCGTAGCTTTATTGTCCTTAAAGTAGATCTTGCTTAGATCTTGCTTAGATCTTGCTTAGATCTTGCTTAGATCTTGCTTAGATCTCGCTTAGATCTTGCTTATATCTTGCTTAGATCTTGCTTAGATCTTGCTTAGATCTCGCTTAGATCTTACTTAGATCTTGCTTAGATCTTGCTTAGATCTTGCTTAGATCTTGCTTAGATCTTGCTTAGATCTTGCTTAGATCTTGCTTAGATCTTGCTTAGATCTTGCTTAGATCTTGCTTAGATCTTGCTTAGATCTCGCTTAGATCTTGCTTAGATCTTGCTTAGATCTTGCTTAGATCTTGCTTAGATCTCGCTTAGATCTTGCTTAGATCTTGCTTAGATCTTGCTTAGATCTTGCTTAGATCTCGCTTAGATCTTGCTTAGATCTTGCTTAGATCTTGCTTAGATCTTGCTTAGATCTCGCTTAGATCTTGCTTAGATCTTGCTTAGATCTCGCTTAGATTTGAGTAACTAGTTACTTAACTAGTAACTAGTTACTAAACGTGCAGTATAGAAGCAACATCTTTCATTAAACATCAAGACTCGATCTTCTGCCACAAGGTGTGGACTTCGAGAAGATCAAACAAGTATAGACTGGTTTCAACTGTAAACAAAGTCCACCTGATCCTGGAAAATCTCCACGATGTAAGTTAATGAACCCCAGGACCAAATATAACACATGCTTTTTGTAGCAAGACAAAGTCTTCCAGAATCGTCACTCAAATCAAAACTCAAATTTGCATTGTTATTACGTTTTTATCCAAAAATCTTCATTCAAGTATTTAAAAATGTCGGCTTAGCGTGGGCAATCAATTAAGTGCTAAAATCTGTTTTAAACGCCATTTAAACAAGATTTGAACAAGATCTGTCAAGTGAGCAATCAAACAAAGGAAGTCGCGGCTTCGATCCCCGGGACTGACTGGTAATAATATTGGTCGCCCCTGGCAACGCCGGGCCGAGATTGAATAATTAACCTGCCCCAATTGAACGACAAACGACAGACAAAGCCTCTAAATATTGTCACGTGGTCACTGCATGTGCAATCAGCTGGCCGTGATTCATGGAATTAGTGTCGGCCATTTTGTTCTAGGTTAAAACAGAGATAGCATCGCGGTCAGATTGACTCAACTTCATGGCTGCAATTCACTGACATATTTGTCCGAGCAATATCCGTCAGAATTTCACAGAAAACTCAGAGTACTGTTACATAATATAAATAAATAAACTCACAGAAAGCTAAGAAACACTCATATTTATCAGAAATATTGCTTAAACGTCCTTCCGAAGGACGGTACAACTCGAACATCAGGATTCCTCCACAAATCTATGCTGTCGAGAGGTTGATAAGCAAGGCGAGTGAAGTTGCTGTACTAACTTTCATCCCTCCAACCTCTCTCCCGAACAGAACTGGTCATGTGTATGATGGTCACCCATCCAATACCTGACCCAGCGCAGTGTTGCATAACTTTCATCACTCCAACCTCTCTCCCGAACAGAACTGGTCATGTGTATGATGGTCACCCATCCAATACCTGACCCAGCGCAGTGTTGCTCAACTTTCATCCCTCCAACCTCTCTCCCGAACAGAACTGGTCATGTGTATGATAGTCACCCATTCAATACCTGACCCAGCGCAGTGTTGCTTAACTTTCATCCCTCCAACCTCTCTCCCGAAGAGTACTGGTCATGTGTATGATGGTCATGTGTATGATGGTCATGTGTATGATGGTCACGTGTATGATGGTCATGTGTATGATGGTCATGTGTATGATGGTCATGTGTATAATGGTCACCCATTCAATACCTGACCCAGCGCAGTGCTGCTTAACTTTCATCCCTCCAACCTCTCTCCTGAACAGTACTGGTCATGTGTATGATGGTCATGTGTATGATGGTCATGTGTATGATGGTCACGTGTATGATGGTCATGTGTATGATGGTCATGTGTATGATGGTCATGTGTATGATGGTCATGTGTATGATGGTCATGTGTATGATGGGCATGTGTATGATGGGCATGTGTATGATGGTCATGTGTATGATGGTCATGTGTATGATGGTCATGTGAATGATGGTCATGTGTATGATGGTCACGTGTATGATGGTCATGTATATGATGGTCATGTGTATGATGGTCATGTGTATGATGGTCACGTGTATGATGGTCATGTGTATGATGGTCATGTGTATGATGGTCATGTGTATGATGGTCATGTGTATGATGGTCACGTGTATGATGGTCACGTGTATGATGGTCAAGTGTGCGTGTTTGATATTGCTTCAGTTTCCATCTCAAGGGAAATCCAACTTGTGGTGAATTGAAAATTGTGAACATGAGATATTTTGTTAATTTTAAGATCGTATTAAAGTTTCCCGTCGTGCGGTTGGAGTCAATATTAAACATTGTTTGGAAAATTGGGCGAGATAATTAAACCTTGCTTCGACTTTATCTTCCCCACACGACGCACGACGCACGACGCACGACGCACGACGCACAACGCACGACGCACAGCGCATGACGCACGACGCACAACGCACGACGCACGACGCACGACGCATGACGCACAGCGCATGACGCACGACGCACGACGCATGACGCACAACGCACGACGCACGACGCATGACGCACGACGCACGACGCATGACACACGACGCACGACGCATGACGCACAACGCACGACGCACGACGCATGTCGCACGACGCATGACGCACGACGCACGACGCATGACGCACGACGCATGACGCACGACGCATGACGCACGACGCACGACGCACGATGCATGACGCACGACGCACGACGCACGACGCATGACGCACGACGCACGATGCATGACGCACGATGCATGACGCACGACGCTTGACGCACGACGCACGACGCTTGACGCACGACGCACGACGCTTGACGCACGACGCTTGACGCACGACGCACGACGCTTGACGCACGACGCACGACGCTTGACGCACGACGCTTGAAGCACGATGCACGACGCTTGACGTACGACGCACGACGCTTGACGCACGACGCACGACGCACGACGCTTGACGCATGGCGGCGATTTTTTTGGCGCTAATTTCGCGATTTACGATCGAAGCCGCCGCTAAAAACGGGCGTCGCGACGCCAGCGTTGAAAGCGTCGGTGACCGCGATTGTTTGCTTTGATGTTGTAATTATTAGAATTGGGGAAGAAACACAGCGTCAATGTTTTTGGATTTAGCATATTCACCCCTCCACCCATCGCTTTTGTCCCAATCCCCTATCATCCCCCTATCATCCCCCCCATATCATCCCCCGATCACCCCCTATCACCCCCTATCACTCCCCTATCATCCCCCTATCATCCACCTGGCGGAATTGCTTGCAAGCTTTCCAAGCACTCGGATTCAAACACTAATTAGATCCCGTACAAAGATGATTAAATTTTAGCAGAGAAAGAGGAGCATCATTTAGAGCGGCAAACTCTTTCCAACCTTCACGACCGGATAATTCTCGTTACACCCTTTTTAAACTTTTTAAACTTTTTAAACTTTTTAAACTTTTTAGACTTTTTAAACTTGCTAAAATTGGGTCATTAACCAAACCCAGCCTAAATTAAATCAAGGCATGAACAGGAGAAGCGTTACCATTGACCAAGGAGAACTCAACGGAATTTTTTAAATAAATTCTAAATTTCAGCCGCGCATTTTCTACAGCGTGAAGAAAGCGAGGAGATTTACTCAAAACCTGAACTGATATCATTGACAGCACTTGGCATTGAAACTTTTATCCGTAGTGCCATTGGGTTCCAAGCAGTCCAATGTACTAGGTGCTAGTGGTTGAACAATGTCTCTGTGTTATTCTTATGGGCCATGTTTTTCCAAGCAGTCCAATGTACTAGGTGCTAGTGGTTGAACAATGTCTCTGTGTTATTCTTATGGGCCATGTTTTTCCAAGCAGTCCAATGTACTAGGTGCTAGTGGTTGAACAATGTCTCTGTGTTATTCTTAAGGGCCATGTTTTTCCAAGCAGTCCAATGTACTAGGTGCTAGTGGTTGAAAAATGTCTCTGTGTTATTCTTATGGGCCATGTTTTTTCAAGCAGTCCAATGTACTAGGTGCTAGTGGTTGAAAAATGTCTCTGTGTTATTCTTATGGGCCATGTTTTTCCAAGCAGTCCAATGTACTAGGTGCTAGTGGTTAAAATATGTCTCTGTGTTATTCTTATGGGCCATGTTTTTTCAAGCAGTCCAATGTACTAGGTGCTAGTGGTTGAACAATGTCTCTGTGTTATTCTTATGGGCCATGTTTTTCCAAGCAGTCCAATGTACTAGGTGCTAGTGGTTGAACAATGTCTCTGTGTTATTCTTATAGGCCATGTTTTCCCAAGCAGTCCAATGTACTTGGTGCTAGTGGTTGAAAAATGTCTCTGTGTTATTCTTATGGGCCATGTTTTTCCAAGCAGTCCAATGTACTAGGTGCTAGTGGTTGAAAAATGTCTCTGTGTTATTCTTATGGGCCATGTTTTTCCAAGCAGTCCAATGTACTAGGTGCTAGTGGTTGAACAATGTCTCTGTGTTATTCTTATGAACCATGTTTTTCCAAGCAGTCCAATGTACTAGGTGCTAGTGGTTGAACAATGTCTCTGTGTTATTCTTATGAACCATGTTTTTCCAAGCAGTCCAATGTACTAGGTGCTAGTGGTTGAACAATGTCTCTGTGTTATTCTTATAGGCCATGTTTTTCCAAGCAGTTCAATGTACTTGGTGCTAGTGGTTGAAAAATGTCTCTGTGTTATTCTTATGGGCCATGTTTTTCCAAGCAGTCCAATGTACTTGGTGCTAGTGGTTGAACAATGTCTCTGTGTTATTCTTATAGGCCATGTTTTTCCAAGCAGTTCAATGTACTTGGTGCTAGTGGTTGAAAAATGTCTCTGTGTTATTCTTATAGGCCATGTTTTTCCAAGCAGTCCAATGTACTTGGTGCTAGTGGTTGAAAAATGTATCTGTGTTATTCTAATGGGCCATGTTTTTCCAAGCAGTCCAATGTACTAGGTGCTAGTGGTTGAACAATGTCTCTGTGTTATTCTTATGGGCCATGTTTTTCCAAGCAGTCCAATGTACTAGGTGCTAGTGGTTGAACAATGTCTCTGTGTTATTCTTATGGGCCATGTTTTTCCAAGCAGTCCCATGTACTTGGTGCTAGTGGTTGAAAAATGTCGAACCCCGATCTCCACCTGTCGCGGGTGTTGCTCTAACCAATTGAACTACTTGGACCCCGATCTTCACCTGTCGCGGGTGTTGCTCTAACCAATTGAACTACTTGGACCCCGATCTTCACCTGTCGCGGGTGTTGCTCTAACCAATTGAACTACTTGGACCCCGATCTTCACCTGTCGCGGGTGTTGCTCTAACCAATTGAGCTACTTGGACACTGGCTTTTTGAGATGATTTTAGTGTATTTGATGAGAAAGACGGATCTCCAAGGAGTAGAACCAAGAGACTGTGAATACTCACAGTCACTCTGATTCTAGTGACGCTATATCACGTCACAACCTGTCAATCTCGAGTAACTCCGATTCGAGGATAGAAGCGACATTAGTAGTGAAACCTGATTTAAATTACAAACGCCTGTAATTTGCTTGGTTATTAGTGTTCCTGGTCATAAAATATACCAAACATTAGCAACTTTAATCAAATTCCTCACAGTAATAATGACAATAATAATAATAATTGAAGCTAAATAAGATTGTGTGAGTCAGTTGATTGTTCTGATTGAACGCGTGTCATTCACATATAAATTCTGTCCCCCGACGCAAACTGGTTTGCAATGAACGTGAGTTTCTCTGATTTAATATCATAATACAGACACCAGGCGCGCTGTCCCACCATGTGTCCCACCATGTATCCCACCATGTGTCCCACCATGTGTCCCACCATGTGTCCCACCATGTGTCCCACCATGTGTCCCACCATGTGTCCCACCATGTGTCCCACCATGTGTCCTCCAGGGGTAAGAGGGGTAGGAGGGTAGGAGGGTAGGAGGGTAGTAGGGGAGGGGGGTCGTCACGTCCGGTCCGTCGCATGCAAAGTGCCCATTCGCCGAGCAGCCGCACAACGCCGGGTTGATCATTTTACGCGACCGGGAATTCAGATTCACCGCAATGGTTAGTGTTGGGGACGGGGTTGGGTGAGGGGTTGGGGGCGGGGGAGGGGTCGGGGGAGGGGGAGGGGAGACAATTGACTGGGGGGCGGCGTTGGGATGCGTCCCTGCGATGTTGAACCGTGCAATCAGATTTGAATTTTTATTCGCGTGATCGACTCTGCCGTGTCTCTTTATATGCGCGACGCGCGAAAAGCAAAAAAATGAAGCAGGCGGTTTTTTTTTTTCAAATGTGCGTTGCTTTCAACGTTTTTTTTTTACAACAGTATTTCCTTGAAATGCATTTGAAGTCGTCGATTATTCGCGCTACGGGCTGCGGTTGGTGGTCGGGGGGGGTGGAGGGGTGGAGGGGATGGAGGGGGTATTAAGTGAGGCACGGTCTGCCAGATCTTCTTAACAGACCCCCCCCCCACCACCCCCCTCACCACTCCATCACAACCACGAACTGATTTCCGTCCTGCAGTCACAGGTTTTTGTTTTTGAAATCCCCGGTCGTGGAGATCTTAATTTGTTTGCTCTTCTTATAAAATATCTTTCAATTTCCGTGAAGAGGTTTGTCACGGCTTGTCACGGCTTGTCACGGCTTGTCGAGGTTTGTCACGGCTTGTCACGGCTTGTCATGGCTTGTCACGGCTTGTCACGGCTTGTCACGGCTTGTCACGGCTTGTCACGGCTTGTCACGGCTTGTCACGGCTTGTCACGGCTTGTCACGGCTTGTCACGGCTTGTCACGGTTTGTCACGGTTTGTCACGGCTTGTCACGGCTTGTCACGGCTTGTCACGGCTTGTCACGGCTTGTCACGGTTTGTCACGGTTTGTCATGGCTTGTCACGGCTTGTCACGGCTTGTCACGGCTTGTCACGGTTTGTCACGGCTTGTCATGGCTTGTCATGGCTTGTCACGGCTTGTCACGGCTTGTCACGGCTTGTCACGGCTTGTCACGGCTTGTCACGGCTTGTCATGGCTTGTCACGGCTTGTCACGGCTTGTCACGGCTTGTCACGGCTTGTCATGGCTTGTCACGGCTTGTCACGGTTTGTCACGGCTTGTCACGGCTTGTCACGGCTTGTCACGGCTTGTCACGGCTTGTCATGGCTTGTCATGGCTTGTCACGGCTTGTCACGGCTTGTCACGGCTTGTCACGGCTTGTCACGGCTTGTTGAGGCTTGTCACGGCTTGTCACGGATTGTCGAGGTTTGTCGAGGTTTGTCGAGGTTTGTCGAGGTTTGTCGAGGCTTGTCACGGCTTGTCACGGCTTGTCACGGCTTGTCACGGCTTGTCACGGCTTGTCACGGCTTGTCATGGCTTGTCACGGCTTGTCACGGTTTGTCACGGCTTGTCACGGTTTGTCACGGCTTGTCACGGCTTGTCACGGCTTGTCACGGCTTGTCACGGCTTGTCACGGCTTGTCACGGTTTGTCACGGCTTGTCACGGCTTGTCGAGGTTTGTCACGGCTTGTCCCGGCTTGTCACGGCTTGTCACGGCTTGTCACGGCTTGTCACGGCTTGTCACGGCTTGTCACGGCTTGTCACGGTTTGTCACGGCTTGTCACGGCTTGTCACGGCTTGTCACGGCTTGTCACGGCTTGTCACGGCTTGTTGAGGTTTGTCACGGCTTGTCAAGGATTGTCGAGGTTTGTCGAGGTTTGTCACGGATTGTCGAGGTTTGTCACGGCTTGTCACGGCTTGTCACGGCTTGTTGAGGCTTGTCATGGCTTGTCACGGCTTGTCACGGCTTGTCACGGCTTGTTGAGGTTTGTCACGGCTTGTCACGGCTTGTCGAGGTTTGTCGAGGTTTGTCGAGGTTTGTCGAGGTTTGTCGAGGTTTGTCGAGGTTTAGGGAAGTAATTATTGTAATCGGATAAATAAACGGCTCATGAAGACAAAACTGTGATATTTTAAACTTCAAAAGAAACATCAGCTACTTACTTTTTGAAAATCTGTAGATCCGTCAAATTCTTGTTCTCCCTTCCCACTATTAACCTGATCGTGGTCAATAATCATACTTTCTTCAATGAAAAATGCCAACCAAATCTAATTGCAACCAATGTAACTCCTGGTGAAAGGGTGAGATATTTTCAACAAAAACACCCAGCATTTCAAAATTAACTAGTATCATCTTCTCTAGATCGATATTCTCTTATAATAAGAGTATTTTTACTTTAATTATCTTATGTTTTTTATCACTATTAATATTATATTATATAATAATAATATTATAATAATTACTTTTATTATCAACATATATTTATATTTAAAAATGTATTTTTCCTTGTAATTCCCTCGCACAAACCACTGACCTACGTGGGCTCAACTTCAATTATTATCCTTCTTTCTGTTTTATGCCATGGAGTGAAAATACTGCCCCCCCCCCCCCCCTCACCCTAGCAGAATCGTGGACCAACCTTATACCCTACAAATTTGCTTTCTCCGAAATGTAATTGAGTTAGAGGTTAATGGGGTTCGCTGAGAATCGATACGCTGATGCGCGGTAAATGCAGGACCCCACCCCCTCCACTAACTCGTCAAGACGGCAGATCAAGATTTACTGATTGCAAACAAATGAAGATCACTTCTTACAAAACCATCTTAAATATCAAGACTGTGAGTCAAGGAGAGAAACCGAACAGTTTAGCGAGATGGAAACACAGGTCGTCGTGAGATCACAGAAGTTAAGCAACACTGCGCTGGGTCAGGTATTGTATGGGTGACCATCATACACATGACCAGTTCTGTTCGGGAGAGAGGTTGGAGGGATGAAAGTTAAGCAACACTGCGCTGGGTCAGGTATTGGATGGGTGACCATCATACACATGACCAGTTCTGTTCGGGAGAGAGGTTGGAGGGATGAAAGTTAAGCAACACTGTGCTGGGTCAGGTATTGTATGGGTGACCATCATACACATGACTAGTTCTGTTCGGGAGAGAGGTTGGAGGGATGAAAGTTAAGCAACACTGCGCTGGGTCAGGTATTGGATGGGTGACCATCATACACATGACCAGTTCTGTTCGGGAGAGAGGTTGGAGGGATGAAAGTTAAGCAACACTGCGTTGGGTCAGGTAGTGGATGGGTGACCATTATACACATGACCAGTTCTGTTCGGGAGAGAGGTTGGAGGGATGAAAGTTAAGCAACACTGCGCTGGGTCAGGTATTGGATGGGTGACCATCATACACATGACCAGTTCTGTTCGGGAGAGAGGTTGGAGGGATGAAAGTTAGTACAGCAACTTCACTCGCCTTGCTTATCAACCTCTCGACAGCATGGATTTGTGGAGGAATCCTGTTGTTCGAGTTGTACCGTCCTTCGGAAGGGACGTTAAGCCGGTGGTCCCTTGGTGCTCTTCGACAGGAGTAGGCTACGTGCCGGCGCCGGGTTTCCCCTCCTTCCTGCTAGGTTAGGTGCATCTTACATATCCAGGCTGTCAGTCATTCAAATCGCTTTCAGTCGCTTTCAAATCTTTCAAAATGACGACTAAACCTGAAAATCAATGTTTGCCTAAAACTTCCGTTAAACGGCGGTTAAGCAAGATATAAACGCTGTTACTGAAATCAGCCCCAAGGACAGCAAAAGTTTCAAACTATTAAACGAGAAATATTCAAAAAAATTCAACTGGGGGCAAAATCAATTATTGCCCAAAATCAAAATATGCGATAGGTTGGGCAATATTTTTCATTGTATATATGTTTTATTAGTGATAGTCACGACATGTCTTAACCCTTCGCGACTCGTGGTGCAATTATTTAATGAGCGACATTGAGTCTATAGCCACAGTCAGAGACACAGCGTTCATGTTAAACGTTCTGCTGAGCAAACGAGGCCGGCAACACGTGGTAACGGTAGGTGCTACCCGATGGCGCTTGCTGCTGAGCAAACGAGGCCGGCAACACGTGGTAACGGTAGGTGCCACCCGATGGCACTTGCTGCTGAGCAAACGAGGCCGGCAACACGTGGTAACGGTAGGTGCCACCCGATGGCACTTGCTGCTGAGCAAACGAGGCCGGCAACACGTGGTAACGGTAGGTGCCACCCGATGGCGCTTGCTGTTGAGCAAACGAGGCCGGCAACACGTGGTAACGGTAGGTGCCACCCGATGGCACTTGCTGCTGAGCAAACGAGGCCGGCAACACGTGGTAACGGTAGGTGCCACCCGATGGCGCTTGCTGCTGAGCAAACGAGGCCGGCAACACGTGGTAACGGAAGGTGCCAACCGATGGCGCTTGCTGCTGAGCAAACGAGGCCGGCAACACGTGGTAACGGTAGGTGCCACCCGATGGCGCATGCGGCCGTTATTTTAAAAAAACTCTACAGTTAAATAATTACGACTCAAAATATCGATACATGTTTATCAATCGTTGAGGTTAGCACTAATTAAGATTAATTGAGTGTAAACCAGTTTTAAATGCGAGTAATCTGCGAGAAATAAAGAAATTAAATATCTTAGCACTCGAGGCGACGGTGGCTCCACCTGGCGGCATCCTACATTTTTGTCGGGTAAAGCAATCATTTGGCGGCCATCTTTCTTTGCAGACAAGATAAAGTAGACAGAAGTTTAAACGTAGTAAAACATTGGCCCTGCACCTGCAAGAGTCCAACAAGCAAAGGTAACCTAACTTATATCCAGCCCTTGACTAACCTGAGCAACGTGTTGAGCGTGGACTGCCGCACGAGGCAGCACTGTAGTAGTGGAGCAAGGATCGACAGTTCGTCTCTAAACGGAGCCCCGAAGCCCCGGCCGTGGTCGAGATGCAACGGAAATGTGTCGTTGCCGAACGCTTTGAATGTCTCGTAGTGGTGCCGGTCCATGTTTCCGGTAAGGAAATCAAACACGGACATGTCCATCAAGTCCAGGAGACGACGTCCCGTGTCGTAGGGTGGGATGTCACGCACCAACGAGCAGTAGTCAGAGTCTGGGGGCAAGAGATGGAGGCGTTTCAACGCTCTGTTGTGCAAAGTGGACTGCGTCGAAGTTCATTTGGAGGCTAACCAGAGATTGGAGGCTGAGCACCCAGCAGATCCACCCAAAATATCAGATTAATAAATCAGTTTGATAACATTTTAGATGAATTACACTAAAATCGTCTCAAAAGAAAGTGTCCAAGTAGTTCAATTGGTTAGAGAAACACCCGCGACAGGTGGAGATTGGGGTCCAAGTAGCTCAATAGGTTAGAGCAACACCCGCGACAGGTGGAGATCGGGGTCCAAGTAGCTCAATTGGTTAGAGCAACACCCACGACAGGTGGAGATCGGGGTTCAAGTAGCTCAATTGGTTAGAGCAACACACGCGACAGGTGGAGATCGGGGTCCAAGTAGCTCAATTGGTTAGAGCAACAAAGGTGACAGGTGGAGATCGGGGTCCAAGTAGCTCAATTGGTTAGAGCAACACCCGCGACAGGTGGAGATCGGGGTCCAAGTAGCTCAATTGGTTAGAGCAACACCGGTGACAGGTGGAGATCGGGGTCGAAGTAGCTCAATTGGTTAGAGCAACACCCGCGACAGGTGGAGATCGGGGTCTAAGTAGCTCAATTGGTTAGAGCAACACCCGCGACAGGTGGAGATCTGGGTTCGAGTGCCCGTTTGGGCATCGATTTTTGAGACGGTTATAGTGTTCATAATAATAAAAAAGACAGAGGTCAAGGATTCAAGAGCAAGACCACGTGTCTTACCTTGTTCCCACTGCGCCTTCCGTCTCTTGTGATAAGAACGCCTCCACGGATGCCGCCAGACTTTCCTGGGTGCGACATCATTGCCAGGGAGGAAAGCAGCAAATGAGCCTTCAAGTGTATCTGGAGACCCACAGATGGCGTGCGCGGTATCGCAGTAGTACGAGCACTTGCCGTGGAAGCAGAGATTGTTGCCGGGAGACACGAAGAACGTCTTGAGCAAGTCACCGTCAGCAACTTCATAAACCTCGGTGGTGATGTTGAGGATCCGACCAGTGACTGGCATAGCGCGTCGGAACCCAAGCAGTCTGCGAACATAAGATGGAACATTGTATTATCAGGTAAACAAATTACCTCTTAACAAACTGATGCACTAACATCACTGACACGCCCCCTGATCTCCAAATGTCGCGGGTGTTGCTCTAACCAATTGAGCTACTTGGACCCTGATCTCCAAATGTCGCGGGTGTTGCTCTAACCAATTGAGCTACTTGGACCCCGATCTCCACCTGTCGCGGGTGTTGCTCTAACCAATTGAGCTACTTGGACCCCGATCTCCACCTGTCGCGGGTGTTGCTCTAACCAATTGAGCTACTTGGACCCCGATCTCCACCTGTCGCGGGTGTTGCTCTAACCAATTGAGCTACTTGAACCCCGATCTCCACCTGTCGCGGATGTTGCTCTAAGCAATTGAGCTACTTGGACCCCGATCTCCACCTGTCGCGGGTGTTGCTCTAACCAATTGAGCTACTTGGACCTTGATCTCCATCTGTCGCGGGTGTTGCTCTAACCAATTGAGCTGCTTGGACCCCGATCTCCACCGCGGGTGTTGCTCTAACTAATTGAGCTACTTGGACCCCGATCTCCACCTGTCGTGGGTGTTGCTCTAACCAATTGAGCTGCTTGGACACTGGCTTTTTGAGACGATTTTAGTGTAATTGTTGAGAATGACAGTTCTCCAAGGAGTAGAACCAAGAGGCTGTGAATACTCACAGTCACTCTGATTCTAGTGACGCTATATCACGTCACAACCTGTCAATCTCTAGTAACTACAAATGAGTTTTGTCTAGAGCAAGACAAGAGGGGTGGGGGGGAGGGGAGGGGGGGGGGGGGGAGACGTTAAGTCGGTGTCTTGTGGCGACAGCGAGGTGAGCTTGTGAAGGTAAAGTGTTGGGAACTGAAGGAATGAAAATCTCCAGTATTGTTCCGTTTGGTCAAGAGATTTGCTCAGAAGAGCCAATGTTAAACGTCCTGACATTGGGTTTTAAAGTTTAGTCTTATCTAAATGGAAATCTAAACGTTTTACAATAAAACATTGATTTTTTTGCAATATTTAAAACATTGAAAGTATCTTTTCTGGCGGAAATATTGGACAGGATCTGGGCTCTCTACACTGGTCGTTGCTGCCCAATGTACCCCCCCCCCCCCCCCACCCTCCGCAACCCACCCAGGTGACCACGTGATCACGGCCCTTGTTAAGCACGAATTATTGCCCGCCATTAGTTCTGGGTGTTTCTAACCCAACTGTTTTTCGCTCATTTCAGGAACGATGGGGGTCAAAGGTAGCCCCGTATATAACTGGAGATAACTGCACTGGCACCACTATGTTTCCCCTCTTCTACCCCTATTTTACCCCTATGTTACCCCTATGTGACCCCTATGTGACCCCTATGTGACCCCTATGTTACCCCTATGTTACCCCTATGTTACCCCTATTTTACCCCTATGTTACCCCTATGTTACCCCTATGTTACCCTTATGTTACCCCTATGTTACCCCTATGTTACCCCTATGTTACCCATATGTTACCCATATGTTACCCCTATGTTACCCCTATGTTACCACTATGTTACCCCTAGGTTACCTCTATGTTACCCCTGTGTTACCCCTATGTTACCACTATGTTACCCCTATGTTACCTCTATGTTACCCCTATGTTACCCCTATATTACCCCTATATTACCCCTATATTACCCCTATATTACCCCTATGTTACCCCTGTTACCCCTATATTACCCATCCTGGTCTAAGACACTGGCCAAGTGAAGCATCCTGGTTTGACATGTCCTCGAGAAGAAAGTCACTGTCAGCAAAGAGTGGCCAGGAGCTCTTGCCAGCTGGTTGCTTAGTGACCAAAGAGTGGCCAGGAGCTCTTGCCAGCTGGTTGCTATGTTACCAAAGAGTGGCCAGGAGCTCTTGCCAGCTGATTGCTTAGTTACCAAAGAGTGGCCAGGAGCTCTTGCCAGCTGGTTGCTTAGTGACCAAAGAGTGGCCAGGAGCTCTTGCCAGCTGGTTGGTTAGTTACCAAAGAGTGGCCAGGAGCTCTTGCCAGCTGGTTGGTTAGTTACCAAAGAGTGGCCAGGAGCTCTTGCCAGCTGATTGCTTAGTTACCAAAGAGTGGCCAGGAGCTCTTGCCAGCTGATTGCTTAGTCACCAAAGAGTGGCCAGGAGCTCTTGCCAGCTGTTTGCTTAGTTAGCAAAGAGTGGCCAGGAGCTCTTGCCAGCTGATTGCTTAGTTAGCAAAGAGTGGCCAGGAGCTCTTGCCAGCTGGCTGCTTAGTCACCAAAGAGTGGCCAGGAGCTCTTGCCAGCTGGTTGCTTAGTTACCAAAGAGTGGCCAGGAGCTCTTGCCAGCTGATTGCTTAGTTACCAAAGAGTGGCCAGGAGCTCTTGCCAGCTGATTGCTTAGTTACCAAAGAGTGGCCAGGAGCTCTTGCCAGCTGGCTGCTTAGTAACCAAAGAGTGGCCAGGAGCTCTTGCCAGCTGGTTGCTTAGTAACCAAAGAGTGGCCAGGAGCTCTTGCCAGCTGGTTGCTTAGTTAACAAAGAGTGGCCAGGAGCTCTTGCCAGCTGGATGCTTAGTTACCAAAGAGTGGCCAGGAGCTCTTGCCAGCTGGTTGCTTAGTGACCAAAGAGTGGCCAGGAGCTCTTGCCAGCTGGTTGGTTAGTTACCAAAGAGTGGCCAGGAGCTCTTGCCAGCTGATTGCTTGGTTACCAAAGAGTGGCCAGGAGCTCTTGCCAGCTGATTGCTTAGTCAGCAAAGAGTGGCCAGGAGCTCTTGCCAGCTGGTTGCTTAGTCAGCAAAGAGTGGCCAGGAGCTCTTGCCAGCTGGTTGCTTAGTTAGCAAAGAGTGGCCAGGAGCTCTTGCCAGCTGGTTGCTATGTTACCAAAGAGTGGCCAGGAGCTATTGCCAGCTGATTGCTAAGTTAGCAAAGAGTGGCCAGGAGCTCTTGCCAGCTGATTGCTTAGTGACCAAAGAGTGGCCAGGAGCTCTTGCCAGCTGGTTGCTTAGTGACCAAAGAGTGGCCAGGAGCTCTTGCCAGCTGATTGCTTAGTTACCAAAGAGTGGCCAGGAGCTCTTGCCAGCTGGTTGCTTAGTTACCAAAGAGTGGCCAGGAGCTCTTGCCAGCTGATTGCTTAGTCAGCAAAGAGTGGCCAGGAGCTCTTGCCAGCTGGTTGCTTAGTCACCAAAGAGTGGCCAGGAGCTCTTGCCAGCTGGTTGCTTAGTGACCAAAGAGTGGCCAGGAGCTCTTGCCAGCTGGTTGCTTAGTTACCAAAGAGTGGCCAGGAGCTCTTGCCAGCTGGTTGCTTAGTTACCAAAGAGTGGCCAGGAGCTCTTGCCAGCTGGTTGCTTAGTTAGCAAAGAGTGGCCAGGAGCTCTTGCCAGCTGGTTGGTTAGTTACCAAAGAGTGGCCAGGAGCTCTTGCCAGCTGGTTGCTTAGTTAGCAAAGAGTGGCCAGGAGCTCTTGCCAGCTGATTGCTTAGTTACCAAAGAGTGGCCAGGAGCTCTTGCCAGCTGGTTGCTTAGTTACCAAAGAGTGGCCAGGAGCTCTTGCCAGCTGGTTGCTTAGTTACCAAAGAGTGGCCAGGAGCTCTTGCCAGCTGGTTGTTTAGTTAGCAAAGAGTGGCCAGGAGCTCTTGACAGCTGATTGCTTGGTTACCAAAGAGTGGCCAGGAGCTCTTGCCAGCTGATTGCTTAGTGGATAATCAAAGTAAACAGGCTTTCAATGTTTTGCTGACTCAACTTGTTTGAAACCACTCATCAATATGTTTGTGTTTTCCCATGAATTTTCTCCACAAACAAACATCGAAATTGAAAACATTGAATTCATTATTTGTCATTGCTTACAAAATCAACTGTTTCAACCGTAATTTAAAAATCCGATTCGTACAGCTGGACTGCAACATTTAACATGAATAAAATCGGCTATTTTAACTAGATTCTTGATGCATTTATTATCTTCATATTTAATTGGTGGCTTAAAAGTCAATCAAGTAATATTAAATTTAAAAAAGTCACAACCTTTGACGTCACAAGGCACTGGAAAAAATCTAGAAAAGAGATTTTATCTTAAAAACGAGCTTTGTCTTAAAGATCTTGAAGAGTGCGATTCAACCAGCTGTGATATTCCACTCTCCGAACAGATCGGGACTCTCTTCAGCTACCACGTCGAAACAAGACAGTAATGCAGTGATTCCAAGCGTACTAAACGCCCCCCCCCCCCACCCCTGCCGCCCCCCTCCCTCGTCGATAAATCCATGACAGTTCGGCGGCCCGATATCGGTGGTTAGAAGCATGCTAAGTCGCGGCTTTATCTCACGCAAACACTCCAGCCACTAGCAGTCTTATCTAAAGCTTAGCTGGACTCCGCTAGATGCTGCCCTAAGCGGTAAGCTGTGTAATAACTAGCACTCGCGTCTGTTCTGCACACTGTGCTGGTATACAGTGGCGGTACACAGTGGTGGTATACAGTGGTGGTATGCAGTGGCGGTAAACAGTGGTGGTACACAGTGGCGGTATACAGTGCCGGTACACAGTGGCGGTACACAGTAGCGGTATGCAGTGGCGGTAAACAGTGGTGGTACACAGTGGCGGTATACAGTGCCGGTACACTGTGGCGGTACACAGTGCTGGTATACAGTGGCGGCTTACAGTGGCGGTATACAGTGGCGGTACACAGTGCTGGTATACAGTTCTGGTATACAGTGGCGATAAACAGTGGCAGTATACAGTGGCGGTACACAGTGGCGGTACACAGTGGCAGTACACAGTGGCGGTACACAGTGGCGGCTTACAGTGGCGGTATACAGTGGCGGTACACAGTGGCGGTATACAGTGGCGGTTTACAGTGGCAGTGCACAGTGGCGGTACACAGTGGCGGTACACTGTGGCGCTATACAGTGGCGGTACACTGTGGCGCTATACAGTGGCGGTATACAGTGGCGGTACACAGTGGCGGTATACAGTGGCGCTATACAGTGGCGGTATACAGTGGCGGTACACTGTGGCGGTATACAGTGGCGGTACACAGTGGCGGTACACAGTGGCGGTATACAGTGGCGGTACACAGTGGCGGTACACAGTGGCGGTATACAGTGCTGGTATACAGTGGCGGTACACAGTGGCGGTATACAGTGGCGGTACACAGTGGCGGTATACAGTGGCGCTATACAGTGGCGGTATACAGTGGCGGTACACTGTGGCGGTATACAGTGGCGGTACACAGTGGCGGTACACAGTGGCGGTATACAGTGGCGGTACACAGTGGCGGTACACAGTGGCGGTATACAGTGCTGGTATACAGTGGCGGTACACAGTGGCGGTATACAGTGGCGGTACACAGTGGCGGTACACAGTGGCGGTATACAGTGCTGGTATACAGTGGCGGTATACAGTGTACAGCACACACACACACACACACACACACACAGTCCCAGTGTCAGTACACGGTGTGTTGTATCATTGTGTTTGTACAACACACACACACACACACACACACACACACACACAGTCCCAGTGTCAGTACACGGTGTGTTGTATCATTGTGTTTGTACAACACACACACACACACACACACACACACACACACACACAGTCCCAGTGTCAGTACACGGTGTGTTGTATCATTGTGTTTGTACAACACACACACACACACACACACACACACACACAGTCCCAGTGTCAGTACACGGTGTGTTGTATCATTGTGTTTGTACAACACACACACACACACACACACACACACACACACACACAGTCCCAGTGTCAGTACACGGTGTGTTGTATCATTGTGTTTGTACAACACACACACACACACACACACACACACACACACACAGTCCCAGTGTCAGTACACGGTGTGTTGTATCATTGTGTTTGTACAACACACACACACACACACACACACACACACACACAGTCCCAGTGTCAGTACACGGTGTGTTGTATCATTGTGTTTGTACAACACACACACACACACACACACACACACACACACAGTCCCAGTGTCAGTACACGGTGTGTTGTATCATTGTGTTTGTACAACACACACACACACACACACACACACACACACAGTCCCAGTGTCAGTACACGGTGTGTTGTATCATTGTGTTTGTACAACACACACACACACACACACACACACACACACAGTCCCAGTGTCAGTACACGGTGTGTTGTATCATTGTGTTTGTACAACACACACACACACACACACACACACACACACACACAGTCCCAGTGTCAGTACACGGTGTGTTGTATCATTGTGTTTGTACAACACACACACACACACACACACACACACACACACACAGTCCCAGTGTCAGTACACGGTGTGTTGTATCATTGTGTTTGTACAACACACACACACACACACACACACACACACAGTCCCAGTGTCAGTACACGGTGTGTTGTATCATTGTGTTTGTACAACACACACACACACACACACACACACACACACACACACAGTCCCAGTGTCAGTACACGGTGTGTTGTATCATTGTGTTTGTACAACACACACACACACACACACACACACACACAGTCCCAGTGTCAGTACACGGTGTGTTGTATCATTGTGTTTGTACAACACACACACACACACACACACACACACACACACAGTCCCAGTGTCAGTACACGGTGTGTTGTATCATTGTGTTTGTACAACACACACACACACACACACACACACACACACAGTCCCAGTGTCAGTACACGGTGTGTTGTATCATTGTGTTTGTACAACACACACACACACACACACACACACACACACACAGTCCCAGTGTCAGTACACGGTGTGTTGTATCATTGTGTTTGTACAACACACACACACACACACACACACACACACACACACAGTCCCAGTGTCAGTACACGGTGTGTTGTATCATTGTGTTTGTACAACACACACACACACACACACACACACACACACACAGTCCCAGTGTCAGTACACGGTGTGTTGTATCATTGTGTTTGTACAACACACACACACACACACACACACACACACACAGTCCCAGTGTCAGTACACGGTGTGTTGTATCATTGTGTTTGTACAACACACACACACACACACACACACACACACACACACACACAGTCCCAGTGTCAGTACACGGTGTGTTGTATCATTGTGTTTGTACAACACACACACACACACACACACACACACACACACACACAGTCCCAGTGTCAGTACACGGTGTGTTGTATCATTGTGTTTGTACAACACACACACACACACACACACACACACACACACACACACACACACACACACACAGTCCCAGTGTCAGTACACGGTGTGTTGTATCATTGTGTTTGTACAACACACACACACACACACACACACACACACACACACACACACACACACACACACAGTCCCAGTGTCAGTACACGGTGTGTTGTATCATTGTGTTTGTACAACACACACACACACACACACACACACACACACACACAGTCCCAGTGTCAGTACACGGTGTGTTGTATCATTGTGTTTGTACAGCACACACACACACACACACACACACACACACACACAGTCCCAGTGTCAGTACACGGTGTGTTGTATCATTGTGTTTGTACAGCACACACACACACACACACACACACACACAGTCCCAGTGTCAGTACACGGTGTGTTGTATCATTGTGTTTGTACAACACACACACACACACACACACACACACACACAGTCCCAGTGTCAGTACACGGTGTGTTGTATCATTGTGTTTGTACAACACACACACACACACACACACACACACACACACACAGTCCCAGTGTCAGTACACGGTGTGTTGTATCATTGTGTTTGTACAACACACACACACACACACACACACACACACACAGTCCCAGTGTCAGTACACGGTGTGTTGTATCATTGTGTTTGTACAACACACACACACACACACACACACACACACAGTCCCAGTGTCAGTACACGGTGTGTTGTATCATTGTGTTTGTACAACACACACACACACACACACACACACACACACACACAGTCCCAGTGTCAGTACACGGTGTGTTGTATCATTGTGTTTGTACAACACACACACACACACACACACACACACACACACACACAGTCCCAGTGTCAGTACACGGTGTGTTGTATCATTGTGTTTGTACAACACACACACACACACACACACACACACACACACACACACAGTCCCAGTGTCAGTACACGGTGTGTTGTATCATTGTGTTTGTACAACACACACACACACACACACAGTCCCAGTGTCAGTACACGGTGTGTTGTATCATTGTGTTTGTACAACACACACACACACACACACACACACACACAGTCCCAGTGTCAGTACACGGTGTGTTGTATCATTGTGTTTGTACAACACACACACACACACACACACACACACACACACACACACAGTCCCAGTGTCAGTACACGGTGTGTTGTATCATTGTGTTTGTACAACACACACACACACACACACACACACACACACACACACACACAGTCCCAGTGTCAGTACACGGTGTGTTGTATCATTGTGTTTGTACAACACACACACACACACACACACACACACACACACACAGTCCCAGTGTCAGTACACGGTGTGTTGTATCATTGTGTTCGTACAACACACACACACACACACACACACACACACACAGTCCCAGTGTCAGTACACGGTGTGTTGTATCATTGTGTTTGTACAACACACACACACACACACACACACACACACACAGTCCCAGTGTCAGTACACGGTGTGTTGTATCATTGTGTTTGTACAACACACACACACACACACACACACACACACACAGTCCCAGTGTCAGTACACGGTGTGTTGTATCATTGTGTTTGTACAACACACACACACACACACACACACACACACACACACAGTCCCAGTGTCAGTACACGGTGTGTTGTATCATTGTGTTTGTACAACACACACACACACACACACACACACACACACACACAGTCCCAGTGTCAGTACACGGTGTGTTGTATCATTGTGTTTGTACAACACACACACACACACACACACACACACACACAGTCCCAGTGTCAGTACACGGTGTGTTGTATCATTGTGTTTGTACAACACACACACACACACACACACACACACACACAGTCCCAGTGTCAGTACACGGTGTGTTGTATCATTGTGTTTGTACAACACACACACACACACACACACACACACACACACACAGTCCCAGTGTCAGTACACGGTGTGTTGTATCATTGTGTTTGTACAACACACACACACACACACACACACACACACACACAGTCCCAGTGTCAGTACACGGTGTGTTGTATCATTGTGTTTGTACAACACACACACACACACACACACACACACACACACAGTCCCAGTGTCAGTACACGGTGTGTTGTATCATTGTGTTTGTACAACACACACACACACACACACACACACACACACACACACACACACACACACACACACACAGTCCCAGTGTCAGTACACGGTGTGTTGTATCATTGTGTTTGTACAACACACACACACACACACACACACACACACACACACAGTCCCAGTGTCAGTACACGGTGTGTTGTATCATTGTGTTTGTACAACACACACACACACACACACACACACACACACAGTCCCAGTGTCAGTACACGGTGTGTTGTATCATTGTGTTTGTACAACACACACACACACACACACACACACACACAGTCCCAGTGTCAGTACACGGTGTGTTGTATCATTGTGTTTGTACAACACACACACACACACACACACACACACACACACACAGTCCCAGTGTCAGTACACGGTGTGTTGTATCATTGTGTTTGTACAACACACACACACACACACACACACACACACACACACAGTCCCAGTGTCAGTACACGGTGTGTTGTATCATTGTGTTTGTACAACACACACACACACACACACACACACACACACAGTCCCAGTGTCAGTACACGGTGTGTTGTATCATTGTGTTTGTACAACACACACACACACACACACACACACACACAGTCCCAGTGTCAGTACACGGTGTGTTGTATCATTGTGTTTGTACAACACACACACACACACACACACACACACACACACAGTCCCAGTGTCAGTACACGGTGTGTTGTATCATTGTGTTTGTACAACACACACACACACACACACACACACACACACACAGTCCCAGTGTCAGTACACGGTGTGTTGTATCATTGTGTTTGTACAACACACACACACACACACACACACACACACACACACACAGTCCCAGTGTCAGTACACGGTGTGTTGTATCATTGTGTTTGTACAACACACACACACACACACACACACACACACACAGTCCCAGTGTCAGTACACGGTGTGTTGTATCATTGTGTTTGTACAACACACACACACACACACACACACACACACAGTCCCAGTGTCAGTACACGGTGTGTTGTATCATTGTGTTTGTACAACACACACACACACACACACACACACACACACACACAGTCCCAGTGTCAGTACACGGTGTGTTGTATCATTGTGTTTGTACAACACACACACACACACACACACACACACACACACAGTCCCAGTGTCAGTACACGGTGTGTTGTATCATTGTGTTTGTACAACACACACACACACACACACACACACACACACAGTCCCAGTGTCAGTACACGGTGTGTTGTATCATTGTGTTTGTACAACACACACACACACACACACACACACACACACAGTCCCAGTGTCAGTACACGGTGTGTTGTATCATTGTGTTTGTACAACACACACACACACACACACACACACACACACACACACACACACACACACACACACACACACACACACACACACACACAGTACTTCGTTGTGATCGGTCGTGTTTCGTCTCGGCTCCCAAAACTGGTATCGTTGCAAGCGTTTCTGTGACGTTTTCACAGTTTTTTCTTGTCTCATCCTCATACAGGTCAGACTATCTATACTTTCCAGAAATTGGATTTTCGTTCTGTTCATTTTTTCTCCTGTTTTTCGTAGTTTTAAGTTTTTCTCTGTGTAAAACCACAGAGCTAGGTACCCGGCCAGTGCATTATTGTTCATACTGAGAGAGGCAACTCGTAGATTAATCGCCCGGCCCGGGAGGGTCAGGTATACGGAGAGCAATTAGTTGGGTCGCTCTCGTTTTATTGCGTAGCATTCCGGTGCTTGTTGCACATCCAAAGTAAGAAGCATATTATTTAAATATGCCGAAACAAATTAAGCCTAGACCAGGCAACGAAAAACCGACCACTAGTTTAGCAGTCAAAGAGGTTAGCCCTTTGACGAAAGAAGACACCATTGTTCGCCCCCCGAAAAAAGACAGCACCCCGTTTGCCGGCGAAGTAACTATCCTGCCCGTCAAGGCTAACCTAGACAGGCGATCCTCACGATCGACGGATTCTATCGTAACGATTCCAATTTCACACCGCGGCGATATCCCAAAAACGATTGCCAGTGTAGCAGCAAAAAGCCCACCTACAGCAAAGCCCTACTCGACCCACCCAGCCCAAAAAACCATGGCACAGATACTGTCGAGCGCCTCTGGGTCTGGTACAGCCTCTAGCCACAGACCTACCACCACAAGGACTGCTGACACAGGGTCATCCAGTCAACCCCGTTTCCCGACCAAGGAGCATGCCTTTCTGCTGCAATCCATAGACACGGTGTCCATCCACCAATACCTCCGTGCTGTCGCAGACAAAGTCGGCGCCAAGAACATCTGGTTTGGGTCTAGGCTGTCGCTGGGCCGGGTAGCCATCTACCTTACCACCACAGAACTGGTCGACACCTTCATGTCAAACCATGGGGGGGTGGAGGTGGGAAGTGAGTTCCTGCCGGCACGGCGTCTAATTACCAAGGCAAGCAGGCTTATATTGTCTAACGTCTGCCCCACTATACCACACTCGGTCTTGGAGGGCTATTTGAGCTCGGCGGTAAAAATCGTTTCTCCGATGTCTTTCGTAAACGTGGGGGGAAAGGACCCCGAGCTCAGCTCTGTCCTGAGTTTCAGAAGGCAAATCTTTGTGGTGGCGGATGACGGCTGTCAGCTTCCCGAGTCAATCCTAGTTGACTATGACGGTGATCGATACCGGGTTTTCCTGTCACTCGACGATTTAAAATGTTTTAAGTGCCGCCAAACTGGCCACGTTGCTAAGCATTGCAAGGCCTCTTCACCCACAGAGTCTCAAGGGTCTGCTGATCCTCTAGGCAGTGTGGATGCAATAGAGCCGCCAGCGAACAGCAAAAGAAAGACCCCCTCTTCATCTAGCCAATCGGTGACCACGGTAGAACTGGTTGACGATATCGAAAACAACATCACTGTCGCTGACGATCAGTCGGCCATTATTGACATGGACACTGATGTGCTAGAAAAATGTGAAGAACCTCAGAAGAACCTAGAAGAACTCGACGGACAGATAGTTTTCAACCCCAAAACTGCAACGAATAGGCAGAAAGCTAAGCGTCAAAAAACAGTTTCCCTCGTCCTACCACTTGAGGCGAGAGAGATACTTGAAAGTCGCGAGACTGAAAACGTAATTTCACTGCATGACTTCGTTGATTTCCTGCAGGCGGTCAAAGGAAATGATCATCCACTAACAATTGTCCACAAATACACCGAAAATGTCTACGGTGTACTTGACATGTTGGAGGCGATACAACCAAAACTGATATCCGAGCGTGCAATCAGGGAAAGAGTGAGGAGGCTCATTGCCAATCTAAAAAAACTCATGTTGGTGGCAAAAGGAGATGAAGACAATGTTTCTCTCGCACGATCCACGTCGTGCGAGAGCATGTCATCACAAATTCTCGACTAAATGCGGAGCGTTGTAACACTCAACGCCAGGAGCGTTAAGAGTAGTTACAAGTGGGTACAATTTCGCAGTTTTTTAGATCGCCATCTCCCTGATGTAGTCCTCATTCAGGAAAGCAACTGCTCAAAATCACCATTCCCTCATGCTTATATGGCCTATGAGTTCTTGTTTAATCCACCTATAGGCGTCTGTTCAGGCACCATGATCGGCATAAAGAAGGCTTCTCGCCTCGTGATACGATCACATAAGATCTTAGTCCCAGGCTACCTTCAAGAGGCTGTGCTCGGTCATCTTAACTCGGACAGCACTATCCGTGTTTTTTGCATTTACGTCCCGCACCAATGCGACTTGGCGCTCACCGTCTTGGACGCGCTGAGTGACCGCATAGAAGAAGCGCACGCTGGTGACGACCTCTGTGAAAAACAGTTCCTGGTGGGCGGTGATTTCAATGTCACGCTGAACCCCAATGTTGATCGATCTAATGGTGGCCCGGAGAGACAACCTAGGGTTGCTCAGAGGCTCAGGAATTTAGTCATGACGGAAAACTTGGATGATGTCTGGCGAGACTTTCGACCAACAGAGCCGGGCTTCACTTTTATAGGGAACGCCCCGGCGTTTTCCGGTTCTCGACTAGATAGATTCTATGCAACGCCAAACATCGCTTGCAGAGTGTCAAACGTTCAGGTAGTTCCAGCTTTTTCCGACCATCTTGCTCTCGTCATCAATCTTAACACCTGTACACCTAAAAACAAGCCCCCGTATTGGCGCTTCAAAAACTCACTTCTTAGCGATCCAGATTTTTCCATATGCATTCGGAATTTGTTAGCCACATATGACGAAAACTCCAAAAAAGGATATGGTTCGCTAGAAGTCTGGTGGGATGCCATTAAAGCCGATATTCAGGAGGTAACGGTGATTTTCTCTCGAGCCCAAAAACAGCGCTTGGACGCTGAATTTGTCCACCTCGAAGGAAAGGTTGAACAGATCGTTTCTAACTGCTCTTTCGACACAAAACACCTTGCAGACCTCTCCCGTGCAAACGCTGATGCAAAAGATGCATATTCACAGCGAAGTGAGGCCACACTTTTAGCAGCTCACCAAGACCACCTCTTGGCCACAGATAGACCTGCCGGTTCCGTTATGGCCCGAGATATAGCCGCTGCCTTCAGCCCGATCTCCCGCCTTCGTCATGACGGGAAAATCGTGTCTGATGGGCCTTCCCTCTGTTCGGCTGCAAGAGACCATTTTGTTAACGTCTTCTCAGGCACTGCCACCGTGCTGGATCCCGACTCTCCTTTGTACGAGTCGTTACCCACACTTACCCAAGTTGACCGTGAACAACTCGACAAACCTTTCACGCTCAAAGAGTTTGGTATTTCCCTCAGAGAGCTAAACAAGGGAAAGGCACCGGGACTCGATGGCCTAACAGCAGAGTTCTACGTAGCCTTTTGGGCCGAACTCTCAACACCATACTGGGAAGTGTTTAAACATGCAATGGCAAATGGTCAACTTCCAAAATCGGCCCAAAGGTCAGTCCTGACTTTGTTACCAAAATCGGGAGATCGACTCGACATTAAAAACTGGAGGCCGATTTCTTTGCTCACAACAGACTACAAAATTCTGGCACGTGCTCTCTCTACCCGATTAAAAAATGTCATGAGTCATATCGTCCATCCTGATCAGGGGTACTGCGTTCCAGGCAGGACGATCTATGACAGCCTCCACCTACACCGGGACGTGTTAGAATATGTGAACAAGGAAAATCGGCCCCTCGCTCTTGTATCTCTAGACCAACAAGGCGCATTTGACAGAGTCGACCACGGCTACCTTTTTTACTGCTTAAAAAGATTCGGTTTTGGTGAAAACTTCAGTAACCATCTCCGAGCTATGTACAAAGATGCCACGTGCTTTGTCCGCGTTGGCGCACGCCTCACCGCCCCTTTTGCTTTTGAGAGAGGTATCAGACAAGGATGCCCTCTATCCGGGCCTCTCTTCTCGATCTCAATCGAGCCTTTCCTAAGACTGGCTCGCCGGACGATGCTCGGTTTCAGGCTCCCAGGCCCAGAGGAGCGTCGTCTAGTGGTGTCGGCATACGCAGACGACGTCTCGCTATTCATTTCAGACGACGCAGATTTTGACAAGCTGCAAGCAGCCTACACGTGCTACTCGCGTCAATCGGGAGGAACACTAAACTCCCAAAAATCACGTGGCCTATGGGCTGGAAACTGGAAGGATCGAGCAGACCACCCCCTTGGTTTCTCCTGGACCCCAAATGGGATTAAGGTTCTGGGCCTGATGCTTGGGAATAGCCCAATGGTCTCCAACCAAGGATTCAAAAAACTGGAAGACACTGTCAGACGCGTCACAAACGCCTGGCGACACAGAGCTTCGGCCATGTCGCTCCGAGGCCGCGTCCTGGTTGTAAACCAATTTGTAGCACCACGGCTGTGGTACACGCTACAAGTTATCCAACCCCCAGCATCCTTCCTTAGCAGGATACAAGGCATTCTCGTGGATTTTGTGTGGGCTGGGCGCCGTCACTGGACTCGCCTGCGTGACTTGTGCGCCCCTATGCATATAGGAGGCCAAGGTTTGGTGCACCTTCAGTCAAAGGTCAATTTCTTTCGAGTCTGCTTTGTTCATCGCTATATTACATCTGTCGAAGATCACCCGGGCCATGTCATGACTCGCCATTTTCTGCGCCCCTCTCGTGGGCCGGTGCTCGGATGGCAGGCTCTCTTCTGTCCCGACATTGTCCGTCGCACAGGACGAGGGATGACAGATTTCCTGCGAGCTGCACTGCTAGCATGGAACGCTCTGTCCATAAAACCCGAGCGATATGCGATCACCGCACAGGGTTTACAGGACGTGCCTCTCACCCTATCGACCCTTATCCCGACTAAAACCGACCCTTTCGACCCATCATGGGGACGGCTTGGGTGTAGATCGATCGGCGACCTCCGTGACGGTGGCAATTGGAAGGAGCTGAAAGACCTAGCTGGTTTCAAAGACCTACCAGCACGACACCGCACTGCGCTCTTGATGAATCTCAATCGAGTAAAGGCGTTCTGCCGCCTACGCTTTCGCGGTGTCCTAGAAACAGCTGGCCCTGAACCATGGCCCCCAACACTGGTTTACCTCTGTTCCGAGGATCAAACCCCAAAAGCTCTCGACACGTTACAAAAACGAAAATCCCTGCAGTGGGACATTACGGCTCCTTTCTTCGGTGTCAAGGGCCCACTACCAGGCCACTGGTCGGGTGACGAAGTCGCCTGGAGCCGTTTGAGTCGCTCCCCAACTCTTGGCTTCGACGCTGAGGTGGGATGGCGTTTTGCCAAAAACCGCCTGGCGGATCCCATTTTCCTGTGCCATGCCCAGAAACTACAGTCGCCCCTGTGCCCCTGGTGCAAGGTAGTCGGCTCGGCGTGGCACATGGTGGTAGAGTGCCGTCGGGCTGCGGCCATGTGGCACACGGTCGCCTCCATGGTCAGTCGACTTTTAGAGGGCCGTCGTCTCCAATACAGAGATATCTTTGCTGGAGTGAGGCCGGGTGCGACTAGCAGCGAGCCGAAACTAGCGATCGCAAATTTTATCGTTAATCTCGCCAAAAGCACGATTTATCGTGTGTTAACGGCTTTTTTCAAAGAGCATACACCTCCAGTAGCCTATGAAATAGTCTTAACAGCCCGCATTAAAGCCCGTATTCTAAAAGAATACGCGTGGCATCTTGGCCGAGGCGATATGGAAGCCTTTAAAAAGATTTGGTGCGTCGGTGGCGCGCTTTGCTCCGTGGGTGACGGAGAAGTCACACTTAACATGTAAACAAATTAAAAACATGTAGCCCATTGGAAGCAATTTGTCACTATTGTATATTGGAAAGTGCCCTCTCGTGCGAGGGCACTAACCCTGTATGTTTCTCTATGAAACCCTTCTTTTTCTTTGAATTACTGAAAAATAATATCCTTTTCCAACCTCCTGGTTCTATTACATCTATCTCTTGGTAGAGTACATCTCTTTCTAGAGAATCTCTATGTCTCACTCTTCAAATCTTTTTTGGGGAGCGCTGTCCCAAAATGGACTAAAACTCTTTCCGTATCGTTTGTTTAAAAAAAAAAAAAAACACACACACACACACAGTCCCAGTGTCAGTACACGGTGTGTTGTATCATTGTGTTTGTACAACACACACACACACACACACACACACACACACACACAGTCCCAGTGTCAGTACACGGTGTGTTGTATCATTGTGTTTGTACAACACACACACACACACACACACACACACACACACAGTCCCAGTGTCAGTACACGGTGTGTTGTATCATTGTGTTTGTACAACACACACACACACACACACACACACACACACACAGTCCCAGTGTCAGTACACGGTGTGTTGTATCATTGTGTTTGTACAACACACACACACACACACACACACACACACACAGTCCCAGTGTCAGTACACGGTGTGTTGTATCATTGTGTTTGTACAACACACACACACACACACACACACACACACACAGTCCCAGTGTCAGTACACGGTGTGTTGTATCATTGTGTTTGTACAACACACACACACACACACACACACACACACACACAGTCCCAGTGTCAGTACACGGTGTGTTGTATCATTGTGTTTGTACAACACACACACACACACACACACACACACACACACACACAGTCCCAGTGTCAGTACACGGTGTGTTGTATCATTGTGTTTGTACAACACACACACACACACACACACACACACACACACACAGTCCCAGTGTCAGTACACGGTGTGTTGTATCATTGTGTTTGTACAACACACACACACACACACACACACACACACAGTCCCAGTGTCAGTACACGGTGTGTTGTATCATTGTGTTTGTACAACACACACACACACACACACACACACACACACACAGTCACAGTGTCAGTACACGGTGTGTTGTATCATTGTGTTTGTACAACACACACACACACACACACACACACACACACAGTCCCAGTGTCAGTACACGGTGTGTTGTATCATTGTGTTTGTACAACACACACACACACACACACACACACAGTCCCAGTGTCAGTACACGGTGTGTTGTATCATTGTGTTTGTACAACACACACACACACACACACACACACACACAGTCCCAGTGTCAGTACACGGTGTGTTGTATCATTGTGTTTGTACAACACACACACACACACACACACACACACACACACACACACAGTCCCAGTGTCAGTACACGGTGTGTTGTATCATTGTGTTTGTACAACACACACACACACACACACACACACACACAGTCCCAGTGTCAGTACACGGTGTGTTGTATCATTGTGTTTGTACAACACACACACACACACACACACACACACACACACACAGTCCCAGTGTCAGTACACGGTGTGTTGTATCATTGTGTTTGTACAACACACACACACACACACACACACACACACACACACAGTCCCAGTGTCAGTACACGGTGTGTTGTATCATTGTGTTTGTACAACACACACACACACACACACACACACACACACAGTCCCAGTGTCAGTACACGGTGTGTTGTATCATTGTGTTTGTACAACACACACACACACACACACACACACACACACACAGTCCCAGTGTCAGTACACGGTGTGTTGTATCATTGTGTTTGTACAACACACACACACACACACACACACACACACACACACACAGTCCCAGTGTCAGTACACGGTGTGTTGTATCATTGTGTTTGTACAACACACACACACACACACACACACACACAGTCCCAGTGTCAGTACACGGTGTGTTGTATCATTGTGTTTGTACAACACACACACACACACACACACACACACACACACACAGTCCCAGTGTCAGTACACGGTGTGTTGTATCATTGTGTTTGTACAACACACACACACACACACACACACACACACACAGTCCCAGTGTCAGTACACGGTGTGTTGTATCATTGTGTTTGTACAACACACACACACACACACACACACACACACACACAGTCCCAGTGTCAGTACACGGTGTGTTGTATCATTGTGTTTGTACAACACACACACACACACACACACACACACACACACAGTCCCAGTGTCAGTACACGGTGTGTTGTATCATTGTGTTTGTACAACACACACACACACACACACACACACACACACACACAGTCCCAGTGTCAGTACACGGTGTGTTGTATCATTGTGTTTGTACAACACACACACACACACACACACACACACACACACACAGTCCCAGTGTCAGTACACGGTGTGTTGTATCATTGTGTTTGTACAACACACACACACACACACACACACACACACACAGTCCCAGTGTCAGTACACGGTGTGTTGTATCATTGTGTTTGTACAACACACACACACACACACACACACACACACACAGTCCCAGTGTCAGTACACGGTGTGTTGTATCATTGTGTTTGTACAACACACACACACACACACACACACACACACACAGTCCCAGTGTCAGTACACGGTGTGTTGTATCATTGTGTTTGTACAACACACACACACACACACACACACACACACACACAGTCCCAGTGTCAGTACACGGTGTGTTGTATCATTGTGTTTGTACAACACACACACACACACACACACACACACACAGTCCCAGTGTCAGTACACGGTGTGTTGTATCATTGTGTTTGTACAACACACACACACACACACACACAGTCCCAGTGTCAGTACACGGTGTGTTGTATCATTGTGTTTGTACAACACACACACACACACACACACACACACACACACACAGTCCCAGTGTCAGTACACGGTGTGTTGTATCATTGTGTTTGTACAACACACACACACACACACACACACACACACACAGTCCCAGTGTCAGTACACGGTGTGTTGTATCATTGTGTTTGTACAACACACACACACACACAGTACTTCGTTGTGATCGGTCGTGTTTCGTCTCGGCTCCCAAAACTGGTATCGTTGCAAGCGTTTCTGTGACGTTTTCACAGTTTTTTCTTGTCTCATCCTCATACAGGTCAGACTATCTATACTTTCCAGAAATTGGATTTTCGTTCTGTTCATTTTTTCTCCTGTTTTTCGTAGTTTTAAGTTTTTCTCTGTGTAAAACCACAGAGCTAGGTACCCGGCCAGTGCATTATTGTTCATACTGAGAGAGGCAACTCGTAGATTAATCGCCCGGCCCGGGAGGGTCAGGTATACGGAGAGCAATTAGTTGGGTCGCTCTCGTTTTATTGCGTAGCATTCCGGTGCTTGTTGCACATCCAAAGTAAGAAGCATATTATTTAAATATGCCGAAACAAATTAAGCCTAGACCAGGCAACGAAAAACCGACCACTAGTTTAGCAGTCAAAGAGGTTAGCCCTTTGACGAAAGAAGACACCATTGTTCGCCCCCCGAAAAAAGACAGCACCCCGTTTGCCGGCGAAGTAACTATCCTGCCCGTCAAGGCTAACCTAGACAGGCGATCCTCACGATCGACGGATTCTATCGTAACGATTCCAATTTCACACCGCGGTGATATCCCAAAAACGATTGCCAGTGTAGCAGCAAAAAGCCCACCTACAGCAAAGCCCTACTCGACCCACCCAGCCCAAAAAACCATGGCACAGATACTGTCGAGCGCCTCTGGGTCTGGTACAGCCTCTAGCCACAGACCTACCACCACAAGGACTGCTGACACAGGGTCATCCAGTCAACCCCGTTTCCCGACCAAGGAGCATGCCTTTCTGCTGCAATCCATAGACACGGTGTCCATCCACCAATACCTCCGTGCTGTCGCAGACAAAGTCGGCGCCAAGAACATCTGGTTTGGGTCTAGGCTGTCGCTGGGCCGGGTAGCCATCTACCTTACCACCACAGAACTGGTCGACACCTTCATGTCAAACCATGGGGGGGTGGAGGTGGGAAGTGAGTTCCTGCCGGCACGGCGTCTAATTACCAAGGCAAGCAGGCTTATATTGTCTAACGTCTGCCCCACTATACCACACTCGGTCTTGGAGGGCTATTTGAGCTCGGCGGTAAAAATCGTTTCTCCGATGTCTTTCGTAAACGTGGGGGGAAAGGACCCCGAGCTCAGCTCTGTCCTGAGTTTCAGAAGGCAAATCTTTGTGGTGGCGGATGACGGCTGTCAGCTTCCCGAGTCAATCCTAGTTGACTATGACGGTGATCGATACCGGGTTTTCCTGTCACTCGACGATTTAAAATGTTTTAAGTGCCGCCAAACTGGCCACGTTGCTAAGCATTGCAAGGCCTCTTCACCCACAGAGTCTCAAGGGTCTGCTGATCCTCTAGGCAGTGTGGATGCAATAGAGCCGCCAGCGAACAGCAAAAGAAAGACCCCCTCTTCATCTAGCCAATCGGTGACCACGGTAGAACTGGTTGACGATATCGAAAACAACATCACTGTCGTTGACGATCAGTCGGCCATTATTGACATGGACACTGATGTGCTAGAAAAATGTGAAGAACCTCAGAAGAACCTAGAAGAACTCGACGGACAGATAGTTTTCAACCCCAAAACTGCAACGAATAGGCAGAAAGCTAAGCGTCAAAAAACAGTTCCCCTCGTCCTACCACTTGAGGCGAGAGAGATACTTGAAAGTCGCGAGACTGAAAACGTAATTTCACTGCATGACTTCGTTGATTTCCTGCAGGCGGTCAAAGGAAATGATCATCCACTAACAATTGTCCACAAATACACCGAAAATGTCTACGGTGTACTTGACATGTTGGAGGCGATACAACCAAAACTGATATCCGAGCGTGCAATCAGGGAAAGAGTGAGGAGGCTCATTGCCAATCTAAAAAAACTCATGTTGGTGGCAAAAGGAGATGAAGACAATGTTTCTCTCGCACGATCCACGTCGTGCGAGAGCATGTCATCACAAATTCTCGACTAAATGCGGAGCGTTGTAACACTCAACGCCAGGAGCGTTAAGAGTAGTTACAAGTGGGTACAATTTCGCAGTTTTTTAGATCGCCATCTCCCTGATGTAGTCCTCATTCAGGAAAGCAACTGCTCAAAATCACCATTCCCTCATGCTTATATGGCCTATGAGTTCTTGTTTAATCCACCTATAGGCGTCTGTTCAGGCACCATGATCGGCATAAAGAAGGCTTCTCGCCTCGTGATACGATCACATAAGATCTTAGTCCCAGGCTACCTTCAAGAGGCTGTGCTCGGTCATCTTAACTCGGACAGCACTATCCGTGTTTTTTGCATTTACGTCCCGCACCAATGCGACTTGGCGCTCACCGTCTTGGACGCGCTGAGTGACCGCATAGAAGAAGCGCACGCTGGTGACGACCTCTGTGAAAAACAGTTCCTGGTGGGCGGTGATTTCAATGTCACGCTGAACCCCAATGTTGATCGATCTAATGGTGGCCCGGAGAGACAACCTAGGGTTGCTCAGAGGCTCAGGAATTTAGTCATGACGGAAAACTTGGATGATGTCTGGCGAGACTTTCGACCAACAGAGCCGGGCTTCACTTTTATAGGGAACGCCCCGGCGTTTTCCGGTTCTCGACTAGATAGATTCTATGCAACGCCAAACATCGCTTGCAGAGTGTCAAACGTTCAGGTAGTTCCAGTTTTTTCCGACCATCTTGCTCTCGTCATCAATCTTAACACCTGTACACCTAAAAACAAGCCCCCGTATTGGCGCTTCAAAAACTCACTTCTTAGCGATCCAGATTTTTCCATATGCATTCGGAATTTGTTAGCCACATATGACGAAAACTCCAAAAAAGCATATGGTTCGCTAGAAGTCTGGTGGGATGCCATTAAAGCCGATATTCAGGAGGTAACGGTGATTTTCTCTCGAGCCCAAAAACAGCGCTTGGACGCTGAATTTGTCCACCTCGAAGGAAAGGTTGAACAGATCGTTTCTAACTGCTCTTTCGACACAAAACACCTTGCAGACCTCTCCCGTGCAAACGCTGATGCAAAAGATGCATATTCACAGCGAAGTGAGGCCACACTTTTAGCAGCTCACCAAGACCACCTCTTGGCCACAGATAGACCTGCCGGTTCCGTTATGGCCCGAGATATAGCCGCTGCCTTCAGCCCGATCTCCCGCCTTCGTCATGACGGGAAAATCGTGTCTGATGGGCCTTCCCTCTGTTCGGCTGCAAGAGACCATTTTGTTAACGTCTTCTCAGGCACTGCCACCGTGCTGGATCCCGACTCTCCTTTGTACGAGTCGTTACCCACACTTACCCAAGTTGACCGTGAACAACTCGACAAACCTTTCACGCTCAAAGAGTTTGGTATTTCCCTCAGAGAGCTAAACAAGGGAAAGGCACCGGGACTCGATGGCCTAACAGCAGAGTTCTACGTAGCCTTTTGGGCCGAACTCTCAACACCATACTGGGAAGTGTTTAAACATGCAATGGCAAATGGTCAACTTCCAAAATCGGCCCAAAGGTCAGTCCTGACTTTGTTACCAAAATCGGGAGATCGACTCGACATTAAAAACTGGAGGCCGATTTCTTTGCTCACAACAGACTACAAAATTCTGGCACGTGCTCTCTCTACCCGATTAAAAAATGTCATGAGTCATATCGTCCATCCTGATCAGGGGTACTGCGTTCCAGGCAGGACGATCTATGACAGCCTCCACCTACACCGGGACGTGTTAGAATATGTGAACAAGGAAAATCGGCCCCTCGCTCTTGTATCTCTAGACCAACAAGGCGCATTTGACAGAGTCGACCACGGCTACCTTTTTTACTGCTTAAAAAGATTCGGTTTTGGTGAAAACTTCAGTAACCATCTCCGAGCTATGTACAAAGATGCCACGTGCTTTGTCCGCGTTGGCGCACGCCTCACCGCCCCTTTTGCTTTTGAGAGAGGTATCAGACAAGGATGCCCTCTATCCGGGCCTCTCTTCTCGATCTCAATCGAGCCTTTCCTAAGACTGGCCCGCCGGACGATGCTCGGTTTCAGGCTCCCAGGCCCAGAGGAGCGTCGTCTAGTGGTGTCGGCATACGCAGACGACGTCTCGCTATTCATTTCAGACGACGCAGATTTTGACAAGCTGCAAGCAGCCTACACGTGCTACTCGCGTCAATCGGGAGGAACACTAAACTCCCAAAAATCACGTGGCCTATGGGCTGGAAACTGGAAGGATCGAGCA